>CM077004.1:120404117-121704655 GCA_039090855.1 Macrothele yani | reverse complement strand
ATATATATATACTGTATATATACACACACACACACACACACACATACAAAAAGGACATTTAAGTTTCAATATACCATTATTACTCAAGACCACTCAGAACTAAATAGGTTATGGAAATTATCCCCCCCCCCCCATTCTTTAATTAGTATATTCAAGAAACTACCCGATACAAACTTTGGGTACAAAGCACTTCCTTCTTTGTCACTGTTCTGAAGGTTGGATATTTTCCACATCTGTATCAAAACCAATACTGGGAGAGCTTTCTTCAGCGTTTGTTGGTTGGTAAAAAAATATAAGATTTTTCCAAGCAGGCTTTCATGCACTGTGTTGAAAAAATTGTTGTGAATTTCTTTTTTGAAAGACCATGGATTGTAATCATTCAGTGTTATGTTGATCACTTGTTTTGTTCTGTGCACCTCAACATCAGCAAGTTACTCATGATGTGAGGTATATCAAGAATCTCATTAGAATAGATGAAGCATCTGGAAATATTTCAAACTTGCCTTTTGTGCAGCTATGACATGTAATATCAGACATATGTGAATGTGTTTAATATGGAACAAACTTATGAAGCTTCTAGAATTCAAAAAAATGAAAACTTGCAGTTTATCATCATCAGAGATGAGATAGGTATAGAGTGTATCTCCATCTTCAATAATGGAAAGCTAACTCATAAGTAATGATAATATTGAGTGCTTAACATGATTTTGAATTGAACCATAAAATAGCTACATTTTACTTTGATTCCCATATTTGAAAGGTAAAGGTGAAAAACGTTGCTTTATGCAGAACGTCTTCATTTCATTAAGGCATGGACAACTAACTGTCTTATGATTCAGGCTCAAACCTGCTGTAGGTCCAGACATCAATTAGATATGAAGAATTACACTGATATGCACCTGCCTTGATAATGTTACAGTCATTCTTCACAGTGTCCTTGATGCTTTTGAGACAAATATAAAGAAATTACTTTATCCTGCAAAATTATTCTAGCTCATAATTACAGAAATAAGAAAACAAAAAACTTGACTTTCATTTAATTTGGGTTACTTTTATAGCATGACAGACAGTTGGAAATCCTTAGATATTGTAGCAAATTCTGATTTTCAAAGCTCTAACAACAGTAAAACTTAAGATTATCAACACCCACTGATGACAATAATAAAAACAAAGCTCATTTTTTTTTAAATGAGTTATAACTCTTCTGAAGAGGAAATTATTGTCATGGAAACATCAAAAACTTTTTTATGTAATTGCCCCCCCCCTCCAATCAGATATGTATAAACAAATTGTTTGTCATTTAGCAATTTTGGGGGGGAGGGGGTCCTCTTTAAAAGTTTACATTGTTCTTATACCATGGTAGCAATTTGGAAGAGTTAATATGCAGTAAATTATTTCAAAAAATTGAGTGCCATCAGTGCATATAAGGATAGGCTTAACAAAAAAAAAAGCTTCCTCATTGACCATAGATTTATTCCTTTTTTGATGTTATCTGCATAAACCATCAATTAAGGAGGATTTTCTTTTATGAACTACCCTACTCATTTTTAATGCTTCAAGTTCATGTTGGCTTTCCTTTTGTCAGAGTTTCTCTGATCCTTCTAGAAATGTCATGTGCAACTCATGTGCAGGTATGTTTTTTTTATGCTTGCTTTTTTAGTCTCTCACTGGCTTCTTTATTCAGAGTTTGATGATTCTTGTACTTCTCTTTTTTCTTGAACAAGAATTTTTATCTCTTGTTTTCCATGTTTTCCATAGTTTGCTTTCTGCTCTTCAAATCCTTTGTTTCAGCAATTCTTGTTTCAATCTCTCAGCACTTTCTTTCTCTGCTTTTCGATTGCTGTTTCTTTAATCTCGGCTCCTCTTCCAAATGGCTGCTATATGACCTATGTGCATTAAGTGCTAATTTTTATTGATTCTTTGGTTATTAGCATGCCTTTGCAACTTGGCTTTGTTATACATTTTTAGTGCATCTCTGAATTGTAAGTCTCTCATTCAACATCTTCTCGGACATAGATACCTTCTCATCTGAAAGAATACTCATCGTGATACAGAACAGCCTCTCTCTACATAGAGATTGCCATGTGATAAAGTGAAGATAAACTTTCACAACTTTATTAAAGATGGGATATTTCCAGTTTCCAAATGTCTTTTGATACAATATGTCTCTCCAAAAATAGTTGCTCTAATTTTGCTGTTTGGAATAAATTCTTATACATACAAGTACATCTAGACCTAGATCCACATGACTAGAGAGCATTATACTCAAATAGATAAGAAAAAGTGGTCTTGTTATTTTTAACGAATCATGAGAAATGTCTCACCAGGTGTTATTTACGATTACCAACCCAGTTGTTTCCGTTATGAACAATTCCTAATTTATGCCGTATTAAACAGTTTGTAGATAATGTAAAGTGAGTTTAAACGCATGTTGGCGAAAACGTGCATTTTCTGTGTCATTCGGAAAATAAAGCTGTGAAAACAATCATGTGTATCATTCATGGAAATTACTAGATACCACAGTGTGACTTAGGATATTGATACATTTAACTGCAAATAAGCTTCAGTAAAAACACAGAAAACAACAGTCTTTGTATCATGAAAGGCAAGACACGTGCTTGTTCCTAGCAATGCTGACACGGCAATCTATGTCGTATTCCAAACAGAATAACAGGACACTTTTGCAGCCCGAATGTTTGATTTGAGGTCATACCTTTAACCACATATGGGTCTAGTCTATATACTTGCCATTGTTTTTCTCATCACTGCATATTTGTCAAAGCAGAGAAAGCAATAAACTGAACAAGACATATCAATAACGATTTGCATGGTTCATACGCTTTTCCAATCACAAAATTCCAGGACTTTTCCAGGACATCTGCAGTCCAAATGCTCTTACTTAAAATATAGTAAAATCATATGTCTGTTCAATTTGTAACCTACAACAAACTAGCTTCCTGGGCAACACTTGGGCAAACTTAATACAGGATGTTAAAAATGATGTCTGCTGCAGCTAATCAGAAACTTAGAATCACAGATACAGTAGCGAACAAAAGTATTTGGCTGAAACACTTTTTTGGCCATAATTTTTTCTTCTGCTGGACCAAATCCAGGTCATTTTGGGATATGATATTGTGTTATTCAGTTGTAAACATGACCCATATATGCAGATGGATCGGAAACCTTAACACAGATCAGGTACCGAGCTTAATCACAAAGATCATATAAATTGACCAAAAAAGTAAGTGTGTATCACATTCATTTAATGCAACGATAACAGAAAACAAATACTTGAGAAAATGACAAAAACAATAGCTAATACTTAGTGGGATAACCCATGAGACTTAATAACAGCTGCACAACGGGCCGGCATCGAGTCCATAAGCTTCTCGACGGTGACCTGCGGGTCCGCGTCCATTCTGCAGACATCTGGTCCAACTTCTGGGCCCTATTCCGGCCAGGTTTTCTTCGCCCATCCGCGTCTCTCCAGCTCCTCCTACATGTGCTCGATGGGGTTGAGGTATGGAGATTGGCTTAGCCAGTCTAGAAGTGTGACCTGTTGCTGCTGGAAGGCCGCCTTTGCTATTCTGGAGGTGTGCTTGGGGTCATTGTCTTGCTTTGCGCATGATCCATCCGGGTGGCATGTTCTGGTTTGCCCATGGGAAGACATGGGTCTGATGAGCATGTTTGTGTAGCTCTGGCCGGTCATCATTGCATCAATGCGGACAGTGGACCCATTCCAATGCAAGAGAAGGTGCCGTAAACCATGGGCGATCCTCCTCCGTGCTTGACAGTTACCGGCTGAATGAACTGGGGGTTGAATCTCTGGCCACACGGACGTCGTACGTGTCCGGATGCCATCACTTTGGAACAAGTTAGACTTATCTTGTCGGTGAAAAGCACATTACTCCAGTCTGCCGCGGGTTGATATGTCGAATTAATGGTGATGCGGGACCACTCTGGCTTGTCGATTCTTGAACTCCGATGGATGGTTTTCTTGTGGGGGGAGTCTTCCATTCAATCCACCAGCAATGAAGACGACGCCAGATGGTCATTTGGCTGTCCTTCAGGTTGTTGCTGTTGCAGGAATTCGGTGGCAATGTCCACAGCAGTCAAGGTGGGATCAGCACGAGATCGATGGAGGATGAATAAAAAATCCCCCATAAAACTCAAAATGTCATAACGGCATTTCTTTTGAAATGCTTTCATATACCACACAATCAATACATAAAATACTATTTGTATTTAATTATTATTTTTAAATAATGCTTACAGTGGGATTTAAGGGTAAGGAAAGGTGAAATATCTAGAACTTTTTCACAAGGACCAAATACTTGCTACCATGATTAGATGTTTATTTCTTAAACACATAAATCACGGTAGCAAGTATTTATGCGTTACATTTTATTTATGGAAGGAATTTTCAACATAATATCAATGCTGTAGCTATGTTTTTAAATTTTTACTCGCTAAAAGCAAACAAAGTATGCACAAAAATTTCCAATGTGAAATGAAAAGAGAATAGCACGGGAAAGCCTCATGTCCAAGGGCCTGTGTGCAATTATACTCATTAATGATCATGGCAATTTAACTGGGCAAGAAAAACTAATTATAGAAACTCAGAAAATAACTAAGAAACAACTAGATTTAAGTTTCTGATATTAGAAACCGAATCTGATTTTATAGGTAGAATTGTTATATAAAGTATTCATTACAAAATTTCTTAAGTAAAGGTCAACACCCCCCCCCCCTCTCTCACACACACAAAATCATGGCTATTTACTTCCATCAGTGGTTGAACCAAAAAATATGTTAGGAAAATTAACAAATGGCTCAACAAACATTTTCCATAGCAGAAGGAAGGTATTAGAGACAAAAAGAGTTTTAAATCGATCAATTAAAAGGAGAGATATAGAAGGAAAACATGATATAATTATGCGTTTCAGCAGAAAAGAATTTTTCATAATGGAAACAGAGAGAAGAAAAAGCATTCTTCATAGCAAAAGCTATGCTAAGGAAAAATAACTTTTTAAAATACGTCTGCCAGAGGAAGCAGGAGATAAGAAGAAAAACGTTTTGACCTTTACAGACCCCTAGAGGAGAAAGTTGTACATTATTTGAAGAGGATCTTCCTTATTGGTAGCAAAAATCTTATTCAGCTCTCCATCTTTATTATAAGCGAATGGCATACAGTAACCCAAAAGAAATTTCTCAATAGGGTTTTTACAGGCAGAGATAGCCTGCAAAGCAGAAGTACACAAACATTTCACCTAGCGGCAGAATTGCTGAACCACAAACCTCCTCAAACACAAACTTAAAGTGTTCCATAAAGTAAATGATATCTGGTGTTAAAATAATTTTTTAAATCACACATTTAGAAGTACAGATATTAAGAAAAATAGATTAAATATTTGCAACCCTAGCGGCAAAATTGTGCATTATTTTGTGAAGAAAATACAAATAAGGAGTTTTCATAGTTAGGTATCGGATCGAAAAAGAACATATTTCAGTCGGGTTTTTAGTCCGCAGATATTGCTGTAAACGGAAATGTGAGCTTACGCCCTCTAGTGGCACACTTGTGTGTTAAGAAATATTTGAAATTTTATGAGAAACATTTCGCACTGAAAATGTTCAACAAAGAAAGGATTTTTCAAATCGAACTCCTAGAAACAGAAATATGGACAAAAATAAGATATACATGTACGCCCCTGGTGGAAAAATTGTGCAGGAAGTATTCTCAAAAAGTTTTCAAGTTGAGCGGTATCGGTTCATAAGAATTTTTTCAATCAAGTTTCCAGCTCAGATTTTGTTGCAAATACATCAGAAGCAAAAATAAACATTTATGCCCCCTCCCTCTCCCCTCCCCGGTGGTCAAACCATTCTTTACCAGAAATGAGAATTTGTATAGAAAACATTTCAACCTCAAGAGCTGTATTCGACTCAGGAAGAAATTTTCAAATCAGACTTTTAGAAGCGGAGATATTGGGAATATCTATATTTACCTTTACGTCTCCTAGCGGAAAATTTATGCATTATTTGAAAAAGGACAAACTAATATAGTCTTCGCTATAAACGTCCTCGAAAGGAAAGAGAATTTTTCAATTTGATATTTGAGACGCAAATATATGAAATGAAATTCATTTTAAATTCGATACGATCTTTATTTGCGCCCTCTAGCGGCGAAGTTGTGCATAAAAAAAAATACAGTACGAATGGATCACCATTCTCACATTTTAAGCTACCAAATACAAAAAGAATTTTACAAATTGAACTAATAATTGCTTGGAGGTATTGTCTCCCCGGCAGGACAGACAAAGTGACAACATAAGCATGACACAAAAGATGCTAATAATGCAGCTTCAGTCCGCCTAAACAAGAAAACTGATAGCACTCCATCCCCCGCCCTTCAACACACACACATTTTGCAGGGGGTGGGGAGAGAAATTTGTCAGACCTAAGTTATGTCAGTAGAAAAATCCTCAACTACAAAACATTGTGCAGGGACAAAAAAAAAAAGCAGGAATGGATATAAAATTCCAGGACATGTAACAGAATTTTAGGAGATTTCAGGACTTTTCCAGAACAAAATAGAATTACAGGATGTGTATGAACCATGGATTCAACATATACATATCTATATCAAAGTAGATATTCACGTGTATCAATATTAAAACTGATGTTATACAAGCACATCAATATACGCAACGCAAATCACGCTTTTTAAAAAATAGTAGCCTTACAATTAAAATAGTTAAAATTTTTCTGAAAATAGTTGCTTTTGGCTGTTTTTTGTAAGAAATAGTAGCCATAGTTGCCTGTCATCAAAAATAGTAGCAATAGTTGCCACTGGCAGCTCTGCCCTTTTATAAAGTGAAAAATAAGTTGTCTTATTACATAGGTTACAATGTTTTTATATAAACACTGAAGCTGACTAGATCTTTCAAATTTATTACAGAAAAGGTGATGTCACAATGTGACTCTGAAATTTGAACAAAGCGAAAAAAAACCAACTTGTACAGATGGTTCAAACGAAAACGCAAAAGCGACAGGAATCCAGGAAGAAGGAAATTCAAATAATATGGAAACTTATTTTTTGTTTGTTTTTATTTCAGGGTTTAACAGCCAATGGTATATATATATATATATATATATATATATATATATATATATATATATATATATATATATTGGGATGTAAGGTCAGGTGATGCGTAACATCACAGCCTCTCCTTGACAAATGTCAACCCCGCCTTCTCGTGGTGCATCCTGTTCCCACTAAAGGGGCTCTGACGACCGCAAATAGCGGTATAACTATACCATCGGGATCAGAGGAAATGCTATCCCACACTCACCAACCCGCTTGGCCAGCGTGGTGAGTTATGGCCAAACACCTCCAAAATGACTCTACAACTTAAATCTTGGCCCTCAGTCTCCGGCAGCTGGAATGTACCTGGCCAAGGCAGCGGCCAGTGCGACATGAAGGCAGAGGGTGCTAAGAATCCCCGGAGGACCGGACTAGGCTGCCATTTGATGCTGACCTTGGCTACCTATAACGGACGCTCCCTATCTTCTGATTCAAGGCTTCTTGAATTGGAAGAGGAACTACAAAGGATCAAGTGGGACATCGTCAGGCTAAGTGAGGTAAGGAGAAAAGGAGAAGATCTCATTGAACTGAAAAGTGGACATCTCTTCTATTATCGTGGGACAGATACTGGCAGAACTAGTGGTGTTGGATTTATAATAAACAAGAAACTGAAGGATAAAGTGGTAGAAGTTGAAAGTTCCTCTGACAGAGCTGCACGACTCGTTATCCAACTATCGAGAAGATACCAGGCTCAGATTATTCAAACTTATGCACCCACCACAAGTCATCCTGAAGAAGAAATTGAAGAATTTTATGAGGAAATTCGTCATCTAAATAATAAAGGTAAGCAGCACTTGAAGATAATTATGGGAGATTTCAATGCAAAAATAGGGCAACGGCAACAGAATGAAACTTCAGTAGAGTAAATTCGGTCACGGCAACAGAAACCAGCGTGGAAATACTCTCATTGAGTTTGCAGAGGCAGAAGGATTTTTCATCTTGAACTCCTTTTTCAAAGAAAAAGCCACACAGGAAATGGACATGGAGACATCCAATTGGGACGACAAGTGAAATTGATTTTATTATGTGTAACAAAAAATTCGTCATCGAAGACTGCAGTGTGCTGAACAAGTTCAACACAGGTAGTGACCATAGATTGGTGAGATGTAAGATGCACCTCAACACTAAACTGGAACGTGGCAAGCTCATAAGACAAACAAAATGTATTGACATAACCAACCTTAAAAAACACCATAATACTTTCAAGTTGGAACTGAAGAACAGATTCTCTGCTTTAGAAGGCCTAACATCGGAAGAAGTGGATATTTCGGAAGTTAACAGAAAAGTAACCAAAGCTCTAATGGAAACAGCAACAAAATTAGCTGGGTCTAAGAACAAGTTGCATGTGAACAAATTATCAGGAAAAACCAAAATGTTGATGCAAAAAAGAAGAGAGATGAGGACAACTAAAGAAGATGTGACTTCCAAAGTGGAATATATAGAGCTATGCAAGACAACATGAAAAAGTATCACTGAAGACGTAAGGAAATTCAACTGTGAGCTAGTGAGGAAAGCAATTGAAAACAAACCAAAGCCTTAAGATAGCAAAGGGACATCTCAGTAAGGGAAGAAAACAGATTATGGCTCTGAGAAAAGAAGATGGTTCTATAACAAGAAATAGAGGCGAAATTTTGACAAGAGTGAAAGATTTCTACTCCAAATTATATGAAAGGGATGATACATGTACTCCAGACATCATGAAAGGTACCAGAGTTCTTCCAGTCCTCCCAGCAGAAGTTGCTCATGCAATCAAGAACATGAAGCAGGGGAAAGCTCCAGGAGAAGATGGAATTACTATAGACATCATACAAGAAGCAAGTGGAGAAATTGAAACAGTACTCGCCCAAATTTTCACTCGATGCCTTAATGAAGGGAAGATTCCTGAGGATTGGAACAACGCTACAATGATCCTGCTACATAAAAAGGTGACATTGAGGATCTCAGGAACTACAGACCTATCAGCCTCCTATCAGTGGTTTATAAAATCTTCACTAAAGTTCTTTCACACCGCTTGAAGGTAACACTGGACATGGCTCAACCGAGAGAACAAGCTGGATTCAGGAGTGGCTACAGCACAATAGATCATATCCACGTACTGAGAGAACTAATTGAAAGAAGCGAGGGAATATGAACTTCCATTGTGCATGGCTTTTATCGATTATGAAAAAGCCTTTGATTCGGTGAAACCATCAGCAGTTACCACGGCTCTGAAATCCTGCGGTATTGAAGATGCATACATTAATATTATTAATAACATCTATGAAAATGCAAGTGCAAAGATTCGGCTGTTTGAAAATACAAAACACATAAAAATTGGAAAGGGAGTGAGACAAGGTGACACCATATCTCCGAAGCTCTTTAATGCCACATTGGAAAATGTCTTTCAATCACTGAACTGGGAAAACAAAGGGATAAAGATTAATGGAGATTATCTAACCCACCTTCGTTTTGCTGATGACGTAGTCATTTTTGCAACTACCCCATCAGAGCTGCAGAGTATGATCCAGGAACTTGCTGACAAGAGTAAAGAAGTGGGATTAAAAATGAACTTTCAGAAGACAAAAGTGATGTTCAATGCTTTTACAAGAAATGAAGATTTATCGATTGATGGAGAAAAACTGGAGATAACAGATACATATGTTTATCTTGGACAGCAGATATCAAGTGAGGGTCACATTGATGAAGAAATTAATCGGCGTACAAAACTTGCCTGGAGAGCTTTTGGAAGAAACAGCATAATTTTCAAGAGCAATATGCCATTATGTCTTAAAAGAAAAGTGTTTGATCAATGCATCCTTCCAGTGCTTACGTATGGTGCAGAGACGTGGACCTTAACTAAAAGAGACATACAAAGGCTGCAGACAACTCAAAGAAGCATGGAGAGGTGCATGCTTGGTATAACCAGGAGAGATAAGAAGAGGAACTCGTGGATCCGAAAAATGACGAGAGTGGAAGACATCATGATCAGAGTTAAATCCCTGAAATGGCAATGGGCTGGACATACTGCCAGAAGGACAGACCATAGATGGACAGCCGAAATTTTAGATTGGATTCCAAGGGACAGGAAAAGACCCAGAAAAAGACCACATGGGAGATGGGTGGATGAAATTCGTAAATATGCGGGAGTGACATGGAGGAGACTGGCACAAGACAGACCGTTGTGGAGGAAACTTGGTGAGACCTTCGTCCAGCAGTGGATTGATAATGGTTGACAATGATGATGATGATGATATATATATTTGTTGGGAGTTGTCTATCCAAAATTTAGGGCAACTGACTTCAGGGCTCACATTGAACAAATGCAACACCTGTCTTCTATGTGACATTGAACAAACACAACACCTGTGCTTTATTTGGGATTTGAACTTGGGCCCACTTAAAGTTGGCAAAAAATGTATGAATGGGGTCGAAAAGTTAAAAAATGTGGTCCATCAAGAATAACGAGTTGGAAACAAACTCTTATCCGGGAATCTATCGAAATTTCAACCAATTTTCAAGCTTACAACCAGGAGCCATCCCTCAAAATTAACAAAATATATGATAATTTTCTCACATCATTTTTGCAAAATATTAAAGTCTTCTGAAAATTCAACTGATTCCAGCCAAGAGATGGCAACACAAGACCACAACCCTGTGAGAGAGGATTCAAAAGCTGATCAAGAGCAGAGCAACATATGCAATCTGATGGCTGACGAGAGCCCTAGCGGCTGAAACCATGGTCTCACAATAGTTTTTGTACTGGCATTTTAATAAGTATCTTTGATTTGAAATCTAAGA
Organism: Macrothele yani; assembly: GCA_039090855.1. Lineage (NCBI taxonomy): Eukaryota > Metazoa > Arthropoda > Arachnida > Araneae > Macrothelidae > Macrothele > Macrothele yani. The sequence continues at coordinate 121,693,734 of CM077004.1, read as the reverse complement.
ATAACTTGATTCACTGAAGTTGCATACGTGTGATAATTATTTTGGTGCATCTGAAAGTGAAACTTAAGAGAATAGTTATTGCAATGTATGCTCCTTGCATATTCTCCTAGGACGATTTCTAGAATGAAGCTAAAGCTGTTTTGTACTAGTTTGGTGACAAAGAGAAAGTCATTCTAGAAGGTGATATCAATGATAGCAAGTAAGTGTGCAGATGAGATTTCTGATAATGTTCTGGGTAAGTTTAATGATCTCAGAGAGAATGATAATGGTGAAAGATTAATTGAAGTTTGCATAAATAGGTTATGTGTGTATCTAAAGCATTTTCTGGCTACAAGTGTGTCTACATATATACACTAGCTACAAACAATTAATTGGACACCCCTTCAATCGACGATATCAGCGGTCCTGATACACGTCACGGCCGCCGCCGTTAAATATCGTTTGGGAAACAACAACAACACAACCAGTCGCATGCAAGATGCCACGCAGTTCGGAGCTATCTGATTTCGAGGAAGGTGTAATCGTCGGGTATCACAGAAATGGCCGATTCATACGTGACATATCCAGCGAGTTGAAGTACCCAAAATCGACAGTGGCCTGCGTGATTGGCAAGTGGAAGATGAGAGGTGACTGTCGGAATGTGCCCTGACCCGGCAGACCCACAAAACTGGGAGTTAGATACCGACAGGTAATTGCCAGAGAAATTCGGAAGCACCGCACCAAATCGATGGGCCACATCCGTGAGGAATTTCAACAGGCATCCGGGAGAGTTCTTTCGATGAATACCATCCATAAGGAAGCCCATCTGCTCGGTTATCATGGACGTGCTGCCGCCCACAAGCCTTTGATCACTAAGTCCAATAGCGCTGCTTGGCTAACGCGGTGCAAAGAACGTCTACTGTGGACTGTTGAACAGTGGAAACAGGTTCTCTGGAGCGACGAATCAAGGTTCCCCCCTCTACCGTTTTGGATGGAAGGATCTGCGTTTGGCGTCTGCCTGGAGAACGCCTTCTGCCGGAATGTATTGTGCGAACTGTGAAGTTCGGCGGCGGTGGAATTATGCTATGGGAGTGTTTCTCTTGGTATGGCATGGGACCCTTGGTCGCAATTCCTGGTAGACTCAACGCTGAGACCTACTGCACCATTTTGGATGGCCATGCGCTTCCTACGTTATGGCAGTTTTACAGGGTGGACCCATGTTACTTTCAGGATGACAATGCCACCTGTCATGTTGCGAGGTCCACCTTGGCTTGGTATGGTGACAATGGGGTTAATCGAATAGACTGGCCTGCGCAGAGCACTGACCTCAACCCTATCGAGCACCTCTGGGACGAGTTGGAGCATCGATTCTTAAGGGGTGCCCCCACCATCCAAAATCGGTGAAGGAACTGACCTGTCTTCTCCAATCTGAGTGGAAGAAAATACTGCTAGCCGTCGTTCGCCTGGTTGAGAGTACGCTCCGGAGGGTTGCAGCTGTAATTGCCGCTCGTGGAGGCTCCACCAACTATTGAAGGTGAATAAACTTTGTTTTCCTTTGCTATCACAGGTGTCCAATTACTTGTTGGTAGATAGTGTATAGCAAATAGTACTTTAGGGCAGAAAAGTGCAATAGATTTTGCAGTTCATGATCAGTGCATGAAACACTTAGTTTGTTTACACTGTAATGAGAAGTGCAGAACTTGGGTCTGATCATTACTTGTTAGCGTCATTTGTGAAACTACATGTTTGGTGAGGAAAGGAGGAAGATGCCTGTGGTGAAAAGTGTCGAGGTTGAAAAGTTTCCTGAAGAACATCATCATTACTCTTAATATGCTCAGCCAGGAATGTATTTAGAGGAGAGCTTTGCCCCCTGAAAGTATTTCATTTTTTTTTTAAGTTTTTGGTTAAAATGTGATATTAGAAAAATGCCTTAATTTAATAAAAATGCATCAATTTACATTAAAAAAACAGGCTTAAATTTTTTTTTATATTTTTTTAGTAACTTTTATTTTGTTCTGTTAGATTTAAAAAAAAATCATTTTGCTTCACCCCCCCCCCTAATCTGCATATGCCCTTGTGCGTAGCAAACAACTGATTCAGTTGAAGGCACAGAGGGATGAGGAAAAGAAGCAGATATGTTTTCAGAACTGTTTTAACTGAAGAGCTTTGTGGTAATACAACAGTGGGTAGCATTAAACATGAAGTTTGGCAAACAGTGAGATTACGGAACTGGTCAAGAGAAAGCATGATCTGGGGCGGTAGCAAGGTACAATTACTGGGGAGGAAGATCACTGTAAAAAGTCTGAAGTAGTAAAACTGGTTCATCAGAGTGAGGCAAAGGGCAGGGAAACTAAGGTGGACAGACATGAATTGGCTTTCTCAAAAGATATAAAATCATTCTGGAAATACACCAATATAGAAAAAACAGGAGAAAAAGTTTGAAGTTGTGTGAAGAATTAGGATCAAAGAAAATGATATGAGAGCCCAGTGAGTTAAATCAAACAAGGCACAAATACTTCTGTGAGTTATCAAAACATGAAAACAAAAAGGATTTGGGGTAGAAGCAGATGATGCCACAGTGAGTGAAGCAAAAACAGCAGTGATCTCAAGGGATGATGTTTGTAAAGCTGCATAATCTTTTTTAAATTGCCAAATCCCTGGGAGTAGATGGCATAATACCAGAGATGTTAAAATATGGTGGTGACTCCAACATAGATTGCTTAACTAAAATTTGCAAGTCGTGCTGGGAGTTATGAATGCTCCCTCATGATTTGGGGGGAGGCTATCATTGTTCTTTTACATAAGGGTAAAAGTGATCAGACTGAATGTAAGAACTATAATGGTATCAGCTTTCTCAGAGTGCTAAGGAAAGGAAGTGTTTGGAAAGGTCATTATTGATATGGTACAGAGGCTTTACACCAGGAAAGGTGTGAAATGTTCAGGGTGGTTTTATGCTTAGTAACACCTGCACTAACCAAAGCTGTGTATTGCTTATGATGATTAAAACATATCTGTGTGTTGGTAATCAAGTTTTTGTGGCCTTTTGTAGACTTGAAGAAAGCTTATGACAGAGTGAATGTGTTTATGTGGGAGGTCTTGAATAATTATTACGTGCGGAAGCTATGTATGCAGTAATGTGTATATGTGAATGGTGTTTTATAGAAATTGTTTTCTACTAGTGCAGTAGTCAAACAAGGTTAGGTAATGCCACCATGGCTGTTTAATATATTCACGGATGCAAGCATGCACGATTCCAAAACAGAAAGTACTGGATTATGTCTTGGTAATTCCTACGTGTACAGGTTGATACATGCTGATGACAGTCCTGGATTGCAGCATATGTTGTTGTGGATATAAGTAGTTTGTATGGAATTCAAATTGAGTATAAATATGGGAAAAACAGAAGTTGTGGTTTCCGTGTGAGGAGCTGTTAGTACTGAATACAAGACCAGTTGAAATGGTACGGAGTTTGACTAGGTGAATAAGTTTGTGTATTTAGCAAATGCATTTGAGAGAAAAACTGATTGGATGGTGAAATCAGTAGGGCAAGTGAATTCAGCTATGAAAGCCACAGTTGCTTTATAAGGATCTCACAAGACTGATGGGTTCTTGAAAAGGTTCCTAATGAATAATGTAATTGTTTCTATTCTGACATATGGCAATGAAACCTGGGTACAGCAGAGGAAAAACAGGATTTCCTCGTGTTTTGGAGAGTTGCCTTATTGACACAGTGAGGGATGGGGATTTCAGCAAGACTGGTTCTCATCCTGTATGGAACAAAGATGTGTTATAGATGTGTAATGTGAAGAAAAATGTCAGTAGAGTGGAGACAAATATTCAGGGGTGGTTTTGGCATGTGGAAAGAATGAGTAATCAGGTGCTCACCAAGATAATTTATTCAGCCGAATGGCAGGAAAGAAAGGTAAAGAAAGGCTGAGAAAATCATGGGAAGACAAGATTCAGGAATGCCTGCAAGAGAAAAAGATAATGAGCACGAAGTCCAAAAAGTCTTGGGTGAGATGTGATGGCTGTCAGTGGAATGTGAGTTGCATGTCAAGATTGTAGTAAATGCATACGTTTGATTCATAAACAGTAAGAAAAGTCAAGCATTATCAGTTTTAAATTTTAATTTTTGACAGATGAACTTTTTTTGAGGAGCTAACCTCTGAATCTCAGATACTGGTTTAGTAATACGTACGTACGTACATACGCACGCGTGTGCGTGCGTGCGTGCGCTCGCTCATAGTTCAATTGAAGAAATCCCTTACTTACTTTATTTCCATTATTTTTTAAAAGACATTTCCGGGCTTTGACAGATTATCAAGGCATATTCTTAGTGTCTGAATTTCACTTCTCAAAGTGTGTTAGAAGCTAAATAAATAAATAAAATAAAATAAAAATAAAGCCACTGTGGCTTTCATTTTCATTAAACCCACATCAATGGAAGACTTAATTTCTTAAATTCTGTGAGATTTCTAAGTGTTTGCTTTTCCTGCTCTAAACTGATTTGAATGAATTCCTCTGCACCTACTGCTTCTGAATCTCACTAAAGAAATCACTTATTTTACTGTACAAAGCAATACTTGTTTTGTATTTCCTCTTGTTATGGTGGAACCTAAGTTTTGGAACTAAACTGGTTTGTGTATTTCACTCTTTAGGGATTATTAGCAATCCACCAATATTCAGTGAGCAGTGATTTTTAGTCTGGGGAGAGGAGGTCATTCTGTTGTGTTTAGGAGCTCCAAAAGTGCATTCATATAATTTCATGGCTAATGGAAGCTGCTGCATCCTCAGTTATTATCCATGTTTGATAGGAATTGAAACTTTTAGTTTATGTGATCCACAGCGTTCTTCATAAGATCCATCACACTAAAAAGGAAGAAAGATGTTGAGTTGGATATCAAATGGAGAGCTATAGGCATCATTACTGTTTTTAACAAAAATATATTTTAAACCTAATCGTACAATGGAATACTCATATCATAATAATTGATTACAGTGTTTTTGCCTTAAATGATAACATTTTTCTTCAAAAAGAAAAAAAAAAAGTTCTGCACCTAGAACCTGATTTTGAGTACTTACGTGCATTATTGGTGAAGAGGAAACAGGCATGATTGTCTAAGCATCCAATTAACTGAAAACACCAAAAGCTGTTCTGAGATACACACAAAAAAAAAAAAAATAAAATAAATAAAAAAAAATGAACGTGACAAATGCAAAAATCAAAAATTATTACCGCAAATTTTATTATATATATATCATCATCATCATCATCATTGTCAACCATTATCAATCCACTGCTGGACAAAGGTCTCCCCAAGTTTCCTCCACAACGGTCTGTCTTGTGCCAGTCTCCTCCATGTCACCCCTGCATACTTTCGAATTTCATCCACCCATCTCCCATGTGGTCTTCTTCTGGGTCTTTTCCTGTCCCTTGGAATCCAATCTAAAACTTCGGCTGTCCATCGATGATCTGTCCTTCTGGCAGTATGTCCAGCACATTGCCATTTCAGGGATTTAACTCTGATCATGATGTCTTCCACTCTTGTCATTTTTCGGATCCACGAGTTCCTCTTCTTATCTCTTCCTGATTACACCAAGCATGCACCTCTCCACGCTTCTTTGAGTTGTCTGCAGTCTTTGTATGTCTCTTTTAGTTAAGGTCCACGTCTCTGCACCATACGTAAGCACTGGAAGGATGCATTGATCAAACACTTTTCTTTTAAGACATAATGGCATATTGCTCTTGAAAATTATGCTGTTTCTTCCAAAAGCTCTACAGGCAAGTTTTGTACGCCGATTAATTTCTTCATCAATGTGACCCTCACTTGATATCTGCTGTCCAAGATAAACGTACGTGTCTGTTATCTCCAGCTTTTCTCCATCAATCGATAAATCTTCATTTCTTAAGCATTGAACATCACTTTTGTCTTCTGAAAGTTCATTTTTAATCCCACTTCTTTACTCTTGTCAGCAAGTTCCTGGATCATACTCTGCAGCTCTGATGGGCTAGTTGCAAAAATGACTACGTCATCAGCAAAACGTAGGTGGGTTAGATAATCTCCATTAATCTTTATCCCCTTGTTTTCCCAGCTCAGTGACTGAAAAACACCCTCCAATGTGGCATTAAAGAGCTTCGGAGATAGGGTGTCACCTTGTCTCACTCCCTTTCCAATTTTTATGTGTGTTGTATTTTCAAACAGCCTAATCTTTGCACTTGCATTTTCATAGATGTTATTAATAATATTAATGTATGCATCTTCAATACCGCAGGTTTTCAGAGCCATTGTAACTGCTGATGGTTTCACCGAATCAAAGGCTTTTTCATAATCGATAAAAGCCATGCACAATGGAAGTTCATATTCCCTCGCTCTTTCAATTAGTTCTCTCAGCACATGGATATGATCTATTGTGCTGTAGCCACTCCTGAATCCAGCTTGTTCTCTCGGTTGAGCCATGTCCAGTGTTACCTTCAAGCGGTGTGAAAGAACTTTAGTGAAGATTTTATAAACCACTGATAGGAGGCTGATAGGTCTGTAGTTTCCGAGATCCTCAATGTCACCTTTCTTATGTAGCAGGATCATTGTAGCGTTGTTCCAATCCTCAGGAATCTTTCCTTCATTAAGGCATCGAGTGAAAATTTGGGCGAGTACTGTTTTGATTTCTCCACTTGCTTCTTGTATGATGTCTACAGTAATTCCATCTTCTCCTGGAGCTTTTCCCCGCTTCATGTTCTTGATTGCATGTGCAACTTCTGCTGGAAGGACTGGAGGAACTCTGGTACTGGTATCTTTCATGATGTCTGGAGTGCATGTATCATCCCTTTCATATAATTTGGAGTAGAAATATTTCACTCTTGTCAAAATTTCTCCTCTATTTCTTGTTACAGAACCATCTTCTTTTCTCAGTGCCATAATCTGTTTTCTTCCCTTACTGAGATGTCCCTTTGCTATCTTTAGGCTTTGGTTGTTTTCAATTGCTTTCCTCACTAGTTCACAGTTGAATTTTCTTACGTCTTCAGTGATACTTTTTCGTACTGTCTTGCATAGCTCTATATATTCCACTTTGGAAGTCACATCTTCTTTAGTTGTCCTCATCTCTCTTCTTTTTGTCATCAACATTTTCGTTTTTCCTGATAATTTATTTACATGCAACTTGTTCTTAGACCCAGCTAATTTTGTTGCTGTTTCCATAAGAGCTTTGGTTACTTTTCTGTTAACTTCAGAGATGTCCACTTCTTCCGATGTTAGGCCTTCTAAAGCAGAGAACCTGTTCTTCAGTTCCAACTTGAAGGTATTATGGTGTTTTTTAAGGTTGGTTATGTCAATACATTTTGTTTGTCTTATGAGCTTGCCACGTTCAAGTTTAGTGTTGAGGTGCATCTTACATCTCACCAATCTATGGTCACTACCTGTGTTGAACTTGTTTAGCACACTGCAGTCTTCTATGACGAATTTTTTGTTACACATAATAAAATCAATTTCACTTGTCGTCCCATTTGGATGTCTCCATGTCCATTTCCTGTGTGGCTTTTTCTTGAAGAAGGAGTTCAAGATGAAAAATCCTTCTGCCTCTGCAAACTCAACGAGAGTATTTCCACGCTGGTTTCTGTTGCCGTGACCGAATTTACCTACTGAAGTTTCATTCTGTTGCCGTTGCCCTATTTTTGCATTGAAATCTCCCAAAATTATTATTAAGTGCTGCTTACCTTTATTATTTAGATGACAAATTTCCTCATAAAATTCTTCAATTTCTTCTTCAGGATGACTTGTGGTGGGTGCATAAGTTTGAATAATCTGAGCCTGGTATCTTTTCGAGAGTTGGATAACAAGCCGTGCAGCTCTGTCAGAGGAACTTTCAACTTCTACAACTTTATCCTTCAGTTTCTTGTTTATTATAAATCCAACACCACTAGTTCTGCCAGTATCTGTCCCACGATAGTAGAAGAGATGTCCACTTTTCAGTTCGATGAGATCTTCTCCTTTTCTCCTTACCTCACTTAGCCCCACGATGTCCCACTTGATCCTTTGTAGTTCCTCTTCCAATTCAAGAAGCCTTGAATCAGAAGATAGGGAGCGTCCATTGTACGTTGCCAAGGTCAGCATCAGATGGCAGCCTAGTCCGGTCCTCCGGGGATTCTTAGCACCCTCTGCCTTCCTGTCGCACTGGCCGCTGCCTTGGCCAGGTACATTCCAGCTGCCGGAGACTGAGGGCCAAGATTTAAGTTGTGGAGTCATTTTGGAGAGGTTTGGCCATAACTCACCACGCTGGCCAAGCGGGTTGGTGAGTGTGGGATAGAATTTCCTCTAATCCCGATGGTATAGTTATACCGCTATTGGCGGTCGTCAGAGCCCCTTTAGTAGGAACAGGATGCACCACGAGAAGGCGGGGTTGACATTTGTCAAGGAGAGGCTGTGATGTTACGCATCACCTGACCTTACATCCCTATATATATATATATATATATATTTTATATTTATATATATATATACACTGGCGGAAAGTGAAAAAAGAACACCAAGAAGGAGACGTCTGATACCAATGAAATTTATACAGCATAATAACGGAATACAGAGGATAACGTGATCAAAACATCATGGCAAAATACAGCTGTATTTACTGGTAAACTGAAAAATAACATTTCCATGTAAAATGGTTAGTACGAGGTTGAACCGCCATGAACTGCGTCACACTGTGCAATTCTGGCATGGAGTCCGTCGTACAGATGTTGGATGTAAGTTTGGGGTATTGAGTTCCAAGCATCCTCACAACCTGGACGCGTAAATCGGGATGGTCGTGGCTGGCCGTGGAGAACGGACAAGTCGTCGTCCGATAAAATCCCACGTGCTCAATGGGGGACAAATCCGGTGAACGTGCAGGCCATGGAAGTTGTCTCACACCCTGAAGTGCATGTTGCGTTGCACGTGCCATGTGTGAGCGTGCGTTATCTTGCTGGAAAACACCACGATGGGCCGACCTTACAAATGGTACAACAATGGGCTGAATGATGTTGATGTAGAAGGTGGTGTTTAATTGTACCCAGTACAAACACTAGTTTTGTACGGAAGTGATAGCTGATCGCTCCCCACACCAGGAGACCAGGTGTAAGTCCTGTGTGCCGCTGGCAGATGCAAGAAGGGTGGAGACGCTCCCTGTGCGTCTGCGAACACGCATACGGCCATCGGAGGCTCCCAAGCAGAATCTGCTTTCATCGCTGAACACGACAGATCGCCATTGCGTTCTCCAGTGCAGGCGTTGGCGACACCACTGCAGCCGTTCCTGACGGTAGGCTGGAGTCAGAGGTACACATGCACGTAGTCCTGCATCCAGTAGACGGTTGCGGATTGTTCGCACAGTCACCTCAGGTGCAAAGGCAGCTCGGATTTGCGTCGCAGTGGATGTTCTGCTTGACAACGCCGCTCTTCTTATGCATCGATCGGTCCGCTTATCAGTCCGTCTGCGACTCCCGGTTCCACGTCTTTTCGTGTGGGAATGTTCCTCGGACCATCTACGCCACCATCGTACCACAACCGATACTTCCCGTCCAATTCGCTCCGCAATACGACGATACAACCACCCAGCCTTGCAGAGTCCAACTAGAAGACCTTGCTCAAAGTCCGATAACTGCTGAAATCGTACACGTCTTTCATGTCCAGGCATTGCAGCTTCTTCAGGGTCTTCGCATGTGTCCGTACGCCAATGACTGATTACATTCACTTTGCCGTACTCCTTAAATACCACCGACGATAATTTGCGCATTATGCCGTGCTGTGGCGTAAGCGCTCACCGGCTGGTCCCGAAATTAACATCACACCTACGTAAACTCGACCCCATTAACATATGTAAATTTCATGATCGTCCGGCAATTCCTACTTGTTCTTTTTCACTTTCCGCCAGCGTATATATAAATACACACAGCTCAGTAACATGATTTCGGAACAAGCAGCCCACAAGAAGCAGCCATTCTCTAACCACAACCCTGCTTGTTAATGTTATTTGCTAGATGCTAAGTGCTTAAGCAAGTAAAATTAAATGCAAAAACAGCAACACTGAACTGTTCAAGTGTTTTACTTACTCATCTATATTTTTAAGTGCGAATTTCCTTGCTAACATTAAGATTTAATATAAGTATATATTATTTCCTATTTCCCCCACACAGTATCCCATTTATTAATCAACTTTTTAATTAATTGACAATATTTAGTAGCGACAAATGTATTTACTCTTTCAAGAATGTGGATGGGTTGGGGGTGGGGCTTCATCTAGTTTTGTGCCTAGGGCCCGATTCTGTGTAAATCAGCCACTGATCACTGCCCGGCAGCATGTATTTTTCCCACTTAGCTTTCAAACAAACAAAACAAATTCCTCCTCATAAAAAAAAAAAAAAAAAAAAGAGCTACTACGGCTTCGGGCCAACGTAATCCCGGCCCGCCACAGTGCATTCTTTTTCCACTTAACTTTCAAACAAGCAAAACAAATTCCTCCTACTCAGGAGGAGGGGGGAGAGAAAGAAACAATTAAAGAGCTATGTCACGAACTTTGCTCAGATGCTTTTACATTGATTAATTACAAAACCAGTGAAACATTCTTAATAACAGCGAAAATCTGAGTTTCCGTAATTTTTAGTTAGTCATCCGTAATCCCGGAAGATTACAGAATTATTCTTAAAACCAATCATTCTTAATATCAGCAAAAATCTGAATGTCCGTAATTTTTCGTTAGTCACACGTAATTCCGGGGGAAATCCACAATGGCTGGCATCTCTGGACACGAATGACCCCCCTCCCGCCAGTGAGAGAGAAGGTTCGTAACGTAAATGTCCAATCACATGTGAACAGAACTTTTCTTTTTTGTTGATCTCTTGACAGCTGTGTACAATCAGGGCTCCCAGGACTCACCCCCTTCTCTCTTTACAGGTTTGGCCATTGTTTTTGTGACGTCATGCGAAGCGATGGAGTAATGCACCGAGAAGGTTACAGCACTGTACATTTCTGGGCGTTCAGTCGTACTTAATGCTTAAAGGAACAACTTAATAAGGTCTATATTTTAGTTTTCTGCATATTATTTTATGATATATTACTTTATAACAGTAGTCCTACCGAAATTAAAAAAAAAAAAAAAAAACCGAGAGAGAGAGAAAAAGAACTCAGAACTAGTTGTCATGCAGCACTCAAATAATTCAATAATAATCGACACTGAAAGATCTAGTAGATTTTTATTGACATGAAAAATCTAGTAGATTTTAACTTGGAAATAATATATTTTAATCTAATAAACCTTTAATGTGATCTTGTTAAATTGGATTTTAAATTGTGCAGTGAAGATTATTATTGGATTATTCCAGAAAAAAGAAATTTGTGTCTGTTTTACCTTTCTCAGGAATTACGCTTTCTCTGTTCTGTACGAGTATAAACAGTTATACCAAAAACCTCTGTTAATGCAGTTTGAAACAGATGCAGAAAATAACTGAAATGCAATCTATTAGTACGTTGGCATATTGTTACATTACAATTTGCATGTGTAAAAGAAAAACTGGCAAAAATTTAATAAAGCAGGCTCCAAAATTGCACTTTTAGACCCTAACTTTTTCTGGTCAAATAACATTGCTTTCATCCAAAAAATAATAAATCTGAAGAGGCAAAGTGTTCCAAAATTAATATGTTGCAGTACACCCAGAAATAAATAAAAAAAATGGAAGAGGCCAACTGTATACTAAATTAATACTGAGAACATATTTGCAAAAGAAAGTGCCAAAAAAAAATATATCTAATAATGCTACTACAGTCTATATTTATGTGTGGTTTTAACAACTTAGCCTCTCCCCCTCCCCTAGTCTATTTTGAAATTGAAGGAATTAAAGACATTATCTTACTATTTATCTGCATAATGTTGCAGGGTACACAGATATAAATAAAAAGTTTTGAGGCAGCCAACTAAACTAAATTGATACTGAGAATGTAACTCTCAGCACAATGTACTCACAGAAATAAATAAATGAAAAATAAACTCACCGTGTACTGATTTCACCCCCACGGTTATGAGCATGTGTTAGAACATGCATGCTTGATGAATTTGTCCCACACATGAAATGAAGATTGAAAATATACAAAAATAAAGATTGAAAATATACAAAATGAAGATTGAAAAATATTTATTTGTATGAAGTTTAGGGTAGTTAGATTGGAACTAGGGTTTAATTTCCTTGTAATGAAGATTATCAAATGTCTTTTCCAAAATTTGGAGATATTCCTATTGTTGTTGAGGCACACAGGAAGACCAGATTCATTAAGTAGCTTCTGCAAACATAGCATATTTTCTTTTCCTTGACCTGTTATTTAAACAGTCATTTTTCAACTTTGAGTAGTTATTTAAAAAATATATTTAAAAATACAGACGCGCACTTTAGTTTCAGTTCAAATTTAGCTTGATTACATTTTGAACATTTTCCGTTTACCACATTCAACTCTTCAAACTTCTTTGCCGCTAATTTTTTTAACACAAATTTTACATTTTGTACATGGGGTAATTGCTCACAACCATCAGTCAAAAGGAATTTAAATCATTTGAAGCAAATAATGAATACTTTTACATTGATGTCTTCAGCTACCCATGGACATGCCCGTCGATTAGCATGACGTCACAAGCAAGTTCTTAATCTGGTGGCCAGGCCCGTAAAAGAAAGAGGAGGAGGAGTCCCAGTGGCCCCGGTACGATGCAGGTCTTTATGTACGATGGCTCAGGGCTCCGCTCAGTCTCTCAACTAAACAGCGGAGTGTTCCCCTAAGAAAACCGGTTTCCAACAAACCAAGACATTTGAAGTTAGGTCACCCAAAGCTATCTCGTTGGCTGAGCCGTAGCAACGTCACCCCCGCCGAAAGAATACGCCTTACAACTGAAATTTCGCCATCTACCCAACGAATATTTCTCTCTCTTGTCCCGACCCCCCCCAACATATCAACAATCACAAACTTTTGTCAAAAACCTGAGATCACAAATGAAAAGTTTAGCGGCTTTCTGTTTTTTCTGAAAAGTGAATTCATGGAATTCCGCTAATTAGCGGAAGAATCACATGCCCGCAGGAAATTATTTTTGAAATGAAGTATGCTGTTCACAGCAAAAAGGATATCATTAGTTTTGATCCATTATTCTCTTCACAAACACGGGCAAATCACAAAAGTTTTTTTTTCAGTTTTGTTTCTTTTTTAAAGTACTTTTTAAAGAACACACTGTAAAAAACAATAATTTATTACTTATTGTTTCCCCATTTTGGTCATGTAAATGCTTTTTTTTTTAGCTTCACAACACTATACATTTTCAATGCAATAGATGGCCAAAGTGAAGGTTTCAGTACTTGAAGCATGAACTATCTCAGTAAAATTACTTTCTATGAAGTAGCTGACTGAATGAACTAATTCTGCATTTATTCATCTTTAACACATGATACTTAACAAAACAATTGGGAAACCATATATTGCACTGAACACTAGTTACTGATGCAACATAATGAATAAGTGTGCCTTAAGCGTAGAAGGAATATACACAAGCTAAAAATGATCACAGATGTTTTAGTATAAAAAACAAAAAACTACATGGCATGAAATCTGTACAGCTCATGAACAAACTATTTCCACAATGAATTTTTTTTTTTTCTAGTTTAGTGTTGTTTCTCAGAAAGAGCTTCAGGGACTTCTTTCTTGGCTGATGCACCAATAAATATAACATCATCTGCAAGGAAATAAATGCAACTTCTTAAAATATTAAAATATACTTAAAAATTATAAACAAGGTTTGGTATAATCATTGCATGGCTTTTATTGAAAAGCTAAACATTTACTCTGATTACTGTTTTTCAAAAAAAAAAAAAAAAAAAAAGCTTAGGAAAATTTAATGAGCAAAAAGGAAACACCAACTGAAATTGAAAACTACAAAGAGGGTAAAACGAACAACAAAGACAGTAAGAAAAAAAAAAAAACAGACACCCCCCCCCCTCAAACTGACTGTGTGGAGATACAAAATATCAGAATTTCTGATATCTGCTAGAACAGAACACTGAAATTTTCATATATGTATACAGGATCTGCTGTTAAGCAGGAAATATAAAACACAATAACGGATGAAAAAACATCTGTGGTTTTGATTGGAAATCATTTTCTAAACTAACACGATATGTAGTGAGAAACTCGAACCTATGAAAAAAAAAAAAAACATGTTTTTATTTTTCTGAACATTATAGATTGGATCTTGCAAGGCAAGGTGTACATAAAAAAAATCCCACATGGAGAGCATTTTACTTCCACACAATTATGAGGGTGAGTATGTTAATGAGCTCTACACATTTACTCTCAGTCATGAAACTCAGTAAATTTTCAGGGATTTATAAGGTATAAAAAACTGTTACTCTACTAATTAGGCAGGAATAAAGGGTGACACTAGTCTGTTACATGTGTGGCTTTCTAAGCAATGGAAATGGAAAACGGAACACCACTAAAGAATGGCACGATTTTGACAAAATTTGGTGATTATGTTAGAAGAGATTTTATAAATAAATGTCAGAGATTGATTATTCATTGATTTCTATATTTCTGAAGAACTAGCGATTCTTAGCTTGGATCCATTTGTTAGGAAAGAATGGTTGTTTCATAAAGTAACTGCAAATGCTTCTACCAGCATAGGTGGGTGTCTGCTCAGAATTTTTAAAATGCATAGTCCTGGGGGTGTTACAGTAACATGCTTGGGCAAAAATCAAAAGATTAAGGTTCAATTTAGTGCAAAAAAAGTTTTCTGAGAAACTGGCTATAAGGAGAGCCATTTATTACTGTATTTATGACAAACCACATACACTACAAGAAGCAAGGTAAACCAACTATTAATGACTTTTGAAAGTTTATATACAAACTAAGTCTATCAGTATGTATTAGCAGTTGATGAAAGAAGAAGATAAATTGAGTAATGACATATTTGAAAAACAGGTACATATGAGCATATCATCATTACCGTTATTAACCACTAGCTGTAAACAAGGAGGTTAGAAGAAGAGGAGGTGAAGGGACCCGTTTTAGTGAAGCCAAAACAGATCAGCTGTTTCTGTCCTCTCTCTGAGGTGGTGAGAGTCTGCGCTGCGAGAGTTCGGGAACGTGACGTCACTTCCTGTGGCTTAAGCATTTTAGCTTAGCGCATGTAAACCAAAGATGGAAAAAAGGAATATTTCGGACTTCTTATTTCTTAACATTAGGCTTTTGGTTATATTTTAAACATGGTTACTTGCACATGGTCAGTGTGCAAGTAACCATGCGCACTATGCACTTCCGCTCAAAAAATCATTCTTTTGTTCAATTTTTTAAAGAAATACCAACACATATTCTACTGTTTTTTTCTGGAAATTTTGCATTATGGGAATGAATATTTCAGCGTCAATTTTTTTCATGCCTGTATGGGTAGAGTAAGGGTCCGAAAAACCCGTTCAAAATCGCGATTTTCCCCATAGAGATATACAGGAGATTCTTAGGTTCGGCGCATTGGCGTAGTCAGCTGATAAAAAGTGGCGTCACGACAGAAGCACAGGGAGAAGGGCTGTTGTCACCTCCTCTTACTTCTAACCTCCTTGGCTGTAAAGCCCATTGAGATAAGAATACAACAGGTTCTAGGAATCACTTATTGCTATTCAAACGTTTATTAAAGACGTTAGAATATATCTTTGTACACAATATTTTTTGTAAATACTTTTTTGGAATCTGGGCGTAGTTTTCCTTGTTCTGGCCCATGGACTAATTTAACTGTGACATCATCAAACCGTCAAACTCTTGACAATGCAACATAAAGTTGTCCATCGCTAAGCACTGGTTCACAAAGGTAGATAGCTACTTACTCCAGTGTTTGACCTTGAGACTTTTAATGGTCATAGCAAAGGCGAGTTTTACATGAAATTGTCGTCGTCTTAATGTGAAGAGTAGGTGTGAGGTCAATTCGCAGAATAAAAACAGTTTTACCACATTCTGAGCCTGCAAGTACTTCTGCAATGACCAAATTGGGGTTTAGTTCTTTAATTATCAGTCTTGTTCCATTGCATAAACCTAATTGCGTATTGTGGTTTCTCAGGAGCATGATAATAGCTTCAATCTTCAACTTTAGTCTGTGAAGTGGCATTCCTGATGGAGTTTGCTCATTTAAAAACTCTATAGGATAAAACCGTTCAGTATTTTCTTCGCCGTCAGCATCAATTGAATCAGAGCTTAAGTGTCATCTATAATATAATAGCAACCTCATTAGATCTTGGAGCATTATAACACCTTTTATCATTTCTACGATCTTGAATAATAGCCATTGATACATTAGAATGAACAGCGTTATTCATTTGAGCATCTTGAATACTCTCTTGCTCGATTTCATAAAGCATTTGACATGCTTCCACAAATGGATTATTTTCTGTCATGAATGTACTTAGTGTTTGTAACAGATCTTTATTGCCCCCACTATTTTCTCGCATTTGCACTCTTTGGGCTGCAGCCTCATCAGGATCCAATATGCACAATTGCGCGTATTTCCGCTGTTCAACATTATCAGGATGCAATGCTCCTGCACGATGGTAGATTGATCCATTTATTCTAAAACAATAAAGCCCATAACCTGGTGGAGGAGCCATTTGTGCTTCCATCGATGCAAATGCAAGAGAACTGTTAATCGACCGTATGTTAACCATAAAGTTTTTCGAATGCTCATGCTGATTTCATAAGTTGTTCAATTAATGAGGAAGTGCGAATAAGGATCTAATTTTACTGCTCCTTTTGAGCAACATTTAGAAAATTTACCATCTGAAGGTCTTTCTCTGGCAAAGTTTTTTGATTTACAAAATTCACAAATTTGCTCAAAAGTGGCTACACTCTTTTCATTGTCTTTATGGTTTAAAGCCACATGACGTGTAGCATTTGTTTGTTGTTGTCGGTTCGTTAATGCCCTCTAAACCTCTAGAGCGTAGAGTTCATTCTTTTGTTCGGGGGTCGTATTTTGTGCCTCTGCAATATGTACATTTGTCATGCACTGAGATTTAGCTTTAGTATGTTCTGGTGTCATATTATTAGTACGACGATCACACAAATGTAGATTTCATAATTTCTTTCAACTGCACTGCATTTTTTTCTTTTTTTCCCCTGGCATGTTCGGCATTCCAGTAGTTAACATCTGGTCTCTCGACTGCAGTGCATTGTTTGCGCCTTGCTCGATCGTAACAGGCTTTCTTTTTTTTTTTATTGGGCATTTAACAACAACTATGAGCAACTCAATGGGCTATAAGCAGTCACCCGTACCTAATTTAGGGCCACTGGTTCCATGGAAGGGAGAAACCTGGTGCTGTAAGACAAACACAACATCCATGCCTCACCGGGATTCGAACACGACCTAGCTCGTGCGAATGAGCAGAAGCCATCGCTTAGACCACTGCGCCACCGAGATGGCAAATAGGCTTTGCGGTGTTGATCTTCAATCTCTTCATCTAATGAAGGAGGTAAATTTCTTTTTTGACACAGCATAAACAAGGTTTTTTAAAACAGTCAAGTTCGCGAAGTACACTAATGTTCGTCCTTGTCTTACTGAAATAAAAGTGATCCACGGCGTCGCAAGTACGTATTAAAATTAATGAATTTATAAGTATTAACAGCTATTAAATATTTTTAGGAGGAAAATGCATGAAAAATAATAATCTTGTATGTTTAAATATATAAATAAACATCTTACAGCCTAGAACTGCATTCTTCCACTTCATCGCACTCAGAAAAAACACCCCTCACTTCAAACGAAAGAAAAAAGATGTGAACAAAATGTTAAACAGATACAGTTACGGATAACATGGTGTGAGAACCGGAATATAAATGTTAGTCTTTTTCTGGTAAACAGCCTAATAAAGCATATCAAGAGTACGTAAAGTAGAACCAAAATTCCTGACGTAGTTTTCCCATTTCTAAAGAGTTGACCGTGTGACGTAACATATCTCTGACGTCATACCAGCAGCTGTGTTATTTGTTGGTATGACAACAAAACAAAGTGATATATGTGTGAGTAGGTGATGACGTTACCTGCATAAAAACATGAAAAGCTAATCATGATGTCACAAACATTTGTTTCTCTGTTGTTGCTATGACAACTTAAAAAGTTATCCAAGTCGTCGTCAACTTAGCCTTTTACATATTAGGATTATCAGCCTTCTGCTGGATCAAGATCTCCCCAAATTACTTATACAACTTTCTGCCTTGCACCAGTCTTCTCCATGTCACTCCAACATGATTCTGAATTTCATCTACATGGTCTTCTTCTAAGTCTTTTCATGTCCTTCAAAATCTGGTCTGGTACTTCAGTTCCCCAGCGACAGACAGTTCACCTAGCATTATGTCCAGAACATTGCCACTTAAGAGTTTTTTACGAGACCTGTTCAAGAAAGACTTGCATGTTTTTTAAATAGTATAGCTACATATTGGAACCAAAACATCATCACAGCATACATCCAACTTCCTTCCACATAAGCGAACCTTTCTGAGCCATTGCGTTGAACGTGACCTTAAGTAAAACACTGTGAAGAAGCACCTGTCTGCGCTGCCTCTAAATCGCGTCACGGATATCGCAGTGGAACAGCATATAGCTTTGAGTTTCTGTGTTCATTTAGGAAAAATGAATTCAGAAGCATATGAAATGTTGGTGCACAAATACAGTGAGAGTGTGATGCCACATCATACAGCACAGTGGTGCTTAAAAGAATTTCAGGAAGGCTGCAAATTGTTTCAGAAACAAGGTGGATCTGGGGTGTTGCCAACAGCCATTACTGATCAGATGGTAAGCACTGCAGCCATGATTATTCGTGAGGATCATTTGGCTGAGACAAATGGCAGAACATTTACAGATTTCAGTTGGAAGTGCCCACACTATAATCAGTGAGTAACTACACATGACGCGAGTCAGTGCAAGATCGATTCCTCAGTTACCGACATCTAAAAAAAAAACAAGTGCATTTTGAAGTGTGTGAATTTTTTGAAGTAAGAAACTGCTTCAAATGAGGACTACCTGAAGTCAGGGATTACAGGCAATGAAACTTTTCTTTATCACTACAATCCAGAGGGCAAACAATAAAGCCCTGTATGGAAAACTCTCTCTCCAAAGGCAAAATAGGCAAGATGTGAAAAATCTGCCAGGATAGTAATGGTGTACCAGAATGTTGTGCCGCTGAATACCACAGTTAATGCGGATTGTTACATGTCTTTTTTGACAAAGTTGATCACACATATATCCATAAGAAGCGTCCACACATTCACCAAAATGGTTGGAAACTCCACCATGATAATGCTCATCCTCACGTGGCACAGAAAGTCACTACTTTCTTGGCTGAAAAAAAAACCCAATGGAATGGTTCTTCACCCTCCATACAATCCAGATTTAGCACACTGGCTTTTTCTTCTTTTCCAAACTCTTAAAAAGAATGTGTGGACGTAGGTTTACATCAACAGAAGAGGAAGTCAAAGCTTCAGAGGTGGTTCTGAAGGGGATGCAGAAAGATGGCTTCCAGCACATCTTTGAGGAGTGGCAGCCATGTTTGGACAGGTGCATTGCCTCCAGAGGAGATTACTTTGAAAAGGACCACAACCAGGTTCAAACATACATGTTTATAAGTTTTTGTGCAAGTCTTTCTTGAATGGGCCTCATATTTTTTTTACTTTGATCATGATATCATCCACATTGTCATTTTCCTGATCTATGAGTGCCTCTTCCCACATAGCAGAATTGCGGCAACAGGTGATGTATAGAATGTGAAGATTAATATGTTTTCTGTGTAGTAATGTAGAACGAATAGAACACATACCATCTTTACATGATTTAAAAACTTGATGAACTAAAGTTTACACAAGTTAAAAATTAGTTTAATACTAAAAAGTGTAAAATACATATGAACACGAGACCTTTCCAACCCAGTGGGTTCATCCTCAGATGTTTACTACGTATATTACAGATGGAGAGTAACGAGTTTATATTTACTAGATACAAGTTGTTGTGATGACATAGGAGATAACGTACATCATCATATGGCGTCGATCTATAGCTTCTGTTGAGAGTCATTATTGGATGGAGAGTTCATGTGATCTTGAGGAAACTTGCAAAGTAGGGATTTTCAGGGGTTGGAATGTATAAAGGAATATTGTCATTGCAAGGCAGTGAACCATAATGATAGATATATAGACTTTCGGCAAATTGTAAGAGAGCTTTATTTTGAGGTGTTGCAAGCATAGATGAATTTTTCCATAGGGGCAGGCATGATCTATTATTATTCTTCGGGCACGTCACAGATTTTGGTTTTGTCGTGCAGACAAAAATTATATCCCTAGAATCTTTATTTTTGGTTCTGCAGGGAAAAAAACATCCTCAGAACCCATTTTATAACTTCTTTTGTAGACTTCTAATCGTGGGCGCAAGGTTTTCATCTGGGGACAAAAACACATCTTTTAAAAAATTCTGAAAACTGAAGTTAAACGAAGTGAATATTTCACTCATAATCAGAGATCGCATAAATGCCTGGACAGGCGTTTATTATGAATTAAAAGTAAAAATTACTTCGGAAAGGAAAATCAGGACATATTTTTACAGCTCCAAAAAATTATCCACATTGATTTAAAAGTCGACCTCTAGGTTCTTTTTTTAAATTATCATTACTAGTACTTTTTCACCCTTGACTGCTGAAGACAGCACTTGTGCCATCAAGAACGTAATTCCTTCCTTGTTCCCCACTCCAGCTCTGCCTCTCTTTCTTGTTTTGCATATCTCAGGCTGGGGGAAAATATGATCCCGAAGGCCTAAGGCATGTAAAAAATGTTATCTATATCACAACTTGGGAGGAAAAAGTCCAGTGACTTTGAGCTCTGCTGCCTTTCCTGGCAAACGACAGAGCTACAAAAGGGCTTTAGGATGTGTGTGCCTGCAAGCCTGAACGGAATATGGAGAAGGCAACATTTTTTCCTGAGTTCCGAAGGTCTGCGGACAGCGTTGTTGAAAAAGAAATAGCCGTTCTGCATCTAGGAAAGGGGGGGGGCAGATATCCATTATTTACAACTTATTTTTTTATTGCACTTAAATCAAAGTAAAACTTACTGATGACACTGTTTTATCCATTAAAAGAACAATGGATTTTAATTATTAGTGTACGGATAAGTGATTTCTAGCAAATAAACAGAACTGAACTTGTGACAAAGCAGACTATTTTCTATTAAAAATATGAGAAACATAGATCATTCTCATTTACAACCTGTTGCAATACTAAATTGGATGTGTAGGAAGAATTGTACAAACATATATTGCAGAATTTTCATCTGTGTTGCAGATGTAAGGATGCATCTTTTTAATCTTAGGAATTATTACTCTATTTTGAATTTTGTTATACTTATTAAAATAACTACATAATCCCCAAAAACAGACTTTTTTAATTGTAATACATATATTTTTAATGGAATTAAAAAAAACAGTTTTTTAGAATTTTTAACTTTTATGACATGAACTCATTTGAACTGTCAAATTTTCTGTTCATCACGTTTTATTTGACCTTCGTCGAAAGAGCTACACAGGTTTTTGGTTGGTTCTTATTACTTTTGAGTTAATGTTGTAAATAAAGAAATGTATTTACCTTGAGTCTTGCTTCTTGTTTTTAATTTTCACTTTATGTCATCAATTCGTTGAGATATACATTTTCATTGAAGGGCATATCTTTAGTACGTACATTATTAATTACATAAAAAATAGTAGAACATTTATAATCAGTAGTATTTTGTCATATTTGTTTCTTACAAAGAGACCATAGTTAAAAACTTCATGTTGTAGTTAAAAATACCTCGTAATTGTACCGCCTCACCGGTCGATGAAATGGTAAAGTGCAATCTGTTCTCTCGTAGGTACTTCATAGAACTTATATTTAGCAATCAATGAAATTTTTAACAATTAAAACAAAAGTTTAAGTTTTCTTCATCAAAATGTGTACAATGAGAAGAGCCCAACGTTTCATAAAAAATCTTTTACTCTATAATCACTATCGTTCATCGTATGTTCATGCATGCCACTGTTGAGTCGATATTCGTACTCATTGTAGATCGTCGGAGTTTGGTAGTCCTACAAAAATTGTCTTTCATATTAGACTGAAGTCTTGCAACCGTTAAAACTTTTTAATTTAGAAGAGAAGGTTAAAATGCTAGTTTTTACCCCACATGAAGAACCAATGATTTGAGATACCATGCATATCGTAGTTATGAACTTCAGGTGTATATACGTATGTGTTGTCACTAAGCTGCCATTGTGTAGTGATTTCTGTACAAACCAAAATCCTGTGAGTGCCGAAGTTCGTCTCAAAATGTTCTTCGTAAAACTTCATAACACAAGAGACTCTCCATTTCAATGTATAACATACAGACTCATACATCTCTCTTCCTCAATGCAACCGCTGGATACCAGCTCTTGCCGACTTAGGCCTACGCATAGGACGCGTTTCGCCATGTGACAACCATGGCATCTTCAGCTAAACTGATGTCATTCCTTATCGGTCTAGCACAAGCTCGACAGCTGCGCTCCTGCGCTGGGAGTTCAGTCTGTTCCCTTGTCTTGTACTGCCATTCGCGAAACCTTATTTACAGCAATAACACAAAAGTAATAAGAAGAATACAAAAACCTGTGCAGCTCTTCCGACGAAGGTCAAATAAAACGTGATGAACAGAATATTTGACAGTTCATGTCATAATACTTAAAAAACCTATGTACCATGTAATAGAATTACTTGAAGAGATTAACAAATAACTCTCAAAAAGTTATATACATGTTTTTTAGAAGTGAGAATTTTTAAGGCAGTCATTTGCAAACTGAGGAGAGGGATGCTGCTGCCCACGTAGCGAAGTGCCTAGTAGCAAAGTACCCGGGCTCTATTCCCTACATACCAAAAGTTTCCTATCAACTCAAAAACGTGCTCAAGAGGATGAGCTTCGGGGTCTGCATAAAGCCTCCAGCATCTTTATATACAATGCTCAAGAGAAATATTGACAAGACTCCTCTTCTCAATCAGGCAGGTGTTTATGCCATCCCACCACACCACAATATCCGGATGGCTCCAGGTGATACTACATCGGAATGATCAAATGTTCATTTGGAATTAAAATCAACAAACATAAAAGGGATACAAAAAACGGTAAAATAACCACTGCCCTATCAAGAGAGGTCAAAAGTTCAAGTCCGCTGATCCTATGCGAAATGATGTAAAGAAATTAGTTTCATACTCCATACCCAAATCTACTGCCATTCGCGATTTGCAAACCCTTTAAAATCTTGACCAGCAGCGAGACTTGCAATGGCAGCGTCTCACTCGGGTTGCCACGCATTTGGAATCAATTCTTCAAATAATGCTGTGTTTTCTACCACAGTTCCATGTGCCAATCAACATGACCTCGTTTCTTCGAATGACTGATCACATTTGCGCCTATTCATTTATTGTCTAGTCAAGTCACAGCGTTCAAATTGTTGAAGTGTTCTATTATCCAGTTTGCGGTTAGCTGTCTACCTTCCTTGAAAAAGCCTCTAGGTTGATGTGTGAAAGCTTGGAAACTTTGATTTATATTTTACGCCACGAAATTCGGATTACTGGTAGTATTTTAACTGAAATGACGTCGGATTTCCAAGAGTGGGTAAATGCACTCTCTTGCCCCCCTTTCCATATGAAAATCTATGTCAGTTATGATGTTCACTTGAGGTGCACTCAATTGTACACTCATACCTTTTGTTTCAACAACATCTGCACTAAATGGATTAAGAAGGTTGAACTGCTCAAATTTGGTTTGGTAGCTCTCACGATTGGGGGGGGTGGCACGGTTAGTCACAGGTAAATTAAATATAATTTTAAGTTCTGCATTTGAAAGCTTAATAAAACAGTTTCAATTATTACATAAAAAAAAACACTTTGCTTAGATAATTAAACATGTCAGACATCATAAAAATTGTTAATTTATCACTCACTCCAAACAATGATAATGCTGAACAGATATCTAAGGCCATAGTCATTTAAAATAATTAAAAGAATAAAATAAATTTTGACAAAAATGGAACAACAAATATACCATATCCTTGGTAGCAACTTATAAAATATGAAAAAGAAAACAACATAAAACAACTGCAGATGATGCCACAAAACTCAAAACAAATTATTAGATGTCAAACACATACGAGGACTATGAAAGGCACCAGAAAAATCTTCCTTTCAGTAGTGAAAACCTCTGAAAAATGTACACATATATCAAAATATTACCACATGGGCTTCGTGGCATAGAAAAAACAAGACAAAAAAAAAAAAAAAAACAATGAAGGTGGTAGGACAATGCCCTTAGCTGCAGCACTTTTGTTTCAAAAAACTTCCTGTTTTAATGGATTTTGTTTGCTTTTAGCATTCATTTTAGTTTAAGCTGAAGTTTTATTTGAAAAGGATTCTTCAACAACTACGAAAATTATATTTAACCACAGAAAACTCACAAAGAAGTCACTTCGGAACATTGATAATCTACCAGATAACATGACTTGCAGAAGACATTATTAGCAAGTGTTGAACAATATCTCCTGAAATTAACTGAAAAATGGCAAATGATTGGTTACACAAATACAACTGTTTGCACACAAATGTACCATATTTTCATTGTTTCCATGTAGCAGCTTCTTCAGAAAACTTGCAAATTACATTGCCCTGGAGCAGGAATTGAACCAGCATCTCCTGGTTTCTGTTCAAGTATTCTATCTGTTACACCACCAAAGACAAGGAAGTTCCAAACAACTGAAGCTAAGCAGATGTAGCTTAGAAATCTGAAGTCTCCTGATTTCTGTTCAAGCATGCTACCCATTACAGCACCCAGGACAAGGAAGTTACAAGCAACTGAAGCTTAGAAATCTGAGAATCATTCAGATTTGCACTAGTCGAAACTATCCCTTGCTTCCTTGTAGACCTTTTTTTCATTTCCAGGGTTGGATGTAGGTCACAAGTTCCAGTGCTTCAGGGAACATCACACATATAAGTGGAAAACGAATTTCCCTGAAGAAAAAATTCTTCCCAAATACATGGAAGGCAATACAGATGTGCAGTATTTTCCCTGTTTTAATGTACCAGGTTCTTCAGTAAATTTAAAAATTACATTGGCTACGATTTTCCAATGATAAATAATCACGCATTTATCATTTCATTGATAAAAAAATAATAAAGTCAATTGAAAAACTATATATATATATACACTATGCAGACAAAAGTGATTGGGCTCTGTAAGTAGTAAATAGAAAAACAGCATTGTATTTACATCAGCAGTGGGTAGGTCCTCATTTGCAGAGATTATATCAGCCACCTGTCAAAGTAAACTGTCCACAAGTCCATGGAGTATGAGAGCAGGATGCTCCTCCATTTCACCTTGAGTACAATGACCAACTCTGTCAGTGAAGGTCATGTTGGTCTAGACCTCACAGATCATTCAAGTTCATCCCATAGGTGTTCAATGGGATTGACGTCAATGCGTCAAGCTGGCCAGTAAACCCGCAAGACCTGGTTTTCCACATACCACTCCACTGTAGTTCTGGATACATGACAAGTGGCATTGTCATCCTGGAATAAACAATTGCTGTGTCTGCACAACTGCCATAATGTTGGAAGTATTAAGTTACCCAGGATATCTCTATACAGCACAGAGTTCATGTTACCATGACTAACAACCAATGGACCCACACTGTACCAACTGAAACAGCCCCATACCATAACTCCAGGCTTTACAGTTGAAACTGTACATTCCGAAAGCAGACGTTATCCAGGTAACCGCCAAACCCAGACATGTCCATCTGATCAGAACAATGTGAAGCGGGATTCGTTGCTCCTGCTGCCACTGCTCCAAAGTCCAATTTTTGTGCTGTTGACATCATCATAGCAGCATGGCTTTGTTGGTCTTCATGACGAGAGGTTTATGGGTGGCTGCTCGGCCACGACAACCGAGTGCACGGGCCTTTCTTCAAAGTGTCTTAGGGGAAACCATAAAATCTGTGGCCATCTGGAGCTCACAAGCTATGGAGTGCATTGTTGGGACCTTCTGCTGCACCCTTTGGTCTCTGGGGACCTTCTGCTGCGCCCTTTGGTCTCTGGGCTGCAGTTTCATGAGTCTTCCACAGGGTGAGGCGAATTCCTGCAATGTCCCATCTTCTTCCATTTCTTGATGACAAAGGCCACAGTTGATTTAGCGACCTGTCTGACATCAGCAATGATTCTTATGCTCATACCTCCAACTGAGCAGCCTATTATAATGTCCTTTTCAAACTCTGAGCTCTCTCCTGCTAGCTATTTCATCAGCGATTGATCTGAGCAGACTCCCGTTGCAGTTTTTATACCTTATCAACAATGTGTCTGCTGCAGGAGCACACCATTATGCCTGCGTAGGGGTATCCAATCACTTTTGTCCACATAGTATATCTACACTGAAGAGCAATTGAATTACAGACAGCTGGCGTTATGCAAACATGGTGCTGTGGGTGGCCCTGTAAAGGGATATGACATGACGTATGCAGTGATCCGACAATATAAGGACTGATGCGACAGAAATCAGTAAGAGTCGGACGCAATATGAGTAAGACGAAGGATCTAAGCACATTTGATCGTGGGCAAATTGTTGGGGCCCGACAAATGGGTCACTCCATCTCGGAAATCGTGCAGGCACTGAGATTTTCATGAGCCACTGTATCACGGGTGCACCGTGAGTACATCGAATCCGGTAAAACCATCCCTGCAAGGGCCAACTGCCGTGGACAATAGCGTGTGGATGAGCGGGGTCGTCGTCAGCTAGCCTGCATTGTAACAGCGGATAGACAGGCTACAGTGCAAGAAATCACTCTGCAATTTAACGCTGGTGCACAAAAACGTGTAAGCAGCCACACCATCCAGAACCATCTCCTCGCTATGGGGTACAGAAGCTATCATCCCACAAGGGTACCACTGCTGACCGCACATCACAGGGTGCAAAGATTAGCATGGGCGCGGGAACATCGCCACTGGACCCTAGACATGTGGGAAAATGTTGCCTGGACTGATGAGTCGAGATTCACGTTGGCACACGCGGATGACAGGATATGAGTATGGCGCAAACCACATGAAGCGATGGATCCTTCTTGCCGGTACTCTTCAAGCTAGTGGGGTGGCAATCTCGTTTGGGGACTGTTTACGTGGACTGAAATGGGACCCCTGGTATGTGTAACATCGTCCCTCACAAGTCAACGTTACCTTCCTGGATGACCATTTGCTCTCGTTTGTGCATCTTCAACACCCCACTGGGGACCTCATCCTGCAACAAGACAATGCACCGTGCCATCGCTTCGAGATGAATCACTGCCGTCATCAGGGCGAAAGGTGGTGTTACACGTTACTAGACAGGTATCTCTAATTCAATTGATCTTCAGTTTATATATAGATATACTATGTGAGTTATGGCAAAACCCCTCCACAACTTAAATCATGGCCCTCAGTCTCTGGCATCTGGAATATACCTGGCCAAGGCAGCGGCCAGTGCGACATGAAGGCAGAGGATACTAAGAACCACCGGAGGACCAAACTAGGCTGATGCTGACCTTGGTTACGTATAACGGATGCTTCCTATCTTCTGATTCAAGGTTCCTTGAATTGGAAGAAGAACTACAAAGGATCAAGTGGGACATCGTCAGGCTAAGTGAGGTAAGGAGAAAAGGAGAAGATCTCACTGAACTGAAAAGTGGACATCTCTTCTATTATTGTGGGACTGGCAGAACTAGTGGTGGATTTATAATAAACAAGAAACTGAAGGATTAAGTTGCAGAAGTTGAAAGTTCCTCTGACAGAGCCCTACGACTTGTTATCAGACTCTTGAGAAGATACCAGGCTCAGATTATTCAAACTTACGCACCCACTACAAGTCCTCCTGAAAAAGAGATTGAAGAATTTTATGAGGAAATTCATCATCTAAATAATAAAGGCAAGCAGCACTTGAAGATTATGGGAGATTTTAATGCGAAAATAGGGCAACAACAACAGAATGAAACTTCGGTCGAGCAACAGAAACCAGCGTGGAAATACTCTCAGAGTTTGCAGAGGCAGAAGGATTTTTCATGATGAACTCCTTTTTCAAGAAAAAGCCGCAAAGGAAATGGACATGGAGGCATCCCAATGGATTGACAAGTGAAATTGATTTTATTATGTGTAACAAAGAAATTTGTCATGGAAGACTGCAGTGTGCTGAACAAGTTCAACACAGGTAGTGACCATAGAATGGTAAGATGTAAGATACACCTCAATGCTAAACTTGAGAGTGGCAAGCTCATAAAACAAACAAAGTGTATTGACACAACCAATCTTAAAAAACATAATAATACCTTTAAATTGGAACTGAGGAACAGATTCTCTGCTCTAGAAGGTCTAATGTCAGAAGAAGTGGACTTCTCTGAAGTTAACAGAAAACTAACCAAGGCTCTTATGCAAACAGCAACAAAAACAGCTGGTACTAAGAACAAGTTGCATACGAACAAATTATCAGGAAAAACCCAAATTCTGATGCAAAAAAGAAGAGAGATGAGGACAACTAAAAGATGTGACTTCCAAAGTGGAATATAAGCTATGCAAGACGGTACGAAGAAGTATCACTGAAGATGTAAAGAAATTCAACTGTGAACTAGTGATGAAAGCAATTGAAACCAACCAAAGCCTAAAGAGAGCAAAGGGACATCTGAGTAAGGGAAGAAAACAGATTATGGCTCTGAGAAAAGAAGATGGTTCTGTAACAAGAAATAGAGGTGACATTTTGACAAGAGTGAAAGATTTCTACTCAAAACTATATGAAAGGGATGATACATGTACTCCAGACATTACAAAAGGTACCAGAATTCTTCCAGTCCTCCCAGCAGAAGTTGCACATGCAATCAAGAACATGAAACGGGGAAAAGCTCCAGGAGAAGATGGAATTACAGTAGATATCATACAAGCAAGTGCAGAAATTGAAACAGTACTCGTCCAAGTTTTCACTGGATGCCTTAATGAAGGGAAGATTCCTGAGGATTGGAACAATGCTACAATGATCTTGCTACATAAAAAAATGACATTGAGGATCTCAAGAACCACAGAACTATCAGCCTCCTATCAGTGGTTTATAAAATCTTCACTAAAGTTCTTTCACACCGCTTGAAGGTGACAATGGATATGGCTCAACCGAGAGAACAAGCTGGATTCAGGAGTGGCTACAGCACTATAGATCATATCCACATACTGAGAGAACTAACTGAAAGAGCGAGGGAATATGAACTTCCATTATGCATGGCTTTTATTGACTATGAAATGGCCTTTGATTCGGTGAAACCATCAGCAGTTGCAATGGGCTTTGAAGTCCTGTGGTATTGAAGATGCATACATTAATATTATTCATAACATCTATTAAAATGCAAGTGCAAAGATTCGGCTATTCGAGAATACAGCACCCATAAAGATTGGAAAGGGAGTGAGACATGGTGACACTATATCTCCCAAACTCTTTAATGCCAATTGGAAAATGTCTTTCAATCACTGAACTGGGAAAACAAAGGGATAAAGATTAATGGAGATTATCTAACTCACTTTCGTTTTGCTGATGACGTAGTCATTTTTGCAACTACCCCATCAGAGTTGCAGAGTATGATCCAGGAACTTGCTGACAAGAGTAAAGAAGTGGGATTAAAAAAGAACTTTCAGACAAAAGTGATGTACAATGCTTTTACAAGAAATGAAGATTTTATCGATTGATGGGGAAAAGCTGGAGATAACCAATACCTACATTTATCTTGAACAGCAGATATCAAATCAAGTGAGGGTCACATTGATGAAGAAATTAATTGGTGTGTAAAACTTGCCTGGAGAGCGTATGAAAAAAAAAAAAAAACAGTACAATTTTCAGGAGCAATATGCCATTATGTCTTAAAAGAAAAGTGATCAATGCATCCTTCCAGTGCTTATGTATGGTGCAGAGACGTGGACCTTAACTAAAAGAGACATACAAAGGCTGCAGACAACTCAAAAAAGCATGGAGAGGTGCATGCTTGGTGTAACCAGGAGAGATAAGAAGAGGAACTCGTGGATCAGAAAAATGACAAGAGTGGAAGACATCATGACCACAGTAAAATCCCTGAAATGGTAATGGGCTGGACATATTGCCAGAAGGACAGACCATTGATGGACAGCTGAAATTTTAGACTGGATTCGAAGGGACAGAAAAAGGCCCAGAAGAAGACCACATGGGAGATGGGCAGATGAAATTTGAAAGTATGCGGGAGTAACATGGAAGAGACTGACACAAAACAGGCCACTGTGGATGAAACTTGGGGAGACCTTCGTCCAGCAGTGCATTGATAATGGTTGACAATTATGATGATATATAAATATTTTTTTTCTATAAGAAACTGATACTTGGTTTTGGTTTCTTACAAAAATTCATATTTTGAACAAGTAAGAACAAATTGATATAGATATTTTCCCCTAACACATGGTAAACTTAAAATCTTTTTGTTTTTTTCCTTCCAGAAAACCATTTTATTACTTCTATGTTACAATAATAATATTTCCTTATAATATGTACATCTTGGTTAAAATGGCTAACTGGGATAGTAAAAATAACCTGAATTCATAAATGAAGAAAAATTACAAAAATATTTGTTTGCTATTACATCACTAAACATGCAATGTAATTTTGGTTAAAATCTCAATATTCCAAAGCCTGTGAATCATTTTATAAAATAAAAGTTATCAATTAATACTCACTGGCTACAATAGATGCAGTAGTGTGAAGCATTCCTTTATCGTCAGTAAATTCACCATACAATAACCTTCCATCAACATAAACACGACTCCTGAAAGAAAATTAATCATAAATCCACATATTAAATGAAGGAACTTTTATGACAAATTCAAAATCACCCTTAATAAGTGAAAGACACTGACTGCACCCATGAATTCTGGCAGGGAAGAACAGGCCAGGAATTTTCTCACCTTGGTTTTTGACAATAAACAAACAGCAGTTACATACATACATGTATACATATTACATATCACTAAGCTGTTCTCTGAAATACATAAGTTAGCTCCACAAAGAAAGGCAATCTACCAGATAAATTTTTAACTGACTCTGTATTTACTGTCGCCATATCAAACTTCTCCATTTACAGCGATCTTGACATACAACTCGGGCTTCACTGACATCCATCACACGACGCACACAAGACCTTCTATACTTCATACTCATAATCTTTGTCTCATGTTATCTTTGTCTCCTGAATCTGGTCCTCCCATGTTTTCCTTGGCCTTCCTCTACCTTTCTTTCCTGCCACTTGGGTTGAAAATTTTTTTCTTAGTAAGCATCTCATCACTCACTCTTTCAACATGGCCAAACCACCTAAGAACATTAGTCTCCACCTTACTGACAATATTTTGTTTCACATTATGCCACTGTAACACATCTTCATTCCTCACATGATCAGGGCGTGTCTTGCCATAAATCCCCGTAAGTACTGCACCTCTCCAGTACACAAACAACTCCTATGTCACTTCTGCAGTACCCAGGTTTCACTACCATACATCAGAATAGGAACAATTACACTTTCATACACAGCCATTTGGGACTCTCTTGAGAACACAGCCATCATTCCTGTGAAATCCCCCCAAAACAGCTATGATTTTCAAAGAATTCACTCGCCTAGTAATTTCACCATGTAATTTGTTCTCTCTGTTAAACATGCTTCCTAAATACCTATACACAAACTCATTCACCTGGTCAATCACTGTGTCATTTAAGCTTATCTTGCATTCAGTACTAACAGTTACTCGCTCAAAAACCATAACTTTGGTTTTTACCTTATTTATACTTAGTTTGAACTTCATACAAACTTCATACATCCGGGACAACATACTCTGCAACTCACTTTTGATCTCTGCCAACAGGACTGTGTCATCAACATATAGCAATCTGCACACACAGATATTACCAAGACATAAGACCATGGTGTATTGCCCACTTTGGCATGATGCATGCATCCATAGATATATTAAACAGCCATGGTGACATTACACAACCTTGTCTGACTCCTACACCAACAGAAAACCATTTTGATACAACATCATTCACTCTTACACAAGCTCTACTGCCAGCATACATGGGTTTTACATTATTACAAGTAGATTTCCACAAATACCATATTTATTCAGCATCTTCCACAGAAGTATCCTATTTACTCAGTCATAAGCTTTCTCTAAATTAATGAAGGCAGCAGTACTTACCAACAGATACTTTTTGATCATCATGCATAATGAAAAAAATTTTTAGTGTAGTCCTTACCAGGCATTAAACCACTCTGAACATCCCACACTTCCTCTGATGTAAAACCTTGTACCTTATCAATGATGACCTTTACAAACACTCCCTTGCTAATACCATGCTTGCATTCAATCTGATCACCTTTTCCCTTATACAAGGGAACAATGATAACATCTCTCCAATCCTGAGAAACCATTCCTAACTCCCAGCACAACTCAAAATTTTCAGTTAACCAGTCAATTACAGTCATAACCATATTTTAACATCTCAGCAGATATGCCATTTACTCTTGGAGCTCTACCATTCTGAAGAGATTTTAGAGCTTTACACACCTTTTAAGATCCCTCCTGTGCTTCAATCTCTCACTGCAACATCATCTGCTTCTGCCTCAGAATCACCTCTGCTTTCATGATCTAGCAACTCACAGAAATATTCACCCTATCTTTCACTTAACTCATTGGGCTCCCATATCATTTCTCCGATCCTATTTTTCACACAACTTACAATTTTGTTTCCCCTATTTTTCCTGAATCTAATGTACTTCTAAAAAGTTTTTCCATCTTTCCAAAAAGCCAATTTATGCCTTTCCACCTTTTGCTTCCTATCTTTTGTCTTACTCTGGTGAACCAGTTTAAGTTACCTCACACTTCTTACAGCAATATTTATCCTCAGAAACTCTACCTTGCAACATCTTTAATCACGCTTCCTTCTTTTTCTGCTTCTGTAATCTGACTGTTCCACCAAGCATCACCTGTAATATTACCTACTATTGTGGTGCCACAGACCTCTTCAGCAGCAGTGACAATACAGTTCTTAAAACATTTCCAGGTCTTTTCTACATCCCTCTCACATGATTTCAATTCATTCGGTCATTCTCTGAGTAAATGCTGATGATCTTCAGGGAGCCTTTCAACCCCTTATTCTTTCCATCCTGGGCCTCTTCCTATTCCCTTTTCTCCAATCAACATTCAGTTTTACTCGAGACACTAACAAGCAATGACCAGAGCCAACATCAGCACCTCTCATCATACAAGTGTTAACATCTAAGTGTTTCAGACGCTGATTGCAAACAATAAAATCTTTTAAAACACTCTTTTGTCCCAAAGTACGATTTTCCAAAGTATATGTGTGGTTATACTTGTTGAAAAATATGGATACACATAAACCATTCTCAATGCAGAGTTCAATTAATCTTTCACCATTATCATTCACATAAGGATCATTAAACTTACCCAGAACATTATCAGAAATTGCATTCTGCACACCTATTCTAGCATTGAAATCCACTGCTATTATAACTTCCTCTTTAGCACCAAATTGACTAAAAACAGCTTTTAGCTCATTCCAGAAATCTTCCTTCCTATCAGAAGGTTCCTAGTCACAAGGAGCATACACTACAACAATTACTATTTTCGAAGTTTCACTTTCAAACGAATCAAAAGAATTCTCTCAGTTATGCAGTTGTTCATTTTCTCACTTGAAACCACACCTACAACAGTCTGTCATCTCACATTATCCAACACTCCAGACCATACACTCAAAGTTCCATTCACTTCCTCTATCCCGATTTCCTTCCTTTTAGTTTCACTCACACACAGCACATCCAATCTATACTTATTAATTTCTTTAATCACCTCATTCATTTTTCCATTTATGCCTCTAGTATTCCATATACCACCTTACACTCACTCAGCTGAAATCTCTTTCTCATACGCTGTTTGCCATTTCCAGATTGTTTCCGTGGTGGACCATCCTTCTGAAGTGTGATAGGTCCACCATATCCCACACTAGAGTCCTTTAAAATTTTGCTTTGTGTCTTCTTAATCAGGAAAGTACACCAGCGTGGTGAAGATTAGTCCACAGCTGACAGTTTTAATTGGTCATTTTGCCTAAGGATTCTGGAATAAAACCCAGTAAAGTGAGGTCTTTTGGCCAAGGTCACACAGAACTAGCTGGTACCTCAAGAACAATTTATACTGAAGCTTAAATTTGTGTCAGCTTCCAAGATTCATAGAGGCCCTTGTTGACAAACAGGAATTCCAAAAATTAAAACTATTTTTGAACAAAAAAATTATCTTATCGGCACTTTATAACCTTTCTGACAGAATTGGATCTCATAATCCAATTTGGATTCCATTCTCTGAGCTTTTCCACTTAATAAGAAAAATTTTCAGCTCAGAAGGATTCCTTCAGAGAAAGCATCTTCAACTTATTGTGTAGAGCCACTTAACAATATATATTGTTAGTCTGTATATACAGACTCACAACTTTAAGTGGGATCCTGAAAACTATTGTTAAGTGACAGAAATACATGTAATTGGTAAGAAAGTTTTTTGCCCTTTTCCCCTGGAAAGTCAAATGATTAAGTAGCCTTCTGTATAGGCTTCTGGCTCCCTGTTCTGTTGGGCTTGTGTTTAAATTCTAGGCAAGTAAAGATTACTGGGTTCATTCTTACATCTGTGGTTCTCCCTTCCTAAAGAACTAGCAAACCCTAAATTAGGGATTTTTGATGTTACTAGTCTTGAATATAAATATAGTGAGCATTAAAAGTAAAAATAAAAATTAATAAATTAAACAACACACAAACACACCAACATCATATCAGTCCACTGTTGGATGAAGAACTTCCCAATTTTCTTCCACAACTTTCTGTCTTAAGCCAGTTTGCCCTACGTCACTCGATATGCTTCTGAATTTCATCTTTCATCCATCCATCTTCCACATCATCTCTTTCGGGGGGTTTTCTGTCCCTTGGAATCCAGTCCAGTATTCCAGTTGCCCAGCGGTTGTCAGTCTTCTAGCAATATGTCCAGCCCATTGCAATTTTAGGCATTTTACACTGATCACAATGTTATCAACTCCCATCATTTTCCTAATCCAAGAGTTCCTCTTCCTATTTTTCTTAGTTATGCCAAGCATGTACCCGTCCATGCTTCTTTCAGTAGTTAGCAGCCACCAGATATCGTTTTTAGTTAAGGCCCATGTCTCTGATTCATAAGCAAGCACTGGAAGGATGCACTGATTGAACACTTTTCTTTTAAGACATAATAGTAAACCGCTGTTAAAAATTGTACTGTTTCTTCCAAAAGCACTTCGACCAAGTTTTATATGCCCATTAATTTCTTCAGTTTTCTGTGTAACAAAAGAGCGTACTCTGCAGCTCTGAGTCCTCTTCCTATTGATTTATTTGTGTGCAGGCGCGCGCGCGCGCGCACACACACACACACACACACACACACACACACGATCGGACAGAAAGTAAAACATAAAAAGTGTCCAAAAATTATAACTAAGAAATTATTATTTAAGAGTAACAAAATTCAGAACAGAGTAACTTCCAGTTTTCACATTCATTAAGTCTTATACCTACTAATAATATTTAACTCTTCTATTAAAACTTCTTTATTGGTATAAATCTTCACTTCACGATTTTTCTTTGGTACATACTTAGCACATTTTTTTATGTTTTTTCACTCTGAGCCTGTCTTTCTTATATAAATAAATACACATTTGTATTTTTTATAATAAAAACTTAAATTTATTTGCGTATGTTAAAAAATTGAAACTCAAAAATAATTAAAAGGTTTCCAGTTTACATTTTTGTTTTGAACAGCAACCCGTGAAGCTCCACATTGACCACTTGATTTCCACGGGGGTTTTTTCGCGTCGGTCTTTCAATTACTAACTAAAATTATTATCTCATGGAAACAATTGAACTGAAGATAGACTAGGCACAGAAAGAACTCCACACAACATTGCTGTCAATGAGATATAACACTTGAAGAGGAAGAAATCCTGTTTAGAATAATCTTTTGTATCATTGATGATATTAAACACTTTGGTTTCCAATATATACCAGACTTAAATCTATATCATCTAATTTTTGATATACCTACACAGATACTAAAGGAATATTGACTTTCTAAAATTTAAAAATAATTTCCAAAACATTTCTCGAAACTTAAAAAACTTCCAAACTGTTGTTATAACAGACGTGTCTTGTGTAGTGGAAGAAACAATCATCAGTGTACTCTGATTAAATTAGCATAAAAAAATCAATTATTCAAATGCAAATGTTTTTAGATTGTGAAAGGTGCTTAGATAGGAATCAGAAGATAAGAATTTGATTTCCACCCTACAGCAATGCACTTCTGCAAAGGTTCTTGACTGTAATTTCTAAAAACATTTTTTCTGCTAGATGCCAGGCTACCTAACTTATGGTATAAATAGCAATTAACTTCACATTTTCTGATTCTACGACATTTTCTAATATTTTGAGTTCTCTGCGATGGAGGACGGCTTACAGCTGTGCTTCATTTAGCAAAGTCTTCATCAACAGACATTTCCTTCCAATTGTTTTTATTTACTTTTGAGTTTTCCACTACTTTTGCTTGTTTTGTCTTTTTCATTTAATTATTTACATGGGAAAAGAAATGCTTGCTGTTACCAGCATTAAAATTTCAGTTCTTTATTATTCCTCCCATGAGAAATCTGACTTCACTTGACATGATAAAATCTCATTCACATAAGTTTTCACAAGTATGAAAAAAGAGATGACAGAGGATTTCATAAAACCATGTGGACTAGCAACTGTAATAATGATGCTAAAACTAGAAAAACATCTTCCTTCTTTAGAAATTATTAATGAAATTAAAAACAAGTAAAAATAACAGAAAACTGAATGGTAAAGAAATAAGTATAGTTATTTTACTTAATTCAAATTTTTTAAAGATGGTGTATAGGGAAACACTATAATTATGTTCTTTGTAGAAGTATAACATCACAACAAACTTCACATTGTGAAAGGCAACAAAATATATATTTAAAAAAATACAACCAGGAAGACACCTAATCATGTAAATTTCAAAACACAGAAAGAAATGCAACTACATATTTCTAGGTAGTCCACAATAACACTTGAAATATAATCCATTAACACTTTATCAGAACCACTATAACAAGCATATGCTATGCTGTCCAAAGTAAGGCACACAATATTAACAGGTATTTTCACACATCAAGCCCACTTTAAAACAAATTACTTTTCAATTTTTTATCACTCCTTGTGGCAAAAGTGAGCCACTGCCAAGATTTTCCACATGTGACAAATATTAATATATGATTCAACTCCATCTCAATCAGTTCCTGAAAGGAGGCAACTAATTTCTGTTTCAATAAAGAAGTATCCCTCCACCCCGCATTACAGCACATCATTCATTTTAAACCAAACACTGTTCCCAACTCATTTCTGTCACAATCCCATTAGTCCTGCAGCACACAGAAAATCCTTTCTGTATTAGCTACTTGGGTGTATAAGAAAAAAGTTGGGTGGCCACCCCCAAGTTTTCTCACTATGACGTCATTCAAGATGGCCACCATTCTTCCACTTGCCTTCTGTTAAAGTAAGTGTTTAGCGAAAACGGTAAGATTTATTGAAAAAATATTTTAAGAAAAAATCGGGGCAAAAAAGCAATGTCATAGTTTTGTCTAAAATATCATCAGAAGTTAATCTACCAATTCAAATGGAAACTTTCTGGCCCTCATCATCAAACACATTGTTACTAAAAAACATATAACAAACAGTTTGAAAACCTTGATGGTGACAAGACCTATTAAACAGATGCATACCTTAAGTGCATTCTCGGGTTCAAAGGATGAAATTAGTGTCAACTGCATGGGTATTAAAAATGGTGTTGAAAAACCAATATGTACCATGGACAGATTTTTAATAGAAGAAGCAGACTTCAGGATGATGATCCATGGAGAGAACGTAGCAAATCAAGGGCTAAAGAAAATCGTGTTTATAAGTGCTGATACTGACATCTTGGTCCAGGCTCTATTTCACTGGAAAAGGTTCCACACCCTAGGAGTGAATGAAGTGTGGCTAAGAACTGGCATTGGTGACACAACAAGACTTGTTCCAATCCATATGTTAGCTGAGACACTGGGATAAGACATGTGCCAGAAAATTAATTGCATTTCATGCACTTTCTGGTGCTGATTATACGAGCAAGTTTGGTACCAAAAAAGCTGCGGTTGGCTGTAACCCTGTGCGGTATCTGAAACAGTTTGGCGTGTCACCACTATCTCTAGAGCTCGACAGAATCATGTCACTTGCCGAACAGTACTTAGTGCAATTGTTGAAGAAAGGCTTGTCTTGCAAGGCACTTGATGAGTTCAGGCTATGGAAGTACCTCCATGGGAAAAATATTTCTCTCGGTGACCTACCTCCAACAAGTACCAGTGCAGAGGGACATCATCTCCGTGCTTTCTTCCACACCTACCTAATGATACACTGCCTCGACTAAGCGCAAGAGACATTGGATCCACTTAAGTCCGGCTTTGAAATGACAGATAGTGTTCTAATGTCATCAAAGTACATTTTTGCACTACCAGATGACTACATTGGAGCATGTACATGCATGAAGTGCGCTAGATCAAGTTGTGTGTGTAGGGACGTAGAAGTTCCACATTGTTTATTTTACAAATGCAACAGTGTTGACACTGATAAAACAGATTGTAGAAACCCATATTTAATTTAATGTTGTTGCTAAAGAAACATAAAAAACATTTTACTTAAACGGTAATGTAGATTGTCTTTTACATTTATAAACCAAAGTGTTTAAAGATTATAAAATTAGCACTGCTTTGTCTTGTATAGAATTTCTTTGTAAAGAATTATCAAAATGTTTTTAAGGATTTGCAAGTGTATATTTTTTACGTAATATGAATGAAACTAACTGAACTTTATAAACAATTTCATTGAATATATGTTTTTCTCACTGTTAGTGTTAAATCTTCCTTAAGGAGAATATTTGCGTACTTCAGTATGAAAAGGTTACTTTCCTGGGAAATCAAGAAAACAGTCTGAAGCAAATTTGTAGACGATTGAACGCTGAACATTTCTTCTTAAAACAGTTTTTCAATAAATCTTACCGTTTTCGCTAAAACGCTTACTTTAACAGAAGGCAAATGAAAGAATGGCGGCCATCTTGAATGACGTCATACTGAGAAAGCGTGGGGGTTGGCCACCCATTTTTTTTTGCTTCTTATACACCCAAGTAACTAATACAGAAAGAATTTTCCCTGTACATACAGTTGCACACAGAAGTGCTGTGAGCCACTGGACTACATATCACAGAATTATATGAAATTATAAATCGTGCTATGAAGTCTCGTGTGAATATACATGTACTAGCCTTTAAACTTTTCCACGAAAAAGTCAGATCATGGCCATACTGGTGCCAGTTTTTTTTTTTTTCAGATCCATATCAAGCAATGCCCACACAAATATTTGACTTAAATCTGAAATAGATACATGATGAAAATGCATTGTCATAAGTACTGCACAAGCAAAACACTTAAGAGGTCAAGACAGATCATAATAAGTATAAACAGAAAGGACAAAAATAAAAAAGAGGGGGTGAATTTTTTACACACACAACAACAAATTTTAAATTCAAGAAAATTGTTTGAAGTACCACCACAAAAAGTGTGATTAGCATAAAGTTTATGCATAAAATTCACTGCAACTGTCTCCTGTCAGTTTTTCTCATTGCATATGTATGTACAGTGGTGACCAAAACTAAAGTTCGGAAATCATTCGCAGGGATAAAAATGAAAACTTGAAACAGGTAGAGATGTTTGGCATGTAAAGAAACACAATCATAAAGGTAGTAAACATTTTATAATAACAGACAAATATGTACACATTTTGCATATACAGAGTTATGTCCACAAATGTCAGATGTAAGAATGTAACTAAAAATGTCTTAATAAGGAATGTGACCACCTTGTATGGGCAGACAACTCACAACGATGATACATATTTATTACTAGGTCGCTGATGAACTGTGGAGCCAAAGAATTATATTTCTTGGTGAGGACGAAGTGTAGCTTGGGAAGGATTCTGGAAGGGGCTGACGAGCTGCTACATGTCATCCCAGGCATGCTCTATAGGGTACAGGTCTGGATATCTGGCTGTCCATTCCGTATGCTGAATATCCTTGCTCTTCAAGAAAACATGGACAAGCTGAACACTGTTTGGGTAAGTGTTATCCATTAAAAGAAACAGAGTCAACAGCTCCCTCGAAAAATTCTTACACAGGGCTCTAGGATCTTGTTCCTATAGCACTTAGCATCCACATCACCTCCTGTGAGCATGTGGAATGGTGTGCAAATGTTGAACATAATGCCACTCCACACAAACAGGCCACTGCCTCCAAAAAGTCTCATTCATGGATGTTTGCAGGATCATTATGGGTTTCCTGTTCCCTCTGGATGAAATGCCAATGAGAATCCATTTGTAGACTGAATCTTGACTTGTTTATAAACAGAACATAGGCTCAATTGTCTGGGCTTCAGGAAAGATGTTACAATTCCAGCAAGCTCTTTTGTGAGATGCGGTTAGCGGGATACAAACCATGGGTCTCCTGGCACAAAAGCCACTTGCTTTAAGATAGTGCGGAAGAAATATTCTTCACATATTACGTGGAAATTAATCTGAATTATTAACACAGCAATCAGACATCTCTGAATTGTGTGTATTTTACGGTTTCGCACGTAACGTTAGCCTTGTCAGAAAACTTGAAAATTATGTCGTTCTGGAATGGGAATCGAACCTGTATCTCCCGATTTCCGTTTAAGCATGCTATCCATTACACCATCCAGAATGATGAAATCCCAAGTATCTGAGTGATAAGAAACAGAATATCTAATTTTCACCAGTCAAAGCAAATCTCACTCAATCGTGGCGTAGTTAATTAAATCTCCATTTGTTCAGGAAAATAGTGTGGAAGAAATATTCTTCACATATTACATGGAAATTCATCTAAATTATTAACGCAGCAATTAGACATCTCTGAATTGCGTGTATTTTACCGTTTTTCACATGTTTCAATTCTTGTTCCAGGACAATGTAATTTTCAAGTTCTCTGACAAGACTAATGTTACGTGAGAAACAATAAAATACACACAATTCAGAGATGTCCGATTGCTGTGTTAATTCAATTGCTTTAAGCCTTTGATGTATCATTTGCCTTGATACTATAATCCCAGTGCCAGAGGAGAGCTCCAAAGGCAATTGACAGGCTGTATAGGACCTATGTCACCATGCAGTTAAAACAACATGACAGTCCTCACGAAGTGTTGCACACCTTCATGAAAGACACCCCATTGCTGTTGTTGAATTGCTGCTATAACTGTGAAGCCATTCTAGGGTGGATATTCAAGTTCCTTACAAGCTAGGCCTGAGACTGGCTTGTTTCTAGACGCCCCATCGCTCGCCGTCATACAGCACCGGATAAACATGTATCAGACAAAAGGAAAGCATTTGCAGCCACCGGAATGCTTCTTACATGTCATGTGCTTTCAACAAGAAATGCTATTGCGGTAACCTGTTGGCTTTAAGTATGTAATTCAATTTACATATTGGACAGCATTGTGCTCACTGACATGCAGATTTCTGTGTGTGCACTTTTTCTCATGTCCATTTGCATATATACTGTGAAAATCATAGCATTTCACTAAGCGCTTTGGATTATTTGCTTGCTATTACCTTCTGCACTTTAATATTGGACACCAGTGTACATGTGAATATACATAATGTAATTTTAGGCAAAAAAAAAAAGTAGAACTTTATACAAACCAAAGGTTATATATATAAATCCACCACAATCTCAAAGAGCTGCTTCAATGAAGAACTGTAGACATTGTCCATTTCCCTAACTAATAATACAGAATTTCTAAAAAAAAAACCATAATAATAATAAAAAAAAACAGTACATATTGTGCTTACCCTTTCTTTAAATGCTCAAGAACAATGGTGCGAAGATTGGGATTAAAAACTGCAATCCTGTGCCACTCAGTTTTTTGCTGCATTTCTCCTGAAAACACAAATATTATACTGCAAAGACAAATGGCACAACAAGTTTGTAATAAATTACTATAAATGATGTGCACAACATGTGACTTACATTAAACTTGAAATATGGGAAATATTGTATATTCTCCAAAAAGCAGAAATATCTACCTACATAAAGTGGATATCTAAAAATTATGAAGATAAAAATTAGAAAAAAGTTAAGAAAAAAATGAAAAATTTGCTTAAAATACTTTCTTTTGCACCTTTCACTCATAAACATAAGAAAATGTGGGTTTTTTTTTTACACAGATTACTCAGATGTTTTTCATATAGGTAAACCTATACTATATAACCTACTGAAACAAAATGACTACACAATGTTAATAACACTGTTGTGTCAATACTTTAATACAAAAAAACAGATTCACTGCTTCACCCATATAAGTGTGTTAAAGTATTTGAATACGAATAGACCAATATTTTTTAAAACAAATTTTCAAAAGTCTTTCTTAGCACAAGTCAAAATTTTGAAACAAATTTAAATCTTCCAATTAAAAGAAAACTAAACCATTCAGTGCCCCAGAGAAAGGATCTTCAAAGACAGAATCCGCCTCCATTTGTAGCATTAGGGTTCTTTCTGGCCACAAATGGGATTAATTTCACTCCTGCCATTTTATACTCAGAAGTTCTCTATTTTAAATAATTCGTTTGTGACCTTGAACAAGATCCTGCAGCATGGTTTTTGTCTTAGGTGGTGTGCCCCAATTAAAAACCTGATCCCTTCAACGTTTAGCAGGATTAAGGGCCTTCAATGGTCGATACACACATTATTACAGCTATATTTTGTTTACCATAACATTTCTCATTCCTATATTCTTTAATGTAATTATCAGGGTGACTTTCTGAAGTTCGATAAAGGAAATAATTTGATGTATCCATGTTCAACATAAATGCTCAACTTTAAACTTTAGTGACTTTTCAAAGGCACTTAAAATAGTCCTTTTGGCTTAACTAAACTACTGAGCTTAGTTCTGAGAACACCAAACTAACGGACATCAGTTTGCTTACCAACTGAAGAATTGTTTCGGAATATTTAGACTTCCTGTTGCTGAGAGTTACCACCGTAATTCTTGAAGCAACATATCACTGACTGTACATGCAATGAAGAGATAAATCTCACCCTATGTTAAGAACAAAACATCACTTTCCTAGAATCACTGAAATCAATGAAGAATAGTTCTCCAAATCACATGGCAGGGAAACAAGTTAATTATAATTTGTCATAATTCTCCACTATCCATGTATCACTCTTGAGAATTTTCAAGTTAGCTGAGAAGCTTGCTATATGCTATGCTAAAAAATAACTGATTATTTTTTCCAATTTAAATGAACAAAGGCAGCATGCCTTTTCACCCCATAACAACTGAAGTAGTACTCATTAGTTAGCAAGAAATAACTATTAAGATGGCTAATATTTTGTAAATTAGAACTGGACTGGGGAGGCGACTTTTAGCTGCATGCTTTTTTTTAACGAAATGCACAATCATAATGATTGCACACAACAACTCTCTC
Source organism: Macrothele yani (assembly GCA_039090855.1). Taxonomy (NCBI): domain Eukaryota; kingdom Metazoa; phylum Arthropoda; class Arachnida; order Araneae; family Macrothelidae; genus Macrothele; species Macrothele yani. The sequence continues at coordinate 121,649,961 of CM077004.1, read as the reverse complement.
TCACTTACATCTGGCATGCATTTCTTCATACAGGAGCACAACCACACACAATTCAAAATATCTTTAGACTGATCTTGCTCACTGATACTTAACCCTGCTATCAAACTTTACTTAATAATAAATGATAATGCCAACCCTAATGGGAAAGAGTTGCCCTTCCTTACAAATCACAAAAAAGAAAGGAAAAAGAAATCAAACACTCACTTAAATAGAAAAGTCAGATACCATAAAGGACTACAGGTCTGCACAGACCAGATTGGGCATTTTTTAGTTTAGAGAACAAAGCAACAACCCAGGTCAGGCTTTTTCCCAGATGCTTAACGTTAGGCCAAGCTAAGTTGACCCATTCTTTTTATTGTAATGGTAAAAAAAGAAAAAAAAGTTGTTTCCAGATTTCCTGGTCAGTTTAACTGTTTGCTGGCTTTACTTACTTCCATGACACACACCACGGCGTAATCACACAGGCAAGGAGAGGCACTCACAGTGTTTTTAGCATTGGTTTTGTATCACAGATAAGATATAAAATCAAAATTATAAAAATACTTCACTAAATTCTAGGCTGGTACGTGCACATGAGCATAAAACATTTTATTATAGGAAAGCATCATCTCCAACATAATATGTGAATGTGGTTGCAGCTATGTGGCAGAGGTGGACAGGCAACTTAGAACAAGAGCAGCACAACATAAAGCTGCAATCAAGAACATTTCACACAAAATAGGTTTGAACAGACATAATAAAAAACTTAGGTCAGGTGATGAGCAGCATCAATGCCTCTCCTTGACAAATGTCAACCCCGCCTTCTCGTGGTGCATCCTGTTCCCACTACAGTGGCTCTGACAACCCCTAATAGCGGTATAACTATACCATCGGGATTAGAGGAAATGCTATCCCACACTCACCAACCCGCTTGGCCAGCTTGGTGAGTTATGGTCAAACCCCTCCAAAATGACTCCACAACTTAAATCTTGGCCCTCAGTCTCCGGCAGCTGGAATGTACCTGGCCAAGGCAACGGCCAGTGCAACATGAAGGCAGAGGGTGCTAAGAATCCCCGGAGGACCGGACTAGGCTGCCATTTGATGCTGACCTTGGCTACTTACAATAAACGCTCCCTATCTTCTGATTCAAGACTTCTTGAATTGGAAGAGGAACTACAAAGGATCAAGTGGGACATCGTCAGGCTAAGTGAGGTAAGGAGAAAAGGAGATCTCATTGAACTGAAAAGTGGACATCTCTTCTACTATCGTGGGACAGATACTAGCAGAACTAGTGGTTTTGGATTTATAATAAACAAGAAACTGAAGGATAAAGTTGTAGAAGTTGAAAGTTCCTCTGACAGAGCTGCACGACTCGTTATTCAACTCTCGAGAAGATACGAGGCTCAGATTATTCAAACTTATGCACCCACCACAAGTCATCCTGAAGAAGAAATTGAAGAATTTTATGAGGAAAATCAACTAAATAATAAAGGCAAGCAGCACTTGAAGATAATTATGGGAGATTTCAATGCAAAAATAGGGCAACAGAATGAAACTTAAGTACAGGTAAATTTGGTCACGACAATAGAATTAAAACTGTTAATTCTTGAAGCAACATATCACTGACTGTACATGCAATGAAGAGATAAATCTCACCCTATGTTAAGAACAAAACAATCCCTTTCCTAGAATCACTGAAATCAATGAAGAATAACGATAAAAGAAGGACTTCGTACAATACGTCAAATAAAATGAAAACCTCGTCGTCTATGTATGATATTTAATAAAATACGAAAGATATTTACAGTTAAAATACCCCGAAAGTGTAAACATTTACCCACCCTGATGATAGGGTAAATGTTACCCCATCATCAGGGTGGGGAAATGTTATCCTGAAAGTGCTAGTGGGGTATTTAACTATAAATATCTTTCGTATTTTATTAAATATCTTACATAGATGGTGAGGTTTTCATTTCATTCAATGAAGAATAGTTCTCCAAATTTCTTGAACAATATTATTAATCTAACAGTTGGTTCAAATCCTTTCAAATCAGTCACAAATTGTGGACAAAAAGTTTATGTCTAAGTCCAACCATGCATTACCGTGTCATCATTTTCCATGCACTATCGAAGTACCTGTGATACTGCATGCAAAATATTATAATCACAACTAAACTGTTTAACAGTTGTCTTAAGAAACTGTTAATAAAATAAACTGTCTTCAGATCATGATGCAATAAATAATAAGATTCAAAAGTGGCAATAGCTCCTTGATCCATAGGTCAAACTTAAGGTGTGATAGGTAGCGATAGAAAAAAAAAAAAAATTACATAAGGGTGTGGTCTGTTGAATATGTGGGGTGGCTGGGGCCATTTCATAGTTTAAAAGTTTAGTTATTAACTCAGCAGCTTCATATTTATTATGTCCACTTTTTCTTGTAATTTTATGGATTTCTGTGACATTTTATCATTATTTCCCTTTCAGCACCACTTTTTCTTTTATGGGAAGACATTTTTACAAAAATGTCCTCAGTAAATAAATAAAAAAGCAATACCAATGAGAATTCCCCCTTCTCTGATCAAGGAAGATAGAAACAAGCGTAGCGTAAATGAAGATTTTTAGACTTCCAATTGGTGGAAATTTTCAGTGTGGTGTTGATAAGGTGTGTCAGGAATGGGTAAAAATGTTCATGTTGTACATATGTCATAACAAAAATGCATTAAGTAGACATATGTAAAGCTTGGTATTACAGTGCACACATAAAACTGAAAAAGTTATCTAAATCAAATACGTCTATATCAGATAACATTTAGCCCCCAGGGCACTAATGAAGAGCTTTAACAATCCAATGCAATGTATGACATAGCTTTAACTCTGCAGTTTGTGTGTGCATGTGTATGCTGCTTTAATTTCTGTTTATATTGCATTAGCTTTTTTTTTTTTTTTTTTTGATTGGATTGGAGGTTTAACGACCACCGTGAGCAACTCAATGGGCTATAAGCAGTCGCCCGTCCCTAATTTAGGGTCACTGGTTCCAGGGAAGGGAGAGAGCCAGTGCCGTAAGACAAACACAACATCCATGCCTCACCGGGATTCGAACCCTGACCCCGTTCGGACGAATGATCGGAGGCCATCGCTTAGACCACTGCGCCACCGGGGCGGCTCATTAGCTTCTTCAGCCTGTTCCAATTATTTTTTCTTAGAGTGGAGGTGCTGAAATTTAGAAAATTATACAGATATAATTTAAATGCCCATACATCTCTTTATATTGTTTTGCTATAATGCAAACAAAAAAGAAAACAAGAACGATGACATCGAATATTTGGTTGTAATGAGCACGTCCTTTGAATCTTTTCTGATGTGAAGTAAATTTATCAAAATTATTCAAAGTCAATGCATCCGGTTAAAAAAATATCAACCGGATTTCTTCAATTGACAAAACATCCAGAAATAGAAATAGCTACTTACTTCCACCAGCAGCTAAAAAGTATGTAACAAAAATTAACAAATTGTGCACAAATAGTTTCTCAAAATAGAAGGAAGTTATCAGAGATGAACAGATTTTGAAATCGAACAGTTAAAAGAGAAATAAAGAAAGGCTAGGAGAAGAATTTTGCATAATGGGAAAGTCGAAAAATATCCATGGGAAAAGCTATGCTAAGGAAAAAACTTTTCAAATACGTCTCCCAGAAGAACAGACAGTGAAAAAAAGGTATAGACTTTACACACCCTAGCAGGAAATCTGCACATTGTTTAAATAGGATAATGAACCACATACCTATTTGTAGAGAATGGCAAACAGTAGAAAAAAAAAAAATCTCAATAGAATTTTTAGAAGCAGAGATACAGTTGAAAGCAGAAGTACACAAACACAACCTAGTGACAGAACTGTGAACTATAAAACTCCTCAAATAATAAACTAAAGTATTATACATAGACGTCAACTATTCTGTTGTTGCATTATTTACTGTTTCTCACGTTATTGTTGAAATGCTTTCGGGAAGTGTTTATAATATAGAAATAAATAGATAATAAAAATTTAAGAATGTTGCTCACATTTGGTCATGGAGCATTCCGGGATATTGCAGAGTGTTTTGTAGTCCTATTGTGATGAAATCCTGTTCATTTTGTTTCAAATGGTAGACATCTCATTTTTCATAGGAACACTGATTCAGTCATATCTTCGTATTGAAGGGTTGGGTTCAGGCTTGATGTTAAACTTTGTTATTATTCTATATTTCGTTTTCAAATGGTAAGGTAAAAGCAGTAAATGAGTATCACTCTTTTTGAGTCGTTATTTAAAAGATGATATTTAAGAACATTAAAATAACTAAATTTTCCGAACCTTATGTTGAAGGGGAGTCGATCTGGTAAGAAATATCCTGTATTGACGAAAGTTCGATCCTCGTTTCCCGTAGCACCAAATTCCGATACTAGTTTCAACTACCATTTCGTAGTCTTCTTCAGTGGGCAAAAATTATGTATTTTTCATCATTCATGTTGTTCCTTGGCCACCTATCTCAAATCCACTGGCAGAGTCAAAAGTTCCACGTCAGCAGAATCTCTGCGCATTCGGATTTTGGTTTGACTGCGCACCTCACTTCGTGCATGTTTCTAATTGGAGCGTCCGAATTTGTTCCCGATTCTAATTCCTAAGGTGGCGTTATCTTCTGTATGTCGATAGACTTACAATTTATCTTGTTTCTGTACTTTTTATTTTTATTCTGTTTTTTTTTTCTTTTTCTACAGGGTGGGCCATATTGATGGGACATATTTATATTTTGAATAATGCGAGCAATAACAGTCATGCACGTTTTTCATATAGCTTAACAGGAAGTGTAAGGATGGGAGTTACTGATGGTACATTTTCTTTCATTGTTGCAGGGAATCATCGTGATGTGGACCGCCGTTGAAATTTCGTACGTCGTGGAGGCGTTTTTCAGTAGTGGAAGCTCCACCATCAAAGCACAACGGCGTATCAAAGAACATTTTAAGAAACGGGTAGCACCATCCCGAAAGGTCATACTGCGTGCTGTTAACAACTTTCGTGAGACCGCAAATGCGAAAAAAAAAAAAAACTGTCCCCCGGGAGACCTCGAACATCACGTAGTGCAATAAACATTGAACATGTGTCCAATGCTATGGACCGAAGTCCAAAGAAGTCAACTCGGAAATTGCAACTGTATCCATAAAAGGTACAGGTGGTGCAGAAATTGTTCGACCAAGATAAGGTTCAACGAACCACATTCTGTGATTGGCTAATCAGCAAAGGTGATGACTTTATGCAACACCTTATCACGTCCGATGAAGCTCATTTCCACCTAAGTGGTTATGTCAATAAGCAAAACTATCGATTCTGGGCTAGACAAAATCCGCAACTGTTGCACGAAACGCCATTGCACAGTGCCAAGGTTACTGTGTGGTGTGCAGTGACTCATGCCTGTGTGATAGGTCCCTATTTTTTTTTATAATGAACATAATGACACCGTCACAGTCACCGCTGAGCGGTACACCACAATGTTACGAACATTTTTCATTCCCGAAATGAGACGCCTTGGCCTGAGGGACATGTGGATGCAACAGGATGGTGCCACCAGTCATACTGCGGTAGTGTCAATGACAACCCTTTAACGACACTTCCAGGGATGCCTCATCTCCAGATTCGGCAATATCAATTGGCCATCCAGATCCCCCAATCTAACTCCACCGGACTATTTCCTGTGGGGTTATTTAAAGGAGAAGGTGTACACCACAAAATCCACTACCATCAATGAACTGAAGGAGAGCATCCGAAGGGAGATAGCAGCCATCCCTGCTGACACACCCTGCGCCAAACTATGCTGAACATGATCGTTAGGGCCAGAGAATGCACTCTTCAAGGTGGTGCCCATCTGAGGGATGTAATCTTCAAACAATGAACACAGTGCAAAACTCCCGTCCTTTGGCAATGTGTTCCACATAGTTGGTAATAAATGTTGTGTTCAACATGCTCCACAAATGCATTTTAAATGTGTCCCATCAATATGGCCCACCCTGTATAAGGTATCTCCAAGCATATGGAAGATCCATTGGGTCGTTATAATTACAATTTGTCTCTAGTTTTTTCTATCATCACCGCTTCCAATGTTAAAATTTGAGCTTTTGTTTCATGTGATGTTATTAATTTTGCTTCCGGCCAATCTGGGACTGTCTCATTTTCAATGCAATGTTGAATTAAAGATGTTTTGTTCTCTTTTTTGTTGCAGTTGGATATATGCTCTCCCAATCTGGTCCTAAATCTTCTTTTAGTACTTTGTATGTATATTTTATTATTTTCTTCAGTTCCCTTCGTTTCTGTAAAGTTTTTTTTTGTCGGTATACAGTATACTCCTGCTTTATCGAGTATTGATCTTTTTTCGCTTCCTGTTGTAAATATGGCTTAAAGAAGGAATTCAAGAAATAAGTACAGAAGAAATGCGTTGGAGCACTCCCGTACACTAGCTGGAATGTCTTCAGAAATCAATAAATTATGCAGTAAATATGGTATACAAATGGGAAACAGAGTGCTTACAATTAAAAATATGATTTTTAACAATAAAGATAACACCAAGACCCCACCCTATGCCATACATTGGAAGCATGAAAAATAAATTAAAACATCGTCTAAAACAAGATATAAAAAATTGGTAAAAGAAGGAAGCAAAGATAGCTTTGATTCAATACTTTTTGGAGAACCATGAATAACCTAAATTTGAAGGAATTAAAATGATTAAATTTTGTAAAAATGAAAGACACCTACGTACCGCTGAATCAGTGTTAATAGAAAAAAATAGAGATAAAGTCTGTAATATTAATGATCCCAATAACTTAAATGACAGATGGAAAGAATTAATAAAAATAGAACATAAAATCAAAACAACAGAAGAAGAAAAAAAGGAAAAACCAGAATCAAATAATAGATGGAGCCACGATAGACAACTAATGATGACATCGAGGCGAGCCCTGGCGCGGACTGTTTCGCTCACTTGTTCTGTGGCTGCAAACGAGGTAACATTATAACAGCTTCCTGATGATGGCTGCAGAGCAGCTGAAAATGCTAGAGGCAAAGTGTAGTGAAGTTAGGGCTAAGTGATAAGGTGAGTCAACATGTGTTTTGGCATTAGGCATGTACAGGAAAGGTTCTGAGATAAAGATTGAATGATATAAATTGAGTTGAAGTCAGCATGTGTTGTAAATATTGTATATAAGTACTTTAGACTTGAGTTGGAATTAGTTAGGTGTTAATGCGTAGTGTTTAGAATTGTGTTTGAGTAATGTTGGTTGTGTCGTAATTGGTGTCTGTGTCAGTGAGTGCATTTTCTGAGTTCAGTTTAAGTGTTACTATAAGAATTGAGTTGATTTGTAAATATTTTAAAGGAGTACGTACATATAGTGTATTTTTTAATAAAGGGAAAAAAATTAGAAAAGGGAAGAAAAAAAAAAAAAAGGAATATGTCGAAGGGCAGTTAAACTCAAATGGTAAAAAAGAATTACAAGCCTGTGTGACGATGGATGCTTAATATATGTGACCTGCTCATATAAGTACATAGTGTACGGAACAGAGGAAGAAAAACAGCAATTTACCCTGCTGGAAGCTACAAAAAAAAAAAAAACTCTGCTAATGATGTGCAAGAAATGTCATAACAATGAGGCAAGCCTAAAAAGGTAAGTTGCCTTATATATCATTATAGGCAAGCATGCAGTAGAATGGGCCATACGACAGAGCTCAGTTACTTTCAACGTTGCACGGTCAGAGCAGGCGCAGATCCAAGATTTTCGTGAGGGTGGAGGGTGTGAGTGTTGGGAATAACCGAGGACTTTTCCGATATTTCCACGCAAAATGAGAAAGTGTTCTTAGTATGTCTACAATTTCTTCCAATTAATGAAAATAATATACTTTAAAGTAATACTTTCTTTCACGAAAAAATATTCAATTTGTTATTAAAACTTAACAAATCGAAGCTTTTCCTTGGTTCCTGAGGGGTAGGGCACGTGCCTTTCGCACCTCCCCTCTGGATCAGCCCCTGGGTAACAGGATGCCATCTGAGCAACAATGAGTTCATGAAATTTCTGGCCTGCTGCTCTGATCAACTGCAAATGATGATGATGCGAAATTGGAATGCCAAGGAGAAACAACAAAACAATCACGACTTGGCAGGCTACGTAAAACGACAGACCAGGACCACGGAGTGCTGAAGCTTGTGGTGTGACAAAAACACATGTCCTCTATAGCAATACTCACCACAGAGTTCCAAATTGTCTCTGGAAATAACACCAACACCATGATGTTTTTTCGTGAGCAAAGGGAATGGATTTCCATGGCTGAGCAAGCCTCACATCAGCAAGATCAACTCTAAGTGTCAGTTAGAGCAGTGCAAAGAATGGCACCAGTGGATTCTAGAATGATGAATCAAGCGTCACTATCTGGAAGTCAAACAGATTAATCTGGGAGTAAAAGATGCCAGGTGAATTGCTACCAGTCTTAACTCTGTTGTGCAAACTGTACAGTTTGGTGGAGGAGACATCATGCTCCTTGAAGTTATTTTTCACAGTTTCTGTCCATGCAGGAATGGTTCGATGAGAAAAATGTGGAAGAACTTGAATGATCTGCACAACAGCCCGAAGCTGAACCCCATGGAACACCTTTAGGCAGGGATTTATACACAATCCCGAACGCCCCTCCCATAAAAAATCTCAGCATCCCTCCATTTGGAGGTGTGTAAGACACATAACACACATTTCTTGTGTGTGGTAGTCCTTTTTATTATCATATAGTACAGTTATCAACAGCAGTTAGCATGTACATGAATTCCCCAACTTTACCTTGAAGTATCTTTTGCCATAATGCAGAAACTTTTTTAACAATTTGAAGTCCATGTACATAGCAGTCTGATGTGTCTTTTTAGTTTTTCTTTAAAAACTTCTTGTTCAAATCAAATATTTAAAGTTTATTACTGCAACCAAAAAGTGTATGTATGTCTCCCTTCATTTTAGTCTGCTACAAATTTTGCCAATATACTTCTGAATCATTTTTGCATGCACAAGATTTGTGAAAATATAGTTATCTACTGTTTTTCAACTTATGTTAATGCTTCTTTGGTCAGACCACATTTACAGAAGCATTTAGACATGAGATATAAAAATTAAAAACAGCACACAAACAAAACGACCACATTTAGTTTTTGTAAAAAAGATTCCTGATTATAACCATTTTTAACTGTAAAAAATTCAGCAGATCTCCATTTTTGAAGTTTTCCCCATTTTTAATCCTAGATTTAAAGCCTAAAATATTTCACAGAAATTTTCAGCCTTCAAAAAATTTCCTTTCACCCAAAACACTCCCCAATTTTTCTGCCCCCTCCCAGTATGAAATTCCTGGATAAAACCCTGCCTTTAGGATGAATTGGAATTTCAACTGCAAGCCAGGCTGAAACACCTGACATTGGTGATTGATCTGACTAATCCTCTTGTGGCAGAATGGAAGGCAATTCCCAAAGTCTAGTGGAAAACCTTTCCACTAGAATGGAGGATGTAATGGCAGCAAAGGGTGAACCAGCTTGATATTAATTCCTTTCCTATTACAGGAAGTTAGTGAATAGGCAAGTGTTGAGATAATTTTGATAAATTAGTGTACCTGTGCTCTAATCAGCATTCAGAATTCAGAAGGTGGTGGGGAAAAGCACACTAGTTCCTCAAAATAGTATAACTATACTAATAGTTTGAATGCATTGGCATAGAATAGAAATAAAAGTTTCCAACTTTTCACACATCAACCAGATGGCTTTTTCAAGGAAGGTAGACAGCAAACTGAATAATAAAACACTTCAACAATATGAACGTGGTGACTTGACTAGACAATAAATGAATAGACGAGAATGTAATTATTCATTCAAAGAAATGGGGCATTGTGCTGGTGTGGGCACGTAGTACTGTGGGAGAAAACGCAGCATTATCTAAAGAACTGGTCCCAAATTCGCGGTAATTCCAGAGGGATGATGATATCATTGCAAGCCTCACCATTGGTAATGATCTTTAAGATTTTGGGAATGACAGATTTAGGCATGGAGTAGGAAGCTAATTTTTTTATATCATTATACATAGGATTGGCAGACTTGAACTTGACTTCCCTGGATAGAGCAATGGTTAGTTTTCTGTCCCTTCTGTTTCTTTTATGTTCGTCGAGTCTAATTCTAAATGAACACTTAGTCATTCTGATATACACTGGCGTGCAAAAATTAAGGACGAGACGGTTTTTCGAATGTAACGTCGTGCAGAAGTGTTCCACATCGACTCAAATCATGCCATAAGATCCCCAAGATGTGAGAATATGGGACAAATAAGCAAAACCTTCCAAACAAGGAATCCAAAGGATACAAAGGCACTTTATTGAAAAAATAGCTTCGAGCACAACTGGACAAAAGACAGAAACGTCCATGTCACAGGCGGCTGCCAAGAAAAATCCAGTCTTTAGCAGGGGATATGATCACCCCTGACTGCGTTGCAGGATTTACAACGTCTGTCCATGCTGAGGACAAGGTTGTTAAGGGGCTGTTGAGGCATCACGGCCCATTCCCCTTGTAGCGCCAATCGCAGCTGCAGAATCGTTGCTGGCGGCTGGTGACATGCTGCCAAGCATCTCCCGAGAAGGTCCCACACGTGTTCAATTGGATTTAGGTCCGGGGACTTTGCGGGCCAATCCATGCTTTGAATATCTTTACTCTCCAACAGCTCTGCAACAGCCACTGTGCGATGAGATGCAGCATTGTCATCCATGAAGAGGAACTCAGGACCCACAGCACCTCTAAAACAGACGCACGTGAGGCAGGAGAACCTTGGTACAATAGCAGACACCAGTGACTGAACCTCCTTGGAAGATGTGGAGGTCAGTACGGCTACCAAGCATGATACCGCCCGAAACGAGAACTCCGCCATTTCCAAACCGGTCCCTTTTGATGATGTTAGAGGCGTGATTGCATGTTCCCTGCTCTCTCCAGATGTGTATACGTCCAGAATCGCTCGTCAGACTAAATCGGCTCTCATCCGTAAAGAGAACTCGACCCCATTGCCGATGTGTCCAGTTCTTGTGTTCCTGGCATCACAGAAACCGCCGTCTCCGATGAGCAGGCGTTACTGGTCGTCGTGCAAATAGACCACCTTTGTGCAGCCTCCTGGCCACGATAAAATGCGATAACGGACATCCAGTGGTCTGTTGCACGTGCCTTGCGATTTCTCCCGCCGCCTGTCTCTTCTGGCCTGTAGGACAATATACTGGTCGTCCGCCGCCGTGGTTGCTCGTGGACGACCACTGCTAAACTCTCGGACAGCTGTTCCTCTAAGTTCGTGAAACGATGCTGTGAGCGATCCCGAACTCCTCGGCCACACTAGTCACACTTCGACCTTCTTCCAACTTCCCAATGACTCGACCTCGGATAAAGTCATCCAGATGTCGTCTACTGGATTGCCTGTTGGCCATATCCCACAGTGGCAGCAACTCTACGTCTTTGAAACTGATGTACACCGTGCAATAGCTTTCACCGAATTGCTGAGCATACACCGCCAGTGTGCTTTATACCCTTCTGACACCCCCCCCCATGTCATGCTGCATATATGCACATGCCCTACCGTACCGGACCCTCGTCTATCTCCTGAGTGGTCTTTCGGTCCATTTTGCCTGCTCGTTCCGCTGTTATGCTAATTTCTCCTCTTCGTCCTTAATTTTTGCACACCAGTGTAGTATCGTTTGGAGCCATTCGGATATATTTTTTTTTTTTTTTTTATTGGAGGTTTAACGACCACCGTGAGCAACTCAATGGGCTATAAGCAGTCGCCCGTCCCTAATTTAGGGTCACTGGTTCCAGGGAAGGGAGAGAGCCAGTGGCGTAAGACAAACACAACATCCATGCCTCACCGGGATTCGAACCCGGACCCCGTTCGGACGAATTATCAGAGGCCATCACTTAGACCACTGCACCACCGGGGCGGCCCATTCGGATATTGTAGTGGGGTGGCATAAACACCTGCCTCATTGAGAAGAGGGGGTAAACTTGTCAATATTTCTCTTGAGCATGGTATACAAAGATGCTGGAGACCTTATGCTGACACCAAAGTTTATCCTCCTAAGCACATTCTTGAGTTGATAGAAAACATTTGGTATGTAAGGAATAGAGCCTAGGTAGCATAGTAGCGGTATGGAAAGATTAACACTGTTGGTTCTGTTTTTTTCAATAAAATTAAGCGTCTGGTTCTATGTGTATCCTGTCTCAGTGGATAAGTCAATTATGTTTTCTAATTTGCATTGTCTAGAACAAACGTTGGAGAAGACAGTGAAGGCTTATCTAATTCTAGAACAGAAGAAAGCTGTCTTGTAAAAAACAGGGCAGAATGAACTGTGGAGAATCAGGTTGGGGACGAACATGGCTTTATAATAGACTTCTGCATGAAAGTGGTTCTCATGCGATTTACTCACTAGGACATCCAGGTAAGATAAGATACCATTGTGTTTAAGCTTCACAGTGATATTGGTCATAGGGTGTATATAACTGACTTGATCAAGGAAAAGCAGGAGAGTCTCCTTTCTGTGAGGCCATATGAAAAATACATCATCTGCAATTGTAGCCAGGTGGTAAATTTTGGGGTGATGTTGGTGAATATACACTACTCAACTGGGCGTAATATTGCTTCTGCGAGGATGGCCGAAAGTGAGGATCCCATCAGAGCACCATTTATCTGTTTATAGATTTGTCTTTGGAAACTCAAGAAGCTGGAATTTAAAACAAAGTCCATTAACTTTAAGATGTTGAGGCAAGACTCCTACATTAATAAAGTGATGAGTTAGACATAGCTTCTTTCACCATTTTGATGGCTGTAGATTTAAAAAATGTAATTTGCTGGAGGTAAAAACACTTACTCAAGGCTTTACTCAGATTAATGTATTTAATTCTATTTTAACTTCAAGAACTTTCAATTATTTTTCACATCTTCTGAGTTCTTTTGTTTTTACAAACGTTTCTGGCATCTAAATTTTATTAAAAACTGTTTCAATGCATAGGAAATGTATCAAAATTTTTGTTTATGCAGAACCAGTTTAAATTTCATTGCCAGTTCCTCTTGCAGTTGCCAGTTATTAAATTAAAATATTTTCCTTGTGTATTTTGTAAGTGTACTATTTTTGAATTAAGTTGTTGAAAATGGTATTTGTAATTTTTGAAGATTCATTAACGGAACTGTTTCTAAATATAAAAACTTCAATTAGTTTTGTTTTTATGAGGTCATAATCCAATATTTTACCATAACGGTCCATTTCATACACATTGCTAAACAATTCCACTTAGTAGTTCTAATTCTGACTATTATATAGCTCTAATTATTGTACTATTCTCTTTTACGTGCGATATTTCAAAGTAACTTGTACAGAAAACTAGCAGATAATGCTTACCTTGGCATTCCTTTCTAGCGACGGGAACATTTCACGCACGTGTTTTCCGGTCCTTTGTTGATGTTATTGTCCTAAAGTCCGTTGTATGCGATGACTGGCTTTACTTCTCACACTTTTCGCTGGGTATACTCGTTGGATCTTTGCCTTAGGATTCAAACATCAATTTTTACCGTTCTTTATACTCGAAATTTTCGCCCATACTCTGGGCATCTTCAGGAGCGTGGCGACTTTACCACCGATGTTCGTGGTTAACTTCGCGCTAATGGAGTCCGATACACCTTGTTGCCATTCGTCGGAAAAACTTTCCTGGATATATTTCGTTATCAAGCCCGGCTGGCGCCATCTATGTTTCGTTAAGAACTCTCCCCCCCCCCCGTTTTTTTTTTTTTTTTTTTTTTTTAATTTTCTTCTCCTATCCTGGTTTTCTTGTCTTTTTTTTGCCTGTTTAGGGTCGTTCTGGTTACATACCGTTGCTTTATTTTTGTAGATTAATATTGCTTCTTCCCTCCTCATTTGCCTTTCCGATTTTTTATTCTTTTTTAGCATTTTAATTTCATCGAACTTTGGGAATGTCCGGTTTTCCAAGCAGAATTGCACTAAAGCAGTTTTGGCTTCTTTTTTTTTGCCAGTTAGATATGTGTTGTTTAAGTCTTTTTTTTAATCTGTTTTTCGTACTTCCAATGTACGATATTGGGGGTATGTGTGCTATTGGAATTTCGTAGGTTCCTGATTCTTCTAGCATTTTTTCCTCTGTTTTTTTGTTGACAGTCATACTTTTCACGGTGTGCACTGAGCTTCCTAGTTGTAAGTCATATTTAGCACAGTGCCTATTGATTTCTTTACTCACACCTTCCAGGTATGGGAAAGCTCCAATGTATTTCAATTTTTTATTTCTCACCTTCCTTTGGTTGTGCACTTCTTGGCCTTCTTTACTCTGAGTCATATGCTTTTTACTCTCATGTATCCATTTATTAATTAGCTTGCTCGGGTACCCATACTCTTGTGATATTTTCGAGATAAACTCTAGCTCTTGATTTTTTAGCCTGTTGTTAGATGTGTGTGTGTACGCTCGCCGTATCAAGTTTACTATGCTGTTTTTTTTATGTATCACTGGATGGTGCGACGAGTATGGTATCAGTACAGGTATGTAAGTTGCTTTTCTGAACACAGAGTATTCAAAACTATTATTGTTTTTCTTTAGTTGAATGTCCAGCGAGGATAGGCAATTATCCTCTTCAAACTCAATAGTTAGCTCTATGGTGTTACAGATTTTGCTAAACTGCTGTGCTAGATCTTGTAGCTCGGCTTTGTTAAGTTTAGACATTATAATAATGTCGTCTACATATCGAGCATAAAGTATTGGTTTTTCAGGTAAATTTTGAATAATTTCTTTTTCGAGGTATGCCATAATCACTTCTGTGTATAATGCCGATAATGGGGATCCCATAGGGCCACCTTGCGTTTGTTTAAATATATTTCCTTCAAAATGGAAGATGTTGTTTTCCTTGATGAAATATAAGGTATTCTTTAGCTCTTTCAGTTGTGACAAGTTTAGTTCTTTGTTGATGCTTAGTTGTTGCATAATCAATTCGATGGCTAGCTCGACAGGAGTGTTTGGGTATAACGCCTTAACATCCATGGAGGCCATAGTTATTTGCTCTAGGTCTTGATTAATTAATTTGATTTTTTCTATAAACTCAAGTTATAGCAACTTACATACCTGTACTGATACCATACTCATCGCACCATCCAGTGATACATAAAAAAAACAGCATAGTAAACTTGATACGGCGAGCGTACACACACACATCTAACAACAGGCTAAAAAATCAAGAGCTAGAGTTTATCTCGAAAATATCACAAGAGTATGGGTACCCGAGCAAGCTAATTAATAAATGGATACATGAGAGTAAAAAGCATATGACTCAGAGTAAAGAAGGCCAAGAAGTGCACAACCAAAGGAAGGTGAGAAATAAAAAATTGAAATACATTGGAGCTTTCCCATACCTGGAAGGAGTGAGTAAAGAAATCAATAGGCACTGTGCTAAATATGACTTACAACTAGGAAGCTCAGTGCACACCGTGAAAAGTATGACTGTCAACAAAAAAACAGAGGAAAAAATGCTAGAAGAATCAGGAACCTACGAAATTCCAATAGCACACATACCCCCAATATCGTACATTGGAAGTACGAAAAACAGATTAAAAAAAAGACTTAAACAACACATATCTAACTGGCAAAAAAAAGAAGCCAAAACTGCTTTAGTGCAATTCTGCTTGGAAAACTGGACATTCCCAAAGTTCGATGAAATTAAAATGCTAAAAAAGAATAAAAAATCGGAAAGGCAAATGAGGAGGGAAGAAGCAATATTAATCTACAAAAATAAAGCAACGGTATGTAACCAGAACGACCCTAGCACATTATCGGGCCTGTGGAAAGAATAAGACAAGAAAAACAACAAAAGAAAAACAGGCAAAAAAGACAAGAAAACCAGGATAGGAGAAGAAAATTAAAAAAAAAAAAAAATACGGGGGGGGGGGAAGTTCTTAACGAAACATAGATGGCGCCAGCCGGGCTTGATAACGAAATATATCCAGGAAAGTTTTTCCGACGAATGGCAACAAGGAGTATCGGACTCCATTAGCGCGAAGTTAACCACGAACATCGGTGGTAAAGTCGCCACGCTCCTGAAGATGCCCAGAGTATGGGCGAAAATTTCGAGTATAAAGAACGGTAAAAATTGATGTTTGAATCCTAAGGCAAAGATCCAACGAGTATACCCAGCGAAAAGTGTGAGAAGTAAAGCCAGTCATCGCATACAACGGACTTTAGGACAATAACATCAACAAAGGACCGGAAAACATGTGCGTGAAATGTTCCCGTCGCTAGAAAGGAATGCCAAGGTAAGCATTATCTGCTAGTTTTCTGTACAAGTTACATTGCTAAACATTCATTTTAATGTACTTATTTTGTCCTCACTGGAATCTAATGTACTAACAATTATTTATTGTTTCATTAATTTTTCTTTAAATTACCTTATTCTTTTGTTATCGTGGATCGCTGGTTTGCAGCAAATTTTCTGTTTCAATGGTTGTGTACGCAGATACATTTCATTTTTATACAACTCTGCTGGTGGGTAAAGAGAAACCACGTTGAAATGAACGATAATGTCATGTTGAACAGTGAGGTTTTCATGATAAAATCTAAAGTGGAATTTATCATTAAGTCCAATTCAGGTAGATGATTAGTCAAGAATTTGGATAATGCTTTCTCGAAATGGTATGTTGGTGCGAACCTCTTGGACCCGATCGGTCTCAACAGATTGCTGGGCTTGTGAAGTCTTCCAAAGAGTTTTGGGATCTGAGGGCCAGGCAGCATTTTGGCATCTTTCTTGAGGTTGTCCAGAATAGCAGTTTCTTGCAGCTCTTTGTACATGTGAAACCCAAGAATTTAAAGGGTCCGTTCGCAAGATTGTAGACCCAGAATTAGATATAAAATCCTCTAGTTTCTTATTGTAGTCCGCAGCGTCCAAAACCTCAACCTGACTGGAATTGCCCATCAGTGTCAGCATTATGGAGCAGCCATTTATAAGGTTCAAAATCATCTTCAGAGTTTTAAAATTATTAAGCGTTTGTTTTGGATTGTATCATGATTTTAACCTACAGAAACACAGTTGGTGTAGTTCGTCTTTGGTGTCTTCTGAAATTCACAATATTATGCTCTCAAACTCAGAAATGACGTTTTTTTGGGTTTGGTCTCGATCGGAAGCAGACTCTTGGTCCAAGTTCCGAAACTTCAGTTTCTTGTAAGGAGAGTAACCTACAGCAACATAGTTTGTGTAGTTCGTCTTCGGTGTTTTCTGAAATTCACAATATTATGCTCTCAAACTCAGAAATGACGCCTTTTGGGTTCGGTCTCGATCGGAAGCGAAACTTCAGTTTCTTCTAAGGAGAGTGTCCACTTAGAAATACTGACAAAGGGAATGGTGGAATTTTTAGGTTTAGGAGTCTGGGAAGACTTCAAGTAATTCTGTTTCTTGTTTGACAGAGTATTTTTTTTTTAAACTAACACAACCGATTTTATTTGTTCAAAATGAGAAAAGGATATCCCAAATAACATAAGATAAAGTCTGTCACAATAAGTAGAAAGCCAAAAGAGCCAGAAACTGATTTGATGCAACTTCAACTTTCAATGTAAGCACATCTATATTCAAGCCAAGATTTGAAAAGTTAGCGAGCAGGGAAGTAAGACACGTTTTAACTTAAAAAAAAAAAAAAAAAGCCAAATAAATTTTATTGATTTCAAGTTTGAAGTAGACCCTTCAGGTTTTGATGGACAACTGGAATTCTGCAGAGGTTGAAATCCACTGTTTTACAGAATTGTTTGCGTGCCAGGCATAGGAATGCTTTCAGCAGATGTCAGCTTCAAAATTGTACTGTACCTGTGACAGAATATACAATTTTCAAGTTTTCAGAGATGTTCACCACTCAGAAAACACTTGCTGAAGGTATTTCTGTAACAAATACCAATGCTTTATGAATTACTATGCATTGAGGATATTACACAGAAATTAGTTTCCACAGTATTTTTTGGTATCTTCTAACTGTTGGCATAAAGTTACCGCAGTCCCCCGAAAACCAAGTTTTTCCCCCTTCTTCCACCCCTCAGCAAGAGATCTCCTGGAGCGACAAGCGAGGAGAACCCTTTTGCTTTTACACATGCTTACCTGTGACTTAACTAGGCGTCGGTCAGACTGACTACGCAGAGGAGAAGCGAACGATAACTGAGGCGTGTGCGTGATCCATGGACGCTGTCGAAATAAGTTTCCTGACGACATTATATTTTTAGATTATGAGTGTTTTTGTTTAATTTGATCTACATTTGTGTTTTCTCTACATAATAAGCAAATAAAGACGTTTTTGTGTTGTGCTACAGATCGTCTCTGGATATCATTAAAAGAGGCGAGTTTAATTAAGTAGTTCGTTGCTTTTTCTCACAGTATGGACGACTCCATTCTACAGTTTCCTGCTCGTCGATATTGAGATGTTTTCTTTTTACCTATGTGCGTTGAGGTTACGCGCTTACTCGCCTTCTACTATCATTTTCACAACATATAGATTATGAGACTGAACGACGTCTCATACTGATGGGCGAAATTGTATTCAAGAGGTAAAAAAAAAAAAAGTTAAAAACTAAACTTCTTCATTAATGAGAAAGACAACAAAGATGGTGACACCGATGACGTCGATCGTGTTCCCTAAGCTGAACGGATCTAACTATTCTGTCTGGAAATTTAAAATAGAGCAATACCTAACTAAATTAAATTTGTGGGATGTTGTATCAGAAAAAACTCCAGAAACTAAGTCAGATGAATGGATTAAAAAAGACAAATTAGCTAAAGCTGAAATTTGCTTGCTCGTGGATGACACACAGATCGTACACATAGTAAATTGTATAACAGCTAGAGATGTATGGCTTACACTTAAGAACATTTCTGAGAGAGGATCATTAACCAGCAAACTGTATTTAATGCGAAAAATGTACGGGTTACGATTTAATGGAGCATGTTCAATGCAAGAGCACATTACCAGTTTTTAGAGACATCTAACAAACTTAAAGCTATGGGAGAAAATATACCTGATATGCAAATCGCGGCATTGAACTTGTGCAGCATGAATACAGAATGATTCCTGGGATCATAGCATACTTCAGGAAAATTTTAGGTAGGAATTTTTAGAAAAATTTTAGGAGTGTATTTCAATAAAAACTAGATGTATATTTGTATACATCTAGTAAAACAACTTTGTATACATTGTAAAGAGTTTGCTTCACACCCTTCAACCATATATACTGATAGACTGCGCATGGCATCAAAATTTCTGGCTCCAACATAAAATCACATGACAACAGTCAAAAAGATGGGTTACACCTGCTGTGCTTATGGTTGCTCTGAGCGATATAGTAAAGGAAGTTCTATGATTTTTCATGGGTAAGAAACAAATTAAATACCTAAGTCAATAAAAGTTCAATTACTTAACCAGAAAACTTGCAGCTATTGATATAAAAATATAGTAAATTAAGAAAAAAAATGGAATACATGTTCCAAATTCTTTGCAAATGTTCATCACATTATAAATCACGAAATGTAAACAACCCGATCACGCATGTATATATCTCATAAGTAAACTTACCTGAAGAGTTTTCATTATATATGAGGCGCATTCACATAATAAACCGAAAACACTGAAGTTCTGCAGCGTAAATTAGTAATCATAACAGCATTTTTACATGAAATTTCGAGTCTGATGATGACGTGCCCAATGTTGGAGCCACGGCGGCTTTGATGCAGCTATTGCCAAAGTGCAATCCATTAGTATATATGGTCGAAGTTCACACCTAAATTTTTTGCATAACGTCTATAATGATTTACTTCTAATGTTCAGTTCTTATCTTTTCACGTGTTATTATCATATTCAAGTATATTTACCACGTTCAAGTTTCACTTTGAACATTAATATGCTGTTGAACCGGAAGCAATTCACAATTTTCACAGTCAAGTTTTCAGGTTTTGCATTAAATTATAATATCCTAAAAGGTAATTGAAAACCAAGAACTATGTACAATTGTTCACTGAATTACTTTTTACATATTATTGTTTTAACCTTTTCCTGATAAGCGTATCTTTTTCTGCTTCCACCACAACTAATTTACTTTGTTTTCTTTATTTCAGCTGAACCTTGTATGATCAAGTTAGAGGCAACTGCTATTTCAACAGTATTTTGTTTTTCTACAGCTTTTCTCATCCTTTCTGTTTCCTCTTGAATTACTGCTAGAGGTTTCTTTATCTTTTTTAAGTCAATTTATTTATGCATCATTTTCTTTTATTTTGTCATCAAACTCAGCTTTTCTTTTTTTTTTTCTCTAGCTGCTTTTCCTTATTTTCCCTCTCTTTCTGCTGGGTCATTCCACATCAATTCATCCAATTTTTGGGGGAAATGTAACCCACCATCTCAGATTTTGATGAAATTTGGCATGGAGGTATACTTCACCAAGATATAGAAAATGACCAAATTTTAACTTCCTACACCACATAGTTTCTGAGATATAGTGCTCCAAAGTTTCACTGAACACCAATCACACACGTAGTGAAAGGAGTACCACTTTTTACAAAATGCTGCATAACTGTAGTGCTATTTAGTTTAGAAGAAAGAAATTTTGTACCCTTATGCAAAAGAGCTTCCAGAATAAGAAATCATTTTAAATTTCATTGAACACACTGAATAATAAATTAAATTTAGTGGTAAAGTGAAAATTTAAGAACAAAACTTGTTATCCTATGTTAGGTTCTACAGCAAATAGCAGAGGTATGAGGTAGCTCTTTTTTAATGTATATTGGTCTTTGACATATACTGTCACATAACAAGAAAAAAAAAAAGAGTGGCTTTCAGCTTGCTTTTGAAGATATGTGCAAATATCTGAAATGCGTGTGGAGTTCCACTTCGTCAATTCAACCACTTTTCTTTTTTTATTATAATTAATTTCTGAAATTCAAGAAATTTCACAAGGAGATAAAACTAACAAGGACACAAAAAATTAAAAAATTAATTTTTCTTATACCATATAATTTCAGAAATACCATTTTAACAAGTTTGACGATATGACTAGCTCAGCTGCACCCCACAACAAGTATGGTGAGGTTTTAAAGTTTTTCAGTCATTTCGAAATATGTTATTCTCTTATTGCAGATTGCAAAAATTCCTGATAAAAAAAAATATTACTCTGACAAGTCTCCCTAAAACAAAATTTTGGAAAATTTATCCCCCTCAAAAAAAAAAAAAAAAAAAATTAAACATTTCCACAAAAGATATAAGATGGTTTTATATGTGCATGACTGGATAATACACTAAAGTAAGCTTGCAATGGATGGGCACTAGGAAACAATTACAACTTGTCAGAGAGCACTTTTAAAAGAAAATGTGGCATGGGGCAAAAGGATACAGAATGATTCCTAAGGTCATGAGAATTTGGTTTGACTTCATCCCAGATCCTGTGCTCAACTGATCACCAGTTCAAATGGGGCTAGTTTTATGACATTGTAAAACTCTCCAAGTGCTGAGATGAGGGAGGAGTTCAAAAAGATTTCTCTTTTATCACCCCACCCTCCTAGGGATGTTCTCCAGCTAAAGAGAAGTAAGGTTTCAGTCCTGCATTCCCAGTTAAGGAAGCAATGGTTCAGATACTCATGCTGATTTCACTGTGGACAGGCTATCCAGAAGTCTCTTAAACTTTGCTGTGAAATATATTGCTTCCAATATTTTCTTTTTTGTGCATTGGCTGTTCTGTGTTAATCTGACTTTGGGACAAGTTTGTCAACCTCAATCATGGAAAAAAATAATGGACCAGTGTAGTGGTGGATCACTTGCTAATACAGAATGCAATAAATCAAGTTATGTGAAGACAAAAGGGTTCTCAGTAGTGAAGAACTTTCTGTTGATGACAAGGAACTTATTTCTTTAAGACCTAATATTCCACATAATGATATAAAATCAGTATGTTTACATCACAAATGTTATTATCTGAAGAAATATGAAAGCTACCAAGTAACTTGTTGCAACCCTTTTGGTGACCATGATGTGAAAAAACCTGTTAAGAGGTCCCTGTGTCAAGTCAGTATACAAATAGCCCAACAGCTGCAATCTAAAAATATCAGTGTTTGCTCAGGTCAAAAATTATGTCCCCAGTGTTGTGGAAAAGCATCTAAATTAGGACAACCTGTAGAAAATGAAGTTTTAAGTGAGACTGATGATAGTGAAATGGCCCATGATGATTTTATTATTAAAGAATGTGCTGCTAAAGAAGTTTTGAAAGTTTATCTGATTTAGGATTGCCCCGGTTAAAATTACATTCCTTGTCATCCCATAGTAAACCAGCATATGGGAATAGAAAACTTGTTCAAGCAAAGTCAGCTATGCAGAGTAAAATATCTTGTGTTGTAGAGTATGGCTTTACAGCTCAGTCTTGTACTAGGGACAGTGATGAACACTCCATAGATGAATTAAAACTTTTAAAAGTGCATGATTTGGAAAAACTTATTGCTTTAATGAAAGAAAAGATACCTACTGTTAGTTGTCAAAAAAAAAAAAATTAAAAAAAATCAGATATTAACAATGGCTCCTCCATCATGGTCCAGAAAAAAGTAGCACAACAGTTTACAGTTTCAGAATACACAATACATCAGGCAAGAAAATTAGCAAAAGATAAAGGCATTATATCAGTTCCCAAACCCAGATATGGTAAGAAACTTTCACAAGATACCATAAAACAGATTATAAGATTTTATGAAGATAACTATTCTAGGCAAATGCAGGAATGAAGGACAAACAAAGTAAGTGTCTCTAGAAATGTTCATGCTCAGAAAAGACTTATTCTGTATGATTTGAAAGAGTTATATCAACAATTTAAGCAAAGATATACTAATGAAAAAGTAGGATTTTCTAAATTTTGTGCTCTTCGTCCAAAATGGTGCATTCTTGTGGGCTTCTCTGGAACCCATTCTGCATGTGTGTGCACTATACATCAAAATGTCTAACTTTTGATTAGTGCAGCACACTTTGAAGAATCACATCAAGACTTTATCAATAGTCTTTCCTGGAGCAGTAAGAATTCGAAGTGCATGCTTTGGTGTTGTTCAGTGTCCAAAAAGTACAAATCTGAATCAGTTACAGCTGCATAAATTGAAAGATTGTGATCACACTGATGAAATCGAATATCACCAGTGGGTGTCTACAGACAGAACGGAGCTTCAAAAGTTATCTTCTTCAGTTGAGGAATTCATTGAATTATTTTTGTCAAAAATTGAGAAGCTCATTCTGTATTCATACATTACCGAAGCACAGTCTTTATTTTTCAGTAAGTCGAAAGGAACAATTGGTCCAGCGTCTGCCCTTATACTAATGGACTTCAGTGAAAATTATGCATTTGTAGTTCAGGAATAAGTACAAGGGTATCATTGGACCCGCCATGCATGCACAGTTCACCCTGTTATTATTTACTGTAAAAGAAATGCTGAATCTTTGAACTCTGCATCAAGTCACTGTTTCATTTCTGATGATTTTGATCACAATGTTGCAATGGTGTACAAGATTCAGAGTGAAATAATAACTTTCTTAAAAAAGAACATTATTTTACTGATAGTTGTGCTGCTCAGTACAAAAACTATAAAAACTTCATAAATCTAAGTCATCACATAAATGATTTTGCAGTGATAGCTTCATGGTCTTTCTTTGCCACCAGCAACCGGAAATCTCCTTGTGATGGCATAAGTGGCAATGTCAAACGAATCATTGCAAAAACGTCTCCAACGTCTACTTAAAGAGCAAATAACCACTCCACAGGAAATGTTTGGCTTCTGTCGTAAGAATATCATGAAAATAAAAGTTCCATTTCATTTTGAAAAGTGATGAATGCTGTGCGCAATGAGTGTCAAGTAAGATTTTCTCATGCTCAAACAATATACCTGGTACACAGTTTCCACAGCTTGGATGAAAATTACTCTTTGATTTGCTGTGCAAATCTAGGAATACAAAGGCAGTTATATACACATTGTTATGTAGCATGTGTACATGTTTCTAACTGGTTTCTAGGAATAATAGAGAAAATCAATTATGAAGAAGGTGATGCATCTGTAAAATTTATGCACCCAAATGGCCCTGCAGTTTCATTTTACTGGCCTTCATTTAAAGATGAGTGCAATATTCCATTTGGACACATTTTATGTTTCATTGACACTCCTATGACAACAAGTTCTGAAAGAACATATGTGTTTTCCAAGTTGGATGAATTTATAAGGACTCCTCATCCTCAGGAGTTGATCATGGCATATTAAGAACATCAATGTAAATATTTGTGAACAGTGCAAAACAAACTACTTCCTTGTGTTTCTTTTTTTCAAGTCAAAACTAATTATGAAAAAATAGATCTATGTACTGTAGGTGAGTATGACTAAGCAGTTTGTTGCATATGCTCAACTAACTTGTTGTCGGGTACAGCTGAACTAGCCATTTTGTCAAACTTGTTAATATGGTATTTCTGAAACTATATGGTGTAAGAAAACAATTTTTTATATTTTTGTGTCCTTGTTAGTTTTATCTCCTTGTGAAATTTCTTGAATGTCAGAGATGAGTTATAATTAATAAAAAAAAGTGGTTGAATTGACGAAGTGAAACTCCACATGCATTTCAGATATTTGCACATATCTTCAAAAGCAAGCTGAAAGCCACTATTTTTTTTTCTTGTTATGTGACAGTATATGTCAAAGACCAATATACATTAAAAAAGAGCTCCCTCATACCTCTGCTATTTGCTGTAGAGCCTAATACAGAATAGCAAGTTGTTTTCTTAAATTCCCACTTTACCATTGTATTTAACTTATTTATTCAGTGCTTTCAATGAAATTTAAAACGATTTCTTATTCTGGAAGCTTTTTTGCATAAGGGTACAAAATTTCTTTCTTCTAAACTAAATAGCACTACAATTATGCAGCATTTTGTGAAAAGTGGTACTCTGTCACTCTACGTGTGCGATTGGTGTTCAGTGAAACTTTGGAGCACTGTATCTCAGAAACTATGAGGTATAGAAAGTTAAAATTTGGACATTTTATATATCTTGGTGAAGTATGCCTCCATGCCAAATTTCATCAAAATCTGAGATGGTGGGTTACATGGCCTGGATGAAGTGACGTGGAATGACCCTGCTTCTTTTCTTTTACCTTTCTTGATTCTTCTTCCTTCAGCTTATCAACATACTCTTTATAAAGTTTATGTGAATCACGAACACTATTTAACAAATTTCTTGTTATGGGAACTTTACTTACACATCCATAGTGTTTAATGACCCCTTTAACTATTCTTAATGATGTTATAGTTGAGTCTTTTAAGTTAGCCTTATCCCTCCTCAACAGAGCAGTGTTAACCAAAAAGCCCCTTTCTGCATCAGCATTACCATGAGGCAAAACTAAAATTGACTTGATAAGTTTAGCAAGATTTGAGTATTTTTCTTTTCCACTAGTCTTTAAATACTAAATATATTACGCCAGTAATGATCAATCAGCACTGGAATATGCCCTTCCTCTGAAAATTTCACGAGTTCATCTACAGTTGGCTTATTGCAATTTAAAAGTTTCCACTCTTATCTTACTCTATCAATTTGTTCCTCAGAAAGATGCAAAATACTTGAAATTCTGGTTATTTCCAAAAGTTTTTCAGTGACTGAAAGTTCAGTTGACTCTTTCTTTGGTTCTTTTACCTTTAAAACTTCTATGTCTCTTAGCTTTTGATTGCAGAATGAGAAATTTGACTTTAAATATTTTGTGGTTGCAATTAGTGATGATCTTACATCTAAGAGAAATAATTCCTGCCTGGTCTCCTGAACATTCCTGAGGAGATTTTTTGTCTACATACCAACTTCTAACTCCCCTAAGTTTTTTCCATGAATTTTTGTTTTCAAAATCTACATTCTTTAGGTCTTCTCCAAATTTCCCTGCAATAACATCATCTTGGATAAACTGAGCCATAACCTTCCTCATTAAAGCATTTAAATCAGAATATAACTGGTGTATTTTTGGTTCTTCACTCTGATAACATAATGAAAACTTTTCAAAATTTTGGTGTGAAAATGAAATTAAGCTAAATAGCAAGAAGTTAATAAATAAATACATCGCTCTTTCCATGTTCCAGAAAAACACAGCATCCGAAAAATTGTTTTTCAGCCGCCGCTGTGGAATTGAACCAACAGAACTCTCGATATCGTGCCGAGTGCGTTACATTTACGCCACGGTGGCCAACAATCCACGGTGCTATGTGTATTTTTAAGTCAACTTCTGACATCATAAATCCGTAAGATGGGCTCAGCTACTGAGACATCTCCATCTGGTGGTCATTAACGGCACTAGCTATATATATATTATAGCAGATAAATTCAAAGGGCAAGATCCAAGGTGAAAATACTCCAAATACGTGGCAACAGTTAATAATCGGATGCTGTGTGTTTCTGGAACATGGAAAGAGCGATGTATTTACTTATTAACTGTCGCCACGTATTTGGAGTATTTTCAGCAAGGAGTTAGCTCATTTTTCAGGAAACAGTGAATTCTTTTATAAATTGCCGAATTGCTTAGTTGTTTTTTCAAATATTTTTTGAGATGGCAAGAAGTTTAAAAAATATTCTGTAATATTTAGCCATTGATCCAAGAGCCTCTGGGCTACAGAACCAACGGTTAACCATCTGTTGCTGACATGCCGCAAAAGAAATTTGGCTGTGACCAATGTTATATCCTCAACAGATTTATAATCCTCTCGCCTTGTAGCACTACTCTTTAAAAAGTAATGCATATCAGTAGCAAATTCGTCAAAATCTATATATAAGCTTGTCAAAAACATTTTTAATGCATTACTAACAGCATGCAGGTTGCAAAAACCTAGTTCCAAAGATTTCTGGCCTGTTTCTTGTTTTAAAACTTCATTGAATTTGCGTAAAAAGCACTTATTTACATTTGGGCTGTTCATGGATACACAAATAATTCTGTTCAACGAAATATTGAAGGATGATAACACATCAAGAATTCTTTTAGCAAAATATCTGCTGTTGCATGACCCAGAAAAACGCTTGTTAGGTATCGGCAAGAAACTGAATTTATTTCTGAAGACCAGTACCTGAGATACACATCCAACTGCCGTTTCACTTTTGTATTTGTAGTTTCATCAAATGCTATAGTAACCTTTCCTGGGCTACTAGATGCAATGCCTTTTTTCAAATCCTCTTCAAAATATTTTGACAGTCCATGTGATATCACATTAGCAACTTTTTTTCTTTAAGTTGCATTTTGGCTGCAATAGCAGAATCAGGAAACATTTCTTTGAAAAGTTAAACTGTTTCAGTTCATGAAACAAAAGACGTATTGTCCTTAGCAGCTTTCATGGCCCATAATGCTTCAGCTTTAGCCAGCTGTAAATCATGACTCAGTACTTCACTAATATTTGTTTTGGGCTGAAGATCCCATCCTCCAAAGGCTTTCAGGATGGACTTATTTTGAAATTTACTTTGGAATTTCTGCAAATGTTTTTTCCTTTATGATGCACTTTTACTTGTGAAAAGCCACTATTAGAAATATTGAAAATTTCTGAACACCATATACACTTAGCAGAAAATATTGTTTCAGTTGCAGAACACCATTTTTTCAACTTCACTCCGTCCAATTCTTTGGCGAGCCACGCATCTTGAAATTTTGTTTTGGATTTAGGCATCTTAAACACTTGTATTACTAACCAGAAAACTGAAAATGAAAGGGTAGTACAAAAACACGTTCCAATATTGCAAAACCAGAGAACATCCCGAAGTTTGGCTGCGAGGATGTCAGTAGAAAAACAAAAAAAAGCAAGTCACCACTAGAGAACTGAACCTGCACAGAGAACACCATAAAAAATGCAAAACCAGAAACTATCATACGCATCTCACGTAAGTTCAGTCAAAGTGAGCCAGAGCCGAGATATATTGTGCATCAAAGGTCGCCGACGCAGGATCGAAGGTCAATGATCACATGCTCTAATGCCTGCCACGATAACACTCAGCTACCATCCCATCGTCATTACCGGAGGTTACGGAAGGAGACCACATGTTTCCTCTTTGCTTCCACCCACTTGCGGTTTACAATAACAAAACATCAGCAGAAAGAGGAGAATCCACGAGGCATTTTCCAAAAATAAAGTACAATCTTCTGCGTGCCACGGAGTTCGTCTGCAAAGCGCAAACCAGTGGTGAAAATGACCCCTATCCCCATGTTTTTTTCTTTAGATCTCCATTACTCTCGAAAACTGTCCAAAGGCACAACAAAAGTGCTAACATAGAGGATAAGTTTTGGGGAAAAGCTATTTTAACTGCAAACTACATTCAAAACAGATTACCTACCAAAGCAACTAGCAAAAGTCCTTTGGAACTATGGCAAAATAAGAAACCTTATTTAGGACATATGAAGACCTTTGGAGCCAAAGCATATGTTTATATTCCTAAACAAAAAAGGAGAAAATTCGGCAACAGACAGAGCTCAAGAAGGTATATTCATTGGACATGAAGAGAGATGTCGTGGATACAGGATTTTACTACCTGGTACAGAACAAGTAATCATAAGCAGAAGTGTTAAATTTGATGAAAGAAAAGAAACAAACCACGTCTGTGATAAACCAACTATTAAGAAAAACGCAGTCACAATTAAAGGAAAAGAAGAATCCTCTGAAAATATTACACAAATACAAAGTATTGATACAGATCAAAATGATGAGAAAAAAGAAGCAGAAGAAACGAGCACCACAAGTACTGTTACACAACCTAGAAGGTCTATAAGGACTAACATAGGTGTTCCACCAGAGCGTTTTGCCTATTCAACAGCAGCCAATCAAGCACAAGAGTCTAATTCATGGAGTGAAGTAGAAAAAATGAATAAATCTGAAAAGTACAAGTGGACACAGGCAACAGATGAGGAAATGAAATCATTGAAAGACACAAACTTGTTGATTTACCTCCAGGGAAGAAAGCAATTAAACTGTAAATGGCTATTCAAATTAAAACAAATGAAAGAAAAGGAACCAAGATGTAAAGCCAGACTTGTTACACGGGGATATTCACAGAAGCAAGGTGTAGACTATGATGAAACCTTTTCCCCAGTGGTTAAGCACATGACTATTTGTACACTGTTGACTGTTGCAGCTTACAAGAAAATGCATATGAAACATCTTGATATTAAAACTGCTTATATGTACGGAGAGCTTGAAGAAGAAATTTATATGAATCAGCCTCAGAGATACAAGGATAAAAATCAGCCAAACAAAGTATGCAAATTGAAGAAGGCATTATATGGTCTAAAACAGTATGGGAGAATATGGAACCATACACTGATAACAGCACTGAATAATATGGGTTTCACTCAAAGTAAAAACAACCAATGCTTATTTACCAAAAAAGAAAAAGAAAAATTAACATGTCATTTTGACTGTATATGTAGATGATATTCTCATATATTCTTACAAGAAAATGCATATGAAACATCTTGATATTAAAACTGCTTATATGTACGGAGAGCTTGAAGAAGAAATTTATATGAATCAGCCTCAGAGATACAAGGATAAAAATCAGCCAAATAAAGTATGCAAATTGAAGAAGGCATTATATGGTCTAAAACAGTATGGGAGAATATGGAACCATACACTGATAACAGCACTGAATAATATGGGTTTCACTCAAAGTAAAAACGACCAATGCTTATTTACCAAAAAAGAAAAAGAAAAATTAACATGTCATTTTGACTGTATATGTAGATGATATTCTCATATGTGCAGATGAAGCGATAAAATTAGAGGAAATAAAGAAAAAACTGGAAATGCATTTTGAAATCAAGGATCTAGGAAAACCGACGGCATACCTTGGAATGGAGATAGAAGATAAAAATGGAAACTATTTGATACACCAAAGTAAGAAAATTCAGAAGCTGATAGAAAAATTTGATGAAAATAAACAAAAGAAATCCTACACTCCAATGAGTACCAATTATGGAAAAAATTCCCATCCACAAGATGAGGAACTACTGGGAAATAATGGTACATATAATGAAATAGTGGGAGCTTTGTTATATATTGCAACAGTCACGAGACCTGATATTTCCATAGCAATCAATTTGTTAGGAAGAAGAGTACAAAATCCTAGAAGAAAAGACTGGAACGCATTACAAAGAGTTATCCAATATCTTAAAACTACCTTACATTTTAAATTGAATCTAGGAACTGATCAAGTGGAGCTCACTGCTATGTGGATGCAGACTATGCAGGCGATATCACAGACAGAAAATCTACAACAGGTTACATCTTCAAAGTCGGACAAAACCCTATTTGCTTGGGCAAGCAAGAAACAAACTTGCATTACTTTTTCTACTGCAGAAGCTGAATACTGTGCAGCTTCCTATGCTTGTCAAGAACTCATACAGGTGAGAGAAATTTTGAAAGACCTTGGCTATCCTCAACCCAAACCGACCATTCAATACGAAGATAACCAAGCTCATATTAGTATGATTAGAAGTGAAAAAGTATCCACCAGAGTCAAACATCTTGACGTCAAAATCCATTTCCTGAAAGAGCAAATGTAAAGGTCATACAGGTGAAATACCTACAAAGTAAGGACATGTTGGCAGATATGATGACAAAACCAATAGAGCGAACAAAGTTTGAAATCCATCGTGCAAATATTGGACTCGAGTCACCAGGAAAATAAACTCGTGTTCCCAGCGAGTGGGAGGATTGTTGGCATAAAGTTACTGCAGTCCGCTGAAAACCAAGTTTTTCCCCCTTCTTCCACCCCTCAGCAAGAGATCTCCCGGAGCAATGAGCGAGGAGAACCCTTTTGCTTTTACACATGCTTACCTGTGACTTAACTAGGTGTCGGTCAGACTGACTACGCAGAGGAGAAGCAAACGATAACTGAGGCGTGTGCGTGATCCATGGACGCTGTCGAAATAAGTTTCCTGAAGACTTAATATTTTTAGAATATGAGTGTTTTTGTTTAGTTTGATCTACATTTGTGTCTTCTCTACATAATAAGCAAATAAAGACATTTCTGTGTTGTGCTACAGATAGTCTCTGGATACCATTCAAAGAGGTGAGTTTAAACGAAGTAGTTCATTGCTTTTTCTCACAGTATGGATGACTCCATTCTACAGTTTCCTGCTCGTCGATATTGAGATGTTTTCTTTTTACCTACGTGCGTTGAGGTTAAGCACTCACAAACCTTCCACTATCAGTTTCACAACACTAACTTTCTAGAATAAAAGACAGGCATTTTTACAATGAACAATCATAAAACTTTAAATCATTTTTAGTACATAGAAAAATTGTATCAATAACTTTTGGAAACTCCAAAATTACTTAAAAGAACTTTAATTGTTAGCATAATTTATTTATTTTACAACCACTAAACTGATGGTCTATAATTAAAGACCCCCATGTTTCATAATGTAAACATGGTATTCTTTTAAGACTATCAATCTGAAAAACTGCAATCATGTTGCATTAACATTTATGCACATACAACTTCATATCATAACCAATAAAGCTTATTCCTGATGTTGGCATTATGCAAGTCTACAATGGGTATGCATAAATTATCATGTCTTGGAATTTTATAGCAGTAAGAATTTTACCTTACCTGTGTCATATTTATAATTTGTATTAGTTGCCATAGTAAATACCACAACTGGTTTTGCATCAGTGCCTCTCAGCTGTGGATTTATGCCTACTCTTCCCATCAGGACTACATGATTGACACCTAGAATAATACAAATAAATATATAGATATGCTATTGAATGCCAGTTTGCTGACCAAAATAACACGGCAAATTTTAAAACCTTTGGAAATTTGAAATTTTTTAAATAAATTGTGAACCTCATTATTCCTTGTTGACAGACTCTTGATGAATGTCATTACTGGCACAAAGGTGCCATATTTCAGTGTTTCCCATATACCCATCTCTACAGACAACCTGAAAACTGAAACACTGGAACTTGTGGTCTGTATCCATACCTAGATGAAAAATGGGTCACTGACGGTAAATGGAAATATCGACTAGTGCAAATCTTAACAGTATTCAGATTCCTAAGCTACATACTGTATGTTAGCTTCAGTAGCTTGGAACTTCACTGGAATCACTGCACTAGGTAGTGTAAGAGTAGAATGTTAAATGGAAACCAGGAGACGCTGGTTCGATCCTGCTCAAGGGATATGTAATTTAAGTTTTTTGAAGAAATGGCTACATGGGAAACACTGAAATATGGCACTTTTGTGCCAATAACGACATTTGTATTTGTATTCCATGTATTCATGGAGAACTATTTTGTCAGGGGGATTCATTCCCCATTGATATCTATGACTTTTGACAGCTTTTATATATAAGCAGCATTCATTTAGATTTAAACCTGGCATTTACTCAGGAAGAGAAAACCATGATGCATTTTGATTATTATCCCTGTCGAGTGAATATTTCACTAAACTTAATCCATTTCAAATAGTCATCTCTGATTATATAGTCAGCATGCATAAGAAAACATTCATCACAGAAAACCTACTGACTTCAGAAGTTCCTGAACAATACTTATTCTGTGACCCACATTAATAAAATTATTTCACAAGCATCTATACCATTTAAATATTTCTCATCTGTCAGCCCCTTTAAGAATATGTATTTTTGGTGATGCAATTTCTTATTTTAATTTTTAATTTAATTTCATTCATTTTTTCTTGATATTCCATTACTATGTTGTCTTCACAATCCATGTCGTATTTGGGGCTTACAATAGTGATCAACGTTTTGGATATTATTGGCTGGTAATTACACAGTTGATCACATACAATAATTGTTCATCACCAGAGCTTGAAAAATATGTGAAAAGTTACATGCCCAGCTGGGCATGAGCAGAAATTATTTTACCAGCCCAGATAGTAAAAAGCTGGACTCACAGGAAAATTTATCATTTTGATAACAAATGAAAGGCCTTTTTATTTTTAGGTTAAAAATGTGTATCTCAAGTTTTAAGAAAGGCAATGATGCTGAAATTGGTATTTGAGAAATCTGGTGGTGCTGTCCATGGATTTTTAAATATAATAGTTATACAGTATATAAAGCAGTTTAAATAATGTAGCAACAATTATAAATTCAATGCTCTATTCACGATTCCTGAACTGTATGTTAGCCTTGTTGTTTTTTTCTTTTGTACATTTTATTGTAGTCAGTCCATGTAGGGTTCTGTTTTACCATTGATGTAGATTCCGATTCTGAAATTACATCACTTGGCAACAATGGTGCACCTAGGAATTCCTGATGGAGGTGGCCCAAAACACTGAAGATGCAAATGAAAATACCCTGGAGAAAACATCTCCAAAATACAGGGAAACAATAAAACTATCTCTACATACATACATACATATCACTAAGCTGTTCTCTGAGATTCAGAGGTTAGCTCCAAAAAGAAATACAAACTTCCAGATATTTTTACTTATTGTTGTCGTATCAAACTTCGCCATTTACAGCGATCTTGACATACAACTCGTGCTTCACTTATATCCATTACACACTGTACACAAGATCTTTTATACTTCATACTCATAATCTTTTTCTCATGCAGACACTCCTGAATCTGATTCACCCATGTCTTCCTTGGCCTTCTTCTGCCTTTCCTTCCTGCCACTTGGGCTGAAAAGATTTTCTTAGTAAGCATTTCATCACTCGTTCTTTCAACATGGCCAAACCACCGAAGCATATTGGTCTCTACCTTGCTAACAACATTTTGCTTTACATCACACAACTGCAATACATCTTCATTCCTCACACAATCAGATCGTGTCTTGCCACAAACCCCACATAAGTAACGCATTTCTCCAGCACACAAACGACTACTATGTTTCTTCTGCAGTACCCAGGTTTCACTGCCATACATCAGAGTAGGAACAATTACTGTTTCATACACAGCCATGCGGGACTCTCTAGAGAACCCATCATTCCTGTGAAAACCTCCCAGAGCAGCTATGACTTTCAAAGAAGAATTCACTCGCCTACTGATTTCACCATCCAACTTGTTCTCTCTGTCAAACATGCTTCCTAAATACACAAACTCACTCACCTGGTCAATCACAGTGTCATTTATACTTACATTACATTCAGTGCTACCCATTCCTCTCTTAAACACCATAACTTTGGTTTTTCCCTTATTTATACTCAGTTTGAATTTCATGCAAACTTTGTGCATCCGAGTCAACATACTCTGCAACTCACTTTTGCTCTCTGCCAACAGGACAGTGTCATCAGCATACAGCAATCTGCACACACGGATATCACCAAGACATAAACCACTATTATCTATTTTGGCCTCACGCATGCATGCGTCCATAAATATATTAAACAGCCATGGTGACATTACACAACCTTGTCTAACTCCTGCACCAATGGAAAACCATTTTGATAAAACACCATTCACTCGTACACAAGCTCTACTACCAGCATACATGGCTTTTACACTATTAAGTAGATTCCCAGTAACACCATATTCATTCAATACCTTCCACAAAAGTGTCCTATTCACTCGGTCGTAAGCTTTCTCTAAATCTATGAAGGCAGTAAAAACTTTCTTACCAACAGCCAGATACTTTTCAATCATCATGCGTAATGCAAAAATCTGGTTAGTGCAGCCTTTACCAGGCATAAAACCACTCTGAACATCCACACTTTCAATGATGTAAGACCCCGTACTTTTTCAATAACAACCTTACCAAACACTTTCCCTGGCACACTCAGTAGGCTAATACCACGATAGTTCTTTCATTCAGTCTGATCACCTTTTCCCTTATACAAGGGAACAATGATAGCATCCTTCCAATCCCGAGGGACCATTCCTAACTCCCAGCACAACTGGCAAATTTCAGTTAACCAGTCAATTATATAGTCACCACCATACTTCAACATCTCTGCAGTTATGCCATCAACTCCTGGAGCCTTACCATTCTGAAGAGATTTTAGAGCTTTACACACTTCTTCTCTTGAGATCCCTCCTGTGCTTTCATCCCTCATTGTGACATTATCTGCATCTGTCTCAGAATCATTTTTGCTCTCCTGATCTAATAACTCACAGAAATATTCGACCCATCTGTCACTTAACTCATTGGGCTCCCATATCATTTCCCCAATCTCATTCTTCACACAACTTACAACTTTGTTTCCCCTATTTTTCCTGAGTCTCATGTACTTCCAGAAGGACTTTCTATCTTTCCAAAAAGCCAGTTCATGCCTTTCCACTTTCTCTTTCCTATCTTTTGCCTTACTGTGGCGAACCAGTTTAGCAGCTTCATGCTTCTTACAGCGATATTCATCCACAGAGACTCTACCTTGCAACATCCCCAAATAGGCTTCCTTCTTTTTCTTTACTGCCTCATCAATCTCACTATTCCACCAAGCATCACCTCTATTGTTACCCACTATTGTGGTGCCACAGACCTCTTTAGCAGCAGTAACAACACAGTTCTTAAAACATTCCCACTTCTTTTCTACATCCCTCTCACAAGATTTCAGATCCTTCAGTCGTTCTCTGAGTAAGTCAGAATACTGCTGATGATGTCTTCAAGGAGCCTATCAACCTTTATTCTCTCAATCCTGGGTCTCTTCCTATTCCTTTTCCTCCAACCAACATTAAGTTTCACTCGTGACACTACCAAATAATGATCAGAACCAACATCCGCACCTCTCATCACACGGGTGTCAACAACTAAGTGTTTCAAACGCTGATCGTAAAGAACAAAATCTATCACACTCTTTTGACCAAGAATACTATATTCCCAAGTATATGTGAGTATATACTTGTGGTTGAAAAATTAGGTACACACAAATCATTCTCAATGCAGAGTTCAATTAATCTTTCACCATTATCATTCACACAAGGATCATTAAACTTACCCAGAACATTGTCAGAAATTGCATTCTGCACACCTACTCTAGCATTGAAATCCCCTGCTATTATAACTTTTTCTTTAGCACCAAACTGGCTCAAAACGGCTTTTAGCTCATTCCAGAAATCCTCCTTCTTATCAGAAGGTTCCGAGTCACAAGGAGCATACACTACAACAATTACTATTCTCTGAAGTTTCACTTTCAAACAAATCCAGAGAATTCTCTCACTTATGCAACTATAGTGAATCAAGTTGTTCTTCATCTTTTCACTTAAAATCACACCTACACCAGCCTGTCCTCTCATATTATCCAGTACTCCAGACCACACACTCACCGTGCCATTCACTTCTTCTACCCCAATTTCCTTCTTTTTGGTTTCACTTACACACAGCACATCCAGTCTATACTTATTCATCTCCTCACTCATCTTGCCATTTATACCTCTAGTATTCCATACACTAATCTTACATTCACTCAGTCGAGATCACTTTTTCATACGCCGTTTAGAAAGTCCAGGTCAATTCCGTGGTGGACCGTCCTTCTCAAGTGTGGTAGGTCCACCATATCCCACACTTGAGTCATTCTTAATATTTCTTTTTGTCTTTTTAATCAGGTAAGTACATCAGTGTGGGGGATTAGCCCACAGCTGAGGGTTCCAGTTGGTCATTCAACCTAAGGATTCTGGAACAAAACCCAGTGAGTTGGGGTCTTTTCGCCAATGTCACACAGAAC
The DNA here is from genome assembly GCA_039090855.1 of Macrothele yani. Taxonomy (NCBI): domain Eukaryota; kingdom Metazoa; phylum Arthropoda; class Arachnida; order Araneae; family Macrothelidae; genus Macrothele; species Macrothele yani. Next base: position 121,613,271 of record CM077004.1, on the reverse strand, counting down.
TAGCCGGCACCTCTCCAAGATTCACAGAGGCCCTAGTTGCTGTTGTGTGTGCCATTGTTACCACGGAGCGCCCCGAGGAGGCAAACCCATCGCTGCCATATTAAAAGTGGTTTTCTGATTATTTATAAAACATACATTTAAAAACACAAATTTATTTTTAAATAAGCAGCCAATAACAGAGAATGAAGGACCAAGTGATACCTTATGGGGAAGGCTCAAGCCCCTGGGCCATCTACTGCTCAGCAATCCGGAAGACAAATTTGTAACTACCGCTGGCCTATCGGGAATTTCACATATTTCCTTACTAATTTAATATTTTGTACTATTTTACATATTTCTTTACTAGCAGTAGCAGTTAAACTCTCATTGCCAATTTTTTTTTTTTTTTCAAAGAAAAAAACCCAACAAAAAGACTTTGGATGCTCATTGCTTAATGTAACTTGATCAACCATAGCGGAAGCAATAAGTTGCTGTTCTTTCATATAAACTAAGTATTGGCATCTGCAATGTTTTCATCTCTCTAGGCTAACTGGAACTCCTTGTGCCAGCTCATTTTTAAATGAAACTTTGCCTTTGTTTCAGCAGTATCGCTGCTTTTTCATGGGCAGGAGATTCCACACCCTCCTTCAAGTTATACCAAGACTCCACCCCACCACAGGCTGTGCGATATACCAGTTGTTGTTTTTTTCATCCCCAAACTCCAGAGCGGCTATTTCCCTTTCAATCAGCGTTTTGCTGTTACATTGAAATTTTTACCTTACCGTCCGTCACTAACCACAGGAGGCTAGTTTCATAAAAAACGCATCTCGTTGTAAGCTGTAAAAACATCTGGAGCAAAACTACATATGTCCCAAATTTCTGGACTTAGAGAATAATATATTTAAAGAAGTGATCTATCCTTGGCACTCTGTGACAAAATACAACTTCTGGTGACTTGCAGTGAAATAAAAAACGATCTGCGCGATGACCGTCTTTTTTTCTCGTAGTAGGAAATTCCCCATGGCAAACTTTTTTTTTTTTTTAATCTAATTGCCTGGTCGAGAAACCAGATTTTTTTTTTACCTTCCCAATAATTTACATGCCCCAGGCATCTCAGGCATGGTATTTTTAACAAGCCCTGATCTTACACACCTCTGTATGATATACAGAAGCCAGCAGGACTTCTTTCAGGTGGAATGCACTCGAACAGAATGCATTCAGGCACCTTTTTTAACACACTTTTGTTTTGTGTGTGTGTATGCGTACCTATGAGTTTTGGAATCATTATTTCATTATAATAACAAAATTAAGATAATGTAATATTTGCTAAGTACTATAAAAAAAGTTACAAATTTGTAGCTACTTTTTTTAATTATGAGCATGCAAATTATATTTTTGCAGTTTGTTGTATCATACAATAATGATAAGGCTTTAAAAGAATGATTTTCAAGAAATTGAGCTTATAATTAGGTCAATCCCCCTGCTCCCCCTTTAGAACACCTTATGTTTAAGAATTCCAGCACTTTTTTCTCCAGAAAAAAAAAAAAAGCACTGCCAAATAGTAATGTAGAAACTGTTAGCACTATTGTAAACCAAGCAGTAGCATGGAAATGAAAACAAAAAAGACAAAATTGCAGCAGTAAATCAAGAAATGCATACACGAGGCTACAAAAGAGAGAAAAAAAGCTGAACTTTTTAACCGGGAGAAAAACCAGAATGTGAAGCAAGAAAGTGTGAATATCCCTCCATCAGTAAGACGGAATTGTTCACCATAAATTATTTAAGTAAATATTAAGCTAAAGCACACCATTGTATTTACAACATAAAATTACTGAATTCAAAACAAAATAAAATGGTTTCAAAAGATATTGCTTCAAACAGTTTTTTCTCTTGTTTTGTTATTATACTTGCTAGAACATCAGCTCAGGTTTCCTAACATGAATAGTGATATCAAAAATTTTCTCTATTTTAGATAAATGGTTTAACTTTGAGAGAATGAATATTTCTGAGCACCATGCATCAGTTCTTAAAAATTTTTCAATTTGGTCAATTTCATTTTCTGAAATTTTGCTCCTCCTTTCCAAGCTTGAATCTAAACACACACACACACACACACACACAATATTTAACAATAACACAGGAGAGTGGGAAAATCGTGGAGAAGGGGGGGGACCATGATTACGGTAGAAATCTTTGTTCTGTCTGCCTGACTTATGTATTCGGAAATTTTTTCTACATTTTCAAGCTGAAAAATAAATGCTTATGGACTTAATATGATATCTAACAACAATACTGGGCAAAAAAAATACTGCAAGGGGGGAAAAAAAGATGAAATCTTCACTCTGTCTACCTTCTGTTTCCAAAATTTTCAAAGACGAATTCAGTCCTCTGACGAAAAATGACCCCCCTTCTTAAATTTCTGTGCAGTGGTGCATCAATCTCATGAATGAACTAAATGATAATGGAAAAGATGAAATTCCTCGAATCCACAGATGAATCTCGTGCCTGAGGATTACAGGAAAATTTTTGCAACATCTAACTTCTATTTTCATTCATTGTTGCCTACAGTCTCAAGCTGAAATACAAACCTTCATAACAACAAAATGATGTTTAACAACAACACTGGAGAGAAGCGACATCCTGAGAAATAATGACAATTACTGGAAAAATCTTCACTCAGTGTAACTTTCATTTTAGGAAGTTTTCAAAGATGCCGAATAACTGTCCTTAGATGGAAAACGCCCCCCCCCTCCCCACACACACTAATGCCCCCTAATTTCTCTTCAGTTTTGCATTGATCTCGAGAACAACCCAAATGGTGACAAAAAAAAAAAAAAAAAAAAAAAAGGAATTCTGTGAATCCATGGAAGAATCTCATGCAAAAGAAATCATAAAATGTCTGCCAACAAGAAACTCAAAATAAGTACATGTAAAATCTCATTCTAACTTGTCAAGGGATTACAAAAATTATTTGTAACATTAAAAGTAATAAAATCTACATGCATATTTCATTCAAATACTGTATTCACTTGATATGATTAACATAACATCATACATATGAAGATAAAACTACTCAAATATCATTACAATATAAACATAGTCAATAATTAAAGAATAATAATATCCATTTTATTGGCATAAAACAGTAAACAACTGGTTGCAAGCTTTCAGCACTTGTGGGTGCCTTCTTCAGGCTTAGACGCGGTTTAAAACAATGTTAGTAACCTAAATGAATGAACAGAAAATTTAAATATACATGTGAAGGCATATTTAAATTTGAAGGCATGTGAAGGCATATTTAAATTTGAAGGCATTTAAATATGGCACGTGAAGGTATAAAAGCATTCACATGCATATTTAAATTTTCTGTTCATTCATTTAGGTTACTAACGTTGTTTAAACTGCGTCTAAGCCTGAAGAAGGCACCCCCCCGTAGGTGCTGAAAGCTTGCAACCAGTTGTTTACTGTTTTATGCCAATAAAATGGATATTATTATTCTTTACTTAGTTGTTTGGCATACTACCCACTTTTATCTAGTTTATAGTCAATAATCATAAAAATTTGTTTTAATAAATTAAGAACAGCCTATTACTGAGAACGAAATTGTTATCACTAATTTCTGGAACATCAAAGAGTTTCAAAGATAATACATATACATTTTTTCAAACATTTTTGTAACTTCTTAAAGAGAAATATTTTTATAGATTCATCACCTAGACTTTCTATTCCCACGCATTTGAAAAGGGCACAAAGTTATAATAATTTACTGATCTGTCAATTCATTTGTAGTCAATAAATTATCTACCTCAATGTAACTTTTGAAGTCAACAGCATCCAAGATTCCAGTGACAGCAACTAGTGGAATCCACAAATCACTGACTTCATCATCTACTTTGATACTCATTTCCTGTTTTTTATTTGTTGTAGCCAAGATACTTCATTTCAAATTTTTCCTTCACAAGTCAGCTGCAACAATAAGTATTGCACCTTTCACTTGCATTTCTTCCTTTCCTTTCCTTTTTTTTTTTATTAAATGAAATATGTATTGCACTTTTTGAATCATTCCTAATTTGAAAATCCAGTGACTACAGAAATGCAAAAGACATTTGGGGGCAAAAATTCTGCCCACACATTATCGAATGTATGTGACAAAACTGTCAATTAAGAGATTTTCCATTTCTGATAACTTCATTTTAATACAAAAGATTTTTTTAACCAACCATTAAATATTTTTTGTGTCATACAAAGTAGCGATTTGCTTGATATAGTCACAAGAAAGGGAATGAATAGTTTTAAAATATCATGGCTTCACAGACTTTTCTAAAATTGAACGTTTCAATGATTTCAATTTTTTCATTACGAAGGCACTGGACAAAAAACAGGAGCTAAACACATGTAGCTGAGAGCACTGCAATTCAGCCTGTGGTATGCATACCCCGGGGGTACGTGCAGCCATCCCATAGAGTACCCCAAAAGTGTTTAATTTGGTTAACATTTCCTGAATTTAGTTATAATTTGGGTTTTTTTTAAGAAAAATGTTCCCAATACTAGAAGAAAAAATATTATCTGAAACAATTATTTGATGTTTCTTAATATTTCTGTTTCGCACGCTATGTTCTGTGAAAGTTCGACTGGCCGATACGTAATGTCTGACGGTGAAAATTATGTGTCAATTGACCATTATAGTTAAAAAATACATATTAAGCGTATTAATGCTTACCACTTGAGAACTACCCCGTTTTTTTCTTCGTCAGTTGAAACCACAGTTCTTCGTCCTTATCAAAACAAGGTTAGGCATATGTGGTCAGGCCTGTTGCACAAGAATATCAGTACATGCTTAGCTCCGTCGTCATTCGTAAAATCGTCAGGATGAACATTAAGTGATAGATATTTGAAGGTGGTGAAAGATATATGGAATTTGTACACTGTTGAACGGGCGTTAACGAAATGGAATGACTTGAATACAAACAATAGTGAACAGGCTTTGAATTTAACATTAAAAGAAAGCTTACAGAAGTTAAAAACCTGTCTTGAAAGATGAAATAAAATTAATAAAATTATAAATTAAGCTTGTACATGGGTTGAACACCTGGATTTTTTAACTGCGTGCAAAAATAATGACCTCAGAACAAGATATTTATGCATACACAATCATGCAATTAATAGCTATGACCTTAAAATTATCAATACCGCTGAGGTTAAGAGATTGCGAGCACAAATACAATCTAAAAGATATTTTATTGACAAAATAAGTAGAGAAGTATACCAAGCTTATTAATATGATTTCAACTATGGCCATAAATGTAGAGATCATTAGAATATTCGCTATTGTAGAACGTGAACAAAACAAATACTGAAGAAAGCATTGGAACAAGATCGAACATTTAACTGCAGAAAAACAGGCGGTGATATCTCAAAGAATTAGTAAAGTAACATTATAAACAACCTCATTATATTAACCAATCTGATGTTGAGCTTACCTCATTACAACGTGTTGCTTTAGAACGAGGACTAAAATATCTTACTGATATAAAATTCCATCTACCGAAGTTTTGATTCCACAGATCGAAGAAGTTATATTACAGCTACCAAAAATGAGGCAAGTGCAAACCAGACATAAAATAGCAAGAGCTATTAACGTTGAAAAACAACAAGAAAAAAATGATATAATAAAAATGAACGACAGGCACTTCTGGAATTGTGTAACAACCCAGAAATTTCATGTATAATGGCTGACCAATCCAAGCAGCTCATAATAATTAACAGTGAAACGTATTAAGACAAAATGCTTTAAGGAATCAACGACCTAGATACTATGACTATTGAACAAGATCCTACGGAGAAGATTATCAAGAAATTAGCACAGCTGAGAAATCACAGAAGGCTCCCTGATGAAGTAAAGAAGAAGGCATATCCACCTGTGGATGCAACTATTCCTACTATATTTGGCAAATTAAAAATACATAAAGACAACACCCCTATAAAGACCTACAGTGTCAAAAGAACTGTCACCAACTATTCATATTGAAAGGGCACTATATCACTTCATTAATAAATAATATAAAGAACACACATTCCTGTTAAAACTCAATAGAAGTTATCAATGCTATCAAGGAATATAAAGTAAACACTGAATTCAAAATGGGTCGGTTGGTCGGACATACATATCACTAAGTTGTTCTCTAAGATTCAGAGGTTAGCTCCAAAAAGAAATGCAAACTACCAGATATTTTTACTTACTGTTGTCGTATCAAACTTCTCCATTTACAGCGATCTTGACATACAACTCGTGCTTCACTGATATCCATTACATGCCGTACACAACATCTTTTATACTTCATACTCATAATCCTTTTCTCATGCAGACACTCCTGAATCTGATCCACCCATGTCTTCCTTGGCCTTCCTCTGCCTTTCCTTCCTGCCACTTGGGCTGAAAAGATTTTCTTAGTAAGCATTTCATCACTCAATCTTTCAACATGGCCAAACCACCGAAGCATATTGGTCTCCACCTTGCTAACAACATTTTGTTTCACACCACACAACTGCAACACATTCCTCACACAATCAAACCGTGTCTTGCCGCCCCCCCCCCCGTAAGTAACATTTCTCCAGCACACAAACGACTCCTATGTTTCTTCTGCAGTACCCAGGTTTCACTGCCATACGGGACTCTCTAGAGAACCCATCATTCCTGTGAAAACCTCCCAGAGCAGCTATGACTTATGATGAAGAATTCACTCGCCTACTAATTTCACCATCCAATTTGTTCTCTCTGTCAAATATGCTTCCTAAATATACAAACTCACTCACCTGGTCAATCACAGTGTTGTTTATACTTACATTACATTCAGTGCTACCAGTTTCTCTCTTAAACACCATAACTTTGGGTTTTCCCTTATTTATATTGTTTGAATTTCATGCAAACTTCATACATACGAGACAACATACTCTGCAACTCACTTTTGCTCTCTGCCAAGAGGACAGTGTCATCAGCATACAGCAATATGCCCACACAGATATCACCAAGACATAAACCACTATCATCTATTTTGGCATCACGCATGCACGCATCCATAAATATATTAAACAGCCATGGTGACATTACACAACCTTGTCTAACTCCTGCACCAATAGAAAACCATTTTGATAAAACACCATTCACTCGTACACAAGCTCTACTATCAGCATACAAGGCTTTTACACTATTAAGTAGATCCCCAGTAACACCATATTCATTCAATACTTTCCACAAAAGTGTCCTATCTACTTGGTCATAAGCTTTCTCTAAATCTATGAAGGCAGCAAAAACTTTCTTACCAACAGCCAGATACTTTTCAATCATCGTGCGTAATGCAAAAATCTGGTTAGTGCAACCTTTACCAGACATAAAACCACTCCGAACATCCCACACTTTCAATGATGTAAGACCCCGTACTTCGTCTTGATATTGTATCACTATTTCCCAATACACCCACGAAAATTGCCATTCAATTGATCGAAGAAATATTGCTACTACGTAACTTGCCACAGCCAAAATAACCAGTTCATTTCTGCACTGAATTTCATTAATGATAATAACTTCTTTTTCTTCAATAAAACCATCTACAAGCAACTGTTAGGTGCCCCTACGGGGTCACCCCTCTCCGGCCTTTGTGCAGAAGTAATTCTACAAGACATCGAGCATAAACTTCTTAATGAGAACTACCGTGATATTAAAAAACCTGACCTATTCATTCGATATGTTGACGATATCCTTGTCTTTTAGAGCCAAACCAAACAAGAACTTGAAGATTTCACATCATACTCAAGTTTTTATCCAACCATTAAATTGACAACCAAATGGGAAAATAACAGCCAATTACCATTCCTCGACATTTTGCTAATCAACAACAAAAGACAAATTGAATATCATGTCTATCGTAAGCCTTCATATGTTCCTAACATTATACCATTTCAATCCAATCATCCATGGAAATATAAGATGGCAGCTTTTAGATATTTCATTAGAAGAGCCATCCCAATGTCATTTAACCAGCAAGCAACAAATAAAGAAATTAAATGGATTAGAGATCTCGCCTTTAACTCCAGATATAATAGCAATATAATCGACCACATATACTATCAGTTCATTAATAACAGAAATAAACCAAACCAGCCAATTTCTGACCAAAAAAGATTTTGTGGAAAACTTTATTGTCCACCAGTATCTGGAATTATTAAAAAGGAATGTAGTAAGGCTAATTTACTTATTGCTGATACAGTCACTGATAACAGCAGAATACTTCAGAGAAATACAGATAATATCAGTATACTAAATAAAGCTGGTGTGTATCAAATTCCAATATTTGATAATAATGATTCTTCATACAACAAATCAATATACATTGGTAAGCACAAAAAGAAGTATAAAATTTCGATTGAGGGAACATCTTGGTAACTGTACAAAGAACAAAACACGAACATCGCTCATTTAATATTGCCAAGATAATAATGCTGTTTCCGATTGGGACAATATAAAACTGTTAACATCTCATAACACCCATGAAAGATCCTCACAGCCTAGGCTGTATTAATTGAAAAGACCAAGGAGAATAATTGTAATTCAAATACTCCCGTTGAATTGTCCAGTGCATGGAAGAATGTAATCGAGCACGAAAAACATCAATCCATCCATGCTAAGCAATCAAAAATTTACCAACATAGAATGAGAACTAGATGAACACCAGATGGCGGGACCTCCAATATACGTGACAAATGATAGCTTACGAAGTAAGGTTGGCTATAGTAGAACGATAAGACAGACCTTAGAGTTCATTGCAGAGTCAACAATCTTGAGAATGGCCACGATATATGTGTGCTAAAACGCGTCGAGAATGTCGACGGTGCGATAGGACGCCGACGGTGTGGTGCCAATCTTTTATTCTTTCGCATGAATTTTACTGTGACGACTTCATTCTATTTTATTTCATCATCTTTCAATACAGGTTTTTAATTTCTGTAAATGTTCCTTTAATGTTAAATTTGAAGCTCGTTCGCTATTCTTTGTGTTCAAGTCATTCCATTTCGTTAACGGCCATTCAACAGTGTACAAATTCCATATATCTTTCCCCACCTTCAAATATCTATCACTTAATATTTATCCCAACGAATTTACGAATGACGACGGAACTAAGCCTATACCGATATTCTTGTGCAACAGGCCTGACCACATAGGCCTAACTTTGTTTTGATAAGAATGAAGAACCATGGTTTCTACTGACAACGAAGGAAAACGGGGTAGTTCTCAAATGGTTAGCATTAATATGCTTAATATGTATTTTTTAACTATAATGGTCAATTGACACAAATAATTTTCACCGTCTGACATTACGTATCAGCCAGTCGAACTTTCACAGAACATAACGTGTGAAACAGAAATATTCAGAAACATCAAATGATTGTTCCAGATACTATATATACTCCATGTATAATGGCACGATTTGGTTAATACCATAATGTGCAACTAGAGGGAAAAAGTTTTAGATGCAAAAAATGAGCAGACATAAGTTATCAACGGCTGGATATGTGACTTGTGGAAACTGGGCTTGTGTCTTGAGACTAATGAGTCATCACTGAATGAGTGTTGAATGCGTCTCTTTTTACAAATAGCATTATTTAGGAAGCACCAGAAAAATCCGTAGTCAGACACGCAAACACCACCGCAAGGGAAGCTGAAAGTGAAAGCAAGGCAAAGAGAGAGGGTCAAGAAACTCATCTTATTGGCTGAGAAGCAAGGGACCAAATACCTTTTTAATCTGAAAGCAATCAAAGCTTGCATATAACTTTCCATGCATCCATCATTTTCACTAGTTTTTCGTTGAGATTAGAGCTGCTGCCACTTTTGAAATTTCTTTTCTTTACTGTAAGTACTTTTAGTTTAATTTTTGTTTGCCATGGATAAGTTCTTTGTAAAAAGACAGCACACTGGAGAGGATAGCATTGGTAAGGGTGATAATGTTGAATCACAGAAATCTTGCAGTGTGTCAGTTTTTGTGCAGACTTGTGGTGCCAATAAAAATAGCGCTGATGCGAGTTCCACACAACCAACTAAAATCCCCAAAACTGTGAAAGTGGACACTTAGGTGAAGTGTGGCTACTATGACTAATCTTATATTAAATATGGATTCATTTCCAATATGTGTGTGATCCAACCTCTCCCACTGTGGATAAGTAGCAACCAAACTTTATTAACGAGCAGTATGAAACCATCTCTTCTACAACGGTACTTAATTACCAATCATGGTGAGTCTAAGGATAAGACAGACTGATTTTTTGAAAGGAAAGTTGAGTGTAATCTCAATGGATGATTTACGTTTAACTTAAAAATTTGATAACTTGCAAAAAAAAAGTAAAAAAAAAAAAACACTATAATTTTGTAACCAGTTTTACTGAAGAGGTAGTCATGATTACTATTATTCCTAATATATGATGTTTTATAGTGTGGCATATAAATTGTGAATGAGTAAGTTTATTTTCATCATTACATATGTAAATGACATTTGCTTATACAAAATGAATGCATAAACTTCATACCCGAAGTAGAAGTTAATACTCAATTCTACTGCTCTTAAAGTTTCACAACAATGAATCTCATTAGTGAAAGGAGGGTAGGGCAGCTACAAATCAACTCTAATAAAATCAAACTTTACATATTTATGTTTCTCACTATGTTGTCATATTTTACACCACATTCAGCCACTTCCAAAATTAGAATCACTGTTTAAAAAAAAAAAAAAATAGCAAGGTTATCTCACAATAATTCCAGTAAAAAAACTTACAAATTACAAACAACTTATAGACAAAAAATCCCAGTTTAGAAATGAGAAAAACTACAAGTAAAAGTTGGGAATGTAAGATGTAACCTTTTTAATCGATGGTCAAGTAAGTTAAACATGAATGAATAAATGATTAGATAAATAAATCAAGAGATTAAAACAATAAATTAAATTCTTTAAGCTTACTTAAATAGTACCAACAAACTAATATGAGAACTTTCATAATACTTGCAAGCTCAGTTTATCAGACTTACTTTTTTCCACTGAAAATTTCTGAGACTCATCAGAAAACATTCTTGAGAAGACATGATTTCTCTGAATTAATACAAATTCTCTATTAGTGCATCACATTGTTCATGAAGAAGCACAAAAACAAACATTACATAACAAAATATAATCAGCAAAAAGCAGCATGTTTCAACTACAAATGAAATAAAATATTTAAAAAATATACTTTATATAAATCTGCAAACACTTTTTTTTTTTTTTTTTTTTGCTTCTTATCCACTTATTTAGCTGAATATCATGAAACTGAATTTCTCAGTGAAACTGCTAACATAAACTCCTAAATTTTGCATTTGATAGACCATTTAAAACCACATGCATAAGATTTTTCTATGAATGACTAACCTATAATATGAAGGTTGTCATCAAAGAAATGCTCACATTTCAAAAATTAGAAACAATTAATCCCCAAACGGGAAGTATGCAATATACGTGCAACAGATAGGTGAAGGTAGTTGGGTAAACATGCTAGTTACATTAAGAAAAGTTCAGAAAACATTGCAGACATTAAACACAGCTTGGGTCTTGATCGCATGTAAACAGAGCAACAAATCTCACTCCGAATGTTTGCAGGTGATCAAGACCATGTCAAAAGTGTACTTTTTTTCTTTTTTTTTTTTTTTTGTCAGTTTTTCTTGATGTGTATAACTGTTTATCTTTCATCAGTATAGTTTTTCTTCAAATTTGAGCATGTATAACTTTTAAAAGATTACAAGAAAAAAAAACTGAAATAGCTGTAGCAGAGCAGAAATTGAATGCCTATTTCTTGCATTTGGTAATTCCTACACCTTTGAATCCTACCAGCTAAACATAACATGCCTCTTCTCATGTGCATACAAGCCTACAAAGCATTGCTCATCCTAAATTTAAGATTTCTGGAGCAAGATAAGAGAGGATGAATGGAAATGGAGAACTAATCATCCTGATAAAGCTGGGCGAATGCACAGCAAAACTGCAGTCAACAAGAAAATAAATATTAAAAATCACTGTGACTAAACATTAATTTCCTTATTCTTACCATACCAAAACAGCAGCTATTTCTTACCCAGAATTTTTGGATCTAGAAATAACTCCCTAACTGATATGATGAAATTTGAGTGTATATATGTCATTGTGGAACAACAAAATAATAATAATAATAATAATGAAAAACTATTCATGAAAGTTCATCCAAGGAAACTGTAATACACGGATCCACAATTGATGACAATTAGAAATGGTTAGTTTCCATTGATGACCATGATAAATTAAAAAAAAATGTACTAACTAGACACCATAGCATTTCTGTGTTTTCCAGTTTAATTACACTGGCGGAAAGTGAAAAAAGAACACCAAGAAGGAGACGTTATGCTGTATAAATTTCGTTGGTATCAGACAACGGAATACAGAGGATAATGTGATTAAAAAATTATGGCAAAATACAGCTGTATTTGCTGGTAAACTGAAAAGTAACATTTCCATGTAACATGGTTAGTACGAGGTTGAACCGCCATGAACTACGTCACACTGTGCAATTCTGGCATGGAGTCTGTCGTACAGATGTTGGATGTAAGTTCGGGTTTTGGGTTCCAAGCATCCTCAACCTGGACACGTACATCGGGGATGGTCGTGGCTGGCCGTGGAGACCGGGTAAGTTGTTGTCCCATAAAATCCCACACGTGCTCAATGGGGGACAAATCCGGTGAACGTGCAGGCCCTGGAAGTTGTCTCACACCCTGAAGTGCATGTTGCGCTGCACGTGCCGTGTGTGGGCGTGCGTTATCTTACTGGAAAACACCACGATGGACCAACCTTACAAATGGCACAACAACGGGCTGAATGAAGTTATTGATGTAGGAGGTGCTGTTTAACGTACCCGGTACAAACACTAGTTATATACGGGACTGATAGCTGATCGCTCCCCACACCAGGAGACCAGGTGTAGGCCCTGTGTGTCGCTGGCGGATGCAAGAAGGGTGGAGACGCTCCCCTGTGCGTCTGCGAACATGCATACGGCCATCGAAGGCTCCCAAGCAGAATCTGCTTTCATCGCTGAACACGACAGATCGCCATTGCGTTCTTCAGTGCAGACGTTGCCGACACCACTGCAGCCATTCCTGACGGTGGGCTGGAGTCAGAGGTACACATGCACCTAGTCCTGCATCCAGTAGACGGTTGCGGATTGTTCGCAGTCACCTCAGGTGCAACGGCAGCTCGGATTTCCGTCACAGTGGACGTTCTGCTTGACAACGCCGCTCTTCTTATGCGTCGATCGGTCCGCTCATCAGACCGTCTGCGACTCCCGGTTCTACGTCTTCTTGTGTGGGAATGTTCATCAGACCATCTACGCCACCATCGTACCACAACCGATACTTCCCGTCCAATTCGCTTTGCAATACGACCACCCGGCCTCGCGGAGTCCCACTAGACGACCTTGCTCAAAGTCCGATAACTGCTGAAATCGTACACGTCTTCCATGTCCAGGCATTGCAGCTTCTTCAGGGTCTTTGCACGCGTCCGTACGCCGACGACTGATTACATTCACTTCGCCGTACTCCTTAAATACCACCGACGATAATTTGCATATTATGGCGTAAGCACTCACCGGTTGGTCCCGAAATTAACATCACACCTACATGAACTCAACCCCATTAACATATGCAAATTTCATGATCGTCCGCCAATTCCTTCTTGTCCTTTTTTCACTTTCCGGCAGTGTAAAAGGTTTAAAAAAGTTTCTGTACAGATTTAATATTAATAACCTTACCACAATGTGTTAAGCTAAATCAAGTGATATGCTGCTTTCACATTGGCAACACGTTAAATCTATATTGTCCAGAAAGTACAAAAACAGTTCACAGAAACTTAGTTCCAAAAGCTCAAATCACTCTGAAATGCCAGAATGACCTTTATGAAAACATTTCCTCACAGATATGAAACAGTTGCTGGTAAGTAAGATGCATGTGCTGACGTCACACTAAGGTGTATTTCTAAGCAAAAATTCCTAAGAAAACAATACATGAATTCAGTCAAAAACTTTACTTTTGTTGCCACAAACTCACTGAAAAACATTTTTTTACTTACAGAATAACCCTTAACAAATGTAATTAGTTTGGAAGTTTTTTTCATTATATTAAACACGGCTTGCAGCTACCAGCCAAAAAATGAGCTTGCAGAACACTTGAAAACTATATTGTCCGCAACAGCAAAAGAACCTACATTCAAGGGCATACACAGAGATGAAATCAAATCAGGCAAACACTCAAAAATCAGCCTGTACTTCTAAATAAAAATTTTGCTTTTCATTGTAAGTCTAAAATTTAAAATTCTGCTTTTCAAAACTCTAAGTCTTCAGGTGCAAGCATATTACATTTACACATAGTAAATCCACAATTCCATTTCTGTTATACTTGACAAACAAACCTAACATTCATTTGCACTGATAAATTTATGCATTAATATCACTGAATATACAGGGTGTTCCCAAATTCGTGCGACAAAGACGGGTGATAATACAGATACATAAAAACAAATAATTTTTGCAATGGAACATAGGGTGGCACTCCACTGCTAGTGTCCAAAAAGCATTAAGTTCCATGCCCATATTGATCCTCCCACAGTGGAAAAAAACACAACTTACCTAAATTATGGGTTGCACCCTTGCATTGGTGAACATAGAGGCAGAGCAGGATTCAAAGGAAGTGCTCCAAGTGGTGCCCAAGAGCGTCGTTACACAGCCCACACCGACGAATGAAGGACTGTTGCACTCTCTTGTAGACTCCCGGTGTGTCCAGGTGACTATGCCTGATGCAACCAGCATGCACTGGGGTATTTGCAACAGGTTCATGGGAATGGATTCATCAACATTACCGAGTTAACACCATGCGGCATAAGATGGCCGGTCATAGCATAGGAGTGGTGCACAACATAGGGTACTACTCATACAAGGAATTGGCAGATATGCATCTGATGTATGGGCGAGCAAGTGGCAATGATGCACAATGGGGCCTCTGCACATTTTCCGACCACGGTCAGAGACATCCTAATGTCACGTATCCCAGCAGGTGGATTGGACAAGGCAGACCAGCAGCTTGGCCTCCATGCTCTCCAGACCTGATTCACACAGCGGTCCAAGACTTCCTGAATGCGACGTATCCCAGCAGGTGGATTGGACGGAATTGACCAGTAGCTTGGCCTCCACGCTCTCCAGACCTGAATCCACTGGACTTCTTCTGCGGACACCTGAAAACACTGGTGTACGAGAAGCCTGTGGAGTCACTGGAAGATCTCGTCATGAGGATCATTGTCACTGCAGACCAGATTAACACCACACCGGGAGTCTACGAGACAGAGTGCGACGGTCCTTCATCCATCAGTGTGGGCTGCGCAACAATGCCCTCGGGCGCCACTTTGAACACCTCCTTTGAGTCCTGCTTTGCCTCTAGATTCACTCAAGTGTACAACCCATAATTTAGGTAAGTTGTGTTATTTTCCACTGTTGGCGGATTAACGTGGACATGGAACTTAACGTTTTTCAGGCACTAGGGACCGAGTGTCACCCTACGCTCTATTTCAAAAGTTATTCACCTTTATGTGTACTATCAATCCCCCTCCCCCTTGTTTGTCGCACAAATTTGGAAACACCCCGTATATACATATACTCAAGAATACTTTTGCATTCTACTGATGCCATTATTTCAACTAAATTCTAGATCATCTGTAGAGAAATAGTACTCATAATTGCATAGCAGATAAACTTTTTGTGCCACATAGTGTGAATGTGCTTATAATGGTATTGAACCATACCTAGTGGAGTCATACAGTAGAAACTAAATGGTTTACATAATTACAGAAACCAAAACTTGGTGGTAAGTATATATACTTCAATAGCCATGAGGCTCCTTAACTGCATTCATTACTGGTACATGAAAACTCCACCTTCACATACACCTACACTAAGAGAATTCTCTGTATGACATTATCACTATTTTTTGCTATACTCGAAACTAAAGTACTGGGGCAAAGTCCTAGCAAATACGCTTACTGGATTAGAAGATTTAAATTTGTGCAGAGATAGTCAAAAGTAATTGAGGTAGTTTGCCTTAGATGCACAATCTTGATAAGAAAAATCACAGCACAATACAAATTCATGGGATGAATTTAAAAATTTTATTGTATATACATGTATTAGAACTTTCAGGTTTCCCTAGAACTCATCGTCAGATACATAAACAGAAAAAGGAATACGTTTAAATAGAATGTTACGTGACATGATCATCATCATCATCATCATTGTCAACCATTATCAATCCACTGCTGGACGAAGGTCTCCCCAAGTTTCCTCCACAACGGTCTGTCTTGTGCCAGTCTCCTCCATGTCACCCCTGCATACTTTCGAATTTCATCCATCCATCTCCCATGTGGTCTTCCTCTGGGTCTTTTCCTGTCCCTTGGAATCCAATCTAAAATTTCGGCTGTCCATCGATGATCTGTCCTTCTGGCAGTATGTCCAGCCCATTGCCATTTCAGGGATTTAACTCTGATCATGATGTCTTCCACTCTTGTCATTTTTCGGATCCACGAGTTCCTCTTCTTATCTCTCCTGGTTACACCAAGTATGCACCTCTCCATGCTTCTTTGAGTTGTCTGCAGCCTTTGTATGTCTCTTTTAGTTAAGGTCCACGTCTCTGCACCATACGTAAGCACTGGAAGGATGCATTGATCAAACACTTTTCTTTTAAGACATAATGGCATATTGCTCTTGAAAATTATGCTGTTTCTTCCAAAAGCTCTCCAGGCAAGTTTTGTACGCCGATTAATTTCTTCAACAATGTGACCCTCACTTGATATCTGCTGTCCAAGATAAACGTACGTATCTGTTATCTCCAGCTTTTCTCCATCAATCGATAAATCTTCATTTCTTGTAAAAGCATTGAACATCTCTTTTGTTTTCTGAAAGTTCATTTTTAATCCCACTTCTTTACTCTTGTCAGCAAGTTCCTGGATCATACTCTGCAGCTCTGATGGGGTAGTTGCAAAAATGACTACGTCATCAGCAAAACGAAGGTGGGTTAGATAATCTCCATTAATCTTTATCCCCTTGTTTTCCCAGCTCAGTGACTGAAAAACACTCTCCAATGTGGCATTAAAGAGCTTCGGAGATATGGTGTCACCTTGTCTCACTCCCTTTCCAATTTTTATGTGTGTTGTATTTTCAAACAGCCTAATCTTTGCACTTGCATTTTCATAGATGTTATTAATAATATTAATGTATGCATCTTCAATACCACAGGTTTTCAAAGCCATTGTAACTGCTGATGGTTTCACCGAATCAAAGGCTTTTTCATAATCGATAAAAAGCCATGCACAATGGAAGTTCATATTCCCTCGCTCTTTCAATTAGTTCTCTTAGCACGTGGATATGATCTATTGTGCTGTAGCCACTCCTGAATCCAGCTTGTTCTCTCGGTTGAGCCATGTCCAGTGTTACCTTCAAGCGGTGTGAAAGAACTTTAGTGAAGATTTTATAAACTACTGATAGGAGGCTGATAGGTCTGTAGTTTCCGAGATCCTCAATGTCACCTTTCTTATGTAGCAGGATCATTGTAGCGGTGTTCCAATCCTCAGGAATCTTTCCTTCATTAAGGCATCGAGTGAAAATTTGGGCGAGTACTGTTTCGATTTCTCCACTTGCTTCTTGTATGATGTCTACAGTAATTCCATCTTCTCCTGGAGCTTTTCCCCGCTTCATGTTCTTGATTGCATGTGCAACTTCTGCTGGAAGGACTGGAGGAACTCTGGTACTGTTATCTTTCATGATGTCTGGAGTGCATGTATCATCCCTTTCATATAATTTGGAGTAGAAATCTTTCACTCTTGTCAAAATTTCGCCTCTATTTCTTGTTACAGAACCATCTTTTCTCAGTGCCATAATCTGTTTTCTTCCCTTACTGAGATGTCCCTTTGCTATCTTTAGGCTTTGGTTGTTTTCAATTGCTTTCCTCACTAGTTCACAGTTGAATTTTCTTATGTCTTCAGTGATACTTTTTCGTACTGTCTTGCATAGCTCTATATATTCCACTTTGGAAGTCACATCTTCTTTAGTTGTCCTCATCTCTCTTCTTTTTTGCATCAACATTTTCGTTTTTCCTGATAATTTATTTACATGCAACTTGTTCTTAGACCCAGCTAATTTTGTTGCTGTTTCCATAAGAGCTTTGGTTACTTTTCTGTTAACTTCAGAGATGTCCACTTCTTTTCGATGTTAGGCCTTCTAAAGCAGAGAACCTGTTCTTCAGTTCCAACTTGAAGGTATTATGGTGTTTTTTAAGGTTGGTTATGTCAATACATTTTGTTTGTCTTATGAGCTTGCCACGTTCAAGTTTAGTGTTGAGGTGCATCTTACATCTCACCAATCTATGGTCACTACTTGTGTTGAACTTGTTTAGCACACTGCAGTCTTCTATGACGAATTTTTTGTTACACATAATAAAATCAATTTTACTTGTCGTCCCATTTGGATGTCTCCATGTCCATTTCCTGTGTGGCTTTTTCTTGAAGAAGGAGTTCAAGATGAAAAACCCTTCTGCCTCTGCAAACTCAACGAGAGTATTTCCACGCTGGTTTCTGTTGCCGTGACCGAATTTACCTACTGAAGTTTCATTCTGTTGTCGTTGCCCTATTTTTGCATTGAAATCTCCCATAATTATTTTCAAGTGCTGCTTACCTTTATTATTTAGATGACAAATTTCCTCATAAAATTCTTCAATTTCTTCTTCAGGATGACTTGTGGTGGGTGCATAAGTTTGAATAATCTGAGCCTGGTATCTTCTCGATAGTTGGATAACGAGTCGTGCAGCTCTGTCAGAGGAACTTGATATAGACATCAAATATTAATATGTGATACAATGTCTTGTGGCTTCAAATTGTTTAAACGATGTGCTAAGTATCATGAAATAAAGAAAAATGGAATGCAAATATGCATACAATACTGCATTGTAAAAATAAATGAAAGAGTATGTACATAACTAAATTGTGTTGTTCTCAGCAGCAGATACAACAAGAAACATTATAGCAGTAATCGAGATTTATTCATCCTTCATTCTGCAGGGTGTTGCATTAAGGGTCATTTCCTCATATCAACCTGTCATCCGTCCCTTGTACGAAGCCTTTTGAAATTCCATTGTAATGAACTTCATCCTCAGCCTGCCTCTTATTCGGACCTGCAAAAAGTTTCCAGATTGTCAGTATAGATATTGGAGCATTGTAATTACAGCATAAATGTCTCTGAGTAGCAATTACAAGGCTCTCGGGGAACAGCAATGAAGAGACAGCACTTGGTGTTACAATAACGGAAGCATCATTCCAGATTGGATAGTGCAGGCCATCACTCACAAGTCGAGACTGCAGAACTTTTAAGTCCATTCTTTACGGCGTATTTATGTTTATTTAGTCTTGTTGCTAGCATATGTTTTGTAGATCCTATATATTTACTATCGGGAGTGTCAGCGTCAATACTTTTCAAGGGGATGCTGTAAACGCCAAATTTATTTAGGTTTGTTACCTGGTCTCAATCTTGTTTAACTGAAAAATGTTTGTAGTACGCATTCGGAATTCAAGGCGAAAGTTTCCACAAATGGCTTTGAGAACTGGTGTTATGGTTGAATAATAATCCATGGCACCTACATATCTACAAAGTTGTTGTTCCCTCTGGAGATTAGTAGAGTTTTCTTGGTGGAGCTTCTTAAGATCTTTTTTTTTTTATGATAAAGTTGGGAAAGCCATGGTTGAGGGTAATGTTGAATATTTTGTTAATTTCACATTTGCGTCTGCTGAAAGTAGATGAATGCGTGATGGCTCTGCGCAGAAAGAAATTGATTGAGGAGAGTTTGTAGCTTTTTGGATGTGTTGAAGAAGCCGGGATCAATAGAGGTATAGAAGTCGGTTTCCTATATACAGAGTGTTGCAAGGTGCAAGTGACAGCATCTCGTTCAAGCATAAAATCCAGGAATGGCAATTTACCTTCACTTTCCAGTTCAATGGAGAATTTTATGATCGGGATTTGGGATAAGTGTTCAGCAAAAGTTCGTAGGTCAGCTGGTTCGTGATCCCAGAAGACAAGAATGTCATCGACATATCTTATGTAAAAGCATGGAGGTTTTTGATATTCTTGTAGCACTTTATTTTCTATGTGTTGTAGTAGAATTTTGGCTAGAATCGGAGATAGTGGTGATCCCATTGGGGCGCCCTCAGTTTGACAATGAATAATGTTGTTGAATTGAAAATATGATCTGTTCTGTACTGGTTTTAAGGTTGTAATGATGGATTGAATCATTTCTGGTTCGTATTTAAATTCAAGTAGTTTTGTCTGAATGATGTTGTGTACAGTTTTGATCGGAATATTAGGGAACAAAGAAATGACGTCAAGAGAAGCCATAATAAAGATTGAGTTATTTGCATTAAAGGATTTGATCTTGTTAAGAGCTTGTACTGTGCCTTTAACAGAGTAGAATGAATCATTAACGAGTGATTGAAGAAAAGTAGCAAGTGCCTTCTCTATGGGTCTGGTAGGTGCTGCAAATCTGGATACTAGCGGGCGTAATGGGTGTCCGGGTTTATGATTCTTTAGTTTACCAAAACGTTCAGGGACTTGTACACCTGGAGGGCAGTACAAGCATTGTGAAATGGCCGTTGGGAGGTTTGAGAGTTTCTTCAATTTATATATGGCCGCTATGGTAGCATTAATAGGGTTCGAACTAAGAGTGACGTGCGGTATATTATCAGTTGCCTCGTATCATTTTATTCCAATAGTCAATTTTGTTCAAAATAATAATTTGCGAGGTTTTATCAGCAGATATGATCAATATATTGGGGTCATTGCGTAATTCTAAAAGTTGCTTTTTTTCTTCTATAAGACGAGTCAAATCCATGTTGTCTTTGAGCATAAAATTTTTTAATCGAATTGATTAATCGATGTCGTGCATTGTCTTGTTTTCTTAACGGAAGAATGGTGCTTTTGACTATCTCTGCACAAATTTAAATCTTCTAATACCATCATAGTTATCACATTCACGTATATATTTTTATACCACTCCTCACAAGATGAAGGAAATATTCAAAACTTTCAAATGCAACCAAATAAGACTCGCCGTGGAGGAAACGCATTTGTCTTTCCTAATAAATTGTAGAGACTTACACATCATATCCAGATTCCTCAGACTAAGGACAAAACCTCATTCATGGAGGGACGCTCAAGTGTTCAGATACGCTGAAAATAAAAGACTCCTTGCTGAAATCAGAGCCAAAAGAAGTCTATATTAGACTCGCTACAAAGAAGCTCCTATATGGCCTACCTACGACTAGCTGGTGATAGCCATGCTATTCACTTCAATAAATACCTCACAGTACTTATGGCTTTTATCGAATCTGAAGTTAAGCATGCCCAGAAAAGACACATCCATAAACTACGTAATCTTATGGACCAGGACATTGTTGAGAAGAACTGTACCTCATGTACACGTAGGCCTAACCAGCATCAATCACAACCATCAACTAACTTCATCAACTACAACGAATTTCCTCTAAACCAAATCCAAATATCAGCACTAAATAAAGGCCTGAAATTCGCCTTCCCGCATTCCAGGATTAATAGGTTGAAACTTATCCCCCAAGCAGAGACTATCATTTCCCATCAACAGTTGAGAAAACAAGATGATGCACAACATCGATTAATCAATTTGATTAAAAAATTTCATGTTCAAAGACCCAACATTGACTCGTCTTATAGAAGAAAAAAAGCATCTTTTAGAATTACGCAATGACCCCAATATATTGATCATATCCAATGATAAAACCTCGCAAATTATTATTCTGAACAAAATAGACTATCGGAAGAAAATGATAAGGCAAATTTTGATAATATACTGCACGTCACTCTTAGTTCGAACCCTATTAATGCTACCATAGCGCCGATATATAAATTGAAGTTAACTCTCAAACCTCCCAACGGCCATTTCACAATGCTTGTACTGCCCTACAGGTGCACTAGTCCCTGAACTTTTTGGTAAACTAAAGACTCATAAACCCGGACACCCATTACGCCCGCTAGTATCCGGATTTGCAGCACCTACCAGACCCATAGAGAAGGCACTTGCTACTTTCCTTCAATCACTTGTTAATAATTCATTCTACTCTGTTAGAAGGCACAGTACAAGCTCTTAACAAGATCAAATCCTTTAATGCAAATAACTCAACCTTTATTATGGCTTCTCTCGATGTTATTTCTTTGTTCCCTAATGTTCTGATTAAAAATGTACATGCCATTATTCAGACCAGTGGTGTAGCCAGAAAATTCTTAAGGGGAGGGTCCATGGGTTTGGTTCATTGGTGAAAGCCCCATATATACATATATATCGCTTTAAATTCATACTAAATCTCCCCTATGGGGGGGGGGTCTGGATCCGAGGACCACCCCTTGGCTACGCCTATGATTCAGACAAAACTACTTGAACTTAAAAACGAACCAGAAACGATTCAATCCATCATTGCAACCTTAAAACTAGTACAGAACAGATCATATTTTCAATTCGACAACATTATTTATCGTCAAACTGGGGGCGCCCCAATGGGATCACCACTATCTCCGATTCTAGCCAAAATTCTACTACAACACATAGAATATAAAGTGCTACAAGAATATCAAAAACCTCCATGCTTTTACATAAGATATGTCGGTGACGTTCTTGTCTTCTGGGATCACGAACCAGCTGTGCGACAAACTTTTGCTGAACACTTATCATTCCAAATCCGGACCATAAAATTCTCCATTGAACTGGAAAGTGAAGATAATTTGCCATTCCTGGATTTTATGCTTCAACGAGATGCTGTCACTTGCACCCAGAGTTGTATAAAAATAAAAGATATCTGCGTACACAACCATTGAAACAGAAAACTTGCTGCAAACCCACGAATCACACACATAACAGTAGAATAAGATAATTTAAAGAAAAATTAATAAAACAATAAATAATTATTAGAACATTACAGATTTCAGTGAGGACAAAATAAGTGCATTGCAACTGAAAGTGCAGCAATGTGTGCAAAATAGACCCTTAGGGCAAAATATTAAAATATTGAACTATGAACTTCATAAAAACAAGAGACTAATTAAAGAAAGTTTTTATATCTAGGAAAACAGTTCTATTAACGAACCTTAAAAAAAATTTTAAATAGCATTTTCAACAACTTAATTCAAAAACAGACTTATAAAATACATAAAGAAATGACTTCAATTGAATTACTGGCAACTGCAAGAACCTGGCAATAAAATTTAAATTCTTTCTGTGCAAACGAAACTTTTGATACAGTTCTGATGCGTTGATAACAGGCCTTGATAAAATCTGGAGGCCAGAAAAGTCTGTAAAAACAAAAGAACTCAGAATATGTGAAAAATAAATGAAAGTTCTTCAAATTAAAATAGAATTAAATACAGGGTGTCCGAGAATTATTGGACACATTACAAAATTGTGAAAAAAATTATGAGCATTGTTTTTCTACGTCATGTATTACTAACACGGTTTCTATATTTTTGTTTTACAGAATTGTTATTCCCAGGATCCGATAGATGGTGCTAGGTGTGGCCTCATGAGGAATGTATCAGAAATATGCAATCAGTAGTCATGTGATCCACACAGCAGAAGGCGATGTGTGTGTTATGGTTTGCGGAATTAAAGTCTGTCATTAAAGTTAAAAGACTGTACCGTTTAGAGTATGGTTGTAATCCTCCGTTAACGAATTCAATTAAGCAGTGGATGAAACAGTTTAAAGAAACTGGAAAGGTGGAACACCGTGGAAGAGCAGGTAGGCCTAGCATCAGCGGTATGACGGTTGACCAAGTTAATGAAAGTTTCCGATGAAGCCCCAGGAAATCAATCCGTTTGTAAAGCAAGCAGAGAACTGTGCATCCCGAAATAGACAGTTCACGATATCTTGCACAAAAAATTAAAGTTTCATGCTTATAAAATTCAAATAGTGCGAAAGATGCATGTAAATGATCACACTCTGCAATACGATTTCGTTGTGGATATGCTGAATCGAGTGAAAAACGACGAAAATTTATGCAGTACTGTAATTTTTAGTGATGAATCCACATTTCATGTATCAGGTATTGTGAATTGTCACAATTGTAGGATATGGGGCAGTGAACCGCCTCATGCTGCTATTGAACTGGAACGTGATTCTCCAAAAGTTCATGTGTGGTGCGCCCTATCAAAAAGAGAAGTGATTGGCCCTTTCTTCTTCGGCGAAAAAACCGTAAATGGTGACATTTACTTGGATATGCTAGAAAATTTCACTATACCCCAGATCAAAAGATAAGACAAAGTCATTTTCCAACACGACGGTGTGCCCTCTGCATTGGTCAACATGTGTATGTAAGTGCCTAAATGAGCATTTCCCCAACAGACGGGTTTGGGCATGGTAGTCCCGTTCCGTGGCCTCCTCACTTTCCAGATCTAACTCCATCAGATTATTTCATGGGGGGTTATGTGAAGGATCGTGTCTATCAGATGCCTTGTACTGATTTGCAGGAACTGAAGCAGAGTGTCACAGCTGCTATTAATTCCATAACTCCTCAGATGCTTGCCAATACATGGCATGAAATAGAGTATCACTCGGACGTACTACGAGCAATCAAGAGATCTCACATCGAAATTTATTAACTTGTGTAGTTACATTGTAAGTTAGTACAGACAGTTTCTTTCTATCTATTTAATGATTTGTTTTATATAATTTTGTAATGTGTCCAATAATTCTCGGACACCCTGTATATTAATCGGAGTGAAGCCTTAAGTGTTTTAACAGCTGTAAATAACATTTTATTTTTTTAATCTACAAGCAAAAACTATTTGCAAAATCTGCTAATAATTTGGATACTATTCGCGTACAGCGAACACGTGTACATCTGCTACTTTGCTTGCACCTTGCAACACTCTGTATATAGGAAACCCATTTCTATACCTACATATTCTATACGTAATAGGCCTGCACTATTCAATCTGGAATGATGCTTCCATTATTGTAACACCAAGTGCTGTCTCTTCATCAGAGGTGACTTTAGAACCTTTCGGGGCCCAAGACGCTAAAAGATTCAGGTGCCCCTTCCCCGTTCTTATCGCCTCAGAAATTTTCATTCGTCATATTAACAAAAAAAAAAAAAGTTGTCAAGTAAAAAAGTTCTTACGCGTTTTAAAATGCAATTCTATCTTTCTATTATTAGAACGTTTTAGAAACTGTGCTAATGTAATCACTATATCTGTTCATGCACATCGAAGTTTTTGTTTTTAGAGATATTTGAAAAATTATTTTTGCGATTAATAGGAAAACAAACGACATTAAATTTGGCACTTTAATATTCCATAGACCATAAATATACCGCTAAGGGATGTCAAAGTCAAAAATTCAAAAAAATTCAAGTTCTGTTAAGAAGAAACTATTCAACTTAGAAGGAAAAGTTATTTTTGTGCCTCTCAGATTAGACTTAACTGTTCCTCCTCAAATATTTAAATTTTCCAATTAGTTTGCTAATTTCTTGCTAGAGGCACTGAAGGGCAAAAAAATTTGGTTTTCACTGATTTTTCAAAAATTATTTTTGCGAATGATAGGACATAAAATTTCATTCCAATTATAAAAGTGCTCTTTCCACTGCTTCAGATTTAGAAAATTTTCTTGTTTTTACATTACGAGCAAATTAGTGGGCAACGAGCAAAAAAATGAAATACCTGAAGACATTGGCAACCGGAAAAGTCCTCCACATTAGAAAATACGGGTCAAATGCAGTTTGTGCACAGTACTTCACTTGAAAAGAGATTTTTTTGTGGAAGAGTATTCCTGTGGTGAACAATTCCCTAAATCGAAGAGATTCAGCCGTACACGACATAGACGAATATCATGGACCAAGAAAGTTGGCCAGTAAGAATTTCATCGGCTAGTGCAGAAAAGCGAAAATGTGAAGAGTTTTTTAAAACATTTTTTCTTATTATTTTTACCGGGAAATTGAAAAAAGTCTGCATTTTTATTATTCTATCAAAAAGATGTGTGTGGTTTTTTAGCACATCGTTTGTAAAAAAAAATCGTGCTTATGTTATCAATCCGCCCGTCTGTAGACACGATATCTCTGCAACTAACAGTCTGATTTGAAAAGTTCTTTTTGCATTAGGAAGCTTGAAATGTCAGAGTGATGATCCTTTACTCGTTTTTTACGATGCACAATTTTGCCACTACAGGGCGTAAATGCATATGATATCGAACTCAAAATACATTTTATTCCATATATTTGCTTCTAAACATCCAATTCAAAAAATTATTTTAGCTATCGATTCCATTCATGTCGAAGACTGTTTTAGGTATAGTCACTTTTTCAAGTTACGCATAGATTCTCCGCTAGGGGGCGTAAAAGTAAATTGTGTTTTCCCTGATATTTCTGCTTCTAAAGTTCCGATTGGAAAACAAATTTCTGCAGGGGATACAGCTCCTGATGGGAAATATTTTCCATATAAATTCTAATTTTTGCTATAAAACGATTTGGCCACCAGAGGACGTAAGTGTTGATTTCTGCTTCTGATGTATTTGCAGCAAAATCTGAGTTTCGAAAATCACGATGGAAAAAATTCTTCCGTGGACTGATACTACTTACATCGACAAACCTTTCTGGAATATTTTCTTCTTAAAACAATGCATGGTTTCTCTGCCACGGGGAGTAGACGTATATTTTATTTTTGCTAAAATCTCTGCTTCTAATTGTCCGATTTGAAATATTTCTTCTTTGCTGGATACAGTTTTCAGTGCGACATGTTTTTCATATAATTTCAAAAGTTTCAAGTAATTCATTGACTTTCCGCTAGGGGGAGGTATAGGTAAATTGGGCTTTCCCCGGTATCTCTGCTTCTAAAGCCCCGATTTGAAAACATTTTCGTGCACCTGATACAGCTCCTGGTGGAAAATGTTTTGATTGTATTTCTAATTTTTTGTAAAATATAGTTTGGTCACTAGGGGGCGTAAGCGTTAATTTCGGCTTTATGAGTATTTGCAGCAAAATCTGAGCTAAAAGCTAGATTGAAAAATTTCTTTCGTGAACAGATAGTGCTCATGTCGAAAAACATTTGAGAATATTTTCTTCCTAAAATAATGCATAGTTTCTCCGCCAGGGGGCGTAGAAGTATATCTTATTTCTGTCAATATCTCTGCTTTTAAAAGTTGGATTTGAAAAATTCCTTCTTTGTTAGATAGTGTTTCCGGGGTAAAATGTTTCTCATATAATTTGAAAATTTTCAAGTAATGGACAGACTTTCCTAGGGGCGTAAAGTTAAATTTTGTTTTCCTCGATATCTCTGCTTCTAAAATTCCGATTTGAAAATTTTTTCTTGTACCGCATACAGCTCCTGATGGGAAATGTTTTTCATATAATTTCCAATATATGGTAAAGAATGGTTTGGCCACCAGGGGCGTAAGCATTCATTTCTGTGTCTGATGTATTTGCAGCAAAATCTGAGCTCTTGAAAACTCGACTGAAAAACTTCTTTCGTGGACAGATACTGCTTACATCGAAAAACCTTTTGACAATACTTTCTTCTTAAAATAATGCATGGTTTTTCCACCAGGGGCCGTAAATCATCTTATTTTCGTCAATATCTCTGCTTCCAAGAGTCTGATTTGAAAAATTATTTCTTCGTTGGAGAGCGTTTGTGGGGAATGTTTCTAACATAATTTAAAACTTTTCTTAGCACACAAGTCTGCCACCAGAGGGCGTAAGTTCACGTTTCCGTTTACAGCAATATCTCCGGGAATAAAAACCCGATTGAAAAACTTCTTTCTTCGGTCAGATTCCATTAACTATGCAAACTCTGTGTGTGTGTGTGTGTGTGTGTGTGTGTGTGTGTGTGTGTGTGTGTGTGTGTGTGTGTGTGTGTGTTTTCTTTCCAAAATAGTGCACACTTTTGCCGCGAGGGCCCAAATGCTTATTCTGTTTTTCTCAACATCATTGTTTTTACATGTACAATTTCAAAAATTCTTTCAACACCGGATGTCATTTCCCTTGTAGAACACTTCAGGCTAGTATATGAGGAATTTTGTAGTTCACAGTTGTTGGTAGGTGGTGCTTCGGCAGTTTGCAGCTCTATCGGCGCTTCTAAAAACGCTATTGAGAAATTTCGTCTTTACTGTATGTCATTCGCTACAACAGAGATGTGGAACATTATCCTCTTTAAATAAAGCAAAGATTTCCCGCTAGCTGCGCAAATGTCAAAACCTTTTTTTTTTTTTGCTATATCTATATCGGGGGGTATTTGAAAAGTTATTTTCCCTTAGCAAAGCTTTTTCCATGACTAATATTTTTCGCTTATTTTCAACTTTTCCGTTATGCAAAATTTTTCTGCTAGCAGACGTACACTTATATCATGTTTCCTTCCATATTTCTCCTTTTAACTGTTCGACTTTAAAATCTCTGTGGTACCTTCCTTGTAGTATGTGTAATTTTCTGTCCGCCATTTGTTAATTTTCACAGCATGCTTTTTAGCCGCTGGTGGAACTAAGTAGATGCTTCTACAAATTTTGTATTTCTGGATGTTTTTATCGATTGTTGGAAAAAGTTGATTGTTTTCGAAACCGGTTCCATTGACTTTGAATAACTTTGATAAATTTAATTCATGTCAGAAAGGATTCAAAAGACGTGCTCATTACATCCGAAAATTCGGTGTCATCTTTCTTGTTTATGCCTGCCCTGGAGGAACAGAAGCATAAGGATTAAATGCAAAAGATCAAGTTTAAAAATGAAAAAATAGGAACAACACCTTCTCGAGTAAGGACATCATTGAAACTTTTATTGCTTTTTCAAAAATTAGTTTTGTGTCGATTTAAGGAATAGAGAAGGTGAGAATACTTGATAATTATTAGTTTTAAACTAGGAGAGAAGAAGTACGTAATGCGAAAATGTTGTTTGCAATACAATAAAAATTTCTTTTAACACTGTTGAATAAGAAAAAAAAAAAAAAAAATTTGAATTTACTTTTTCATCTGAAATATCAGCTTTTTGGGTTTACACTAGTTTAAAGAGATTCAGGCTGAGGAAGAACTTGATTATCCTACCCCAAATGGTAGAGTAATTAAGTTCTTCCAGGGCAGTTTCTGCAAGCACTACAAATCGTAACGCAAGGGAAATGAGGAAAGGTTCAAACACAAATGTTTCCCTTTGGCTGGAAGTAGCACGAAAGCAAATTATATCACAGCAAGCCAGTTAAGTATTCGCCTTAAACAGTGAAAAGTGTGGGAAGCGTGAATCCTTCCTTCACCTACCACTAAAAGGAATTCTAAATTATTTTAACAGTTCTTTTCAAAACAAGTACTTCGATAAGAACTCAAAAATTTGGATAATCAACAACAGCAAGAAAAAATATGTTACTAACATGAGAAAGTGAAATATCAATTGATAATACGAATAAAGTGGTCATTTTAGGGATTGATTTGCTTTAGTCCGTGAAAATCAAAAGAAAACTGGCAATACATTTATAGGTTTTCGGGGCCCTTAAACTCGGGGGCCCTAGGCGCGTGCCTAGTTGGAAATCCGCCCCTGCTCTTCACCGAGAGCCTTGTAATTGCTACTCAGACACATTTATGCTGTAATCACAATGCTCCAGTATCTATACCGACAATCTGGAAACTTTTTACAGGTCCGAATAAGAGGCAGACTGAGGATGAAGTCACTTAATATGTAACGACTTATGTTGTTTGTTCATTTCAATGGAATTTCAAAATGCTTCGTACAAGGGACGGATGACAGGTTGATATGAGGACATGACCTCGCAGAATGCAACACCTCGCAGAATGAAGGATGAATAAATCTCGATTACTGCCATAATGTTCCTTGTTGTTAAAGAATAAAATTAGCGGTCGCCACTCGGCACGTGGTGACTGGATAAAATAAAATGTCCAGTAGAAAAAGTAACTTTAGTCGTCACGCTTGAAAAAAATTTCTTTTTTCATTGCTAAAGAATTAATTTGCATTTTTAAAATGCTCCTGTTATAGGAAATGTGTTTTCAAATCATCCAACTTGCGCTGTGAAAAACAGCCCTTTCCTCCGCAAATAAGTGGGTACGATCCATTTATAGATTCACACTTCAAGGCTGTTTGTTTTTCCACTTAAGTTGGTGCACAAAGTAACCATATCGGGAATGGACACCTGTGGCTTTAGTTGGAACTGTGGCATCACAACTAGTCTTCAGCAGCTCGTTTTTTAAAGTTTGGTTTCTCTGAAAATGCACGATTTTCTATTGCTTAGGCACTTCTTGCTTATCATCAAATAAAATGGGCAAGCATTTTCCCTTTTGTTTACAAAAAGAAATCAAAGGTAGAAAATCGGGACTTCACTTTCTGTGACGCGCACCTTCTTTCATTCCACGCAGAGTCGAGTTTCCTTTGCACGTGTAAAGTTGGCTTTAAACAAAATAAAAAAAACTTGTCTGCCCCTTAATACAGGAATGGGTAAACACGAGTTTTTCAACAAAATAATATATCAAAAAGCAGTACTGTATTGTTGACTCTGCCGTGAGAGTCATTTTTCCGGGTCACTGAAAAGGCTGATTCTATCACGGGCAGAATAAGTACCAATTTTGAAACTTAATTTAGCTTTAAAAAAGCGGAAAAGAAAAAAACACTTTCCGTATTGATTGGTTTCGAAGAACAGGCTGTTAGAAATAACAAAAACTGCGCTTCACTAGACAAAAATTTTAAAATATGAAGTTGTTCTTTTTCACTATTACTGAAGCTATTGAAAACGAGAAACATAATCAGAAAAAATATAACATAAGAATATAACCAGAAAGTGAAAAGAAAGTGCATCTTGGGGTAAGAAAAATTCGAAATTTAGAAAACTTCGGAACATTTTCATCCGTGCTAAAACAATCATTTTCAGGCGACGAATGGCATGAAAGATGCTCAAATTATATCGGACAAATGTCGCGACATTAAAAATATCTAATAAACAGTCCCAAAAATGTTTGATGAATGTAAGAATTTTGAAAACATGAAAATAAACTTTGAACAAATGATTGAATAACATTATTTCTTAGATTTTTTATTTCCGTAGTATATTTCATGTTTCCCATATTAGGTAGCGATCGACGTTTTCCGTAGTGACTATGGAGAATTCGTAGCATTTGGAAGATCTGAGGTGAAAGCTATACAAACAAGAAAAAATAACAAATCATTAAAATTCTACCAAAACAAAGTTTTCCGAAGGGGGAAAAAACTGACAGCCAGATTTTTTATTTCCGTAGTATATTCGATGTTTCCTGTACTCCACAGCGATCGACGATTTCCGTAGTGACTGTGAAGAATTAGTAGCATTTGGAAGACCTGAGGTGGGCAAACAGGAAAAAATGATAAATCATTAAAATTCTACCAAAACAACGTTTTCTGAAGGAAAAAACCCCGACAACCAGATTTTTTATTTTCGTACGATATTCGATGTTTCCCGTACTCCGCAGCGATCGACGATTTTCGTAGTGACTATGGGGAATTCGTAGTATTTAGGTCTGTGGTAGGCAAACTGGAAAAATTACAAATCATTAAAATTCTACCAAAACTGGACGTTTTCCAGAAAAAGAAAAAAAAAAATCTGACACGGTTTGAAAACCGGACAGAATCTGATGGAATCAGGATACTCTGCAAGTGTTCATATTTCGTCATGACTATTTTTTCAACACCTGTGAAGGTTTATCAATGTTTTTAATGTAATATTTATTAGAACAACCCAGGAATTTACTGAATATTTTCTGTTAGTGGTCAGGAATCATTGGGAGTCTGTTAAATAAAGTGACCAGGTTGGTATCACATTTCTCCCAATCTCAGCTGTACCACAAAATGATTCTGCTATAAGATATGAAATTCATTTTTGAAAGCTATACAGCCAGTTTTCATTTTGACACCAAGAAGAACCTAACCAAAAATAAATGGAATGAAAAGAAAAATTTAGCAGAATGGAAGCAGCTTCGAAACATAACGTCCGAACATTTTTTACCATCAATAACTCACTAAAAACTGCTAGAGAAACTAAAAACAAGCAATTTTTAGTACATGAAGGTCATAGCACAAATTGTTGAAATACTCAATATTGCTGACTGTTATGCCAAGCAATGCAGAAGTTAAGAGAATGCAAGCATTGTGGGCAATGTTCTGACGACAAGACAATGATCATGCAAAGAATGACTTTAGAAAATACAGCAAATTAAATAAAGTAAGCAAAAGTAAGTACTGCTTGAAAATTTTGACCCATCCACTGCTATCAATTTATGGTGGAGAGATTTTTTTTTTTTTTTTTTTTTTGTGAACATAGCGAGAGACCAAATAAAAATGATTAAATTACCTTTCCAATAAAAACTGTCTTGAAAATTTGGTTGATGTTGAAGAAAAATATAACTTTTAAGATTATATTTATTCATTTAATTACACTGGACAATAGACAGTGTGCCCTTGTAACTACTAAGCTTAAATTTAACTATGTCCAAATAAATGAAAAATATTCAGTACAGTGACAAAATGTGTATACAACATGAAATAGCCGTAAGAAAAGTGGCCACTAGATTTTGTCCACCCACTAGCTAATGGTCACTCGAAAAAATCTATTTTAATCTTTACTTGTATCTCCTGATGAGAACACAATTAATTTAGTTACATACTTTCATTTATTTTTACAATGCAGTATTGTATGCATACCTGCATTCCATTTTTCTTTATTTCATGATACTTACCACGTCGTTTAAACAATTTGAAGTCACGTGACATCAGACATTGTATCACATATTAATATCTGATGTCTATATCATGTCATGTAACATTCCATTTAAACGTATTCCTTCTGTTTATGTATCTGACGATGGGTTCTAGGGAAACCTGAAAGTTCTAATACATATACAATAAAATCTTTAAATTCAACCTATGAATTTGCATTGTGATGTGATTCTTCTTATTAAGATTGCGCATCTAAGGCAAACAACCTCGATTACTTTCGACGTTTACTGGAATTAAAGCATTAAAATATTCTTCATATCTTCTGGGTTCTTTTTGATATTCACATGTTTCTGGCATCTAGACATTTATCAATGAAGGCCTGTTCTCAATTATACAGGTTAATAACCTCTTCAAGCAGCAAGTGCTTATGCACTGAGCAGCATTTCGATTTGTCTCTAGTGCAATATTTCTATTATATCAGTTGTTAAAATTGACACAAAGCAAAGCAATGGAGTAACATATGATGGAAATCCTGCTTTTACACCAGGGCTTCTTGTGAAACAAACGTGCTGAGGTTTCACAGCCAAGAGACCACATTTCTTCTACGGCAGCTTGTCCTGCAAAATACTCAGATGCCTAAGCCTTTCTTCCTCCTCAGAAGTGTTTTCTGAGCCTAAAGAGTCATCTGAGACACTATCATCTTCAGATGAATGTTCTTTCAGTGAATCATCAGATTCTTCGGCCAATTTGTGTACCATTTCCACTTCTGCAGACAAAAATGTTTGTTTCTTAGCACACAGCATGCTTATTCTTGGTGCTTTTTTTTTCTAAAACGAAGTTTAGCAGTACTCTCTCATCCCGTCCCCTTATGCAGCTCCAATGTTTCCACCGATACAATGTAAACAATAATTATTATTAAATTTAAATTATTTAGTGATAATAATAACAACAAATATGAATATCTTACATCAAAGCAGATTCCAAAAAGCCATTAATGCATTGTTACTGCCATTTTCACATGCCCATGCATTGCTCTTGGTATCAATTGCTGATGTCTACTTTTTAGGAACCAGGAATTTACGTAAAGTAAAGGTCAAAACACACGTAGAGGAGGACCGAATAACTTAATGAACATCAGTGAACTCACAGTGCCACCCCAGTAGCACAGTGGTCTAGCGATGGCTTCTGATCATTTGTCTGAGATAGGTGCGGGTTCAAATTCTGTGAGGCATGGATGTTGTGTTTGCTTTGGGCACTGGCTCTCTCCCTTCCCTGGAACTAGTGGCCCTAAATTAAGAACGGCAACTACTTACAGCCTACTGAGTTGCTCACAATGGTCATTAAAACTTCCAATAAAAAAAAAAAACCTTCCAGTCTTCAGGTGTATTTGATGCCTTTGTTGGTGTTATAATAAAATTCATTTGATTATCTCAATTGATGTGAGATTGCATGCCAGTCTAACTTTGCATTGCAAAATTTTCAGAAGTTTTAGCACCTTCCTTGAAAAAGTTTATCAGTAAGTGTACTGCTACTGGCACATACCAGATGAAAAAAAAGCCTTACTTATTCTCAAACTCACCACTGCGCTTTAACTACAAGGACCTGTGTTGCCACCTGTCTTTTCAAATGATGTTTAAATTTCAAGGCTTTAAAGTTAAATGGAAAATTCAGGAAGATGTATGTTTGAACAATTGTCATCAGACAGAACTGTTTGGGGCAATATATTCCAGGCGATCACATTTTGGAACAGATCGTGCAACACAGATTTTCTGGGGGTGCCACTGAAGGGGTTAAACAAAGCCTTTAACACAGTTTCTAATAATTGGGAACAGGCCTTGATAAAAACCAGAGGCAGATGTTTTGAAATTACAAGAAAAAAATAAAATAATAAATAATATAGAAGGCACCTTTTCTGACAGTGACAGATTTCATGCATGGTGGAAGATCAATTACTGTAATCAACACAGTGTGCTGCCCTGTTGACCAAGTGGTCTGAGGCACTGGCTTCTGACAGTGTGTCTGAGGTGGACCGAGGTTCAAGTCCCAGATGCATGGCTCTGCCCTTTTCCTAGAACCAGTAGTTTCAAATTAGGGACAGGTGATTGCTTACAACCAAGGCTGTCCAAAAAGCACAAAGCCATGACATTAGGAAGATGAGCTTCCTCCTTTTGTGACATCCAGGCCTTGATTTAATCTTTTTTTTTTTTTTTTTTTTTTTTTTTTGCAGTAGCAACAATTTTTACTAGCAAATTGCATTATCTACTAGCGAAAGTTAATTAACATCATATACAAAAGAAACTTTAACATGTCTCTCACCATTAGTCAATGATGATAAATTTTGATTTCACCCCTGTAACTCACATTGTAATGCTGAAACGATTACAGATGTTTAGATATAATTCTAACAATTAATTTTTCAGATTAATTCTAACAATTTAATTTTTCATGGCCTGACAGATTAATTCAAACAATTTAATTTGAATGCAAATATTTAAAAAAAATTTTTATTTAACTTTATTCACAAAATTCAAGAACACTATTCAAAATCTTAAGTTATTTTCTGTATGGTTTACTATCTGGGTTTTTTCATCATACCACTTTCAAACAGCAGGCCTGGGGTCAAACTTTTATTCGAACAGACCTTCAACCTCAATACTCATGAGAGCATTTAATCTTTGTAAGTTTAATCTGCCCCTCCAATCACCCTGGATTCTCTTCATGAAACTGAACCCAACCTCATATGCAGAAGTAGATAAGGGTAATATACTGGATATTTCTACTAGTGCCAAAATGTTTTTATAATGTTTGTACTTTTCAGAAACATTCATTTCTAGAAAGCAGTGGTTCCTTTTTGTATGTGTCTAAAATATTCCACATGCGCAATGCAGTGGCACTTTACAGTTCACACTAAAACATTCAAAATTTTTCCACTAGCAACTTTTGCTAGAAGCACTTTTTATCACTAGCAAAATGCATCTGCTTGCTAGCAATTTGCTACTAACTACCCGGTTGAAATCGAGCCCTGGTGACATTGTTCTCTGGATGCACGATATGGTACATTAGTATTGAGTATGACATCACACACAAATGTTAGAACCCAATCAGAAGTCTGTTTTCATGAGCCATTACAAAAAGAGGGAACTCATTTCTCTAATGTCACAGTCTTGTTATAACCCTAAGAGTTGCTTAAAGTAGTAGTTGTTATCCTCCCACCCAAATTTAAAAAAGCAGTGCCTATTCAGGTTGTGACTTTCAAGCATCTTGTGCAGATCCAGTGGTGTAACTTCAGATTTGGTGCCTGGAAGCACAGGCTTGAATCTTAAAACATGGCGAAGTTAAATCAAGTAAGACATAATGGTAAATTGCTCTTGAAAACTGCACTGTTTCTATGCCAGCTTTTTACAGATCTATGAATACTAAAACAAAACGTGGGAGAAATGCTACTGGTAATGTAATGTTTTAAGCTTCTTTGTTATTCCCCTAAAACATGGAAGTTGCCCTCTTAATTATCTTTTAGAAATCATCAGATTGAGGTTTAAAAAAATTAGAATTTTATAAAGCTCATACATTTTAGTATATTGACAAAATGCAATAGGGCACTTGGGCTTTGTGGGCTTACAAGGAAGATGACTCCTGTTTCATGCTCCACCCCTGATGCACTTCTTGTATTTTCCTACCCCCCCCCCCCCCAAGTGTATCAGTCTTTTGAATAAGGCTAATGTTGAGAATTAGCTTCCTAGTTTTTAATTCAATTACTAATCAAAAACTTCTATTATGGGATTTCTTACTAGGAAATTTATTTTAATTGCAAATTTTCGGAGAAAGCTTTTTCTTCAGGCTGTCTTTTGTTGTCACTTTTCTGTCACTACCGCGTGTTGGAGCAATTTTTTATAGCAGCTTTATATGCTCTGCCATAAGAGTTTCTAGTCTGCGACCTGTCTCACCTATGTAAGATAGTCCACAACTACATTTTACTTCACAGACAACATCATGCATTTTTAAAATATTTCCCTCTCCATGAACTATTTTAGGGAAACATTTCTTAACCTTTAAATCAAACTCATCTTTGTTATGTGGCTTCCTAGATTATTATATTCAGACAAAACTTTTTTATGGGATTTGTCTAGGTAAATTCTTAAAATTTCTGCAAATTTTCAGAGAGAACTCTCTTTTGTCAGGCAGTCTTCTGTTCAATCTCATAACGGTCCTCAGTTACAATTAACCTTGACAGTTATGGAGAATTTGCAAAATGTCTTGCCAGATGCCAGGCACTGACCCCCCCCCCACACACACACACACACAGTCATCAATAAAGTTTTAAACTTGGAGCTAGTCTAACTTCACCATTGATGACTGGGGGGGGGTTCACTGCCTGACATCTGGCAAGACATTTAGCAAAATTGCCATAGCCGTCAAGGTTAACCGTAACTGAGGACCGTGACGGAGATTGAATGGAAGACTGCCTGACAAAGGAGAGGAGTTCTCTCCGAAAATTTGCAGAAATTTTGAGAATTTGCCTAGATAAATCCCATAAAAAAGTTAACTGGTCTGAATTCTTAACCTTGTTCTCTAAACTTGGACCTAGCCTGTATTAAACTTCTTACTAATTTTCTTTAAGGACTCAAATAAACCTTTGTGATTCTTAACCTGCTGTAGATACTATTTTATTATTTTTTTTTCTAAAAATTGACTTGCCAACATTCTGCTTAATAGAAACTGGATGATAGGAATTGAAATTCATTAGTTTATTAGTATTCATTGGTTTTTTATACCAACTAGTGAGGAATTTTTCATTTTCATAATAGTAATATCTAAGAATTTTTTTTTTTATATAATAGCTCAAATTGTTCCAGAAAGAATTCTAGACTCATTTAATGAATTAGATGATTCCCTTAAGTTCACTATTGAACTTCAAAAAGGAAGAATTAACTTCTTAGATATTATCTATTATAAAGATGAAAAATTCCTCACTAGTTGGTATAAAAAACCAATGAATACTAATAAACTAATGGATTTTAATTCCTATCATCCAGTTTCTATTAAGAAGAATGTGACAAATCAGTTTTTAGAAAAAAATAATAAAATAGCATCTACAGCAGATAAGAAAGAAGCCTATAAAGAAGAACTTAAAGTCATCCTTGCAGAAAATAACTATACTAAAAGAAAAATTGAGAAGCTTCTAAATTTTACTGGTAAGAAGAACCCGAAAAAGCAACAAGTCAAATTCATTAAAAACAATTCTTATCACAAAGGTTTATTTGAGTCCTTAAAGAGAATTAGTAAGAAGTATAATATTAGGCTAGCTCCAAGTTTAAAAAACAAGGTTAAGAATTTTTTTCCTAGAATAGTTAGTTCACAGAGAAGAAAATATTTTAAAAATGCAAGGTGTTGTCTCTGAAGTAAAATGTAGCTGTGGACTATCTTGCATAGGTGAGACAGGTCACAGACTAGAAACTCGTATACCAGAGCAAAAAGCTGCTATAAAAAAATTGCTCCAACACGACTGGTTTAGATAGGCATGTTAGAGAAACTGGTCACAGCATGGATTGGAATTCCCTTCAAGTCATCTGTTTCCAAAGCAATTTTCAAAAAAAGAAAACTAAAAGAAGGAATATAAATTGGGAAAAATCAGAATTTCATCATCAATGACTGCAAAGGATTATTCCTGCCTAACGTCTGACAAGATTTGATGAAAAATAACCATAACCGCGATAGTGATGGAAAAAAGTGACAACAAAAGACAGCCTGAAGAAGTTTTCTCTGAAAATTTGCAATTAAAATAAAAATTTCCTAGTAAGAATTCCCATAATAGAAGTTTTTGATTTGTAGTAAAGTGTATCAGTTTTATATCTGTTGATAAGTCATGTATTACCATTTTTTTTTTCTCAAATTTTCAATATGATTTACAGCAATTCAATAAGAAAACTGCAGGTCTACTCCCGACATGCTTTAACCATGCAAAATACACAGTAGTACTTAGAATAATATGACCACCTACCTAACAATGGGAATAACTACCCTTGGCCCGGATGACAGTGGCAAGACGGCGTGGCATGGACACAATGAGGCCCTAGAAGGTTGCCCAAGGCACATGTGCCCATTAGGACTGCAGCAGAGCATGGAGGTCTCCGAGATGACGTGGTTGTGGTTCCCGCGTTGAACCTGTCAATCGAAACAGTATTACAAGTGCTCTATAAGATTGAGGTCAGGCAATTTCTTCGACCAAGAGAAAACAGAGACATCAGCGTCGTGTTCCTGGAACGAGACATGCATCCCCTTAAGAGACGTGGTATAGCTCATTGTTCTGTTGGTAGACGCCATCACCACCAGGGTAAACATCCAACATGAAGGGATGCACGTGGTCAGTGAGGATTGGACAGGCAGCCATTGACGTTCAGGGACCCATCCAGTCGTACCAGTGGCCCTAGACCACACCAAGAAAACACCCCCAGACATGCACATTGGCACCACCCAAGTTAAGTAGATTATAGAAGGTAGGTTCCGAGAGCAGGTTTTCGGAGCTAGTAGTTCTAAACCCTCAGGTGGGGCGAGTTTTGTGACGTCAAAGGTGCAAACGGAGTTAGCAATGGGTCAAAGTTGAGACTGACGCCTAAGGTGTGCATGCTTTCTAGAATTTATGCCAAGTTTCAGTGACTTTTGTCCAGTATTTTGCAAATGATATACATTTTTGCAGTGAGCTAATTGTCAGTTTATAAATATTTTTTTATTAATATATTTGGTCAAAGCAGCTTTTTGTGCGTTGTGCATTAATAGATATGCCTGAATGCCTTGTTGCGTGTTGTGGCAACAGTAAAAGATCGAAAGATTCCAACTTAAATTTTCATCTGATCCTAAAGGGCATTTGAGAAAAGCCCAGATTAACTCATGTCGACAAAGAGATGCATTTAACGCTGACAACGCCAAAATATGCTGTGCCCATTTTGATGAGGATTTTGAAAGAGATTTAAAAAGTGAATTAATATACTACAATTCTCGCCTCGCCTGAAAACAGGTGTGATTCCTCACATTAATATATTTGGTTGTTGTGCTTCAAGCATAAATCAAAAAGCTCAAAACGTGCTGAAAAAAATAAATCTTAGCAGTTTTTGTCAGAAGTAATGCAGAATTTTATATTAAAGAATACCAGATTAAGTCCAGATTTGCAAAGTTCAGTCTGTTGACGACTAGCTGAAAGTGATTCTTTTCATTTAGCTTGAAAGTCGAAATAGAAGAATAATTAAAGAAAATTGCACCATTAAAAATATGTTAGAAATGCTCAATAAAATACATTCTGAGTTACAATTATTCAGTATTGGCAAACCAAAGTTAAAATCAATTATTTGAAAGCTAAAAATGTACAATCTGAAAAAGCACTGCTGAATAAAAGAAAAAAATCTGTTACTGCTGAGGAAAACTGTGAAAAAAGCAAAAGAAACTTTGAGCAGAATTTTTCAAAAAGCATACATATCAGCAGAGGTGGTCATACGTATCTTGCAAGTTTTTGTATGGAAATTCTTCGAAAATTTGAAAGTGTTTTCCTGAAAATCCATAGAGAACAACTTGCGAAACATCATATAGTTAAGCATTTATCTTTAGAACTCAAAAAGGTGTTTCCAGAGGTGGATGAAAAAATCGTACATCTTCACCCCAAAATTGAGCATTTTTAAAAGGATTAAATTCCTTAATTGTACGACTAAGTTACGATCAAAACTTCAGTATTAATATGAAAATAAAAAATAAACAGTGGGCAAAAAGTTCTCAAAAGTAAAAGTGGGCAAAAGTTCTCAAAAGTAAAACAAACTCGTCATGGAAGGTACTTCAAACTCAAAAAGGTATATTATTTGCATTTCTGTTACCTAAAATATAGCAATTTTTTTCTGAAAATGAAGAAATATACGCACAGTTGTTAAATGTTAAAATACATATCATACAGCATCTTAACATAAACATCGGAATTTCTTTTTTATCCGGAATGTAGAATTTTGTTTCTCGCTCTTTGCAGCTATCTGTATGGTAACACACCACATTTGATATTTTATTTATTGTAACTAGAATAACATGTTCACGGAATGAATAAATGTTTTTAATATTCAACACCCAGCCCCCCAGCTGAAAGTTTGAAAATAACTATAAATTTCATGTACACACCTGAAAATCAAACAAAACTTACCATCTTTCATAGCTCTTAATCTTTTTAGTTTTAAAAAAATGGCGAAGGTATTTGTATGGTTTATAGTAAATGGCAGTATTTCTTTTTAAAGTACTAGCTACTTAGATAATTACTTTTATTGCATTTTTACTTTAAAAAGTTTCTAAGTGCAAATTTTAATTTTTTGACATTTTTTCAATATATTTATACTTATTTTGGAAATCAAAATACATTTTGTTGCCTTGTATTTGAAGATACTCTCCATTATTGCAGTGTGAAATATTTTATTTAAACATTTCCCATAAAGTCTTCTTTTGAGAGAAGACTTACTTCCAAAGTCTTTTTCTCAAAAGTTTTCAAAACGCTAAACAGAATACTTCGGTCCTTAGCTGCTTTGCACCTTTGACGTCACAGGGGTGTAGTACAGAGTAGCCAATACCGCTCGACTGGCTTATGGACCTACCTCTACTATCTACTTACCTTGGGCACCACCGGCCTGTACTTGACCAACAAGGGTGTCCTGTTGTTGGTTCTCGTGTTTCTGACTTCTTATTCACCACTGTTTATCACTTCTGTGGAGTAGAAACCTCGATTCATTGGAGAAGGCAACCTTTTTCTACTCTTCCACTGTCCAATGATGGCAGTCCCATGCGAACTACAGGCATCACTGCCGATGGACCTGGGTTAACATGGGCACCTTGATGCAGCACAGACTTCAGAGACCCATGCGTAACAGGGTTCACTCTACTGTTATTGGGGACACGTACCTGGGTGCCCCAGCAGTCATTTGCGTGGTCAATTGCAGCGATATATCGATTGCCCTTTGCCAGTCGATGGAGACATTCTCCTCTGGGGTTGATGGCCTTTGGGGCTCCACTGTTGCGACGTCGGGAGGTACTTTAGTGTGCCAGCAGTCCATTCTTGGTACACCTTTTCTACAGCACTTTGGAAACAGTACACAAAGCCTGCTGTTTCTGAGATGCTTCCATCCTTGGCGTGGTAGCCAATGATCATTCCTTTTTTGAACATCCATCAAATCGCTACCTCTGTCCATTGTGCTCACATGATGCATTATTGCTCATCTGTCTTCGGGCAGCCGTTTATATCTTTGTGTGGTCGACCTTGTCACATGCACTCTGCGACCAGCCTAGGTGGGTATACTATGATTCCACGGGAAGTCATATTATTCTGATACGACTGTGTATGTGGATTCACGACTGCTTCAGAAACATCATTTGTCCACAGGGCTGGATTGGCCCACCAGGACATTTCCCAGTGGACCACTGAAAATAGCCCATTATTTCTCATACCTTCTTTGTCTGGAAAGAACGAATAATTATTTTGGTACTTGTGAATAAGTATCAAACTCTGAGCACATTATCTGTCGGAAATATTATCTTTAAAAAAAATTGGCATTTCTTTCTCTCTCTCTCTATATATATATGTGTGCATCCTGTGCCCACTAAAGGGGCTCTGACGACCGCCAATAGCAGTATAACTATACCATCGGGATCAGAGGAAATGCTATCCCACACTCACCAACCCGCTTGGCCAGCGTGGTAAGTTATGGCCAAACACCTCCAAAATGACTCTACAACTTAAATCTTGGCCCTCAGTCTCCGGCAGCTGGAATGTACATGGTCAAGGCAGCGGCGGCCAGTGCGACATGAAGGCAGAGGGTGCTAAGAATCCCCGGAGGACCGGACTAGGCTGCCATTTGATGCTGACCTCGGCTACATATAACGGATGCTCCCTATCTTCTGATTCAAGGCTCCTTGAATTGGAAGAGGAACTACAAAGGATCGAGTGGGACATCGTCGGGCTAAGTGAGGTAAGGAGAAAAGGAGAAGATCTCATTGAACTGAAAAGTGGACATCTCTTCTATTATCGTGGGACAGATACTGGCAGAACTATTGGTGTTGGATTTATAATAAACAAGAAACTGAAGGATAAAGTGGTAGAAGTTGAAAGTTCCTCTGACAGAGCTGCACGACTCATTATCCAACTCTCGAGAAGATACCAGGCTCAGATTATTCAAACTTATGCACCCACTACAAGTCATCCTGAAGAAGAAATTGAAGAATTTTATGAGGAAATTCGTGATCTAAATAATAAAGGTAAGCAGCACTTGAAGATAATTATGGGAGATTTCAATGCAAAAATAGGGCACCGGCAACAGAATGAAACTTCAGTAGGTAAATTTGGTCACGGCAACAGAAACCAGCGTGGAAATACTCTCGTTGAGTTTGCAGAGGCAGAAGGATTTTTCATCTTGAACTCCTTTTTC
This sequence comes from Macrothele yani, assembly GCA_039090855.1. Lineage (NCBI taxonomy): Eukaryota > Metazoa > Arthropoda > Arachnida > Araneae > Macrothelidae > Macrothele > Macrothele yani. The sequence goes on along the minus strand of CM077004.1, from coordinate 121,569,997 downwards.
AAGAAAAAGCCACACAGGAAATGGACATGGAGACATCCAATTGGGACGACAAGTGAAATCGATTTTATTATGTGTAACAAAAAATTCGTCATCGAAGACTGCAGTGTGCTGAACAAGTTCAACACAGGTAGTGACCATAGATTGGTGAGATGCACCTCAACACTAAACTGGAACATGGCAAGCTCATAAGACAAACAAAATGTATTGACATAACCAACCTTAAAAACACCATAATACTTTCAAGTTGGAACTGAAGAACAGATTCTCTGCTTTAGAAGGCCTAACATCGGAAGAAGTGGATATTTCGGAAGTTAACAGAAAAGTAACCAAAGCTCTTATGGAAACAGCAACAAAATTAGCTGGGTCTAAGAACAAGTTGCATGTGAACAAATTATCAGCAAAAACCAAAATGTTGATGCAAAAAAGAAGAGAGATGAGGACAACTAAAGAAGATGTGACTTCCAAAGTGGAATATATAGAGCTATGCAAGACAACACAAAAAAGTATCACTGAAGACGTAAGGAAATTCAACTGTGAGCTAGTGAGGAAAGCAATTGAAAACAACCAAAGCCTTAAGATAGCAAAGGGACATCTCAGTAAGGGAAGAAAACAGATTATGGCTCTCAGAAAAGAAGATGGTTCTATAACAAGAAATAGAGGCGAAATTTTGACAAGAGTGAAAGATTTCTACTCCAAATTATATGAAAGGGATGATACATGTACTCCAGACATCGTGAAAGGTACCAGAGTTCTTCCAGTCCTCCCAGCAGAAGTTGCTCATGCAATCAAGAACATGAAGCGGGGGAAAGCTCCAGGAGAAGATGGAATTACTATAGACATCATACAAGAAGCAAGTGGAGAAATTGAAACAGTACTCGCCCAAATTTTCACTCGATGCCTTAATGAAGGGAAGATTCCTGAGGATTGGAACAATGCTACAATGATCCTGCTACATAAAAAAGGTGACATTGAGGATCTCAGGAACTACAGACCTATCAGCCTCCTATCAGTGGTTTATAAAATCTTCACTAAAGTTCTTTCACACTGCTTGAAGGTAACACTAGACATGGCTCAACCGAGAGAACAAGCTGGATTCAGGAGTGGCTACAGCACAATAGATCATATCCACGTACTGAGAGAACTAAATGAAAGAGCGAGGGAATATGAACTTCCATTGTGCATGGCTTTTATCGATTATGAAAAAGCCTTTGATTCGGTGAAACCATCAGCAGTTACCACGGCTCTGAAATCCTGTGGTATTGAAGATGCATACATTAATATTATTAATAACATCAATGAAAATGCAAAGATTCGGCTGTTTGAAAATACAACACACATAAAAATTGGAAAGGGTGTGAGACAAGGTGACACCATATCTCCCAAGCTCTTTAATGCCACATTGGAAAATGTCTTTCAATCACTGAACTGGGAAAACAAAGGGATAAAGATTAATGGAGATTATCTAACCCACCTTCGTTTTGCTGATGACGTAGTCATTTTTGCAACTACCCCATCAGAGCTGCAGAGTATGATCCAGGAACTTGCTGACAAGAGTAAAGAAGTGGGATTAAAAATGAACTTTCAGAAGACAAAAGTGATGTTCAATGCTTTTACAAGAAATGAAGATTTATCGATTGATGGAGAAAAACTGGAGATAACAGATACGTATGTTTATCTTGGACAGCAGATATCAAGTGAGGGTCACATTGATGAAGAAATTAATCGGCGTGCAAAACTTGCCTGGAGAGCTTTTGGAAGGAACAACATAATTTTCAAGAGCAATATGCCATTATGTCTTAAAAGAAAAGTGTTTGATCAATGCGTCCTTCCAGTGCTTACGTATGGTGCAGAGACGTGGACCTTAACTAAAAGAGACATACAAAGGCTGCAGACAACTCAAAGCAGCATGGAGAGGTGCATGCTTGGTATAACCAGGAGAGATAAGAAGAGGAACTCGTGGATCCGAAAAATGACGAGAGTGGAAGACATCATGATCAGAGTTAAATCCCTGAAATGGCAATGGGCTGGACATACTGCCAGAAGGACAGACCATAGATGGACAGCCGAAATTTTAGATTGGATTCCAAGGGACAGGAAAAGACCCAGAAAAAGACCACATGGGAGATGGGTGGATGAAATTCGTAAATATGCGGGAGTGACATGGAGTAGACTGGCACAAGATAGACCGTTGTGGAGGAAACTTGGGGAGACCTTCGTCCAGCAGTGGATTGATAATGGTTGATGATGATGATATATGTTGGGCATTTGTTCTAAGATGATAAAGCAAAATTCTCACTGTACCAAGCACACTGTTATAAACAAATTAAGCTATCTATGGTTAAGCACAGGTTGATGGACTTGGAGCCAAAGTGGCATTAGCAGGCTCTCCCCTCCTTTTGTAACCTTGGAGGCACTAATAAAAATTTTGATGGTCCATCAATCCCACACCCTTATACATGCCCAGACATACAGCACAAAGCAATTCTCTGGCACGTGTTCCAAAATCCATATCCCACTCAAATTTATCTTAAAAGAAACGATTAACTGGTACTGGTTCATGGATCAAAATGGTACTTAACTTTTTTTTTTTTTTTAAGACTTAAAAAGGTGTCTATTCAAGGTGGTATGAATACGACTGAGCAGATTTAGACAAACAGTGTGACCAAATTAATATAATTACCTGGTGCAACATGGTTTGATATACATTCAACCATGAATGAACTTTTAAAGTTCTTTCATCCTTAAATTGCTGTTAAAATTTGCTCATGACTGCATTAGTTTCACAATGCATATTTCAACAGTTCTTTCTCATGTAGGAGGTAACAGAATTAATCATAAGTACATTATCTGCTGCACTCATGAGGTGTTCCTCTGCGGAAAACTCTTATGGAACACCAAGTATTTTTCCTCTGCGGAAAACTCTTATGGAACACCAAGTATTTTTCCTCTGCGGAAAACTCTTATGGAACACCAAGTATTTTATATTTTAAATACTTGTACAGTAAATTTATGCTTGATAACTGGCAAGCAGAGGCATAGCAAAGGGGTGGGGTCTTCAGGTCCAGAGCCCCCCCCCCCCGACGAATTTAAAGCAATATATATGCAGGGATCATAGCATACTTCTGGAAAATTTTAGGTAGGAATTTTAGGACTTTTTAGAAAAATTTTAGGAAAATTTTAGGACTTTTTAGAAAAATTTTAGGAAAATTTTAGGAGTGTATTTCAATAAAAACTAGATGTATATTTGTATACATCTAGTAAAACAACTTTGTATACATTGTAAAGAGTTTGCTTCACACCCTTCAACCATATATACTGATAGACTGCGCATGACATCAAAATTTCTGGCTACAACATAAAATCACATGACAACAGTCAGAAAGATGGGTTACACCTGCTGTGCTTATGGTTGCTCTGAGCGATATAGTAAAGAAAGTTCTATGATTTTTCATGGGTAAGAAACGAATTAAATACCTAAGTCAATAAAGTTCAATTACTTAACCAGAAACTTGCATCTATTGATATAAAAATATAGTAACTTAAGAAAAAAAAATGGAATGCATGTTCCAAATTCTTCGCAAATGTTCATCACATTATAAATCACAAAATGTAAACAACCCGATCATGCATGTATATAGCTCATAAGTAAACTTACCTGAAGAGTTTTCATTATATACGAGGCGCATTCACATAATACACCGAAAACACTGAAGTTCTGCAGCGTAAATTAGTAATCATAACAGCATTTTTACACGAAATTTGGAGTCTGATGATGACGTGCCCAATGTTGGAGCCATGGCGGCTTTGATGCAGCTATTGCCAATGCGCAGTCCATTAGTATATATGGTCGAAGTTCACACCCAAATTTTTTGCATAACGTCTAATGTCTAAAGTTTAAGTATGATTTACTTTTAATGTTCAGTTCTTATCTTTTCACGTGTTATTATCATATTCAAGTATATTTACCACATTCAAGTTTCACTTTGAACATTAATATGCTGTTGAACCAGAAGCAATTCACGATTTTCACAGTAAAGTTTTCAGGTTTCACATTAAATTATATCCTAAAAAGGTAATTAAAAACCAAGAATTATGTACAATTGTTCACTGAATTACTTTTTTCATATTATTGTTTCAACCTTTTCCTGATAAGCCTATCTTTTTCTGCTTCCACCACAACTAATTTACTTTCAGTTTTCTTTATTTCAGCTAAACCTTGTATAATCAAGTTAGAGGCAACTGCTATTTCAACAGTATTTTGTTTTTCTACAGCTTTTCTCATTCTTTCTGTTCCCTCTTGAATTACTGCTGGGAAGGCTACTTTATCTTTTTTAAGCCTATTTATTTCTGCATCATTTTCTTTTATTTTGTCATCAAACTCAGCTTTTCTTATTTTCTCTAGCTGCTTTTCCTTATTTTCCCTCTCTTTCTGCTTCCTTTCTTTTACCTTTTTGATTCTTCTTCCTTCAGCTTATCAACATACTCTTTATAAAATTTATGTGAATCACGAACACTATTTAACAAATTTCTTGTTATGGGAACTTTACTTACACATCCATAGTATTTAATGGCCCCTTTAACTATTCTTAATGATGTTATAGTTGATTCTTTTAAGTTAGCCTTGTCCTTCCTTAACAGAGTAGTGTTAACCGAAAATCCCCTTTCTGCATTAGCATTACCATGAGGTAAAACTAATATTGACTTGATGAGTTTAGCAAGATTTGAGTATTTTTCTTTTCCGCTAGAGTCTTTAATACTAAATATATTACGCCAGTAATGATCAATCCGCACTGGAATATGCCCTTCCTCTGAAAATTTCACTAGTTCATCTAGAGTTGGCTTATCGCAATTTAAAAGTTTCCACTCTTCTCTTACTCTATCAATTTGTTCCTCAGAAAGATGCAAAACACTTGAAATTCTGGTTATTTCCGAAAGTCCTTCAGTGACTGAAAGTTGAGTTGACTCTTTCTTTGGTTCTTTTACCTTTAAAACTTCTATGTCTCTTAGCTTTTGATAGCAGAATGGCAAATTTGACTTTAAATATTTTGTGGTTGCAATTAGTGATGATCTTACATCTAAGAGAAATAATTTCTGCCTGGTCTCCTGAACATCCCTGAGGAGATTTTTTGTCTTCATACCAACTTTTAACTCCCCTAGTTTTTTCCATGAATTTTTGTTTTCAAAATCTACATTCTTTAGGTCTTCTCCAAATTTCCCTGCAATAACATCATCTTGGATAAATTGAGCCATAACATTCCTCATTAAAGTATTTAAATCAGAATATAACTGCTGTATTTTTGGTTCTTCACTCTGATAACATAATGAAAACTTTTCAAAATTTTGGTGTGAAAATGAAATTAATGCTAAATAGCAAGGAGTTAGCTCATTTTTCAGGAAACAGTGAATTCTTTTATACCCTGCCGAATTGCATAGTTGTTTTTCAAAAATTTTTTGAGATGGCAAGAAGTTTAAAAAATATTCTGTAATATTTAGCCATGGATCCAAGAGCCTCTGGGCTACAGAACTATCGGTTAACCATCTGTTGCTGACATGACGCAAAAGAAATTTGGCTGTGACCAATGTTATATCCTGGACAGATTTATAATCCTCTCGTCTTGCAGCACTACTCTTTAAAAAGTAATGCATATCAGTAGCAAATTCGTCAAAATCTATATTTAAGCTTGTCAAAAAATTTTTAAATGCATTACTAACAACATGCAGGTTGCAAAAACCTAGTTCCAAAGATTTCTGGCCTGTTTCTTGTTTTACAAATTCATTGATTTTGCGTAAAAAAGCACTTATTTACATTTGGGCTGTCCATGGATACACAAATAATTCTGTTCAACGAAATATTGAAGGATGATAACACATCAAGAATTTCTTTTAGCAAAATATCTGCTGTTATATGACTTAGAAAAACGCTCGTTAGGTATCGGCAAGAAACTGAATTTATTTCTGAAGACCAGTACCTGAGATACACATCCAACTGCCATTTCACTTGTGTATTTGTAGTTTCATCAAATGCTATAGTAACCTTTCCTGGGCTACTAGATGCAATGTCTTTCTTCAAATCCTCTTCAAAATATTTTGACAATCCATGTGATATCACATAAGCAACTTTCTTTTCTTTAAGTTGCATTTTGGCTCACAATAGCAGAATCAGGAAACATTTCTTTGAAAAGTTCAACTGTTTCAGTGCATGAAACAAAAGACATATTGTCCTTAGCAACTTTCATGGCCCATAATGCTTTGGCTTTAGCCAACTGTAAATCATGACTCAGTACTTCACTAATATTTGTTTTGGGCTGAAGATCCCGTCCTCCAAAGGCTTTCAGGATGGACTTATTTTGAAATTTACTTTGAAATTTCTGCAAATGTTTTTTTCCTTTATGATGCGCTTTTACCTGTGAAAAGCCACTATTAGAAATGTTGAAAATTTCTGAACACAATATACACTTAGCAGAAAATATTGTTTCAGTTGCAGAACACCATTCTTTCAACTTCACTCCGTCCAATTCTTTGGCGAGCCACGCATCTTGAAATTTCGTTTTGGATTTAGGCATCTTAAACACTTGTATTACTAACCAGAAAATGAAAGGGAAGTACAAAAACACGTTCCAATATTGCAAAACCAGACAACTTCCCAAAATTTGGCTGCGAGGATGTCAGAAGATAGAAAAAAAAAAAAAAAAAAAGCAGGTCACCACTAGAGAACTGAACCTGCACACAGCACACCATAAAAGACGCAAAACCAGAAACTATCATACGCATCTCACGCAAGTTCAGTCAAAGCGAGTCGGAGCCGAGATATATTGCGCATCGAAGGTCGCTGTCGCCGACGCACGATCGAAGGTCAATGATCACGTGCTCTACTGCCTGCCACGATAACACTCAGCTACCATCCCATCGTCATTACCGGAGGTTACGGAAGGAGACCACATGTTTCCTCTTTGCTTCCACCCACCTGCGGTTTACAATAACAAAACATCAGCAGAAAGAGGAGGTTCCACAAGGCATGTACAAAAATAAAGTACAATCTTCTGCGTGCCACGGAGTTCGTCTGCAAAGCGCAAACCAGGGGTGAAAATGACCCCTCCCCTTTTCCCTTAGATCTCGTTACTCTCGAAAACTGTCCGAAGGCAAAAAAGTGGAGCGCCCGCCCCGAAGCAAGTGCATCTCGATGGTGTCATTTTTCCACTCCCTTCAGCAACACAGCATATAGGCTGTTTCTACAATAACAGGTCTTTTTACCTTACCGTAATGGTAAATTTATTGGCGTTAATAACGGTTGTGTTTTTAATAAATAAGCTTACGAAAATTTTAGGATGAATAGCAAATTTTAGGTATAATTTTAGGAATTTAAGGAGGGTCAAAAAATATTAGGAATTTTAGGAATTTTAGGAGAAATGCGATCCCTGTATATGTATATAAGGCTTTCACCAATGAACCAAATCCATGGATGCCCTCGCCCCGGCTGGCAAGTTAACATAATTCATTTGTATTCTAACAATTTCATCACAGTGTACCAAACAAAAAAAATTTTAATGCGTAAGATCATTTCAACATTTTCAGTTAACCACTGCCAAAAAGTCAAGGTTTTTGTTCATACTATGTGTTAATACCAGGGACGTCGCTAGACTTCGAAATCAGGATGAGCGACGAGTGGGCAAGCATTATTTTTGGTGGGGGGCAAGCTTGGTAGAATTTTTTTTTTTTTACGAAACACTGAAAGAACTAATTTTTAATGCTGCTTTTCACGACTGGCTACAAACGAATTTGTGCAATTCTTCCCCTACACCTGGACACACACACGGACAGGTCTGATTAGTTATGCCACTGTTGTAAGATACAAGTGTTGCTAGAATGTCGCCTTCAACTTTTTGCTTGCTCTGAATGCATCGTCTTAAATTGCTTTTCAAAATTTTGCCTTTTTGCTTACAAAAACAGTACTGTACTTGAAAAACTTAAAGGAAAATGTGGTTTTGTTTTTGTCTGAATCAAATTTTAGGTTGTGCCACATAGACACAATACCTTCCCTAACAATTTTTCCTTCAAGCCAGCAACTTGTTTGGCCCTGGTATGAACTCTCCTACAAAGCAGTCATCAGCCACTTCTTTTTTTTTTTTTTTTTTTTTGATTGGAGGAACTCAATGTGCTATAAGCAATCGCCCGTCCCTAATTTAGGGTCACTGATTCCAGGGAAGGGAGAGAGCCAGTGCCGTAAGACAACCACAACATCAATGCCTCACCGGGATTCGAACCCAGACCCGTTCGAACGAATGATCAGAGGTTATCGCTTAGACCACTGCGCCACTGGGGCGGCCATCAGCCACTTCCTGAACTTTCACTGTCCCTGGAGCTTAAATGCTACTGTAGCTTAAATGCTACTTTCCTCGTTGAAATTCCCTGGAGCTTAAATGCTACTGGAGCTTAAATGCTACTTTCCTCGTTGAAATTCCCTATTTTGTACAGAAAACAAACAGCAGAACAATTAGTAGACCCCCCCCCCCATACAAGCATGGAAAAGAGGCTTAAACTAAGAAATTTAAGAGTGGAGGGCAATTGAATTTTTTATGGCCCTGCGGATGTTTTGATAATCTTTCTGCAGAGAACAAAGCACTTCCTATGGAAAATATGTAGGGCGACACGAAATAAAACGCATAACTTATTACATGGCAAAGTCCAGATTATATTTTAAAGTTAAATATACTGAAAAATTGCCCATTTTGAACTGGGTGGGAAAGTAAATTTCAGGCACCTTGCGACATCCCTGGTAAATACGTCTTGTAATACACTGCTGGACAATTGCTAAGGACGGATCATAAACGGCTATATAGCACATAAAAAAGTAAGTGTGGTTGGATGCCAAGTGAAATAAAATAATGTCAGAATGCCAGGACATTACATGAAAAACAATTTATTGTGCTCTGAAATCCAGAGGGCTTTGGAACGTGTTCAAGGGACAAACAGGCCATTTTGTGCAGAATACGTAAACGTGAAAAAAATGCAATTACCGTCCGCAGGCATTCCGGCATAAGATGTCAATACGAGATATGGCCACCATGGAGGGCGATGCAAGATTCCACACGTCGTGTCATGCTTTGCACAACATTATCAAGCAGCTGTTGGGGTAATTTATCCCATTCCTCTGTCAGTGCACGGATGAGGGTGTTATTGTTTATTGGAGGGCATTGGCGACCAGCAAGACTCCTCCCCAAAGCATCCCACACATTTTCAATGGGATTCAGATCTGGAGAACGTGCTGGCCATACGAGGCGTTGAATATCCTCGCTCTCAAGACACTCCTGGACAGCGACTGTTCGATGACATGTTGCGTTGTCGTCCATGAAAATGAATCTATCACCGACAGCACCACGGAACATGCGAACATGAGGTAGCAGAACATCATTAATGTATCGTTGGCCAGTCATAGTCCCAATTGGAAGCACATAGAGAAACGTACGGCCATTGATCATGATGCCAGCCCATACCATGACACTACATGTCGGATATCGGTCCCTTTCCTGTATGTTTGCTGGACAATATGCAGTACCACTATCACGCCAGATCAGTTGTCGTCGACAATAAGACGATAGACTGCATCTACTCTCATCTGAGAAGAGGACAGCAGACCAGTCGTTATCAGTCCAATTGCGATGCCGATGGCACCATTGCAAACGGGCGGTACGGTGACGTCTGGACAATGGGATGCACACAACAGGACGGCGGGCGTATAGTCCTCCTTCATGCAAACGTCTGGCGACAGTTTTTCGGGAGATCCGCTTGCCAGTAGCAGCCGTAAACTGATTTGCTACCCCACTAGCTGTGCTGCGCCGGTGTCTTTTTGTTGATAGCACTATGTACCGATCTTCTGCAGGTGTCGTACTGCGAACACGACCTCCCCCGTGACGTTTGCTACACTCTCCATTTGTTTGAAATGATTTCCAAAGCCTTGAAACAACACTGTGGCTGACGTCGAACTCTCTGGCAACATCTGTTATTTTTTGCCCTTCTTCAATCTTGCCAATAATACGGCCACGCGTAAAATCATCTAGGTGATGTCGGGAAGACATACTGGAACTTGCAAGTTCGTCAATTGATTCTTTCCCTTTCAACTTTGCGTTTGAACAACAAAGGTCAATACACGTCAAATCCTTTATATCTCTTATCAGCGCTATGACGTCACGAACAAGTTTGGCAATCCAAAATTTGCATACGCACAACACGTCTTACTGAATCCCGCACTTATGCTAATTTCCACATTTTCCTGCCTTCCATTTTATGGTTGCTATCGTTGCTATTTTCATCCGTCCTTAGCAATTGTCCGGCAGTGTATTTAAATACACACAGCTTTGAACTTTTAGCTTTAAACTGATTCCTCATCTTTTCCCTTAGATAACTGCCTGATGGAATGGTAATGTCTTTAAAACAACAAAGATAATTTGAAATGTTAATTTCAACCTAAAATTATGAGCTTGGAATGTTACCTAAATTGTCAAAAATGTTAAATACAAAACTGATAAAGGTTATTAAAGAAAGTAAGAAGAGTTAACCTACATTATTTGAACGTCTAAATGCCCTACTATATACTGTCAAATTACTAATTGTTTTCTTAAGAAGATTCATTGGTACTGTTTTAGAAATTCAGCGGCAACTATAACCATAAACGCCGTAAACAAAAGTCAACAAAACTGCATTTGATTTTGCTACACGTGCTATTAAAAAACGTTGCCAGATACACTAGCGTCTAGCGAGAGAGAGATATCTACACGCAGTCCGTTATCTCACTGGCAGCAGCAAAACCCGCACTCACCAATTGGCGATCGGCAGCGAAACGGCACCTTTTTTTTTTTTTTTTTTTTTTTTGATTGGAGGTTTAACGACCACCGTGAGCAACTCAAGGGGCTATAAGCAGTCGTCCGTCCCTAATTTAGGGTCACTGGTTCCAGGGAAGGGAGAGAGCCAGTGCCGTAAGACAAACACAACATCCATGCCTGGCCGGGATTCGAACCCGGACCCCTTACGAACGAATGATCAGAGGCCAGCGCCTTAGACCACTGCGCTACCGGGGCGGCGAAACGGCACTTGGCTTTGGGTATTAGAGGTAAGTTGTTTCATGTGTATCTCGTGTTTATTTTCATCGGAAAACAATTTAGTGTGGGATATGGAAGTGTTTTGATTTTTTGCGGGGAGAATGGTTACTGCGAAGAGGTAAGTTGTTTCTTTTCTTTTTTTTTTTTTTTTTTTGATTGGAGGTTGAACGACCACCGTGAGCAAATCGATGGGCTAGAAGCAGTCGCCCGTCCCTAATTTAGGGTCACTGGTTCCAGGGAAGGGAGAGAACCAGTGCCGTAAGACAAACACAATATCCATGCCTCACCGGGATTCGAACCCGAACCTTTTTCGGACAAATGATCAGAGGCCATCGCTTAGACCACTGCGCCACCGGGGCGGCTTTTTTTTCTTTTTTTTTTTCCTTCCTATCAGAACACTGTAGGACTAAACCTTTTGAAGGAATAAACATGTATTTGTGGACCACATTGTATGCATTCGGCTTGTATCGTCATTTCGGGCTTTTTGGTTTTCAGAATACACCGACTCGATTTAAACGCTATCTCGATATTTTTATTTTTTTCCCTTCCCATCGAAATAGTGGGGGGACTAAGTCTCTATCTCAAATGTCTGTACAGACTTTGTTTACACCAAATGTTAGTTGAGAGAAGTAAGTTGTGTACTTTTTTCTCTGGTTAAATTTTATATTTAGATGGATACTGCAAACAGGTTAAGTTGTTCGATTTGTGCTGTTTCATTCGGGCAGAAAAAGAATTTGAACCAGAATGTTAAAAAATCCCATCCGGATGTTTCCGTATTACATGAACCTCGTATAGCAAAGGGATTGACATGCAACCACTGTGAACTAACATTTGGAGTAAAAAAAATCCGTACAGACATTTGAGATACATAGGCTTAGTCCCCCACTGTTTCGATGGGAGGGGGGTCGAGATAGCGTTTCAATCGGGACGGTGTATTCTGAAGACCAAAAAAGAAGCACGAAAGGACGATACAAACGGAATACATGCAACGTGGTCCCCAAATACATGTTTATTCCTTCAAAAGGCTTAGTCCTCCAGTGTTCCGACAGGAAGGCAAAAAAAAAAAAAACGCACGAGATACACATGAAACAATTTCCCACACAACACAATTACATCTAATAGACATCTATTAGACGTCCACCATGTTACATATTGACGTCCACGTAAGTCAGTGTTACGTCCACTGGATGTTATAGGGACGTCTAATGGCCGTCCAATATACCTCCAGATTATGTTCAATAGACATCCATTAGTCGTCTAGGGTACGTCCACTGGATGTCATCGGGGCGTCTAATGGCTGTCCAATGTCCCTCCATATCACGTCTAATAGACATCCATGAGCAGTCTAGATTACGTCTACTGGATGTCATCGGGACGTCTAATGGCTGTCCAGATTACATCTAATATACATCGATTAGGTGTCTAGTTAACATCCATAAGACGTAATCGGGACGTACAGACGTCCGGTATTAGTGTAGCACGTATCCACCTCCGATCAATTGTTTCTCCGTCAGTGTAGAACGTATCCACCTGTAAAAAAAACCCTATCCCTCTTAGTGTAGAACGTATCCACCTGTAAAAAAAACCCTATCCCTCTTAGTGTAGAACGTCTCCATCTGTGAAAAGAACTACTTTTGAACTTCTTATATAACATTTTTGTATTTTTGGTAAGAATTTTTTTTCGTTGTATATATTTAGTTTCTTTAAAAAAATCTAGGAAAGAACTTTTTTTTTTTTTCATTTAACACAAGTATATAAAGAGACAAATTTTGTTAATTTTTTTCAATTTTTTTTAATACAATGAAATAATCATACGTACAGAAACTTTCACACTAAAGGAAATTGTCAAACTATTTCAGCTACAATACTATTAAATGGTGTCTGCTCATGCTGAGTTTTCCACCAGTATTCGGCCAAATGTCCAGGAAGCAAGACACCACGTGTGCCACGCATGTTTTTCAAATTTTTTTAATTTTTTTTTTTTTCGATTTTTAATATTGCAAATTTTTATTGGTTTTTTAATACAATGAAATAATCATATGTGCAGTAACTCATATACTTGTGTTAAATAAAAAAAAATGTAATATCTTCAGATTTTTTTAAAGAAACTATACTACGCAAAAAATTTCTTACCAAAAATACTAAAATGTTATATAAGTTCAAAAACCCCGTTTTCAAGGCTAAAAAGCATATGTTATTTATTTCCACAAGTTGATACAGGTGGATACGTGCTACACTGACGGGGAAACAATTGATCGGAGGTGGATACGTGCTACACTGATACCTAGACGTCCATTAAATCTCCAAAGAAAAGTAAAGAAAAACAGATTTTATGGACTTTTTGTAGTCCATAAAATCAAATTGTTCAGAAAAACTGAACAATTTGTTTTATTAGCCTTGTCTTAGTCCCCTCTTATAATTTCCAGTTCTTCTTTCTCAAGGGAATGTAACTTCTATTACCAGGAGTGATGTTTTTAATCCCAATAGCGGTTAGCAACAGAACCAAAGTTTCAGTCGAAAAGGGAATACAATGCAATATTCATTGTTTAACATAATCCACTTATCTTGTACCTCTCATACCCCTTGACCTGAAGATGTCTCCCTTCCAGTGACATTTCTTCATAAAAGTTCATAAATCCAATTGAAGTGATTTCACAAATCTGATTATATATAGTGATTTCACAAAATGTGATTAATAAATGGTTATGTAAACCTACACGGTAAAATCTATGTAAATAATGTGGTGATCTAAGTTTTAAATAAGAATCGAGCAACTGAAAATATAACAAGATGCAAAAATACAGAGGACTTTTTTTTTTTTTGATTGGAGGTTTAACGACCACCGTGAGCAACTCAATGGGCTATAAGCAGTCGCACGTCCCTAATTTAGGGTCACTGGTTCCAGGGAAGGGAGAGAGCCAGTGCCGTAAGACAAACACAACATCAATGCCTGACCGGGATTCGAACCCGGACCCCTTACGGACGAATGATCATAGGCCAACGCCTTAGACCACTGCGCCACCGGGGCGGCACAGAGGACTTGAAATGGAGAGAGAGAGAATGCCCACACCACGCACTAATTACACAAAATCAGAGCTTCGAATTGTAAAATGCTAATTTCTAAATGTTTTACTGTACAGTTTTTGAGCTCACGTGTTATCGATATGTTCAAATTGCAGGAGCAGAAAACTTAGAAAGAAAAAAAAATTGCATGTCATATAAAAATGCTGAATAAAAAAAGAGATTTTTTTAAAAATAACATTTATTTTATTGCATAAAATGAACACATTAATTTTTGCTTTTTATTTACAAGACGACCTCGAGAGTGGCGTAGCCAATTTTTTATTACTGTTTGCATTTCTGTGTCTGTTGTTTTCCCCCACGAAGTGTTTCTCCGAACAGCATCTGAAATTAATACAAAATATTAACACACACACACACACACACACACACACACACACACACACACACACACACACACAAAATACATATATAATTTGAAGGAGAAATGCACTCCTAAGTAACATATATGTCCTATGTTATTAACTGCACATTAAGTGCATGTGTACTAGACTACCCCAAAATTAAGGAGCATCTGTATAAATCAGTAGTGGCCAACCTTTTTATGGCATGTGCCACTTTTAGGATTTTGTATCTTGGGCATGCCACTGAAGTCATCCATTCTCCTAACTAAATTGGCCCATATCAGGTTTAAATAAAAACCCTATTATTTTCAATTTCATAAGGTTTATTATCATTCTATCGTTCTTAGTGCACGTTAAATTGAACATGTTTGCAACTCACAATGACAATGGGATTTATAAAATGTTAATGCAGCTTTTGAATTTGCACGTTTCTTAAAATCTACGTGTGTTTGGGTTTACTTGTGAACAAGCAAGCAAGATTAAATTACTGAGGTGAACGTTAGTTAATTTTGAACGATATTTAGTTTTAATCGTATTCATTACTGAAAAAGATTGTTCACAAACGTAGGTTGAGCCAAACCTACAACAGTACCTTTGTTATAGCGTCTAGAAGGGAAAGTGTGCCGAGCGCCTAGCGTACGTAATGATTGGCGTGGTTACCGAAATTTATCCCCTTCGTAGATGACGCTCCGATCGCCTTCCCTTCCCTCTTTCTTACTGTGATGGGAGCGGGAAACTAAATTCGTGTTGCTTACTGTGAAAAGAACGGTATTTTAGACGAAAACGTGTTATGTTTTAGGTTTTAGAAGGAATGTGGATTACCTAAATATTGTATATAAGTTATACTTAGCTCATTATGCGGAAGAGAAATAACCATAGTTTTGTGCCAGGTTGCAATACTCAGTACAAAAACAGTAAGCCGTCACTCTTTGGAATACCCAAAAATGATAAACTTTTACAGCAGTGGCAAAGATTGATTCCCGGTGCAGATAAAAACTTAGACAAATTTAGTGCTGTATGTGAACTGCACTTTGAGAGATTTGTGGTTCGAAATTTTGTGCATAAAATAAATGAGGAGACTGTGTTAATACCCAGAGATCGGCCCATCTTGACACCAGATGCAATTCCAACAATATTTCCAAACCTTCCCCATTATTTGTCAAAACCTCTGGCAAAATACAGGAAAGTTAGGGAAGCCGATGATAAGCCTGATGGTAATTTAAATAGCTTGGAATTTACTTCCCAAAGAGTTACACTGAACTGCCTTCTGAATATCACAGCCTTCAGAATTTTGGGGTAAGCAAATTCCTGCAAATAATTCAAAGTGCATAATTTTCCATGTTCATTCATTCAAATGTGAATTGTCAAATTCATTGACAACAGAAAAACTGGTTGTTGTTACCAAAAGTGAACCAGAGGTTACCTATAAAGTGTATTTACGTGGATTAAAAATTAACTCAGTTTCTAATATTACTTCTAAAGATGAATTAAAATCCATTATTCGAGACACTGATAGGCTAACAGTATGTCATGGCACAGGCTTCATTTCAGAATTTGAAAATAACATGAAGTACCTTGAAAGTGGAGTTATTTTTTAGAATAATTTGTACAGCAAAAATTGTGTAAGGAAATTAACAACAAAGACTTGCCTCAGATGTAAGTATCTGCAGCGCTTACTTTTGCACAAAATAGCTTATCATAGAAGAAAGGCTACATTTAAAAATAAGTATCAAAATACAGTTCGGAAAATCAACAGGCTGAAGAAACTAGTTATTTCGCTCTCTAATTAAACTTAAAAAAAAAAAAAAAAAAAAAAGGAATTTTACAGAACTTTTCGTTAATGAAAAAATAGCAGAATTACCCATTAAGCAGCAGCAAATGGTTATTCATTGTTATAAGGCAGCAAAAAAGAAATCTGCAAGGGGTATGTCATATACCAAAGAATGGTTACTTGAATGCTTACTAATGCACATAAAAAGACCAAAATTGTACGAGCACATACGGAAAAACGAAATCATGATCCTACCTAATAGAACAACTATTAGAAAGTATATTTCAAATTACAACAGTGGTTTTGGATTCAATGCACTGACGTTTGAAACTATTTCAAAGAAAACAAGTGAAATGGAGCCTTTTGCAAGACATGGTGGTATATTAATAGATGAAGTGAAGCTTACAGAAAAACTGCAGGCAAAATCATGTGGTGAAATATTAGGGTTTGTTCATATTGGGCCATACACTTCAGAAACTGTTAAGCATACCCCATGTAATCACGGACTGGTAATGGTGTTTCAGCCATTAAATGGAGATTGGACCCAAATAATTAGTGTTTTTGCCACAAGTAACAATATAAGTGGAACTTTGCTTGCAAAATTAATTATTGAAGCTGTTATTCTCACTGAAAATGCAGGTCTGTTTGTTAATTTCATTACGTGTGATGGGGCTTCTTGGACCAGGAATATGTGGAAGACATTTGGTATATCAGCAGATTGTTCTGGAACTAAATACAGCATTATGCATCCTACAGATTGTTCTAGAAGTTTACATTTCATATCAGATTTTCCTCACTTAATAAAATGTGTACGGAACGCATTTGTTACCAGAGGTTTTCTTCTGCCTGAAGGAGAAGCAAGACCAGAGCATGGTGAAGCAGCATGGAGGAAGGACTCTGACATAATTACTCTAAAAGCCATGCCAAAAATTACACGTGTTCATATTAACCTGAATAACTTTGAGAAAATGAGGGCAAGCTATGCTTTGCAGCTTTTTAGCAACGAAGTATTAAAAGGCCTTTTTCTCTATAAGCATCATATTGAAATATAGTTTGGAAGTACTAATGCAACTGCATTTTTCGTAAAGTTGATGATGCAGTTAATTACTGTAATGGCCTCTAGGGGTCCATCAAGTAGTCTCCGCATAGATTCTGAGGGATGCAAAGTACTTAATGATGTTCTGTTATGTTTAGATAAATGGGAAGCTTTTGCAGGAGATAAGAAGACTGGGTTTTTAAATGCTAACACAGCTGCAGGATTATGAGTCACTATAAGCAGTGCTATCTCTCTACTAAAATATCTATACGAAACCTTGAACCACAAGTATGTAATGACATCGTGCTTGAGTCAAGACTCGATAGAAAACATTTTTGGCATTATTCGACAACTGTCAGGCTGCAATGACCACCCCACTGCAGCAGAACTTTTAGTGACCATTCAGTGTTTAAGTTTTTATAATCTGGCCAAGCCTGTAAAGTGTGGTACTGGCTGCACAACAGAAATCATCAATTCCCTTATTGAGCCAAGTGACTCCATCAGTTGCAAACCTAATGTTTTGTTAAATTTAAATGAACTTTTAAGTGATGGAATGCTATATAATGTGAAAGATACCTTGAATAGTGCTGCATATTCTGATTGTGCTTCCCTTTTCCTACATAATTCCCATAACCAGTTGCTAGTTTATGTAGCTAGAAATGTATTGCACTAACTAAATGCAAAGATTGCACCAAAATGTGTTTAACTTGCAGTATTGAAGAAAAGGCCAGATTTTCTGGAACGCTGATACGAGATTTTGATAAAGGTGGCTTATTATATCCATCAAAGGAACTCCTAGTTCCTGTCAGTCAACTGGAAGGTATTTTTACACATTATTTCAGCACCGAAAAACTACACAGAGATAGCATCATTGATATTTTAGCTATCTTGATGATAAAGAAAATTAAATTCATTGGTTGTGCAGAACACAGTAAAGATGTGACATGTAAGATTGCAAAATTTTATTTACTGACATGGTTATATTTTTATATAAAGTGACTTAATAAGATTCACAATGATAATCAAGAAAAAATGAAGTACCTTAAGCTGAGACGCTGCAAATAAATATTAAGTCCCTGGATCTGGGTGCTGAGGTTCTTTTTATGAGGAAGCAAGTGAGAGACAGCTTTATAATTACTGTGGAGTGAGTAAATGTATGTGCAGTCAGTCAATAGCTCTCATTTATAATTATTGTGTAGTCGGTAAATATATACAGACTCCACTGTAATGCTACAGCTCAAACCCTCACCCCGAGACTCCCTCAAAACTACTTTAACAGTTAATAAGAACTTCGCAACAGAACAGGTTCTGTCATTCAAATCCAGGGGTTTGAACTTAGTCACATTACCAATGTTCAACTCTGAGCAAGCAGAGCAGAAGCATATGACCGTATTAAAAAGATTGGATAACTTTGGGAGTATGTAGCAGTGGCTAGTTAACTTTTCCTTCATTAAATATGATATGTATGCACATAGCAGACAGTAAGCCTAATGCATATGCAAATAAGTAACCCCAGCCTATAATGAGGTCAAGAAATGTCCAGGTTGTTAACAAACTTAGAAAAGAAAGTTCCAAAAACTGGTAAGTTATTTAGAGATTCAAAATTCATTTCTGTAAATGTATTTATTTTTAAAAAATAAATTTTTTGCCCCCCCCTCCTTCAAGTAACTGAATAGTTCAGCAGATAAGATAATATACAAAAAGATTTTAAGGAACATGTGTGGTGGTAATAATATTGCAGAGTTACTATTTGTTATTAAAAATGTTTAGAACTGTGGGATTCTTTAGCAAACTGCCACACCCCTTCATCTTTTTTTTTAATGTTCAAATCCCAAAACCACTGGTGGTAATCTGATATTAACACTTCTTTTTTTCAATCAACATTTAGCTTTGGCATTTCCAGTATTGCTAACTAGGGCTTCCATGATGGAATTATATACTACAAAAATCAGTATTTTGAAGAAAACTTGCAAAATGCCATGAGTGACTTATTTACTCTTTACAAGGTGGTGTAAAAGTAATAAAAAAGAAACTAAACACGTATTAAATTTATTTCTGTAAATTTAATTACGTGTGAAAACATCTAATAGTTGTATTCACAAATTCTTGCTTTTTCAATTGCATTTTCTAAGATGCCTAAACATCAAGTTGTGTGTTATTTATTTTTTGTGTAACGTTACTTTTTAAATCCTCCTCCCACGTTCTGTTGCTGATAAATTTCTCTGTTGCTATACAATTGAGAAACGGTTTTTGATAAAAATTTCAACAACTGCTGCATAGCCTTTGACATATAACAGCCCACAATGAATTAATCAAGCTTCTACTTTATAAAAAATAAAAATGAAAAAAAAAACCATTTAAAATGAGATGCTTTCTTTTGCTTCACTGTATAAATTGAATAAAGCTTAACCAATGTGCTGAGATGTGGTAATATTGTAATAAATAATGCTTGGTACATACCAGCAATGTAAGATTAAAACATTGCTTTATTACAAACTGCATGTGGCTTCTGTATGGAAATGCCTAAAGCCATTTATAATGAACTCTCATCAGCACGCCTTTGGTCCCCATGCTGATGAGAGTTCAATACTCAAAACCGATCCACGTCAGAGGTCAGTTTTTTCACATGTGCTTCAACATTTGTTTCAGCTAGTGTAAATTATATCTGTATTACCTATTCCCAACTACTAGGGGCATTAAACAACGTTGTTACATGTTTACATTGTACACAATGTGTCACTGTGCGCACCTTACTGGGACGATAAACCTTTCTGGATTTACTGAGGGGATATCAGTATGAGATTGAAATAATTCCAATTTCAGAAATTAAGAACAAATAAATGTCTTGGTAAATTATTTAATAGTAAAATTTATCTAACGGTATAAAAAACATCCCTCCAAATCAACCCCATTCTTTTTTTTTTTTTTTTCTGAACAATTACTGGTAAATGCTTTCTCATGCATGCATTATGACCAAATAATGCTTCAGTCAGAGAAGAATGTCATTGTAAATACGTGTGACACAGCTTAAATAAGGTGGTACACACCGTTTTTTAAACCAGTCAGTAACAGGCAAAAATAATTTTTGTTAAGCCTCTTAATAATACGTATAGCTTACTCAACGTTTATATATATCTGCTATATCCACGCTAATCACTACGTACGCTGGGCGCTCGGCACACTTCCCCTTTCAGATGCTATATATCAGCTGTTCCTGTATAACCGTTTGAAGAGTAGATACATGGAAGCACAACTTTATATTTACACACTCCCACGTATTTACTTCAAACAGTAAATTTTGCCCGCTGTCCCTAAATTGTTTTTAAGGAGAGCTCTGTCTCTGACTGGCAGCATTAAATTTGTTGAACCACGGCATTACTTATACCTGATCATAGGCCTAACCACTGGGAGGATCAGGACCCCCAGATGTTCATAGAGTGGGATCCCCAATGTAAATGATTCTCCAAATGTTTCGGGAATATATTGATATGAACTTTTTATGTGAACCAACTAAGTTATTTAATAATATAAGATTGTAATTTTTCGTAGAATGCGAACACATGTATAATGTGTACTTAATAAAACAGCGATGTCGATTAAGCATGGTTACCAACATCGCTGGCGTATATATATTATGTGATCAGCCCCCCCCAGATTTTGAAACACGGTTACGCCACTGTACCTGATGGTCACTGGCCAACATCGCCGATGCTGACACTTTAGCATTCAATTAAAAATAAGCGTATTCAATATAATGTCCCATACAAAAAAACCTTGCAATTTCTGTATATACAGCAGGAGCGGCTCCTGCAATAAAGCTGTGGGGCTGCAGCCCCCCACCACACCCCAACCCAAAGCAGTTTTTTTCATGCCACACCAAGAGAGAAGTTTACTGAACTCTGCTGGAAGTTTTTCACGCCACTGGGAGCAAAAAGAATGCTGGCGCGCTGCTCTGACCTATTGAAACCAACTCATGTGGGAAACTCTGCCTATTCCCACATCAGTTCATTTCTTTTGTATAAAACGTCCCTGGGGCGGCAGCTCTTGCTGGTACAGCAAATATAAGTGGTCCTCGCAGTTGTTTGCGAGTGACGTAGCTACAATGCAGTTTCTCGTTGGCTGCGAATTCATCGCCGGGCCTTCAATTTTTTGTTTGTTCCTACTTTTATTCAACATGATAATTCTAACAACTGGAGATCATTCGTGTTTGCTAACAACAAATACTCAGTTGCCGAGATTTTTACCAAAATGTTTCACTTCTGATTAAAATGGGCATGTGAACAAATTGTGATTAAGAATAAAGTTCAGTAATGGATAAATTGAAAAATAAAAAATAAAAATGACTAATTTCTGCAGCGAGATACTTGCACAAAATTAATATTATCACTTACCAGGCACAGTTAAATTTTCGCTTTTAAACTCGTGTAAATTTCTGTTCATCAAAAAACACTGAAGTTGCTCCATTGACCACATTTTACTTTTCTGCTGCATATGCATCCCCCCCCCCCCCAAGCTTTACTTTGAACACAACATTTAATCAAACACAACGGTTTAGAAAATTTACAAAGTTGGTAAATTTTGAAAACAAATTGTTCTACACTAAATTGTAATCATGGCTTGAAAATTGAAACTGGGAATATGTTTGCAATTAGTATTTATTAAAGAGAATGCCTGCGAGTCAAAATTCCAAAGGGAGCGTATCAGAAGAAAAATATTTATTATATTTCTAGAGGTCACAATTGACACCTGAAAATGCGTATATGACGTTGGGTGCGTGTCCGCTGTCATTGGCACACACATTATTTTTTTTACCTTGAAAACTGGTTCCCGTAACTGAGTGTGTGTTGCTCTTACAGTATCTACATTTATATATCATTTACAACCACTATCTCAATCCACTGCTGGATGTCCACAACAGTCTGTTTAGAGCCAGTTTTCTTCTTGCTCCCGAATTTCATCCACCCATCTCCCACATCATCTTCTGGGTCTTTTTTTTTTTGTCTCTTGCTATCCAGTTTAATATTTCTCGCTGGCTCTTTCTTCTAGCAATATGTCCATCCCATTGCAATTTCAGGGATTCTATCATTGCTGTCTTCCGTCCGTTTCCCGATCCAAGAGTTCCTCTTTGTATCTTCCCTGTTCCTGGTTACATCAAACATGCATCTTTCAATGCTTTTTCCCGTTGTCTGCAATCTCGGTATATCTGTTTCAGTTGAGGTCCACGTCTCTGCTCCATTCGTAACAACTGGAAGTATGCACTTATTAATGAGAGCCATGTTAGGATCGTTAGAATAAGGGTCCTGTGTGAAATGTATGTGGAACTAATTTCTTTGCTGTACAATGGGGTATGCGTGGGTGATGATCAAATGATCACATGTAGAGGATTTTAGGAAGGGAGTATCTGACCCCAGGTCTTAAACAACCCTTAGAAGTAGGATACTAGGAGATTTGGGCTAGACGCCCAAAAGGAAAGTGATACGGAAGCTAAGTAGAAAGGGGAGGAAGACGCCCTTACTTATTACCGGGGGCCAGTACCCGGTGTATGCGTGGGTACCTATCCACAAGGTAAGCAATGAGGAAATGTACACTAAAATACTGGATAGCACTACAATTCGATTTGGAAGTTCACATTAAAGTGACTTGTGACTACAAAATATGCTAAACACTTTTCTTTTAAGAAATAATGCATCAAACCAAGTTTTATACGCCGATTATTTTCTTCATAAATGTGGCCACCCACTGATATCTGTTGCCTGATTCAGGTATCGGTTACCTCTAGAATTTCCCCATCAGTTGCTAAATATAAATATTCATTTCTACGAGTATATATATACACATAAATTATTATTAAAGAGACAGCATGAGCAGGCTCAGTAACTTAGCTTTCGAAGTGATATCTACAAAATTTGAATGCAGCCCCTCCAACTCAGCTTACCACTAGCCGCTACTGAGTGATATACATTTAAATTTTCCAAACAGCACGTCTTTACTTGGCACATACAAGCCATTTGTTAGCGTTTTGGTAGGCATTCTTCGAGGAGGTAGCATATATATTTAAATCACGCATAATTATACTTTCAATTACATTTGCCGACGCTGCACTCTGCGCCAGACTTAGACATTTCACTGAACCATAAAATGTGTTTCCATAATCACACACTTAAGAAAATCGTACATATCCTAATCCAACCCCTGTTGTTTGGTTCACATTGCACAACAGTACGCACAATCTTTGACACAGACGCCGTCTGCAGCGCCGCGATGCGGCGTGGGACATATTTCGAACGCAGTTTTTGAGTTCGCACGGCACACTTCCCCTTTTAGACGCTATCATCATCATCATCATTGTCAACCATTATCAATCCACTGCTGGACGAAGGTCTCCCCAAGTTTCCTCCACAACGGTCTGTCTTGTGCCAGTCTCCTCCATGTCACCCCTGCATACTTTCGAATTTCATCCACCCATCTCCCATGCGGTCTTCTTCTGGGTCTTTTCCTGTCCCTTGGAATCCAATCTAAAATTTCGGCTGTCCATCGATGATCTGTCCTTCTGGCAGTATGTCCAGCCCATTGCCATTTCAGGGATTTAACTCTGATCATGATGTCTTCCACTCTTGTCATTTTTCGGATCCACGAGTTCCTCTTCTTATCTTTGTCAAATTCGTGTAAAATCGGAAATTCAGGAACTGGAAGAAATTTCCAGAATTCAACATAGTTTGAACTAGTTGAAGTAGAAATAAACTCATTATATTTACCTTTAAGTGCAATATTATGCTGAAGGTCAATAATTTCTATCTGCATGTCTGGAGGATAATGGTTTAAGTTTCCAATAGCAATTGAAAAGGGTTTTTAAAAAGTTCACTGTTTTTCTTATCGTTCTAGAAATCCCAAAAACTTGTTGCAAAGGAGTCATGTAAAACATTATTAACTTTTTGTACTTCTCATAATTTGGGGCATTTTCAGATACTTTTTCTTGTTCTTGCATCTAGCGAATTGAGATCATTTGTTTTGAGAAAAATCATTTAAAAGCAGCAAAAGTTTAGTCATGAAAGATGATACAGAAGTCATTAATGTTGGAAAAAGGCAGTGTTTTTCTTGTAAACATAAATTTAAACTGTTCAGATGCCCCATTATATCTGTAAGAAATGCGAAATCCCACAGCCAGTCTTCATCCTTGAGAAGTGAGCACTCACTTGTGAGTAAACCACTATCTTCAAAATACTTTAAACTAGTATGTTGCAGGTTCCAAAATCTCTCCAAGGCCTTTTCCCTTTGTAAGCCAACGCACGTTACAGTGAAGAAGAAATTCACCATTTCTTCCAGCTCCTCCGCAAACAAACTGCGAAATTCCCGACGATTGAGTGCACAGGCTCGAATTTTGTTAATACAACGCACTACTGGATCCAGAACAGAAGATAACCCCAAGTCCTTTACACAAAGAGCCTCTTGATGTATGATGCAGTGGTATTTGAATATTTTCCTTTCCACATAATTTTTCAAGTAACGCTACACACCCCTTTTTCGTACCAATCATTGCTGGAGCCCCTATCTGTGCAAATACTGTCTAATCAATCATTTTGCACCGTAACACACAGTTCAAGCAAAGAATATAAACGCTTGTAGCTTACGTCTAGTCTTCACGGTTAACGGTATGTGCCAGATTTAGCAAATTGAAAATGTGGAAGCAGGATATTTAAGGTGCGCATGCGCATATAGATCCAGAATTCGTCCATAAAGGACGTCCAACGGATGTCTCATGAATGACATCCACTGTACGTTCAGATTTCGTAACTCCAGAATTCGTCCTTTAAGGAGCGCATGCGCATATAGATCCAGAATTCGTCCATAAAGGACGTCCAACGGATGTCTCATGAATGACATCCACTGTACGTTCAGATTTCGTAACTCCAGAATTCGTCCTTTAAGGACGTCCAATGGACGGCTATATGTGATGTCTAATGGACGTCTACTGGACCTGACGGATGTAATATAGACGTCGCTGGTTGTGTGGGTTATGGCTGGGAATGACGTCACCTCTTCCAGG
The DNA here is from genome assembly GCA_039090855.1 of Macrothele yani. Taxonomy (NCBI): domain Eukaryota; kingdom Metazoa; phylum Arthropoda; class Arachnida; order Araneae; family Macrothelidae; genus Macrothele; species Macrothele yani. The sequence continues at coordinate 121,544,628 of CM077004.1, read as the reverse complement.
GATGGCAATTCGGTGCCAAAGTGTGCTAAAACAAAAGTCTTGCGCCATCTTGCTACAAAAGGCGGGTTTTGTCGTTAAACCTGTGTGAGGTTCCTCTCTTTCCGAGAGTGACGGTTTTGTGCCATTGGGCGCCAGAACCTCTGTGCCCCGTCGTCATCGTCTGGACTTCTTCAGTACAGTAAATCCTCCGTGCGCATTCTTCCGCTTGACGCTGAGCATGTCCATGTTCTGGGAAGAATGATTCAGCGACTCCAAGTACTAGGCATTTTACTTAGTTACTATGGAAATTTTCGACGGAAAGCATCGAGTAGTCGTCGTTTCCGGCGTAATTTTCTACGGAAAGCATCGAGTAGTCGTCGGTCAGCTACGAACGACGGAAAACGTTTAGTATGCAACGGAAATCGAAAATCTCGGTGAAATAACATTATTAAACATCTGTGTAAAAGTTTATTTTTGTGTTTTCAAGATTCTAACACTTGTTAAATATTTTCGGGAATGTTTCTGGGTGTTGAGAATGTCACGTCGTTTTCAGTTTCCTTATATAACATTTTTTCGACCAAGTCCCCCTTGCCACCCTCCCCTCTCTCTCTCTGCCTGATTATATTTTTATTTTTGATGTTTTCTTGTCATATCCCTTGTTTTTAATATCTTCGGTAATAGTGAAAAGGAGCGACTTCGTTTTTTTTTTTTAAGAATTTTTTCTAATGAAATGCATGTTACACAACCGTATTTCTAATAAATACACTATCTACCAACAAGTAATTGGACACCTGTGATAGCGAAGGAAAACGAAGTTTATTCACCTTCAACAGTTGGTGGAGCCTCCACGAGCGGCGACCCTCCGGGGCATACTCTCAACCAGGCGTTGTACGACGGCTAGCGGTATTTTCTACCACTCGGCTTGGAGAAAACAGGTCAGTTCCTTCACCGATTTCGGACGGTGGGGGCACCCCTTAAGTCGACGCTCCAACTCGTCCCAGAGGTGCTCGATAGGGTTAAGGTCCGGGCTCTGCGCAGTCGTCCATTCGATTAACCCCATTGTCACCATACCAAGTTATGGTGGACCTAGCAACATGACAGGTGACATTGTCATCCTGAAAGTAACATGGGTCCACCCCGTAAAACTGCCACAACGTAGGAAGCGTATGGTCATCCAAAATGGTGCAGAAGGTCTCGGTGTTGAGTCTACTAGGAATTGCGACCAAGGGTCCCATGCCATACCAGGAGAAACACTCCCATAGCATAATTCCACCGCCGCCAAACTTCACAGTTGGCACAATACATTCCGGCAGGAGACGTTCTCCAGGCAGACGCCAAACCCAGACAATGCCATCCGAACGGTAGAGGATGAACCTTGATTCCTCGCTCCAGAGAACCTGTTTCCACTGTTTTTTTTTTTATTGGAGGTTTAACGACCACCGTGAGCAACTCAATGGGCTATAAGCAGTCGCCCGTCCCTAATTTAGGGTCACTGGTTCCAGGGAAGGGAGAGAGCCAGTGCCGTAAGACAAACACAACATCCATGCCTCACCGGGATTCGAACCCGGACCCCGTTCGGACGAATGATCAGAGGCCAGCGCCTAAGACCACTGCGCCACCGGGGCGGCATTTCCACTGTTCAACGGTCCACTGTCGACGTTCTTTGCACCACGTTAGCCGATCAGCGCTATTGGACTTGGTGATCAAAGGCTTGTGGTCGGCAGCACGTCCATGATAACCGAGCAGATGGGCTTCCTTACGGATGGTATTCATCGAAAGAACCCTCCCGGATGCCTGTTGAAACTCCTCGCGGATGTGGCCTATCGATTTGTTTTTTTTTTTATTGGAGGTTTAACGACCACCGTGAGCAACTCAATGGGCTATAAGCAGTCACCCGTCCTTAATTTAGGGTCACTGGTTCCAGGGAAGGGAGAGAGCCAGTGCCGTAAGACAAACACAACATCCATGCCTCGCCGGGATTCGAACCCGGACCCTGTTCGGACGAATGATCAGAGGCCAGCGCCTTAGACCACTGCGCCACCGGGGCGGCCCTATCGATTTGGTGCGGTTCTTCCGAATTTCTCTGGCCAGCACCCGTCGGTCTCTAACTCCCAGTTTTGTGGGTCTGTCGGGTCGGGCCACATTACGACAGTCACCTCTCATCTTCCACTTGCCAATCACGTAGGTCACTGTCGATTTTGGGTACTTCAACTCGCTAGATATGTCACATATATGGATCGGCCATTTCTGTGATACCCGACGATTAGACCTTTCTCGAAATCAGAGAGCTCCAAACTGCGTGGCATATTGCATGCGACTGGTTGCGTTGTTGTTTTCCACACGATATTTAACAGCGGCGGCCGTGACGTGTATCGGGACCGCCACTATCGTCGATTGCAGGGGTGTCCAATTACTTGTTGGTAGATAGTGTACATACTTCTTCAAAACTAATCAATAGAGAGCAATCGTTTTCTCCCTTTTATTAAACTAAATTAAATTTCTAGATAGGTATTTAATCCGCCCGTGGAGGAATCCGTGCCGTTTCCGTGTCCCGTAAAATTGTTTCACGGCAGATTGAGCAACGCAGTATCGAGTTTTCATTTTCATTTCCCATAAAATTCGTGTTTTTCCATTTCTTAGCTACTTCTTACTCATACATGATATTATTTCGTGGATTCGCGGAATTCCGCTTTTTCTGTCATCATTTGGGTCATGCTTGAGATCAATGTAAAACGGAAAAGCTGTTTTGGGGGGAGAGGGTCTTTTCCGTCTGGGGACGGTATTTCATCTTTCGAAAGCGGAAGTTAAACGGAGTGAAGATTTTTTCCCATAATCCTAATTTATTTTTCTCGCGATGTTGCTTCTGCCCAGTATTGTTATTAAGTTTCATTTTAATGCATAAATATTTGCATTCTAGCTTCAAAAACGGAGAGGAAATGTCCGAAAATGGAAGTCGGACGGAGCAAAGATTTCGCCGGCAATCGTAATCTCTGCTCGCGTGACGTTCACTGTAAAAAAATTCATGGTCAAATTACGGCAGATACACCGGCAGCTGAGTGGCCAGTCAATAAACCGTAATTTTACAGTACCATACTGTAATGTTCATGAACGGTCTAATGACCGGGAAATAAAAAACGGTCAAACTACCAGAAAATGGGGCCTAACACGGTAGATCAACCGTAAATTTAATAGGTAGATAAACCGTACTTTAAAGAAAAAACATGGCAAAGCCTGTTAAATAAATACGGTGTAAATACCGTAATTTTACAGTACCATACAGTAATGTTCATTAACGGTCTAATGACCGGGAAATAAAAAAGTCAAACTACCAGAAAATGTGGCCTAACACGGTAGATCAACCAAAAATTTATTACAGTAGATAAACTGTATTTTTTAAGAAAAAACATGGCAAAGCCTGTTAAATAAATACGGCGCAAAGACTATTTTTTTACAAAAATGTCAAACCACAGTTTTTTAGATTTGGTTTAATGACTGTTTTTTAATCATTGTTTAATAATTAATTTTTTTGTCTAATTAGGGCTTCACACGCCCAATTTGCCTGCTAACCTGCATATTATGCATATAGAAACAGTTCACTCTTTCAACTACTCACTCAAAGCTGTTCAGTTACAATTTTTCCCTCTTATTTTTGCAAAATTGCATGTGTTAATGTTTTCCTTTATCTATAATATGCATTTGTTATTTGAGTTTTTTGTGTTCATAATTTGTGCAAACTCTATAAAATACAATGTAATTATATACACCAATCAGCCAAAACATTAAAATCACCTACCTAATATAATGTATATCCTCCTCCCACCTGATGAGACAGACTCAACGAGATGTTGATAGGTCTCTCTTGGTATCATGACTGCAACAGAAGATCCCAGTTCCCGTAAATTGTGGTTCAGGTGATGCTGCTCGTACTCCTTCCTCCAACTGAAATCATAACTGTTCAATAGGATTGGGGGCCATGGCAAGTATAGCAAATTCTTCGTTGATTCATGTCTGGCAAATTTGGGGGCCGTGGCATTAAAAGGAATTCCTCGTTCTATTCTTGGAACCATTCCAGGACTTTCTATACAATGTGGCACGGAGCAGTCTTGTTGAAAGGCACCATCTCCGCCAGGGAATACAGTTGCCATAAGGTAGTTTTAATGTTGTGGCTGATCGATGTACATTTATATAAAGATTTCAAATACGGTCATCACTAGGAGGCAACTCAGTCTAACAAAATGGTCAAAATATTCATTTATAAGCAAGTTCAGTGGTATTTGTAAGAAGCATATTATCCCACACTGTCAATTCATTTTCACCTGATAAACAATTATGCATTATTTACTATGTAGCAGTGGCGTAACCACATTTTAAAATCTGGGGGAGTACGATCACACATACACACATTATATATATATACATTAGGATCCCCGACTCTGAAAATCTGGGGGGGGGGTCTGACCCCCAGTGGTTACGCCTATGCTATGTAGTTTTACTGATATTGGCAGTGCTGCAACATGTAAGTTACCCAAAAAAAAAAAAAAAAGAAAAAGAAAAAGACCCATAATTACAAATTCTACGCATCTTTTGGGACCCCACACTTAATTTGTATTTTTTTAACATGCCATTTGGCAAAAGTCAAATTCATGAGGATTAGGGAAAGAACGAAAACAGCCAGAAAGGCACCATCCCTCAAGATCACTGTTAGAACTAGATCTACTGACCCAGCGGACCACTAGAATTTGCAAACCACCTACTGGCCCGTAAAAATATAAAAATTAAGACATTTACAATATATGTAGAAAATAACGTATCATTTCAATGGAATTATCCAATATTTGTTTTTAAACCTATCATTAGTTTGCAGCCTAAAAAGGAAAACCATACAGCAAGGTAAAAGAAAAAATAATTTTTGAACTTGTGAGGGGGAAAAAAAAAAAACTTACTGGCCTTCTGGGCCAGTAAAAGTCAATAAGTTCAGTGGTCCAATGGAAGTTTTACTGGCCAATGCCAGCGGACCACTGGATAATTCGAACACTGCTCAAGATTATGTAAGTATATAATATAAGGTTAAATGTAAATGTACAAATGTCCTGATTAATTTATTAAATCTTTCAGCTCACTTAATATTGGAATAGCTAAAATTTAAAACATGAAAAACAAACAAATTTACATTTAATGAAGAATACTGAACGATTATACTTTACTAAAAGTTGTACGTCTAGTTCAATGATTGTTTGTTAAAAGTCAGAACTGTTCAAGAGTAGTCACCACACAGTTCCTGTGTTTTGAAAAATAAAAGTTGCTCTGGTGTTCTGAGCTGACTTAAAATGAATCTTTGGGTAGTTGTTCCATTATGATAAAATTTAGTAATGTAGTTGAAAATGATGAAATTTAAATTGTCAGCACTTGATTTTTTTTAATTGTTTTCAAAGAGCATAAATTAAAAAGTCAAACAATGTACATTACATTTATCTTTCATTTGTTTATGTAAGTATAAATATTCATTCTCGCTTGATTCTTTTAATTTTTGCAAAGGACCCAGAATATCTCACAAAGTAGCCACTTTTTAAAAATCTATGGGTCTCCAGGACCCAGCTTAATAACAATGTAATAGCAGCTCTAAAGATCACTGGAGTGAATGACAACTTGAAGGAAATGAAATTGTTAAATCCTATAGTAATAGATATCAGCTTACCCTTTTAGGTTAGCTTCTGTTGAACATTTTCTTGCACGTCAGGATTCTGGGTTTCCTGTGTAGAGCTTCCAGCTGGGTGTGCCCCCCCCCCTCATTTCACCATTGTTGTTCTTCACATGTGTGAAACAAGCAAATTAAGCGACACAAAGCATTCTTGTGATAGCCCGAAGTTCACCATAACTTGAAAAATATTTTACACTGAACTTGAATTCTTTTACTAACACTTAAATCCAAACTTAGGCAACTCAGGAAACCTATTAAACATACATGCACTTCACAAACCTATGACATACCACCAAATTCACACACATCCAAACCAGATACTAAAAGACAAACAATTCTAACTAAACTGTAAAAACCTATTTACATTATGTACATCAAACCTGCTATTATTGTTATTTATGTCATTCTATCTCATTCGTACATCTCGCCTCAACTCAATGCTCACGACACGTGCTGGCTAATCCCTTTACCACACCTCTGCTTTTCCCCAACAGATTGCCTCAAGCACTTTCTGCCATCTCCATGGCCATCCTCTGGAAGCATTAGCAATGGTGGTCCATCTGTTGCCACAGAGTGAGTGAGCATTAAGTCCTGTGCAAAATATTAAAACCATTCACGTCACTGAAAATCAAGAACAAATTATAATGCTTTAGCTTCCTTGGAATTTTCCAAAGGACAACTAAAACAGTTAATTTCTGCATGACAACACAATGTGAACCACATTTTAAATATTTTTTGTCCCTACAAAATACACAACTTCTGGTGTGACAGTCGCAGTTAATTTTGGGTAAGTTGCAAAACCAAAGTGCAGGTTGTTTGCAAGTATAACAAACGGATGTCAGAACTACAGAGATAATGGTGTATAGCAGTTGGTTTGAAGACAATGGTGAATCATTAGTATTTTTAAAAATAAATCATACATATGCTGAGAACTAGAAAACATTTACCAACACATATTTTTCCATGTGCTCTGACAAAAAAATAATAATAATATATGCTTCTTAAAATTTAGGACTACCATTACCAAAATAACTGATACATAAATATGTATATGTATCAACTTAAATATGAAGGAAAAAGTACTGAATCAACTGGATTTCATTCTTTATTTTTTCAAAAAAAAAAAAAAAAAAAAAAAAAAAAAAAAAAATTGATTGGGCGAAGTACATTTTTTCAACTATTATATCGATCGACTTATTTCATAGCCAATGTTATTTAGTTATTTATAAATATACACATAGTGACAATGTTTTTTTTTCTTCTTTAATTATGTGTCACTTATAGCCTTACATCCGTCAAGCGACTGTCTTGCTCTTTCACTGTTACATAGGTTCGTCATTTTTGGATTCACTTCAGCATAATTTCTTACCTTTCTTCTTTAGATTGACACAAAGGATTTATTCACACAAAGTACCTGTGATTAAAGTGAGACATTACCACAATGAAATATTTCATAAAAATTCTGGCTTCTAAAAAAATGAAATATATATATATACACACACAATAATAATATGTATCTTCATGAACACTGTACGGAAGACTCAGGTGTGGTGAAGTTCATTAAGACTGAGAAACTGATATCACAGTGCTGCAAAACAATCTGCAGGGTAGTCACAGGGCAAGGCAACCATGATATAAGAAACTAGGTAACAACCCTTAGGAAACAGGCGAGATTTTCCCAGGCCACTGTCTTTCCACCCTAACATGCGAACTGCAAAAATAGTCAGCAGGTAAAAAATAGGGAAACCTAACAAATTTTAGCACCAACCCCTTTATGGAAATTTATCGCTGTCTGTCATGGCATTCTTGTTTTGCAGCTTAGAAAGAAGCCCAATTAAAGATGACAAATAATTGAAATTCACCAGGAAATATTGATCTGTCATGGTAACAAGTATGAGTCACCACACTGCAAGTGGTGACCAGATGTGGCCTGTTCATTTTTGTAATGCAGTCACACATGACAAGTAGAATTTTTTTTTTTTTCTGAATTGTGTACAGTTATTGACAGATTAGGAAGAAAAGACCATAACAAAGGTTGAGACTTGAGAGCATAGCAAAATTTGCACTAGGCTAATTTATGCCAAAATAAACACTTCCAATAACTTATGAAAAGAACAAGTTTGTAGGCAAAAAGAAATTATCTGATCACCAGTGGAGTAACGCAAAATATCTGTTAACCCCCCCCCGCGCGCAAAATTTTCCTAACAGGCCCCCCACAACATGGTAATAATTAATGCAAAAATTGAGGGTAAATATTTAACTTTGCTGTAGTAAAAATATTGATTTTTTTGTTTGATTGGAGGTTTAACGACCACAATGAGCAACTCATTGGTTCTAGGGAAGGGAGAGAGCCAGTGCCATAAGACAAACACAACATCCATGCCTCACCGGGATTCGAACAATGATCCCTTTTGGACGAATGATCAGAGGCTATCGCTTAGACTACTGCGCCACCAGGGCGGCATAAATATTGATTCCATGATCACTTTAGTATTGCTTTAATTATGTGATCACTTATTCCGGTAAGTATCCTTGATAAACTTAGTACTCAGGGAAAAAAGTGCAAAATCTTTAAATGGCAAATGCTCACGATATCAAATCAATTAAAAACAAATACTGATCTTCGAGTGTATGGTTTCGAACTTTCTTAAAAGCTGTTTAATTCTTTAATACAATAAATTTTGAGAAAGAGGAAAAACAAGTGTTTGTATTTTTCTAGTTTTAAATACTTCAGCGATATTGTTTCTTTTTAGTGTCATATCTTTTACATTCAAGAAGCAAGCATACTTCACAAAATGAAGAAAACTTACATTACTAAAATCTGGATTCCCTTCTAACGTTCTTAGCGAATATTTCAATCAGTTTCTTTACGTCTAGTTTACTGGCTCGGTCATTCTAAATGCTTTTATCATTGCAAGTCGATCAAGCCTACTTTATGTGTGCGATGACCGAAGGTAGTTTTTGATTAACTTCAACTTCGAGAACGACCTTTCTGCTGTACCCACAGTCACTGGGATTGTCAAAAAAAAAAAAAATTTCAACGCTGTCACAAGGTCCAGGACACTGGGTAATATTGTACTGTTTTTGAAATATATGAGCTCCATAAGGTCTTTTACAGAGCCACCAGAAATATTTTTTAACTGGTTGCTCTCATAGCATTTCTAAATGAAAGCACTTGTGACAAAAAATCACTAGATAAATAATTTCTGTACTGCAACCTTCAAGACTCAGCTGACTGGAATAATTCACTTTCATTTGCATTTAACAAATCAGATGACTGCAAGAAAGGAAATTTATTTGCTACTGAACTTAGTCCTTCAAAATGGAATTTTATTTGAGAAATGGTGATGCCTATAGTTGCAAAAAAGACATTAATTAATTTTGAATTTCTTTTCGGGGTTGTGTAACCTACTGTCTTGATTTATTTAATCAAAGAACTTTTTTGAGTGATGCGACCATGTTTCGCTAAATTTATCTTCAACACTCCATGTGTTGGCAAGAATAGATGAAGTGCTTTTAATATCTTTGAATTCTCCTCTTATATCAGAGTTTTTCACTCGCTGATTGTAGCATGTCAGCTGCATTTAATAATTCAGCGTCCTTTGACTGCAAAAAGTTTTGACACATTGCTAACTATTTCCAATATTTTGTGTTCCATGAGAACAATCACAACAAAATCAAAAGGTCTCCAAACATTTTTAAAATCTCATAGCTGCGAAAAAAGAGGGCTTTAGCCCTCTCTTCGCAGATATGAAATTTTAGTATGATTTAGGTAAAAACTTCTAAAATGTCATTATACCCAAAACTAATGGCACGTAGGGCATCGTATCAAGCACAACTTTTTCCCAGTTAGGTTACACTACGATTTTCCTAATAATTCCCATATTTTTTCTAATTCTTTTTAACAACAGAATTGTGGCCACTCACATTGTTGGCTCCATCATAAGCTTGTCCTTTACAATTTTCAAGGAACAGTTCGTTTTTGTTTATCATCTTTCATTTTACCTCTGTCAGTCCCACTGCACTTTGGTCTTTGACATTTCAAAACCTAAAAATCTTTCGTTAATTTCAATTTCCACTGGAGTTCCATTTTCGTTGTATATGACGGTGACTTATCTAAATATTTGGCCCTTTTCTTACGTTGTATCTAGAATGGTTGAGTAGAACTGTGCCTCTCTAATTTCTATTATAATTTCCTTCTTAATTTCGGTAGCCAAAAGCTTAAACATATCGTTTTGTATCGTTGAACTGAAATATTTCATTTTCTTTTCTATCAACTGATTAAGAATCAGGTCATATTTGCTGAGAAGCTTAATTATAGATAAAGAATTCTTCTTTAGTTGGTGGCTTTATATGCAGTGGTTGTGAAACTTGCCGTAACACTGGTAAAGTCTGTTTGATAATAACAGATACAGTCGCGATTCCTATAATAATAAAAGCGATATGAACAGTTGCAGGGTAAATGCGCCATGGCGAGCATCGCAGCTACATGCAAGCAGCGGGTGCCTGAGCGAGCATCTATGTGCCAGGAGCGAGGTTGCAGCATAAACGTACACTACGTTGTCCTACTTTTCCGTTCTCACCGTCCAAGTGTGATGGTCCTTTGCCGGACATTTCATTTGCACCAATCCAATACAAACATTCCTCATCGCAATGCAGGGGGAGGGGAGTTTTCCCTTGGCTGGAAGTAGCATGAAAGCAATTTATAGCACATCAGGCCAGTTAAGAATTTGCCTTAAAATATGAAAAGCATGGGAAGTGCAAATACTTTTGTCACCTACCACTAAAACCAAAGCTAAATTATTTTAACCATTCTTTTCAAAATAAGTACATCAATAAGAACTCAAAAATTCAGGGTAGCAGCAACAGCAAGAAAAAATACATGCTACTAATATCAGAAAGCAAAATATCAATTAAAAATACAAAGTGGTGGCTTTAAGGATTGATTTGTTTGTCCGTGAAAACCATATTGAAACTGGAAATCCAATCACACGCTTTTGGGGCTCCTCAAGCTCTGGAGACCCAGGCGCGCGCCTAGTTGGAAACCCGTCCCTGTACATTAATATGAGAAAGTACTGTATTATAATAATAAAAAATTCGACTCTGAGATGTCAAAGGAAATGCAAGTTGTGATGAACTTTACACAAAAAAGTCTAGTCATGACTACTTTCTATTTTTAAATAAGTCTGATAGATGTATCACCTATTTTTCTCTTTAAAAAAAAATAAGATATAAGATTTTCATTTCTAGGAACTTTTGCCTTCTGTCTCATTTATTTAGCACTGATGGAGGGTGGGTACAGCATAATGCTTCACTGATGATGTGACTTCACTGCTGATATTCAATTAGAATGGCAACATGGTAGAGACCTGAATGGTACATTCAGGTTAAAATGTTCACTGATTCACCCTTTCATGATGCATGTTCTATGGGAATTATTTAAATTCATTTATTGTGACAAACTGACAACATGGGACAGTTGAGATATACCAAATATGGCATCAGCCATCTTGATTTGACATTGAAGTCCAAGGTAAAATGACGTTTTGAAATTACCTGATGCTTATGTATACATATTTGGTGTTTTTATTAACACGCTGCAAAATTAATTGGATTATGCCTTTTTTTTAATGCTGGAAAAAGAAGGGGGGTGGGGGGGGAAGCTAGGTGCAGCACAACTCATGTTATGTTAGGGCCTTATTGCGCCCGATTCCAATTTTCACTAGTCTGCTGCTTCATAAATTCCTCCATCCATTTCATACCTTGCATTTCACTTGCCAAAACCAGTTAACCACTCACCATCTCTTAAAGGCAAAGGGTGGCCTAATGTTAGTGTGCTCAACTTGAGACTTGGCACAAATGCTGGTTTAAGTCCAGCTGACCACTAAAGATCAGTCATGGCTCAGAAGTCATCCTAAACAGGACCAGATTTAGATGAAATTTGCCCCCCCTCGCTACTCATTTTTTTCTTTTAATATACACTGGCGGAAAGTGAAAAAAGAACACCAAGAAGGAATTGGCGGACGCTCATGAAATTTACAAATGCTAATGGGGTTGAGTTTACGTAGGTGTGATGTTAATTTCGGGACCAACCGGTGAGCGCTTACGCCACAGCACGGCATAATATGCAAATTATCGTCGGTGGTATTTAAGGAGTACGGCGAAGTGTATGTAATCAGTCGTCGGCGTACGGACACGTGCGAAGACCCTGAAGAAGCTGCAATGCCTGGACATGGAAGACGTGTACGATTTCAGCAGTTATCGGACTTTGAGCGAGGTCGTCTAGTCGGACTCCACGAGGCCGGATGGTCGTATTGCGGAGCGAATTGGACGGGAAGTATCGGTGGTGGTACGATGGTGGCGTAGATGGTCCGAGGAACATTCCCACACGAGAAGACGTGGAACCGGGAGTCACAGACGGACTGATGAGCGGACCGATCCACACATAAGAAGAGCGGCGTTGTCAAGCAGAACATCCACTGCGACGCAAATCCGAGCTGCCGTTGCACCTGAGGTGACTGTGCGAACAATTCGGAACCGTCTACTGGATGCAGGACTATGTGCACGTATGCCTATGACTACAGCCCACCGCCAGGAACAGCTGCAGTGGTATCGCCAACGTCTGCACTGAAGAACGCAATGGTGATCTGTCGTGTTCAGCGATGAAAGCAGATTCCGCTTGGGAGCCTCCGATGGCCGTATGTGTGTTCGCAGACGCACAGGGGAGCGCATCCACCCTTCTTGCATCCGCCAGCGACGCACAGGGCCTACACCTGGTCTCCTGGTGTGGGGAGCGATCAGGATCATTCCCGTACACAACTAGTGTTTGTACCGGGTACGTTAAACAGCACCTCCTACATCAACATCATTCAGCATGTTGTTGTGCCATTTGTAAGGTCTGTCCATCGTGGTGTTTTCCAGCAAGATAACGCACACCCACACACGCCACGTGCAACGCAACATGTATTTCAGGGTGTGAGACAACTTCCATGGCCTGCATGTTCACCGGATTTGTCCCCCATTGAGCATGTGTGGGATTTTATGGGACAACGACTTATCCGGTCTCCACGGCCAGCCACGACCATCCCCGATTTACGTGTCCAGGTTGAGGATGCTTGGAACTCAATGCCCCAAACTTAAATCCAACATCTGTCCGACAGACTCCATGCCAGAATTGCACAGTGTGACGCAGTTCTTGGCGGTTCAACCTCGTACTAACCATGTTACATGGAAATGTTATTTTTCAGTTTACCAGCAAATACAGCTGCATTTTGCTATAATGTTTTGATCACGTTATCCTCTGTATTCCGTTATTATGCTGTATAAATTTCTTTGGTATCAGACGTCTCCTTCTTGGTGTTCTTTTTTCACTTTCCGCCAGTGTATATTGATATTTTGTTAACAATTTTAGATGATTCAAAAATCAACTTTTGGTATTATATTTTGATAAAATCTTTAAAAAGTGCCTTTATTTTTATTATTGTTTATTATTTATGAAATTTTAAAATGAACGTAATCATGACAGAGGTGGCATCTATGTTCAAACCTGAACTTGTATCTTTACCCCCCCCCCCCCCCCACTCACAGTATTGGAATTTTGTTAGCAATGGAAAGGAAACAAACCGCAGGTGTTCGGCTGAGGTGACAAGTTACAGCACTTCTCAAATAAAGATCAAGAAATATTAAACTGCATACCACAGGACTTACATCTATTGTTTGGTTATAAATATAGTACTGCAAAATAATAATGTTCAATTTTTACCAAATTGTGCAGTCGTATAATTGCACAGATCAGTGGGAAAATTCACCTCTGGCTGTAGCCCGGTTGCACGATCCAAATACAGCACTGGTTATAAACATGTGTAACCCCCATTGCTTGAGGCTTAAATCTGGCATATTTAGCTCTTTGTGTAGCATTAGTAGTGCCTGGCAGGGATTACAAAACACCCAATCATCAATCACTAAAGCAAGATGTTTGTTCTTGGCAGCAAGAGAATGATGACAAATTACAGTAACAACAGAATTCCTGAAACTTGCACGATTGACACTGGAACAGGGGAAAAAATATGCAGTGTCACTTCAAGCTTTGTGATGCAAAAATAGCAGTTAGCAATGAAAGGTTATATGTAATTTTTTATGTATATTTTACAATTCCATCTTCTCATATATCAAACTTATATTTGAATTACAAAACCTTATTTAAATTTTTAAAAGAAGTAGGGTATGGCAAAACGCTATTGTCTGTAATGATAAACTGCAGCCTATGCATATTTCTGGGCCTATCTCCAACGCTCTTTTTTGTCATATCTTATTCAGTGCATCATTTTCTACACGCTGGTGATGTTTTCATACCGATCGCTGCCATTTTTTCTATATTTTACAATTCCATCTTCTGGGTTTGAACAGTGTACCTTGCATCAAGTTTAGCATTGTGGTACTCATTTAAGTTCAGTTTTTCACAGGGATGGTTCACAGTGCAGCCCCCTAGTATCTAAAAAAAAACAAAAAATTAGGCCTAAAAAGACGTATATAAAAATGTTCAACCTGTGATCTTTTCCTTCTGATTGCAAGGGACCTTCCTTTTCTTTACTGGGATTTTTTCACGTAGCATACACATGTTATTGACCCTGTTAAGAAGTTGTGGAAGGGAATCATACCCAGATCCCATAATCATGTGGATTTTCTCCACTAATGAGTCATTATATACGATTTTGCTTACGCATTAAAGATAAAATTCTATTCATAACTTAATCGTGTTTGCTTTCAGCTAGAAAAAGCTTCCTCATGTAGTCCCACTTTGCAGTGATGATGTTGTCTAAGTCAGACAGCAGTCTATGATTTTCCATATCTACTAAAATATTTTTAGATTTTTCTTTGCATTACTGATTACAGTATTATTGACAGATATTGTAAGGTGAGCTAGTAATTTTTTATAATAAATTAATGATTTAAATAAAAGTAAGTTGGAAAAGTGTCCATGTAATTACTCAATTGCTCTGAAACGCTAAATCTGAGGAGAAAAATTGCTCCCCCCCCCCCAAAAAAAAATCAGTTATTTCTCTCCCTGCACGGAAAGGTTGAGTATTTTTATATGTATATACTGAGTGGCCACTTTATTATGACCACCTGACAGTTTTAAGCAAATAAGCTATGGCTGCATGCTGTTACAGCCAGAGAGCGAGGCTAGTATAAAAAGGGAAAGCTTAGTGCTTGCGACAGTAGTAGAAGTGATTTTTAGGTGACGAGATGGGTACAAAAATACGATTTGACGGACTTTCAACGTGGAATGATTGTAGGAGCTCGGAGCCATGGAGCGAGTATCACTGAAACCGCCGCATTTGTGAAATGTTCCAGAGCAACTGTTGTTAAAGTGTTTAAAGACTGGACTGTCAGCCAAAAAACTGGGTCTCTACGTGCAACGTGTGGTCGTTATCGACTAGTGACTGCTCGGGCGAAACGGAGTGTCCAGACTGGTAACAGACAACAGAAGGACAACAGTGCAGCTAATTACAGACCATCTTAATCAAGGATCCCCTCAAATGATCTCTGCAAGCACTGTTCGCCGTACACTGCATCGGATAGGATATGGCAGCCGAAAGCCTGTTCGAACACCTTTGCTGTTTGCAGTTAACAAGAGAAAACATCTCCAGTTCGCACAAGGATTGGACAGTCTATAATTGGAAACAAACTATGTGGTCCGATGAATCACATTTTCAGTTGCACCATGGCGATGGCCGGGTGAGAATTTGGCTGAAAACACACGAAAGCATGGACCCCAAATGCATTGCTACAACCCTTCAAGCTGGTGGAGGCAACGTTATGGTTTGGGGAATGTTTTCCTGACATGCTTTGGGCCCTTTAATTCGTGTTGATCAACGTCTGACTGGCACATCATATCTAAACATTGTTGTGGATCAAGTGCATATTGTCATGTGGATGGTTTATCCCAATGGCGATGGCTATTTTCAACAAGATAATGCATCTTGCCATTGTGCTGGTATTGTACAGGATTGGTTTAAGGAACATGCCGGTGAGTTTACTTTGCTTAGGTGGCCCCCACAATCTCCAGATCTCAACCCCATTGAGAATTTGTGGGATGAAGTTGAACGAGCCATCAGACAGCTGGACCCACAACCCTGCAATCTCACAGTCCTGGAAAGAGCTATTCATCAAGCATGGTCTCAGATTCCAGAAACCACATATCAACATCTCGTGGAGTCCATGCCACGAAGAATTGACACAGTATTATAGGCAAAAGGTGGCCCAATGAAGTACTGAGGGGTGGTCATAATAAAGTGGCCAGTCAGTGTATATATTAAGCAAACAGGGTTAAGGGGAGTCACAATTATGTTTAGCATTGGTGCTAATGCGGAGTTTGACTAAGGAATTTCTTAAATTTAAGCTTGGAACACAATGGCAACTCCGCCTGAAAAAGGGAATTTGCCAGGCAATTATTTGATAGCTATTGGCTGGAGAACAATGAAGACTCCAACCCTGAGTAACAATTGCTATGTTTTTACAGAAATAAAATTAAAATTTGACCACTTATAAAAATCAGTGTTCGAAGTTGGGCGAGATGGCATCCCAGCAGTTAATATTATTTACCATCCCAGCATGTAATAAAATTTAAGCCCGTCACAGACTATAAAAAAATTAGGATGAAAGGGCAAATTTTAACACAAAAACCAGCAAATGAAATTTTTAATGGATTACATTGATAAATAATAGCAGCTGGGACAGAAAAGACCAGACAGATTAAAGGGGGAGGGGCTAAAGGGTAAGGTCAGTTCAGGGGCCCACTTCATAGTCTGACAGGGGCCTGGATTTTTTGTAAGTTTTTGGTCCCCAACAAAATGAGTGTGCCAACACCCATTTTATTGAGGGCTGAAAACTTCATGCGGGTAAAAAGTTCCAAAAAGCGTAAATCGAAGAAATAATTTCAGTTATTCATATTAAATTTACAGCTTCTATTGTCTGGAGGCCCCAAATCTTTTTTTTTTCCTACCTACAGACATTGCTATGTTTTTTTCTCTCAAGTTTCCCTCATAAATGGGCCATATTTTCCAGCAATTTGAACCAAACTATGAATAATAAATTATTTCACTTAAAAAGCTTGAGTAAGACTAGATGGTATGGTCATTATTAATGAGTAAGAGCACTGTTCAGTGTTCACCGACTATGACAATATTTTTAAAAGTGCCCCAGATAATGTATCTGAGAATTTAATAAAAAAACTAGAACCTCGGCAGAAAGCAAAGCCCTTACAAAAAAGTTTATGAAATTCGAATCTGTTTTCATGTGTGCTCTTTGGCATGATATTTTGGAAAGATGCGATAAAGTTAGTACTAAATTACAAAAGCCGTCACTAGATTTGTTAATTGGATGTAACCTTCTTCGGTCACTATCCCCTTTCATTGGCAATGAAAGAAATAATTTTGAAAAATATGAAGAAATGGCTAAAACATTAAGTGAAAAATCTCCTGGAAGTTTTGTCAAATCACGATCAAATAAAAATATGCAGATGACAATAGCCGTAATGAAACAATTTGAAGTAGAAACATTTAATGTATTATTGATGAGTTATTGATATAATAATTTGATTGTTTTCCTAACTTTATTCACTATATTGAAACTATATTTGGTAATACAGTAAAACCTCTGAATAGCAGACACCTCTGGACCAGATAATCTGTCCGCTATTGGGAGGTACACGACCGTCTACTAAAGCCATCGTGCAATACGAACTTTGTGGCCGGTATTCTTTTGCTGTTAAAGTTACATCTATAAATATACATACTTTATATGTACATATTTATGTAGTAATAAATTCCAAAACCACATTAGTAATACTGGACACGATATTGAATATATGTAGATAGTAACTTAAATATTTGAGTTTTCCAAACATGAGAGAAATGCAATTTGCGTACATATACGTAATTAAATGCATGTTTCTGAATAACAAATGTTTTAAAACTTAGATAAAGTACTTACAGCTAATTCATCAATTTATCTGTTAGCATCCTTCCTTCAAAAAAAAAACAAAAAAAAAAAACAACTGACAACAGTGTTTGATTTTTTTCTTTCACCATTTACAGCCCCTTTTTCAATATGAATTTTCAAATTCATCAAAAGTGTTACTTTTGCTAATAAAAAAATTTGAAGTTTTTCAGTAAATTTTTCCGCGGCTCTGAAGTTTTTAATGTTGCACACCTTTTCTGCAGCTCCGTTCACTGCCTCTTCTTGAGGAACTTTGCTGTCTCTTCGAATATGTCGTTCTTGTTGGGTGTGTGTGAAGAAATGAAATCTTGCATCTATCGTCTGTTCAAAACACAGTTCATCAACTGTAATAAAATAATTTCATTTCACTCACAGTTTAAACATGTCAAGAGTTCAGAAATCGAGCGCAGATCATCTGCATTGAAAGTACATACTCTTTGTCTACCGAGACAAACCCTGCTTTTTGGAAACGATTAATGGACTGCGGTTAGTCTTTGATTGCGGAGGTTACTCAAGTGACGGCATGGAGAGCATTAACGTGAAATAGAGGGTAAACAATAGCTAGGAATGATTTAAATAGTGTGCTTGGCATCGCTATAAAATTTCACATACCTTTTTCCCTTCAGTGAACGCATTTTTAGCTTTTTTGACTGAAATCGCTGTCCGCTTTTCAGAGGTAAAAACACAGAACTGCCTATACTTTAGGGACTACAAAACTGTCCGTTAAATGGAGGTGTCTGCTATTCGGGAGTGTCCGTTAAGAAGGTTTTACTATACCAATAACCAACTGTTTAGTGCGTTCTTTTTCAAAAATGGCATTGGTAAAAAATAACTTGCGATAGACAGTTGTTTTTTTTTAATTTTTTTTTATTTGAGGTTTAACGACCACCGTGAGCAACTCAATGGGCTATAAGCAGTCGCCCGTCCCTAATTTAGGGTCACTGGTTCCAGAGAAGGGAGACAGCCAGCACCGTAAGACAAACACAACATCCATGCCTCACCAGGATTTGAACCCGGACCCCGTTCGGACGAATGATCAGAGGCCATCACTTAGACCACTGCGCCACCGGGGCGGCAAGACAGTGCTTCAACAGACTTAATGGTCTGGCTATCATGTCATTAGTACATGATATTGCCAAGCAGTTATCGTTCGATGCACTCCTTCGCAAACCTCAAAGCAAGGAAAAAGACATTTTAAAGATGAACTTAAACTCCTGAACTATGTGTTAACTTCTGTTCTTGTGCATTAATTTCTAATTTTTGTTGTCTATACTTAATTCAATGTTCGTGTTCTTTTAGTATAAAATTTTTGTAAAATGTTTACATTTGAAAAGATTTTGGGTTTTGAGGCACTTTTGGGGTATACTAGCAATGTTTATATTCTACACACAGTACAGTTGAAGAGATTTTCTTAGCTCACTTAGCAGTTCTAATGTAATTACTGTCTTGCGTGACACGTTTGTAAACTTCCTACACAACTGGGTTTACACTGAAAGAAACCTTTTTGGGTACTCATTTTATAAATAAAGTAAACCTATTGCTACTGCTATTAAGAGCATTGGTAGTTTACCTGACATATGTCCAGTAATGTGTTGGGTGATATTTCTGTCATTTTTTTGTAATTTTACAAAAACACTGGCAGTTAAGCAAGTATTACTACACAAAGACCGGTGTGCCGAAACATTTCACCTAATTTTTAAGAAATTGAATGGCTCCGATAAATTTCAGTCTTACCACAGAAATGGCCACCCCGGTGGCGCAGTGGTCTAAGCGATTGCCTCTGATCATTCGTCCGAAGGGGTCCGGGTTCGAATCCCGGTGAGGCATGGATGTTATGTTTGTCTTATGGCACTGGTTCTCTCCCTTCCCTGGAACCAGTGACCCTAAATTAGGGACGGGCGACTGCCTATAGCCCATTGAGTTTGAGTTGCTCACGGTGGTCATTAAACCTCCACTCAAAAAAGAAAAGAAAAAAAAACACACAGAAATGTCTCGAGTTATGAGTAAGTGATATTTCATTTCCGTCATTTTTTTTGTAATTTTACAGAAAACACTGGCAGTTATTACTACACAAATACCTGTGTATTGAATTGATATATTTCACCTAATTTTTAAGAAATTGAATGGTTCTGATAAATTTCTATCTTACCACAGATGAGGTACACACACTGCTAACAGGAGATTTCTTCAATGTGTTGGTTTGCAGAAAAAAATGTTTCAACATCTTCAAACAGACATTTTAAAGACAAACTCCTGAACTAGGTGTGAATTTGTTTTTGGGCATTCATTTCTAATTTTTGTTATCTATACTTGATTCAATGTTTGCATTTCTTTAGGAACAAATATTAAAAATAATACATCTCTTTATGTCTGCAAACACATTAGAAGTACTTTACAAGGCCTTAACACATACATATATATATATATATAAAAGATGTAGGAAGCATGGTGTTAGAATTTTTAGCACCTACGATTGCGTGCTAAATACAAATTTCCTGGCCCCAACGTGGTCTGGGTGAAATTGACCATTATACAATTTATACCTCATTCGCCAAAACTAGTTGTCCCCCTAGTCACAGGAAAAGCGAGGAAAACTAGTTAGTTATCTACTGCATTCGTTTACTTAACTTGTGCGGCCTAATAAATAATTTGAACGAAATACATGAAATAAAAATCAGACTTGCCTGATTTTAGATGTTACCAAAACCACTTAATACTAACATTCTCATCATAATGCACTGTAACTTACACAAAACAAAAAAAATACTTACCGAAAATAAATGCTGCGGTGCTTAACTATCGGCAATATAGTCACACGCCACGAGTTACCTTTACTTCCATCGCTTCATGCCAATATGGCGGCCAGTGAGATGTTGCCATTCAACAGCACGTAAAAAAACAGGCATTATACCGTAATGGTTTAAAAAAAAAAAAAAAACAGTTTAAACACCGTGAACATGTAGTTTATCTACCGAAAATTTACGGTTCATCGCCCGTTGGCGTGCTTAGATCCGTAAACCGTTTTAATACGGTTGAAACACCGACAATTCACGGCAATTTTTTACAGTGTTCCCTTTACATTGTGTTGTTGTTAAATGTCAGTAATTTCATACTTTGGATGCAGTGATGTGCTCCAGTTTAATATTTACATAAATAAATTTCAGTGAATCCCAAAACATGCACTTTTTAAGTTAAACAAATTCAGTACCGTCTCAAAACAATGAAATCATTATTAAGTTGTTTTCCTGGCTCTGAAGTGGAAAATTCCTTTAGTATGATGGGGGATGTACTTGATAAAGAATCCAGCAACATGAAAACTGAAACATTTTCACCTGTTAAAACCATGAAATATAAGCTACTGAATCAGGATAAGTCAGATTTGAATTTTTTAAGAAAAACGATTATTTGCATGACCCTGTAAATAGAGATTTATGCCAAAATATGAAATCATCGTATTCAGAATATAAGAAAGAATTACAAGATAAGGAAGAAGAAATAAAAAGAAGATGAAAAGAGCTAAATATCTCTAATAACTTATGCAGCAAATTAAAATCAAATGAATTGGTTCAAGAGAAAGAAAACTCTAGCCGGCTAATTCATCAAAGGTTAGAACAAATTGTTAGACAGAAACAATTTAAGAAAATTAAATTTCATTAGTTGTGATTGACTTTTATTACACTGCTGGTCACCCAAAATGCAGCACCAAGAAGGAAGCATCCGATCGGCCTGAAATTCACAGCATGCATCGCTCGCGAGAGGACATGCAAACGATTAGCATTGCAGGGCATATGCAAATCATGTACGCCCGGCACGCCACCGAGAAGCACAATAAGAAGGGTGCACAGAAGGCGGGGTGTAAGTGTGTTGTGCTGCCGGACCTGTGCGTGGGAAGCTTCTTGATGCCTCGTCGCAGAATACGGCGGTCATTCCAGCACGTTTCGGGGTTCGACAGAGAACGAATAGTGGCTTATCACAACAGCAGTTTATCGTACCGAGACATCGGCGCCCGTGTGGGACGACATCCGGCCACAGTGAGGTGAGTATGGATTCGGTGGGTGCAGGAGAGAGGGGCGGACCGGCGTGAGCGTTTGCCACAGCCGCGACACACCACCGAACGAGAGGACCGGCATGTTGTGTGGCGGGCATTGACGGCTCGCACCGCCACCTCACGAACGTTAGCGCAGAAATTAGGGTGTGTTGCGCAACAACCTGTGTCAGCACGTACCGTTCGACGTCGTCTGCAGGAGCGGGGACTTGTCGCATGGCGCCTATTGCTCCGATTACCATTGACGTTACACCACCGGCGAGTGCGGCGGCAGTGGGCCGTTGAACGTCGCACCTGGACTATAGAATGGCACGACATTGTCTTCTCCGACGAATCCAGCTTCTGCCTGCAACACCACGATGGTCGAATCCGCGTGTGGCGGCACCGCGGCGAGAGACTGTATGACTCCTGCATTACGCATCGCCATACCGGTCCGTCGCCTGGCGTTATGGTTTGGGGCGCAATTGGATATGACACCCGCACCCGTCTGGTACGCATCGCCGGTACACTCCACAGCCACCGCTACATCTCCGACGTTTTGGAGCCTATAGTCCTCCCTTACCTGCAGGACCTGCCAGCGGCCACGTCTCAACAGGACAATGCACACCTGCACGTGGAACGCATTGTGCACAATTCTTTACGGCCCACCAGGTGTCACTGCTGACGTCTCCCGCCTGTTCTCCCGATATGTCGCCCATCGACCACGTCTGGTCGCTGATCGGCAACCGAGTGGCCTGGCAAGCTTCACCCGCGGCTACGCCTGATGAACTGCGGCAACGTGTGGAAGCAGCCTGGACCGACATACCCCAAGCCCACATCTAAAGCCTCTTTCGTTCGATGCCGCGGCGTGTAGCAGCCGTTATTGCCAGCCATGGGGGCCACACGAACTATTGATGTCTGCGTGTTCCGCAAGTCGCACGGGCCTGTAAGCTCAATCGTTTCATCTTGTATCTGTTGTTATGTGTCCAGTAAATCTGGCTTTGCTATCTCGTGTCCTTT
Organism: Macrothele yani; assembly: GCA_039090855.1. Lineage (NCBI taxonomy): Eukaryota > Metazoa > Arthropoda > Arachnida > Araneae > Macrothelidae > Macrothele > Macrothele yani. Next base: position 121,521,907 of record CM077004.1, on the reverse strand, counting down.
TTGGTGTTGCATTTTGGGTGGCCAGCAGTGTATTTATCTACAAGATGTCTGACGTTTTCGCAGGCATTCTTCATTAATAATTTTGTGGCAAATCAAGAATAAACATTTATTCTTCATCAAACTTTTATTACTTATCAACAAACATGTCTGAAGTTTTTAAAACCTTTAAGATTTTATTTCCATACAACATTGTTATCTTATTATAAAGTTATTTGATTAATTTCCTCATTTGTTTAAAGATATCGTTTTGTACTAAGGTGAGTAATTCTATTCATATGACCTCATCAGCAATTTCTATTTAGTTGGCAGGCATGTGACCAATACCTAAATGTCATGGTTGTATACATTAGAGAGTGAAACGCAAGATTCAACACTTTATCAACGCCGCCCCACCCCCACCCAACCCCCGCGCGCGCGTGTGGGGATTGAGTTTTTTCTATCACTGCTCACTTTTGTGCCTGCTTGGCAGCACTAGATTCGGGTGAGAATGTAAGAATTCCAAGATATTTTGAAATGTATTGTACTGAGGCAGCTGGACAAGGGATTGTCGTTTCAGGGTGTGTGAATGAGAGACGCACGCTTGAGGGCAATTTACATGTAGCCAGGAAGGTAAGGTTTGACAACTGAGGGCAATTAGTAAGGAGGAGATTAATAGAAGTTTCCTCGGAACAGAGGAGGGTAGAAATTTTTTGCTTAAGAGAAACACGTGTTGTTTTTTGCGCGGAGACTATGGGCGTCAGAGAGAGAGAGAGAGACAGAGTTTTTGGAAAGCTCTAGGGTTTAGGGATTGAAGGAACCGTACTAAGAAAAGCGAGAAGTGCAGTTTGGGTCCCTCAGACGAACGGAGACCATATCTACGAAAAGTCTTTCATTCACCGCCAGGACGCTAATTACTAAGCCTGAGAAAATTGAATGAATCTATTTATTTGCGTACAAAAATAAAAAAAGGGTGCACTCATATTTTCACGAGTACGATTTTACGTATCGAACCGACTTTATCACTTCGAAGATGTTAAAAGAAGAATAATGAGGAACTCTCAGCAACTAGTTTGATGATAATGAGGAACTCTCAGCAACTGGTTTGATTTCGATATAAAACAAAATAAAATAAAATGCGATGACTCCTGAGGGATCGCAAATACACACTTTACCAAAAATGCGAAGCACCCAGAAGGAATCATCCAATCGAAATGAAAATTGATACGTGCAATGTACATGTATAGGAAATGAAATGATTGCAAGTTCAGAGCAGTTAGGCCATTTATTCGGATAAAATAGCAACACCAGTGAAACAAGTTGTGATGCCACCTCTGGCTCGGATACAAGCGGTTACCCGGCGTGACATAGATGCATATACAGTTCACGGATACTGTCCTGAAGTATAGCATGCCAGATAGTGTCCAAACTGTGGGCTCGTTCGCCCACACTGAATGGGCGCACGTCACGTCCCATCATGACCCAAACATGTTCGATCGGTTAGAGGTTGGGCGATCAGGATGGCCATGGAAGGCTATCGACATTACAAAGGTAGGCCTGGAAGAGCCGTGCTGGGTTTGGCCGGGCATTATCCTGTGGAAAAATATTCGGTGATGCTGCGACAGGAATGGCAAAGCAACAGGTCGTACAATGTAGTCGACATACCGTTGAGCCGTGAGGATGGTACCGAGGATTACCAAGGATGTCCGGCTATGGTATATAATTGCTTCTTAGGCAGTCACTCCCGGTGTGCGGTGAGCCGTGTGCCATTTCACGGCAAAGGCCAGAACTGTGCGTTGGTCTGCTCATCTGCAGTCATATATAAGCTGGTCATCGGCGCCAAGTGCAAACCGTGACATCTCTGAAGACTACACGACAACACTGGAGTACGGTGGGTGTGGGAGGACCACGGTCCTTGTTTTGCGAGAAACTCTCAAACAACGAGAGTGACCTGTGTGCCGGTGCATTGTCATGCAACAGCACCCGCGATTGATCGCCCCCTAGTTGAGGCCTCTCCTTTCCGATCGACTCTAGTAGACATCGCATGATGTCCAGACAGAGATCCTTGTTGACAGTGTGTCCTTCAGAGATAAATTCGAGTTGAACAATACCCTGGATGTCGAAGAAGACCTCTAGCATGATCTTACCTTTACTACGATCTCGGTGGAATTTCTGCTTGCGTGGAGACGATTGCGATTTCCATGTAGCTGATGCCTGCTTAGTCTTCGGGTCAAAGAGGAAGCATCATTTTTCATCCCCCATCATGATTTTCTAAGAAATTGTGGGTCTTTGTCGGGGGCGCTTACGAGATCGCCCGCCATTTCCATCCGTATGGCCAACTGATCTTCAGTTAACATGCGTGGGATGATGTGTTGACACACCCGGTGGATCTTCAGATCATCTGTTAGTATCGGTTGAAACGTAGTCTCCGATATCCCAGTTTGTGGCAACTGTATCCGCACTGTTCTACATACGTAGATACATGTCACCAAACAGAAGTAAGATCATTAACATTATATCTGAAGGTTTAACTCGGATTCCTTTATCACGTTATTTTGGGAGATAGTCAAATGGATGTTACGGGGTATATCGCCCTGGAACTGAAATCGGACCCGCATCTCCCAATTTACCTTCGAGTTTGTTGCCGTTATACACCATCCACAACAAGAAACCTCCAAGACACTGAGGATGTGTTTTGGGACTCAGACGTAAGGCTCCGCCATACACACTCAGTTGCTTGGAGGCTCCTTGTTCTGGATGGCGTAACGGCAACAAACTCCAAGGTAAATTAGAAGATTCGGGTTCGATTCCCTGTCCAGGATAGGACCGGGTTAAGGGGGGTCTATAGAGGCTATAGCCTTTGGGCCAGGACCGTAGCTACCGGTAGGGCAAGGATGACGGTTGGCCTCCCAGAATGGTCATTCCAGAGGAGTAAGCTCACGCTCTGGGGGATGTATAAAATAGAAATTTTAACTAAAAATAAAGTTACACCCTTCAGTATTTTCTTTTTAAATACTTTAGTCCGTCTCATACATTATCCCATACAGTTAACCAGGGTACAGAGTAACATACTCTATAGGTGGGAACATCTCATATCCATAAAGGGAATTTTCCAAAACAGTGAATGGAGGCACACAAAACAATATGCTGATGTGCCTAATCTCTATGACCTTTCGAAACATGTCACTGGGATGAAGAAGTAGTTAGTCATTTGTACTCTGTCGTGGAAAGTCCATCTGAGCGCTTGAATTTTTCCAAGCCCTACCCCTAAAGTTTCTTCCTATTGTTACATTTACTATCTGATACTCATTCGTTCTGCGCTGGTTTGTTTCTAGTTCTGCATTTCTGTGGAGTGGAGTGTTGTCGGCGTTTTCATAACGCTTACGCTTTACTTCGTATTTAAAACCTGCGGATCATGGGTATTTACCTAGTTTTTACATTTTTAATAAGATTCTGTGAAAAACAAGAAGTGCGATTTTTGAACGATCATAATGCTTTCCTGTAACGACGATGTGTAAGAAAGAAAAAACTAAGTATTGTTTGAGTGGAACTCGAAGGAGCGTAATTTTAAGTCTCGCCCTCCGCAAAAAAAAAAAAAAAAAAAAAAAAGCTTGTTACGGTTCTGCTTGGGGCCTACCATGACCCAGGGCCCAGGAGGTATTCCCGAGCAAATGATAATTAGAGAGAGAAAAAAAAAGGTTTATAAATACTTAAATTATGAACATCGTTAGATGTCTACTTGGTCAGAAACAGAGGTTGGAAGACGAACAGATTTCAAGACAGTGACTCACCAAGGGTAAACGTTTCATGTCGCTGTATGCAGGGTGGTAGGCGAGATAGTTTCAGCTTTTTTCACTGCCATCCACATGCACCTCCCAATTTGCACTTGGAAACCGTTAATGGTCGAAGTCCCCTGTATCTTCACATTACATAACAAAAAAGATGCGCTAAGGAAAGTGAACAATGCTAAATCATTAAAATATCCAAGACAAAATCTAGGAATCTTAAGCTTTTAACTCATGTTCTTATGAGGGCAAGGAAAAATACAGTATCCTATGATAAAAACTCAATCGGTATTTACTATTTAGTAGTTAGAATTCTGTGTTTTAACGGAGTTCATAATAATTTGCCGTCATAAGCTCTTTGGGCGCCCACTCAGATTCTTAGCCTAGGGGCCCGCTAAGGCCTTAAATCCAGCCCTGTCCAGGACAATGTACTTTTCAAGTTTTCTGAGGCATGTGTACTTATATTATTAATTTGTCATCGATTTGACTATCGATTAGCTCTTTATCCCTACGGTGTGCTCAGAAAGATCACGGAGGTGAGGCATATCAGCATATTGTTTTAAACGCCTCCATCCGCTGTTTCCTTTCACGCGTATATGGAGTTCACACCACACAGTGTTGGTTGCTGTGTACCCTTGTTAGTCACACAGAACACTGTACGCGTCTAACTAAAGTCTTTAAAACAGAAAATGCTGAAATATATAACTTTCTTTTCCAGTTTCACTTTTCAGTAAATTTATTCACATACGTGCATTTTTTACGCTCCACAGAGCATGAATTTTCGCCCGTGATGGCATGACCATTCTGGGAGGGAGGCTGCCCTCCCAACACTTCCGGTAGCCACGATCCTGGTCCAAGGGTATTTTATTCTAAACAACTCTGCACTGGCTATTGGCTACTGGCTCTAATAAAAGCAATTCCCACAGCTCATTCCGCCGCCCCGGTGGCGCAGTGGTCTAAGCGATGGCCTCTGATCATTCGTCCGAACGGGGTCCGGGTTCGAATCCCGGTGAGGCATGGATGTTGTGTTTGTCTTACGGCACTGGTTCTCTCCCTTCCCTGGAACCAGTGACCCTAAATTAGGGACGGGCGACTGCTTATAGCCCATTGAGTTGCTCACGGTGGTCGTTAAACCTCCAATCAAAAAAAAAAAAAAAAAAAACAGCTCATTCTCTGATTCGTTATGGACAACACAAAATCCCTTTACCCAATTCATAATCTTGGGGAAACTGGCGTGCTATTCAAGCTGAAACGCTGTAAAAAATAAGTGGTGTGAATTCACGGAAAATTTCTGAATATAACGTGCGGCAAAGTTGCCGGTAAGTGTCCGTCTTTTAGCGGAATTTCCGTTTTTAAAAGTACCCGTTTTTTTTGTTTTTTAAACCCGTATTTTTACAGATTTTCCGTAGTCAGTAATTTCGTTTATTCAGAAAACTCCGTTTAATTTTTTTTTCCGTATTTAGACAGAAATTTCGCGAAATCCAAGATGCTGAATATTTCAGCCCTTCATCAAAGATAAGTCATCGCTCTTTACACGTTTATAAGTGAGTCATGGAAAAATTCTCATCGGCCGCCACCGGGAATCGAACCCAGGGTCTTCCTGTTACGCGCCGGACATGCTTCCACTCCACCACAGCCGCCTTGAAATTCTCCGGACTCACATACAGCCAAACGTATGTGAGTCTGGAGAATTTCGAGGCCGCTGTGGTGTGGTACAGTGGAAACATGTCCGGCGCGGAACTGGAAGACCCTGGGTTCGATTCCCGGTGGCGGACGATGGGAATTTTTCCATGACTCACTTATAAACGTGGAAAGAACGATGACTTCTCTTTGATGTTCCTAATCCACGTCAACTGCGCATTTATTATTTCAGCCCTTACTCGGGAGAGCCCTTTTGCGCCGGGAATCGAGCACAGGTCATTTGGGTTGAAGCCGCGGTTTTAACCACTGAGCCAGAAAGTCACAGGAGTCATCAGACTCACGTTCAAGATAAAACTAATCGAACGATGTAGAATATTTTTCTTTTTCAGTAATGCGAGTGATTCAGTCATTTTGTTTTCTATTGGAGCTAATTATTTTTTTGAATGCGTTTGTAATAATTTTATTTTTTCTGTAGGAAGTCTTACTACAAATTAAGTATTTTTTCCATCGGGATTTTTCGAAGCAACAGAATGATTTGGAGTTTGAGATCTTTTTTCAACTGACAATAACTTTCAGTTATCTTTAAGAAAAAGTGAAATTTACTGTTTTATAGTATTATTTCACAAAACTCCTACATATAAAATTTACTCTTCATAGCTACAATAGCTTTTGTCTTAAGGACTCCACAGACTGATACACAGACATCGTACAATAATCTGTACAATAAATTAAGTATACTCGGTTTCTTACTGTAACACAATATACAGGGTGTCCCACTCGCTGCCGAACCCGGAATTTCTTTAATAATATTAACACCAATGAAGATATTGCAACGAAATTTGAACTGTACTTACCTCATTTCGCGGGAAATGTGATGATATCACAACATGTACTGGAAGTGGTCACCATTTGCGTCCAGACAGCATTGAACCCGGCGCTGTCCGCCAGCCAGCAGGAGTCCTCTTTAGTGGCAGACGCATTCCTAAGTGTGGCGCCACTGAGCAGCAGTCCGCCAGCCAGCCGGAGTCCTCTTTAATGGCAAACGTATTCCTGAGTGTGGCGCCACTGAGCAACAGTCCGCCAGCCAGCCGGAGTCCTCTTTAGTGGCAGACGCATTCCTGAGTGTGGCGCCACTGAGCAACAGTCCGCCAGCCAGCCGGAATCCTCTTTAGTGGCAAACGCATTCCTAAGTGTGGCGCCACTGAGCAGCAGTCCTCTTTAGTGGCAGACGCATTCCTAAGTGTGGCGCCACTGAGCAGCAGTCCGCCAGCCAGCCGGAGACCTCTTTAGTGGCAGACGCATTCCTAAGTGTGGCGCCACTGAGCAGCAGTCCGCCAGTCAGCCGGAGTCCTCTTTAGTGGCAGGCGCATTCCTAAGTGTGGCGCCACTAAGCAGCAGTCCGTTATCCAGCCGGAAGCGCCTCTCTGCTGCTTTGTTATGCCATTTCGCTGAACGTGTCTACACAATACGGTTGTTGATAATCAGTGCTCGTGCTCGTGGCTGTTCTCCTACATGTGGAGACGTATCGGTATACTCTGGAGGAGTGAGTGTTTATTGTTCGCACTTATTGGAATACAGAATCGATAAAGTCTTGTCAACAGCAATTCCTGGAGAAGTTTGCAGACAGACGTCCGCCGGGCAAGTCCATTATTTGGGCATTGTCGAAGAAATTGGAAACCAAGGGGATTTTATTTGACGACCATGTAGGAGGTCGTCCACAAATGTCCGAGGAAGCGATCCAGAATGTAAAAGGCCGACTACTGCGTCTCCCAGGAAGTCACTTCGCCGACTGTCACAGGAAACAGGGTTGTCCAAAAGCACTTGTCAACGTGCTGTGAAAAAAGCGAAGCTCCATGCGTACCGTGTCCCCGTGGTCCACGAACTGAAAGAGCCTGACCACGTGACATACTGTCGATGGTTTCAGACATTTTTTCAGGAAAATCTGAGCATTCTGGACTACGCATGGTTCTCGGACGAGGCGTAGTTTCACCTGTCCGGAGACTTCAATTCTCAAAATTCCCGTGTTTAAGCCAGTGAAAATTCCAACACGTATCGTGAGGAACCCCTTCACTCACAGAAGATTGGTGTGGGATGACACGGCGCCGCATAATTGGTCCTGTAAGGTCACGGAGTCGGGCCCCACTAATTATTTCCATGTAGTAGTATTTCTGTAATTATTTCTCATTTCAAAGGCAATGTAATGTAAATTCAAATGCACGTGGCACCATTTCCTTGGTAAGCTGGATTATGTAACCGAACGAAGCACGTGCTAGCAAGATCCGTTGACCGCGACCGGGTCGACGGGGTCTGATGTATAGGTCAAAGGTCACCACTTCCGGTGAACGGCTAACTCCACACTAAACAGATTTCCAACTAGCGAACACTTCACTATCTCACTGATATCCCAGAAGACCCTTTGCCACGTGACTTGAGTCGTTCCGTCTAAAACTCCGGTCGATCTCTTATCACCGAAAAACCCTGACTCCTCCGTCAGTGAAAACGTCCCGCACGGGGATAACTGGTTTTCCAGTTATTTGGGGAGCGGCGCCCCCACGGCCCGAGCTGACCTTGTGACTGGTCAACATCTGATGTCATGCCACCGCTTGTTTTTTGTTTCGGTGCTGTTGGTGTTTGCAGGGACGGCTGTTCATCCAGCTGTTGGGGAGTTGCGGCCCCACGATCCCTAGCTGGTCTTGTGTCTCGCTTTTTTTGTTTTTATTTATTTTCTCCATTGGCTAGTTGCCCGTGTTGTATACTCTACCTAATCGCTTCCACGTTATGTACTAACACCCCAGTCTTGTGGTTTTGTTACCCTCCACCACTAACTGTATTATATTAACCGCTCAGTTCGTAGGTTGCTGAGATTCCGTTTAGGTTCCCTTCCAGGATTTGTCTTCTTTGGATTTCTTTTTTCCTTTTAGCTGGTTTGGGTGCTAGACCTACCTGCATGTTTGCCGCGTGCGGAGACCCGTGAGGCGGAAATGGGATGTCTGGTGGCTGAGGTCGCAGGAGACCGGAGCAGTGCCTCCTGTGCACCAACACTCCTCTTCGACCCCGGCTTCGCTGTAAACGGGAGGCTAGAGACTAACCCACCTCTAGTCAGAAGTCTTGTACCAAGTTGTGTACAGGGCTTTAGCGGCTTTTTTGTCGTATAGCACGGCAGGGTAAGCCCGGGGGCTGTGGGATCATGCCAAAGGCGTTGGCATGACGGTACCCGGAGGCCGAAGTGTCCGCCGAGTGCGTGTGATCACAGCCAACGGACTATATCTGCAACGTATAAGCTCCAGAACTGTGTCCAGCGTCATTTTCTTGGCTTGCAGACCTCCAGTTCTCCCTTGTAGGGCTCGGTGGTGGGTGGAGTAGTTTGCAGACGAATCTTCCTTCTTTTTCCATGGGTAAAAACAAAAAACAAAACTCCAAATTTAAGTCACCTGAGAAAATGATAGTTGACAACGACTCTCCTTCGTCTTCTCAACCTACCAAGTCTCATAACCTTAAACGATCTTTAGACCTTGACCTGGACCAAGAATGTGGAACCTCTTCTTCGGCAGCTGTACCAGTCGCTCCGAAGCGTCGTCTCCCCTCGTTTGCTGTGACTACGCATTCTACACACTTAGTTGTGGAATCCATCGATCCGAATGAGAGACTGTCCACCAGATCTCCCTTTTTCATTTCTAAAGCTTTGGACGCTGCGGTTGGCCCCTTGAAGTCTGTGAGGAAGCTTCGCTCTGGGGACCTGCTTGTCCAAACTTGCAGTGTTTCTCAGAGTAACACTCTTATGCACCTCACTAGTCTTCAAGGCATTCCTGTCAAAGTGGCACCTCACCCGTTTCTTAACACCTCTCGGGGTGTTATTTCGGAGTTTGATCTCTTGCCATGCAGTGAAGACGAATTGGTGACTGAACTTGCAGATCAAGGTGTTATTGCTGCACGTCGTATGATGTTCCGGCGCGATGGTTCTTTGATTAAGTCTAAAAATGTTATCTTGACTTTTAACTCCCCGAAAGTTCCGACCGAAATCAAGGCTGGCTACTTGGTCTGTGGAGTTCGCCCGTACATTCCCAGTCCTCTGCGCTGTTTCAGGTGCCAGAGGTACGGACATTCACAACGTTTCTGTAAGAGTTCCGCTCGTTGCGCAAATTGTGGCTCCAGTGAACATGACGGGGAAGGTTGCACTTCTGCGGCCTGCTGTGTTAACTGTGGTGAGGCCCATGCAGCTTACTCCCGCAACTGTATGAAATGGAAGGACGAGATGGCGATCCAGCGCCTCAAGACCCTGGAAGGCCTCTCGTACCCTGCTGCCAAGGCCAAGTTGGGTATAACCACCAACCGACAGCGTACTTTTGCCGCAGTAGTTCAGTCTCTGCCACAACCCGTGCAGCCCTTTGTTCCGCGCCCTGTAGCTCTCGCCGCACTTGCCAAGCGATCTACAGCTGAACAAGCGACACAGGTGGATTTCCCCGTGCTCCAGGTTTTTCGAATAGCTGAGTCTGCGCCTTCTCTTTTGAAGACGACCGACTCTTCCAGTTCCCAGCAGAAAGCCTGCACGTGCGGAAGACCCGGCCCTCAATCCGCAAAGGTGTGCAGTGTCCATCCAACTATCGCGGTCCACCTGACCAACATTGCAACTGTCTCGGACTCAGCGAGGTCCCCACCCTCAACCAACATTATAGAGGAACATAGGGGGGAGGAGAGTGACAGTTTGTCCCCAGCCTCAACCAACATTGCAGAGGAACATAGGGGGAGGAGAGTGACAGTTCGTCCCCGCCCTCGGCCAGCATTGCAGAGGAGCGTGGGGGGAGTGACAGTTCGTCCCCCTCCTGGTGACTCATCCTTTGTGTAGTTGTGTTCGATTTCGTGATGTTTTTTGTCTTTCTCATTCCTCAGTTTTACTTAGTCGGCTTGTTTCTCACCATTGTGCCATGTTTTTCATACTGTTTGTTTCATTGTCTTTTTTGGCCCTTCCTTCGTACTCATGGTTCGGTTTTACTTGGTCAGCCAGATTTGGGGATTTATGCCACGTTTTTTAATTCTGTCTGTTTGTCTTGTGTCTGGCGCTCTTTGGCCAACCATGGCCCTTGCGCCATTAAAATCTATTAACCAACCAACCTAAACTTATCTAGTTTTTACCTTGTTCACTATCATATTTCATTTTTACCACATCAGCCTGTTTTTAACCTTGTGTACGTTTTTTATTGATTTTGTTTTGTTTTGATGTCTTTTGTTTGGCGCTCTTTGGCCAACCATGGCCCTTGCGCCGTTAACATCGATTAACCAACCAACCAATCAGTGAAAACGTAAAACCCCGAGAGGTCTAACCGACACTCTCTGCTTTTAAAACACGACGTCCAACTCCGTGGAAGGTGAAACACGAAAAGCCCCCTTAGCGAACGTGTCGCTTCCTTTTATATCCTTAATCTTCTTTCCGCCCGTTGGAAATCCTACTGGTGTGGAGTTAGCCGTCCACCGGAAGTGGTGACCTTTGACCTATACATCAGACCCCGTCGACCCGGTTGCGGTCAACGGATCTTGCTAGCACGTGCTTCGTTCGGTTACATAATCCAGCTTACCAAGGAAATGGTGCCACGTGCATTTGGATTTACATTACATTGCCTTTGAAATGAGAAATAATTACAGAAATATTACTACATGGATTGCCTTTGAAATGAGAAATAATTACAGAAATATTACTACATGAATTGCCTTTGAAATGAGAAATAAGTTACAGAAATATTACTACATGGAAATAATTAGTGGGGTCCGACTCCGTGACCTTACAGGTCCCATCTTCTTCGATACAATCATCACAACAACTGCATACATGGAAATCTTCACCTTTGTAAATCAATTGGACGACGAAGAACTCTCTATTGGATATTACCAGCATGATGAAGCGACATCAGACACATCACACACCAGTATGGCCGAAATTCAGTCCTTTTTCGGCGACCGCGTCATTTCGAAGGGTCTATGGCCACCGCACTCACCCGGTCTGACACCTCCTGATTACTTTTTATGGGGATATCTAAAAAGGAGAGTTTATCAAAAGAAACAGCGAACCATAAATGCTTTGAAAGCAAACATCGAAGAAATTCAGGCAGTGACCCGGACGTACTGGCAAGGACTTTCCACAATATGGTGCGCCAGGTTCAATGCTGTTTAGACGCAAATGGTGGTCACTTCCAGCACATGTTGTGATGTCATCACATTTCGCATGAACTGAGGTAAGTCCACTTCAAATTTCACTGCAATATCTTCATTGGTGTTAATATTACTAAAGAAATGTTTGTGTTCGGTATCGAGTGGGACACCCTATATGGTGCAAACAATGGAGAAGAAATATCCTGTGCCACAGTAACCAAATTTCATGCGATCCACAATATCCGATCTCGCTACAGAACTTTAAAATGAAATACTTTGACAGACGACTGAAATTTAAGAGTTAATCAAACCTCCAAGTATTCCCTTGAATCTCTCCTATTGCCAGAAATGTTTCGTCATATGGGTGCGGAAAAAGTGAGAACGCAGTTTTCCCGTTAATATAAGAAAGGAATTGCGGAAAGGTTTCTGAAAATTCAGAAGTTTTCTGGCGTATGGAAATTCGTGAAATTCAGAGTTTTTCCCGTCATTTCACGGAAAAAGTTATATCAGAAATATACTTTGTTAATTCTCGAAGGGAACCATGGAAAAGTGGCTCGTGAATTTCAGAATTTTTTTACAGTGTAGTTATGAATATATTACAGTGGACCCTCGGTATCCGTTTCTCAGTTATACGTTTTTCACTTTTATACGTAATTCTGCGTTAGTCCCGATATTTTACTGTAGTTGCCATCGATTTTTAACTCTTTTATACGAAATTCATTTATACGGTTTTTTTTTTGCGTTTATACGTTAAAATTTTAGTTTCAGATTGTCAGAAATGCACGGTTTTTTTATTCTTTTATACGTAACCCGGTACTTGCAGATAATGGAGACAGCTGTTGGAAATAAAATTATTTAAAATAAATTTAGTCCAACATGCACGTGCATAGATAGCCCCAGGGGATAGCGGGAGGCAATCTCAAGCCTTGTGACGATACTTAGGCCCAAGGGGATATAGGGGTCGGAAAAGTTGAAGGGTCAGTTCCCAAGAAGGGAGCGAAGTGACGTTCACCTGACGGATTAGATGAATCCCAGATTGGTCAAGTGACCTTGGCATCCGCGGACAAGGTGAAGCTCAGAAGGTCAGAGGTCTTCACTGGTCAAGGGGAGTGGAGTGCGAGTAGGACCAGAGAGATGAAGTATGCCCAGTTGACAAACGGAGAGCCGAGTTCGGATAGCGCCAGTCAGATCAATTAGGTGGATATGCCCAGTGTTGAAAACCTGAAAGACATATGGAGATACCAGATAAGTTATTTTCCTTTTCCCTGTTATTGCATGTACTTGCTTAAATTAATTCATAACCCTATTTAGAGCACGTGGCGTGTGTATTGGTCATGATCAAACAATGAAAACCCAGTTAGCTAGTTAAGACCTTTAAGTAAAGCATAGGAGAAAAAGAACTAAAAGTAAAATAAATCACCCAGCATTGCACTTATATATATATAGATAGATAGATGTATGCAGAAATGATCGGAGACGTTATAGAGAAAAATCGTAATAATAGTAAATTTTATGTGTAAGGTATTGTTAACGGCTGCACCCACGCACGTGGTACCTTAGTGTTCCTAAATCTCACGTATTAAACCATTTTTATTACTTCCACATAAGACTCCTGTTTGTTTTCCTTATAACCACACAAGACATAAGTTAAGGTATGTGTAAGTTGAAATATGTGTTTATGTTTCTAATTTCTTTCACGAGCGGCACCTTTATTCCCCCACCATTCCAGTGACGGGATAAAGGTGAATCACAACGCCGTGCTTTATTATATGCCAGTACATATAAGGGGCACGTTTTTGTCCATATACGATCACTTTAGAACAAAAGTCCCATAGTTATAAAAAGGCACGATAAAATAAATTTAAGGGTAAATGATCTGTAATTGATGCACTTATAATTTGTTCGTAATAATAAATATAACAATAAAATTAACACTTTGTATTTCTAACGAGGAACAATACACCGATTAAGTATAGTAAATAGTAACTCTGTACAAAATCAATGATATGCATCCTACGATCAATTTCACGATGGAGCTAGAAAGCAACAACGCTTTACCTTATCTGGATGTTTTATTGAGGAAATCGTCTGACAACCGCCTCGGCACACAAGTCTACTATAAAACCACGTCCGTTCCCAACCTGATGCTCCGCAGCTCTTTCTGTCCCGCAGAATACAAAGCAGCTATCTTCCGTTCTCGAATTCAAAGAGCCTTCGCCGTTTCTTCTGATACCCATTCTAGACAACACGAAATTGAAAGCGTCATCAAGCTAGCCACTGATGCAGGATATTCATTGAATCAGATACGTAGCTTTATCCAAAAAGCCAGAGCCAAACATTCCGGTCTTCCTGCGCCGCAGCTACCTTATATAGGTTCAATTCCCTACATTCCAAGTGTGTCTTACAAACTCAAAAACGCCCTCAAGAAGATGAACTACGGTGTCGGCATAAGGTCCCCTGCATCTTTACATACTATACTAAAGAGAAATAGTGAAAAACCACCTTTCTCCTGCGAAGCAGGCGTTTATGCGATCCCCCTACAGTATCCGAACGGCTCTAAACGATACTACATTGGAATGACCAAGCGTTCGTTTGGAATCAGAGTCAACGAACATAAAAGGGACACAAAATACGGTAAAGTAGCCACGGCACTATCCAGAGAAGTAAAATTCAAGTCAGCTACTCCCATGTGGGATGATATAAAGAAATTAGCTAGCTACTGTACCCCTAAATGTACAGCCATTCGGGAAACCTTGGAGATCATTACCAACAGCGATGCTTGCAATGATTGTGTCTCGCTCGAGTTGCCACGAATTTGGAACCAATTCTTCAAGTAACACCTTTTCTCTACCAGGATCCCGCGTGCAACCAACGTGATGCCTCGTATCTTTAAATGAATATAACGTCGCATCTATTTATTGTCAAGTTCCCGCGTTCAAATTGTTAAGCGTTCTATTTTTCGGTTTGCAGTTTCTGTCTAACTTCCTTGAAAAAGCCATCTGGTTGATGTGCGAAAGCTTGGAAACGCTTATGTGTTTATTTTCTACGCCAATAAATCGGATCACTAGTACAGCGTTACTATTTAACACCTTGTATTTAACATTGATGACAGTAACACGTGTTCCAATGAATAGCATCAACACGTGTTCCATTGTTCATAACTTTAACACGTGTTTTATATTAGTTTATAACATTGGTGCCGTGACTTTTGAGCCATTCGTGCTGTCACGTATTTTCCCCCGTCACAGTAAGGTGGAAAATTCACTAGTATTTTGTGTAATATATATGTATAAAATTTTCTCGAGTTCGGGTATTATTTTTCAGTCCGTATTTCAAGTATGTGTGTGGTTAGTTCATAGAAAAGTGAATAAAAAAAAAAAAAGAAAGAAATTTCTTAACTGGTTAACTAACGTTATGTTCTATCAGAATATTCCCCCAGGAACACTTGGTTATCTCTTGTGGAGGTGTATGCACGAAAAATTCGTCAAATAAAAATTTAATAGTTATATTGGCAAGTGTAATTTTAAATATTAATGTTAATAATGTTTAGGTGCGGTAATGATTTATTGGGTTGAGCGGATCTATCTTTGCTTGGGAAGGAAAGAATAGTGTAAATCTAAGATATTAGATATACAACTGTTCTGAAAAAAATAATAATGATAATGAATGTAGATAAGGGTAAATGAAAATTAAACCACTGGGTAGTTGACTTTGTTTGGATTGACGGATCACACTGCCGCGTCTAGTCTGGGTAGTGACAGAGCGGTACAGTGCGTAATTAGGGGAAGAGAGAAGGTTGTAGAAGAAAAAAAATCAAAGTGTGAGTAAAGTCAGTGTGTTCCATGTGGTAGTGAACAAAAAGAATCACGTGTTGGTGAACAAAAAGAATCACGTGTTGGTGAACAAAAAGAACCATGTGGTGGTGAACAAAAAGAACCAAGTGTTGGTGAACAAAAAGAATCACGTGTTGGTGAACAAAAAGAATCACGTGTTGGTGAACAAAAAGAACCACGTGTTGGTGAACAAAAAGAACCATGCGTTGGTGAACAAAAGAACTATGCTTCCTACGGGAACTAGAGTGCAGCAGTGATTGAAACACCGTTTTCTTTTCCCAAACTCAAACAACAGGAGGATATTCAAGTAATGATGCAAGCTTTTGAAAATAATGAACGGATCGCACGTGGCATGCGTAATGTAAGCGTGCTGGTGTATCCAAGGACGGTCGTAATTACTGTGAATGCAACGCATTTTTTTCATGTGGATGACCTACAGACTAAATAAAGTGCTACATTGACAGCGAAGACTTCGTTGTGCTATGTGGTCAACAGGTAGTGAAAACGGTATGGCCGATGAACGGTGTGGTGAAAACGGTATGGCCGATGAACGGTGTGGTGAAAACGGTATGGCCGATGAACGGTGTGGTGAAAACGGTATGGCCGATGAGCGGTGTGGTGTTTTAAAGCACAAAGGACAGTGTCCATGAGGGCGCATGCCGAGATGAATAAAACACAGGTGAAATGATTTTGCTGTTATCGTGTTCCAGGGTCAAAGAGACCTTGGTGAATAACCCATGTTATAGGTGACTGTGGACGAATAATACCTAGATAAACATATACGTACAGAGCTAAGTGTTCTACAGCTAATTTTATTACCAGCACATAAAAAGCACAAATCAGGTGACAATGCTCTCCAAATATTGCGAACTGCCAGTGATATTGGTTTGATGTCTGATAACTTTTTGTGTGAATTGTGTGTGAATCGCAGAACTGAACGTAAATCGAACAATTTCACCTTGTCTTACTTTCCATAAAAAAAAAAAAAAAAAAAAAATATGTCAAACAATAAAACCCAAGAATCGGTGGACGTGGACAATGACAATAAAAAAAAATTTGATTATTTTTTTTTTTTTTGGTTGGAGGTTTAACGACCACCGTGAGCAACTCAATGGGCTATAAGCAGTCGAACGTCCCTAATTTATTGTCACTGGTTCCAGGGAAGGGAGAGAGCCAGTGCCGTAAGACAAACACAACATCCATGCCTCACCGGGATTCGAACCCGGACCCCTTCGGACGAATGATCAGAGGCCAACGCCTTAGACCACTGCGCCACCGGGGCGGCAAAAAATTTGATTATAAAAACAAACAAACAAACAGAAAAGCGTTTGGCAGTTAAATGTGTTATTGATACTTGGTCAGCAACAGCTCAAAGTGTACTAAACGACACGTGCATGTAAGCTTCAGATGCCAGCAGTATCACTGAATTGATATTTTTTAGATATGTATTGTGGGTGCAGGACCGTAACAGTTAGTTAATTTTTGTGTTTGAAAAGTGTATTGTGTATATGTGTGATTACGAATATTTTATATAATTTCATTGCTATATGTATATATAAGTGCACATGAGGAAAAAGATAGAGGGTTACTAGGTAAGGATGGAGTAGTCAATCCGTGCGTGTAGTCTTTCCCACCAGCATTCCTTTTGGCCCCCCATAAAGATTACATCTGCTAAGGGAGGAATGTCGGAAATAAAATTATTTAAAATAAATTTAGTCCAACATGCACGTGCATAGATAGCCCCAGGGGATAGCGGGAGGCAATCTCAAGCTTTGTGACGATACTTAGGCCCAAGGGGATATAGGGGGTCGGAAAAGTTGAAGGGTCAGTTCCCAAGAAGGGAGCGAAGTGACGTTCACCTGAAGGATTAGATGAATCCCAGATTGGTCAAGTGACCTTGGCATCCGCGGACAAGGTGAAGCTCAGAAGGTCAGAGGTCTTCACTGGTCAAGGGGAGTGGAGTGCGAGTAGCGGCGAGGGACAGACGTGGGTAGTGAGTGCCGAGTAGGACCAGAGAGATGAAGTATGCCCAGTTGACAAACGGAGAGCCGAGTTCGGATAGCGCCAGTCAGATCAATTAGGTGGATATGCCCAGTGTTGAAAACCTGAAAGACATATGGAGATACCAGATAAGTTATTTTCCTTTTCCCTGTTATTGCATGTACTTGCTTAAATTAATTCATAACCCTATTTAGAGCACGTGGCGTGTGTATTGGTCATGATCAAACAATGAAAACCCAGTTAGCTAGTTAAGACCTTTAAGTAAAGCATAGGAGAAAAAGAACTAAAAGTAAAATAAATCACCCAGCATTGCACTTATACTAGGGGTGTTCAAATGAAAAGGTACGAAACGTCATAAGAACGTAACATTTAACATATTTGCCTATGCCGCTATGGGAGAACGTAGCGACACATCTAGGGATGCGATTGGAGTCGCCGGCGTGGATCGGAGCATGCGCGGGCGCCCGCATGCGCAGGAGAGAGCAGAGGCTCTTATAAAGAGCGCCGTCCAATTGACGCGGCAGTGCGTGTGAGGACAGGATGGCGTTCACATTGCGAAATTCGACGATTGAGAAGCAGCTAGGCGTTATCCGATTTCTGACAGCGGAAGGTGTTAAACCGGCCGCTATTCATCGCTGAGGGTGTGGTTCTGCTCCATGATAACGCGCTTCCACACATTTCCAGGGTCACACACGCGGAACTGGCCAAGTTCCAGTGGGAGAAGCTTGACCATCCGCCCTACAGCCAGTACATGTCGCCCTGCGATTTCCATGTGTTTGGTCCTCTGAAAAAACATCTGAAAGGGAAGCGCTTCCCTCGGACGACGAACTCAAGGACGCTGTGCAGGACTGGGTCTCGTCACGGCCACAGGAATTCTGGGAACAAGGAATCCTTCGGCTCGTTAATCAATGGGATCGTTGTGCTACGGCCTATGGTTTATACTTTGAATAAAGTCTTCAATTATACCCACAGTGTCGTTTCGTACCTTTTCATTTGAACACTCCTTGTATATATATATATAGATGTATGCAGAAATGATCGGAGACGTTATAGAGAAAAATCGTAATAATAGTAAATTTTATGTGTAGGGTATTGTTAACGGCTGCACCCACGCACGTGGTACCTTAGTGTTCCTAAATCTCACGTATTAAACCATTTTTATTACTTCCACATAAGACTCCTGTTTGTTTTCCTTATAACCACACAAGACATAAGTTAAGGTATGTGTAAGTTGAAATATGTGTTTATGTTTCTAATTTCTTTCACGAGCGGCACCTTTATTCCTCCACCATTCCAGTGACGGGATAAAGGTGAATCACAACGCCGTGCTTTATTATATGCCAGTACATATAAGGGGCACGTTTTTGTCCATATACGATCAATTTAGAACAAAAGTCCCATAGTTATAAAAAGGCACGATAAAATAAATTTAAGGGTAAATGATCTGTAATTGATGCACTTATAATTTGTTCGTAATAATAAATATAACAATAAAATTAACACCTTGTATTTAACATTGATGACAGTAACACGTGTTCCAATGAATAGCATCAACATGTGTTCCATTGTTCATAACTTTAACACGTGTTTTATATTAGTTTATAACACAGCGTTGTTGCGTTCCTTCTCGGTGCAGCCAAAGCTTAACTTTGATGCCATCAGAGAAGAGTTTGTTGTTTACTTTCGGTTTGGATGAAAAGAAAAATTGGTTTCCCATTCCATGAGTCACACACAGGTGCACTATTTAAAAATTGATAAATCTCTGGGACGTAATTTTGTGGCTCCACAATTTCGTCGTGTAGTAGAATAGAATATTAAATGTATCATTAGTTTTCAACATTCTGGTTTCAAATGGATGCACTCAGTGGAGAGATGTTGAGCCATGCCGTCCGAATAGCCGTCCACGGTACCCTTGCATTTGTAGGTGCAGGATCTTGGGTACGAATGGACCTTTCCACCACGTCCCATAAGTGCTCTATTGGGTTCATGTCGGGCAAACGTGATGGCCACACCATCCGTCGGAACTGTCCAGAATACTCCTCGAACCAATTTTGAACAACTTGGGCCCGATGACATGGTGCATTGTCCGCCTGGAAAATCCCATCGTTGTTGGGGTACATGAAGTCCACGAAGGGCTGCAAATGGTCACCCAGCAGAGCAACAAAGCGATTACCGGTTAATGACGTGCTTAAGAGGACTAGAGGACCCAAACCTGCCACGTAAAGACATCCCACACATGTATGGAACCACCACCAGCTTGCACAGTGCCTTGTTGACAGCTTTGATCCATGGCCTCATGGGGTCTGCACCACACCCGAACCCTACCATCATCAGCTCGTAACAACTGGTAGCGCGACTCATCGGACCACGTCACATGTTGCCAGTTTTCCAGGGTCCAATTGCCGTGTTCACGGGCACAAGTGAGGCGCTTTGTCCGATGTCGTAGTGTTAACAAAGACACTCTGGTGGGTCTTCTGTCCCCATACTCCATGGACACTAAATTATTCTGCACTGACCTGATGGATATGTCTCTGGTACTGCATTGAATGTGGATGTTATTTTTGCCAGTGTCGCTTGTCTGTTACCATGGACAATCCTAGTCAGACAACGCTGGTCACGGTCATTCAACACCCGTGGTCGGTCACTGCTCTGTCCACGGTGGGTGGTAATGCCTTCCATGAGGTGGCATTAAATTATGCTGCACTGACCTGATGGATATGTGTCTGGTATCTCCTGCATTGAATGTGGATGTTATTTTTACCAGTGTCGCTTGTCTGTTAGTATGGACAATCCTAGTCAGACGACGCTGGTCACGGTCATTCAGCACCCGTGGTCGGCCACTGCTTTGTCCACAGTGGGTGGTAATGCTTTCCATGAAGTATTCTCGGTACACACATGACACCATGGATCGAGGAATGTTGACTGTTCGCACAACTTCAGAAATTGAATGCCCCCTTCGTCTGGCTCCCACTACCATGCCTAGTTCAAACTCCCATAATTCCCGTCGTCTTGCCATAATCCTACGGCGGTAGTTCAACCTGACTAACGAGATTACACCTCGCAACTGATAAAAATCGGGGCGTGCGCCGAAGCCTTTACGCGACGGCAGCGTCAGTTAAAAATGCATACTGCTATCTCATGACTTTTGGAACTTCAGTGTATAAATAAATCACTATAAAGGAACATCTTATATTCCTTTAAACCATGAATTTTGCAATAGTATTTGAAATTTGGTTTATACGTTTTTAAGGCCATTTCCTAGAAAAGCGTGTAACCGAGGTTTCACTGTAGTTATATTTATTTAGTGTCAATAATACGTATTATTAACACTGAATGTTTGGAATCTGTAGAATGAGATAGCAGTATTTGAAGAAAAACTTTATATTGTTTATCATGTGATACTCTTATTACCATTCCTCTGTTTGTAATTGCTCAGTTTAACTAATTTTAATAAAAATTGATAAAAGCAATCAGTAATAAAAATTAATTAAAAATACTAAATAAGGAAGTAAAAAATCATATTTCACATTGCTTTCGAAATTTAGAGGGTCTTGCGATTTGTTCTCTGTTGAAGCACTTTTTCGTTTAGAACTACGTCACTTGTAGTTTGACTGTTAACTTCGCTCTCATGGGGACCGTGCTTGAGTGGTATTTGCTTTTCCATTGCAGATCTGTTGCTCCTCAGAAGCAAACCAACCCGAGAAATGATGTCTTTGACATTCACGTGAGTATGTAGATTAACAAACAAATAAATACCTCCTTCTATTTAACATGCCTTTTCTTTTCTTTCAAGATTACAATAACGTACTTTGATGATTTTGAAAGTAAAAATAGTTTGTCTTAGATTAGAATCTGTCGCAACAGCGGATATGATATTGTTTATTTATTTCTAAAGCAGAGGAAGATGGGACTGAAAAAAATATAGAAAGAAAGGATGACACTGAGAACCTCATACGTCTTCTAACCTTTCTTTCCTTGAGAGTCAGGCTTTGGCACAAATCGCAGTACTCTTAGCAACATTCTCCAGAGACGCGAAAAAAGCTGTGTGAGGGAGGAGAAGGATGCGGGGGAAGAACTTTTCTAAATTAAGTTGAAGCCTCCACTCCCACGTCAATATATCAAGAAGTCAAAGAGAAATGAAAAGAAAAACACTAAGCAGTTTGCTATCTTTAGCGTGATTCTGGGATCAAAACTCAGAAGGATCACGTAAAACTCTTCTCCCTGGAAATCGACATGGTTCTATGCATAAAGAAGTTTCCAGAAACATCAACAGGGGTAACCGAAATTTGCACATGACCCTGTTGAATAATTCAACTCATCTGTAATAACGTCTCATTTCTCTTTCAACAACAACAACAACAAAAGCCTTGAAATGTTTTCACCTCATTTCTTTTTCTGGTGCTCATCTCTCCAAAAGGCCCTTATGGCCATGACAATCCTGCTAACAGCTGACGTATGTGACGCTCATGTCAAAACGACAAAGTTGCAGCGATAAATTCCGTCGTTGTAGCTTAATTGGGAAAGCATTGGTCTCCGGAGCAGAAGGATGCGGTTTCGATCTTCGCGCCCGGTTGTGGAAATGGGTCTACCGACCGTTGAGTTCTTCGCAAAATGTGTGATGTTCCTTCCCCTCATCTTCTGGAATTAATGAAGATTTTTTCCTCGCTTTGAAAAATGTGGGGTGATTCTTCCACACATCGTCTGGAATTATTCTTCTACGGGGAGCGACTTCAAGCATGTTTTGCGGTGGACCCGAAATCTGCGATTTTGTGCCCCCGCCTTTCTAGAGGGGGGGGTATATATGTGATGTATTACAGAGGTGAAGAACATGTTAAGACGGCAAAAGTTGCAGTGATAAATTCCGTCGGAGTAGCATAATGGGGAGAGCATTCGGCTCGGGAGCAACAGGATGAGAGTTCGTTCTCCGTCGTCGGCAGTGTTTTCACACGTATTGTAACTGCACTTGGGGCATCAGAAATTCTCGTCGACCTCAGGGGAGTTCCACCTGGTTATTGACCCTTAAGTTTTAAACCCCTTTTTCTATTCTCGCTACTTTTTTTTTTTTCAGTGCTGTTTTATTTTTAAAAAAGCCTTCCTATTTTCCAATGTGTCCAAAATATGCTGGGTTTTTTCATTAACATATATAGTGCGGAGCAGGGTCGCACCCAGAAATTCAGAATGGGGAGGATCCAGCTCTGTAAGTAAAAATGCTCATGTATGTGCACTTACGCGACGTGACTGTTATAATAAATGTTTTGATCTGTGAAAGAATTTAATACATTGCATGTATTCATGAACTATCCAGCTGCAAATGCCGTTTTCATTGTTGCTTTTACTTTTAATAAAAATACATATTTCAGAAAAGGAGTTAACCACAAATGTAATTATTTTATCTATTGCTATATTATAGTTTCAGAGAATGTATTTTAGAGCAAATTCTATAATGCGTGATTTTAGCAATTATGAAAACTGAAATTCACCAATTAGAAATATTGGAGAACAGTTAGAGGGTTAGGAAACTCTCGTGTCGGACATCGATGGTGTCGGAATCATATTACAAAACACTTGGCCTTATTGGGGGGAAGAGCCCCCTTCCCCCTTGGATGCGCCTCTGGTGAGGAGCACAGTTTTCAACCATTTAACTTTTTTTACCACCAAAAGTGGTGTCAAAAAAAAAAGAAGCCGAAGATAAAAGGAACTAAGGTACACCAACAACTAAGCGGTAGAGGCTCGCGACCAGAGAAATATAGGTGAACTGTCACAAATTCAGAATCCATGAAAAAAATGCATCTATTTCTTATAAAGAAGGCCAATTCTTTTATCTTTCAAGGAAGTATTTTTTTCAATTTTCATAAAAAAAAGAAGCCGAAGAGAAAAGGAACTAAGGTACACCAACAACTAAACAGTGGAGGCTCGTGACCAGAGAAACAGGTGAACTGTCACAAATTCAGAATCCATGAAAAAAATACATCTATTTCTTATAAAGAAGGCCATTTCTTTAATCTTTCAAAGAAGTATTTTTTTTAATTTTCATAAAAAAAGAATCCGAAGAGAAAAGGCACTAAGGTACACCAACAACTAAGCAGTGGAGGCTCGTGACCAGAGAAACAGGTGAACTGTCACAAATTCAGAATCCATGAAAAAAATGCATCTATTTCTTATAAAGAAGGCCAATTCTTTTATCTTTCAAGGAAGTATTTTTTTTTAATTTTCATAAAAAAAGAATCCGAAGAGAAAAGGAACTAAGGTACACCAACAACTAAGCAGTGGAGGCTCGTGACCAGAGAAACAGGTGAACTGTCACAAATTCAGAATCCATGAAAAAAATACATCTATTTCTTATAAAGAAGGCCATTTCTTTTATCTTTCAAGGAAGTATTTTTTTAATTTTCATAAAAAAAGAAGCCGAAGAGAAAAGGAACTAAGGTACAACAACAACTAAGCAGTGGAGGCTCGTGACCAGAGAAACAGGTGAACTGTCACAAATTCAGAATCCATGAAAAAAATACATCTATTTCTTATAAAGAAGGCCATTTCTTTTATCTTTAAAGGAAGTATTTTTTTTAATTTTCATAAAAAAAGAAGCCGAAGAGAAAAGGAACTAAGGTGCACCAACAACTAAGCAGTGGAGGCTCGTGACCAGAGAAACAGGTGAACTGTCACAAATTCAGAATCCATGAAAAAAATACATCTATTTCTTATAAAGAAGGCCATTTCTTTTATCTTTAAAGGAAGTATTTTTTTTTAATTTTCATAAAAAAAGAAGCCGAAGAGAAAAGGAACTAAGGTGCACCAACAACTAAGCAGTGGAGGCTCGTGACCAGAGAAACAGGTGAACTGTCACAAATTCAGGATCCATGAAAAAAATACATCTATTTCTTATAAAGAAGGCCAATTCTTTTATCTTTCAAGGAAGTATTTTTTTTTAATTTTCATAAAAAAAGAATCCGAAGAGAAAAGGAACTAAGGTACACCAACAACTAAGCAGTGGAGGCTCGTGACCAGAGAAACAGGTGAACTGTCACAAATTCAGAATCCATGAAAAAAATACATCTATTTCTTATAAAGAAGGCCATTTCTTTTTATCTTTCAAGGAAGTATTTTTTTTAATTTTCATAAAAAAAGAAGCCGAAGAGAAAAGGAACTAAGGTACAACAACAACTAAGCAGTGGAGGCTCGTGACCAGAGAAACAGGTGAACTGTCACAAATTCAGAATCCATGAAAAAAATACATCTATTTCTTATAAAGAAGGCCATTTCTTTTATCTTTCAAGGAAGTATTTTTTTTAATTTTCATAAAAAAAGAAGCCGAAGAGAAAAGGAACTAAGGTGCACCAACAACTAAGCAGTGGAGGCTCGTGACCAGAGAAACAGGTGAACTGTCACAAATTCAGAATCCATGAAAAAAATACATCTATTTCTTATAAAGAAGGCCATTTCTTTTATCTTTCAAGGAAGTATTTTTTAATTTTCATAAAAAAAGAATCCGAAGAGAAAAGGAACTAAGGTACACCAACAACTAAGCAGTGGAGGCTCGTGACCAGAGAAACAGGTGAACTGTCACAAATTCAGAATCCATGAAAAAAATACATCTATTTCTTATAAAGAAGGCCATTTCTTTTATCTTTCAAAGAAGTATTTTTTTTAATTTTCATAAAAAAAGAATCCGAAGAGAAAAGGAACTAAGGTACACCAACAACTAAGCAGTGGAGGCTCGTGACCAGAGAAACAGGTGAACTGTCACAAATTCAGAATCCATGAAAAAAATACATCTATTTCTTATAAAGAAGGCCATTTCTTTTATCTTTAAAGGAAGTATTTTTTTTTAATTTTCATAAAAAAAGAAGCCGAAGAGAAAAGGAACTAAGGTGCACCAACAACTAAGCAGTGGAGGCTCGTGACCAGAGAAACAGGTGAACTGTCACAAATTCAGAATCCATGAAAAAAATACATCTATTTCTTATAAAGAAGGCCATTTCTTTTATCTTTCAAAGAAGTATTTTTTTTAATTTTCATAAAAAAAGAATCCGAAGAGAAAAGGAACTAAGGTACACCAACAACTAAGCAGTGGAGGCTCGTGACCAGAGAAACAGGTGAACTGTCACAAATTCAGGATCCATGAAAAAAATACATCTATTTCTTATAAAGAAGGCCATTTCTTTTATCTTTCAAAGAAGTATTTTTTTTAATTTTCATAAAAAAAGAATCCGAAGAGAAAAGGAACTAAGGTACACCAACAACTAAGCAGTGGAGGCTCGTGACCAGAGAAACAGGTGAACTGTCACAAATTCAGAATCCATGAAAAAAATACATCTATTTCTTATAAAGAAGGCCATTTCTTTTATCTTTCAAGGAAGTATTTTTTTAATTTTCATAAAAAAAGAAGCCGAAGAGAAAAGGAACTAAGGTACAACAACAACTAAGCAGTGGAGGCTCGTGACCAGAGAAACAGGTGAACTGTCACAAATTCAGAATCCATGAAAAAAATACATCTATTTCTTATAAAGAAGGCCATTTCTTTTATCTTTCAAGGAAGTATTTTTTTTAATTTTCATAAAAAAAGAAGCCGAAGAGAAAAGGAACTAAGGTGCACCAACAACTAAGCAGTGGAGGCTCGTGACCAGAGAAACAGGTGAACTGTCACAAATTCAGAATCCATGAAAAAAATACATCTATTTCTTATAAAGAAGGCCATTTCTTTTATCTTTCAAGGAAGTATTTTTTTAATTTTCATAAAAAAAAGAATCCGAAGAGAAAAGGAACTAAGGTACACCAACAACTAAGCAGTGGAGGCTCGTGACCAGAGAAACAGGTGAACTGTCACAAATTCAGGATCCATGAAAAAAATACATCTATTTCTTATAAAGAAGGCCATTTCTTTTATCTTTCAAGGAAGTATTTTTTTTAATTTTCATAAAAAAAGAAGCCGAAGAGAAAAGGAACTAAGGTACAACAACAACTAAGCAGTGGAGGCTCGTGACCAGAGAAACAGGTGAACTGTCACAAATTCAGAATCCATGAAAAAAATACATCTATTTCTTATAAAGAAGGCCATTTCTTTTATCTTTCAAGGAAGTATTTTTTTTAATTTTCATAAAAAAAGAAGCCGAAGAGAAAAGGAACTAAGGTGCACCAACAACTAAGCAGTGGAGGCTCGTGACCAGAGAAACAGGTGAACTGTCACAAATTCAGAATCCATGAAAAAAATACATCTATTTCTTATAAAGAAGGCCATTTCTTTTTATCTTTCAAGGAAGTATTTTTTTTAATTTTCATAAAAAAAGAATCCGAAGAGAAAAGGAACTAAGGTACACCAACAACTAAGCAGTGGAGGCTCGTGACCAGAGAAACAGGTGAACTGTCACAAATTCAGAATCCATGAAAAAAATACATCTATTTCTTATAAAGAAGGCCATTTCTTTTATCTTTCAAAGAAGTATTTTTTTTAATTTTCATAAAAAAAGAATCCGAAGAGAAAAGGAACTAAGGTACACCAACAACTAAGCAGTGGAGGCTCGTGACCAGAGAAACAGGTGAACTGTCACAAATTCAGAATCCATGAAAAAAATACATCTATTTCTTATAAAGAAGGCCATTTCTTTTATCTTTCAAAGAAGTATTTTTTTTAATTTTCATAAAAAAAGAATCCGAAGAGAAAAGGAACTAAGGTACACCAACAACTAAGCAGTGGAGGCTCGTGACCAGAGAAACAGGTGAACTGTCACAAATTCAGAATCCATGAAAAACATGCATCTATTTCTTATAAAGAAGGCCATTTCTTTTATCTTTCAAAGAAGTATTTTTTTTAATTTTCATAAAAAAAGAATCCGAAGAGAAAAGGAACTAAGGTACACCAACAACTAAGCAGTGGAGGCTCGTGACCAGAGAAACAGGTGAACTGTCACAAATTCAGAATCCATGAAAAAAATGCATCTATTTCTTATAAACAAGGCCAATTCTTTTATCTTTCAAGGAAGTATTTTTTTTAATTTTCATAAAAAAAGAATCCGAAGAGAAAAGGAACTAAGGTACACCAACAACTAAGCAGTGGAGGCTCGTGACCAGAGAAACAGGTGAACTGTCACAAATTCAGAATCCATGAAAAAAATACATCTATTTCTTATAAAGAAGGCCATTTCTTTTATCTTTCAAGGAAGTATTTTCTTTAATTTTCATAAAAAAAGAAGCCGAAGAGAAAAAGAACTAAGGTACACCAACAACTAAGCAGTGGAGGCTCGTGACCAGAGAAACAGGTGAACTGTCACAAATTCAGAATCAATGAAAAAAATGCATCTATTTCTTATAAAGAAGGCCAATTCTTTTATCTTTCAAGGAAGTATTTTTTTTAATTTTCATAATAAAAGAAGCCGAAGAGAAAAGGAACTAAGGTACACCAACAACTAAGCAGTGGAGGCTCGTGACCAGAGAAACAGGTGAACTGTCACAAATTCAGAATCCATGAAAAAAATGCATCTATTTCTTATAAAGAAGGCCATTCTTTTATCTTTCAAGGAAGTTTTTTTTAATTTTCATAAAAAAAGAAGCCGAAGAGAAAAGCAACTAAGGTACACCAACAACTAAGCTGTGGAGGCTCGTCACCAGAGAAACAGGTGAACTGTCACAAATTTAGAATCCATGAAAAAAATGCATCTATTTCTTATAAAGAAGGCCATTTCTTTTATCTTTCAAAGAAGTTTTTTTTTAACAAAAGCATGGATCCAGAACACGTGAAGGATAATAAAGAAAGAGCACTAGAACTGAAGTTCACACTCGCAGTTACTATACGTATAAACACAGCGGACGAAACCAGGAGAACCGTCTAAACCCAAAATCGCACTGCGGGGAAGTGGCGGCTACTATCACCGCATCTCGATCATTGACGTTATTGGTTGCCATATCAACCTCATTATTCAGGGAAGTCCACGATTCTACATCGGAGGTCTTCATGGTACCGGGGTGAAGCAATTTGGAACTGAGGCTTCTGTCTCTTCACATGGCCTACCCGCAGTTATAAGGTCGTCTGTTGATCAATTCAAAGTGCCATTTGAAGAAACGGCGTGCTCACACTTCCAGCTTGCTTTTAGAAACCGGACAGCGTTCGTTTCAAAGCCGCTACATTTTCCAGAAATCATTGTCGTAAACGAAAAAGTGAGTAATTTTAAGAAACCGCTGAATCATTCAAATAATTTTTTTTATAAATTTTAGGTGAAGTGGCACTTCCAGGGGCGTACTGGCGGGGGAGGGAGTGGAGAGGCTCGCGGGTGAGAGGGCCTCTAGCCTCAGAAAAAAGATTTTAGAGTTGTTTCTGCCGAAACTTTTGTGACGTGCCTGCACCGCAGAACGCACATGAGATAAAGGCAGTGAGAGCACACGTCCGCTTAGCTCAGTTGGGAGAGCTACTTACTCCGGAGTGAGGGGACCCAGTTTCGATGACCGGCGTGGACAAACCGGTGTTTTCGCATTGGCGCCCGAATTTCCAAGATGACCCGGCTGTTAAGTTTCTCGCAATGATGTGATGTTCCTTCCACATGGCGAGACAGGAAAAATGAGAATCCCTTCTTCAGTGCTTCGAAAAAATAAATCAGTGTAATGTTACGTTCCACACACCTAATTGTCTGGGATTTCTCAAATGTACGTTCTTCATGGGATGACTGCCTACAGCGAAACATGATCCCGGCTGACCAGTGAGCCATGCCCCCAGCCCTCTTTCGGGAGGGGGTGGGGGTGGGGGTGGGACGTGCCTGCACCGCAGGACGCACATGAAATAAAGGCAGATTGCAGTGAGAGCACATGTCCACGGCAGTGCTGCTGATTTTTGAGCTCGTCTTTCATCGATCAGTTAGTGTTCTATACTAGATTTCTAGCTCGTTATTTTGTGTGTGTGTCGTCCGTTAAGTTTTCGCGTTCCTTTCTGTGTGTTTACGAAGCCGGTAAGTGCATTATTGTCTTGGCCAAGTCGGCCAAGGCAGGTATTTCTTATCGCCGTTGCAAATGGCGGCTTCCGGTGAGAGTGAAGTCCCCGCCCTCGCTTCCGGTACTGATACGCTCCTTTATACAGCTCCCATTGGATCATCCACCACTGATGAGCAGCTCTGGCTGGGCCCCTCCTCTCCTCAGCGTTCTTCTGCTGCCCTCCCAGCTGATCTTGCTTCTTCTTCCGGAGCCCCAAGCTGCGATTTTCTGTCCTCTCCGAGATCAGCAGATAACGCAATGGATGTCTTGCAGCCAGTTGCCGATCCACCTTCATCGCAGCGTACTACTACCCTCACTTATGCTGACGTCACCTCGGCTAAGTCTCGACCTTCTCCTCAGCCTTCTTCTTTTTCTTCTTTTACATGCCCATTTCGAATGACGCGTGAGCTCACTCCATTGATGTTGATCTCCCGGTGGACTCTCCTCATGGTCACGACTTCGTTAGTACTGTGGAGCGCGGAGTCGTTTTCCCAAGCCTACAGAATACTAAACTCGCTGCATACAGTGCCGCCCTTCGCAAGATTGTTCCTCCTACTGCCATCACTCACGTGAGCAGAGAGCCTGGCAAAGTCATTGCATATTTCACCACTGCTGAATATACTCTCAAGGTTCTGACTAATGGGATTTCCATTGGAGACCTCCACCTTCAGGCAGATCCTATCTCCCAGATGCTAGTCCTCGTTAGCTTTTCACCTGTACCACCAGATGTGTCTAATGATTTACTGATTGCTGCTCTGAGTCCCTACGGTCGAATTGTTGGCCCAGTTCATACCTATTCCTTATTTCCTGGTGTGCCTGAAGACCGGTACCTGCTGGGCTTCCGTCGTAACATTCGAATGGGCTTTCCATCGGATGAACATATGCTTCGTGTTCCACCTGTACTTCGTGTTCGTTGTAGCACGCATCTCCGTCCTATAACCATCACTGTGGGCTCCATCTGCCCGATTTCCAAGGGTACAGGGCACCCTCGCGCCCTTTGCCCTCATAATGCGTCGTCAGCCCCCAAGTCGACAGGACGACCTCCTCATCCTTCATTTCCTCCTACAGCATCTGCTTCCCGTGCCTCCGATCAGCAGGAGTCGACTTATGAAGAAAGTCGTACTAAAGCCGTTGGTCGACCGATGTCTGCGGCTCAGCCAACGTCTTCTTATTCCACTTTTATATGCTTCCAGCGAAACAACAGTCTGGTGCTCTACTTGCTGGAGACCCTCTGCCTTCTACTCGGCTTTCAGCGGAAAATCCTCCTCTCTTATCTGTGCCTGATTACAATGCCCCTTCTTCTATGCCTTTTAAAGTGCTAGGCATTTCTTCATCGGTCTCTGCTCAGACCCGCAACCGCACTAAGCGTCGCCGTGCTCCTCGAAATCGCACGAAGAAGACTAAAACATCGCCCACCTTCCAGAGTGGTCGTGATCGCTCATCTAGTCTTCCAAACACCTCTGATGGTTCTGTTGAATCTGAATCAGAAGTTTGCTCTGTTCCTTCACTCCCTTTTAAAGATTTTCTGTGTCTCCTGGAAGGTTCCTTCCTCCCTCAGACACCAGTTCTGGGGAAGCGTTTTACGCTTTTCTTATTGGTACACGACAGAACAAGATGTCTCGCAAATTCTTAGCGCCGTACCAGGACCACCTTGCTGAGACGATGACGCAAATGGTGGCCATTATTACGCACTTCCGGGCCATGCCCCCCGCCCCATGACCTTCGGGGACTCTTCTTGGGCCAAGACCATCCGCAGCCGTCTTGACAAGCTTCGGCAGGCTGCTGATAATCTCATCCAACCACCATCAGATATATCTCTTCAAGGTAGCAACACTGAATAGTCGGGGCTTTTGTACCCCGTTGGCAAATTCTCTTGTACATGAAGACATCCATCCTCTCAACCCAGCTATCTACAGCTTCGATCCGTTGCTCTTCCGTCATCTCTGTTCCAGGCGGGGGAAGAACTCTGCTGTCAATTCCGAAACCGCCTTCTTGCCCACCTACGTCTAGCCTTTGCTTCCGCCCGAGCTCATGTTGGTCTGGTCTCCATGTCGGAGGTGGTTCACCGATCCTTCAGACGACCTCCGCCTCTTGCTTTGATCACCGTGGCATCGTAGGGACTTTCCTTGTGCCTTTTTTCCGTGACTATCTAGTTCATTGCCATCTCCTGCGCACTGGACTCTTCCTCTACCGCCGCATCACTCCACTCCTTGCCGACTTGGCAGATCTCAGCGTCAATCTGACTTTGCCTCCTCATACATACCTGATCATAGAAACTTGTTATTATTATTATTGTTGTCAGCATTATTTTGTACGAATGCATTTCTTTCTTCTCATGTTTTTCAGCACATGTTATTACGCCTGCATATGATTCTGTACATTTGCATCTTGTGTATATTACATCCTGTTCGTATTCTTGCACGATATTGTGTTTTTCAGCACATGAACTAGCTCTGCAATATTCTTTGATGTTCATTATATTTTTTGTCATATATTTATACATACTTATTTTGCACATTGCATGCTTTCACAGTACTTATACACTTCTCTTTGACCTGTGCATATTTCTTGGATCTTTGTAGTTTTCGTTATGTCTTCCTGCTGCTAGTTTTGTTATCATTACTATTATCATGATTATTATTATTGCTGCCAGCATTACTCGGTACACATGCAATCTTTTCTTATCCCATTTTTCTGCTCATGTTATTACGCCTACATTGGATTGCACATAAGCATCTTGTATACATTACACCCTCTTTGTAATCCTGCATGATATTATGTATTTTCCGCGCATGTTCTGGTTATGCACTGTCCTCGCTGTTCATCATATTATTTACCATATATCTGTGCATATATCTTCCATACATCTCTTGTTTTTCACTATACCTGTGTACATTGCAATATTGTATCATGTACACTATGTCCTCAGAGTCGTCTTTGACGCATTTTCGTCCTATTGTTTTTCTTATTAGTTTTGATTCTTGTACATATACATCTTGCAAATATCACGTCGCTTGGAATATCTGTACATATTTATCATTTGTTGTACATGCTCCATCCATGAGCTGTTCTATTTATTGTTGTACCGCCTTGTATATAGAGTATCGTACTACGCTTCTCGTGCATATTACGATCTCATTGTACATTTAAAATCTTTTGTCTACTTTTCTAGCACTATATTGCCCGTGCCCTCTGTATCCAAATTCCCTTCATTTGCTCTAAATAAAAAGATTATGAAAACATGTCCGCGTAGTTCAGTTGGGAGAGCGACTTACTCCTTCGTGGACAAACCGGTGTTTTCACACTTCATGTAAAACTGGATTAAAAAAATAGCCAGAAATTTTTGACGGCAGCTTTGAATGAAGTTGTAAAAACAAAAACATTTTTTCCCCCAGTATATAAGTAAAATCTCTATAGAAACCATTTTCGTGGATTTAGTGTATAAAATATGGATGACGAGAAAGCAGCCATTTCAGAGGACTTGTGGCTCTTTTTTACAGGCACTGCAATAGTTCCTACACATGTATATTAACAAGAGAATGTGAAAGAAATAATAGTTCAATGAATGGAATATTTATAGGATAAGATGGAATGTATCATAGTTGTTTGCACATAATTACGCATTCTTCAGAACATAATGAACAGAAAAGGTGTTCTTCGCTGGGACGAAAACAGACCTGATTTTTTTTTTTTTTTTTTAGCGTAACACAGTCAAGATACTAACATTTTTATAATGTGCAAAACACTGTGGAATTATGTTAAGTGTGTTTTCATGTATATTCAAGGCAAAATAATTTAAGTAATTTTGGCATAAGCGTTTTGCAGTACTTTGTATTATAATAAAACTGGGGCAATCATTGTTAATAACAACGTGCACATTTGTGTTCAGTTCAGATCGGATCATATGTAAAAGATTTTAGAAAGAGAGTGTCTGACCCCATGTCTTAAACAACAGTTAGAAATAGGAAGCTAGGAGGTTTGAGCCATAGCACTCGATAGGAAAGTAACACGGAAGCGAGGGAGAAAGGGGGAGGAAGACGCCCTTATTTATTACCGGGGGTAGGTACCCGGGGTTCGACGGCTTAACGTGCCCATCCGACGCACGGCGGATATTCAGCGGATCGAGCGTTCATACCTACATAGGAGCGAACCTGAGACCTCTCCGTAGTAATCACGAACGTTGCCCACTAGGCCATCCACGGCCGCACATTTGTGTTCAGATCAAATCATATGTAGAGGATTTTAGGAAGGGAGTGTCTGACCCCATGTCTTAAACAACAGTTAGAAATAGGAAGCTAGGAGGTTTGAGCTATAGCACCCGATAGGAAAGTAACACGGAAGCGAGGGAGAAAGGGGGAGGAAGACGCCCTTATTTATTACCGGGGGCCAGTACCCGGGGTTCGACGGCTTAACGTGCCCATCCGACGCACGGCGGATATTCAGCGGATCGAGCGTTCGTACCTACATAGGAGCGAACCTGAGACCTCTCCGTAGTAGTCACGAACGTTGCCCACTAGGCCATCCACGGCCGCACATTTGTGTTCAGATCAAATCATATGTAGAGGATTTTAGGAAGGGAGTGTCTGACCCCAGGTTTTAAACAACCCTTAGAAATAGGAAGCTAGGAGATTTGAACTAGAGTGCCCGATAGGAAAGTGTCACGGAAGCGAGGGAGAAAGGGAGAGGAAGACGCCCTTATTTATTACCGGGGGCCAGTACCCGGGGTTCGACGGCTTAACGTGCCCATCCGACGCACGGCGGATATTCAGCGGATCGAGCGTTCGTACCTACATAGGAGCGAACCTGAGACCTCTCCGTAGTAGTCACGAACGTTGCCCACTAGGCCATCCACGGCCGCACATTTGTGTTCAGATCAAATCATATGTAGAGGATTTTAGGAAGGGAGTGTCTGACCCCAGGTTTTAAACAACCCTTAGAAATAGGAAGCTAGGAGATTTGAACTAGAGTGCCCGATAGGAAAGTGTCACGGAAGCGAGGGAGAAAGGGGGAGGAAGACGCCCTTATTTATTACCGGGGGCCAGTACCCGGGGTTCGACGGCTTAACGTGCCCATCCGACGCACGGCGGATATTCAGCGGATCGAGCGTTCATACCTACATAGGAGCGAACCTGAGACCTCTCCGTAGTAGTCACGAACGTTGCCCACTAGGCCATCCACGGCCGCACATTTGTGTTCAGATCAAATCATATGTAGAGGATTTTAGGAAGGGAGTGTCTGACCCCAGGTTTTAAACAACCCTTAGAAATAGGAAGCTAGGAGATTTGAACTAGAGTGCCCGATAGGAAAGTGTCACGGAAGCGAGGGAGAAAGGGGGAGGAAGACGCCCTTATTTATTCCCGGGGGCCAGTACCCGGGGTTCGACGGCTTAACGTGCCCATCTGACGCACGGCGGATATTCAGCGGATCGAGCGTTCGTACCTACATAGGAGCGAACCTGAGACCTCTCCGTAGTAGTCACGAACGTTGCCCACTAGGCCATCCACGGCCGCACATTTGTGTTCAGATCAAATCATATGTAGAGGATTTTAGGAAGGGAGTGTCTGACCCCAGGTTTTAAACAACCCTTAGAAATAGGAAGCTAGGAGATTTGAACTAGAGTGCCCGATAGGAAAGTGTCACGGAAACGAGGTAGATAGGGGAGGAAGATGCCCTTATTTATTACCGGGGGCCAGTGCCCGGGGTCCGTCGGCTTAACGTGCGCATCCGACGCACGGCGAATATTTAGTGGTTCTAGCATTTGTACCTGCCCGAGATCGAACATGAGGTTCCTCCGTGGCCGTCACGAAAGTTGACTACTAGGCCAGCATCCGCGGCCGCACATTTGTGTTACAAGCAATAAAACGCAATAATTTTAGTTTTTTATGAAAAAATATTGGTAGGTTCGAAAGAATTTGAATTACTAAAGTGCCCATAAAACCTATTTAATAATATACAGTTTTAAAATTTCAATAATTGAAAGACAATAGATTTTTGCAAAAGGACCTGCCGGGGGCCTCAAAGATATTTTTTCTGGGGGAATTCGAGTTTTTCTGGTAAGCCACTGGGCACTTCCCTGACTTCACCCGACGAAGTACAGTCAATCATCGACATACCACCCCTTGATTTACTACCATCCTTGCATACTTCCACCCCTTGGATCTAAACAGACTTGCTTCATGTAAACTATTCCTTGATCTTTTCATATTCTTGATGTACCGCCACTTGTAAGCAGTGTTGCATTCAGAGAGTTTTTCCAGGGGGGCGAAGGGATGGGGGCAATTACAAATTTTGAGGGGGCTGAAACTTGTTGATTGATATACATATAATCACATTTTTGTTATTTATATCATCATCATTGTCAACCATTATCAATCCACTGCTGGACGAAGGTCTCCCCAAGTTTCCTCCAACACGGTCTGTCTTGTGCCAGTCTCCTCCATGTCACTCCCGCATACTTTCGAATTTCATCCACCCATCTCCCATGTGGTCTTCTTCTGGGTCTTTTCCTTGTGACGTACCTGCCAGCAGGACGCACACGACATAAAGCCAGATAGCAATCAGAATAAACGTCCGCGTAGCTCAATTGGTAGAGTGACTTATTCCGGAATGAGGGGATCCGGGTTCGAATCCTGGCGTGGACAGAAATGACGGAGAAATTTACTTCGTTATAATGGCGCCCGAACTATCCGGATGACCCGACCGTTCAAAATCTCGCAATCGTGTGGTGTTATTTCCACACCGCGAGATGGGAAAAATCAGAGAATAACTTATCCAGCGCTTCGAAAAAAAAAAAAAAAAATTGACTGGGAGTTCTCAAGTGCACGTTCTACAGCGGATGGCTGCCTGCAACGATTCATGGTCACGGCTGACCCGTGGGCCATGCCCCCGGCCCTCTTTCGGGGGGAGATGTGACGTACCTGCCAGCAGGACGCACACGACATAAAGCCAGATAGCAATCAGAATAAACGTCCGCGTAGCTCAATTGGTAGAGTGACTTATTCCGGAATGAGGGGATCCGGGTTCGAATCCTGGCGTGGACAGAAATAACGGAGAAATTTACTTCGTTATATCCTGTCCATTAGAATCCAATCTAAAATTTCGGCTGTCTATCGATGTTCTGTCCTCCTGGCAGTATGTCCAGCCCATTGCCATTTCAGGGATTTAACTCTGATCATGATGTTATAAACATTTATTTTAAACGTTATTATCATAGGAATAATCATATGTTATAAACAAATATGTAACCAATTCACCATAGTTATATACTTTATGAAACAATTCACCATAAATCTTCAAACGTTAATCTGTACCAACGTTACATTCTAATACAAAACACGTGTTAAAGTTATGAACAATGGAACACGTGTTGATGCTATTCATTGGAACACGTGTTACTGTCATCAATGTTAAATACAAGGTGTTAATTTTATTGTTATATTTATTATTATGAACAAATTATAGGTGCATCAGTTACAGATCATTTACCGATTAAATTTACTTTATCGTGCCTTTTTATAACTATGGGACTTTTGTTCTACAGTGATCGTATATGGACAAAAACGTGCCCCTTATATGTACTGGCATATAATAAAGCACGGCGTTGTGATTCACCTTTATCCCGTCACTGGAATGGTGGGGGAATAAAGGTGCCGCTCGTGAAAGAAATTAGAAACATAAACACATATTTTAACTTACACATACCTTAACTTATGTCTTGTGTGGTTATAAGGAAAACAAACAGGAGTCTTATGTGGAAGTAATAAAAATGGTTTAATACGTGAGATTTAGGAACACTAAGGTACCACGTGCGTGGGTGCAGCCGTTAGCAATACCTTACACATAAAATTTACTATTATTACGATTTTTCTCTATAACGTCTCCGATCATTTCTGCATACATCTATCTATATATATAAGTGCAAAGCTTAGTGATTCATTTTACTTCTAGTTCCTTTTCTCCTATGTTTTACTTAAATGTTTTACCTAGCTAACTGGGTTTTCATTGTTTGATCATGACCAATACACACGCCACGTGCTCTAAGTAGGTTTATGAATAAAATTTAAGCAAGTACATGCAATAACAGGGAAAAGAAAAATAACTTATCTGGTATCTCCATATGTCTTTCAGGTTTTCAACACTGGGCATATCCACCTAATTGAGCTGACTGGCGCTATCCGAACTCGGTTCTCCGTTTTTCAACGCTGGGCATACTTCATCTCTCTCTCGTCACTCACTACCCACGTCTGTCCCTTGTCGCTACACGCACTCCACTCTTGACCAGTGAAGACCTTATGAGCTTCACCTTGTCCGCGGATGCCAAGGTCACTTGACCAGTCTGGAATTCATCTAATCCGTCCGGGGAACGTCACTTCGCTCCCTCCTTGGGAACTGACCCTTTAACTTTTCCGACCCCCCTATATCCCCTGGGGCCTAAGTATCGTCACAAGGCTTGAGATTACCTCCCGCTATCCCCTGGGGCTATCTATGCACGTGCATGTTGGACTAAATTTATTTTAAATAATTTTATTTCCAACAATGATGTCTTCCACTCTTGTCATTTTTCGGATCCACGAGTTCCTCTTCTTATCTCTCCTGGTTACACCAAGCATGCACCTCTCCATGCTTTTTTGAGTTGTCTGCAGCCTTTGTATGTCTCTTTTATTTAAGGTCCACGTCTCTGCACCATACGTAAGCACTGGAAGGATGCATTGATTAAACACTTTTCTTTTAAGACATAATGGCATATTGCTCTTGAAAATTATGCTGTTTCTTCCAAAAGCTATCCAGGCAAGTTTTGTACGCCGATTAATTTCTTCATCAATGTGACCCTCACTTGATATCTGCTGTCCAAGATAAACGCACGTGTCTGTTATCTCCAGCTTTTTTCCATCAATCGATAAATCTTCATTTCTTGTAAAAGCATTGAACATCACTTTTGTCTTCTGAAAGTTCATTTTTAATCCCACTTCTTTACTCTTGTCAGCAAGTTCCTGGATCATACTCTGCAGCTCTGATGGGGTAGTTGCAAAAATGACTATGTCATCAGCAAAACGAAGGTGGGTTAGATAATCTCCATTAATCTTTATCCCTTTGTTTTCCCGGTTCAGTGATTGAAAGACATTTTCCAATGTGGCATTAAGAGCTTGGGAGATATGGTGTCACCTTGTTTCACTCCCTTTCCAAGTTTCATGTGTGTTGTATTTTCAAACAGCCGAATCTTTGCACTTGCATTTTCATAGATGTTATTAATAATGTTAATGTATATGCATCTTCAATACCGCAGGATTTCAGAGCCATTGTAACTGCTGATGGTTTCACCGAATCAAAGGCTTTTTCATAATCGATAAAAGCCATGCACAATGGAAGTTCATATTCCCTCGCTCTTTCAATTAGTTTTCTCAGTACGTGGATATGATCTATTGTGCTGTAGCCACTCCTGAATCCAGTTGTTCTCTCGGTTGAGCCATGTCCAGTGTTACCTTCATGCGGTGTGAAAGAGCTTAAGTGAAGATTTTATAAATCACTGATAAGAGGCTGATAGGTCTGTAGTTCCTGAGATTATCAATGTCGCCTTTTTTATGTAGCAGGATCATTGTAGCATTGTTCCAATCCTCAGGAATCTTCCCTTCATCAAGGCATCGAGTGAAAATTTGGGCGAGTACTGTTTCGATTTCTCCACTTGCTTCTTGTATGATGTCTACAGTAATTCCATCTTTGCCTGGAGCTTTTCCCCGCTTCATGTTCTTGATTGCATGTGCAACTTCTGCTGGGAGGACTGGAAGAACTCTGGTACTGGTACCTTTCATGATGTCTGGAGTACATGTATCATCCATTTCATATAATTTGGAGTAGAAATCTTTCACTCTTGTCAAGATTTCGCCTCTATTTCTTGTTACTGAACCATCTTCTTTTCTCAGAGCCATAATCTGTTTTCTTCCCTTACTGAGATGTCCCTTTGCTATCTTTAGGCTTTGGTTGTTTTCAATTGCTTTCCTCACTAGTTCACAGTTGAATTTCCTTGCGTCTTCAGTGATACTTTTTCGTACTGTCTTGCATAGCTCTATATATTCCACTTTGGAAGTCACATCTTCTTTAGTTGTCCTCGTCCCTCTTCTTTTTTGCATCAACATTTTGGTTTTTCCTGATAATTTGTTCACATGCAACTTGTTCTTAGACCCAGCTAATTTTGTTGTTGTTTCCATAAGAGCTTTGGTTACTTTTCTGTTAACTTCAGAAATATCCACTTCTTCCGATGTTAGGCCTTCTAAAGCAGAGAATCTGTTCTTCAGTTCCAACTTGAAAGTATTATGGTGTTTTTTAAGGTTGGTTATGTTAATACATTTGGTTTGCCTTATGAGCTTGCCACGTTCAAGTTTAGTGTTGAGGTGCATCTTACATCTCACCAATCTATGGTCACTACCTGTGTTGAACTTGTGTAGCACACTGCAGTCTTCTATGACGAATTTTTTGTTACACATAATAAAATCAATTTCACTTGTCGTCCCATTTGGATGTCTCCATGTCTATTTCCTGTGTGGCTTTTTCTTGAAAAAGGAGTTCAAGATGAAAAACCCTTCTGCCTCTGCAAACTCTACGAGAGTATTTCCACGTTGGTTTCTGTTGCCGTGACCGAGTTTACCTACTGAAGTTTCATTCTGTTGCCGTTGCCCTATTTTTGCATTGAAATCTCCCATAATAATCTTCAAGTGCTGCTTACCTTTATTATTTAGATGACGAATTTCCTCAAAAAATTCTTCGATTTCTTCTTCAGGATGACTTGTGGTGGGTGCATAAGTTTGAATAATCATATATACGTTAATATATAAATTGGAAATTGGAAAGGGAGTGAGACAAGGTGACACCATATCTCCGAAGCTCTTCAATGCCACATTGGAGGGTGTTTTTCAGTCGCTGAGCTGGGAAAACAAGGGGATAAAGATTAATGGAGATTATCTAACCCACCTTCGTTTTGCTGATGACGTAGTCATTTTTGCAACTAGCCCATCAGAGCTGCAGAGTATGATCCAGGAACTTGCTGACAAGAGTAAAGAAGTGGGATTAAAAATGAACTTTCAGAAAATAAAAGTGATGTTCAATGCTTTTACAAGAAATGAAGATTTATCGATTGATGGAGAAAAGCTGGAGATAACAGACACATACGTTTATCTTGGACAGCAGATATCAAGTGAGGGTCACATTGATGAAGAAATTAATCGGCGTACAAAACTTGCCTGGAGAGCTTTTGGAAGAAACAGCATAATTTTCAAGAGCAATATGCCATTATGTCTTAAAAGAAAAGTGTTTGATCAATGCATCCTTCCAGTGCTTACGTATGGTGCAGAGACGTGGACCTTAACTAAAAGAGACATACAAAGGCTGCAGACAACTCAAAGCAGCATGGAGAGGTGCATGCTTGGTGTAACCAGGAGAGATAAGAAGAGGAACTCGTGGATCCGAAAAATGACAAGAGTGGAAGACATCATGATCAGAGTTAAATCCCTGAAATGGCAATGGGCTGGACATACTGCCAGAAGGACAGATCATCGATGGACAGCCGAAATTTTAGATTGGATTCCAAGGGACAGGAAAAGACCCAGAAGAAGACCACATGGGAGATGGGTGGATGAAATTCGAAAGTATGCAGGGGTGACATGGAGGAGACTGGCACAAGACAGACCGTTGTGGAGGAAACGTGGGGAGACCTTCGTCCAGCAGTGGATTGATAATGGTTGACAATGATGATGATGATGATGATATATAAAAATTTTAAATAAAGTATAAAAATTTTATGTGTCGGATATCGCAAATGCAAATTTCAAGTAATCTACACATATACGAGAGACTAAAAATGTTTTATACCTTTGCTTTAATTCAGTAAATCACCACGGATTTCACCATGGGGTGGTGTAAAACATTGAGCATGCTAGTAAGATAACGCTGTGCCGGAGAAAATCCCTCCTCATTGCCTCTAAAATGTTAGGAGTGGTAAAATGTACTCTCCTTACTACAAGCCTATTTCTTATTATTAAGGAATCATTACAGTGTTACCTGAAAACGTATGGTGTAAACCATTCCCCTGCCGTTTAGTTTCAGCCCATTTAGATAATTTAGATTAGCGCATAGTAGTAAAAAACAACAACTTACTAACCGTTTGGATGCCAGTTTGAGATGCCTCGATTTTTTTTTGCTACAGAGTGTAAACCACACAGCGCCAGAAAAAAAAAAAAAACTGTATGGGAACAATTTGTAGTAATGTTCTATTGTTAAAAATTAGGTATCAAATATTTTGTTGTATTGGAAGCACTAACGTCACGTGAGCTACACTAAGGCTTAACTGTATACACAGAAAGTCGGCATCCAGAAGACTGAAATAAGCTGAATCTTCCAAGATATAATGATAATGTATTGCTTTGCTAACATCGCTACTCTGTGGAATTAGGTTTTTATAGCAGAAGCAGTTGGAGTTGTCAGTGTTTGAAAATTCACACCTTCAGCGAGGTTTATTTAATGTTTTATTGAAAGGTGATAGAAATTTCAGATTGAAGTACATGTGGGTGGTTTTTTTATTATTATAATAATATTTTGCCTCATCTTCTTAATTTTTTTTAATTGATTTCTCCAATTATTGAGCTATAAATGAAAACAATTAGACTAAATATAAGGGGAGATCGCCCAAAAACCTACGGGGGGGGGGGGGGGGTTCCATAGATTTTCGGGGGGGGAAGCACCCACGAGAAGATGCCTGAATACAACACTGCTTGTATGTAAGTTGCGCCAGAATTTCCTTCCCTTTTTTTCTGACCATTATTCAACTGTGATGAACCTACATGTCAAACACACTGATTCAATCAAAGGTGCGAATCAGTGTCTTTTAACATTAAAAAGATTCTTTGAAGCAAACTGGCAGAACGGCGGTATTTCAAACGCACTTGTTAAACCAGATTGTACTCTGGAAATAATTGGATTGAAATGTAAAACACAAATAAAAATAGGCAAATTTTTACAAAGAAATAAGGTACGTAAAATGATTTTGTGCAATATTATTAATTTTCATTTCATAAAGTTTTAGTAACGTAACATGACTTTTTTATTCATTTCCTTATAATTAAAATGTGAACTTTGTCTTTCTACTACGCAAAGTAAATTTCCGCGTTTAATGCATACCAGAAGTTTCGGCGATGGAAAACAATACTTCGAATTACGGTGCGTACTATAAAACAACATATAACTGTATTTTTTTTTTCCTAATTAGCATGTTTTTAACTTAACGCAAATTGTGATTTTTGATGAACAATAAAAAACAAAATTTGGATTAATTAAAAATAATTAGAATTTGGTATAACGCCACCCTCGTAGCAACGCCACAATGTAATGTCAGACGGTGGCGGTATATCAAGGGTTGTCATAATACCCTGAAAGTACGCAAAGAAACACTCACGGACAATGAAATTTGCGCACTAGGAAAGAAGCATCGAATTGAACTGAAATTTTATGGACGTAATGATACAGATGAATGGTACACATGATGGCGAAAACAAAGCTGCAGGACAATTACAGAGGGATCTGTGGCACGCAGTCCGTTCATCTTCAATAGCGCGTCACACCGCCTCGTGTGGCGATACATGCTGCAAATATGGTCCGGCATGGCGTCGAACAGACGCCTGATGTTGTCCTGCGACAGACTGGCCCACACGTGTTGGACGGTGTGCTCCAAATCCCAGATAGTGCGGCGCTGCGGCAGCCGGCGTTTCAACTGGTTCCACACATGCTCGATAGGGGACATGTCTGGGGATCGGGCAGGCCATGGAAGTCTCTGGACATGACGTAGGCAGTCCTGGGCAACTCGAGCCGTGTGCAGGCGGGCATTATCCTACTGGTATAGCGCACATGGAATCCTGGCCAGGAATGGGAGCACATGGAACCGTAGGATCTCATCCACATACCGCTGGCCCGACAATGATCCACGTACCATTACTAGAGCTGATCGGCTAGCGTAGGCAATGGCTCCCCAGACCATAATGCCTGCAGTGGGGGAGGTGTGGCGCTCGAAAGAGGGGTTGGGATTATGCCGTTCATCCGGAGACTTCCACACCCGGATACGATGATCATCTGTCCCCAAAACGAAGCGGCACTCATCGCTAAACACCATACGTCGCCAGTCTGAGGTGTTCCACCTCACTCTGACCTGGCACCACGGCACACGGAGCAGGCGATGTTCCGGGGTTAATGGCAGCACAAGAAAGGGGCGCTGGGATCGCAGATTGGCTTCCGCGAAGCGTCGGGAAATGGTTCGTGGGCGCACAGGAATCGCTATATCTGCTTGCATAGTGGACCGGGTACCCGTAGGATCCGGCACGATCCGTCGATTCTCTCTATCGGTGATCCTCCTGGTCCTTCAGGAGCCTCTCCGTCGTGTGGCAGTGCCGTCACGTGTCCACTCCTCCCAATACAGTCGGACGCTATGGTCAGAACGATCCGCGTGGCAGGCTATACGGCGCGCCGACAAAAACCTGCGGTTTTCAGTCCGATGATCAGGCCTCTCAAAGTCCGTAAGTTGCGTAAATCGACGTCTCTGGCATCTACTCGGCATTCTTATCACTCTGTACTCCTATTTGCATCGGTCGCTGAGTAGAGGAAAATGGGGCATTCTAGCGCAGGATCAGCCCTCCATAGACTTAACATTGGCTGATCACGAGGCTGATCCCATGGCTTATCACGAGGCTGATCCCCCGGCTGCCCACGAGGCTGCCCCAGCTGTCCCCTTGTCAGAATTTTTGTCACGTGATCGCCCCCCGTGATGTGCTGCTCCCTAGCGGTGCTTCTTGGAACTTTCGATGGATCTTTGTTTTTGAGAGATGGCAACGACCGAGTGGGAAAGGGGTTGGATATAGGGGGT
The DNA here is from genome assembly GCA_039090855.1 of Macrothele yani. Lineage (NCBI taxonomy): Eukaryota > Metazoa > Arthropoda > Arachnida > Araneae > Macrothelidae > Macrothele > Macrothele yani. The sequence continues at coordinate 121,477,682 of CM077004.1, read as the reverse complement.
GTCAACTCGATGTGCTGCCCCCTAGCGGTGCTTATTGGAACTTTCAATGGATCTTTGATTTTGAGGGATGGCAACGACCGAGTGGGAAAGTGGGTATATATAGGGGGATGTCAACTCGATGTGCTGCCCCCTAGCGTTGCTTCTTGGAACTTTTAATGGATCTTTGTTTTTGAGAGATGGCAACGACCGAGTGGGAAAAGGGATGTCAACTCGATGTGCTGCTCCCTAGCGGTGCTTCTTGGAACTTTCGATGGATCTTTGATTTTGAGGGATCGCAGCGACCGAGTGGGAAAGGGGGCGGATATATGGGATGTCAACTCAATGTGCTGCCCCTAGCGGTGCTTCTTGGAACTTTCGATGGATCTTTGATTTTGAAGGATGGCAACAACCGAGTGGGGTCCGTTGGGATTTTTTGTATTTATTCCTGTGGTTTTCAAGCGGGATTTTCCCCCTCTTCGATGTTATTTTTCCCCGGAGGAAATTTTTACGTAACGATGCTGGGGAATTTTCTTTCCAATTAAATAAAAATGCTCTGATGGTCTTAGCGAGGTCCTAACTCACGATGATTTGGTTTCAAAAAATTGGTCAGGTGGTCTCATGTACTACGTATTCGCCCTATTTTTTCTTTTAATTACTTTTACGTTATTTCATCATGTATTTTTTATATTTTTTGTATGTTTTGAGGGAGTTTTTTCGTGTAGATGCAATGAATTTTCTGCTGAACTTTTCTTTTTCCTTTTTTCAATTTTATTACAGATCATGAGACGAGGAAATGCTTCTTTAGAAACGATTTCGTTCCTGTTCGCAGTAATTATTGGACTTTGTCATTTTTTTGTGAAATGATTTCATGCTAATTCTGAGTCTTTCGCCTTTGCAATATTATTTTCTCGTAATTTTTTCGTGTGTTCAAGAACTCTACAGGTCTTTCACAGTTAAAATTCTGATGAAACAATATTTTCTTACTTTATTTCGCATATCATTATAGCTTCCCAATTTCGCTATTTTACTTCATCTTTTTTTTTTTTAAATTTCGTAAAACTTTTCAGTATGTCAGTAATTTTTTTCTTACTTGGTCAAACTTGTGACTCCTTTTATTTAGACTCTTTTTTTTTTCATTTCATTTCAACAAAACGATTATTTTAGATGTAGCAAATCATCAGATTTTTGTTTCCTTATATAGCATTTTTTCAAACTTGCTGAAAAATATCCCTCAAAGCTTGCATGTAGTCAAAAAGGAATTTTTTTATTCTTTCCTAGTTTGCTATACTTTTCGTGGACTGTCCCAACAGGAAGGCATTCATTGTCAAGACATACAATCTAAAACCCAATTTTCTTACGATAAAATTTGTATTCTTTGGGCTGTGCATTTTTCTGTCTCGTCCGAAAAAACATTCATTCTAGAGGCAAAGCGAGTAATTCCGTTCTTTCCCTAAACATTATTTTTTTAACGTTTTACTAACTCACCAGAAAAGCAGCTATTCCCCACCCCCATAGCGAAAATAAAGAAATTCTTACTTCTTTTCCATACATATCGACTCAATCTATTTCTTTTCGAAATACTGGTCATGACATTTCAACTAAAATTTCATACTTTCACCAAAAATCATATTCTTAAACGAGCTATTTTTTTTTACTTTATTTCACGTATAACTAAATTTTTATTGTTTCCTCACCTCATCAAAGTTAATAAGAACTCCCATAATCTCATTCCTTTCCCTCATTTAGTTCGCTTTAAATTGAGATGTTTCAAAACTTCGCGTATATTTCTTTAACTAAATGTCCAGTTCTCCCGTATCTGTCCCATCAATTTTAACTTCTGTGCCTGCTGCATTTTTTCTTTAGACGTTTAGTTTCATTGATCTTTTCTTTCGCTTTAATTAGGTTTTCATTATCGTATTTTTTATTCATTGTCTCAGCAGAAAAAGCTTTCATTCTGGAGACATAGCGACTAAGTCCGTACTTCCTCTAAACATTTTTATTTCACGTTTTACTAATTCGTAAGAAAAGCAGGTGTTTCCAAACTCTCAGAGTGAAAATATCGTATTCCCCTTATTTTACTTATTAAATTTTTCCTTCTATTCAGTTTTGTATTATTCTTAATTTTTTTTTTATGAAACTTCTTTTTTTTTTTCTTAGTTTTTTTTCTGATTCAACCTATCAATCTTTTCCTATCGATTTAATTGCTCTTATTTTTCCATTCGACTTTACTTTTGAACAGAAATGTATCTAAAATCTTCAGATGTATTTTAGTCTCTAAGAGGCCGATTCTTCCCTATTTCAAATAAAGTCATTGTAGGATTTTAGTGTAAATGCCCCTAAATCTTTAGAACTTCCTTTTCATCGTTAGATACTAATTCCTCGAGGTTTAAATTAAAACATGAAAGAAGAGTGTTTTTACGCTCTCTCCAGTGAAAGAAGAGTGTTTTTACGCTCTCTCCAGTAAAAGAAGAGTGTTTTTACGCTTTCCCCAAGAAATTAACTTTGGAATCTCCCTTCTTTCTACCGGAAAATGACTATCTTGTGCAACTGTTTTCACGCGTCTACTGCTTGCTGGAAAACCTCACATGACACGAAATCACTTAGCTTGGTAGATTAAACTAAATTCTGGTTTTGAACTTTGAACGCAAACTCAAGGATGCAAAAGCATAGTTTTCTGAGCGAACTTAAACTGTCTAAGATGACAAAAATCTAAAACTGGTGACTCAATGGGACAGAGCGTTTGAACTTTGCCGTTCATTCAAGATTTAAGAGATCCGTAGTGAACCACTACAAGGGAAATAAGCAGACCCTGATTTAGCCCACGGTTTCAAAGGAAGGTAGAAAGCTAATGTCGTAATTCAAAAGCTCATAACTCAAGCATCCCCAGGATTCAATTTCGGACGGACGATTAGTCAGATGTCAATGCTTAGACATTGAAAAATTACTTCAGACAAATATTTTCTTACTTAAAAGTGCTTCAAGTCAAAATTTGTATTATTTAAGATTTCCCTTAGTCAATATTTTTTCTATCTTAAAAACTCCTAAAGGGTTGATTTTGAAAAAAAAAAAAAAAGAAAACGAGTTCTCCCAAAAACGTAAAATTTCCCCAGAATTGTATGAGGAACCAAAAAAATTAACGAAGCTTGAATGCTAAGTCTTTCAACCAATTTCTTTCTCTTCATGTTTCATTCCATAAACTTTCTTCAAATTCCTATATACCCAAGAATTTTGTTAAATGTCCAAGTTCGACTCCACCAGAATGTTTCTGAATATGATAGTTTCTCTTTTAAAAAAATTCCAAAATAAGAATCGCTTCAATGAAACAACAAATTCCTATTCAAAGCATTAAATCCCTCTTTCTACTTCAAATACTCTATTTGTAAATCTAAGGAAGTTTTATTTTTTATATTCATATACTTTTCCCTCTAACTTTAGAAGATATTTTCCCAAAATGTATGTACATATTACGATAGTAAAACATCATACAACTGCTTGATGTTCAATTCACTTCACGCTGTCTTAAGGAAATTCTTTCATTTTCTCATAACACATAGACATGTTATTTTTCTTCCCATTCACTTCAAAGACTTGAGATCAACTTAATGGAGTCCTTTGAGAAAAACTTTCATAGAAAAGCATAAATGTACTGAAAATGTCAGTTTTCTTAAAGAAATCATAAGAATAAGAATTTTTTACTGAAACAAGTTTCCCCTGTTCAAAGCATTAGGTGGCTCTTTTCGCAGCAAATTCTGTATTTCCTCATGTAAACTTTATTCTTTTTCTACTTCATATCGTCATTCGTTTCTTGTTTTTCCCTATGTAACTTAAAACTTCTTCTCTTAATCTATTTTTCATAAAGTATCATTCTTTCGAGTTTATTTTTTCTCTCTCTCTCTCTCTCTCTCTCTTTTTTTTAAATGCATTCCTAAGTTCATATTGAGAAGGGTTTAAACTTTGACTGAAAGATGTTTGCAAAGATCGTTTTAGGAAAAGTTGAAAACAGGTAAGGTTCGTTTCGGAAAAGTTGAAAACAGATAATGTTCGTTTCGGAAAAGTACATTCTCTTATAGGGTTAAAAATGAAACACTTCATATTTTCTTAGGGGCGGTTTTGATGAAACACGTTTCAGTAAAAACAGTGAAATTCCCATTGAATAACATGGGGAACTATGAAATTTAAGAAGCACGTTTTCGTTCAAGGAAAATATTTTAAAAGGTCTGTTTTCGATTCAGTTGAAAACGAATCAGGTAGAAAAAAGAATGCAGTAGAAACAGTCACAGCAAGTTCCTGAAAGTTGAAAATAGATGATGTTGAAAATGGATGTACTAAAAATGTCTTAGGAAAGACATTTTTATGAAACACAGACTGTTTAGTTTTCCCAGGCTAGGGGTCTTCAGTGAGAGCGCTTCATCTTTTCAACTCAAAGAATAAAGCGAGTCAGTTTGAAACATTTCAAACTCCCCGAAAATAAGCCGTGTACTCTGGTTTCGACTCAATGCTGTAAAGCATTGCTCTCAGACCAGTCAGAAATCCCCGATTGGTCACCTAATTGAAAACATCAGGACCATTTCCAATAACAATACCCAAATTTCCTTAAGAAAAGTCTAGCAAAAAAGCACTAGTTCCCTACAACTGCATTCGTCCTGCTACTGTTTTAAACATTTCGAAAAAGAAATTTCTTTTACTTTTTAAAATTCTTGAAAGCTTAAATTTTTGTCTCATTTCAATAAAAAATAATTTCACTTAAAATTTAATTTAAAAAAAATTACTCTTTAAATGTATGCCTCAAAACTAAAAAATATTTACGCCTAATATTTCAATAAATAATAAATATTCACAAACTCACCTTCACACTTGCCAATTAAAAAAACTACATTAACAATTCTCCAGTCCACTTGAATTCCCTAACATGAACTTTGATTACAGAAGAAAATACGGAAACAGTCATAAAAAGATTTCCTCCTAAATGAAAATAATGTTCTGGAATTGATTCCAGCCTGAATCCAATAGGACAGCTTTTCTCAGGTTGAACCTCCAGAACACAAGTGGAGACGAATGAAAACTCATCACAATTTTCAGTTGGAATCAAAGCATTTGAACAGCTGGGGGAACCGACACACTGCTTCTTAGCGAAAGAAACAGAAACGTCTGGAAGTTTCACACTGCTTCTTTCCCAATGAATAAATGTGGAAAAAATAAAATAACGTTAGCCAGCTGATGGAAAAAGAATTTGAAAGACTTGATGACGTCTTACTTTATTCAAACTTACAACAGAACTAAAAATTCACTCAGCGTTTCCTTTGCATACTGTGACCAATGCATGACCCTTATCACAACACGTGTTGGTGTGTCACCATGCGTCAGCGCTTTACGGTGACTATACCCTTATCTTGTCATTTCGTGACGAAACGCTATCGACTCTAATCAGACAAAGCTTATTTTCAGGTAAATTCTTAGAGAAAAACGGAAGGATTTCATTATAATTAGTTTTCATATCTTGAGAGAATAAAACTAAAATACATTCGGTAAGAAATTCTTCAAGGTTGAATTTTCCATAAAATGAGAGAGGAATACGGAAAGCGAAATAATTTAATCAGACACCTTGAAAGAATTCATCTCAGATTTAAAGCCGCTTTTGAAAAAAAAACCCAGTAAACTATGAAATACTTTGTTCTTCACATAAAGAAAACACAGTGTACGATTTCAATATTCCCTTTTTCTTAAAATTTCTCCAACGTAATGACTTAGGTCAACTGAGTCCAGAAATGCTTCGTCTACTTTAGTATTTCGATTCCGAGGAGTTCTTTCCGATACTGTTAAGCTATTTTCTCAAAATCCAGTTGCAAAATAATTTTCGTCATGTTTATTTGATTGTCGTCGTAGGAGAATTCCAATCCGTTCATGTCCACCATGTCATACATTGTGTCCCCGAGAGTTTCTTCAAGCGGAAAAGAGCCATCATTCCACAGAAATTCTTCTTTTGGTGTTTGTAATGTTTCCAAGGCTTTCTTAATTAAAACTGAAAACTAAAATGGAACGAAGAAACGTCTGTTGTATGACTCTTAACATAGTTGATTTCTTATCAACCAATTTAGTCCAATGTTCTCCGCACGGAGAAATTTCAGATTTCAAAATTTCACCATCCTGACCCACTTTTTCCTGAGTGAAATCCAATACATGGTGAAAATCTCGACTTATGCATTCCTTTGAGTGGGGAATCGCTCTCATGAAAGGGAGCAACGGTTATAATCGACATTGATTAAAATTGAAGAGAGGAAAAATATAAGAATTAAATGAATAATGCATAGGCAGGATTCCCGAAAACATAAAAAATATAAGTTTTATATAAAAAAAAATCCATGAAAAATATTGGAGGGGCGAAAGATTTCTCACATCGTCTTCCACTCCTCCCAAAATTTAACGAAGTCCATTAAATCTCTGTTGTCAGTACACGTATTTGTTTAATTTAGGTGGAATGGAAGACGATGTGGGAAATCTTTCGCCCCTCCAATATTTTTCATGGATTTTTTTTTTATATAAAACTTATATTTTTTATGTTTTCGGGAATCCTGCCTATGCATTATTCATTTAATTCTTATATTTTTCCTCTCTTCAATTTTAATCAATGTCGATTATAACCGTGGCCCCCTTTCACGATAACGATTCCCCACTCAAAGGAATGCATAAGTCGAGATTTTCACCATGTATTGGATTTCACTCAGGAAAAAGTGGGTCAGGATGGTGAAATTTTGAAATCTGAAATTTCTCCGTGCGGAGAACATTGGACTAAATTGGTTGATAAGAAATCAACTATGTTAAGAGTCATACAACAGACGTTTCTTCGTTCCATTTCGTTTTCAGTTTTAATTAAGAAAGCCTTGGAAACATTACAAACACCAAAAGAAGAATTTCTGTGGAATGATGGCTCTTTTCCGCTTGAAGAAACTCTCGGGGACACAATGTATGACATGGTGGACATGAACGGATTGGAATTCTCCTACGACGACAATCAAATAAACATGACGAAAATTATTTTACAACTGGATTTTGAGAAAATAGCTTAACAGTATCGGAAAGAACTCCCTCGGAATCGAAATACTAAAGTAGACGAAGCATTTCTGGACTCAGTTGACCTAAGTCATTACGTTGGAGAAATTTTAAGAAAAAAGGGAATATTGAAATCGTACACTGTGTTTTCTTTATGTGAAGAACAAAGTATTTCATAGTTTACTGGGTTTTTTTTTTTTCAAAAGCGGCTTTAAATCTGAGATGAATTCTTTCAAGGTGTCTGATTAAATTATTTCGCTTTCCGTATTCCTCTCTCATTTTATGGAAAATTCAACCTTGAAGAATTTCTTACCGAATGTATTTTAGTTTTATTCTCTCAAGATATGAAAACTAATTATAATGAAATCCTTCCGTTTTTCTCTAAGAATTTACCTGAAAATAAGCTTTGTCTGATTAGAGTCGATAGCGTTTCGTCACGAAATGACAAGATAAGGGTATAGTCACCGTAAAGCGCTGACGCATGGTGACACACCAACACGTGTTGTGATAAGGGTCATGCATTGGTCACAGTATGCAAAGGAAACGCTGAGTGAATTTTTAGTTCTGTTGTAAGTTTGAATAAAGTAAGACGTCATCAAGTCTTTCAAATTCTTTTTCCATCAGCTGGCTAACGTTATTTTATTTTTTCCACATTTATTCATTGGGAAAGAAGCAGTGTGAAACTTCCAGACGTTTCTGTTTCTTTCGCTAAGAAGCAGTGTGTCGGTTCCCCCAGCTGTTCAAATGCTTTGATTCCATCTGAAAATTGTGATGAGTTTTCATTCGTCTCCACTTGTGTTCTGGAGGTTCAACCTGAGAAAAGCTGTCCTATTGGATTCAGGCTGGAATCAATTCCAGAACATTATTTTCATTTAGGAGGAAATCTTTTTATGACTGTTTCCGTATTTTCTTCTGTAATCAAAGTTCATGTTAGGGAATTCAAATGGACTGGAGAATTGTTAATGTAGTTTTTTTTTTTTAATTGGCAAGTGTGAAGGTAAGTTTGTGAATATTTATTATTTATTGAAATATTAGGCGTAAATATTTTTTAGTTTTGAGGCATACATTTAAAGAGTAATTTTTTTTTAAATTAAATTTTAAGTGAAATTATTTTTTTATTGAAATGAGACAAAAATTTAAGCTTTCAAGAATTTTAAAAAGTAAAAGAAATTTCTTTTTCGAAATGTTTAAAACAGTAGCAGGATGAATGCAATTGTTTTAATGGGGAACTAGTGCTTTTTTGCTAGACTTTTCTTAAGGAAATTTGGGTATTGTTATTGGAAATGGTCCTGATGTTTTCAATTAGGTGACCAATCGGGGGATTTCTGACTGGTCTGAGAGCAATGCTTTACAGTATTGAGTCGAAACCAGAGTACACGGCTTATTTTCGGGGAGTTTGAAATGTTTCAAACTGACTCGCTTTATTCTTTGAGTTGAAAAGATGAAGCGCTCTCACTGAAGACCCCCTAGCCTGGGAAAACTAAACAGTCTGTGTTTCATAAAAATTTCTTTCCAAAGACATTTTTAGTACATCCATTTTCAACATCATCTATTTTCAACTTTCAGGAACTTGCTGTGACTGTTTCTACTGCATTCTTTTTTCTACCTGATTCGTTTTCAACTGAATCGAAAACAGACCTTTTAAAATATTTTCCTTGAACGAAAACGTGCTTCTTAAATTTCATAGTTCCCCATGTTATTCAATGGGAATTTCACTGTTTTTACTGAAACGTGTTTCATCAAAACCGCCCCTAAGAAAATATGAAGTGTTCCATTTTTAACCCTATAAGAGAATGTACTTTTCCGAAACGAACATTATCTGTTTTCAACTTTTCCGAAACGAACCTTACCTGTTTTCAACTTTTCCTAAAACGATCTTTGCAAACATCTTTCAGTCAAAGTTTAAACCCTTCTCAATATGAACTTAGGAATGCATTTAAAAAAAAGAGAGAGAGAGAGAGAGAGAGAGAGAGAGAGAGAGAGAGAGAGAAAATAAACTCAAAAGAATGATACTTTATGAAAAATAGATTAAAAAAGAAGTTTTAAGTTACATAGGGAAAAACACGAAACGAAAGACGATATGAAGTAGAAAAAGAATAAAGTTTACATGTGGAAATACAGAATTTGATGCGAAAAGAGCCACCTAATGCTTTGAACAGGGGAAACTTGTTTCAGTAAAAAAATTCTTATTCTTATGATTTCTTTAAGGAAACTGACATTTTCAGTACATTTATGCTTTTCTATGAAAGTTTTTCTCAAAGGACTCCATTAAGTTGATCTCAGGTCTTTGAAGTGAATGGGAAGAAAAATAACATGTCTATGTGTTATGAGAAAATGAAAGAATTTCCTTAAGACAGCGTGAAGTGAATTGAACATCAAGCAGTTGTATGATGTTTTACTATCGCAATATGTACATACATTTTGGGAAAATATCTTCTAAAGTTAGAGGGAAAAGTATATGAATATAAAAAAAAACTTCCTTCGATTTACAAATAGAGTATTTGAAGTAGAAAGAGGGATGGAATGCTTTGAATAGGAATTTGTTGTTTCATTGAAGGGATTCTTATTTTGGAATTTTTTTAAAAGAGAAACTATCATTTTCATAAACATTCTGGTGGAGTCGAACTTGGACATTTAACAAAATTCTTGGATATATAGGAATTTGAAGAAAGTTTATGGAATGAAACATGAAGAGAAAGAAATAGGTTGAAAGACTTAACATTCAAGCTTCGTCAAATTTTTTGGTTCCTCATACAATTCTGGGGAAATTTTACATTTTTGGGAGAACTCGTTTTTTTTGTTTTTTTTTTCAAAATCAACCCTTTAGAAGTTTTTAAGATAGAAAAAATATTGACTAAGGGAAATCTTAAATAATGCAAATTCTAACTTGAAGCACTTTTAAGTAAGAAAATATTTGTCTGAAGTAATTTTGCAATGTCTAAGCATTGACATCTGACTAATCGTCCGCCCGAAATTGAATCCTGGGGTTGCTTGAGTTATGAGCTTTTGAATTACGACACCAGCTTTCTACCTTCCTTGGAAACAGTGGACTAAATCAGGGTCTGCTTATTTCCCTTGTAGTGGTTCACTACGGATCTCTTAAATCTTGAATGAACGGCAAAGTTCAAACGCTCTGTCCCATTGAGTCACCAGTTTTAGATTTTTGTCATCTTAGACAGTTTAAGTTCGCTCAGAAAACTATGCTTTTGCAAGCCTGAGTTTGCGTTCAAAGTTCAAAACCAGAATTTAGTTTAATCTACCAAGCAAAGTGATTTCATGTCATATGAGGTTTTCCAGAAAGCAGTAGACGCGTGAAAACAGTTGCACAAGATAGTCATTTTCCGGTAGAAAGAAGGGAGATTCCAAAGTTAATTTCTTGGGGAAAGCGTAAAAACACTCTTCTTTCACTGGAGAAAGCGTAAAAACACTCTTCTTTCATGTTTTAATTTAAGCCTCGAGGAATTAGTATCTAACGATGAAAAGGAAGTTCTAAAGATTTAGGGGCATTTACACTAAAATCCTACAATGACTTTATTTGAAATAGGGAAGAATCGGCCTCTTAGAGACTAAAATACATCTTAAGATTTTAGATACATTTCTGTTCAAAAGTAAAGTCGAATGGAAAAATAAGAGCAATTAAATCGATAAGAAAAGATTGATAGGTTGAATCAGAAAAAAAAACTAAGAAAAAAAAAAGAAGTTTCATAAAAAAAAAAAAATTAAGAATAATACAAAACTGAATAGAAGGAAAAATTTAATAAGTAAAATAAGGGGAATACGATATTTTCACTCTGAGAGTTTGGAAACACCTGCTTTTCTTACGAATTAGTAAAACGTGAAATAAAAATGTTTAGAGGAAGTACGGACTTAGTCGCTATGTCTCCAGAATGAAAGCTTTTTCTGCTGAGACAATGAATAAAAAATACGATAATGAAAACCTAATTAAAGCGAAAGAAAAGATCAATGAAACTAAACGTCTAAAGAAAAATGCAGCAGGCACAGAAGTTAAAAATGATGGGACAGATACGGGAGAACTGGACATTTAGTTAAAGAAATATACGCGAAGTTTTGAAACATCTCAATTTAAAGCGAACTAAATGAGGGAAAGGAATGAGATTATGGGAGTTCTTATTAACTTTGATGAGGTGAGGAAACAATAAAAATTTAGTTATACGTGAAATAAAGTAAAAAAATAGCTCGTTTAAGAATATGATTTTTGGTGAAAGTATGAAATTTTAGTTGAAATGTCATGACCAGTATTTCGAAAAGAAATAGATTGAGTCGATATGTATGGAAAAGAAGTAAGAATTTCTTTATTTTCGCTATGGGGGTGGGGAATAGCTGCTTTTCTGGTGAGTTAGTAAAACGTTAAAAAAATAATGTTTAGGGGAAGAACGGAATTACTCGCTTTGCCTCTAGAATGAATGTTTTTTCGGACGAGACAGAAAAATGCACAGCCCAAAGAATACAAATTTTATCGTAAGAAAATAGGTTTTAGATTGTATGTCTTGACAATGAATGCCTTCCTGTTGGGACAGTCCACGAAAAGTATAGCAAACTAGGAAAGAATAAAAAAAATGCATATTTGACTACATGCAAGCTTTGAGGGATATTTTTCAGCAAGTTTGAAAAAATGCTATATAAGGAAACAAAAATCTAATGATTTGCTACATCTAAAATAATCGTTTTGTTGAAATGAAATAAAAAAAAGAGCCTAAATAAAAGGAGTCACAAGTTTGACCAAGTAAGAAAAAAATTACTGACATACTGAAAAGTTTTACGAAATTTCAAAAAAAAAAAAGATGCAGTAAAATAGCGAAATTGGGAAGCTATAATGATATGCGAAATAAAGTAAGAAAATATTGTTTCATCAGAATTTTAACTGTGAAAGACCTGTAGAGTTCTTGAACACACGAAAAAATTACGAGAAAATAATATTGCAAAGGCGAAAGACTCAGAATTAGCATGAAGTCATTTCACAAAAAAATGACAAAGTCCAATAATTACTGCGAACAGGAACGAAATCGTTTCTAAAGAAGCATTTCCTCGTCTCATGATCTGTAATAAAATTGAAAAAAGGAAAAAGAAGAGTTCCGCAGAAAATTCGTTACATCTACACGAAAAAACTCCCTCAAAACATACAAAAAATATAAAAAAACATGATGAAATAACGTAAAAGTAATTAAAAGAAAAAAATAGGGTGAATACGTAGTACACGAGACCACCTGAACAATTTTTTGAAACCAAATCATCGTGAGTTAGGACCTCGCTAAGACCATCAGAACATTTTTATTTAATTGGAAAGAAAATTCCCCAGCATCGTTACGTAAAAATTTCCTCCGGGGAAAAATAACATCGAAGAGGGGGAAAATCCCGCTTGAAAACCACAGGAATAAATACAAAAAATCCCAACGGACCCCACTCGGTTGTTGCCATCCCTTAAAATCAAAGATCCATCGAAAGTTCTAAGAAGCACCGCTAGGGAGCAGCACATCGAGTTGACATCCCATATATCCGCCCCCTTTCCCACTCGGCCGTTGCCATCCCTCAAAATCAAAGATCTATCGAAAGTTCCAAGAAGCACCGCTAGGGAGCAGCACATCGAGTTGACATCCCTTTTACCACTCGGTCGTTGCCATCTCTCAAAAACAAAGATCCATTAGAAGTTCCAAGAAGCAACGCTAGGGGGCAGCACATCGAGTTGACATCCCCCTATATCCACCCCTTTCCCACTCGGTCGTTGCCATCCCTCAAAATCAAAGATCCATTGAAAGTTCCAAGAAGCACCGCTAGTGGGCAGCACATCGAGTTGACATCCCCCTATATCCAACCCCTTTCCCACTCGGTCGTTGCCATCTCTCAAAAACAAAGATCCATCGAAAGTTCCATGAAGCACCTCTAGGGGGCAGCACATCATGGGGGCGATCACGTGACAAAAATTCTGACAAGGGGACAGCTGGGGCAGCCTCGGGGACAGCCTCGTGGGCAGCCGGGGGATCAGCCTCGTGATCAGCCAATGTTAAGTCTATGGAGGGCTGATCCTGCGCTAGAATGCCCCATTTTCCTCTACTTCGGTGCTTTTCGCTTTCATGGGACATCGATTACACGCCGGTTTATAATGCTGCCGTTTCGTGCTTACAGCGCCACCACAGGGTGTGCGATCATGCGCACTCGCACCAAACGTTGATCATTTTCATATCAGCATGCACTCTAGCTATTTGCAAAGTTTCGCTGTTGTAGGATGTTTTCTTCTAGGTGTGCAAATTACATTGTCCGGGAGTGCATTACATCAGAATGACTAAAGGCTCGTTCGGAACCAGAATCAGAGAACACGAAAGAGACGCGAAGGGAGGAAGGTCATCAACAGCTCTATCTAGAGAAGTGTGTTTCCAAGTTCGCTGTCCCTATATGGAGAGGTATTATAAAACTAGCTCCCTACTCCAGTGGCGTAGCCAGAGGGGGGGGTTGAACCCCTTCCTTGAGGGGAGACTGAGCACGAATTTAAAGCGATAAATATGTGTTTACGGGGCTTTCACTAATGAACCAAACCCATGCCCCCCCCCCGAGAAATTTCTGGCTACGCTACTGCCCTACCAACCCAAAAGCAGCAGCATTCCGAGCAACCCTAAAAATTAACACCAATTGTGAGCCTGAGACGACGGTCATGTATAATCCTGGACGACTGCAGGACACTCCGTGGTAGTCGCATATACGGTCTCTTATGTGACGTCTACCATTCGACCAATGAGAAGGGTTGTTAGAAAAGGTGTCGAATGCGAAGTTTGTGTTGCTAATTTTGTTCAATTCAGCTGTTCGTTTTTTTTTGTTTTTTTTTGGGGGGGTTCCACTTTTTCTTAGTGCGAAATGCTGATGAGTAAGCAGGTAAATGAAGCAAGCACAAATTAAAGAAATGTTATTGGATGATGCTGTAAACCAGTGGTTCTCAAACTTTTTACCTGTGCCCCCCCCCCCCCGGACAAGAAAAATACTGTCACCCCGCCCTGTTTTCTTTACCAAAATAGAAGTTATGGTAGGTTTGACGTTTTATACAGCTTATTTTATGTTTTTCTACATACTATTTTTTAATTTTTATCTGTAGGAAAGTATGGTGCGCCCTCCCCTGGGGATAGCGTCCCACAGTTTGAGAACCACTGCAGTGTAAGCCATGCATAAATAACACTGAGACATCGTTAAATCAGAATCTCTAACAGTGATTATTGAGATATTTGAAGCTAAAACACTGATAAGGCTTTAAAATTGTCAAGAAACAACGCTTTCCTAATTGCGAAACGTCAGCGTTTAATAAAAGAACAGTTGGAAGAGACACCTTTTTTAACCATTTCTCATTGGTCGAATGTAGACGCAGGGCTGTAGTGGAGGGTATACGGCGGATATATGACGTATACCCTCTGTTGTTTTTTTGACAGAATAGCGTATACCTTCAATGTCCATATTATCAACAGAACTTCAATCTCGAACAACATCGCTGCCAAGAGCTGAACATCTAATAAAAAGAACCATTAGAATTATAGAGAGCTTCGGAGGAAATCTTGGGGAAAAAACTCATTTAGCATTAGCAGCGAACGAGGAATTATTATTTAAAAATTTCCCATTGATTCCTAACAAAAAAATTGTACCTATTAACCAAACCAGTTTATTCAAAGCACAGTTGACAGGATGAAATCAAGACTGTATTCAGATTCTATAACGAAGTAAATTTCTTCGTCATTTTTATCCGCGCCAGGATTCGAACCTGGGTCCCCTCATTCCGGAATAAGTTGCTCTATAAATTGAGCTACGCGGACGTTTTATTCTGATTCCTATCTTCCTTTATGTCGTGTGCGTCCTTCTGGCAGGTAAGTCACATCTCCTGGTACGTTAACATCATCTCCCCCTTATTTATTTATTTATTTTTTTTTTCGAAGTGCTGGAGAAGGGATTCTCTTATTTTTCCTATCTCGCGGTGTGGAAAGAACATCACACTAATGCGAGATTTTGAACGGTCGGGTCATCCGGATAGTTCGGGCGCCATTATAACGAATTAAATTTCTCCGTCATTTTTATCCGCGCCAGGATTCGAACCCGGGTCCCCTCATTCCAGAATAAGTTGCTCTACCAATTGAGCTACGCGGAAGTTTTATTCTGATTCCTATCTGCCTTTATGTCGTGTGCGTCCTTCTGGCAGGTACGTCACATCTCCTGGTACGTTACAATTCAAACAGTGAAAATATACAACTACTTAAAGATATTTCTTCATTAAAGCGAATAAATATTAAAACAGACGACGTGCGCTATGAAAAACTAGAAACAAGGCGAATCTGTAGACGTTTCAATGTTGATGAAATGCAAGCTATTTATTCAGAGACTGAGATAATATACTGAAAACGTCCAAGTTGTACCAGAAAACTTAAAACAAAACCCCTCTTAAGAACGATTTTAACTTTGCCTTGTTCGACAGCTGAATACGAACGAGGATTCAGTTCAACCAACAAGATCTTGCAGCATCTTTGTTAATCTCCATTGTATCTAACCTGATGTTCATAAATTCAAATCGACCACCCATTGAACGATTTAATCCTAAAAAATATGTAAGATCTTGGTTGATGAATCATCGTTCAGCAACTAATAGTAGATCAAGAGTTTCTTCTAGAGAAGAACAGTGCTGTAAGGACTTATCTCGTGAGGCCTTTTTTTTTTTTTTGATTGGAGGTTTAACGACCACCGTGAGCAACTCAATGGGCTATAAGCAGTCGCCCGCCCCTAATTTAGGGTCACTGGTTCCAGGGAAGAGAGAGAGAGCCAGTGTCGTAAGACAAACACAACATCCATGCCTCACCGGGATTCGAACTGGGATCCCTTTCGGACGAATGATCAGAGACCATCGCTTAAACCACTGCGCCACCGGGACAGTTGTCGGGCTGTCATCAATCCGACCCAGGCTTTATGGGATATATTTCAATAAAAATTAAAATAATCTTACGCATGCTCTTCGACATGTCATAATTGACAGGAGAGAGAAGATACTTTATTCATATCGGTAAGTGAGCCCATAGTCATAATTGTTAAAAAGGCACGGTACTCCCACTTAGGGTACCGCGCCTTTTTTTTTTCCATGTAGTATAACCTCTGATTTTTTAGGATTTGCAATAGTTTGTCGGGCCCTCTGCTGATTTTACGACTACATCACTCTGTAGACGTCACGTAAGGGACCGTATATGCGATCACCACGGAGTGTTCTACAGCCGTCTAGGATTATACACGACCTGTGAGGTCAGCGTCTCCCTGGAACTGCCACGCATTTGCAGAACGAAATTACTTATATAAAAAAACAATTTAGAAATCCCGTTTTTTTTTCACATGTAGAATAAACATTGAACCATCATTCTACATATCTATATTAGCGTCACTTTGCGGAGTAATATTTTAATAATTATCCCAAAAGTGTGAAGTAATGGGCAGATTGATAATTATTTTTAAAAAGTTCTAATTTTGATATCTGCTAGGTTAAAAAAGTAGAAAAATAGTTTGATATTTTCTCTCGAAATATAAAAATTTGGGAACACATACTACAAGTGATATGATATATTGATTTTTCCCTCTGCATGATGCTATATTTGTTTCAATTCCGCATTCGGCGAAATACACGGGATTTCTTCCCCCCTCGGCAGGCAGGGATCATATCACACAACCCCCGCTGAAAGGTAATGATTTACGACTTGGGTCCGGCTGGCAAGGAGAGGGCAATTTAGCCTGGGGCAGTCATCTGGTTCTTTCACTCAATCGATTAAACAATTTCGCATTCTGCGGAATACACTGTTTCTTGGCAGATTTTAGGTGACACAAAAATATTTCACTCTGTTTATTCTCTGTCGTGAGCCTCTTTAATTATGAAGACTGATAATCGAATGACCAAGAAACATCGGCTGAAGATGAATGCACACAGGAAAAAGAACAAAGGAGAAAACCTTGCACGTTGGAGAAAACAAATGAGGTAAGTTGACTTTTTTTTGTTTTTCTTCATGCAACAATCACGTATATCCAATGTATATTTTCACAACTTTTGCCTTTTTTTTCCGTAATAATTAGGCAATAGTTTTTTTGTTGGTTTTTTTCACGATTTTATTGAATTATGGTCACACATACTTTGACGGCATATAATTCGAAAACCAAATAGTTTGTCGGGCTGTCATCAATCAGGTCCCGTCCCGTCCCGATGCCAAACAAGGTTATAATAATTCGCACTATGATTTAGAGATCTACCTGGTTCAACTTTTCACAAACGCTGAGGAATAGCAACAACACCGACTTCAGGAAAACTGGTGAAGCTCCTGACAATGAAATAAAATCCTTAGAAGAAAATAAAGCATGAGAATTAACAACAGTACCAGAAGGGCAAAAAAATCCATAAGTTGCAGATAGTAAATCATACCACAATTAGGGCATTTCTGACCACAGTAGTTATAATGAATTAGCTTTATTTGCTTTCCGCTAAGCTAATTATTATGAATGATTCTCTTCTTACCAGCTAACTAATGATATACTTGCACTAAGCTTCAAAATAATGAATTCCCAAAAGGGTCTTGTTACTAGTTAATTACGAACTTAAACGAAGTCTCAACGCTGGTTATTTATAGTAAGTATTAAACCTAACAGCCAGACAGAGGTCTGACAAAAACTATGAATTGAGAAAGACTGAACTTACAGAAAAACTTGTTTATTATGATGACTCCTGGTCAACTAAGGCACTCATATATCACTACATACGCCAACACACCGCGCGACACCTCATAACAATACACAACGCAACGCAACACACCACCAACACCAACAACACACCAACCTCGATGAACGCGCCTATATACTAGCTACCACCACGTCATGACTTACACTCATTGCCAGATCTCATTCAGCGGGTGAAATAATATTTCGTTCAGTAGGAAGATAATTTACATAGTAAAATAAAATAACCAGAGATAGTAAAATCAAAAGGAAAGTGAATATAGAGTATACGTTACATCATCTCCCCCTTAATTTTTCTTTTTTTTTTTTTTCTTTTTTTATGTCCGAAAAACCTATCAATTTTGGAGTGTAAGTCTTACATTTCGTTGGTTGACGTTTCTCGATCTCTTTTTTTATTTGTGGTTTGGTGGTAGCCGTATTTACATCATCAAACTTGGCATGACAATTTACGAATCTGTATTCGACTGTGAAATGTGTAGTGTAGAACAAAACAAACCTGCATCGGCATACTTTCCTTTTATTCTGCCTAGCAGGAATCACTTTTTTAATTTCAAATGACGTGCTCATTATTCGGTGAATACATACCAACTGTATCAGCAGCGAAGATTGCCTGAAGCTGCCTAACAGTAACAATTTTATTATTTTCATTTCAAATTACGTTCGCCTTAGTCGTTGAAATACATACCAACTGTATCAGCAGCGAAATTTACCTGGAGCTGCCTAACAGTAACAATTTTATTATTTTACCCCTAAGCACATAGATATATAAAAAAAGTGGATTAGTAGATGGACATAGAAGAAATATAAAAAAAACACACACATATATACACAAAAAAGAATACATAGGCCCACACGAAAAAAAGAAATTCTGACACGCCAACTGGTCGTGCAGGAAAAACAACAAACTGAGAAAAGAACCTGTCCACGAGAACTTACTTATCTCGAGGACGCATAAAAAATTCTAGTGCGATAACGTTTTCCAGGCCTCATGGGACTGGTAAAATCAGGTGGCTTGGATCTCTTCCGGGACGGGAATGGAACTGGAACATCGGTCTGCTGTCGGTCAGGAAATCCCGGCGGCTGACGGGAACGATCAGGAATGGCGGAAATCCTTCGGTCCGAAACGGCTGAAGTCTGTGGGTCCAGAAATCCCTGCGGCTGAGAAGAACGGTCAGGAGTCTGGCGGTCTGGAAATCCCTGCGGCTGAGAAGAACGGTCAGAAGTCTGGCGGTCCGGAAATCCCTGCGGCTGAGAAGAACGGTCAGAAGTCTGGCGGTCCGGAATCCCTTGCGGCTGAGAAGAACGGTCAGGAACATCAGAAGTCTGGCGGTCCGGAAATCCCTGCTGCGGCTGATAGGAACGGGCTCCCCCAGGCTTTGGATATGAAGTCCCTTGGTGCTGGGGCCCGTTGTGTCCTTCCAGTATCTTTTTGGACGGACGTGTCTCCGGCCACATCGCTTGCTTTCGTTTACGCCCACGGGGCATGACAGTAGTAGCAGGCATCGGTCCTGTTTGCCCTGAACGTAGGTTCCAGGGGCGAAACCCGGGTGGATGCAAAGATTTCTGCCTTCGTCGCTGTTGCGGCGAAGCAGATTGGGGAGACAAGTCACGTTTGCGCCCAGCTTTTGGTGGTGCTGGACGGTGTGGAATATTAAAAGTAGGATTCATAACTGATAAGTCAGAAATGTCCGACGCCTCTGAGTCGCTGCTGTAATTCAGCGGTCGTGCAGGGCGATGTTTAGATTTGCCTATAGGAATACTTTCCGACGAGGTATTCAAAGAAGAAGTATCCCGCGTTGGTGCAGAGGTAACCGGAAACGGCGCAGCAATATTCTTGGCAATGGTTGGAGGGAAAGGAACGATACTAGTATTCGACGAACTCGATTCGAGTCTGGGTCTCATGGGAGAATCAGGTTGCGTGTGTAGAAACTCGTCTGGAGGGGGGGGTGAAGGAAAAATCACTGGTGATTCTTCAAAAATGTTCGGTGGTTCGTCCACAATTTCTGGCGGTTGAACATGAGATATAGATTCTTGAGTCTGTGGAACAGAAGGTTGAGTAGGATTGATAATGAAATCGATATTCCGTTCATGATACTTGCGACATTGATCAACATGTACATATTGAAAGTGGTTGTTCGGTTTCTCCAGAACAATATTATTTTCAAAGACATTTGCCACCCGATATGGACCTTCGTAGCTGGGTGCAAATTTCTTCACTAAAGTATGCGAAACAGAAGACTGGAAGTGCGTTTCCACGAGAGTGAGATCTCCAACGACAAGATCTGGTTCCCTACGCCTAGAATTATAATATCGTGCTTGAGCCGCTTGTGCTCCTAGCATTGCAACACGAGCTTTTTCTGCCATAATGTGTACTGATTGCGGAGTTGGTCGCTGGTTTAATTCGTCGATAATCCCCGTTAAATTTTCAAAAGGGGTTTTAATTTTGCGACCCAGAAAAAGTTCTGCAGGAGTAATTTTAGTAGACTCGTGGACAGACGAGCGGAGGGCGAACGCAAAAAGTTCTAAATGGTCATCCCATCTTTCATGATGGTCCATTACGAAAGTCGCAATCATTTTCACTAGCGTTCGGTTAACACGTTCCGCCGGATCACTCTGGGGATGATATGGGGAAATGAATTTATGTTTAATGTGTAATCTCGCACACATTCTTTCAAAAATGTCAGAAATAAATTGAGGACCATTATCCGAAACTACTTTATTAGGTGCACCATATCTAGAAAATACTTCATTAACTAAGACATTACAAATAACCTCAGCCGTAGCGGCTTTAATGGGAAAAACTTCAACCCATTTAGAAAAATTATCAGTTAGTACTAAAACATAACGAGCTTTATTTTTAACAGATAATGGATAAGGTCCCAATAAATCTATGGAAATAATATCAAACACATGAGAACTTGAACTAGATTTCAAGTGACCGGCCGGTCTTACATTACGGTAATTATTAATCTGACACAAGTGACATGATTGAACGTATGCGAGCACACTTTGGTACATGCCAGGCCAATAGGCAACATCCCGCAATTTACAACGGGTCTTGCGAATACCTAAATGGCCTGCAAGAGGTTTGTCATGAAATTCATTTAAAAGAGCCATTCTAAGGGTTCGCGGAATACATGGGCGAAACTCTGCCCTAGTAGTCCGAGACTTTGTATAATAAAGAAGACCCTCTATTACTTCAAAATGTTGTGACCTTCCAGCCAGAGAAGGATCACTTTGTGGGGGCGAACCCGCAAGCAAAAAATTGTAAATATCCCCAAAATCTGGATCATTTATTAATTCTGCCATTATCTGCTCTCTGGATGTGATATCAGCTATCAGAAGTAAAGGCTGACATCCAGGAGTAGTTTCGGTGGGGACCCCACTAATCGGAACGCGAGATAATGCGTCCGGTAATTGATTCTTATTACCTGGCTGATACGAAATTTTGATATTGCTCTCTTGTAACTTCAGAGCCCACTTCATAAGTCTTTGAGATAGGTGCTTAGCAGAATTCAAATACTGAAGGGCAGAATGATCCGTAATTATGTTAACTGTCAGTTCATTAAGATAACATTGAAATTTATTCAGTGCATACACAACAGCAAGACATTCACGTTCCGTAGCTGAATAATTGCGTTCAGCTTTGGCTAAAGTACGAGACGCAAAAGCTATTGGATGCCCAGCTTGTGACAAAACGCAACCAAGACCAACTCCGGATGCATCAGTATAAATATCAAATTCTTTAGAATGATCCGGGAAAGCCAACACCGGAGGCTGAGTCAATGCAGACTTCAGTGTTTCGAATGCAGCGTTAGCTTCAGGTGTCCAAATAAACTTCTTGTATTTACGCTTTAAAGCATACAACGGCTCACATATTGTAGCATAAGCGGGGACGAACTGCTGATACCAACCGGTCATTCCCAGAAAGCGGGATAGTTCTTTTGCTGTTTTAGGCCGAGGAAAGTCAACAATAGGCCTAATTTTTTCATTATCAGTAAATAAACCGTGGGGAGTAATTTTCAACCCCAGATATACAATCTCGTCCCTCGCTATCTGGCATTTACTAGGTTTTAACGTCAAGCCAGCATTGTATATAAGTTGGAACACCTGTTTGAGCAGAGAAAGGTGCTCGTCAAAAGTCTCTGATGTGATAATAATATCATCCAAATAGACATGCACATGGGGACCCAGGACAGGTCTGAGAACCGTGTCCATAAGCTTTTGGAAAGTAGCAGGTGCAGAAGCTAAACCAAAAGGCATACGTAAATATTCATAGGCCCCAAAAGGAGTCACAAAGCCTGTTTTATCGACCGAGTCCGGATGTACTGCCACCTGCCAATATCCACTCTCCAAATCCAAAGTTGACATCCATTTGGTTGACGACAAGTCATTTAGAATATGTGACATGACAGGTAGGGGATAATTGATTGTTTTTGTGACTTGGTTGAGTTTGCGAAAATCTGTCACGAAACGAAATTCATTTGGTTGTTTCTTTGGAACCAAGAAGGCAGGGGCCGCCCAGGCGCTTGTTGATTCCCTGATTATGCCCTGCTTAATCATTTCAGCAATTTGACGTTGCATTTCCTGTTTTTTATGTGGAGCACAAGGGTAAGGTTTCGTCGCAATGGGTTTCGAACCATCAGTGTCAATAACATGATAAACCACCTGTGTGAACCCAGGTTGATCCGAAAATAAACCAGGGCTTTCCTGTAAAAGGAGAGAAAGCTGGTCTCGTTGCCCCTCATTCAATTGGTCACTCAACAATAAACTCGTGATATCTACAGGAACCGTCGGAATCATTTCGACAGGTTCCGGAAAGGAAATCACATGTTGTACAAAATTCAAAGTTATTTGAAACTTGTTAATAAAGTCCATACCCATGAGACATTTCACGGGTAGCTCGTCTATAAGCAGGAAAGAATGTGTAAACCGAGCTTTTCCCAGCCCTAAAGATAATGTGACAGTTCCTGCGATACTGAAGATTTCATTATTTGCACCTCGCAAATACTGCGTTGCAGGCTGAACGTGTATTGCCGAAAAAACATCATTGCAAAACTTTGTATTTAGGGCTGATATCTCAGACCCAGTGTCGAACTTTGTCTCGACAATAATGTCTTCAAGTGTCAAGAATACATCAGGCAACTGAGGAGTTTGAACAGTCACTAATATTGTTTTAGGGTCGGAATGTTTGGTATCAGGAAGCAGGACCGACCCTTCGTCTACTTCCTGTGGAAGTTTAAAGGAATTCTGGTGGGGTTATCATGTGGTTGGAAACCTCGACCCTGCCGGGTATCGGGAAAATTTTCACGATAAGGAAAACTGCGTGAACCCTGCGTCGGGAACTCCGCGTGTCTGTTGACATTTTCATATTCGTTACGTCTGCCCTCAGCACGGGCAGAAAAATTATCATTGCCCTGGGCATGAGAACGTTCCAAATGCTGCTGAGTGAAACGGGGTCGAGCATACTGTGCATTATGACGATATCCCGAAGCTTGTTCAGAAACTCGCTGTTGGTTCGCCACTCTTCTGTGTGGTGGAACGTATGAAGCTTGGGCGGGCACTTGTGTATGCTCGCGCTGAAAGTTTTGTCTATATGCCGCTGAGGGTTTTCGTAATAAGCCTCGCGGGATGCCCGAGCATTATGAGTCGAACCATGTTTGCCATGTCGCTCTTCATACGTGCGTATGAGGCGAAGGCATTCATGAATAGTGGCAGGGTGACGAACCTCAAGAAAATCTTGTAAGAATGGGTCGAGCTGCTGCACGAGGGTATCCAACATGTCAACATGACTGGCATGTGGATCCCATAGATTATATAGGCGTGTAGTTTCCAACGAAAATGCAACAGGGCTATCATTGGGACCTTGTTGACGTGAAAAAAGCTGTTGAGCAAGGCTAGCTCGACTGAGGCCGAAAGGAAAGACCTCCAAGAATTCTGCACGGAAATTCTCATAATGAGAATCCGGGTTCGACCCTCGCCACTGCCGATACCAGGTCTTGGCGGTATCCCTCAAGCAAGTCCCGGCAATTTGGACCTTGCAGTCTTCAGGAATATTATACAGATCAAAATGATCTTCCAGATCTTCGAGGAACTTTAAAGACCCCTCCAAACCATTGAAATGAATTGTTCCTGCATGGTGCACGAAATGGGCAAGCATTCTGCTTCGCTGAGAGGATTGAACTCCCTCAGGTACGACCCGCGACTCAGAGTAATAAGAAGCCGGTGCATTACGAAATGGTGAAGAATGCTTGGGTATGTGTAGATCATTCAGATCAAAGTCAGAGCCACAGGCTTCGTACAAATTGTCCAAAAAACACCATTACCCTCGAGACTTGCCGGATGGTGGAAATTTGAAGTTGTCTCAGGTAAGGTAGACATGGATAATAATAGTCAGGCTCTCGTGTTCGAGAAAAGTTCGGGCGCCAATTATAATGAATTAGCTTTATTTGCTTTCCGCTAAGCTAATTATTATGAATGATTCTCTTCTTACCAGCTAACTAATGATATACTTGCACTAAGCTTCAAAATAATGAATTCCCAAAAGGGTCTTGTTACTAGTTAATTACGAACTTAAACGAAGTCTCAACGCTGGTTATTTATAGTAAGTATTAAACCTAACAGCCAGACAGAGGTCTGACAAAAACTATGAATTGAGAAAGACTGAACTTACAGAAAAACTTGTTTATTATGATGACTCCTGGTCAACTAAGGCACTCATATATCACTACATACGCCAACACACCGCGCGACACCTCATAACAATACACAACGCAACGCAACACACCACCAACACCAACAACACACCAACCTCGATGAACGCGCCTATATACTAGCTACCACCACGTCATGACTTACACTCATTGCCAGATCTCATTCAGCGGGTGAAATAATATTTCGTTCAGTAGGAAGATAATTTACATAGTAAAATAAAATAACCAGAGATAGTAAAATCAAAAGGAAAGTGAATATAGAGTATACGTTACATAGTATATAGAAAACAAAATCGAGCA
The DNA here is from genome assembly GCA_039090855.1 of Macrothele yani. Classification (NCBI taxonomy): domain Eukaryota; kingdom Metazoa; phylum Arthropoda; class Arachnida; order Araneae; family Macrothelidae; genus Macrothele; species Macrothele yani. The sequence goes on along the minus strand of CM077004.1, from coordinate 121,452,903 downwards.
TATAGATTAAAAAGCAGCTTTCCGAAATGGCGATCTCGAAGAAGAAATGTATATTTAACAACAAGAACCCACACAGCACAATCACATCTAATTGAAGTCCATTTTACGTTCACCACGTTACGTATGGAACTTTCATGGGCATCCATGAAAGTCCAGATTACGTCTATTAAACGTAATCGGGATGACCAATGGCTGTCCAATATATTACCAGATTACGTTTAATCTACGTAATCTGGATGTACCTATAGACGCTAAATGGATGTTAAATGGGCGTGAGTCTAGATACGTCCATCACACGTCATGTGTGCTACACTGTAAAAAAATAAAATGATAATAAGTAGCGTGAATTCAAGGGAAATTCCCCTATACCTGTCTAATACCAGGAAACATTCCTCACTCGCCCCAGCGAGATTTGAACCAAGGACCTTGCGATTGTGAAACGGGTGTCTAACAGTGCTAAGACGAGCCGAGCCCGAGCCCGGAAGCCCGAACAGGGCTGGGGCTGCTTAATACTTACTGGAGTGCGTGCTTGGGCTCTGAGTAGGGAGAGAATTTTCTTCCCTTTTCTTTTAATGTGATTTTGTATGATTTAGCACACGAGACTTTTTTACACTTTCTAGTTGTTAAAGAGAATTCTTCGGCAACTGGATCTAGATGGGGAGTAGGAATTCGGCAGGGCTATCCATTCCGGGCTTGGGTAACAAAATACCAAAGGTCATGAATTACACGATTTCTGCGATGGAAAAGTTTCTTTAAGAACTATGGACAGTAGATAGCAACCTGACGAAATTTCGCTCCCTACCTCAAAAGGGGGCTCCGTGCTAATTCTACTGAGCAACGTACGACGTAGATTGTTGTGCCTCCCGATTTTTCCTGATACCCCCCCCCGAGACATTTCAGGAAAAAAATAATGATCAAAGAAAATATAGAAATACATAGACATCCCTTTCCCACTCCGAAGTTGAGAAAGACATCGGTTAATTGCACGGGTAGGAAAGAGAGCAAGTCTGGAAGAGAATACTTTTTTTTTAATGCCTAAATATATAATTCAGTTGTTTTATTTTTTTTAATCATAGTTTTCGGGCTCGTTTGGGCCCGGGCTCTATCTTGCAATATAAAATTTGGGCTTGGGCGGGCTCGGGCTGACATACTTCGGGCTCGGACGGGTAAGGGCTCTTAAAATTAAGCCCGAACTCAGCTCTGGTGTCTAAACACGGAGCCACAAATTCCTGTTAATACCGCTCGCGTGCAAGATACAACACTAATTTTACGATGCTTATTTATTTAGTTGTTATTAACGTGGGTGAGTTAGTCATTTTATTTTTTGTTGGGCCTTATTATTTTTCTGAATACGTTTGTAATATTTTTTTTTTTTTCTGTAGGAGGATTTATTACAAATTACGTATTTTTTCACCGTGATTTTTTTTTCTTTTTGAAATAATAGAATGCTTTGGAACTCGATATCTTTTTAATAAAAAAGATCTCGAGTTCCAAAGCAATGACTTCAATTATCTTTAACAAAAGGGCGAATGCACTGCTTTATAGTCAGTATTTCTTTAAGGACTTTTTGGCCTGGGGGGGGGGGAGGGGCAAATGGAACCTTAGAGGGGCAAGTTTTCCATTTCCATTTGCTATATATATATAATTTTAACTACTATATGTATATATAATTCAGTTGTTTTATTTTTTTTTTCTTTTCTCCTTTTACTCACGCAGGTAGATACATAACCTTTTCTATGTTGTACTAGGTGTGAGTCAAAATTATATATGTATTTTTTTGCTTAGGTATCTTTATAGTATATAGAAGTAATTACTATATATCTAGCATAGGGGCGCATTTAGAGGGGGACTTCCCCTCCCGGAAAATGTTTCATTTTTTTGTTGCTGGTTAAAATGCGACTTACATTAGAAAAAAATGTATCAACTTACATTAGAAAAAAATGCTTTGATTTTTCTTCATTTTTTCATTAACTTTAATTTTGTTCCAGATGGTGGATTTCAAAAACGTCCTTTTTTTCGCTCCCCCACACACCGAAGAAAAATTCTACATACATCCCTGATATAATAATTACTTCTTCAAACATTTCAGGAATAACAAACTTTTTCCAGCTAAAGGAGAGAAGGGGGGGGGGTCCGCAGGCTTGAAACTTTTATCTATTAAAATGCATTCAACGCACTCTTGTTCCTGAATCACGATTCCCAGACAATTAGGTATGATTAGTCTACTTATTATATTTTGAAGAATACCATGCGTTGTAATACACTTTTTAATAAAATAAACTATAACTAGTACCATTTGAACAAATATAAAAAAACATATAATTGGAGAAATATTTGTAGCATAAAAAGAAACGAAACTTCCTTTTTCATCATAGCCGGAATTTATCAAAATTTAGCTACGTAACCTAAAATGTCTCCAGGGGGGACGAATGATCTTTTCCGGGAGGGCTTCGCGACCCTGGATGTATACCTGAAAGAAACACTGTTTATAGTATTTCATAAAACTCCTAAGTATGAAATTCATTCATACAATTAATTTAGTAGTTAATCATACCTCAAGTATTCCCACGAATCGATCCTGTTACCGGAATTTTTTACATCATGTGGATACGGAAAAAGTAATAACAGAATTTTCCGTTAATATATGAAAAGAATTGCTAAAAAGTTTCTGAAATTTCATAATTGTCCGTAAACACCTCTTAGTAACGACAGTTTACTGTAAATAAAAAAAGGAATTGCACAAAATTTTCTGAAAATTCAGAATTTTCTTGGCGTGAAATTCAGGTGCCCCCCCCCCAGTCATTTCACGGAAAAGGTTGCATCAGAAATATGCTTCGTTAATTTAAGAAAGGAATCACAAAAAATGGTTCGTGAATTTCAGAAATCTTTTTACAGTATACATACGTAACATGAGTATTAAAAATCTTGATATTTATAGGTTACACCACCAAAGCTGCAACCAACTGTATCTCACCTTGATAATGTATGAAATTCTTATAAGATTTGAATTCGTTAGAAGTCTATAATCAGAGCACTTGGCAGGTTGTACAGAACTGCTTCCTGCCAACTTTAAACACGACCACAAATACACTTAGAAAAATAAAAAATAAATAACAACAACAACAACAAAAAGAAAAAAAGAATACACCTGGCTTAGTGCTAATAAGTGAGCAACTTCAAACTATTAACTTCAAACTTCTATTCCGCTTGGCTCAATGGTCTCGTACTTTATTGATATTTAAGGTGCGCATGCGCGAATAGATCCACAATTCATCCATAAAGGACGTCCATTAGATGTCCTATGATGTTCAAATGTGGCAGCTCCAGAATTCGTCCATTTTAAGGACATCCACTGGACATCTATACGTGATGTCTAATGGATGTTTATACATAGACGTCCACTGGACGTCTATATTTTATCCATGACGTCTACTGCACCAGGTGGATGTAATATAGACGTGCAATTAGGCATCGCTGGTTGTGTCGGAAGGTATACATACTGATGAGATTACTGTTTTATTTCCAAAAAATTTCCTGAAAACCAAAATAATTTTCTAATTTTAGAACACCACAAATATACAATAAGTGTTAATGTTTGTAAAAAATAATTCCTATTCAAATTAATTGGAAAATATTGCTGAAATTTTTAATGCAGCTGTTGTCCGATGGATCGCTTGTCCACATGGAGCAGAGTAGTATAAAATGACCGATTCTGGACCAAAGAGCAGCTCCTTCTAGAGAAGGAGCAGGGGGCGTGGCCTGGCGCCGAGGGATTGGGGCGTGGCGTGTGACAGAAGGATGTGGGGGCGTGGCAGATGACGCTAGTGTGTTGGGTCGATGTGCTGCCCCTAGCGGTGCTTTTTGGAACTTATGAATCTTTTGAGATGGCAACGACCGAGTCGGGGAAAGGAGATGTGCTGCCTCCTAGCGGTGCTTCTTGGAACTTTTAATGGACCTTTGTTTTTGAGGGATGGCAACGACCGAGTGGGGGAAAGGGGTGTGTACGTTGCCTCCCCTAGGGGTGCTTTTTGGAACTTTTCTCGGGAGATTTATTGGACGTTGAAAAATTTTTAAGAAGTCTTTCCAATATGTTTTGTTTCCTCGAATTTCTTTTATTAAACTTATATTTTTTAGGAATTCCCTGAAGTGTTAGGAATTTTTTTAGACTTTTTATTTTTTTATTTTCTCAGGAGATTTACTGGACTTTGTCAAATTTTTGAAGGAAGTTTTTTTTTGTCGTTTCCAATATTTTTTGTTTCCTCGAATTTGTTTTTATTAAACTTATATTTTTAGAACTCCGTGAGGTGTTATAATTTTTATAGACGTTGCATTATTTTTTTAATTCTTATATTTTTCTTCCCTACAATTTTAATTTAGACAAGGAAAGAGTTTGTTTGAAAAGATTTCGTTCCTGTTGATTCATGTTCCGCTATCTTTTGTCCGCCATGTGTTTTGGGATGACCCACAATTTTCTCTTTACCTCAGAAAATTTTGTATGACACGTGTTTTGGGATGAGTCATTATGATGGGTGACGCATGTCGTGATAGCAGACATGACATCAGCCAACGCCATTTCCTCCGCGGGGTCGGCGGTTGACGTCATTTGAGATTCTGTAGACACATTAAGTTCCAAGACTGATTTTTTTTCAATAACTTGATCATTTTGCAACGAATTTATTCCTTATTTTTTCCTCATAATTTCCCATTTTATATTCATAATTTTTCAACGTAACGATTTTTTTATTTTCTTTGAGGAGACTTCACGCATTTTCAACGGACGTTCCAACATAAAAACGTTTTCCAAAGTTTTGTGCTGCAGACATAATCTTAAAACACGATTGTTTATTAACGTATTTACGTGTTCATGACATTTTCTGTTACGTTTTTTAACTAGGAATTTTTATAGACGTTGCATTATATTTTTCTTCCCTACAATTTTAATTTAGACGAGGAAAGAGTTTGTTTGAAAAGATTTCGTTCCTGTTGATTCATGTTCCGCTATCTTTTGTCCGCCATGTGTTTTGGGATGACTCACAATTTTCTCTTTACCTCAGAAAATTTTGTATGACACGTGTTTTGGGATGAGTCATTATGATGGGTGACGCATGTCGTGATAGCAGACATGACATCAGCCAACGCCATTTCCTCCGCGGGGTCGGCGGTTGACGTCATTTGAGATTCTGTAGACACATTAAGTTCCAAGACTGATTTTTTTTCAATAACTTGATTATTTTGCAACGAATTTATTCCTTATTTTTTCCTTATAATTTCCCATTTTATGTTCATAATTTTTCAACGTAACGATTTTTTTATTTTCTTTGAGGAGACTTCACGCATTTTCAACCGACATACCAACATAAAAACGTTTTCCAAAGTTTCGTGCTGCAGACATAATCTTAAAACACGATTGTTTATTAACGTATTTACGTGTTCATGACATTTTCTGTTACATTTTTTTAACGTTGTACCTTTTTCCAACGTACAAAGCCACAATTTTTTATGCATAGTTAAAATATTTTTATTTTTTATTTTTTCGTATTTCTTCATGATTAATCAGTGAAATGTACCTTTTAATGCATTATCTTAATCTTTTTGTTCTAAATGCTTGCGTACTCCTTAAACTTCTTGATGTACCAACATTATTTTATTTTCTAACTTTTCAAACTAACAACTACTTTTATCGAGGCTTTAATTTTTCTGATTCAAACAAGCAAACGTTTCTTCATTATTATTTCCGTTACCTATACAAACAACTTTTCTTACTTGCTTTTAATGTATGACTTAATCTGGTTTTCTATACAACTGTTTCATGTTTGTGCAAGAAATATACAGATCTATAGCAACTAGCTATACATAACATTCGTTCGTAACAGTATCTTTTTTTTTCCAGATTTAAACCAACACACGCTTCTTAACGACTTGATATCGGTTTTCTGGGGAACTTTTCTTTTTCCTTTTTCCTTCATTCAATTTTATTCCAGATCATGAGACGAAGAAATGCTTCTTTAGAAACGAATTCGTTCCTGTTCGCAGTAATTATTGGATTTTGACAAATTTTTTGTGAAATGACTTCATGCTAATTCTGAGTCTTTCGCCTTTACAATATTATTTTCTCGTAATTTTTTCGTGTGTTCAAGAACTCTACAGGTCTTTCACAGTTAAAATTCTGGTGAAACAATATTTTCTTACTTTATTTAGCATATCATTATAGCTTCCCAATTTTCGCTATTTTACTTCATCTTTTTTGAAATTTAGTAAAACTTTTCAGTATGTCAGTAATTTATTTCTTACTTGGCCAAACTTATGACTCCTTTTATTTAGACTATTTTTTTTTCATTTCATTTCAGCAAAATGGTTATTTTAGATGTAGCAAATCATCAGGTTTTTTGTTTCCTTATATATCATATTTTCCAACTTGCTTTTAAAGTATTTCTCAAAGCTTGCATGTATGTCAAATACGCATTTTTTTAATCCTTCCCTAGTTTGCTATACTTTTTCGTGGACTGCCCCAACAGGAAAGCATTCATTGTCAAGGCATGAAATCTAAAACCTTTTTTCTTACGATAAAATTTGTATTCTTTGGGACATATTTTCTGTATATTGTTCTGTCTCGTCCGAAAAAAACATTCATTCTGGAGGCAAAGCGAGTAATTCCGTTCTTCCACTAAACATCATTTTTTTACGTTTTAGTAACTCACCACCCCCATAGCGAAAATAATGAAACACTTACTCTGTTCCCTACATATCGACTCAATCTATTTCTTTTCGAAATGCTGATCATGACATTTCAACTAAAATTTCATACTTTCACCAAAAATCATATTCTTAAACGAGCTATTTTTTACACAATTATTTCATGTATAACTAAATTTTTGTTGTTTACTCACCTCATAAAAGTCAATAAGAACTCTCCTAATCTCATTCCTTTCCCTCATTTAGTTCGCTTAAATTGAGATGTTTCAAAATTTCGCTTATATTTCATTCCCTTAATGTCCAGTTTTCCCGTGTCTGCCCCTTCATTTTTAACTTCTGTGCATGCTGCATTTTATCTTTAGACGTTTAGTTTCATTGACCTTTTCTTTCGTTTTAATTAGGTTTTCATTATCGTATTTTTTATTCATTGTCTCAGCAGAAAAAGCTTTCATTCTGGAGACATAGCGACTAAGTCCGTACTTCCTCTAAACATTTTTTTTTTCACATTTTACTAATTTTCAGAAAAGCAGCTGTTTCCAAAGTCCCATAGTGAAAATATCGTATTCCCCTTATAGTACTTATTATATTTTTCCTTCTGTTCAGTGTTGTATGATTCTTCAAACTTTGGTTTATTTTTATGAAACTTCTTTTTTTTTCTTAGTTTTTTTCTTGATTCAAACTTTCAATCTTTTCCTATCGATTTAATTACTCTTATTTTCCCATTCGACTTTACTTTTGAACAGAAATGTATCTAAAATCTTCAGATGTATTTAAGTCTACAAGGCCGATTCTTCCCTGTTTCAAATAAAGTCATTGTAGGATTTTAGTGTAAATGCTCCTAAATCTTTAGAACTTACTTTTCATGGTTAGATACAAATTCCTCGAGGTTTACATTAAAACATGAAAGAAGAGTGTTTTTACGCTCTCTCCAGTGTGTGAGCTTTCCCTAAGAAATTAACTTTGAAATTCCCCCTGTTTCTGTCGGAAACTGACAATCTCCTGCGACTGTTTTCACGCGTCTCTTGCTTACAGGAAAACCTCATATGACATGAAATCACTTTGCTTGGGAGATTAAACTAAATTCTGGTTTTGAACTTTGAATGCAAACTCAAGCTCGCAAAAGCATAGTTTTCTGAGCAAACTTAAACTGTCTAAGATGACAAAAATCTAAAACTGCTGACTCAATGGGACAGAGCGTTTGAACTTTGCCGTTCATTTAAGATTTAAGAGATCCGTAGTGAACCCCTACAAGGGAAATAAGCAGACCCTGATTTAGTCCACTGTTTCCAAGGAAGGTAGAAAGCTAGTGTCGTAATTCAAAAGCTCTTAACTCAAGCCTCCCCAGGATTCAGTTTCGGACGAACGAATACTCAGATGTCCATGCTTAGACATTGAAAAATCGCTTCAGACAAATATTTTCTTACTTAAAGTGCTTCAATTCAGAATTTGTACTATTTAAGATTTCCCTTAGTCAATATTTTTTCTATCTTAAAAACTTCTAAAGGGTTGATTTTGAAAAAAACGAGTTCTCACAAAAATGTAAAATTTCCTCAGATTGTATGAGGAACCAAAAAAAAAAAAAAATTGATGAAGCTTGGAAGTTAACCATTCCAACCATTTCTTTCTCTTCATGTTTCATTCCATAAACTTTCTTCAAATTCCTATATATCCAAGAATTTTGTTAAATGTCCAAGTTCGACTCCCCCAGAACTTTTCTGAAAATGATATTCTGGAATTTTTTAAAATGAGAAACTAAGAATCCCTTCACTGAAACAAGAAATTCATATTCAAAGCATTACATCCCTCTTTCTACTTCAAATACTCTATTTGTAAATCTAAGGAAGTTTTCTTTTTTTTAATATTCATATATTTTTCCCTCTAACTTTAGAAGATATTGTCCCAAAATGTATGTACATATTACGATAGTAAAATATCTTACTACTTACTGCTTGATGTTCAATTCACTTCACACTGTCTTAAGGAAATTCGTTCATTTTCTCATAACACATAGACATGTTATTTTTCTTTCCATTCACTTCAGAGACTCAATTGAGATCAACCTAATGGAGTCCTTTGAGAAAAACTTTCATGGGAAAGCATAAATTTGCCTAAAAAGTACATTAAAAATAAACAAATGTTGAAAGTTCCTGTACAAGAAGGAAATTCTGTTCTAACTTCTAAACGAAAAAAGACAAATTCTAAGAAAATATGTAAAAATGTTCGTTGGATTCCATATTAAAAAAAATTAGTTGAAGAAAAGTGTCATTCTTTTTTTTTCGGAACAGTTCATTCTTTCCTAGGGTTAAAAATGGAACACTTCATTTTTCTTAGTAGACAATTTTGAGAAAACACATTTCATTAAAAGCAGGGAAATTCCCATATAATAACATGGGAAAACTAGTATGCATAAAAAGGCTGTTTCGAAACGAGTAAAAATCTGTTGAAGTTCGTTTTCGAAAAAGTTGGAAATGGAATGAAGTAAAAACAGTCACAGCAAGTTCCTGAAAGTTGAAAATTGGATGTAATAAAAATGTCTAAGGAAAGAAATTTTTATAAAACACAGACTGTTTAGTTTTTCCAGGCTAGGGGATCTTCAGTGAGAGCGCTTCTTTTTTCAACTCAAAGAATAAAGCGAGTCAGTTTGAAACATTTCAAACTCCCCGAAATTAAGCTGTGTACTCTGGTTTCGACTCAATACTGTAAAGCATTGCTCTCAGACCAGTCGGAATTCCGCCCCGGTTGGTTGCCTAATGGAAAACATCAGACCCCTTTCCAATAACAATCCCCAAATATCCTTAAGAAAAGTCTAGCAAAAAAGCACTAGTTCACCATTAAAACAATTGGATTCATTCTGCTACTGTTTTAAACATTTCAAAAAAGAAGTTTACATTCTCACTTTTACTTTAAAAATCTTGAAAGCTTAAATTTTGACCCATTTAAAAAAAAAATCACTTAAAATTTAATTTAAAAAAATAATAATTAATCTTTAAATTTATGTCTTAAAACTAAAAAAATATTTACGCTTAATATTTCAATAAATAATAAATATTCACAAACTCACCTTCTACCTTGCCCATTTAAAAAAAAATTCTGAATTTATATAATCGAACTCATTACTTCTTCAAGTAGTTCTTTTCCCCCTGATTGTAGAGAGGAACTCTTCTGAAATCTTCACTTTTCCACATGTGTTCATAAAAGCTTGAGCTACTTCCTTAGGATTCAACAAGGCCACAGCGTTCTCGAAACTTGAAATCGCTTTCCTGTTCCACTCAGTGGTTAGGCATGGAGGATGCATCTGAATAGGTGGAAGTACTTCAGAAATGCATTCGCGACATCTATATACCTTCAGGATGCTCTCCCCGATTAAATTTTTTAAACATTCAATTAAATTGTGTCTAAGTTCACACTCCTCAATCGATGTACTTTGAAACTTTCGGGATTCTCCGAGTACGATTTTCTGGAATTTTGAACCCATTAACAATTCCTGGATGCTGTCCCACACGCCATCCAAAATAATTTGGAGTTTCTTAAACTGCTTTCTGGTTAATGCAACTCCTCTTGTTAAGTGAAAAATCCGGAACCAGAATTTGAAAGACTTGAAGACTTCTTACTTTATTCAAACTTAGAACAGAACTGAAATTCGCTCAGCGTTTCCTTTGCATACTGAAACCAACACATGACCCTTATCACCAAGTGGTGATTGATGTGTCACGATGCGTCAGCACACTAACTGCACGATGACTGTTTCCTTATCTGGTCATCTCGCAACGAACATGCTATTGATTCTAATCAGACAAAGCTAACTTCAGCTTCAGAGATAAACGAAAGGATTTCATTATAACTTTCATATCTTGAGAGAATAAACTAAAAAATCTTCATAGAGTACATAATAAGCGTAAAGAAATTCTTCAAGGCTGAATTTCCACTAAAATGATGGTGGTATACGGAAAGCGTGAGAATTTAATCAGACACCTTCAAAGAATTCATCTGGGAATTAACGCTGCTTTTGAAAAACGAGTGAACTATGAAATTCTTTGTTCTCCACACAGGAAAATTTTAGATTTCGAAATCTCGCCGTTCTGACCCACTTTTTCCTGAGTGAAATTTAACACATGGTGGAAATCTCCACTTACGCATTCCTTTGGGTGGGGAATAGCTCTAATGAAAGGGGTCAACGGTTCCAAACAACATTGATTAAAACTGGAGAGAGGAAAAATATATGAATTAAAAAAATAATGCATAAGCAGGATTCACAAAAACATAAAAAATTATAAGTTTTATATAAAAAAGAAATTCCAGGAAAAATATTGGAGGGGCGAAAGATTTCCCATTCTTCCATTCCCACAAAAAAGTTAACGAAGTCCAATAAATCTCTCGGAAAATAAAAATTAAACAAATACTTGGACTGACAAAAGAGAGAACGACACGTGACGTCAACCTATCCCGCGGCTAGTAGTAGGAGATACACTGTTCCCCCCTCTGACATCATTTTTTTCTATGCGAACAGAAATTTACTTGAACAACCGTCTTAGAAAATGCCTCTTCCACGTTTTTTGTTCCCAGCCATGCAAAAACAATCAGATTGCCTTTTCCCACCAAACGTTCTAGCAAGAAGGAGCAGGAGATGCCGGAACGGAACCCGAAGGAGCTCCCTCCCTGTCTCGCCCCCTTGTTATTCGGCTCCTTCGGCTACGTTCCGGCGTCTCCTGCTCCTTCTTGCTAGAACGTTTGGTGGGAAAAGGCAATCTGATTGTTTTTGCATGGTTGGGAAGAAAACACGTGGAAGAGGCATTTTCTAAGACGGTTGTTCAAGTAAATTTCTGTTCGCATAGAAAAAAATGATGTCAGAGGGGGAACAGTGTATCTCCTACTACTAGCCGCGGGATAGGTTGACGTCACGTGTCGTTCTCTCTTTGTCAGTCCAAGTATTTGTTTAATTTTTTTTTCCGAGAGATTTATTGGACTTCGTTAAATTTTTTGTGGGAATGGAAGAATGGGAAATCTTTCGCCCCTCCAATATTTTTCCTGGAATTTCTTTTTTATATAAAACTTATAATTTTTTATGTTTTTGTGAATCCTGCTTATGCATTATTTTTTTAATTCATATATTTTTCCTCTCTCCAGTTTTAATCAATGTTGTTTGGAACCGTTGACCCCTTTCATTAGAGCTATTCCCCACCCAAAGGAATGCGTAAGTGGAGATTTCCACCATGTGTTAAATTTCACTCAGGAAAAAGTGGGTCAGAACGGCGAGATTTCGAAATCTGAAATTTTCCTGTGTGGAGAACAAAGAATTTCATAGTTCACTCGTTTTTCAAAAGCAGCGTTAATTCCCAGATGAATTCTTTGAAGGTGTCTGATTAAATTCCCACGCTTTCCGTATACCACCATCATTTTAGTGGAAATTCAGCCTTGAAGAATTTCTTTACGCTTATTATGTACTCTATGAAGATTTTTTAGTTTATTCTCTCAAGATATGAAAGTTATAATGAAATCCTTTCGTTTATCTCTGAAGCTGAAGTTAGCTTATAGCATGTTCGTTGCGAGATGACCAGATAAGGAAACAGTCATCGTGCAGTTAGTGTGCTGACGCATCGTGACACATCAATCACCACGTGGTGATAAGGGTCATGTGTTGGTTACAGTATGCAAAGGAAACGCTGAGCGAATTTTAGTTCTGTTCTAAGTTTGAATAAAGTAAGAAGTCTTCAAGTCTTTCAGTAATTTATTTCTTACTTGGCCAAACTTATGACTCCTTTTATTTAGACTATTTTTTTTTCATTTCATTTCAGCAAAATGGTTATTTTAGATGTAGCACGCCCCCTGCTCCTTCTGTAGAAGGAGCTGCTCCTTGGTCCAGAATCGGTCATTTTATACTACTGAGCAGACATATCCTAGAGCCGACAAACCTAGAGCTGGCACATCCAAGAACCAGTTGTCTTTGGTTCTTCTAGTGTTATTTTCAATTATTCTGTTTCATGACATCAACGGATATTCAACTTTTATGTTTGTCCAACGCAATTACACTGCTCCTGTTTCATGATAGAGCAAGAAAATAATAATACTAAAGGAATTCTTGTGCATGAAAAAGGCGATTAAAGCTCACTCCAGATTAATCAATTTATTTATTTATTTTTTATTTCAAAAAATGCAGCATTTTGTATTATGTTTTAGCCACTGTCATATAAACACAAATGTGAAACTATTCTACCGCTTTGTAAAAGTTAAATGTTGCTCCCCTCCAAAGCGCCACGTCAAGTGCGACGCTACAGGTGGGCACCCAACTTTTCTTTGAGCCAACCCTTTAGCCTCCCCAAAATACAGGGTGATTCATAAAGAAGTATACAGTTTCAACGCACTATAAAACAAGAACAATGTAAGATATTTTATGTTACCTGTAACAGAATTGTAGGGGAATGTTTCAAGTTTTTTTAGAGACAGTCACAGATGTTTTATATGTGCACCGTTAGTCACACGACACACATCTAGCCGGTAATCCATTTCCGCCCAAACGCGAGGTAAGATATCTGAACCAAGTGCAGTGATAGTGGCTGTGATACGCTGTTTTAGCTCCTCTAGATCAACAGGAAGGGGAGGGGCGAATACCTTGTCATTTACGTATCCCCACAGGAAAAAGTCACTAGGTGTTAAGTCAGGATTTCTGAGTGGTCATTGGGTCAGTGGCATGTTGTAGTCCGCGGCTCGTCCAATCCATCGGTGAGGGAGATGTTAATCGACTGACTAGTCACGTGACACGCGCGCTATCGCATACGTCACTTCCCTAAGTAGAGGGACACAAACTTTATGAAGACATCGGGTCGCGGTTGGACTAGTGGGCAACGTTCGTGACTGCAGCGGAAGGGACCTTAGGTTCGATCCCAGGCGGGTACGAATGCTCGATCCACTAAATATTCGCCGTGCGTCGGGTGGGTACGTTAAGCCGTCGGACCCCAGGTACTGGCCCCTCGGTAATAAATGAGGGCGTCTTCCTCCCCCTTTCTACTTCGCTTCCGTGTCACTTTCCTATCGGGCACTCTAGCCCAAATCTCCTAGCTTCCTATTTCTAAGGGTTGTTTAAGACCTGGGGTCAGACACTCTCTTCCTAAAATCCTCTACATATGATCATTATGAGGACATATACCTAACGGTTCGTTGTGGTCCGTGTCTTCAACTGTTACTGTTTTACAGCATCTGGAAACTGTATACCTCTTTATGAGTCACCCTGTATTTAAGCTGTAAGAACATATGGCTGGTGTAACCGTCAAAGATTTCAAGAAACTTGGATAAACGTACCTGAATATTTCGAATTGACAGAAATTTTGGTTCATAAAATGAATTTTTTGTTAAATTTAATGTTTGTACTTCTGGGAAATGGAGGGAGTCCTCTGAACGAATTTCTATTTCTAAGAGAGTAGTAGAAACACACCATTTTTATAATTAAAAGATGAGAGAGAGAGAGAGAGAGAAAAGGAGAGAGGTATTCCTTGTCAAGTTACAAACTAAAATACATAAAAAGCCTTATGACAGCAAAAAAAAAAAAAAAAAAAAAAAGAAAAGGAACAAAAGAAAAGAAAAACGACGTAAGTAAGCTAAAATTGCGAAGAAATAGTAACTTGCCATAGAGATTCGTATCTACGGTTCCCATACTACGTACATACTTTGAATAAATGCTACGTACAGTATGCAAAATCCACATGAACAGAATTTTTTGCCAAAATTTATGCCCACCACCATACTTAGCCTGTCCCTCCCCGCCAATAGCCCTCCCAGTTCTGAGCGCCTGGCGTCGCCACTGATCCTCTACCTTAGTCCATCTTTCGCCAATTGCATTTTGCAGTTAAATATTCAATACAATCTAATCAAATATGATATCAATAATCTGGGATAGGAACTCGAAATTCATTGCATATGTAAGTGCATTGAGGTTACCTACGGTAAAATTTTCGGATACTGTTTTTTATATGTATATGATTTTTATATGTCTACAAATTGCAGATATTGCAAACTTTGCAGCCGGTAGACAAGCCACACCGTTTTAACTTTGCTGTGGACATGATAAATCATCGAGAAGCAGGTAATGACTTCCTATACGAAACACTGTTTTTACAGTTGAAGCACCTTTTCATGTTTCAGGTAAAGTAGTCAATCGCCACAATATCAGAATTTGTGAGTCCGAGAATTCACATCACATCATCAAACATGTCCAGGATAGTCCTAAAGTGAACGTGTGGTGTGGCTTAATGCCTGATAGTGTAATCAGACCTTCCATTTTTGCAGAATCCACAGTCACGAAAGAAATTTATTCGAATATGATTCAAATGTTTGCTGTTCCTCAAATTTGTCATTTACATCCTAAAATCATTTGGCAACAAGATGGTGCACCGCCACATTGGCCACATTGTGCGAATTTTTTTAAATAAGGAATTTCCAACCAGGTATGGATTGGACGAAATGGATCCATCTCATGGCCTCCCCGCTCTCCAGATATCACGCCTCTAGACTTCTTCTTGTGCGGGGATAAATGAAAGACGAAATTTATTCATTCAAAGTGTTGACGAACTTAACACTCGCACAGTTGCTGCAATGGCATCTGTTCCAGAATCCACTTTGGCACGTACATGGGCAGAGATTGAATATCGGCTTCATGTATTCCACTAAACAAAGGTGCACATATTGAAGTTTATTAGCTTCTTTTGAAGTAAGTTTTGAAGAAACTTTTTGAAATAAGTTTACAAGATCTGAAATTTTTTTGTTGCTATCCCGAATAGTTTTTTTTAAATAACTTTTTAAAATGTGTCAAGGACTTTTGGGATATCCTGTGAATCGCTGTTTTCTTCCATTTCTTTATTATTATTATTATTATTATTATTATAATTATTATTAATATTGTTGTTGCAGGTTACAGCAACTGCCTCTTACACGTCACTTACATGTATAAGGTAAGCTTCTGGATCCGTCCCTGCGAAACAGTGGTCCGAAATTAGGAGACCTCGTGGGAATCGTTAGACCCTAAAACCAATTAAAAAAAAAAATTTTTTTTTGATGCAAAGCATTCAAGCATTCTTCCACTTCTGGTGCAGAGCTTTCTTCCACCATAAAACCTTATGAATGCTATGACCCAATGACATCCCAGTCGGTTTGGTGGAAAAACTTACCTGCATGCGACAGCAGCGCAAACAGAAAAATCTTATGAGAAGGCATGAGGAGCTCAACATAGTTCTAGTGCTCTGGGGTTCGTTGCATGCACCTGTGTACTGCCAACGATTCTCGGGCGCAATGGGCGAGTTCAGGTGCTCTTTCCCAATTCCTACCTCCGTAAGTCACTGGTACATGACATTAAATTCCGTTAATCAAAGAAATAAAAGTATAACGAAATGGAAAGAACTTCATAATGGGCAAATTAACAGCTGGTGTGTATTTGCATTATTCCAGAATATACAGTATTTGTGCGCAGGGCCGTAGCTAGAGGGGGCTCAGCTCCCCCTACAAGGCTAGCGAGCCCCCCCCTCCTGGAAAATTGGCGCTGTCAAAAATGACTTAAACTTTTATTTCGATGGTTCACGTAAATTACTTTGATATTTCATCACAGGCATAAATTATTCGTATACTGGACTTTTTAAAAAGTTAAGTAACAGTAAAACGACGCAGTATGAATGTAACTCAAAAGAAAAAAGAAACTTCGACTTTTTGAATTGTGAATTAGTTGTAACGGCTGTATTAGTAATTTTAGTGAACCTCTACTAGCGGTAGGAGTTATAAGGAACAAGGAACGCATTTTAGGAGGGGAGGGGGACTTTAAATTTAGAAGAACATGCTAAAAGAAGAAAATAGTAACGCTGTACTAGTGATCCGATTTATTGGCGTAGAAAATAAACACATAAGCGTTTCCAAGCTTTCGCACATCAACCAGATGGCTTTTTCAAGGAAGTTAGACAGAAACTGCAAACTGAAAAACAGAACGCTTAACAATTTGAACGCGGGAACTTGACAATAAATAGATGCGACGTTATATTCATTTAAAGATACGAGGTATCACGTTGGTTGCACGCGGGATCCTGGTAGAGAAAAGGTGTTACTTGAAGAATTGGTTCCAAATTCGTGGCAAACTCGAGCGAGACACAATCATTGCAAGCATCGCTGTTGGTAATGATCTCCAAGGTTTCCCGAATGGCTGTACATTTAGGGGTAGAGTAGCTAGCTAATTTCTTTATATCATCCCACATGGGAGTAGCTGACTTGAATTTTACTTCTCTGGATAGTGCCGTGGCTACTTTACCGTATTTTGTGTCCCTTTGATGTTCGTTGACTCTGATTCCAAACGAACGCTTGGTCATTCAACCTGAACCCGCCATGAGAGCATTTGTCATTTTCATGTAGGACTTCCGTCCACAGGGAGTAGAGTTTAGGTCCCAGCCACCTACAGCGAGATCGCCTTTTGGGCAGGACACAGAAACGGAAGGAATGAGAGCAAGGCTAGCGACTTTTGACAGAACAGTTTGTAGTGAGATTAGAGTACAGTAGATGGCGCCTCCGTACAAGTACGATATTGCACATAGATGGGTGAGAGAATTTCAGGGAGGACATAGGAAAGGATACCCATTTAACCAGTGGGTCCAGCCTGGGGGCCGTCACTTTACGTGCTCGTCCGATATTCAGCGATTTTTAGTAAATCACACCATCTCTGAAAGATCAGCCCTGGCTAGAACCTGGGGACCCAGCATCGATAATCTGAAACACTAACCACTAAGCCATCCGCGGTCATTCCAATGTAGTATCGTTTTGAGCCGTTCGGATACTGTAGGGGGATCGCATAAACGCCTGCTTCGCAGGAGAGAGGTGGTTTTTCACTATTTCTCTTTAGTAAGTATGTAAAGATGCAGGGGACCTTATGCCGACGCCGTAGTTCATCTTCTTGAGGGCGTTTTTGAGTTTGTAAGACACACTTGGAATGTAGGGAATTGAGCCTATATAACGTAGCTGCGGCGCAGGAAGACCGGAGTGTCTGGCTCTGGCTTTTTGGATAAAGCTACGTATATCTGATTCAATGAATATCCTGCATCAGTGGCTAGCTTGATGACGCTTTCAATTTCGTGTTGTCTAGAATGGGTATCAGAAGAAACGGCGAAGGCTCTTTGAATTCAAGAACGGAAGATAGCTGCTTTGTATTCTGCGGGACAGAAAGAGCTGCGGAGCATCAGGTTGGGGACGGACGTGGGTTTATAGTAGACTTGTGTGCCGAGGCGGTTGTCAGACGATTTCCTCAATAAAACATCCAGATAAGGTAAAGCGTTGTTGCTTTCCAGCTCCATCGTGAAATTTATCGTAGGATGTATATCATTGATTTTATCAAGGAAAATCTTCAAGTAACACCTTTTCTCTACCAGGATCCCGCGTGCAACCAACGTGATGCCTCGGATCTTTTTTTTTTTTTTTTTTTTTTTTTGATTGGAGGTTTAACGACCACCGTGAGCAACTCAATGGGCTATAAGCAGTCGCCCGTCCCTAATTTAGGGTCACTGGTTCCAGGGAAGGGAGAGAGCCAGAGCCGTAAGACAAACACAACATCCATGCCTGACCGGGATTCGAACCCGGACCCCTTACGGACGAATGATCAGAGGCCAACGCCTTAGACCACTGCGCCACCGGGGCGGCGCCTCGGATCTTTAAATGAATATAACGTCGCATCTATTTATTGTCAAGTTCCCGTGTTCAAATTGTTAAGCGTTCTATTTTTCAGTTTGCAGTTTCTGTCTAACTTCCTTGAAAAAGCCATCTGGTTGATGTGCGAAAGCTTGGAAACGCTTATGTGTTTATTTTCTACGCCAATAAATCGGATCACTAGTACAGCGTTACTATTTACTGCTTAATTGGTGTATTGTTCCTCGTTATAAATTCGTTATAAAAGTGCTAAAAGAAAGTAATCAAGGGTGGAGGCGTATTTGCACTCGAGACCGGATTAAAGGTAGGTAGGAAGCTTTGGGGGCTAAGGAGACAATTGAATGTTGCTCTTGATGGCGAACGAAGCACTTTAAGACTACATGGGATCCTATTGCCGTTGGGTCTGTTCCGTGCCCTCAAAGGGAAGGTCCCTCATTATGCTGGACGTAACAAATTCGTACATTTGTTTTGCTTTTCTTGTCGTGACACTTGCTAACACATATGGTGACGCGAAGGGGCTCCAAAGACGGAAACAATTAAAGGTGAGAAGTTCTGGAATTCTAAAGCATACAAAACACAATCTGATAGTTCTTAAGGAGGAAGGAAAACACTAATAATTTTGAAATGCCTAAAAAATCTAGTTCGAAGAACTTACTGAGAAAAAAAAAGATATTATCTTAGCAAGCCAAAACCTATTTTTCATCTAATCCACTGCTCGTTGTTACTCTCTCGGCCTCTCTTACATTCCGAGCGAACGAGAAGGGAGTACTCATTGCACCACTATCATATTTACGGCCTAAGGGATCACAGATTTTTTTTTTCTTGTAGTGTAACTCAGTTGGCACAGGCAAGCTTTCTGTGCCTGTCAAAAATAAAAGCGGAAAGGGGAAAGGGATTGCATATTATAAGAATTAAAAATCACGGTTATGGAAACTACGGAACTGAAGAAGTTTCAAATACAACATTTTAAATGTTTGAAACCATAAATGTAAAAAGTTACTGAAATCGTTCAAAACATTAAAAAATCCGCTGAAAAAGTCATAAATCCGAAAAACAATATGTCTGCCACTAACTCCATTCTGAAATCTGAATTTAGTGAATGTCCCCCAAGCCGGCAAAACTTTGCGTGAGCGACTGCCCTCTTTGCCCACGGCTAGCAAAAATTTGAGCCCCCCAGATGAGCCCCCTTCCCTAGTTCTGGGACCTAGCTACGGCCCTGTTTGTGCGGGACTACCGTTCTGTCGTGTCTCTGAGGCTGCTTCTCAGCGAGAGTTCATGTTGTGAAGGAATAGGTTGGCAACATACCAAGCGAACAGGATTTGAGGTAGTTTTAACAGGAAGGAAAGAAGAAAATTCAAAAACACATCAAGCTTGTTTCCGTTCTGGAAATTGCGTGCTGTGAGAATTTAATAGCAGTAAGATTAATTTTAGCGCCCCGGTAGTCGAGTGGTCTGAGGCGCTCGCCTGTGACCATTCGTCTGAGCTCGAGCACCAATGAGACATAGGGATGCGGCTGCCCGGTGAGGCCAGCGGCCCCATATCAAGGACGGGCAACTTCTTATGGCCCCATGAGCTGCTCATGGCGGTCGTCATCCTCCCCAACAAAAAAAAAAAAAAAGATTAATTATACCTTTACTACTGTCTGAAAATCTTCCCGTGATATTCTACTATAAAAATTAGAGCAGAACGTTTTTTTTTTTTTATTGGAGGTTTAACAAACACTGTGAGCAACTCAGTGGGCTACTATATGCAGTGACCTGCCCCTAATTTGGGACCGCTGGCTTTACCGGAGGGGGGAGTAGGCACACTGCCTTACACACAATCAGTGTTTCTTTCAGGACTTTTTGGCCCGGGGGGGCAAATGAAACCTTAAAGGGGGCAAGTTTTCCATTTGCTATATACATAGAAGTAATTACTACATATCTAGAACAGAGGCGCATTTAGAGAGGGTCTTGCCCCCCGGACATTGTTTCAATTTTTTTTTATTAAAATGCAACATACAAAAAAAATGCCTTAATTTTATAAAAATGTATCAACTTACATTAGAAAAAAATGCTTTGATTTTTCTTCAATTTTTCATCAACTTTAATTTGATGGTGGATTTCAAAAACTTTCTTTTTTCGTCCCCCTTCCCAAGAAAAATTCTATATACATCCCTGATATAGTAATTAGAAATTTTTATCTATTAAAATGCATTCAACGCACTCTTGACCCTGAAACACGATTCCCAGACAATTAGGTATGATTAGTCAACTTATTATTTTTTGAAGAATATCATGCGTCGTAATACACTCTTTAATAAAATGAACTATAACTAGTACCATTTGAACAAATATTAAAAAAAATATAATTGGAGAAATAGAGAAATATTTGTAGCATAAAAAGAAATGAAACTTCCTTTTTAATCATAGCCTGAATTTATTAAAATTTGGTTCGGTAACCTAAAATGTATCCGGGGGGATTATCGTTTCCGGGAGGGCTTCGCCCTCCTGGATGTATTCCTGAAAGAAACACTGCACACAATCCAATCCAAGACTAGCACACTATCCATACCTAATTCGGAATTAGAACTCAGACCATTTGGGATCCAAAGCTTAGGCCATTAAGATTACTGGGCGGCTTTTTCTCAATTAATCTGCAAACAAATTTCTTATCACATTGGGAATGGGAGGGGGATGAAATGACCCCAATTCCTTGTTGTCCGTAAGGGTATTTATTGAGTTAGTCATCTACAAAAACAACAGATCGCGGGGAGAGAGAGAAAAGGGTGTTTTTTAGGATTCGGTGTTTTTAAATGCTCAGAAGCGGCGGACACAGGGGAATTTGATTGTGGGGCACAAGAAACGGGGTTGATTTTTTTTACAGTGGTAATTCTTTCTCTAAGCTTCTGTTAGAGGGAGATAATGAAATGAAAAAATAACTTTAGAGAAAGATCTTGCTTTTGTTTTAACAACACACACGCACGGCACAAGAATAAGTGGATTAAAACCGTCACCATACGGTATAAACTCGTCCTAACAACCAATTTAATGAATTTTTAGAGATAAAATACGGGTCCGAGGTGTGCCACTTCCTCTCAATTTGCTACTTATGTCGTCTCCGTGCTTTCCCGTCTCATCGCCAGCGGAAGCTACTCAGAACTTCTCAGGAAAATCTTTGAAATACCACTAGCAACCACAACTGCTTTTAAAACGTCCTAGATGGGGGTGGGAGGTGGGGAGGAACTTAGGTTTTAAGGGGAAAATGACTGCCATTATCCATCCACCTTCCCAGAGTCCGGACTTCGCCACGTGACCCACCTATCAAATGGCCCCTACCAGCCAAACGGGTTTTTAAACAAATATCTTTCCAAGAGTTCTACGTTTTTTAAAATCTGCTCACGCTCAGTTTCATAGGCTTTCATTCTGCTTTCGAGTTCAACTCCAAATAAGATTGAAGTAAAAAAAAAAAAGGGGGGGGAAAGAGCTCTTCTTTCGGCATGTAGGTTACTGTACTCGATGTGAAAGAGATTTGTTTATTTCTAGTTTCCTACGCGAAGCTGGATAATGTAGTTGGGTTTGATCGAGTACGTGTGTTCATGTACCTGAATACAGTTCCATTAATTAATACGATGAACATTCGTTTCGTTCTTATTTTCTTTTTGCTCTTGTAAATGGAATCAAATAGCAGTGTGAGCAATTCCACTCTTAACATGAACGAGAATAATTAATAAAAAGAAAAAAAAACTAGTCTCTAAGCAAAATGACTGCTGAGGATGTCACTTCATAAGTGCACCCGGCGAGTAATTAGCAGAGTGAATGGAAGCATGGATGGGTGGAGAGCGGTTATTAAAGTATGTGTACGTAATGCTGCTAAAAGTGGCATTGATTCCTTGAGTTTCATGGTACACATGCATCATCAACAGCACTGATTATGAAACGTAATCGTTTGCAGTCCCTGTGACAATTTCAGCAACTTCCATTGCTTTATTTAAGCAACTCCTTGCTTTAACAGTGCTCGTGCTGTCTTTATCCTTCCAGCATGACAGCTCGGCGAATTAAATTTATTGTGTCCTTCCGGTTTTCTTTCCTTTTTTTTTTTTTTCCTTCTTCTTCTTCTTTCTTTTTTTTTTTTAATTTAGATCACAAGGAGTATGAATGCATTTAAAATGGCTCAAACCGAACCTAACTGTCCTTGTGGTGATTAAAAAAAAAGTAAAAATACACTGTATCAACGGCTATCTTTCAGGAAAATTATTTTTGGCACAGAAATTTTCTGTTAACTGTCAACTGTGGTGCGCCATGACTAATAGTGGCGCTTGGCGTTTTGGAAATCTGAAGTCTTTGCAGATAAAAACAACAACAACAACAAAACAGCCAACCAAATATAGTCTTTGTACTAAAAAAAAAAAAAATCATTCAATTCCAACCAAATTAATGACAATTTTAGAGTTTTTAGAAATAATTTTATTAAAAACAATGAACCAAAAACTTTGTGCATTTTGAAAATGTAAAATAGACTAAGATTTACAAGTCTTATTCTTACACATTATCTCTGGAACATTTGATTATTGGAAATACTTCTCCTTTGAATGCATTCACAGAACTATTCATTTTTATTTTATTTGGCACACAATGAAATTCCTTGAAACCTGCGGCAAATATTGAATTCATCCGGTGTCTATTAATTGCTCTTGGAATGTTCAAATCATTTCCATGCTTGGCGTCGTAGCCATGAATGCTATTTCTCTGATGGATGAAGTCTTCCGACGAGTAATGGGAGAAGATACCTCTAACTATTTTAAATATAAATATTAAAGTGTGAAGTCTTAATAGTCTGTAAAGTTGAGCCAGTCCAGCTTCCATAGAAAGTCACCACGCTTAATGCCGGTATGTGATTATCGTGTCTTCTTGATTCGCCTATTCTTGTTTGGCCTATTCTTCGTACGTCGAGAGTTAATGGGTTCCGCCATTTTAGGCAAGGAAAGAATTCTTGAATCTTGATTCTCCTATTCCTGTCTCACCTAAAACTTTCACCTGCTAGAGGGGAGAGATTCACCTGGAGTAACTTCTTGATTCGCCTACGTCGAAAGTTAATGGGGCGAGAAAATGCTATTACATTATTTCGCTTAAGCTTCGAAGGAGTGATTTAAAAAAAAAAAAGATACATCTTTACCCCACGTGAATTTTTTTTTTATCGAAACACTAAATCAATCTGTCGGGTGTTAAAAAAAAAGGACAATTTTTTCCGTGAAAAAAAAAAAGCTAGTTTTATCCCTAGGGTTTGAAACTAGTTTTATTTCTTTAATCGAAAAAAAAAAAGTCAAGTAGAAAACAAAGTTGTGCAAAACATTTATAACTAAAAAAAAAACCGGGGGGGGGGTATTCCCTTACTAAATCTTTCGTGCGTTAATGTAGGAGATATCAAATGCTGAGTAAAAAGCAAAAGAGACCATGACATAATTGTTTACCTCTTCGGTTCAAAAGCCAAGAGTACAGAACTATCTGGGAAAGAAGCTTGTAAAGTTGTGGCTCTACATCTTTAATATTATCTGAGCCTAATGTGCCAGCTACTTGTCCAGCTCTGGTTCGGAGGGTGGGTGGCTAGCTAAAATTTCTGTGACACTCATAACAGAATTCAGAAATCACTAAAAAAGCCGATGTATGCAGCCACAGTTTAATTTATGGCGACGTAAATGCTTTTACCACTTCATGTGGAGTCAAAAGGGCCGCACCGTGTACAAAGGGGAGTCCAACGCTAACGAGTTTTGACAGTCAAGGGATGCTGTAAGAGTGAGACTACAGAATGATCTTGTGATGCTGTAAGAGTGAGACTACAGAATGATCTTGTGATGCTAACAATTCAAAATGAAAATTCCCAAATACTTTACTAACATTTACCTTTTTACCATGAAATTTCCCCACGCTGAAAGTTTACCTGACGATTTTGCCTGAGAACCATCAAAATGCAAAATCGTCAGGTAAACTGTCAGCGTGGGGAAATTTACTGGGCAGTTTCGAAGAGCTTTAATTGTTTTTAAAAATTGTATCGATGCATGAATTTATAACTGGTAGGTATAAAATGTATAAAATAAACTAAAGTTCAGGTTAAACATTAGCCAAACTATACAACTTGAAGTATTTATTCCGTATTAAATGGTGTAACAATTTATAAAAACACAAAACGACTAAGTGCCGAGCTGTTGATTCGGCAACGAATCAACACCAACCACCCCTCCATTAATTTCACTTGTGAAATAGAAAATGACGGAAAGCTTCCGTTTCTTGACGCTGAGTTAAGCAGATCCAAAGATGGCCACTTATGCTCCACCGTATATTACAAACCAATAACAGTGACAAATTTCATCCCTCCTAAGTCCGTATCCCCTAGCTTATATAAAGTGGCAGCATTCCGTACCCACCTCAATAGAGCAATCACGATTTGCTCCACCAAAGAAACGAGGGACAGAGAAATAACAAATATCATCAACAAAGAGTCACTGCTGGATTCTCGGAACAGACTCTGCGATCCATCTCACACAAGATGATAACCAAGAACCACAAGACACCACGCCCAGGAGTCGACAACTTACAGTTTGCTGGATCCATCTCATACATCCCGAAATTTTCGTTTGTGTTCAAGAACCTTATGAAGCGCCATGGATTACGAATTGGAATAAAATCCCCAATGTCCATTTCCACAGCAGCAACAAATACGCATAAGGACCCCGACATGAATTCTGGAGCTGGGATGTATGAGATACCATTAGCAGGGCCGGATTGAACTTTTGCGGGGCCCATGGCGAAATTTCATATAGAGGGCCCCTAGGAAATGAATCTCATAGTTTAATAAAATCATTGTATGAAAAATGAAAATAGACAAAAAATATCATAAAGGAAAATGATTATCTCAAATTATTGTGAGCTTAAGAAAAAGACCATCATATGGATTGAAAATTCAGAGAGAGAGAGAGAGAGAGAGAGAGAGAGAGACAGTAAACAGTTTCTTTATGATAATTTTCGTGTATTTTCATTTTTCAGATACAGAGACAGACTGGCAGAGTGTGTGTGTGTGTGTGCGAGAGAGAGAGAGAGAGAGAGAGAGAGAGAGAGAGAGAGAGACTGACAAACAGAGAGTGAGTGGGAGAGAGAGACAGACAGAGAGTGAGATAGAGAGAGAGAGAGAGTAAACAGTTTCTTTATGATAATTTTCGTGTATTTTCATTTTTCAGATACAGAGACAGACTGGCAGAGTGTGTGTGTGTGAGAGAGAGAGAGAGAGAGAGAGAGAGAGAGAGAGAGAGAGAGAGAGAGAGAGAGAGAGAGAGAGAGAGAGACAGACTGACAAACAGAGAGTGAGTGGGAGAGAGAGACAGACAGAGAGTGAGATAGAGGCAGAGAGACATTAAGTGAGAGAGGGACAGACAGAGTGAGACAGAGAGAGACAGACAGAGAGTGAGAGAGACAGACATTGAGTGAGAGAGAGACGGGCGGACAGACAGACAGGCAGAGAGACAGGCAGACATACAAAGAGAGAGGAAGAGAATAAAAAGTGCTGAAATCTACGACTTTCTTTCCGGAGAGGAGGAAGTTTAGGTTGCTTTATTATCTTAATAAAAACTTTCCTACAAAATGATAAAAAGATAGCTTTAACTAATCTGCGTAGCGAATATTTTTCCATAGTAAACATTTTTGCGTATTGAATAATAACGATCCCTCTTAAATAAATTCGTATATATATGTTGTTTTTTTCTGGTACATGTTTTAGTAATTGATATTTGATGGAAAGTGGAATAACTGGTAAATTAATGACTTTATTCACCTCTTATACGCGCTCAGGTATAAAAAATTGCCTTATTTATTTATTTATTTATTTATTTATTTTATTTCCAACACTATTTTTAAAGTCACTGAACGATTGGCCTCCATATATAGCCCAGATACAACTTTGATATTGTTCTTTTTATTTTTTAAATTTCAGTACCAGGTTTACACACAAATTGTTGAGTATATAATAGGGAGTCACAAAATGTGATGAAATTTAATTTCTTATTTCATGAATATGGAAAAGTTTAAGGTTTAAATAAGTTGGGGTATAAACTGAAAACAAAACAAAACATTATAACAAGTTAGTAAAATCATGCAATGCATTGATTATGATGATACGCTTTCCAGCATACCAGAAATCGCACGCAGACAAACTCTCCTCCCAACCCTGACTATTGATTCATTCAGTATACCTGCGGAACAACATACTAAGGTTTTGTCGCAATAGAAGCATTTTTACTCAAGTTATTACTCAAGTTATGAGGATAATGGACGTGAAATAAATCTCGCTCATGTGCCATGACCTTTGATCCCATTTCGATGATATTAAAAATAATTGGTTCAGTATACCTCTGGACTAACATACTAAAGTTTTGTCGCGATAGAAGCATTTTTACTCAAATTATGAGGATAATGGCTGTGGAATAAATCTCGCTCCTGTGCCCTGATCTTTGATCCTATTTCGATGACATTCAGCATAACCTGTTCAATTTACTTCCGGAACAACATGATAAAGTTTTGTCGCAATCGAAGCATTTTTACGTAAGTTATGACGCATAAGGGCGATGGAATGGATCCCGCTCCTATGTCCTGACCTTTGACCCCATTTCGCTTATTTTCAGTAGGGTTCGTCCCCAGGCTGTCCCCTACCACATACTAAAATTTAATTGAAATTGAATAATTTTTACGCGAGTTATCGGGTGGACAGACAGACGGACAAAGCTGGAGCATATACGTTTCTTCAACTTACGGTTGGAAAACGTAAAAATATATTTTTGAGGGCCTTGCGCCCCAAAACTTAAAAAAAAAAAAAATAACAGTAAATATAGAGAATTTTAGCAAAAACAATTTCGTGTTTGTTTTGTAAAGTGCGGGGCCCCGTGAAGACGCGGAGCCCGGGGAGACCGCCCCGGTTGCCCCTGAGGTCCAGCCGGCCCTG
This sequence comes from Macrothele yani, assembly GCA_039090855.1. NCBI lineage: Eukaryota > Metazoa > Arthropoda > Arachnida > Araneae > Macrothelidae > Macrothele > Macrothele yani. The sequence continues at coordinate 121,425,588 of CM077004.1, read as the reverse complement.
ACCATTAGAATATCCAGATGGCTTGTCTCGATCATACATCGAAATGACCAAAAGATCCCTTACAATTAGGGGAAAAGAACACATAAGGGCCATTAAAGCAGGCAAAACACAAACAGCGCTATGCAAAGAAGTTGCCCAATATGACGCCGTACCGATGTGGAAAAACATGAAGAGGATCGCTCCGTACACTGACTACAGAGGAACACTGACTAGAGAAAGCGTCGAAATATTCATGCACCCCAACCCTTGCAACGAGAGCTCTTCCCTCGAACTCTCGGCTGCGTGGAAGATTCTACTGCAATAGGACATTAAGGGGGAAAGGAGAGAGAATGTTTGAAAGGTAGGTCGCGAGACACCACCTTCCGCGAGACGCAGTATCACCTAGACACGTAGTAGATACGCGCTCCATGATTTCAAATTATCGTCGTTCTCGAAAATATTCTTGTGTTCACTGGCCTTGAGAAAGCCTCCCGTTCGGAGTGTGAAAGCTCGGCACTTAGTCGTTTTGTGTTTTTATAAATTGTTACACCATTTAATACCGAATAAATACTTCAAGTTGTATAATACTAAGGTGTAAGTTCCATTACTGAAATTAGTCAAACTATTATATTTTCAAATTCATGATTTAAACTGGGTTTTAGTTTCAACAAGAGTAATACCGATGATAAGACTACATAGTACAAAGAGTTTTAATTTTCTTCAGAATCACTGAATTTAAACAGATCTGACGAAAGTGCCGCGGCCTCTATACCTGGAAGCCTGACCCGATTACTGCCGTAGCATTCAGTGCGTCGTTACACAATTTATTTCTCATTTTTGACTATACACGACTCACAACTGAAAAAATGCGTTTCAGATTGAGGCAACGAAAAGATGAGCTTTAAAGTCATGCCTAAGTTTGGAAATCTTATTTTATCATTGTAATCATTAGCTGGGATAATGTCGAAATAAAATTCATTAAAATTTCCCTACATTTTGGGATCTACTTTACAGTTTTAATTTTCTTCAGAATCACTGAATTTAAACAGATCTGATAATGTCGAAATAAACACATGACCAATATTTAGCCAATAAATTTCGTACGCTCCAATAAATTTCGTACGATGATAAGACTACATAGTACAAAGTCGAAATAAACACATGACCAATATTTAGCCAATAAATTTCGTACGCTCCAATAAATTTCGTACGATGATAAGACTACATAGTACAAAGAGTTTTAATTTAAACAGATCTGATAATGTCGAAATAAACACATGACCAATATTTAGCCAATAAATTTCGTACGCTCCAATAAATTTCGTACGATGATAAGACTACATAGTAGCCAATAAATTTCAATACATATTAGCCAATAAATTTCGTACGCTGTGGGAAATTCCCACGGGTTTGGTACCACTGAAACGATCGTCCCTGTAAACGAAACTCTAGTTCAGATACGGAATTTGACCCAAAAAGAAAACAGTTTTAAATAAAGTGATCGAAGCGGAAGGGAAAACAAATCGTATTAAAACAAAGCGGCTGTCTGGAGGTGCCGGGGATCGAACCCGGGGCCTTTCACATGCAAAGCGAACGCTCTACCACTGAGCTACACCCCTTCTGAGTGTCTTGTTCATCGAGGCAAATCGATACTCTAAAACTCGTTTCTAGTCATCGTTGCTTGTGAATGCTTGCATGCAAGCGAGCAAGTACCCGCTTTCCCTCCTGTAGAAATGTATGCATAAGTGTGTTTGTGTGCGCTCAGCTTTTTCCTGAGACCGGAAAGTTGAAAAAATCACATAAGTGTGTTGCATGTGATTTGTTTGTGTGCGCTCAGCTGGAAGTCAGTCCTCATATATACACAACTTTTTTTTCTGTGACGGAATGCGCCGGAACGGCGATTTTAACACCGAACTTTTGGTATCGAATTTTGGAATAATTATTTAATTAAAATAACGTGGTAAAACTGCAACACGTAATTAATGTTAAAAATCAAAATAATGTCATATGCTTAACCGATGAGGGAGGAAGGCGGCAGGAGTTAAGTGTAACGGAAAAGTCAATGAAGCGGAACGTTATGAACTCCCAGGGACGTCGCCCAAGGGATGCGAGGGTGGGTTAACCTTAACCAATGAGGGAGGAAAGCGGCAGGAGTTAAGTGTAACGGAAAAGTCAATGAAACGGAACATTGTGAACTCCCAGGGACGACGCCCAGGGGATGCGAGGGTGGGTTAACCTTAACCAATGAGGGAGGGAAGTGGCAGGAGTTAAGTGTAACGGAAAAGTCAATGAAGCGGAACGTTATAAACTCCCAGGGACGTCGCCCAGGGAATGCGGAACGCGCCGGAACGGCGATTTTAACACCGAACTTTTGGTATCGAATTTTGGAATAATTATTTAATTAAAATAACGTGATAAAACTGTAACGCGTAATTAATGTTAAAAAACAAAATAATGTAATAACCTTAGCCGATGAGGGAGGGAAGTGACAGGAGTTAAGTGTAACGGAAAAGTCAATGAAGCGGAACGTTATGAACTCCCAGGGACGTCGCCCAGCGGATGCGAGGGTGGGTTGAAATTTTTCTTGTCCACCCAGCTCAAGACATGATATTTTAAATTTTTTTTTTTTAACTTTGAAATAGAATCTGTACTTTACCAAGTAAGAATGAGTCTCGTCTTTTTCTTTGTGTAGTACTGGGTGTGTGCAAAAGTTCTATCCGTTTTTGTAATAGATGCGAATTGTGATTGGAATAGTTACGTCACAGATTACGCTGCGTTGGCGAATTTTCGGCCAATAAAGCCTGGAGCTGTGCATATAGCGGCACTAGGTTTGTCCGAGTTAGTCATTCGTAACGGAAATCACAGACGGTGTAACATTGCATGCGATAAGGACCACATTAGACATTGTTTAATGTGCGAGTTCGATAAAGGCCGCACTGCAGCCGTGGCTTGCCGTAACATCTGTCAAGTGTATAAGGAGGATGCAGTTGATGATAGCACATGTCTCCGTTGGTTTCGGAAATTCCGGGACGGAGACAGAAGCTGTAAAGATCAACCACGTCCTGGACGTCCATCCGTGGTTTCTGACGAGGATGTGGACCAAGCCATAACAAATTACCCACATCTAACCGTTCAGGAATTAGCGGAAACGTTGTCGGTACACAGAACAACAGTCGAAAGACGGGATGCATGCGCTTGGGTTCATCACCGAGTTCTGTAACTGATGGGTTCCGCATCAGCTTTCTGCAAAGCAACGAGATGTGAGAATCCGTACCTGTGTTTCTACGTTACAAAAATGAACCGTTTTTCGGACGAATTGTAACGGGTGATGAGAAATGGGTAGTGTGCCGTAATATAAAGCGTCGTCGGACTGTGTGCCAAGGTGGGGAGCCTGCTCTATCGACCTCAAAAGGAGGACTGCATCCCAAAAAGGTTTTCTTGAGTGTTTGGTGGGATGTCCCAGGGAATAATCCACTGGGAGGTGTTGGCACCTAACCTAACGATAAATGCTGACCTCTACTGCCAACATTTGGACAGATTGAGAGAACAACGGACATCGAAGCGGCCAGCACTCGTCAATCGCAAAGCCGTGATCCTTCTTCATGATAACGCCAGACCTCATGCTGCTTTAATCACTTGGCAAAAATTACTGGACTTTGGTTGGGAAGTGTTACCTCACCGGGCGTATTCCCCTGACCTGGCACCTACGGACTACCACCTTTTTCGATCATTACAGAACGCCTTCACTCTCCAAACCTTCGATGATGTGGACTATGTGAAAACGGCATTACATGACTTTTTTACTTTAAAACACAGGAGTTTTTCCGGCGTGGGATTCACTTTACTCATAGACAGATGGCAAGATGTGATACAGAATTATGTCAATTATATGAAATCCTAGGTATGTTATTTGTTGTGTTCTTCTCCTTTCTTTGTAGCCTACAAAAACGGGTGGAACTTATGCACACACCCAATATTTCCCCCTGGGAAGCGCTTTGTTAATTTCTCTGTAGAAAGGTCATCAAAATAGCATCCGAAGGACCATGAAAATTCAATTGTCCACGTTTTCAAATCCTTAGTTGAGGTCTTTTTCATATTAGTATGGCCAGGGGCGAATGAGGAGAGTGGATAGGAATTGACTGAGGGGATCATTACTAATTGCTCTGCTCTCTGTTCTACTAAGTCGGGCATTCCAATACGGAAAGTGGAGTCTAAAGCTATACGAGCGCTCCTAACTCTGCGGCAGTGAGGGAGCAGGACGTGGCTGATGACTGATTTGCGGGAGAGGAGTGCAAGGCAAGGTCGCTGGCTTGAAGGAAGGCAGTTAAGCTACGGGGAAGGGTGTCCGCTTGTGACGACGTTAAAATTTGATTTAGGTAAACAAACGGAGCGTCTTTCTTTAAAGAAATTGTTAACGTATACAGAGTACTATTTTCACAAGCAGAAAGGCAAAATTTTGAAAAGCGATTAAGACAATGCATTGAAGCAAGAAAAAAGGTTGAAGGCGATATTCTAGCAACACGTATACCTAAGGTACCTCTACCCATTAGTCATTTTCCTGTTATCTTGTTGGTTTACCAGTGGTATAACTTGTCAGATCCAGGTGTGCGTGCTTGTTTCCAAGAGGGAGGGAGGGGGACTTGCGGCTGAATTCCTTTGTAGCCTCTTTCTTTCAGTTTTTCGTAAATAAAATTGCTATCAAACTTTCCCCAGCAAAAATAACACTCGCCCATTCTGATTTCGAAGTCTAGCGACGTCCCCGTGAACTCCCTTTACCTGACTCAGAGCTGAAGCAGAGAACGTTATGAACTAACTCCCTTTAGCTGGCTTTCGCCCCGTTTCCGTCGCAGCGATACGCACTTGTGCCTATAGTCCGCGAATCCAGCGGCTAGCCTTGTTTAGATAGACCCAGTGGCGTCGCTAGGAATGATGAATGGGGGGGGGTTAAGCACATCCGTTGTATATATATTTACCGGACACCCCTTGAAAAGCAAATGAACGGATCCGCTGAGTTGTTAAGACGCGCGGTACACTTGCAAGCGGTATATAAACAAGCCTGCAGCTGACCGCGATTTATCGCACTGTGAGGTTGAGTAAAAATGTCGCGGCGGGAGAGAACTGACTTTGAGAAAGGAAAGATTGTTGGATGTTATATCAGTGGGTTGTCTATAAGAGAAACCGAGAGGCGTTTAAACATACTCAAATCAAATGTTTTGGATGTACCGAATAAGTGGAAGAGACATATGGCGTGCCTGAAGCAGCAAAACGTACCGGCAGACCAAAGAAAATCAGTGATAGCGAACGTCGAAGCCTCAGGAGAGGTTACAGCTAATCGACGGAGTACTGCACAATACCTCAGTGTACAGGTGAGTAAAAATGCTGGAACCTCGGTATGTACACGTACCATTCGCAGAGAACTTCATTTCATGATGTGTTACCGTGGTCGTGCGGCTGCTCATAAGCCTTTCATCTTCACTCGGAATGCTACTCGTCGTTTCTCATGGTGTAAAGAACTTTCATCGTGAACCGTAGATCAATGGAAACGGGTCCTATGGATTGATGAATCCAGATACACGATCCATGAATCTGATGGCCATGTGTGGGTATAGCGGCAGCAGGGGCACCGCTATTTACCACAGTGTCCTGTTCCTACGGTCAAGTTTGGAGCTGGCAGTGTACTCGTGTGGGGGTGTTTTTCATGGTATCGTCCCGGCCCATTCACTGCAAACCCTCAGCACATATTTGGAACACATTGGGAACGCTTTTTTTAAAAAATGCGTGCCTAACGTGTTCCGGATCTGTTCTATTCCGTTCCGCTGATGACAAATGTGTTCCAAATGTGATCCGAATGCGTTCCTAATGTGTTCTCCACGCGTAAAATGTGTTATAGAGTTAATTTTTTAGAACATATTTTTTTCCAGAACACATTCGGAACGCTTTGTACTTCAGCATGGAACACATTCAATGCCCATTCAGAACGTATTCGCAACACATTCAGAACGCATTCGGAAACACATTATGAATGTGTTCTTAATGTGTTCCGAATCGTTATGTCTAATATTTGCTCTCGTTTTGAGGAATTATTTACCTCTTGGAATTTTCCATATCAGAAATTGTTGCTCTGATTGAAACACAATGAAGCATGGCCGGATGAATACTTTTACGGGGTCCTGTGCGCAGGAGCGCGCCAAGGGCATTTGCCGCCCGGGTGCAAGCCCAGATTTGCCGCCCCTTGTACGAGAATATTTTCCAATTTGTATTGATTTCTACAGGGAAAAATACATATCTTTAGCAACATTATTTTTTATTTCTGGTAAATTAAGCTTTTTCATAAAACACAATTGTCTCATATAAAACTGAAGGAAAAAATATGTAAAACTCTAGTTCAGGTGACGCTTCCATGAAGTCAGCTTCCTCTCTCTCTCTCTCTCTCTGTCAATTTACAAAAAAGTCCGCTTTACCGGTAAAAAAAGTTTCGTTATGTACGATGATAAACATGTTACAGCTTCCCGATGGCGGGAGGGCGCGCACACACACACACACGCAACGAAGCAAAGTAAGAAGAGGAACTCGTGGATAAGGAAAATGACAAGAGTGGAAGACATCTAAATTCCCTGAAATAGCAATGGGCTGGACATATTGCCAGGAGAACGGACCACCGATGGACAACCAAAATAAATTTTAGACTGGATTCCAAGGGATACGAAAAAACCCAAATGAAGGCCACGTTGGAGATGGGTGGATGAAATTCGAAAGTATGCGGGAGTGACATGGAGGAGACTGGCGCAAGATAGACCGTTGAGGAAGAAACTTGGGGAGACCTTCTTCCAGCAGAGAATTGTGGTTGACGACGACGATATATATAACATTGAACCTGACGGGCGTCTCTTTAACTATTCTAACAAAAAAATCTAATACAATATATAGTGGATTACATCGAAATTGTACCCCAGTCCTCGTTACCCTTATTTCATCGATCCTGGTTTCCCATCTTGTTTCAGAGCACGGTTTTACCGTCAACGCTGGAAGCTCTTTCTTTAAAATTTTCCATCGGTAAGGTTGTTCAGAAAAGAAAGAATATATTTCTTGAACAATGCTGAAAATGTTCACAATCTGTAGGGAAATTTTTTCGCCGTAATTTCCGACCAGATTTAAAGTATGAGCCGCTTAAAGTTTATAAAATGCGTAAGGACATAAGTCGAAAAATTATGTTTTTTGAAGGCCATTGTGTTTTTCCTTCACAATGGCCCCATTGTCATAGCGCTGGCCAAGCATATCATAAACGCTGAAATCTTCAAGATTAAAAAAAAAAAAAACAGATACCGCAGGCAAATAATTTGTAATCCTTTGCCCGCGGTATATGTTATTAAACAAAACAGTAAAACATTTTCTCTGTTTTCAAGACGACTTCTGTTGAATTATAAACGAATTATTTTTACTAAAAACACAAACGTGCCACATACCATTACGATTTCTCACAGTAAAACGTTTTCTTAACTTCTCTCACGTCACTTATATTTATTTATCTACCGAAAAATTAGATTGAGGCGTCCTGCCGCCCCCGGAAGCTGGCGCCCGGGTGCTTCACACCCTTTGAACCCCCGCTTGGCGCGTCCCTGCCTGAGCGAAATACATTACAGGGCTTCGGAACAAAATTTCATTGCGAGGCTTAGAAAATAAAACTTATATTTTAATGAAGAAAAAGTGCTCAAAATCTATACCTTCCGACGAGTGAGGTTGAGTTTGTATTGTGATTCTTATAAAAACTTCATCACCAAATGATTAAAAAATAACTTCAACTAATCTGCGTAGTAAAAGTTTTTGCATAGCGAGTACCTTTGTCTAGCGAACAATGAGGATGTCACTAAAATAAATTCGCATAAATAGCTCCCCCCGATACACGTGATTGTGATTTTTTGATTCAAGGTGGAGGAACTGACAAACTAGTGACTTTTTGCTTTATTTCATACTGCCAATATAAAAAATATTTTTTATTTCCCCGTACTGTTTCTAAAGTCACTGAATAATCTGAAGAACTGTCCTCATATATAACCCCAAAATAACTCTGATATTGTTCTTTTTATTTATTTATATAATTGAAATACCTGGTTTACATACAAACCGTTGGTTATATGAAAGCAGGTAGCAGCAAAAAGATGAAATTTAATTTATTTCTTGAATGTTGAAAATAAAAAAGAAAAGATTAAGGTGGTTACAATATTTTTTTGAAAGCTGCAAATCTCAGTATCTGTACGACGAAGGGTGAAACATATTTGAAAGTGTAGGGATCAAAAACAAAACAATAAAAAAAAAATTTAAGGGCCTCGGGCACCAAAACGTAAGCGAATAATAAGTGTAAAAGATTCTACGGAAAATAATTTGTTTTTATTTCCAAAACTGCGGGGCCTATGAAAGCGCGGGGCCGGGATTGTCCAGCCGACCCTGCAACGAAATCACAGCTTCATATATAATTTAGCAAATCAGCAACTGAGATGATTGAACAAACGCACCGTTGTGAAATATTTCTTTGTCAAATTTGTGTATATATGACTCCTCTCTACAACAATCTGAAAACAAAATGGTCTTTCACTTTCAAATATACAAGGGCGAATAAATGCCCTAATGCACTATATCCATTCTTCCAGTAGCCCAGCTCACCCATTTACACAGATTCGGGGTATTCGTAAGTACCTTTAAAATTTATATTTTATTAATACATAAATACATTTTTTCAAAGTTTATTCAGCATCAAAGTTTTTCTCTCTTTTTTTTTTTTTTTTTTGAGCATCTTATTCGCTTGTTTACTGTCTGCCGCAACCGCTTTAAACTGACTAAAGCAATAAATTAAAAGGAAAATGTTCATTTTTTAAGTATCTTATTTTCGTTACGATGTACGCATCTCAAAGCATTTTTAGAAACGTTTTATAAGTGCTGTTTTACTGCATCTTCCTTTGGTTTACCGGAAAATAATATCAGTGCTACCTTACAAAGCACTTAAGGATTTTGAAATTGAACAAAACGAATAAAAGAATATGAAGTTGTTTGCAGGTGTGTAAGATTAATCAAATTTAGCGTTATTCGGCCTTTTACGTTAAATATTGCTTTTTAGTTTTCGTGACGTATGAGACTCATTCGATAAATATTTCGCTTATCAAGAAACAGCAACGAAAACTAAGTTGAATTGAGTTCGATAGAAAAACCTTAGAAGCGTGGGTCGTCGGCATCTCTTTTCTTTTAATCAATTTGTTTACTACATGGGCTCACTCACACATTCAGTTTCCCACTAAAATAATCTCAAGTTTCCGGCTTGCTCTAGTGTTCTGGACATCAGGTGACATACAGGTCACCAGCTAGCGGCAGCCAAAAAGGCACTTCTCATACCTCCTCGCTATCCCGTGGGAGCTGTCCTGTTGTCATCAAAGCGCCTCTGCTGTCTGCTCGTCTAACACCTCGGTTGGCTGTTATTGTACTTGTCCTTGCACGGCGCCATCATTGAAGCGGGAATTTTGTTTTGGAGACAAGTTCGGCTTGTGCGGCACCTTTATAATCAAGCGGCATATAGACACATGGGATCTCATCAAGTAAGTGCCCTTTCTTTATATCTTTAGTTGCTTGTATATATCCTACCAGCCCCTGTCTTTTAGAGCAGTGCTGACTGCTACACCCAGATTTCTTTTCCTTCACAAACATCAGAGCTGCTGTACCTTCGATATATACACATCTCTCTTCCCCAGTGCCATCATTGTCTGTGAGTAGTATCATAGCATTATTTCATTTTCTCTTTTTCCTAAGTTTGTACCTAACGTGTGATCTGTTTTCGTGGCATCTAACATGCATTCCTGTTCAATGTGCTATTTCAGCACACGTAATTTTAACGAATTAAAGCTGCATTTTGTTAGGTACCATAAGAATGATCCACATTTTCTTGCTCAGTGCACTTTTTGCCCATACACGTCGAAAAGTTGGCATGCATACAGGATGCATCACAGCAGATTCCATAACATGGAATTCCCAGATGGCATACAGGATGCAAGTTCTAGTACCAGTAATCTTAATGATGATGCTTTCGATTCTGATGCAGGTTTCTGTTATTATCGACAACATTCAGAAAATGTTACAGAAAATAATCAGGAATTTGCCTTAGCTTCCTTTTTGTTAAAATTAAAAGCTAAACATGGCCTCTCTCAGAGCACACTAAATGCTATTACGGAAGAAGTTGATATTTTGCTTGAAACCCAAAAGAATCAGATTAAGGCTGCATTAAGTAAAATACTCAAAGAAAGAGGGATGCAAGATGATCTGGACCTTGAAGATCAATTATCTGCTGTTTATTTCAACAGCAGCATAAAATTCAGCTCTGCTAAAAAGAGGGAAAAATTTTATTCTCAAAATTTTAAATTGCTGCTTCCCCAAATGCAGTTTGTCAGCAGAGACATTAAACGTATAAATAACAGGGTGACATATGTTAACAACTATGCATACTATGTACCTTTCCTAGATAGTTTGCAACATTTACTGGCAATGCCTGAAGTACTGTATTGGGCTACATGTTCCCATAGAAGTACTGATGGTGTCATGAGGGACTGGTGTGATGGAGAGTATTACCTACAAAATGAAACTGAAAATTTGCTGCAAATTGTGCTCAATATTGATGACATTGAAACTGTGAACCCTATTGGAATGTGCCGAAAGATTCATAAACTAACTGTTGTTAGCTATGAGATTGCTAATATTCCACCACAGTTTCGATCATCACTGCATGTTAAACAGCTTGTAGCAGTATGCAAAACTACATATGTGAAGAAAAGTGGTTTGAGAAACATTCTACTTGACTTTATGCAAGGAATGGATACATTAAGTGATGGTTGTTGGTTCGATGTAGGTGTCAACAAACTTTTTTTTAAAGCCATTCTTCGGGGCACACCAGCTGACACCCCTGCTTCTAACTCCCTATGGGGTTTTAAAGAAAGTGTGGCAAATGCCTATAAATGCTGCCGATCATGTGAAGGAATTCAGCCTCAAATATTTCAGGATTTTACTGATGATGCCCTTCCTCTCCGAAGCACAGATGAGCATATAGCAAGATGTGATATTCTAGAAGAAGCATCAAAACATTTAAAGGCACATCTCAGTAAGAGATATGGAATCAATAACAGGTCTCCTCTTTTTGATATCACAGGAGTTCAACTAGAACTTGCAGTTCATGACCCCATGCATATTTTGCTGGAAGGGGTGGTTCTAGTCGAGCTTAGAGCACTCTTGGCTCATTTATTATAACTGAAAAACTTTTTTCTTTGCAATGGCTTAATGTAGAACTCAGTGCATGGATTTACAATTATTTACAAACTGCCAGTAAACTCCCTTCATTTGATGCAGCCGTTCTTAAGGATGCTGGCAAAATTAACATTTCAGCATCAACAGTTCTCGTTCTTTTAACAGTCCTGCCATTTGTGCTATCCAAAAAGATAGATGTGAGCAACCCAAAATTTGTTAACTTCATTCGCATAATACAGATAACAAACATTTGTACCTCACCTTACGCTGAAGAAGAGACCAAAGAAGAGCTAAGAAATTTGATTGCCCTACACCATTGTGCATTCATTGAACAGTACCCTGGAGTTGCACTGACCCCAAAATTTCATTTCTTAGTTCATTTTCCCAGGCAAATAAGAAGATTCGGTCCTCTGCGCCATCAGTGGTGTATGCGCTGGGAGGCCCATTTTAGTGTGTTCAAGGGGAAAAAATAGGGTAGTTTTAAAAATATAGCTTATAGCATTTCCCATTTCCACCAGATGTGGATGTGCTATCATCAGCTAGGTAGAATGGGTGAGAGAAACCCAAATTTTTTGTATGCAGGCCATGAAATTTTAATAAAGAGTAAACTGAACCTGACTGCACATCCTTCAAATGTGCAGCAAGATGTCATTGCTGCTTTCAGCAGTGGCCATGAAAACATTTGGCTTGCGAAAGAAGTCACATTCCATGGATGTCGATTAAGACCAAATGTAGCTGTTGCATCAAATGAAGGAGCAGGGAAGTTTTTTGTTGTTGACGAAATTTTAGTAAAAGGGAAGGAAATAGTTCTTCTTGTTAAAGAAACTGATAAATCTAACTTTGTGCAAAGTTTAAATGCCCACGAGGTGATTTTTAAGAACCACCAATCTTGTGAGCATCTGGATTTGTTGAAGCGACCTTGGCCACTTACAGTCACCATGTTTGCATCCAAACTATATATTGTAAATCCATATACTTGTAGGGTACATGGTTAGTATCAGCAGTAACTATGCAGTTTACCTTCTCATGCTGTTATTGACACTAAATTTATATCCCAATATCATAGAAAACCTTTTAAAAATTCAGTTTTTATAGCATTTTCTTTTAAATCTTAGATTGAGATTTTCCAAAGGACTGGTAATTCTTTGAGCAAATCAAAATATTAAAACATCGTGTAACAATTCATTAACTTTGAAAAAAACGTTACAAATCAAAACAAATTTATTCCCAAAAGTTTTCTTCCCTTTGGGAAAGGATTTAACTGCCTTTTATGGAAATAATCCCATGGCAGCTAGAATAAAGTTCAGGAGTTTTCAGAAAATATGGGGGATATTATTCTTCATATTTCTTGCATTTAGCTTTCAAATACAGTATGAATGCGTTGCTGTACTTAGGTATTTCTTTTTTATTTATTTATTTATATTTATTTGTTTGTGCTGTTACATAACGTAAGAATATTACAATAAGTTATACATGCAAAGGCTGTTGAATAGCAAAGCTCAAAGGGAACAAGAGAAAATGCCTCTTAGAAATATTGACATAGCCCTTAGTTCCCTCAAAAGTATTTTAGCCTTATCATAAATTATTTTTGTAAATATTTAGGATTATTATTTGGATTTAATAAAGGAAGATATCTAATTATTTTTTTAACTCAGTAGGTGTTTTTTAAGTATTTTTTAAAGGAGATTTTGGTTGTTAATATTTGTTAAATCCAAGGGCAATGAATTCCAATAATCTGGTCCAGGATAGTTTAAACTTTGTTTTAATAGCTTAGTTTTAGGCTGTATTGGGTGAAGCAGTAATCTATTTCTTGTTTGGTAGTTGTGTCTATAGTCTATTGCAATTAATTTCAATTAAATCTGTATGCAAATTGTTCTTAAGTCTCAGAAACATTTTACCAAGATTATAATAGAAAAGTGGATGTATTGTTAATATTCCGAATCCATTCGGATGAGCTATAGGATGTTTAGTCCATCGTAAATCAGGGGTAAAATGCACTCCCAAATAGTTACAATATTTTTTTTGGTACTATATAAATTATTTTATTTTCTAATAATAAATTTATGGTATGGCCCCATTCAGATCTCTAGAGAAGACCATAGCTTTAGTTTTATAAGTGTTAATTATCAATTCATTAGTAGCTAGCCAATTTGAGTATACTTGTGAGCATTAGCTTTAGTAATAATGTCATTTAAATTGTGTCCCCTTAAAAGTAATGTGGTGTCATCTGCATATAGCATGACATCATTTTCTGATGTTATGCTAAACATATTATTAATGTATAAATTGAATAACAAGGTAACCAAAATTGATCCCTATGGGACGCCATAATGCGATTGTAGTAAAGTAGATTGAAACTGATTAATTTGTGTGTATTGTTTTTATTAAATAGTTTTTAAGTAAAGAATGAGGCATTCCCCTTATTTTCAGAATATGTAATTTCTGAAGTAGGATTTCATGATTTATTGTGTCAAATGCTTTTGTTACATCTAAAAAACAGCAAGTGTCATAGTATTAAGTGCTAATTTTTTTTAATAATGTTTTGCAAACGAAGCAATGCGATTTCAGTAGATTTATGGGGTTGGAAACTCAATTGAATTTTTTTATTATATTTTATTTTAGTGTAAATGTTATGTCGTGTATATTAATTTTTCTAAAATTTTGGCAAATATGGATAAGTCTGCAATAGACCGATAATTATTAGCATCATTTTTAAACCTAATTTATATTTGGAAGTAATCTTAGTTATTTTAAGTGCACCCGAAAACATTCCTGTGCGGAATACCAGATTAAAAATTATGAATAATGGTTTTATAATTTTTTCGGCAACATGTTTTATTGTAGCAGGGTGTATTTCATCATGGCCAGGACCGGTATTTGTTTTAGTATCAGCAGAAGTTCTGAATATTTAATTTCTATGAAAACAAATGAATTAGAAAGGTGCACTTTATTTGTATGTCTGAAGGATTATTAGCTGAATGAGTTTAAGAATATGTGGAATAGCTTTTATAAATTTTGAGTATGTGAAGTAATTCAAGGTTTGCAAATTTTTTTTTTTTTTTTTTTGATTGAAGGTTTAACGACTACCGTGAGCAACTCAATGGGCTATAAGCAGTCGCCCGTCCCTGATTTAGGGTCACTGGTTCCAGGGAAAGGAGCGAGCCAGTGCCGTAAGACAAACACAACATCCATGCCTGACCGGGATTCGAACCCGGACCCCTTACGGACGAATGATCAGAGGCCAGCGCCTTAGACCACTGCGCCACCGGGGCGGCTAATTTTCTCCATCTTATATTATTTAAAGTAATCGGGAAAACTTTATCATAGATTTCTTTTAAAGTTGTGTAAAACCCATTATAAGCTAAGTTTGGGGATTCATACATTTCAAGTTCTTCCCATGTTAAAGCACTCAAAAGTGTTTTAAATTTATCAAGGTTTAATTTATTTATTTGTTGACTGTTGTGAAGCTTAGGTGGGTTTGGATTTGATTTCCCTTCCAGTATATTAAAAAAAATGGTAAGTGATTACTGTGTGTCACATTGCAATATCCCTGTTGTTATAACTTGAGTTGGAGCATTAGTTATGGATAAATCAATTGTAGTATTAGTATTAGGGGTGATTCTAGTTGAGGAAGTAATTGTATTGAAAAACCCAGATGTAGTTAATAGTTGGTTAAATTGTTTAGTTATTGTGTTATTACAAGAAATATTGTTATTAAAATCTTCTAATATAAATGTTTTTTTATTTGTAAGATCTGCAAATTCAAATAGGTTATTTAATATCACTAGAAATTCCCTGTAATCTGAATAAGCTGGTCTGTAACATGTGGTAATAATATAAAATTCATTTTGAACTGTATTTCAATATTTTTATTCAGAAATGTGAACTCATTAATTAAAGAGGAATTTTGATGTTGGCTCTTGACATAGATTGCTACCCCTCCTTCCCTTGAATATTCTCAGTTGAGATTAAAGTCCTGGAAGTTATTAATTTGAATCATAAGGGGTGGCGGAAAGTAAAGTTTGTTGACCGGGCCCAAAATTTCGAATTGTGGTGCAATCCCTTCCCACTTCCCGGAACAAACAGAAGAAAAGCAATGCCTAAGAAGCTTTGTTTGGGATTAGGATCATTTGACAACTTACCTGGAAGAACTTTCTAAGGCACATCACAACAAAAAATCGGACATATGTTTAAAAAAAAAAAAAAAAAAAAAATCTTGGCTAAAATTATTGAAATTATTGACTGGGCCCGGGCGGCTCCGCTGCCACTGATTTAAATAGTATAGTTTTGGGTAGGAAACCAAGTTTCAGTAATGCATACTACATCCAGTGGTGTACAAATTAATCGTATAAATGTTTCTAAGAGTGTGATTTTATTTTGTAATTATCTTTGTAATGTATTATTTTTAAGTGTTTTATCTGTATTAATAGATAATAGATGGACTGAGTAATATTGAGATTGTATTAGGAACTATAGTTATATTATTAATTATCAGTAGTATGTAGATTGAGGTGTTTAAAAATTAAGTGCAAATCCTCAATCAAGACAATTTTTCTTTTTCGGTTGTCTTAACCCTGTCTTATGTAGAATTTCCATTGTTTATCCAGGCATATTTTATTTTTTTGTTGCTGTACCAATCTTCTAGCTTTTCAGTACAAGTGCTTGTAATAGGGGGAGAGGTTTTCATTGAAAAACAATTTTTTAGGTAGATATTTGATATCTAAATCTTTTATTATAATTAGAACATTTTGTGTATAATTTATTCAGAAACACTGCAATACCAAGCAGCAGTCAGCTGGTAATTATACAGTGCTCTGCAGTGTTAGAGCATGAACACGGATAAAACTTACTTCTAATAAAGAACTCATTTCATGTAATGGGATATATCATATTTTACCCTCTCAGGGAGAGGCTAGGACCACACCCACTTGGAGGTGAGCCAGTGCCATCAGTAAGAGATGTCACTGTAACACTACATTATTAGGGTTCAATAAAATTTGCTAGAAATAAACATCAGACCAATTTCAGACTTTCATCAAGTTCACTTTTAAACAGTTTCTAACACATTAGTGCATAATTTTGGATAAAATCGGCCTGAGAAGGTAAACTGTGCAATTGCTCAAATTCCCGATAGCTGTTTCTAGTTATACAGAGAATGTTTACACATTTTTAGAATGATCTTCCAGCAATATAATCAGTGTTTAAAAAAATATTTCTTTGCTAAATATTCTATCTGATGACATTCTTCAGACTGAACTCTAGATTTCCAAGAAAAGAGGAAATTTCCTAAAATTGGTAGTATTATTTTATTGCACCCCTCTTCCACTGCTTTTCATAGTTCAATCATTGTTTTATGTCTGTGCTGAGAAAGCACTCTTTTTAGTAGTCCAAAGGCACAATAATCCATTGGCAACACAACAGGGAACTTTGAAAGAATATGAGTAAAATATATATATTTTTTCATGTTTTCAGGTAATAGAGTGTTAGATTTGGATGTAACTGGTAGCCATATCCTGATAAAGTTATGTTCTCTAGAAGGCTCTGTGGATAAAAGAATGGTATTTTCTCTTTAATTATAGGAATTAGGACATTATTTTGGTAATAAGTAGAATTGCTTTTAACATTCTTTTCAAAACTTTAATTTCCCATCATACGAGAAACCAGCAGCAATCATGAATCCTATACGGAAACTTTCTTTGGATTCTTGGAACCAAATTTGTAAGCCTTTTTCTGCTTTTTTGTGACAGTGAATAGACCTTTTTTTTGTTACAGTCATTTAGGTAGATCCATGCTTCATCAATAGTAACAACAAATTTCCATCTGTCTCCAGCTAATTGATTTTCATAAAGAAGTCTACAACACTATGTTACTGCAGAACATTTTTTTTTCAGATTCAAATCTTTGTTTATTACCTCATTTATAGTTGATACAGAGATTTTTAATGAGTTTGTAAGCCTTTTTCTGCTCTTTTAGGATAGTGAGTCGACCTTTTTTGTTAGTCATTTAGGTAGATCCATGCTTCATCAATAGTCACAATAAATTTCCATCTGTCTCCAGCTAAGTGATTTTCATAAAGAAGTATACACCATGTTATGCGCTCAGCCCCTGAACATTTTTTTTTCAGATTCAAATCTTTGTTTATTACCTGGTTTGCAGTTGATACATAGATTCTTAATAACTAAGCAATTGCTCTTTGGGTTGGTGGATTTTCTTTTATTACCGTAGACCTTACTTTTGAAATAGTCATAAAAGTATATACTTTCTTTGGATATTCATTTGTTCTTTTTTCTGTTAAAAGCAATGCTTGATTATTTTCCCTTCTATTATTAATAATTAGGGCTAGGATTTTTATGATTTTGCATACTTTGTTTTATGGTAATACTAAATCGTTCAAGTGTATTCAAATGCCTTTCATACAAAATTAAGCTGATTTAAGTATCTTTGTTAAGGCACTTTTCTGCATTTTTTTCGTGATTTTTACACGCTATGGCATTTTTTCAGATTTTTCTGTCATTTCAAGGCACTCTTTTGTTGTTTGTGATATTTTGGTATTTTGGTATTTTGCATATTTTGGTATTTTCAATAAAAAGGGCATTTTTGAATGTGTTTTCCCTGAAACTCCATTTTCCCCTGAAAGCCAGAAGCAAGACTGAGAAAAGTGCTTGTGTTTAGAACATCTATCTGTACATGCGTTGTAGCAAACAGCAGGGCAGTAAAAGCAATTCTACAGCTCCCGTCTCTTCCTTCAAGCCGCAGATGAGCTGTTCTCCCATTTGGAGCACAGCTGTTGCCAAAAAAGGAAGGTGAAGGTTCTGTCTGGAAGAAGGTTACATTTTTATGTCTGTTTCTTGTTTTCTTTCATAAGGCTTATTTTTTGTTAACAAAAAAAAAACTCTGTTTGGTACAAAAACTAAAAAGTTAAATTGTATTTTAAATGGTTTTTTTTATCTTATAGAGATATGTTTGTGGGCAGTAAATTTTTAGTTTGGCACAGAAATTGTAAAACAATTAAGTTGCATTTTCTTTTTTTTTGCTTTGTTCTATAGGTCATGTTTCAGTTAGTAAAATAAAGAACTTCAGTTGACACAGCAACAGTCAACAGATTAAATTATATTTCTTGGATTCTTTATGTTTTGTTTCATGCACCTCTTCTTTTTCTTAATTTTGCATGAAAATAAAAAAAGAAACATGCATTTCTTAGGGGTTTTTTGTTTTTGTTTTATGCAGCATTTTTTAGCTTTTAAGTCATAAAATCATTTTTATAGGGCATTTTCTAGCAATTTTTATATCATAAAATTCCTAGCTCTATTAATAATATTGCTTATTTTACATTTAGAAATGCTAATTCTATTATTTTCATAGCATTTCTTAAATATAGAATACGAACATTTTTCCTCGTAAAGAGCAAAAGCATAACCTTGTATCCACAGCTTGTTTATGTGCGCCATTTTCTTAGCAGACGATATTTAACTGTGGCAGATGTTTCTTTCATGTTCATCTAACATGCTGTTGCCAGTTTCAATTCTCTGAACTTCTCTTTTATTTTATGTAGTTTCTTATCAAAAAGGTTCTAAAAATGTGTGCACATCCTCTGTATTTATAAAAACTAATCATGAACTGAATATCAAGTAACACAGCATTATGTGCAATATTTCATCATTTCAAAACAGTTGTTCTATTTTTTCCAACTTGCTCTTCATTCCTGATTTACACTGTAACTAGCTCCTTCAGAGAAATCTTGTTGTTTCCATAGACTTAGGATTTTAAAATAGCCATGTACGACATACGCAGTATATTTCGTGGAAGTTGTAAAGATTGTGGAGCCAATGAATGCAGCGAATTTGAAAACACTGAGGAAAAAACTTTCTGCGGGTACTGTGGATGTCCACCAACAAGGCATGTTAATCGTAAGTTGAAAGTTTAATATATCTGCTTTATTTATTTTTTTTATTTTCCGTGCCATATTATGTTTTCTGAAATCAAAAATCACTTCAGCTTCAAGTTAATGTAAAACAACCTCTTTACTTCCTTCTATTTTCTAAACCATATTTTTTTACTCACAATTTGCAGTTTCTATATTCTATGTTGCACTTTTCTGAACCAATTTCTGGTAGAATGTTGCCCTATATTTTTCTGTTTAATCTTCACCTCTCAGTGAGTGTGAAAAAATTCAGCCCCACTCTCAATCAAACGTGAATTTGCCAATTACTGTTTGGTTGACTTACCATTACTACTACTACTAAGTGCAGCATTTTTTCACACCACTGAGTTATACGTGTTAGCAAGCTAGCAGGTTTCAGATCATGCAGACTTCATTTTTGTTTGTGTCATCCATCTGATAATGTTCGAAGGCAACTGGGGTGATACAAAAATGTTCATGCTCACTTTTTAAAGGGCATGGAATGAAAAAAAGTATAGTGCAATATTCTACCAAAAAATATTTCTTATGAATTTTTTACATATCTTCAGCAATTAATAAAATTTTAATTTTTTTTTTCATTGTCCTGTGTTAAGTCCTGGGCATAGCCAGATCCCAGGTATGGGCAGTCCAGGCAACTGCCCTGGATCCCTGGTTCAGGGATGACCCCCAAGCTTTGATTTTTTTAATCGAAGTTTTTTTTTTTAATTTTCCGTTGCATATACATCAGTTTTTCTTATTCCATCACTGATTGTCATTTTGATGAAAATCAGATTCAAAATATGAATAAAGTGCATATATATGTAGTCCCTCTCTCCCTGAGAAATATCAATTCCATGTATGCAGGGTTCTCGTGGCAGCATCCTTCAGATTCAAACTCATGTTCAGAGCCAGATTAGTGGTGGTGCGTGTGTGTGTGTGTGTGTGTGTGGGGGGGGGGGACTTTCAGAGCTAGAGTCCCGGGGCACATCCTCAGAGGCGTGCACCTCCATTGACATTTTTAAAAAATATGCATATATATTTTTTAGTTTACATGTACTGCACATGACTGCTATCCTAAAAGGAATAAATGTGCCGAAATTTTTATGGTAGGGTGAAAGAGCATCTAGTTTCTCTCTTTGTCAATGATATCAACTGACTTACCGGATTTTTTAAATTGCAGTATTATTTATTTAATGCCCCTCATATATATAAGTACTCCTCATGATATACGCATAACATTTTCAGGCACTTTTTGGTTATTTTTCTATCTCTACTGCAAGTGCCATATATGTGAAAAAGATAGTTAAAAAGCTACCCAAAATGTTTAAAAGATACAAAATACACCCCTCTTCACAGTTTTACTGTTCCTTCTAATTTTCTTACATTAAATATGTTCCCCTTTAATTTCAGAGGTAAATATTTCCCTATGCTATATTTTCCAAAATTCTTGAAAAGACTGGTTAAGAGGAACAGTGGCTCCATAACATGGTTCTTTCCTGGAGCCCCCAAACCTCTTGATCTGGCGACCTAGACTAACAATTGTTATTATATAAACTGACTCATAAATGAGATATTGGGAATTCTCTGAACCATAATAGAAGTAATCAAGGAAATTATTTTATAAATCTAATTTACATAAAAGACATAGTTCTACCTCATAGAGTGCCCTCACATGGTGTGTAATTCATGTTTAAAATTTCTTGGTGAACTTGAAAATTTAGCATCTCACTGGTTCATCCAGAATAACAGAAATATATTTGATACGTTCTCAATGACTTAGGCAATATTGCCTAGAGTGTTGATTTATTTGACTACGAACCGAAAGATAATGGTACCTGAGGAGACTGTAAAAGGTTTTCAATTTTCTCATAAATTTTTAGTGTGCATACAAAAACTTGGGGCAACTGAATATGTCACAAATAATTGCAAACTTTCTTATGTAATTAGGAAATATAAATAACTCAGTTCATTCCTTTCATTAGATATGACAAACATTACATACCCGTAATTTTACTGATATTATTTTTCATTAATCCATGCATTAAGTGCATGCTGGATGGGGCCCTGGATGGGGGGTGGGGGCATAAAGACTATAGCCTAATCATACAGAAGCTTCGTTACATTTAAGAATCTCACTATAAGGAATTTTAATGAAAAATTATTCAAAAATGTGTCAAACTGAATTCTTATGGAGTATACAACATTTTTCTTATTTTTACTGACTATCAATTTAAGAAATAGTTCCCTTGTTATTTCTTCTGCATCTGCTTTCATTCAAAATACCTTAGAACAGATTTAAGACTGGGACAAAGCATTGAATATGGTATTAATGATTATTTCGATCTTACCCATGTGCCACCTAGGTCCTAAGGAGCTGCACAGAATTTGCACTTAAACCCCAAGGAAAGATAAAGTTGTAATTGAAGAACTAACAGGACATTGGTGTTGAATATCCAAGAAGAAAATCTGAGAGGAGGAGGAGGAGGAGGGGGGGGGGGCTAATGAAAAAGGTAGCCAATACCACAATTATCACCTTAGTACCCTTCAAAATGACCATTCGGTCAACATGATGGTCTAATGCAGCAAAAAAAAAAAAAAAAAAGAGATTTGAAAATCACTAGAAATAAGTTAGCCAACAACAAATGGTAAGAGACAGGCCATTGAGACTTCCCTAAAAATTCTTGTCCTAGTGCCTAAAAAAGTCTTAATCTGGCCATGACTGATATACATTTATACATTTTGAAAGGCACTTGCTGTTAAATAAATAAATAAGTGTGTGTATGCATGTGTGTGTGTTTCTAAAGCAATGTCTTATGCCCATTTTAAGAATATCAGATAATTGTAACAGGTAGCAAGGCTATGAAACTCTGTAAGGGTGTATTCTATAGTAAGTGTTATGGGAACAGTAATTTTTCAAGAATTTTTCTATCAATCAATTTTTCAAATTACAGAATATAGTTAGATGGTGTATCTCGTGATACATATTATACAGGGACATTCCATGGTGTTGAAATACTTTAAAACAAACGTGTGAAACAGAAATTTGGTGTTCATTAAGTCGTCACAGCTACAAACTATATCGCTGTTTTGGCTATTTAATTTTTTATCCGTATGACTACAACTAAGCAGAACTTTGTTACTGAGAATGTATTGTGATTTGCAACCATGGCTAGAAAAAAAATGTCTTAAAAATCACTAGTTGAGATGGGTGACTGTGTGTGTGTGTGTGTGTGCGTGGGGTGGGTAATCCTACATGAACTGCCTCTCACTTCCTCTGCTTAATATGATGAAATATCTCATTGGTAATGGAAATGATAGAGGCTAATAACTGGATCTCAGCTATTCTCTATGAGATGTTACTACCATGTATATGGTTACCCCAGTTGGTGAGTCTGCCATCCTGCATTTTTCAAGCAATATAAGCTGGCGAATTCAACAACTCTGGTTGGAGTTGGTGTATGAGAGATAGCTGAGAAGTATACCGATTTCTGTAGCTGTAATTCTGTTGAAAATGGGCAGATACTACACATATGGAAGCAAATTATCATTTTTGAATAGAAAGCAATTGGATCATATAACAATGCTGTTGTATAATTTATTATGTCATATAAATCTGCACAGTATCTGGACAGCTTTGGATAGACTTATGATATAATGAAATACATAATAGCAGTGCTTTGTTTTCACATTTCTTTGTAGTTATGACTACTTTGTGCAATCTTCAATGCATATGTTCTGCTGCACCATTACATAATAAATTCTGCTTTTTTCTTCTTTCTGTCTTTGTGATTTACTGTGTAAAGCTCCTACATGCCTCACATTAAAAAACATAGTTTGTTTGATTAAATATAACTGAATTAAAAAAAGATTAATCTGTTCCTTTTATTGATGTTTTTTTTTTAGTTCATCTATGAGTTTCCAATGCTAATTGGAAGGGAACAAATGGAAATTTTCAAGTCGAAGAGGAAAATATTTTTTTGAAAAAATTGACCTGTGTGCTACAGGTAAAAACAGTTTTGAACTGGTAAGTTTTCAGATATGATTTAACTTAATGTTTGGTAACTGATGTTAAATTTTTTAAATGTAGCAACTGATTTCTTATTGCAAAATCTCCATTTAATATTGGTCAATAATACTTTCCCAGAAAAAGTGCTAATTATTTTTTTCTAATCATGCACATTGTTGTTGTAAAGATCATGTAAATTTATTGAATGTATATAGCTCTTAAAATACCACTTTTTGAATTCTTCACATTTTTGTCATTCAAGTAAACTGAAGTTGCACAGTCAGTATCTAGCACAAATAGCTTTGAGAAGCAATTGCAGTTACCACTGGACAATAGGAATAAGAGCATTACCTATACTTCTCCTCTTTTAAGTATTTTATGACTGTATCTCCCATTAACATGTAGCTAGACTGTGGGAACTGAACGATTTAAAAAAAAATAATGCATGGATTATTAACAGAATTGCAAACATGAAGTGACAGATATGGATGATGCAATAGAAAAAATTAGCAAGATGAAAAAGTATTTAGGCTACTATACACAAGTCACTTGTGGTTTCAATAATGCATATTTGGTAATGGCTCAAAAACGGGATCTGGCCCATGTGCCTGAAACAAGTGTTGAAAGGGAAGTATCATGTAGACATGTGCATCTGACCACTTTGAACCTACAAAAACAGTTAAAAATAAGATGTGATTCACTATACAAGAGGAAAAAAATGTGCTTTAGAAAGGTGAACACTCATGCAATCAATAGCATGGACAATCAGTTGGGGGGGGGGGGTTAACTTGATAATCTGAGGTGCCCCGTAATTGTTATACGGAAAGACTTAGAGTATTCTGTATGTTTGGGGAGGCCCCCTGAACCTCAGTGGATGCCACAGGCTGTGCAGAGGCCATATGTACACCACTGCATATAATAGTTTTGTGGTAGCAGTACTTAGTGTGTAATAACAATTTTCCCATATTTAATATAATGTGAGGAACTTAAATTATCATATGAACTAATATTTGTCTGTTTACCAAGATCTGTAAAAAATAAGAACTCACACTAACTGTCGGACATGCACTAAATATTTGAAAGCATGAACAGGTGTTACAGTATAGATGAATAGTTCTGATAATTATACAAACTAAATATACGCATTGGAAAATAATGCACTTACCACTAAAAAAGGGAACATGTGCAACATCGATTTTCTTACTGTTTGTTGTGTATATTCTTCAATCAAATTAAAGTATTTCCAGGATATTAATATCCTGTCATCAGTCATCTAACACTAAATGACAGGTTTCGTGGAATTAACAGTAAGAAAGTTAAAATTGAATGTGGTGCTTTTTTTGTGGTAAGTGCATTATTCTCTATAGTGTATCAACAAGGTTTCTTTACACACACACACACACACACACACACACATATATACATATTCCCCCCTCCCCCTCCAAAATATATTAGGTACTAATAGTTTCTTTATCTTAGAAGCCCCATGCTTTTCTAGCATGCATTGAGAAATTTTCTGTTAACTTAAAATGACATGGAAGAAAAATAGAACCAGTTCTAAAAAGCATATTAGAATAGAACTTTGGCAGTATATATATTACTTGAGGATTCCCAGAGACAGGTGTTGTAAAGATTTTAATGTTTAGTCAAAATTTCTTTGATGTAAAGTACAGGAATCTAAGCCACTATTTTGTCCCCCAGCCCACCCCCAATGCAAAAATATCACTGGTGAATTATGTCTGCACTGCACTGTATTATTTTCTATTTTATCAACATATTAATTTGTTGAACAATCATTTTAATTTCATTGATTTTTGTAGAATATTTCTGAATATTATTTGTTTCCTTTCTTAGTATGAAGACCAATTTCTGGGTTCATGGCTGTGGTTTGAAAATCAATGTGGGATTTTCCAGACGAAACTAGAGAAGTCCTGCCCAATTATTGAATTTGTGGAGGTAAGAAAATAATTGGGTTTATGTAATGTAAAAAATCATGCAGTGTCACTATGGGACTGTAGAATATATGCATAGCAAGATCATCATCTGACTACTTTCTTTTGAATTAAATGAAAATGTATTCTTATTTTGCAAATAACTTTAGCAGTTCTATAAGTTTAGTATCTCAAGTATTTTAAAGTGTAATTGCAATTTGTACTAAGTGAAATTATAATATTCCTTCTGGCATTCATGTGATATAAGTGTATAGAAATGCAGAAAGAAATACTTTCTTCAAGGGAATTTAAGTAATTTAAAACTATTTAAGAAAATACCTTTTTATAATTTGATCCTTTTAAAATTTGATCAATACTTTAATCTGATTGTTGCATAATAAACAGTGTAGCTGATTAAAAAGCCTTTTATTTCAAATTCTATTGAAGTCTTTTAAAGCAGTGGCTAATAAAAAAGACAAAAGTCTTATTTCAATTGAATTTGATAAAATGCTTTTAAATCAACTACTGTTTGTTATGTAACAATGAAATTATACATGGAAGTACTTTTGAACTCACTTAGTTGTTTGTCGTCTGCCAAATCTACATGAAACACTTTTATGTGGATTAGGTTAGATTTAGATCAGGCTGATGATGAATCACCCAGTGAGTTCAATAAAACTTCCATTTGAAGCGAAAGTATTAAAAAAATAAAATCAAATACATAGGGGACCATTTTTACCTCAAAATCATAGGCTATCCCAAAATTGCACTTACTACAAAAGTACATAAAATCCAAGAACTGCTGATTAACATTTTTATTGGTGCATTGGAAAGATAGAAATAATTTAAAAAATTTTGAGTAGTCAAGTGAGGAATCTACCACATTTAGGAAAAATGATTTTGCAATAGCTGCAAAAGTGGAATGAAAATTTGTGTGCATGGTGCTCTACTAACTTATTACTCTACTCATGCATGGTGAATGAATAGGTAAATAGTCATATGTACCCTAAATTTAGTTACAAGAACAAAACACTCAATAATATCATAAAGAGATAGTAACCTAATAATTTTTGCATTAAACACATGTATGTAGCATGATTTGTGTTTTTGCTCAAGTTATTACACCAACAGTGTACAGTTTTGTTTCCAAAAGCTGACTCTTTTTATTCTTATCTTCTACAAGCCATCCCAATCAATCTTACTGGTGTTCAGATGAGTACTCTTGCAAATGCTAGTGATGGAGACCAGAAAATGCAGATGATTCACTTGCAGAATGTACACAATTACTGAATGGAAGCTATGGTATGCTGAAGAACTATTTTTTTCAAAATTACATCTTCAGCAGTGAATAACTGATATTCTTGCAAGAGTATTCTGCATATATTATATATGCTAAGACTGGTTCACCATGATACAGCTTTGCCTCTGAAACATCCCTGATGCGTCACAGGCTGTTGAAGGTTCTCTCAATTCGGGTCAGATGAGATCATGAATTAAAACCAATGGTGCCCCAAACCATGACGCTTGGGGTTGGGCTGGTACGATGCTGCAGGGTGCCATTCACCATGATATCTTCAAACATATATGGTACCACCATGGTGCATCAAGTTAAATCGTGACTCGTCAGAAAACATAACCTGTTGCCAATTAGCATGCCAATGTCTGTTTGAGACCCCTTTGCAACTTGAGGTATCTCTGATTGAGGGTCAAAGGAATGGGCTGCTAGTGACCAGTCCTCTCTTAAGCAGATGACATCTAATTGTGTTGAAGGACAAACCATGACCTCTGACAGTTCTCCACTGCTGCGCTAATACAATGCATGTCAGTGTGCAATTGGTCACTGTCGTGTGGTAAAGGTGTCTGTTATTTTGTGTAGTCGAGCAAGCAATATTGCAGTCCATTTCCTGAATTTCTGTGTGTCTGAGCCTTATCTGTAAACTGATGCCATGTTTGCATCACTGTACTGGCATTTTCCCCAGCACTAGTGGCTATTTTGTGGTAGGAAAATTCAGCTTCTCTCATCCCAACAATCCTTCCTTACTCAAAGGCCATCAGGTATTTATAATGTGACCTTCTGCAGAGATGGGGCACATAGTGAGACACAAGAAACACCATTTGTACTCAATGTCAGTTCTTCACTGATTGCAAGATCTCATTTGAGCCAACTCTTTATACCCAAGACCGGACAGTTCAGAGGGCACTGATCTGAAACTGCATGCACATTTTCACTGACATTTTAATCATTTGCATGTCCCAGCCTGTTGTACACATCCTGTGAGTATAAAGCCAACATCAGTCCTTCATTGTGTTGCAATTTTTACACGATATTGTAGTTTTCCTGGAATCCTACATACTGACACATTTGGCTTCATAACAACAAGTTTCGATAAATGTTCTGTAGGATGTATATTTTGCAAGGCTTGTCACCTTTCCCCAAAAACTGCTTCAATTAATATTTTAATTCTTCAGGGAGAAGTTATGCCACAAGCATAGCTATTCTCTGTTTTCCAGATCTGCATTATAGACTTTTACTGTGGACCTAGAAACTGACAAATTTTGTCCATTAGGCAGTGGTGTAAGTGACTGATGCATATTGGATATGAGTCTCTTGCCACAACAGTATAACCACATATATGCTTTCGTGTGATTTTCACATTTCTGTTGATAGAGCTGTCACTTAATGAAGAGCATTATCTAAAATTTTGGTACGTTAAGAGTGTTTTGATAGGTATTTGTTCCATATGGAAAGTTATTCAAGCATTGCAATATCTACTTCAACATGTCTCACCACATTTTTCTGGGGTGTGGGAGAAAAAAATTATTCTTTAAAATTTTAAGGGACAGCAGGGGTGCTGTCACTTAATGATCTCTACAATATATGACTTTTTTTTTAAGTTGTTTTTGTTGATACACTGCTCTGGCTTAGTGTATCCACAATGCTGCCATTAAGAGCAACTTTTATATGAAACAAAGGACTTTAGAAATGCATGGTGTCTGCACTGTTGATGTAATGATATTTTTACATTGCATATAGTCTTAAAGATCACACAATTAATACGAAACACACGCACAATAAAAAAAACTTGGGTTATACTGAATGATATTAGTCTTGCCCCATACCCAAAATTCAGGTAAAACAATTTTCAAAATTATAGCATGAAAATCTCTGATGGTTTTGTTAACACTTTATTGGGTACATATTGTTTAGTTGAACATTTTACATGCTGGGCAGTCATGATATAGAAGTTTTTCCTAAAAAGAAAAGTTTATATTTATTATGTTGCAGCCTAGCTTTAAGAATGGGCAGTGCTCATATTTCACATTATACCAGAATCACATTTTTACAGTGGTTATAACTAAGAATATTTTGATAGATACTAGAAACAATGTGATATATTTTAACATAATATTTTATGACATCCAAATAAGCTAGTATATATATTATATAGCCTCTTACAGTGTTCCCGTAAAACTCATTGTATACAATTGTGGCAATGAGAAAAAGTGATGAACAGTACATTACGCTAGCATGTATAGACTGTATGAGCTGGTACTGTAAGGTAATAACTTTTGCTTTTCTTAAAAGGGCACATATTTTAAAGGAGGAAAGATAACACAAGTGAATAGCAATGTTAGGTTTCACATAAAATATGTATGTTTTCTTAAATATTCTTCTGGGAAGGCAAACTATGGGAAGAGATCAGTTTTCTATTAAACAAGTGATTTTCTTTTAATGCTGCAAATGCACATTGAAATTAATTTTGTGCTATTTTTATAGCATGTTTGTCCTGAATTTTATATTAGAAATGCCAAATTTGGTTTTGTTGTCCATAATTTCAAATATATGAAATCACTGCTCAGATTGGCATATGTAGCTTATTTGTTTTTGTATTTTTCATTTCAGGATGCTGCAGAATTTCTCAAACAAATACAGAGTGTTGATAAACATGCTCCACCCCATGCGATAGTGTAAATACATCTCAGAGGAATAAAAGATGTTGCAGTTGTATTCCAAGGAAGCTTTATAGCTGTTGCTCAAAAGGACACACTGTCACTTTTAACTGTGCTACTGGCAGTGTATTATACCTATGAACTGAATTATCCAAAAATATCTGCAGGCAATGGCCACACTGGCATTTTACACTCTTGGCCATAAGTACTATTCACTAGGCCAAAAAGCCAAAAGATTGTTGGCTCAATTAAATGCATAAAAAATTAAAAACAAAATTGTCAGTCAATTCTTTTGCTGGTGGACTGTTTGTGTTATATTAATATGAACATTTATTTTTTGCTCCTATTAGAGCAATATGTTATTACTTTATGGGAGAAATTTCATATGTATAGACATGGTTCAAAAACACAAACATCCAAAACATATTTCATCCCATTGTACAATACTGATCGCAGAACGGTAAATTTAGCTTGAACAATGAACTGCCTCAGATGAATGTTACTCATCTTTAAGAGGTGTGTCACAGTAGCTGTTTCAAATTTCAACATTTTCATTACGTTCCCGCAAAGGAAAACACATCTGAACACATTTCTAATCCATCACAGAACATACTTGAAAGCTTGCTGGTATGGAACACCTGCATTTCACAACAATGCATTTTGTCCACGAGTTACCCAGAATGCGTTCAAAATATGTTTTGTGTTTCCGATATGTTGGTAATGGGCTCCTAACATGTTTCGCATAGGTTCCCAATCAATTCTGAATGTGCTCCTGATATGTTCTCAATGTGTTCTCCAAATAAGAACACATTAATGTGTTCTTAAACTGGAACAGAATGTGTTCTAAAATTTACTCCTAATGTGTTCTAAATTTGAACACATTAAGAACACATGAAATGTGATCTTAATCTGGCACAGAATGCGTTCTACATTTTACTCCCATTGTGTTCTAATTGGAACACTTTGGGAACACATTTAAGAACGCATTTGAGAATATGTTCTAAATAAGAACACGTTGGGAACACATTAGGAACACATTTGGTAATGTGTTCTCAGCAAGAACACATTAGGAACACATTAAATGTGTTCTTAAACTCGAACAAAATGTGTTCTAAAACTTACTCTCAATGTGTTCTGCACAAGAACACATCGGGAACACATTTCATAATATGTTGTTCTCAGCAAGAACACTTTAGGAACACATTAATGTGTTCTCAAAATATGTTCTTAAAATGTGTTCCAAATATGTTCTAAATTAGAACACATTAAAGTGTTCTTAATCTGGCACACATTGCGTTCTAAAATAAGGTCTTAATGTGTTCCTAATGTGTTCTGAGGATTTGCAGTGTTGTTTATCGCGGACAGCCCTGTTAACCAGCACGTCTACCTCGATATTCTGGACAATTATGCTCTAACAACTCTGCGGCAATACTATGGAACTGAGCCTTGTTTGTAACAGCATGATAATGCACCGAGCCATAAAGCAAGGACTGTTACGGTGTGGTTTGACGATAATTCCGTATCGTGTGTGGACTGGCCAGCACAGAGCCCTGATCTTAATCCCATAGAGTACCTATAGGATGAATTAGAGCACCGCATAGGAAGTTTGGAACCAAGGCCTACTACTGAGCAACAGTCAGCGGCAGCATTATGTACTGAATGGAAGCGCGTACCTATCGCTGAGTTCCAAACCTTGTCGAAAGCATGTCTCGAAAGGTCAGTGCATGCATAAAGGCCAAAGGTGGACCGACACCGTACTCATGTATGTCAATAAATGCTATGTTGTGTTTCTCTTCTAGGTGTCCGGTGAATGTTGTCAATATAGTGTATATATATAACTTCTGAAATAATATTTTCTTCAAAAAACACCCTCTGTATCACAGGACAATTGTTTGAAACAGAATTACGATAGAATCGACAGTAAATAGAGCATTTTGTCTGGAATGCATTTCTTATGTGTTAGAGAGCTCGTTCACGTAGTGACTACTTGGGTTAAAGACCGTTGGTTGACGTTGTTTTACAAGAAAAGTATTTCGCGCTGCTATTTAAAAAAAAATCCATCCTAGTAGCTCTGAAAGTATAGCTTGCAGTGGACAACAAAATCAACTGCACTTAATCGAGAAGAATACGTAGCAACGCTGTTCTGTAAAAAGAGTCTATCATACGACAGTTCTTCACTCTCAACGCTGTTTATCTATTTCCCGCCCGATGGCCAAATACATCCACCAATATACTACCGTAACGAGAAATGCGCTAATACCCCACCAAAATCTCTTTACCCCGTGAAACAAACGCCTTTACTTAGTTGAAACTTCTGCTCCCTTTCATGCTGTTTTTTATTACCCTAGTCACATGAATATTACCGTTTCCGACAAGCTGTTGCAGTTGCTGTCGTACATCGTTCCTTTAGTCTTTTGGCCTACGGCTGATTCTCAGGGTTTGGGCTTTTGTTAGTTTGGGCTTTTGTTAGTTTGGGACTGCTGGTACGTGCCTCCACGATACTCCCACCCCCGTAAATCATTAAGTTGTTTGACGTGTTGTTCCCTAATGGCCTAACCCCTGCAGAGACCAGGCGACGAGATTGCCCCTTTACTAGAAAAATGTTATCTTAATGCTGTTGCTGTGACACCTGACTTTCTCATCGGAAAAGAAAGGGAATCGAAGGAAGAAGTTTTTTTGCTTTGACAACAAAATATTTAAGAAAATTCCTACCTGCCTTTTTTTTTTTTTTTTTTTCCCCTTTTCTATTTTTTTTTTTTTTAAGTGGAGAAATGTCACATGGTAAAGGTAAGCTAATACAAGAAAAGGTTTATTTTGATTGGGAGGGCTTTGCGCTTCTTGGGGGAGGGGTAGCTTAAGCCCGAAAAATTGGTTTAACGACGCCACTGCATGGATAGACATTTTTTTGCACTACTGCTTAACTGTGATTTTAATGTGTAATTAAAAACTAATTTTTGAAAATAATAAAGAAATCGTCTTTTTATTTTTAATGCCTGCTCCATAAAAACTGTAAAACAGATTAAAGTCAATCTCTCTCATCGCCTCATTTAGATGCAAGTACTTAAAGACTTTTACGAATCATTGTTTATATTTAAATGAAGATCTGACTAATCAAGTCGGCACTGTTGAGAAAAACGGAATGCAAACCATTCATGTTCTACTTTTTTATTTTAGCCCTATCATGCTACTCGTATTTTTCAAACGCTTCTGATATTCTGGGTGAATATTCACCTACACTTCTTCTAATAGAATTATGATTAATTATGGATTAAAAATATAACTGCTGCCTTTTATACGAAAAGAAAAAAATTGTTTTGATTTAATTTGTCATTATTTTAACTAAATATGAAGCACTCGATCCATCCTAAGGCATGGGTGAATTTTCACCCACAGTAGAAAAATGTGGTTAAATCACTTTCTGAAAGTAGCCACGTTTTGGTAAGCCTGTGTAGTGAAAAGGATTTTGTTCCTATCCTACCAGTAGTTTGTTCCTGCTGCGAACTTCTCTACCTAGGAAAAGTAAGTGGTCGAGTTGATCTTTAACCCCCCCCCCCCCCCCCCCCGTAGGTATACATGCAATTTAGCCTTCCTTTTGAGTTAATGTATTCCTATGAAAATTTGGCTTCTCGTTAAACACGCTCCTTAACTTAACGAAACATTATTTTCTCCGATGAGTTTGCTAAGTTGGCAACACTGGCAGTGAGTCAAAGGTCAATATAATGTACCTCTCCTCTCGTTTTTTTACTAACGCCCCAGTTGTTGAACATGTAACTATGTACGTTAGCGTCTGTCACGTGATACGATACTGGTAGCTATATAAATGACATCACGGAGAGAGGCTTGTCTCTTGAAAAAAAAAAAAAAAAACTAGACTTTCGCGGCTACGGCTACGACGCATTAGTTTCATGCCCGTCCACTGGTCAGAGATGGAAACTGGTCACGGGTCACTGGGTCGACAATTTTTTCAGGGTCATATTATCGCGCGGGTTCCGATTTGGGTTCACCCAGCATAATATTGGTAACCAAGGGGGATGTCGAGTGGATTGTGATTCTGCGATTCCCTGATTTAGGTCTGACGCAGCTTCACGATCCACATTCACACAGCTGATTTTCCTTTGGGAGTCAAAGGGTCTGCCGTGCGCCGCAATGCTTTAGTGAACATCTAGAATTAAAAAAAAAAAACATATGTAAAAGAATTTGTGAGTCCCTGCCGTCGAATATATTCTTTCCATAAAATCCAGGGTTTAGCACACAATTTGTAACCAAGAAACACTCATGATAGTACTGTATGTAGACAAATTAACATAGAAAATAATTTATTATTAGTGTTTTGGCAAAATAATAAAGATACACACACATAATAGTTTAGGACCCTGCGCTCATTACCTCAAGAATGTAAGTTGTTATATATAAGTATTAAACTTGCAGTCACCTTTTAATCATTTATACATATATATAAACACTTCGCTAAAACAACACACGATACTAGCAAAAATGATACTGACTTTTCTGACAGGAACATGTGTTCATTAACTACTCGCTTATAAAAAAAATATTAATTGTAGGGGAAGACTTTAGTATGCACTGATCGATGATATATGGATATTTGATGGGACACCAAAAGAACGAATAGGATGGAATTCCTATACCCTATATTCCTATTTGGCCTGGAGACCGCGCTACTGCACTTTGCACTACACGTGGACAGTCAGAGTCCGAGATCGAAGAATCCACCAGAGCGCTTAAATAGCTGGAGTAATGTAGGCATACTGGAATAGTGTAGACACCGCATTTTGTAAGACAATCTCGCAAACTCTTCCATCACGATGATAAGGCCGGGCCATACCAAGAGGTCCCTCCTCTGTCCTCGCTGCTCGGGGCTCCCGTCAAATCCCAATTATGGCGGCCACTAGTGTTTCCCGCGGGCTTGCTTCACGGGCATGATAGCCAGGACTCCTTCAGGACCGGAGACCTTTTATCAAAGTCCGACTCCAGTGTTAAGAAGAAAAAACAAGTGATCCGGTGCCCAGCATAAAAAGTAACAAGTGAGTTGTTGAGTGGGGGAAAAAAGTGAAAGTGATTCTCTTCCCTTGAAAAATGTTCGACAACTCTACCTTTTTACCTCAAAATTACGCCATCATCCAATCACGAAACGGAGAAAAGCAAGCCTCCCACAAATTAAATCCCCAAGTCTAAATTTCTACTGGTCGGAGAATTAACATTGGGTTCATCTATTCGTTAGGGGTCAAAAAAACTGTTAGTTTCGGTTCCAAAAGGGGTTCATCTATTCGTTAGGGCCAATAAAACTGTTAGTTTCGGTTCCAAAAAGTCTACAAGTCGACCTAACGCTTTTGTGGATGCCAGACATGGCGGGCACCTTAATGACCCCATAAAACATACACTACAAAGCCGATCCATTGATGAATGACGCCAACGTTGTCTATTCTTGCGCTATGCGACGCCTAGCACAGGTCCCACTGGCGTACCCCAGGGAGAGGGGGACAAAGTAGGAAAAGAAAAAAAAAAGAATCATCCGTGGGGCTAATGGCAAAATACACTGCTGGCCACCCAAAATGCAACACCAAGAAGGACACGAGATAGCAAAGCCAGATTTACTGGACACATAACAACAGATACAAAGATGAAACGATTGAGCTTATAGGCCCGTTAGACTTGCGGAACACGCAGACATCAATAGTTCGTGTGGCCCCCATGGCTGGCAATAACGGCCGCTATGCGCCGGAGCATCGAACGAAAGAGGCTTTGGATGTGGGCTTGAGGTATGTCGGTCCAGGCTACTTCCACACGTTGCCACAGTTCATCAGCCGTAGCCAAGGGTGGTGCTTGTCTGGCCACTCGGTTGCCTATCAGCGACCGGACGTGTTCGATGGGCAACATATCGGGAGAACAGGCGAACCACGGCAGCAGTCACACCTGGTGGGCCGTGAAGAATTGCTGCACGACGCATGCCGCGTGCGGGCGCGCACTGTCCTGTTGAAACGTGGCCGCTGGCAGGTCCTCCAGGTAAGGGAGAACTACAGGCTCAAAAACGTCAGAAATGCAGCTGTGGCTGTTGAGTGTACTGGCGATACGTACCAGAGGGGTGCGGGTGTCATATCCAATTATGCCCCAAACCATAACACCAGGCGACGGACCGGTATAGCGATGCATAATGCAGGCGTCACACAGTCTCTCGTCGCCACACGCGGATCCGACCATCGTGGTGTTGCAGGCAGAAGCGGGATTTCTCGGAGAAGACAATGTCGTACCATTCCGTAGTCCAGGTGCGGCGTTCAACGACCCACTGCTGCCGCACTCGCCGGTGGTGTAACGTCAATGGTAATCGGAGCAATGTCCGCCGTGCGACAAGTTACCTCTCCTACAGACGACGACGAACGGTACGTGCTGACACAGGCTGTTACGCAACACACCCTAATTCCTACGCTAACGTTCGTGATGTGGCGGTGCGAGCCGTCAATGCCCGCCGCACAACATGCCAGTCCTCTCGTTCGGTGGTGTGCCGCGGTTGCGGCAATCACTCACGTCGGCCCGTCCGTCCCTCCTGCACCCACCGAATCCATACTAGCCTCACTGTGGATGGATGTTATCCCACACGGACGCCAATGTCTCAGTACGATAAACCGCTGTCGCGATAAGCCACTATTCGTCCTCTGTCGAACTCCGAAACGTGCTGCAATGACTGCCGTATTCTGCGACGAGGCATGAGGAAGCTTCCCACGCACAGGTCCGGCCGCACAACACACTTCCACTACTGACACCCCGCCTTCTATGCAACCTTCTTATCGTGCTTCTCGGTGGCGTGCCGGGCGCACATGATTTGCATATGCCCTACAATGCTAATCGTTTGCATGTCCTCTTGCGTGCGACGCATGCTGCGAATTTCAGGCCAATCGGATTCCTCCTTCTTGGTGTTGCATTTTGGGTGACCAGTAGTGCAGAATAAAAAGTTAAAACGTACTCTTTCCTCAAAAACAAAAAAAAAAAAATCATTACCCGAATTAATCAAAATGAATAAATAAATAAAGAATGAAATAATTAAATAAATACACTGGCGGAAAGTGAAAAAAGAACACCAAGAAGGAGACGTCTGATATACCAACGAAATGTATACAGCATAATAGCGGAATACAGAGGATAACGTGATCAAAACATTATGGCAAAATACAGCTGTATTTGCTGATAAACTGAAAAATAACATTTCAATGTAACATGGTTAATGCGAGGTTGAACCGCCATGAACTGCATCACACTGTGCAATTCTGGCATGGGGTCTGTCGTACAGATGTTGGATGTAAGTTTGGGGTATTGAGTTCCAAGCGTCCTCAACCTGGACGCGTAAATCGGGGATGATCGTGGCTGGCCGTGGAGACCGGATAAGTCGTTGTCCCATAAAATTCACACGTGCTCAATGGGGGACATATCCGGTGAACGTGCAGGCCATGGAAGTTGTCTCACACTCTGAAGTGCATGTTGCGTTGCATGTGCCGTGTGTGGGCGTGCGTTATCTTGCTGGAAAACACCACGATGGACCGACCTTACAAATGGCACAAAAACGGGCTGAACGATGTTGTTGATGTAGGAGGTGCTGTTTAACGTATCCGGTACAAACACTAGTTGTGTACGGGAGTGATAGCTGATCGCTCGCCACACCAGGAGACCAGGGGAGGCCCTGTGCGTTGCTGGCGGATGAAAGAACGGTGGAGACGCTCCCCTGTGCGTCTGCGAACACGCATACGGCCACCGGAGGCTCCCAAGCAGAATCTGCTTTCATCGCTGAACACGACAGATCGCCATTGCGTTCTCCAGTGCAGACGTTGGCAACACCACTGCAGCCGTTCCTGACGGTGGGCTGGAGTCAGAGGTACACATGCCAGAGGCACATGTGCACGTAGTCCTGCATCCAGTAGACGGTTGCGGATTGTTCGCACAGTCACCTCAGGTGCAACGGTAGCTCGGATTTACGTCGCAGTGGATGTTCTGCTGGACAACGCCGCTCTTCTTATGCGTCGATCAGTCCGCTCATCAGTCCGTCTGTGACTCCCGGTTCCACGTCTTCTCACGTGGGAATGTTCCTCGGACCATCTACGCCACCACCGTACCACCACCGATACTTCCCGTCCAATTCGCTCCGCAATAGGACGATACGACCACCCGGCCTCGCGGAGTCCGACTAGACGACCTCGCTCAAAGTCCGATAACTGCTGAAATCGTACACGTCTTCCATGTCCAGGCATTGCTTGCAGCTTCTTCAGGGTCTTCGCACGTGTCCGTACGCCGACGACTGATTACATTCACTTCGCCGTACTCCTTAAATACCACCGTCGATAATTTGCATATTATGCCGTGCTGTGGCGTAAGCGCTCACCGGTTGGTCCCGAAATTAACATCACACCTACGTAAACTCGACCCAATTAACATACGTAAATTTCATGATCGTCCGCCAATTCCATCTTGGTGTTCTTTTTTCACTTTCCGCCAGTGTAAGAAAATAAATTCGGAAATTGATTTTTCACCTGAATGTGCATCCTCGCAGTAACGAGCGCTGTCACAGTCAAACGGATTAGTACAAGGTGATCCTGCCCCGATTTTGACCCAGTTTTATTTCCGTTTTATTTTTGAAAAGAAAAAAAAAAAAAAAAAAAAGATTTCAAAGAATCCTTCAGAGTCTTTGAAATAATACTTCAGAGCTGTGGAGTATGATCCGGGAATTTGCTGAGAAGGGTAAAAGAATAGGATTAAAAATGAACTTTCAGAAGACAAAACTGAAGTACAATGCTTTCACAATGCATGAAGATCTATCAGTTGATGGAGAAAAGCTGGAGATAACCAATTCCTACACTGCCGGAAAGTGAAAAAAGAACACCAAGAAGGAATTGGCGGACGATCATGAAATTTACATATGATAATGGGGTCGAATTTACGTCGGTGTGATGTTAATTTCGGGACCAACAGGTGAGCGCTTACGCCACAGCACGGCATAATATGCAAATTATCGTCGGTGGTATTTAAGGAGTACGACGAAGTGAATGTAATCAGTCATCGGCGTACGGACACGTACGAAGACCCTGAAGAAGCTGCAATGCCTGGACATGGAAGACGTGTACGATTTCAGCAGTTATCGGAATTTGAGCGAGGTCGTCTAGTCGGACTCCGCGACGCCGGGTGGTCGTATTTCGGAGCGAATTGGAAGGAAGTATCGGTGGTGGTACGATGGTGGCGTAGATGGTCCGAGGAAAATTCCCACACGAGAAGACGTAGAACCGGGAGTCACAGACGGACTGATGAGCGGACCGATCGACGCATAAGAAGAGCGGCGTTGTCCAGCAGAACATCCACTGCGACGCAAATCCGAGCTGCCGTTGCACCTGAGGTGACTGTGCGAACAATCCGCAACCTTCTACTGGATGCAGGACTATGTGCACGTGTGCCTCTGACTCCAGCCCGCCGTCAGGAACTGCTGCAGTGGTGTCTCCAACGTCTGCACTGGAGAACGCAATGGCGATCTGTCGTGTTCAGCGATGAAAGCAGATTCTGCTTGGGAGCCTCCGATGGCCGTATGCGTGTTCGCAGACCCACAGAGGAGCGTCTCCACTCTTCTTGCATCCGCCAGCGACACACAGGGCCTACATTTGGTCTCCTGGTGTGGGGAGGGATCAGCTATCACTCCGTACACAACTAGTGTTTGTACCGGGTACGTTAAACAGTACCTCCTACATCAACAACATCATTCAGCCCGTTGTTGTGCCATTTTTAAGGTCGGTCCATCGTGGTGTTTTCCAGCAAGATAACGTACGCCCACACACGGCCCGTGCAACGCAACATGCACTTCAGGGTGTGAGATAACTTCCATGGCCTGCACGTTCACCGGATTTGTCCCCCATTGAGCACGTGTGGGATTTTATGGGACAACGACTTATCCGGTCTCCACGGCCAGCCACGGCCATCCCCGATTTACGCGTCCAGGTTGAGGAAGCTTGGAACTCAATCCTCAACCTTACATCCAACATCTGTACGACAGACACCATGCCAGAATTGCACAGTGTGATGCAGTTCATGGCGGTTCAACCTCGTACTAACCATGTTACATGGAAATGTTATTTTTCAGTTTACCAGCAAATACAGTTGTATTTTGCCAAAATGTTTTGATCACGTTATCCTCTGTATTCCGTTATTATGCTGTACAAATTTCGTTGGTATCAGACGTCTCCTTCTTGGTGTTCTTTTTTCATTTTCCGCCAGTGTACTATCGATTATGAAAAGGCCTTTGATTCGGTGAAACCATCAGCAGTTACAATGGCTTTGAAATCCTGCGGTATTGAAGATGCGTACATTAATATTATTAATAACATCTATGAAAATGCAAGTGCAAAGATTTCGCTGTTTGAAAACACAATACACATAAAAATTGGAAAGGGAGTGAAACAAGGTGACACCATATCTCCCAAGCTCTTTAATGCCACATTGGAAAATGTCTTTCAATCACTGAACTGGGAAAACAAAGGGATAAAGATTAATGGAGATTATCTAACTCCCCTTCGTTTTGCTGATGACGTAGTCATTTTTGCAACTACCCCATCAGAGCTGCAGAGTATGATCCAGGAACTTGCTGACAAGAGTAAAGAAGTGGGGTTAAAAATGAACTTTCAGAAAACAAAAGTGATGTTCAGTGCTTTTACAAGAAATGAAGATTTATCGATTGATGGAGAAAAGCTGGAGATAACAGACACGTACGTTTATCTTGGACAGCAGATATCAAGTGAGGGTCACATTGATGAAGAAATTAATCGGCGTACAAAACTTGCCTGGAGAGCTTTTGGAAGAAACAGCATAATTTTCAAGAGCAATATGCCATTATGTCTTAAAAGAAAAGTGTTTGATCAATGCATCCTTCCAGTGCTTACGTATGGTGCAGAGACGTGGACCTTAACTAAAAGAGACATACAAAGGCTGCAGACAACTCAAAAAGCATGGAGAGGTGCATGCTTGGTGTAACCAGGAGAGATAAGAAGAGGAACTCGTGGATCCGAAAAATGACAAGAGTGGAGGAAATCATGATCAGAGTTAAATCCCTGAAATGGCAATGGGTTGGACATACTGCCAGAAGGACAGACCATCGATGGAGAGCCGGAATTTTAGATTGGATTCCAAGGGACAGGAAAAGACCCAGAAGAAGACCACATAGGGGATCGGTGGAAGAAATTCGAAAGTATGAGAGAGTAACATGGAGGAAGATTGGCACAAGACAGATCGTTGTGGAAGAAATTTGGGGAGACCTTCATCCAGCAGTGGATTCATAATGGTTGACAATGATATATATATATATATATATATATATATATATAAGCTAAACCTTAGCACCCTCTGCCTTCATGTCGCACTGGCCGCTGCCTTTGCGACATGAAGGCAGAGGGTGCTAAGGTTTAGCTTATATATATATATATATATATATATATATATATATATATATATATATATATCATTGTCAACCATTATGAATCCACTGCTGGATGAAGGTCTCCCCAAATTTCTTCCACAACGATCTGTCTTGTGCCAATCTTCCTCCATGTTAATAACATCTATGAAAATGCAAGTGCAAAGATTCGGCTGTTTGAAAATACAACACGCATAAAAATTGGAAAGGGAGTGAGACAAGGTGACACCATATCTCCGAAGCTCTTTAATGCCACATTGGAGGGTGTTTTTCAGTCACTGAGCTGGGAAAACAAGGGGATAAAGATTAATGGAGATTATCTAACCCACCTTCGTTTTGCTGATGACGTAGTCATTTTTGCAACTAGCCCATCAGAGCTGCAGAGTATGATCCAGGAACTTGCTGACAAGAGTAAAGAAGTGGGATTAAAAATGAACTTTCGGAAGACAAAAGTGATGTTCAATGCTTTTACAAGAAATGAAGATTTATCGATTGATGGAGAAAAGCTGGAGATAACAGACACGTACGTTTATCTTGGACAGCAGATATCAAGTGAGGGTCACATTGATGAAGAAATTAATCGGCGTACAAAACTTGCCTGGAGAGCTTTTGGAAGAAACAGCATAATTTTCAAGAGCAATATGCCATTATGTCTTAAAAGAAAAGTGTTTGATCAATGCATCCTTCCAGTGCTTACGTATGGTGCAGAGACGTGGACCTTAACTAAAAGAGACATACAAAGGCTGCAGACAACTCAAAGAAGCATGGAGAGGTGCATGCTTGGTGTAACCAGGAGAGATAAGAAGAGGAACTCGTGGATCCGAAAAATGACAAGAGTGGAAGACATCATGATCAGAGTTAAATCCCTGAAATGGCAATGGGCTGGACATACTGTCAGAAGGACAGATCATCGATGGACAGCCGAAATTTTAGATTGGATTCCAAGGGACAGGAAAAGACCCAGAAGAAGACCACATGGGAGATGGGTGGATGAA
The DNA here is from genome assembly GCA_039090855.1 of Macrothele yani. Lineage (NCBI taxonomy): Eukaryota > Metazoa > Arthropoda > Arachnida > Araneae > Macrothelidae > Macrothele > Macrothele yani. The sequence goes on along the minus strand of CM077004.1, from coordinate 121,384,100 downwards.
ATTCGAAAGTATGCAGGGGTGACATGGAGGAGACTGGCACAAGACAGACCGTTGTGGAGGAAACTTGGGGAGACCTTCGTCCAGCAGTGGATTGATAATGGTTGACAAGGAGGAGGAGGAGGATAAGCTAAACCTTACTCACCACCAACCAAGAACTCTCCAAGGAAACCCCCGAATCTCCCATAAACAAACGTACATGAACTAAAACACAAACTTTCACAAATCACAATAATAATGATAATAAACACTTAATTATGTTGATCATGACTGCTTCCTTCTGTCTTCTGGAAGAGATAGTTGCATCTTTTTTAATCTCACAGTCCCATTTATAATTAAGGTCGGGAACCAGGAGCCGCTCATCAGGGAAAGACACTCCCGGCCCCCGAACTTAGTTCAGGTTTCGTGCAGGTGTCAGATTAACTTGAAAATAATCTTCGGAATAAGGGTTAAGATTTTGCAAATTTTAGGTTTAGACACCTGGTCTTCCCTACCTGAACAAAAGACACCAAAATTTAATATAAAAACTTACGTTAAGTAAAGCAACCATTTGCAAAATCTTAACCCTTATTCCGAAGATTATTTTCTAGTTAATCTGACACCTGCACGAAACCTGAACCAAGTTCGGGGGCCGGGGAGTGTCTTTCCCTGATGAGCGACTCCCGGTTCCCGACCTTATGTGTTTATTATCATTATTATTTTCATTATTATTGTGATTTGTGAAAGTTTGTGTTTTAGTTCATGTACGTTTGTTTATGGAAGATTAGGGGGTTTCCTTTGGGGGTTCTTGGTTGGTGGTGAGTAAGGTTTAGCTTATATACTCTACCCGTGGTTCTTGCAGCTGGGCGCAGTTCCCTGGTGTGTTATACAACTTTGCAGTACACGCTTTTGTTATATATATATATAAAGATTAATGGAGATTATCTAACCCACCTTCGTTTTGCTGATGACATAGTCATTTTTGCAACTACCCCATCAGAGCTGCAGAGTATGATCCAAGAACTTGCTGACAAGAGTAAAGAAGTGGGATTAAAAATGAACTTTCAGAAAATAAAAGTGATGTTCAATGCTTTTACAAGAAATGAAGATTTATCGATTGATGGAGAAAAGCTGGAGATAACAGACACGTACGTTTATCTTGGACAGCAGATATCAAGTGAGGGTCACATTGATGAAGAAATTAATCGGCGTACAAAACTTGCCTGGAGAGCTTTTGGAAGAAAGCATAATTTTCAAGAGCAATATGCCATTATGTCTTAAAAGAAAAGTGTTTGATCAATGCATCCTTCCAGTGCTTACGTATGGTGCAGAGACGTGGACCTTAACTAAAAGAGACATACAAAGGCTGCAGACAACTCAAAAAAGCATGGAGAGGTGCATGCTTGGTGTAACCAGGAGAGATAAGAAGAGGAACTCGTGGATCCGAAAAATGACAAGAGTGGAGGAAATCATGATCAGAGTTAAATCCCTGAAATGGCAATGGGTTGGACATACTGCCAGAAGGACAGACCATCGATGGAGAGCCGGATTTTTAGATTGGATTCCAAGGGACAGGAAAAGACCCAGAAGAAGACCACATAGGGGATCGGTGGAAGAAATTCGAAAGTATGAGAGAGTAACATGGAGGAAGATTGGCACAAGACAGATCGTTGTGGAAGAAATTTGGGGAGACCTTCATCCAGCAGTGGATTCACAATGGTTGACAATGATATATATATATATATATATATATTCTATAAAGAAGATACCTAAGCAAAAAAATACATATATAATTTTGACTCACACCTAGTACAACATAGAAAAGGTTATGTATCTACCTGTGTGAGTAAAAGGAGAAAAGATAAAAAAATAAAATAAAACTACTGAATGTAGAAGGTGTCGAGAATACTGAGCCTTGGCTTTATCAAGGGACAGCAAAAACTCTGCATTTTCTCACTTCCACAAAGACCTAGTTGGAAATGGGTTTCTGCAAGGCCATAGATGCAAGTAACATTCCCACCTAAAATAGTTTAAAATATATATATATGTCATGTCCTCCGTAGAGTTGCATGACCTAGCACTAGTTAACAATTTCGCTTGCATCCATTAACCTTCCTGGCCCGACCCATGCTCTTCATCTGTTACTATTAAACAGAGAGAAGAAGATTAAAGAGAACTCAAGCTGTGAGAGTGACATAATAATTAGAAATGATTTTCAGCCATAACGAAATGCCAAGTTCGTTTGAGAGAGAATTTAAACCTGAAAATCAATGCAAAGAAATCCAAATTTTTACATTGCAATTAAAAAAGGAAATATTAATTTTTAACGAACAGATTTTTGAAAGAAAACTTGAGTCTAAAACCCCCTACTCTACAACTTATGACAGCACGAAAACGAGAATAAGTTAAAGATAATAATTAACTAAAGAAAACTTTGTGAAAGTTATATACCTTAAACAGTTAGTTGCAATATGTACAAAGTATTTCAGCAGTGCTTTAAGTGCATAATTAATTAGTTATTAAGTATATAACTTTCACAAAGTTTTCTTTAGTTAATTATTATCTTTAACTTATTCTCGTTTTCGTGCTGTCATAAGTTGTAGAGTAGGGGGTTTTAGACTCAAGTTTTCTTTCAAAAATCTGTTCGTTAAAAATTAATATTTCCTTTTTTAATTGCAATGTAAAAAATTTGGATTTCTTTTGCATTGATTTTCAGGTTTAAATTCTCTCTCAAACGAACTTGGCATTTCGTTATGGCTGAAAATCATTTCTAATTATTATGTCACTCTCACAGCTTGAGTTCTCTTTAATCTTCTTCTCTCTGTTTAATAGTAACAGATGAAGAGCATGGGTCGGGCCAGGAAGGTTAATGGATGCAAGCGAAATTGTTAACTAGTGCTAGGTCATACAACTCTACGGAGGACATGACATATATATATATATTTTAAACTATTTTAGGTGGGAATGTTACTTGCATCTATGGCCTTGCAGAAACCCATTTCCAACTAGGTCTTTGTGGAAGTGAGAAAATGCAGAGTTTTTGCTGTCCCTTGATAAAGCCAAGGCTCAGTATTCTCGACACCTTCTACATTCAGTAGTTTTATTTTATTTTTTTATCTTTTCTCCTTTTACTCACACAGGTAGATACATAACCTTTTCTATGTTGTACTAGGTGTGAGTCAAAATTATATATGTATTTTTTTGCTTAGGTATCTTCTTTATAGAATGTGAATTCTGAATTTTCAAAACTGCTGCGTTGCGCGTTTTGATCTTCAGGTTATTTTGCAACCTTCGTTTTAAATTCTAAAGTTTTTCCTTAGTCTTCAGTTTTGCTCTTAAGTATATATATATAAATATATATATAAGCTAAACCTTACTCACCACCAACCAAGAACTCTCCAAGGAAACCCCCGAATCTCCCATAAACAAACGTACATGAACTAAAACACAAACTTTCACAAATCACAATAATAATGATAATAAACACTTAATTATGTTGATCATGACTGCTTCCTTCTGTCTTCTGGAAGAGATAGTTGCATCTTTTTTAATCTCACAGTCCCATTTATAATTAAGGTCGGGAACCAGGAGCCGCTCATCAGGGAAAGACACTCCCGGCCCCCGAACTTAGTTCAGGTTTCGTGCAGGTGTCAGACTAACTTGAAAATAATCTTCGGAATAAGGGTTAAGATTTTGCAAATTTTAGGTTTAGACACCTGGTCTTCCCTACCTGAACAAAAGACACCAAAATTTAATATAAAAACTTACGTTAAGTAAAGCAACCATTTGCAAAATCTTAACCCTTATTCCGAAGATTATTTTCTAGTTAATCTGACACCTGCACGAAACCTGAACCAAGTTCGGGGGCCGGGAGTGTCTTTCCCTGATGAGCGACTCCCGGTTCCCGACCTTATGTGTTTATTATCATTATTATTTTCATTATTATTGTGATTTGTGTAAGTTTGTGTTTTAGTTCATGTACGTTTGTTTATGGAAGATTAGGGGTTTCCTTTGGGGGTTCTTGGTTGGTGGTGAGTAAGGTTTAGCTTATATACTCTACCCGTGGTTCTTGCAGCTGGGCGCAGTTCCCTGGTGTGTTATACAACTTTGCAGTACACGCTTTTGTTATATATATATATAAAGATTAATGGAGATTATCTAACCCACCTTCGTTTTGCTGATGACATAGTCATTTTTGCAACTACCCCATCAGAGCTGCAGAGTATGATCCAAGAACTTGCTGACAAGAGTAAAGAAGTGGGATTAAAAATGAACTTTCAGAAAATAAAAGTGATGTTCAATGCTTTTACAAGAAATGAAGATTTATCGATTGATGGAGAAAAGCTGGAGATAACAGACACGTACGTTTATCTTGGACAGCAGATATCAAGTGAGGGTCACATTGATGAAGAAATTAATCGGCGTACAAAACTTGCCTGGAGAGCTTTTGGAAGAAACAGCATAATTTTCAAGAGCAATATGCCATTATGTCTTAAAAGAAAAGTGTTTGATCAATGCATCCTTCCAGTGCTTACGTATGGTGCAGAGACGTGGACCTTAACTAAAAGAGACATACAAAGACTGCAGACAACTCAAAGCAGCATGGAGAGGTGCATGCTTGGTGTAACCAGGAGAGATAAGAAGAGGAACTCGTGGATCCGAAAAATGACAAGAGTGGAAGACATCATGATCAGAGTAAAATCCCTGAAATGGCAATGGGCTGGGCATACTGCCAGAAGGACAGACCATCGATGGACAGCCGAAATTTTAGATTGGATTCCAAGGGACAGGAAAAGACCCGGAAGAAGACCACATGGGAGATGGGTGGATGAAATTTGAAAGTATGCGGGAGTGATATGGGGGAGACTGGCACAAGACAGACCGTTGTGGAGGAAACTTGGGGAGACCTTTGTCCAGCAGTGGATTGGTAACGGTTGACAATGATGATGATGATGATGATGATATAACCTACAAAGCAGAGACTGAAACAGATAGTTTTTTAACTATGACAAAAAGTACAAATTAAAACTCAAAACCCAACAGGCAAGAGAAAAAAATAATAAAAAATAACAAAACCAGAATGCAGAAAGTGTCGAGAATGCCGAGCCTTGGCTTTATCAAGGACCAGCAAAACTCTGCATTTTCTCACTCCCACAAAGACCTAGTTGAAAATGGGTTTCTGCAAAGCCATAGATGCAAGTATAAGTCCCCCCAATTTTTTTTTTATTTTACATAACCGCCCTCAAAGGTGCGGAAAATAAGTAATTTAGCAAAAGTTTTTAGCATACATCTATTACTTTCCTGGCCCAACTCATACTCATCATCTCCCACAAAAAAAAATAAAAACGTTGTCAAATAACTCACAAAATGTGAGAATTATTGATCAATCAACAGAAAAGTACAGTTTTAACACGTGGTTAAGCAACCATACCGCCCAAGTGAAGTTTCTAACCGCAACGTGAGCTAAAGAATATAAAAAGCACTTGAAAAATGTCATTCCCTGGGGAAAAAAACACTTCCAAAAATAAAATAAAAATAAAAGAATAAAAAATTATAACAGAGACCACGGTAGTAAATAGAAACTTTTTACATACAGTTCCCACGAAAAAACGGAATGCCAGAAGAACAGAAAAACGTGAAAGAATGCTTTGGAAAAGGTACTTCAAGTTAAAAATAAAAGTTGCAATATTTACAAAGTGTTCTAGGAATGCTTTAAGATTACAAAAACAGAAAATTTGTTCCAACCAACTCCGAAAAACGACGACAACCACGTGGTCGAGCGACCAGCTCTAATAAAGAGCATAAAAACGTGCTCGTGGCCAAAGTAAATGAAAGAAAATTCTCAAGTAGTTAGAATGCAATTGCACTAATGCCAAAAAGAAAAATAATAAATTTTAAGCGTTTAACGAAAATAATTAGAACAAAGAAAGAACCTTCACAAGAACAAAGGCAAGAGCTCACTCACAATACTCCACTGACACAAAATGGCCGACCTTACAACAGCAGCCAAGGAGGAGGGGAAAATCCCTATGACTGTCTCGCACAAAATTACGCTGCACACGAATTCCTCCAAGCAAAATTACAAAACTTAGAATGAAGACCTGCTTGTCCAGTAAGAGTAGAATACACGAAAATTATTATCAAATATACCTGATGTGTATTTAATAATTTTTACCTGTATTAAAATACCTTAGTGTACATCTACAGACACAACCAGTAACCTATTTATTTTAACGTAAGTTTTACCATTTTTTTGTTAGCTATTCTAGAGATAGAATATTTGGTTTACTTTTTATATTTTTTTATTTAATTTTTAAATCAAATTATAAACGTTTTTGTGATTTTTATTTTTATTTTTAATAAGATTGTCCGTCCATAGCACTAAAGGTTCCTGTTGTTAGTTAATATGCATCCTCCAGACCAACTTCCAAGAAAGCTTTCATTGGCCAGAATCATTTTATTAACAGTGAAGAAATTAAAACAGATCTGCTAACCTAACTCTATTATTCAGAACGATTTTTCTTAATACTCTTTTAATAAATAAGAGCTGGAATCTTGTTATCTAGAAAACTATTTAATAGGATACTTATGTGGTCATTGAAATATATATATAACACTTTGTGTAGAGTTTCTCGTGCAGCCACTTGTCCAAACCTCACGAAACCCACCTATAATTTGAAGTAAGAAGAAAGTGAAAACAAATATTTGGAAAAAAAAAACAAAAAACAAAAAAAGAACTGAGGACTTACATTGTAATTGTGACTGAGGACATTTTTTGAACCCGGTCGACATTATGATCTTGTCGACATTTTGACCGCCACCGGTGTTAATCATCAGTATTCGGTCTTTCTGAAAGTGCGACAGTTCCGTAGACTTCAAAGTAACACTATAATACGACAGGAGGAGAGAGGAAATCAAATATTATTTCTTAATGAGAGGTGAAAATCTTTGTAAGTACCAGGGTTTGAAACTACGATCTTCCAGCAACCTCTGATGGTCCAGCGAATGCTGTAACAATCAGACTACCGAATGATTGTCCCTGCACGAAAGCTCTACTTCTGTTTGGAAGTTTGAACCGAGAAGTAAACAGTTACTAGCAAAATGCTCGAAGCGAAGAAAAACAGAATCCTAATATATAAAAGGCTAAGTTGCCGACGACATGGATCACTTTTTAAGTCATCACAGCAATAACCGAGAAACAAATGTTTGTGACGTCACGATTAGCTTTTCGTGTTTTCGTGCAGGTGACGTCATCGCCTACACGCCCACAGTTCACACGTATGTCACTTTGTTTTGTTGTCATACCAACAAAGAACATAGTTGCTGGTGTGACGTCATCTCATCCAAATCACTCTCATATGACGTCAGAGATGCGTTACGTCACACGGTCAGCTCTTTAGAAATAGGAAAACTACATCAGGAATTTTGGTCCTACTTTACATACCCTTAATATGCTTTATTACGCTGTTTACCAGAAAAAGACGAACATTTATATTCAGGTGCTCACACCGTGTTATCCGTAACCGTTCCTGTTTGACGTTTTGTTTACATCTTTTTTCTTTCGTTCGAAGTTAGTTTTTTTTTTCTTTTCGAGTGCGGTGGAAGTGGAGGAATACAGTTCCAGGCTGCAAGATGTTTATTATTTATATATTTAAACATACAAGATTATTATTTTTTCATGCATTTTCCTCCTAAAATATTTAATAGCCGTTAATACTTATAAATTTATTAATTTTAATACGTTCTTGCGACGACGTGGATCACTTTTATTTCAGTAAGGCAAGGACGAACGTTAGTGTCATTTTTTCATGCATTTTCCTTCTAAAATATTTAATAGCCGTTAATACTTATAAATTTATTAATTTTAATACGTTCTTGCGACGACGTGGATCACTTTTATTTCAGTAAGGCAAGGACGAACGTTAGTGTCCTTCGCAAACTTGACTGTTGTTTTAAACCTCTCCTATGCCGCGTCAAAAAAGAAATTTACCTCCTTCATTAGATGAAGAAATTGAAGATAAGCACTGCAAAGCCTATTTGTCGCAGTGGTCTAAGCGATGGCTTCTGCTCATTCGTCCGAGCTGGGTCCGGGATCAAATCCCGGCGAGGCATGGATGTTGTGTTCTTACGGCACCGGGTTCCTCCCTTCCCTGGAACCAGTGGCCTTAAATTAGGGACGGGCAACGGCTTACAGCCCAATGAGTTGTTCATGCTGGTCGTTAAATGTCCAATATAAAAAGAAAAGCCTATTACGATCGAGCAAGGCGTGAACAACGCACTGCAGTCAAAAGACAAGATGGTAACTCCTGGAATGCCGAACATGCCAGAAAAAAAAAAGACAAAAATGCAGTGCAGTTGAAAGAAATTCTGAAATCGACGTTTGCGTGATCGTCGTACTAATAATATGACGCCGGAACATACTGAAGCTGAATCTCAGCGCATGACAACTGTACATATTGCAGAGGCACAAAACACGACCGCCGAACAAAGGAATGAACACTGCGCTCGAGAATTTCAGAGGACTTTAACGAACCGACAAAAACAAACAAATGCTACACGTCATGTGGGTTTAAACCATGCAGACGATGAAAAGAGTGTAGCGAGACATTCATGTGGCACTCTTGAGCAAATTTGTGAATTTTGTAAAGCCAAAAACTTTGCCGGAGAAAGACCTACAGATGGTAAATTTCCTAAATGTTGCTTAAAAGGAGCAGTAAAATTAGATCCTATTCGCACTTTCCCATTAATTGAACAACTTACGAAATCAGCATGAGCATTCAAAAAACTTTATGGTTAACATACGGTCGATTAACAGTTCTCTTGCATTTGCATCGATGGAAGCACAAATGGCTCCTCCACCAGGTTATGGGCCTTATTGTTTTAGAAGAAATGGATCAATCTATCATCGTGCAGGAGCATTGCATCCTGATAATGGTGAACAGCGGAAATACGCGCAGTTCTACATATTGGATCCTGATGAGGCTGCTGCCCGAAGAGTGCAAATGCGAAAAAATAATGGGGCGATAAAGATCTGTTACAAATACTGAATACATTCATGACAGAAAATAATCCATTTGTGGAAGTATGTAAAATGCTTTGTGAAGTCGAGCAAAAGAGTATTCAAGATGCTCAAATGAATAATGCTGTTCCTTCTAATGTATCAATGGCTATTATTCAAGATCGTAGAAATGATCAAAGGCGTTATAATGCTCCAAGATCTAATGATGTTGCTATTATATTATAGACGATACTTAAGCTCTGATTCAATTGATGCCGACGGCGAAGAAAATACTGAATGTCATTATCCTATAGAGTTTTTAAATGAAGAAACTCCATCAGGAATGCCACTTAACACACTGAAGTTGAAGATTGGAGCTATTATCATGCTCCTGAGAAACCTCAATATACACAACGAAGTTTATGCAATGGAACAAGACATATAGAATGGAATTAAAAAACTAAAACCCAATTTGATCATTGCAGAAGTACTCACAGGCTCAGCATGTGGTAAAACTGTTTTTATTCTGCGAATTGACCTCGCACCTACTGATATAGACCTTCCATTCACATTAAGACGACGGCAATTTCCTGTAAAACTCGCCTTAGCTATGACCATTAATAAGTCTCAAGGTAAAACACTGGAGAAAGTAGCTATCCTTTCCTAAACAAGTGCTTACTGCTTAGCCATGGACAACTTTATATTGCATTGTCAAGAGTTCGACGGTTTGATGATGTCACAGTTTAAGTAGTCCATGGGCCAGAACAAGGAAAACTATTCCCAGATTCCAAAAAATATCGTTCACAAAGATATTTTCCGACGTCGTTAATAAACGCTTGAATAGCAATAAGCGATTTCTGGAACCCATTGTATTCTTATATAAACAGGCTTTACAGCTAGTTCTCTCATCAGTCATGTAAAAAACAATTGGCTCACCAGTCATGTAAAAAACAATTGGCTTGGAGGTGCCGGGGATTGAACCAGGGCCTTTCACATGCGAAGCAAACGCTCTACCACTGAGCTACACACCCTTTCCCATTGATTTCCTTTTGTAGGCAAATGACAGCTACAAAACTGGTTTCTTGTCTCCGCTGTTGGTGAATTTAGTTTGCCAACACGCGAGCGAGTGTCCACTTTCCTGCTTGTAACGCGCGCGCGCGTGTGTGTGTGTGTGTGTGCGCTGAGCCTGATTTCTGCACATGCATGCGGTGCACGTGCACAGGGACTCAAAATTTGGGGGGCCTCAAACTACCTCCAAAAATCAAATATATTTTCAAGTCCCTTTCATGTCAAATTAATGAAAAAAGGGACTGCTTTGTTAACTATTATCTGGGACAATATTGCAACGAATCAACAAAGTGAGCACTTCCCCGTAATCTTCCATGGGCAATTTGTCATTAGTTCTACCTTTATATGAGTCAATTATTGACTTCATCCTGAATTTTGTGAGAAAAAAATTCGAACTGTTCGAAAAAGAATCCAACCAGTTGCTACAGAAGAAAAATGGATTATGAATCCTCAAGAAGGAAGAAAATACCCAAGAGCCGATTTCTACATGATTCATCAACTCCAGATGTTGTTTTTTAATAAGCGAGATTCCTTCATCACTCAAACATTTTACGTAATATGTGACAATCATGGGCGCCGACAGGGGGGGTCACAGGAGTCACTTGACCCCCTGTAGAATTATTTTCCCCTTTATTATTATTTTTTTATTTTATTTATTACTTTTTTTACACTCACAGAACTGGACTACAAGGAAAGAGGGAGTTTGGGGCGTTTAATTTAATATCCCAATTTTATTGAAAATTTGGAATTGGAACTGTTTTTTTTTTTTTTCCAATTAAAGAAATAAAAGTAGTTTCAAACCCTAAGGATAAAATTAGCTTTTTTGTTTTCACGGGAAAAATGGCCCTTTTTTTTAACACACGACAGATTAAGTATTTCGATAAAAAAAAAAAAAAAAAAAAAAGTCACGGGAGGTAAAGATGTTTTTTTTTTTTTTAAATCACTCCGTCAAAGTTTAGGCGAAATAATGTAATAGCATTTTCTCGCCCCATTAACTTTCGGCGTAGGCGAATCAAGAAGTTTGCTCCGGGTGAATGGTATGTGGCCTGGCATTGTCCTGCAAAAGGTGTCAGCTGCGTGTGTTCTTTTGCACCTCCGATAAACACTTTGGAACCCATGCAGCAACAACCTTCCGATATCTCAGTTTCTCTGTGATAATGTGATGAACACGTTCCGTACTTATGCCCGTCGCCTCACTAATGAACCGCACAGTTGCTCGACGATTTCGTAACACAATGTCGTTCACTTTTGCACATGTTCCCTCATCCATCCCCTGGATCGAACGGTCTGGACGTGGAAGGTCCGCTGTACTGCTTCGTCTCCCTTCTCGGAATTCCTTGCACCAATTAAACACTGCCGTACGCTGCAAAGCTTCATCACCGTACACCGCATTTAACTGACGAACAATCTCTGCTGGCTGCACGCCTTCAGCACACAGGAACTGGATCACACACCGTTGCGCATGTCTGGAAGAATCCATCGCTGCACTAATTTTTTTTTTATTTTTTTTGCTGTTGTTTTACAGTGAGAGGCAATGCAATGCGTGTGGATAGATATAGTACAACGGCCGTTCCATAAAAACTGAGAGTAAAATCACACCAAATGAAGAAATATAGGTACAGCAAAATATATGTTATTTTTTCTCAATGTATCTTCCCTCGGATGTTATGCAACGATCTCATCGTTCAGTCCTTTTCAAAGCATGTGGCGAAGGCATTTTGTGGAAGCAGCTTCAGCGACTGCTGTATATAGCTTGAGTAACGCTAGCAACTATGCTGAATGTTGGCCACGGAACTTCTCCTTCATTGTCGGAAACTACCAGAAATCGCACGGGGCGAGATCAGGACTGTAGGCAGGATGTGGCATGATTTCAATACTGCATTTCGTAAGACTGCTTAACACAAGCAGCCACACGTGGGCTCTGGCTTTTCCTAGAGCCCCTGCTGCGTTCGAAGATGTCAATTATTTTGCTAGTGAGCTGCTGGAAGTGCTCATTGAGGTCAGCTATGTTCTGAACAATCTCGCTGTTCCTCTCTCCAAGGAGATAAGACAGTTTAGACTTCAGATCGGACCAGTCTAAGCTCCGGACATCGTACCTTTTCTGCCTTGGTGGGGTGGGAGAGCCCGCACCGATTACGAACGCTATTGTAAGGTGATCACTACGATTCTCGTCGTCTAGGACCCGGCAGTCCATGACTAACGATCTAGCTGAAACCCTTGCCAACGTTACATTTATGCAGGAAGATCCCCTCGCGCCTTGGAACGTGGAGGACTCCTGGAATCATTCAGAATCGCTAGATCGGCTGAGCAGCAGAAATCGAAGAGAGCTGCACCTCTCTCATCGAACTCAACCCCTCCCCCTCCAAAGACTGGATTCTTAGCGTTAATATCACCCGTTATGATTATTTCATGGCTCAATAACCTTGCGGTCAGAGCCGTTATCTCACTTGTCGCTTCCGCAACGTCTCCTGAGGGAGAGCAGTAGACGTTGATAACGAGAAACTTCGTGGTGTCACTCTCGATCCCAATTGCCACCACTTGGGAATTCATCCTAGCTCTAAAACCGGAGTGCTTCTTTTCTACACAACCGTGGCAGCCGAGAGGAAAAGATCCGGGAGGAGTGGGGGAATCCCGACACTCGACCATTTACGCAGTACGGCTTCTACAGGAGCAGGACTTTCACATTTCGCTCCCGAGCAGACACGAGAACCTGGGACGTCGCCGCCCTTGCGTGATGGAGTTTGATTTGTAGCACGTTGGTTCTACTGTTCGGTGTCTTACCCATAATTGGTTCGGTTTTTAAGCTGCGACAATTCTCTGAATAGGCATCGGCACTTACGATCCCAGCTGGAATCGGCAGTTTCCAGCTTGGTTTTGAATCTAGCATTTGCTTGAGTGCAGTTTCTGCACTTAGGTTCATTTTCACACTTGAAATGCTGATGGCCTGCTTCACCGCATTTCGAGCACCTATCCTGATCCTCGGTACACTTCTATTTAAAGTGACCAAAGCAGTTGTATCGGAATCAACGGACTTCCCGGAGATACTCCTTTAACGAGTGGACGGCCCACTCGAGGTTGAGCATACCCTATTTAGTAAAGGATCTGAAGTTTTGTGGCCGAACCTCTGACACCTAATGAAGTTTACTCCATTAGGCTTTAATTCAGAATTTCAGTGTGATACTGTCCTTCTCGATGTCAGGATTCTGGGAGTAAATCCTCTGTCCAACCTCCTCTTTTACGAGGTCAGCGTCTACCCCACAGATAATAATCTGAGGATTTCTCCTTTGGGGTTTTCTGGGCTGGTCGTTCTCCTTTAATAGCGGGTTGCTCTTAAGCTCACCCTCAAGCTTGGACACATCCTTGGATCTAGAGCACTCTACGAGGATCCCTACTTTAGCAACGTTTCGAACATTCTTAACCCCGATTTAGTGCTTCTAGGGGTCCACGTAGGACTGGATTTCCCTCTTAGTCTCCGCTGAGGTTGTACCTTTTTGCTTGGATATAGACGAGAAGCACATGTCTCTTCTCCTCTTTTCTTGGCTTTGGCGGGGGACTTGCCTGTTTGGTCTTAGCCACTTGGGCATAAGACCGAGGAGCCGAGTTGGGCTGCTCGCTCCTCCCTTTCCTTCATTCAGCTTGCACTCCAGTTGACTCATGAGAATCACCTGTCGGGTGCAGGCCTCTTGCCACATACCAGCGATTTTTTTGCAACCTCCCCTTGGCTGCGGGAGAGATCTTCCCACCTGAGGTGGCAACTAAGATCTATTCAATCGCCTGGTAGTAGGTAAACACCTGTTCTGAGAACTCCGACGGAATCTCGTTTTCCAGATCAGCTGGATCTGTGGAAGTCTAGGGCAAAGCCTCTGTCTCTCCACTCATGTTTTTGCTGAACGATAGCAAATGTTTCAAATACCATGCGGAACCGGCACCATGGGGCTCTCTGGATTTCCTAGACTTGGTTGGTCGTGCACAGGCTTTGGGCTAGTCCTGAGACTAGGGGGACCGGAACGACGGCGACGTACCCGTTAACTGTCGGAAGTAAGTATCATTCTGGATTGAGTTGGCTTGCCCTTAAAAGGGCAGTTAAGAATTCAAAGACCAACTCTGTCTTCAAGGCTACTTCTTATTGAAGAAAATGCAAAAAAGAAATCTCGGGAAAGCTTAGGCAGCCGCCTTTGATTCGCTTTCGCATTGCAGTCACAATTCCAAGGCAATGATACTCCCACGAACGGTTCCCACAGCGACTGGTCCAATCTTAGGTAACACGCTCATGTCCATATTTTTTTTTTTTTTTTTTTTTTGTGGAGGAAATAGCGAGGCCGTAAGTTTTGCTGCTCGCAATTGTCTTCCAGAAATAAAAGGAAAAATTGTCGCTCATAGTCGAGACAAATTCTGATGTCCATGTAAATCACAAGTGGGAAAGAAATGCACCAAGCGTGGTAAGTTCTTTAATAAGGAACTTTTTAAGACTTTTACACATGGCAATCCAAGGTTCAAGCCATTTTTGCATATAGTTTCATGAAAATGGATGCTTAATTATTTCTTTATAATGCAAGCTGTCATTCATTAAAACGGAAAGACCCATTTCTTCGTTCTGAAGTCTTTTTTTTTTTTTTTTCAGAACGATTAAGGATCTCAAAGAATGAATCATAATGGACTTTTATAAACGTGATGAATAATTATTGTAAACAAACCAGATCAGCCGCAAGATCCAGGAAAAAAACGAGAACTAGGTATCAACACCGAGGATTCAGAAAGGTGGAGTTCTAGAAAACGGAGCAAAATGAGAAAAGTTGGCAAGAGAAACAGATGATGATGTGATAAAAATAGCAAATGCACTTATTTTAGGGAATGCATAAGATAGCAGGTAACTGGCTTTTCAACGAGGATAGGACAAATGTTGTGTACAGAACTGATTATAAAACGCTTTTCTTCACTGAAACAAATTCTTTTCCCTCCGAAATCTTTTTATTTACAAGGTAAAAAGATATAGCAAACTGGCATTCTTACGAGAGATGGAAAAGACACGGGTCTCCAGCTCAAAATATCCCTTAGGACAGGGGTCTATGGGCAAACATGCCCAAGGCGGCACGCGAAAATATTTCGTTGGCATGCGGCATGCAGTGTCTCCTCCCCTTGATTCATTAAACCACACCCATAAATAAATAAATGTGCAATGATTATCATGCAAACGAAGCAGATGTTACTAAAAGATATTTTTGATCTGAATGTCGGGAATAGCTTAGAGAATTTTAGCAAGGGCGGAGTTAGCGATCGTTTCCAGCTTAAAGTGTCTTCAGAGGGAAGTACCCCAAACGAGGTCTACCAACCAGACAAGAAGAAAATGATATTCCATAAGGCTCGTTTAAGAAGGAGCGCGAAAAAATTCTCCCTGACTGTAACTCGAAGTGACATTAGTGGACAAACGAAGACCGGAGAATTCAACGACCATGTCAGCAAGCCCGATCACCTTTTTCTTCGAGCCAAAAACAAAGGGGACCTGTTGTTTTGCCTTCGTTTCTTGAGAGCGCCTACTCATGTTCCTTTCTTTGACTTATTCAAGTTTTACAATATGAACAAAAACTTACTATTTCACGTTATCATTCCTTATGTTGCTTATGAGGTACAATACTATTTTCAAGTGATGTTATTGTTCCATTGTTTTTTATTAATATTGATATTAATACACTTTTGAAGAAGCTTTCTAAAATACTGTCTTTTATTTCAAATATCTCCCTTTTTCTCAATTTGTTATAGTTTTGTTAACAGTAAAACAATGAATACACGTAAAGAAGAAAAAGAAAGAGGTCTCATCCTCTTTCTTTAAAAAAAAAAGTCCATTATTTTTCTTACTAATTCATTAATTTTCTTTCTTATGAATTATTAGTTATTAATAACATGTAATTCCCAAAGCTGTTCCATTCTAAATAATTCAGAAAGGTTATTGGTTGCCTGAACAAATTTCTTTAAGAATGGTTTTAAGCATTTCATGTTCTCCTTTTCCTTAATTTTTTTAAATGCAAATATAATAATAGTAAACGATAATCTGAATCAGATTATCGTTTACTATTATTATACAGTATTTGTATTTTAAAAAATGTTGTGCTCTCTTTTTCCTTAATAGTAAAATTTGTGTTCTCTTTTTCTTAATAGTAAACGATAATCTGAATGAGATGATCGTTTACTATTATTTTATTTAAAAATAAATTTGTGTTCTCTTTTTCCTTATTTTTTTTTAATACAAATACAATAATAGTAAACGGTGATCTGATTCAGATTATTGTTTACTATTATTATATTTGTGTTTAAAAAAATTAAGGAAAAAGAAAACACAAATGCTTGAAACCATTCTTAAAGAAATTTGTTCAGGCAACCAATAACCTTTCTGAATTATTTAGAATGGAACAGCTTTGGGAATTACATGTTATTAATAACTAATAATTCATAATAAGAAAAATTACTGAATTAGTAAGAAAAATAATGGACCTTTTTTATAAAGAAAAAGGATCGGACCTTCTTCTTGTTTACGTGTATTCATTGTTTTACTATTAACAAAACTATAACTAGGAGAGAAAAAGGAAGATATTTGAAATAAAAGACAGTATTTTAGAAAGCTTCTTCAAGAGTGTATTAATATTCTGATGCTCAAAACGTTCTCTTGCGGAATGGTATGCGAAGAATACCTTCATCTGTCCGACGACATCGATGCCGCATGTGTTCTACCTCTTGCAAATTTTTCTTTCGCTACTTGATAATAAACTATCAACCAACAAGTAATTGGACATCTGTGATAGCAAAGGAAAAGGAAGTTTATTCACCTTCAATAGTTGGTGGAGCCTCCATGAGCGGCGAATACAGCTGCGATCGTCCGGGGCATACTCTCAACCAGGCGTTGTACGACGGCTAGCGGTATTTTCTTCCACTCGGCTTAGAGAAGACAGGTCAGTTCCTTCACCGATTTCGGACGGTGGGGGCACTCCTTAAGTCGACGCTCCAACTCGTCCCAGAGGTGCTCGATAGCGTTAAGGTCCGGGATCTTCGCAGTACAGACCATTCGATTAACCCCATTGTCACCATACCAAGCAATGGTGGACCTCGCAACATGACAGGTGGTATTGTCATCCTGAAAGTAACATGGGTCCACCCCGTAAAACTGCCACGACGTAGGAAGCGCATGGTCATCCAAAATGGTTCAGTACGTCTCGGCGTTGAGTCTACCAGGAATTGCGACCAAGGGTCCCGTGCCATACCAGGAGAAACACCCCCATAGTATAATTCCACCGCCGCCGAACCTCACCGTTGGCGCAATACATTCCGGCAGGAGGCATTCTCCAGGCAGACGCCAAACCCAGACCGTACCATTCGAACGGTAGAGGGTGAACCTTGATTCGTCGCTCCAGAAAACCTGTTTCCGCTGTTCAACGGTCCACTGTCGACGTTCTTTGCACCACGTTAGCCGAGCAGCGCTATTGGACTGGGTGATCAAAGGCTTGTGGGCGGCAGCACGTCCATGGGAACCGAGCAGATGGGCTTCCTTACGGATAGTATTCATCGAAAGAACACTCCCGGATGCCTGTTGAAACTCCTCTCGGATGTGGCCCATCGATTTGGTGCAGTTCTTCTGAATTTCTCTGGCCAGCACCCGTCGGTCTCTAACTCCCAGTTTTGTGGGTCTGCCGGTTCGGGGCACATTTCGACAGTCACCTCTCATCTTCCACTTGCCAATCACGTAGGCCACTATCGATTTTGGGCACTTCAACTCGCTGGGTATGTCACGTATGGATAGGCCATTTCTATGATACCCGACTATTACACCTTTCTCGAAATCAGAGAGCTCCTAACTGCGTGGCATCTTGCATGCGACTGGTTGCGTTGTTGTTTCCCACACGATATTTAACAGCGGCGGCCGTGACGTGTATCAGGACCGCAGATATCGTCGATTGCAGGGGTGTCCAATTACTTGTTGGTAATAGTGTATGTTCTTTCATCAATATTTGAATAAATAGGTTTAATTTTCGTGTTTGGATATTTGACATATTGTTTACATAAAGCATTAATAAAATATGACCATTTAAAATGCAGCATGGCATCCCGCAATGCACTTGTTCGCGTAAACTGTATAGTCCACAGCTTTAGTGAGCACATGTTCGTTACTCCAAAAGTCTAGTGTTCAGAATACTGGTATATAACATATAACTAAAATGCATCACACAATGCATATTATGTACGACACACTGCTCAACATTGAAACTGCCCCTCCCAGAAAGCAGCGGCGGTCCCAAAAAAAAAAGGGGGGAGGGAGGGGGCATAAATTCCTGCATGTGCCGGTAATTAATTAAAATTGATATGTTATCACCCCCCAAAAAAATTCCGGTTATACCTGGGAGGGGGCGACCTAGAACCGCCACTGTCCGAAAGTCACCAGAGGCATTGAATATGAGGTGGGCCGCCCCGGTGGCGCAGTGGTCTAAGCGATGGCCTCTGATCATTCGTCCGAAAGGGGTCCGGGTTCGAATCCCGGTGAGGCATGGATGTTGCGTTTATTTTACGGCACTGGCTCTCTCCCTTCCCTGGAACCAGTGACCCTAAATTAGGGACGGGCGACTGCTTATAGCCCATTGAGTTGCTCATGGTGGTCGTTAAACCTCCAATTAAAAGAAATATATATATGAGGTGGATACGAGTTAATTTCCAAGGTAAAACTTCAGTTTGACAGGCTACAAGACAGTATCACGTGACTCACATATACACAGTCGAGTCATATTATTGTGACCAATTGCTTTTGACGTCAACAGCACGTAGCCAATGAAAAAAGTCACGTGTAGGGAGCTGGCTTGGAGGGTATATAAGGTGTGCTGTAGGCAATCTGAAAACATATCACTCATTGCTGTCATGGATAAAGGGAACGATTTATCAGATTTGAAAAAATGGGATGATTATCGGCTTTCGGGCGAAGGGTGGCACTATCTTTGAAACAGAGCAGTTTGTGAACTGTTCGCGAGCTGCTGTGGTTCAAATGTATCGTGATTGGAGACCAAGAGAAGCAGTCAAGGACACCAACTCTCAGCAATTTCCTTTAGGAATTTCCAACAACGATGTCGCACGCACCCTCAATAGTCAGGGCATCCCTGCAGAAAATATTTTCAGACTGCGACATCGGGAATCAGGTCTCCCAAGGGAACTGGTAACTTTCGACACAGCTGCTTGTCCGGTCCCAAACGAGCTCACATAGGATCCACTAAAGTCGACGTGGAGCTCTTCAACAGATACCACAACAAACTTCAAGCAAAAAATAAAAGGAGACTTGAATGACCCCCTTCCAGGCCCTCTGTTAGACCCTCCACTTCTTCTGTTCCTCGTAGGGATTCCCCCTCCCCCTCAGTTCGCTTAGGGAACTCGAGCTACATTATAAGCTAGAGTAAATTAAAGTCCTCAACTCCCTAAAAGTTCAATTCTGAACTTTTCTGCTTTCATATTCCTTCCTTCCTTTCTAGTGATGGCACCAGCAGAGCACCAAAATATGAATTGGAGCTCACTTGCAGTGGCGTCGGAACCGCGGGGGCAGAGGGGGCACTTGCCCCCGCACGCAAATGAGTGTGGGGGCAAAATATCACATTTGCCCCCTCAGTATTCTTCCTTTTCAAATTATATGTATGTTTAAGATTGGAAATCTGAAACATTCTTTTTTGTTTGTTAGTTTCGTTTTAAGTTCATTTTTAAAGAAAATGAGTATTGCTCTTCATTTTTTACCATGAACTATCTAGGAATCTGAATATACACTGGCGGAAAGTGAAAAAAGAACATCAAGAAGGAGACGTCTGATACCAACGAAATTTATACAGCATAATAGCGGAATACAGAGGATAACGTGATCAAAACATTATGGCAAAATACAACTGTATTTGCTGGTAAACTGGAAAATAACATTTCCATGTAACATGGTTAGTACGAGGTTGAACCGCCATGAACTGCGTCACACTGTGCAATTCTGGCACGGGGTCTGTCGTACAGATGTTGGATGTAAGTTTGGGGTATTGAGTTCCAAGCATCCTCAATCTGGACGCGTAAATCGGGGATGGTCGTGGCTGGCCGTGGAGACCGGATAAGTCGTTGTCCCATAAAATCCCACACGTGCTCAATGGGGGACAAATCCTGTGAACGTGCAGGCCATGGAAGTTGTCTCACACTCTGCAGTGCATGTTGCGTTGCACGTGCGTGTGTGGGCGTGCGTTATCTTACTGGAAAACACCACGATGGACCAACCTTACAAATGGCACAACAACGGGCTGAATGAAGTTATTGATGTAGGAGGTGCTGTTTAACGTACCCGGTATACAAATACTAGTTGTGTACGGGAGTGATAGCTGATCGCTCCCCACACCAGGAGACCAGGTGTAGGCCCTTCGTGTCGCTGGCGGATGCAAGAAGGGTGGAGACGCTTCCCTGTCCGTCTGCGAACACGCATATGGCCATCGGAGGCTCCCAAGCAGAATCTGCTTTCATCGCTGAACACGACAGATCGCCATTACGTTCTCCACTGCAGACGTTGGCGACACCACTGCAACCGTTCCTGACGGTGGGCTGGAGTCAGAGGTACACACATGCCTGAGGCACACGTGCACGTAGTCCTGCATCCAGTAGACGGTTGCGGATTGTTCGCACAGTCTCATCAGGGGCAACGGCAGCTCGGATTTGCGTGTCAGTGGATGTTCTGCTTGACAACGCCGCCGATCGGTCCGCTCATCAGTCCGTCTGTGACTCCCGGTTCCGAGTCTTCTCGTGTGGAAATGTTCCTCGGACCATCTACGCCACCATCATACCACCACCGACACCTCCCGTCCAATTCGCTCCACAATACGACGATACGACCACCCGGCCTCGCGGATTCTGACTAGACGACCTCGCTCAAAGTCCGATAACTGCTGAAATCGTACACGTCTTCCATGTCCAGGCATTGCAGCTTCTTCAGGGTCTTCGCACGTGTCCGTACGCCGACGACTGATTACATTCACTTCGCCGTACTCCTTAAATACTACAGACGATAATTTGCATATTATGCCGTGCTGTGGCGTAAGCGCTCACCGGTTGGTCCCGAAATTAACATCACACCTACTTACACTCGGCCCCATTAACATATGTAAATTTCATGATCGTGCGCCAATTCCTTCTTGGTGTTCTTTTTCACTTTCCGCCAGTGTATTTTTTAATGCCACTCCTGAGAGGACAAGAAATGCTAGAACCATCAAACAGTCCAGAGAGCTGGTTTCCTTTCGAAGAACAGCAACGTTTTGTGTCTCAATAGGTGTAAAAAATTAGTCTTCCTCTAAAAAATGAGTAAAAATAAATGGAAGTAGGGTGCGAAATAAGTTCCTTCAATGTTTAATTATAACGTTTACTGCTACAGTCCCTGCAGAATGCATATCAATCCGGAAGAATCAAAATCTATAGTTTAACGCCGTTTATGTGTACAGTTAGCTTACATTTAGAAACTACGTATATGGATATGAAAGTGTTTTTTTTATAGATGAATATTTAATCGAAAAAGAAATCAGCAAAATTTCGTAATGAAGTCAATACGTCTTCTTTTACTAGTAGTAGGATAAATTTTATGCCATGATAAAATATTTTGTTCTGTGACATCTTGCCCCCGCTGTCAAAAAAGAGTTCCGACGCCACTGCTCACTTGTAAATTACGGTAAATATACTGTATATTTGTACATATTTTTATTTTTTTAGGGAGGCCCCGGCCCCTATGGGGCTGCTCAAAAAATCTAAAAGCAGAACTCACAAAATTTTCGTCTACAATTTCCTGTAGTACAAACTCCCGTAATCAGCAATACTTTAGGTTATTCCTTATTGTCAACTGAATTGTGTTACTCTTATTGCACTTTTTTGCAGTTTGCTCTGTCTCGGAATCGGAGTCGGCTATTTGCCACGAACCAATGAAAATTCGCGAATTGCTCAACTTCGAAAACTCAACTATATACAGTATAAACGAGCAGTATATATATAGTTGAGTTTTCTTAATATAACAGTATTATTACTTTAATAATACTGCTATGTGTTACTACACCCCTAAAACTGCACCCCAGCCTAATTTATTGATTCCCTGTGTTTTTACTTAAAAACTATTCCCTAGCAGCAAATTGCACATATGACCCTGTTTTGCCCTTAAAACTATAAGAGAGCTATGTACCCCTAAACATGCAATACCTGCCACTCGGTAAAACCTAGCATGTAATTCTCCTAACCCGAACCTCCTACCTGTATTTTGTTGGATCTTAAAATCCCAGCGACCACGGTAACTCGTACCGAGCAAAACTCCATTCAAATCTGTCTTGTTCCCGGAGTCGGCATTCTGCCTCCTGCCCACGAACGAATGATAATTCACGATTTGGCACGATGCTGATTTTCGATCCCCAAGCATTTATTTATTATTTATTTACGATTTTTTCACTCTTCGGTATTAATTCCTCATCTAGTACACCACCCGCAGCTAAGGAATTGCCAAACCTCCCCAGGAATTACCAAACCCATTAGGAATTACCAAATAACCAACTCCAATAAAGCTCCCAGCGTCTCTCCGGTCGGACCCGCATCTCAACGGTTACCTCGTTGATTTCCCCTCGCCTTCTCCGCACCCAGCCATGCTTTCTAAATTCTAAATTAATGGTTGCCGCATGAAGGTGCTTTTTACTTAGCCACAGCGAAGGGAATTTTCCCACCTGCGACATACTCCTTAAACTCTAATACTTCACCTTTCCCTTATGAAAATATTTCTCAAGGCGCTCTGTCTGCTCTAAAAAATTTTTCATCCTTCAAGCCATACAGCAGTTGGTCAATTGGCTTCTAAACCTCCCGATTATTATACACTATCTACCAACAAATAATTGGACACCTGTGATAGCAAAGGAAAGCGAAGTTTATTCACCTTCAATAGTTGGTGGAGCCTCCACGAGCGGCGATTACAGCTTCGACCCTCCGGGGCATACTCTCAAATAGGCGTTGTACGACGGCTAGCGGTATTTTCTTCCACTCGGCTTGGAGAAGACAGGTCAGTTCCTTCACCGATTTCGGACGGTGGGGGCACTCCTTAAGTCGACGCTCCAACTCGTCCCAGAGGTGCTCGATAGGGTTAAGGTCCGGGCTCTGCGCAGTACAGACCATTCAATTAACCCCATTGTCACCATACCAAGCCATGGTGGACCTCGCAACATGACAGGTGACATTGTCATCCTGAAAGTAACATGGGTCCATCCCGTAAAACTGCCACAACGTAGAAAGCGCATGGTCATCCAAAATGGTTCAGTAGGTCTCGGCGTGGAGTCTACCAGAAATTGCGAACAAGGGTCCGTGCCATACCAGGAGAAACACCCCCATAGCATAATACCACCGCCGCCGAACTTCACGGTTGGCACAATACATTCCGGCAGGAGGCGTCTTCCAGGCAGACGCCAAACCCACACCCTGCCATCCGAACGGTAGAGGGTGAATTTTGATTCGTCGCTCCAGAGAACCTGTTTCCACTGTCGACGTTCTGTGCACCACGTTAGCTGAGCAGCGCTATTGGACTTGGTGATCAAAGGCTTGTGGACGGCAGCACATTCAAGATAACCGAGCAGATGGGCTTCCTTACGGATGGTATTCATCAAAAGAACACTCCCGGATGCCTGTTGAAACTCCTCGCGGATGTGGCCCATCGATTTGGTGCGGTTCTTCCGAATTTCTCTGGCCAGCACCCGTCGGTCTCTGACTCCCAGTTTCGTGGGTCTGCCGGGTAGGAGCACATTCCGACAGTCACCTCTCATCTTCCACTTGCCAATTACATAGGCCACTGTCGATTTTGGGTACTTCAACTCGCTGGATATGTCACGTATGGATCGGCCATTTCTGTGATACCCGACGATTACACCTTTCTCGAAATCAAAGAGCTCCAAACTGCGTGGCATCTTGCATGCGACTGGTTGCGTTGTTGTTTCCCACACGATATTTAACGGCGGCGGCCGTGAAAGTGTATATATATATACACTTATATATATATATCATCATCATCATCATCATCATTGTCAACCATTATCAATCCACTGCTGGACAAAGGTCTCCCCAAGTTTCCTCCACAACGGTCTGTCTTGTGCCAGTCTCCTCCATGTCACCCCTGCATACTTTCGAATTTCATCCACCCATCTCCCATGTGGTCTTCTTCTGGGTCTTTTCCTGTCCCTTGGAATCCAATCTAAAATTTCGGCTGTCCATCGATGATCTGTCCTTCTGGCAGTATGTCCAGCCCATTGCCATTTCAGGGATTTAACTCTGATCATGATGTCTTCCACTCTTGTCATTTTTCGGATCCACGAGTTCCTCTTCTTATCTCTCCTGGTTACACCAAGTATGCACCTCTCCATGCTGCTTTGAGTTGTCTGCAGCCTTTGTATGTCTCTTTTAGTTAAGGTCCACGTCTCTGCACCATACGTAAGCACTGGAAGGATGCATTGATCAAACACTTTTCTTTTAAGACATAATGGCATATTGCTCTTGAAAATTATGCTGTTTCTTCCAAAAGCTCTCCAGGCAAGTTTTGTACGCCGATTAATTTCTTCATCAATGTGACCCTCACTTGATATCTGCTGTCCAAGAAAAACGTACGTGTCTGTTATCTCCAGCTTTTCTCCATCAATCGATAAATCTTCATTTCTTGTAAAAGCATTGAACATCACTTTTGTCTTCTGAAAGTTCATTTTTAATCCCACTTCTTTACTCTTGTCAGCAAGTTCCTGGATCATACTCTGCAGCTCTGATGGGCTAGTTGCAAAAATGACTACGTCATCAGCAAAACGAAGGTGGGTTAGATAATCTCCATTAATCCTTATCCCCTTGTTTTCCCAGCTCAGTGACTGAAAAACACCCTCCAATGTGGCATTAAAGAGCTTCGGAGATATGGTGTCACCTTGTCTCACTCCCTTTCCAATTTTTATGTGTGTTGTATTTTCAAACAGCCTAATCTTTGCACTTGCATTTTCATAGATGTTATTAATAATATTAATGTATGCATCTTCAATACCGCAGGTTTTCAGAGCCATTGTAACTGCTGATGGTTTCACCGAATCAAAGGCTTTTTCATAATCGATAAAAGCCATGCACAATGGAAGTTCATATTCCCTCGCTCTTCCAATTAGTTCTCTCAGCACATGGATATGATCTATTGTGCTGTAGCCACTCCTGAATCCAGCTTGTTCTCTCGGTTGTGCCATGTCCAGTGTTACCTTCAAGCGGTGTGAAAGAACTTTAGTGAAGATTTTATAAACTACTGATAGGAGGCTGATAGGTCTGTAGTTTCCGAGATCCTCAATGTCACCTTTCTTATGTAGCAGGATCATTGTAGCGGTGTTCCAATCCTCAGGAATCTTTCCTTCATTAAGGCATCGAGTGAAAATTTGGGCGAGTACTGTTTCGATTTCTCCACTTGCTTCTTGTATGATGTCTACAGTAATTCCATCTTCTCCTGGAGCTTTTCCTCGCTTCATGTTCTTGATTGCATGTGCAACTTCTGCTGGAAGGACTGGAGGAACTCTAGTACTGGTATCTTTCATGATGTCTGGAGTGCATGTATAATCCCTTTCATATAATTTGGAGTAGAAATCTTTCACTCTTGTCAAAATTTCGCCTCTATTTCTTGTTACAGAACCATCTTCTTTTCTCAGTGCCATAATCTGTTTTATTCCCTTACTGAGATGTCCCTTTGCTATCTTTAGGCTTTGGTTGTTTTCAATTGCTTTCCTCACTAGTTCACAGTTGAATTTTCTTACGTCTTCAGTGATACTTTTTCGTACTGTCTTGCATAGCTCTATATATTCCACTTTGGAAGTCACATCTTCTTTAGTTGTCCTCATCTCTCTTCTTTTTTGCATCAACATTTTCGTTTTTCCTGATAATTTATTTACATGCAACTTGTTCTTAGACCCAGCTAATTTTGTTGCTGTTTCCATAAGAGCTTTGGTTACTTTTCTGTTAACTTCAGAGATGTCCACTTCTTCCGATGTTAGGCCTTCTAAAGCAGAGAACCTGTTCTTCAGTTCCAACTTGAAGGTATTATGGTGTTTTTTGAGGTTGGTTATGTCAATAGATTTTGTTTGTCTTATGAGCTTGCCACGTTCAAGTTTAGTGTTGAGGTGCATCTTACATCTCACCAATCTATGGTCACTACCTGTGTTGAACTTGTTTAGCACACTGCAGTCTTCTATGACGAATTTTTTGTTACACATAATAAAATCAATTTCACTTGTCGTCCCATTTGGATGTCTCCATGTCCATTTCCTGTGTGGCTTTTTCTTGAAGAAGGAGTTCATGATGAAAAACCCTTCTGCCTCTGCAAACTCAACGAGAGTATTTCCACGCTGGTTTCTGTTGCCGTGACCGAATTTACCTACTGAAGTTTCATTCTGTTGCCGTTGCCCTATTTTTGCATTGAAATCTCCCATAATTATTTTCAAGTGCTGCTTACCTTTATTATTCAGATGACAAATTTCCTCATAAAATTCTTCAATTTCTTCTTCAGGATGACTTGTGGTGGGTGCATAAGTTTGAATAATCTGAGCCTGGTATCTTTTCGAGAGTTGGATAACAAGCCGTGCAGCTCTGTCAGAGGAACTTTCAACTTCTACAACTTTATCCTTCAGTTTCTTGTTTATTATAAATCCAACACCACTAGTTCTGCCAGTATCTGTCCCACGATAGTAGAAGAGATGTCCACTTTTCAGTTCGATGAGATCTTCTCCTTTTCTCCTTACCTCACTTAGCCCCACGATGTCCCACTTGATCCTTTGTAGTTCCTCTTCCAATTCAAGAAGCCTTGAATCAGAAGATAAGGAGCGTCCATTGTACGTTGCCAAGGTCAGCATCAGATGGCAGCCTAGTCCGGTCCTCCGGGGATTCTTAGCACCCTCTGCCTTCATGTCGCACTGGCCGCTGCCTTGGCCAGGTACATTCCAGCTGCCGGAGACTGAGGGCCAAGATTTAAGTTGTGGAGTCATTTTGGAGGGGTTTGGCCATAACTCACCACGCTGGCCAAGCGGGTTGGTGAGTGTGGGATAGTATTTCCTCTAATCCCGATGGTATAGTTATACCGCTATTTGCGGTCGTCAGAGCCCCTTTAGTAGGAACAGGATGCACCACGAGAAGGCGGGGTTGACATTTGTCAAGGAGAGGCTGTGATGTTACGCATCACCTGACCTTACATCCCACACTTATATATATAGTGTATATATATATAGTGGGATGTAAGGTCAGGTGATGCGTAACATCACAGCCTCTCCTTGACAAATGTCAACCCCGCCTTCTCGTGGTGCATCCTGTTCCCACTAAAGGGGCTCTGACGACCGCCAATTGCGGTATAACTATACCATCGGGATCAGAGGAAATTCTATCCCGCACTCACCAACCCGCTTGGCCAGCGTGGTGAGTTATGGCCAAACCCCTCCAAAATGACTCCACAACTTAAATCTTGGCCCTCAGTCTCCGGCAGCTGGAATGTACCTCAGGGGTGACATGGAGGAGACTGGCACAAGACAGACCGTTGTGGAGGAAACTTGGGGAGACCTTCGTCCAGCAGTGGATTGATAATGGTTGACAATGATGATGATGATGATATATATAGTGTATATATATCATCATCATCATTGTCAACCATTATCAATCCACTGCTGGACGAAGGTCTCCCCAAGTTTCCTCCACAACGGTCTGTCTTGTGCCAGTCTCCTCCATGTCACACCTGCATACTTTCGAATTTCATCCACCCATCTCCCATGTGGTCTTCTTCTGGGTCTTTTCCTGTCCCTTGGAATCCAATCTAAAATTTCGGCTGTCCATCGATGATCTGTCCTTCTCGCAGTATGTCCAGCCCATTGCCATTTCAGGGATTTAACTCTGATCATGATGTCTTCCACTCTTGTCATTTTTCGGATCCACGAGTTCCTCTTCTTATCTCTCCTGGTTACACCAAGTATGCACCTCTCCATGCTGCTTTGAGTTGTCTGCAGCCTTTGTATGTCTCTTTTAGTTAAGGTCCACGTCTCTGCACCATACGTAAGCACTGGAAGGATGCATTGATCAAACACTTTTCTTTTAAGACATAATGGCATATTGCTCTTGAAAATTATGCTGTTTCTTCCAAAAGCTCTCCAGGCAAGTTTTGTACGCCGATTAATTTCTTCATCAATGTGACCCTCACTTGATATCTGCTGTCCAAGATAAACGTACGTGTCTGTTATCTCCAGCTTTTCTCCATCAATCCATAAATCTTCATTTCTTGTAAAAGCATTGAACATCACTTTTGTCTTCTGAAAGTTCATTTTTAATCCCACTTCTTTACTCTTGTCAGCAAGTTCCTGGATCATACTCTGCAGCTCTGATGGGCTAGTTGCAAAAATGACTACGTCATCAGCAAAACGAAGGTGGGTTAGATAATCTCCATTAATCTTTATCCCCTTGTTTTCCCAGCTCAGTGACTGAAATACACCCTCCAATGTGGCATTAAAGAGCTTCGGAGATATGGTGTCACCTTGTCTCACTCCCTTTCCAATTTTTATGTGTGTTGTATTTTCAAACAGCCTAATCTTTGCACTTGCATTTTCATAGATGTTATTAATAATATTAATGTATGCATCTTCAATACCGCAGGTTTTCAGAGCCATTGTAACTGCTGATGGTTTCACCGAATCAAAGGCTTTTTCATAATCGATAAAAGCCATGCACAATGGAAGTTCATATTCCCTCGCTCTTTCAATTAGTTCTCTCAGCACATGGATATGATCTATTGTGCTGTAGCCACTCCTGAATCCAGCTTGTTCTCTCGGTTGAGCCATGTCCAGTGTTACCTTCAAGCGGTGTGAAAGAACTTTAGTGAAGATTTTATAAACTACTGATAGGAGGCTGATAGGTCGGTAGTTTCCGAGATCCTCAATGTCACCTTTCTTATGTAGCAGGATCATTGTAGCGGTGTTCCAATCCTCAGGAATCTTTCCTTCATTAAGGCATCGAGTGAAAATTTGGGCGAGTACTGTTTCGATTTCTCCACTTGCTTCTTGTAATGATGTCTACAGTAATTCCATCTTCTCCTGGAGCTTTCCCCCGCTTCATGTTCTTGATTGCATGTGCAACTTCTGCTGGAAGGACTGGAGGAACTCTGGTACTGGTATCTTTCATGATGTCTGGAGTGCATGTATCATCCCTTTCATATAATTTGGAGTAGAAATCTTTCACTCTTGTCAAAATTTCGCCTCTATTTCTTGTTACAGAACCATCTTCTTTTCTCAGTGCCATAATCTGTTTTCTTCCCTTACTGAGATGTCCCTTTGCTATCTTTAGGCTTTGGTTGTTTTCAATTGCTTTCCTCACTAGTTCACAGTTGAATTTTCTTACGTCTTCAGTGATACTTTTTCGTACTTTCTTGCATAGCTCTATATATTCCACTTTGGAAGTCACATCTTCTTTAGTTGTCCTCATCTCTCTTCTTTTTTGCATCAACATTTTCGTTTTTCCTGATAATTTATTTACATGCAACTTGTTCTTAGACCCAGCTAATTTTGTTGCTGTTTCCATAAGAGCTTTGGTTACTTTTCTGTTAACTTCAGAGATGTCCACTTCTTCCGATGTTAGGCCTTCTAAAGCAG
This sequence comes from Macrothele yani, assembly GCA_039090855.1. Classification (NCBI taxonomy): domain Eukaryota; kingdom Metazoa; phylum Arthropoda; class Arachnida; order Araneae; family Macrothelidae; genus Macrothele; species Macrothele yani. Next base: position 121,354,394 of record CM077004.1, on the reverse strand, counting down.
AGAACCTGTTCTTCAGTTCCAACCTGAAGGTATTATGGTGTTTTTTAAGGTTGGTTATGTCAATAGATTTTGTTTGTCTTATGAGCTTGCCACGTTCAAGTTTAGTGTTGAGGTGCATCTTACATCTCACCAATCTATGGTCACTACCTGTGTTGAACTTGTTTAGCACACTGCAGTCTTCTATGACTGCAGTGTGCTAAACAAGTTGTCTCTACTAAGTAGTGTATATATATATACACTACTTAGTAGTGTATATATATATACACTACTAAGTAGAGACAGTAATAAAAAAATATTTAACAAATACTAAGACAACAAAGAAAACCTCAAAACCCAACAGGCATGAGTAAAAAAGAAAATAAAGTAATAGCAAACCTGAATGTAGAAAGTGTCGAAAATGCCGAGCCTCGGCTTTATTAAGGACCAGCAAAACGCTGCATTTCCTCACTTCCACAAAGACCTAGTTGGAAATGGGTTTCTGCAAAGTCATAGATGCAAGTTTAAAGCCCACTAAAATTTATAATTAGCAAACCTCCTCAGAGTCGCATGAAGAATAATTTAGTTAAAGTTTTTGCATGCATCTATAACTTTCCTGGCTCAATCCACGCTCGTCATCTGCCACAAAAAACAGAAAAACGATTACAAAAATCATAAGTTGTGAGAGGGTCTGAACAAATCACAGAATTATTCAGCCAAAACACGCTGCTGAGCATCTAAGCCGCCTGAGAGAGAATTTAAACATTAATAACAGTACTAAAAGTACTACAAAGTCTTATTCTTTGTGGTGAAAAAACAAAAGAATAAGAATTTTCAACAGGGTCCTGAGAGTAAACAGGATTTTTGTACCCATAACTTCCGCAAAAACGGACATCACAAGAACAAAAAAAAAAAAAAAAAAAAAAAAAAAAAAATAATAATAATAAAAATTAAAATGACGCTTTGGAAAAATTACATGAAGTTAACAATTAGTTGCAATATTTACAAAATATTTCAGGAGTGTTTTAAGTGTATAATAATGTAGTTTTTATGTTCCTACCAACAATGAAAAAAACATCGTTCACAACAAGTACAATAAAACGGCTAACTACTCAAACTAAGTGCTCAAAAACACGCATAATTTCCAAGTTAAGTGAAAGAGAAAACTCATAAAGTTAGTACAACTGCTTGCACCAATTGCCTAATGAGAAAAAAATAGAAAATTTTCGCTTTGAATGTTCATTAGTAATCCCAGAAAGAAAAAAGTAAATGAACAAAGATTAGAGCTTACCTACTATGACTCTCCCTTGCTCCAGTGATCCAAAAAAATGGCCGACCACCCTCCTCGCCACTTCCTTAGAAGCAGGGGTGGTGGTGGGGGAGGTTCCTAAGTCTTCTCCGCAGAAAAAAGACGCTGCCCGTTAAATTTCTACCAAGAGAAATACACAACTAAGAATGAAGTCCTGCTTGTCCAGATACAGTAGAATAACTCTCCAGAATACACGAAAAATATTATCAAATATACTTGTAGTGCATTTAATAACCTTTATAGAAGACCACATAGGAGATGGGTGGATGAAATTCGAAAGTATGCAGGGGTGACATGGAGGAGACTGGCACAAGACAGACCGTTGTGGAGGAAACTTGGGGAGACCTTCGTCCAGCAGTGGATTGATAATGGTTGACAATGATGATGATGATATGTATTTAAATACCTTAGTGTACTTCTACAGACACTACCAGTACCTATTTTTTTTAAAGTAAGTTTTACCATTTTCAGGTTAGTTATTCTAGTGAGAGAATACCTAGTTTACTTTTAATTTATTTTTCATTTTATTTTTTAATCAAATTATAAACTTTTTTTGTGTGATTTTTTTTTTGCATTATTTTATTTTTAATTTTTAATAGGACTGTCCTGTCAATAGCACTAAAAGTTCATTTTTGTAGTTAATATGTATCCTCCAGACCAACTTCCAAGAAGTCTTTCATTGGCCAGAATCATTTTATTAACTGTGCAGAAATTAAAACAGATCTTCTAACCTAACCCTATTATTCAGAACAATTTTCCTTAATATTCTTTTTATGAAAGGAGCTGGAATCTTGTTTTCCTGTTTAATAAGATTCTAATGTGGTTATTGAAATCCAAATTGTTGCTGCAAGTTCTTGAAATTCTAAGTACCTGAGAAATTAGTACATTCTCAATTACTTTGGTCGAGATGTTATTGTTCCAGTGCAGATATTTTATTACTTTGAAAGGAAAATTAACTCTTTTATCAAAAAGGCTGATGGAGGGGTTACCTCTGTTAAGTTTAATGCTTAAGTCTAGGAAATCTAGTTCCTGATTACTGTGGTTGGTTTTACATAAGTTAAGAGAGCTAGGATAGATATTTGTAAAATCACTTTCTATAACTTCTGAATTATTTATACAAAGCAAATCGTCAATATATCTATAAGTGTATAAGTAGTTATCTGAGCACGAGGAGCTATTTTTAATGAACTTATATTCCTTAAAGAACAGGAATAAATTAGCCACGCTTGTAGAGTGAGCTACTCCCATGGGTATTTCGTTTACTTGCTTATAGAGAGTATTATTATATAAAATATGGTTATTGTTTATGCAACAATTGAGATAAGAGTTCCAAGCACCTACATTAACAAATTGGTTAAGCTTAAATTCTACATACAGTTCTTTAAAGGTAGTGGTGATATCTGAAAGAGGCAGATTAGTATATAGGTTCTCGAAATCATAACTATTAATATCAATGGGATTTATGTTGAGTATAGTGGAAATTACTTCTCAATTATTATTTATTATCCAAAAACCTCTGTACTTCATATTAGTACAGTTACTTATGTGTTTTAAGATCCTCTTCAAGATTGCCTCAAAAGCTTGATCAATATCCTTTTTATGACTCCTAACTCCACTAGCTATGAACCTAAACCTTAACGAATGAAACTTAACAGTTGCAAAAAGAAAGGGAAATTCAGGTTCATATCTCCTCATTTGTGGAATTTTAAGCTTCTTGAAGAAGGCCTTAAAACGATTTTCAAGCTGTTTATATATATATACTTGCCTGGTTGTCTGTCTGTCTTACCACTATTCTGAAAACATATCACTCGTTGTTGTCATGGATAAAAGGAGCGATTTATCAGATTTTCAAAAATGGATTATCGACTTTCGGGCCAAGGGTGGCAGTGTTTCTGAAACCGTTCAGTTTGTGAACTGTTCGCGTGCTGCTGTAGTTAAAAAATGTATCGTGATTGGATAAATGGCACTATTGCGAGTAAGCGACTTGAAAACTGCGGAGCACCACGTGCCATTGATGTGAGAAGTGCGTGAGGGCCCATCGACACGCTACAGTGGAGCAACTCACTGGCCGAATGAACTAGGGGGCTACCGGAAGTTTGCTTAAGTAAAACGACAATTGGGACTCTGATGGGACTTCGATGCAGACGAATGGTCACTGCACCTATGCAAACGAAGGTGCATTGGCAGAAAAGGCTTACATTTGCACGACCTCCACTGATTGGCAAAGGATTGCCTTCTCCGACGAGTCACGTTTACTGCTTCATCGAACGGATGGACGTTGGCGTATAAGGCGAGAAACATCGGAGGACAGACTCTTCAACCATTGCTGGAAGAACATAAGCTTGAGGGGGCAGCGTCATGGTCTGGGGAATGTTTTCGTGGCATTCCCTGGGTCCAGTCCACTCATACCTGTGGAAGACACTATGGACCGAATTCGTTATGAATACATCCTTGCAGACCACGTACACCCATACATGCTGATTGTCTTTCCTGGGGCGGATGGGATCTCCCAGCATGACAATGTGACGTGTAACACAGCTAGAAATGCCCGAAAGTGGTTGGAAGAGCGCGATGAAGAGTTGAAAGTACTTCCCTGGCCCCCTGATTCCCCAGACTTAAACCCAATTGTGCATCTGTGGGGCCACCTCGATCGTGTTGTTCGCTCTATGGATCCTCCACCACGCACTTTCCAGCAGCTGTCAGATGCACTGCAGTCAGCATGGCTCCACATATACGTGCGAACACCTTCCACCACCTTATTGAGTCAGCCCGTCTAGCTGCAGTCCACGCTGCACACAGCGATTACTCTGGATATTAGCTGGTGGTCACATAATGTGACTCGACTGTTTATATAATATCAACGCTTCACAATCTATTAGCAATCTCTCTTCATCTCCTCTACTCTACTTCACATTCAATGTCGTCATTTTATATTGCTCTGACTCACTGTCATCTTTGTCAAAAATGTAAAAGCTGTTCGGGGAAATAGTGTGCAGTTCAACATTTTAACCAAGAAGTAACAAAATTTACATAAGAAAACATAAAGTTAAACAAGTTAGTAAAATCATGCAATGCATTGATTATGATATACTTTCCAACATACCAGAAATTATTACTCAAGTTATGTGGATAATGGCTGTGGAATGAATTTCGCTCCTGTGTCCTGGACTTTGACCCCATTTCGATGATATTCAACAGAACCAGTTCACTATACCTCCGGAACAACATGATAAAGTTTTGTTGCAATAGAACCAGTTTTACGCAAGTTATGAGAATAATGGCTGTGGAATAAATCTGGCTTTTGTGCAATGACCTTTGACCCCATTTCGTTGATATTCAACAGAACAGGTTCACTATACCTCCGGAACAACATAATAAAGTTTTGTCGCAATCCAAGCATTTTAGGTAAATTATGATGCACAAGGGCAATGGAATGGATCTCACTCCAGTGTCCTGACCTTTGACCCCATTTCGCCCATTTTCAATAGGGTTCGTCCCCATTGGCTCCCTACCACATACTAAAATTTCATCGAAATCGAACCATTTTCACGCAAGTTATGACGCGTAAGGGCAATGGAATATATCCCGCTCTTATGCCCTGCTTGACCTTTGACCCCATTTCACCTATTTTCAATAGGGTTCGTGCCCAGGTGGTTCCCTACCACATACTAAAATTTCATCGAAATCGAACCATATTTTACGCATGTCATGACGCATAAAGGCAATGGAATGGATCCCGCTTTTATGTTCTGACCTTTGATCCCATTTTCAATAGGGCTCGTGCCCAGGTGGTTCCCTACCACATACTAAAATTTCATCGAAATCAAACCATTTTTACGCTAGTTATGACGCATAAAGGCAATGGAATGGATCCAGCTCCTATGTCCTGACCTTTGACCCTATTTCATCCATTTTCAATAGGGTTTGTTCCATTGACGGCTCGTGATAAACTGAGAAGGGGGGGCTGCATCTCAATATTGTAGATATCGCTTCGAATAAGCTAAATTACTGAGCCTGTGCTGATGCTGTCCGTTTAATAATAATAATAATATATATATATTGTGAAAGAAATACGGGATTACGCCATATAATCAAAATTTGTATATATATATTGATCGAAAGTGTGTTTTTTTTACAAGAAATGAATATTTAGATTTTATATTTAGCGATTGATAGGGAATAGGGAAAATGTAGAGGTACCGATACCTAAATTACGCAACAGATATTAAGCGATGGCCACATTGCCACATTTATGAGGAAAATAATCGAACTATAAAACTTGGTCAGATGCATTATTTCTTAAAAAGAAACTGATTAATCAGTGCATCCTTCCAGTTTTTACGCATGGAGCACAGACATGGACGACCTGAACTAAAATAGACATACAGATGTTGCAGACAACTGAAAGAGGCATGTAGAGATGCATGTTTGATGTTACCAGGAAAGATACAAATACACTGCTGGCCACCCAAAATGCAACACCAAGAAGGAAGCATCCGAATGGCCTGAAATTCGCAGCATGCGTCACCCGCGAGAGGACATGCAAACGATTAGCATTGTAGGGCATATGCAAATCATGTGCACCCGGCACGCCACCGAGAAGCACTATAAAAAGGCTGCACAGAAGGCGGGGTATAAGTACTGGAAGTGTGTTGTGCTGCCGGACCTGCGCGTGGGAAGCTTCCTGATGCCTCGTCGCAGAATACGACAGTCATTCCAGCACGTTTCGGTGTTCGACAGAGGACGAATAGTGGTTATCGCGACAGCGGTTTATCGTACCGAGACATCGGCGCCAGTGTGGGACGACATCCAACCATAGATGAGGCGAGTATGGATTCGGTGGGTGCAGGAGGGACGGACGGACCGACGTGAGTGATTGCCGCAGCCGCGGCACACCGCCGAACCAGAGGACCGGCATGTTGTGCGGCGGGCATTGACGGATCGCACCGCCACATCACGAACGTTAGCGCAGGAATTAGAGTGTGCTGCGCAACAACCTGTGTCAGCACGTACCGTTCGACGTCCTCTGCAGGAGTGGGGACTTATCGCACGGCGCCCATTGCTCCGATTACCATTGACGTTACACCACCGGCGAGTGCGGCGTCAGTGGGCCGTTGAACGCCGCACCTGGACTACGGAATGGTACGACATTGTCTTCTTCGATTAATCCCGCTTCTGCCTGCAACACCACGATGGTCGGATCCGCGTGTGGCGGCACCGCGGCGAGAGACTGTATGACGCCTGCATTATGAATCGCTATATCGGTCCCTCGCCTGGCGTTATGGTTTGGGGCGCAATTGGTTATGACACCCGCACCCCTCTGGTACGCATCGCCGGTACACTCAACAGCCACCGCTTCATCTCCGATGTTTTGGAGCCTGTAGTCCTCCCTTACCTGCTGGACCTGCCAGCGGCCACGTTTTAACAGGACAATGTGCGCCCGCACGTGGCACGCATCGTGCAAAAATTCTTCACGGCCCACCAAGTGTCACTGCTGTCGTGGCCCGCCTGTTTTCCCGATATGTCGCCCATCTAACACGTCTGCTCGCTGATCGACAACCGAGTGGCCCGGCAAGCACCACCCGCGGCGTACATGACCTTGACGAACTGTGGCAGCATGGCAGCCTGATGAACTGTGGGAACGTGTGGAAGCAGCCTGGACCGACATACCCCAAGCCCACATCCAAAGCCTCTTTCGTTCTATGCCGCGGCGTGCAGCGGCCGTTATTGCCAGCCGTGGGGGCTAAATGAACTATTGATGTCTGCGCATTCCGCAAGTCGCACGGGCCTGTAAGCTCAATCGTTTCATCTTTGTATCTGTTGTTATGTGTCGAGTAGATCTGGCTTTGCTATCTCGTGTCTTTCTTGGTGTTGCATTTTGGGTGGCCAGCAGTGTAGAAACTCGTGGATCTGGAAAATGACAAGAGTGGAAGACATTATGATCAGAATTCCTGAAACTGCAATGAGATGGACATATTGCTAGAAGAAAGAGCCACTGACGGAGAGTTGAAATATTGAACTGGATAGCAAGGCAAAAAACAATACCCAGAAGATGACAAGAGGGAGATAGGTGCATGAAATTCGAAAGCATGAAAGAATAAAGCTCAAGGCTGACTGTTGTAGAAGAAGAAACTTGGAGACTCTCATCCAGCAATGGATTGATAGTGGTTGCAAATTTTATATACATGCATATACGTATATACACAGTGCGTCAAAGAATTTTTAAGACTGGCGCTAGATTTCAGCCTACGGTGGTGCCACCAGTGTGATCACGAATGCGTTATGAACCGTGACCATCTGCTTGCTTTCTGCCAAAAGTACTGCGCAGTTGTTAAAGTAACTCAAACGAAACGGCCGTTCATTAGAGAAGTAAAATTTGTTTCATGTTGAATTATTAAGATGGAACAAAGGGCTGTTATTAAATTTAACTAAAACCTTGGTAAAAGTGCCTCGGAAACGTACCAAATGATGATACAAGTTTACGGTGAGTTTTGTTTAAGTAGATCAAATGTTTTCCTGTGGCACAAACGTTTTTTGGACGAAAGAGATACGATAGAAGATGATAAGCATACCGGAAGACCAAGTTCATCTATAGGACACCTGAGATTATTGAAAAAGTGCGTGATTTCGTGGCAGACTATCGATGTGCGTCACTAAGAATAATGGAAGAGTTTTTAAATATCAACAAAGAAACGATTCGAACCATCTTGCATGAAGATTTGGGAAAAACAAAAGTCTGTGCTAAATTTGTTCCACAAAAGTTAACCAATGAACAAAAATAAAGGAGAAGTGCACATTGCAGAAACATCATTTCAGTCGCTGAAAATGATCCAAACTTCTTAATATTGATTGTTACAGGTGATGAAACACGGTGTTTTCAATGTGATCCTAAAACAAAGCGACAAAGTGTGGAATGGAAGTCAAAAAACTCACCACAAGCCAAAAAAAAAAAAAAAAAAGCAAGAGAAGTTCCATCGAAAATCAAAACAATGCTCATTACATTCTTCGATAGTAAGGGTATTATCCATAAAGAATTTGCTCCAAGTGGACAAACAATTACTGGTGAGTTTTATTTAAATGTTTTGAGGCGTTTAATGGGCAGAATTAGTCGCATTCGTCCAGAATATCGAGATGAAAACAGTTGGTGTTTGTTGCACGATAATGCACCCAGTCACACCTCACTTCTTATTCGTAGATTTTTGGCAAAAAATAACGTCTGTGTGTTGCATCATCCACCGTATTCACCTGATTTAGCACCCTGCGATTTTTCTTTATTCCCAAAACTTAAAATGACGTTAAAAGGGTGTTACTTTGATAATATTTCGACCATACAAACAGCTTCGACGCGTGCTTTGGAGGCAATTCCGCAAAGTGAACTGGAACAGGCATTCGAATCATTATTAAATCGCTGTAACAAGTGTATTGAAGCCGGGGGACTCTTTTTGAATAGCAAACCGAAACAAATTATAATTTCTTGTTTCTATTTCATTTTACAGACCCAGTCTTAAAAATTCTTTGCCACACTGTGTATATACACAGCATGCATATGTATATACACTGCCGGACAATTGCTAAGAACGGATGACAATAGCAACGATAGCAACCATAAAATGGAAGGCAGAAAAATGTGGAAATTAGCATAAGTGCGGGATACAGTAAGACGTGTTGTGCGTATGGAAATTTTGGATTGCCGAACTTGTTCGTGACGTCATAGCGCTGAAAAGAGATATAAAGGATTTGACGCGTATTGACCGTTGTTGTTCAAACGCAAAGTTGAAAGTGAAAGAATCAATTGACGAACTTTCAATTTTCAGTATGTCTTCCCGACATCACCTAGATGATTTTACGCGTGGCCGTATTATTGGCAAGATTGAAGAAGGGCGAAAAATAACAGATGTTGCCAGGGAGTTCGACGTCAGCCACAGTGTTGTTTCAAGGCTTTGGAAATCATTTCAAACAAATGGAGAGTGTAGCAAACGTCACGGGGGCGGTCGTGTTCGCAGTACGACACCTGCAGAAGATCGGTACATAGTGCTATCAACAAAAAGACACCGGCGCAGCACAGCTAGTGAGGTATCAAATCTGTTTATGGCTGCTACTGGCAAGCGGATCTCCCGAAAAACTGTCGCCAGACGTTTGCATGAAGGAGGACTATACGCCCGCCGTTCTGTTGTGTGCATCTCATTGTCCAGACGTCACCGTACCGCCCGTTTGCAATGGTGCCATCAACATCACAATTGGACTGATAACGACTGGTCTGCTGTCCTCTCCTCAGATGAGAGTAGATACAGTCTATCGTCTGATTGTCGACGACAACTGATCTGGCGTGATAGTGGTACTGCATATTGTCCAGCAAACATACAGGAAAGGGACCGATATCCGACATGTAGTGTCATGGTATGGGCTGGCATCATGATCAATGGCCGTACGTCCCTCTATGTGCTTCCAACTGGGACTATGACTAGCCAACGATACATTAATGATGTTCTGCTACCTCATGTTCGCATGTTCCGTGGTGTTGTCGGTGATAGATTCATTTTCGTGGACGACAACGCAACATGTCATCGAACAGTCGCTGTACAGGAGTGTCTTGAGAGCGAGGATAGTCAACGCCTCGTAAGGCCAGCACGTTCTCCAGATCTGAATCCCATTGAAAATGTGTGGGATGCTTTGGGGAGGAGTCTTGCTGGTCGCCAATGCCCTCCAATAAACAAGGACACCTTCATCCATGCACTATAGAGGAATGGGATAAATTACCCCAACAGCTGCTTGATAATGTTGTGCAAAGCATGACACGACGTGTGGAATCTGGCATCGCCCTCCATGGTGGCCATATCCCGTATTGATATCTTACGCCGGAACGCCTGCGGACGTTAAATGAATTTTTTCACGTTTACGTATTCTGCACAAAATGGCCTGTTTGTCCCTTGAACACGTTCCAAAGCCTTCTGGATTTCAGAGCACAATAAATTGTCTTTCTTGTAATGTCCTGGCATTCTGACATTTTTTTATTTCACTTGGCATCCAACCACACTTACTTTTTTATGCGCTATATAGCCGTTTGTGATCCGTCCTTAGCAATTGTCCAGCAGTGTATATACAAGTATATAAGGATAAAAAATGTAAAAAAATTAATGCGTGTGGCAGTGGCAGCGGAGACACACACTCAAGGTCATGTACGCATTCTCAAGTGTCTCATTGTGACCCCGAGAAATATGAGAATAAATATTTTTCCTTCTGATACACTCCCTTTGAAACTTCGACTCGATACCAACCACTGCAACTTGGACGGCGATGAAAAACGTTTTGTAGAATTTTGAAGAGTCTGCCAGAATTTCGTGATGAGTTGTTATTGCGATACTCACACACCGGCATTCTCTTTAATAAAAACGGATTGGAAACATATTCTGTCCAGTTTTAATTTTGAAGCCATGATAAAATTTAGTGTAGAAAAATTTGTTTTCCAAAATTTACCAACTTCGTAAATTTTCTAAGCAATGATATCTGATTAAATGTTCTTTTCAAAGTAATTAAGTATAATGCACTACCTCAATTGAAATGCGCAGCTTCTTTTGGGGAGGGAGGGGGAATGCAGCAGAAAAAAAATTGTACCCAGTGGAGTGACTTCAATGATTTTTGGTGAATAAAAATTTACGTGAGTTTAAAAGCGAAAATTTCGTTGTGCTTGGTAAGTGAAGAAATCAATTTTGTGCAAGTATTTCGCTGCAGAAATTAATCTCTCTCTCTCCCTCTCTTTTTTTTTTTTTTTTTTTTTTTTTCAATTTATCCGATACTGAATTCTATTCTTAATCGCAATTTGTTCACATGCCCATTTTGAACAGAAGAGAAAATATAAGTAAAATTTTTTTGCAAAAGTCCCGGCAACTGAGTATTTGTTATTAGCAAACACAAATATTTTACAGTTCGATGGTGCTAGAATTATTACGTTGAATAAAAGCAGGAACAAACCAAAAATTGGAAGGAAAAAAACAAAACCAGATTGAGTAATACATTCAAACATACCTTATTTAATACTTTACTTCAACATTCGTCATTATTTTAATTCATTCCCCTATTTTATTTCTTATTCGGAAGCACAAGAACCGTATTATTAATCAACAAAGCACACAGGCCCTTCGATGCATTCCCACCCAAAGAGAGACTGCATTCGCGAGCAACCCGTGCTAGCGAGACTGCCATCAATGCAGTCCCCAGGGAAGTTTTATTCAAAGGAAACGAACTGATGTGGGAATAGACAGAGTTTCCCACATGAGTTGGTTTCAACATCCGTCAGGGCTGCAACCAACGCAGTCTGGCGCAGTCCGCCAACGTTCCTTGCGCTCCCAGTGGGAAAACTTTCAGTTGAGTTCAGAAAATTTCTCTTTCTCGGTACGGCATGAAAATAAAACTGCTTTGGGTAGGGGTTGGGGGTGGGGGCTGCAGCCCCACAGCGCCATAGCAGGAGCCGCCCCTGGTTTGTCCCCAGGTGGTTCCCTATCACATACTAGAATTTCATCGAAATCGAACCATTTTTACGCAAGTTATGACGCATAAAGGTAATGGAATGGATCCAGCTCCTATGTCCTGACCTTTGACCCAATTTCACCCATTTTCAATAGGGATCGACCACAGGTGGTTCCCTACCACATACTAAAATTTCATGGAAAACGCAACAATTTTTACGCAAGTTATGACGCATAAGAGCAATGGAATGGATCCCGCTCCTATGTCCTGACCTTTGACCCTGCTTCGCCCATTTTCAATAGGGTTCGTCCCCAGGTGGCCCCCTACCACATAATAAAATTTCGTCGAAATTGAACTATTTTCACGTGAGTTATCGTGCGGACGGACAAAGCTGGAGCATATACGCTTTTTCAACCTACGGTTGGAAAGCGCAAAAAGAAAGGTTAAATAGAAGTGATATACGTCATTGTTTGTTTCGGGATTTAGTGACCACCATGAACAATTCTAAGGGCTATAAGTAATCGCCTGTCTCTAATTTAGGGCAACTGGCTCCAGAGAAGGGACAGAGCTAGGGCCTCCAGACAAACACACCACCAATGCCACATTTCAGCCCATTTCGGATGATTGGTCAGAAGCTAGCGCCTCAGACAGTTCGGCCACTGGGGTGACCATGAATCTTTCCTGATAGCTGTTGCAGGGACCTGATCTTCGAGTCTCCCATTGGTTCAGCTCTCCAGCACTTCCTGAATTTGGAATATTTTGTTGCAGGAAGTCTGGAAATCTCCGTATAAGGAAATACGCCTACATCTTAATTAAATACGGTAAGTTATGCTTGGACATGTTCCTCTAACCATTCCTGTACAATGCGGACCATGTGGCACAAGGGCTTTTCTGGAAGAGAGCAATGTTATCAGGGTATCAGAGTCATGGTGCGGTGCAGCACTTGTCCGAAACAATGCCCGGGTAGGATGTGGCGGTGAGGGTGTGTTCAACAGGGATGAGTGGACCCACTGCTATCAACGAGAATGATCCACATCCCGGCGGTCCAGTCCGCGCCTGTGCTAGCAAGCAAAGCTCCTGTGTGGTTGAGAATCCTTTTCGCAACTGTTTCTATAGATTCACCTCAAAAAGTAATTTTTTGAGTCATTCATTGCTCGTTCTATATCATTTTAACTATTCATGTATTTTGCTTTTTTTTTTTAAGTAAAAAAGTTACGAATGAAAAAGGTAGTTAATGAAAAACACGAATGAAAAAGGTAGTTATACATATAATGAAATACAAGAATAATTTTTATAAACCACTGAAAATACACATAGAAGTTACAACATCCATTTTCCAGAAGGGGCTTGCTTGGCTTGAGGGCGGGGCGCCCCTTCCTGCCCCTTGCTACCTACGGCTCTAGGTTCCAGTGTTTTTACTCACCTGTACACTGAGGTCTTGTGCAGTAGTACTCTGTCAATTAGATGTAACGACACTCCTGAGGCTTCGACGTCCTCTATCACTGATTTTCTTTGGTCTGCCGGTACGTTTTGCTCAGGGGCGGATTGGCGGTCGCAAATGGGCCCGGGAAAATTTTTGCAAATGGACCCGTTCAGTTGTAGTTAGTTCTGCGGTACTATTGTATCACAACTGAAAATCACTTTTTTTATTTAAGAAACAAAAAAAGTAAGTTGCTCTGGAAACAGTGGCAAGCATAGTACTGGGGGGGTTAAAAGTACACCCGCCATCCTTAAAACGAAGTGGGTGTTGCAGAAAATTTTTCATCGGCCTATGCCAAGATTTTACTGCAGAAAAATTGTACTGCAATTTTTTCTGTGGTGGACAATCACAGAAATTTAAAGATATTTAAACAACGTGACAAACTCACTTAATCGACGTGGGAAAAAAAGCGAATAACCAGGTTTAAATCACTAGTTTAGTTAGTTATGTATGTAATTGCGCTGGAGAAACTTCTAATTTTGAACATACTCAATATTTATATTTGTTTAAAATTTTCTCTTAAGAACGCTGAAGTAAAAATATTATCATTTTTTTTTAATTTTTAGGTTGCTTATATAGCCTTTTCATGTTTGACAGATCGTAAAGTAATCTTGATTTTCATACCTTTGAGCTTCCAGTTCTTAAATTTTCAACGAAGTGGGCTGAAATTCCAGCAAATATTTGAGAGAGAGAGAGAGAGAGAGAGAGAGAGAGAGAGAGAACTGCTACTACCAAAATTATGTTGGAGTTGTACCAAAAATCCGTTCGCATAAGACATGATTTTTAAATTTAAATAAATGGAATAAAAAATACAGAACTTTTACACTGTAAAATTTTTTATTTGTAATTTTTCTATTGTGGACAATTACAGTTAGAAATTTAAAGATTTTTAAATACCGTGGCGAACAGATTCTTCATTTAGTGATCATATATTCGTATGTGTTTCAATTACAAAACGTGCTTTTATGTTGCGGTTATGTATTGTGAAAACACCTAGCTTACTAAATAACGTAAACAAACATTTTGCAACTTCATGTTGAAATGATATCTCCGTAAATGCCTTCATCTGCAGCATTTGTCAGTTATCACAAGGAGCGTAAGCTGCGTAGGTAGAACTTTCGGGGGAAAGGGATCGCATATGAACACCCACGCAAATATATTTGCGGTGAGTATTTTCGCTACTTTAACTATTAAGCATTGAATAAAGTTGTTTGATAAAGTTGCATTGTTCTGCAACTTTATCAAACATGGGTGACAGGGCCGGATTAAGACTTCAGTGGGCTCCAAGGCTAAGACATCTGAGTGGGCCCTCAAGTAAGATTATAATCTTACAGTTATTTTAAAATAAGTTCTTGATATTATTAGCTTTCACTCTGAATTCTGTGTTGTCATATAGTGGATAGTACATCCCATAATGACCATTATCTAGCATTGTTCTGCAATTTTATCAAACATGGGTGACAGGGCCGGATTATGACTTTAGTGGGCCCCAAGGCTAAGACATCTTAGTGGGCCCTCAAAGAATTATCACAGAGAATCATTATGAAGTCCGTTAAACCACGAAACTGTAGCAACGTACTTGTGATAATTAATACGTAGTGTATTCTTCAAACTAATAAATTATCTGCTGAATTTTCATAATAAGTCACAGTATTTTTCGTTGTTCTCATAAGAACATGAGTTAAAAGCTTTATATTTCTAGATTTTATCTTGGATTTTCTAATGATTTAGCATTGTATACTTTTCTTAGTGCATCAGTTTGTTATGCAAAATGTAAAGCCACAAGGGGATTTCGACCATTAACGGTCCCAAGTGCAAATATATTTAGAATAAACGCCGGAATACATATGGGGTACTACATTAAATGCCACTCAACCCGTTTACACTTCTGTTTCACTTACCACTTCGTGGAGTGTTTTGTATAGCCTACTGGAGCAATCGACGTGTGTGGGGGATCCTAGTGAAAAAAATGAAATTCTGTAGCACCCCTCTATACACAGCGATATGGGAACTTTACCCTTGGTGAGTAACTGCCTTGAAATCTGTTAGTCTTTTGGCCTGTGTTTCTAACCAAGTGGAAATCATACGAGACAAAAGTAAAACTATTTTACCTACGAGACAAAGTAAAACCTCTCTTCGGTGTCCTCCCGTTTCTCCGAATATCGTTTCCCCTAATCAGGTGGTTCGTTGAGGTCCATTCTACCCGTGTATATATATATTCCCGGTTCCCCTAATATTGTTACTGCAATTCCCGTTTCCCCTATTATAGTTGGGTCAGAAGTTACGATTCCCGTTTCCCCTAATAGTTCGGTCAAAGTTACGATTAATTCCACATCGTCACGTTCAGTTCTTATTTATATTGGTATTCCTATTTGAATTTGCAAAGGAAGAGCGTCATGACTTTCTTTATACATACAGATTACACACATATATTTTGCCCTAACTGGTAGGCAGAAGCATAGCTACAATAATATTTATATACAGTTTGACATAAAACAAAAAACTTAAAAACACTCATGGTATTGAAAATAAGATACATTGTAATAATTTGTTGAATAACTAATTAAATCAACATTTATTAAGCATTGAATGGCATTCAGCAACAGTATTTGCTAAGTTACCTTGTATCTGTTAAATTAAATCCAACAGATGACGTAAAAAGAATTAAACTACATTCTTCGTTAATATATTCGTTTGTCAACTTCATTATTTTTTCATTGATTTTCTTGTATTTCAATTTGAGGAGTGGAGGCCGGTTTCCAACGTCAAGCAAAGCCATCTGATTTTTAAAATTGGCATGCTGGGTTTTTAATTGGTTGATGAATTCGTACAAATATCCATTTATAGCATACATAGATTGACCTTTTTTTTGACTGAATAATTTCAAACTTAAATTCTAATAAACCAACGCTAAAACGCTAACTGCGTATGAAATCCTTGCCCGGAATGGTATTGTACGGCGTTTCTTGTTTGAAACTGTCCGAAGTTGTAGTACGATGTTGTCTACAAATTACCTTTTCTCACCCCACCCTCAAAGAAACGATTGATGGAAAACGAGTAAGCCGGCAGAGGGAAGGCAAAACAAACCTTAGGGCATTATTATGCATTAGAGGAAACGGAGGGGAACCCTCTCTTTACCTATCAATCTATTATTTGCCTAGACATGCTTCCTGGGCCCTTGGTCATGGTGGGCCCCAAGGCTCTAGCCCTTTAATCCCCTGATGATGATGGGTGAGTATTTTCGCTACTTTAACTGAAGTAGTGACTTTTTTTATCCCTGTTCAGCCCCCACCCCAATGCTGTTAACATACGTAGATTGTTGTGCCTCTCGATTTTTCCTAATGCCGGGCCCCTCGAATCATTTCAGGTTGAAATGAATGGTCAAAGAAACTGTAGAAATGGATAGACATCCCTTCCCCACTCCGCAGTTGAAAAAGACATTGGTTAATTGCACGGGGAGGAAGGAATGGAAGTTTGAAAGACGAGATTTTTTTAATGCCTAAACAGATTAATCATAGTTTTCGGGGTCGTACGGGCCCGGGCTATATTTTGTAATATAAAATTAGGGCTCGAGCGGGCTAGGGCTGACATACTTCGGGCTCTTAAAATTGAGCCCGAACTCAGCTTTTATGAGCACAAATATGCCTCTCACAACCAACTGGAGTAAAAAAATCAACTACCTCCTCCCCCCCTTCCTTGGGGAATATATAGAACATCTTGTACACAACCCCGCTCTCCCGCAACATACGGTACATACATTCTCGTTCCTCAGCTACTAAGTAAACCCAGAAGTTCGCAAGCACACATGGCCCATCTATTGTAGTTGGGATTCTAGCACTTAATTGATGAGGGGATTTTTTTTCCCTAATTCAAAACAGAAGTTTTTTCCCCCCGCTTGTTATAATTACATTATGTATATTTCGGTTATACAAAAAAGTGCTGTGGTTGTGTGTTTAAAACAACTGAGCTGAAAACATTTTTAAGAAAGTAAAAAAGAAGAAAGACAAATTATACCGAAGGGGCCCATCAGGAAATGTCCCTGTATCCCGGTGGGCCAATCCGCCCCTGGTTTTGCTGCTTCAGGCACGCCATGTGTCTTCCACTCATTCAGTACATCCAAAACAGTTGACTTGGGTATGTTTAAACGCCTCTCGGTTTCTTTTATGGACAACCCACTAATATAACACCCAACAATCTTTCCTTTCTCAAAGTCAGTTCTCTCCCACTGCGACATTTTCACTCAACCTCACAGTGCGATATGATCACGGTGAGCTGAAGTTTTGTTTTTTTTTACCATTTGCAGCTGTACCGCGCATTTTAACAACGCAGCGGATCCGTTCATTTGACTTTGAAGGGGTGTCCAGTGACTTTTGTCAATATAGTGTACACCTATTGGGACAAGTGCTATGGCTGCGAAAAGACGCCTCAAGTCGTCTGAAATAGATGCTTTCCTGTCATCCAGTTTTTATAAATTAAAACAGCGAAAATGATTTCCAAATATTTTACTTATTTATTGAGAAAAATGCCAAAAAATCCTTTTTCTTTTTAATACTTCATTGAAAGCTGCCGTAAAAAAATCCTATTTCTTTAACCAGCTTCATATGCACTTTCTACAAAAAAAAAACAAAAAAAAAACTGTGAAATATTTTTCTTGAGGTCAGAGGCCCTTGGTTGTGAGGTGTCCGCTCATTGAGGAGGTTGCGGGGGCTATCAGTAAGCCCCTGGTTGGGGGACTTATTTCTTTCAAGAAAATATCAACTTCTTTGATCCGTTGACGAAAGATTTAAAAAAAAAGAAAAAGAAGATAAAAATTGTTTTGACGTTGAGCAATCTTCTCAGTGTTGGAATTTAAAAAATCACATAACACATAATATAGCACACTAAGCAAATATTTAACATTATAACATCTTACAGGAGATAATATAAAACTCTTTTATATCACCGCATAGTATACATGAATTAATAAGTTCGTTTCACCAGTGACCTATTCTGTATTTCTCTGAGGTCGAATCACATGATTATATTCAGAAACAAGGAGAGGGAAGGAAGATTTTAGGTGCTTTATTAAAAGCACGCAGGTAAATATAGTAAATCTAGCTGGGCTTGAACGTATGAAAATTGAAAAATATTACTGAGTTATGCAGAATGAAGAGAGGGTCGGACCTGAATACGAGATGTGTTATTAATTTTTCATACGGTTCTTCACTTCGATTCATCCGGTTGAAGAGCCATATGAAAAATTAAAAATATGTTGAATTTATCGGCAAAGTGCGCTTTTCTAACGCCTATCTCCGAGACGCCGACCCAAATAGGAAAAGCCGGCTGCCGGTCCCAGGTGCAACATCGCAAGGTCAACACCCGCGGCGTTTTAGGTTAGCAAGAGAGTGTTCCGAACAAGCTGAGGAGCGGGAAATCGGCGGCTACTGCAATTGGACGCAGAAGCAGTGGCTACCTCACGCTATGCTCTCATTGGTCAGTTTAGTCACGTGTCCTTCTCCTATATAATTATTGTTTTTCGCAATTTCGCGCTTCTTTCACCTACGTTCTTGTTGTTAAAGGTGCTTGTGTGTTAGCTAGTCTAATTTTTGGTTTATTCAAGAGTCGTTATTGTTTATATTTATAGTGTGCCCAGTGTGCATTTTGTGTAATTTGATCGTTTTGGAACGCTATCTTTCATTTTGAAACAAGATGCCGGCTACCCGATCACGTCCAAGGTAAGGAAGTGTGATTTCCATTGTTTAACTTCATTTGGTTTAAGATATTTCATATTGCAGAAAATTTATGTGTGGTTTTCGTGTTTTTTGTGGAAAGCACAGGCACGATGTTTGTTAGATTGAACTTTCTTTTTTTTTTTTTTTTTTTATCTTTGGCTCATGTTTCAGAAACTAGAGGCTGATAGAATTTCCGTTTGTACTCCGCGTGCTTCGGCAGACGATGTTTCAGCTTTTCTCTGTTTGGACGCCATGCCATATAACGAAGTTGAAATTTCTGTTTGCGATTTTTTGACATGTTAATTTGCAAAATGAATTGTTTACAGTTACGCATATCTTTTTGCTGTTCCGTGTTCTTAATTTCCGAAGAAAGTGTGTCGGACTCTTTTGTTCTTAAGTTCAGCCAGTAGTACATCTGCCATGCGTGGTTTACTGAAGGTTGCGTGGAAGCCATCGCGAAGGCGCCGAAATGGCTGAGTTCAAATATGCGTTACTGGAATTATTTTGCTTTTTGAATTTGCATTTGTTATTTAAGTATTGTGAAATGTACATACGTACCCGCATGTTGGTGTAGAAATCTACCATGAACATGTTTCATAAGCTAGGGGAAGTATGTTTTCCCCATATTACAATCTAACTTTCCAGAATTCAACTGAATTTTACATAAGCGATTAGTCCATTGTTGCGTTGATCAATGGATTTGAAACAAGTTAACAATATGTAATATCTTTTAAACATTTTTCATTGTTTGGAATTTAACGGAATTTTTCCAAGCTTTCAGTGAACCTTTTTAATATTTTGCATTGTTCAGAAAGTTAAAACATTTTTAGCTTTCCCAAGAGTAGATACAAATTTGTGAAGTACGGATTCACTATTAATTTTTGATTTGTTTTTCGTGCATTATTGAAAGAATACAGTGCCGTTTAATTACATATTTAAGATTATTTTGATCAATGATCTTTTAAACTGAAGGCTTTGTGTTTACAGCAGCAGTAGCTCATGTTTTGGGCATGTGTAATTAATTGTGTGTACAAAAATTCATAGTATATATTCATTTCTATTACTTGGTTTGTGAATACTAAAAAACTTGGCAGGGCATGTCCACAAATGTAATTTTTTCCCCCCATGTTTTTGTTTTAACAGACCAGTTATTTAACTTAACATGATATAAATCCTTTATGTACTATCAAGTCATTTCTAGTTTGTCAAAGAAAAGGGACTAGTTTGCAAAACTGCACATTTATTCAAAAACTTGATTTGATAAAGAGACAAGTGCTGTGCATATTTTATGGCAGTTTACGAAGGAATGTAGTCTAATGATAGAATGCCAACTCGCCGCCCCGGTGGCGCAGTGGTCTAAGCGATGGCCTCTGATCATTCGTCCGAAAGGGGTCCGGGTTCGAATCCCGGTGAGGCATGGATGTTGTGTTTGTCTTACGGCATTGGTTCTCTCCCTTCCCTGGAACCAGTGACCCTAAATTAGGGCCGGGAGACTGCTTATAGCCCATTGAGTTGCTCACGGTGATCGTTAAACCTCCAATGAAAAAAAAAATGAATGCCAACTCCCTTTTTGCATGGACTGTCGGGCTGTAAAACTTGATTTCTTGTGCTATTTTAATCAAGTTCCGAGTATGTAAAATTAATATCCCATTTCTAAAGTTTATGCCCTTGTAGCAGTTGCTCTGGTTTTTTAAAGTTTTTGGCAAAGTAAATTTTTTTTGCCATTGTTTATAACAGCACAAAAAGTAGGGTAACCCAATATTTTCACCAAAAGGATTTTTTTGTTTTCGCAAATTGCGAAGAATACGATCAGCAGTACTACCCGTCTTGTGTAGGTAGGCTTTGGAAGTTGCTTTATTATATTACATTGTTTCAAAACAGTGTTGGTTCTGCAATTAAGCTGTTTTCTGCTGTGCAGGCATATATATTGAAGATGCAGATTTTGGGGTGGTCCTATTAAAAACGCTTTTTAAAGGTTCTAAACTTCGTATGCATCTTCCACTTTGTTCAGATAGAACCTGCTTATTCCCAGCAGGGTCATTCCACACGAAGTCGTCAGATTTTGAATTAATTTTCCACCGACACATCTCCGATTTTTACAATTTTTTTAATGGGTAGCTAGTCCAAACTTTAAAAACCCTGAAAGTTTCAATTTTTTTATTTCTGATAGGTTAAAAGATATAATTTTTTGAATTTTGGTGCATGGCGGACATATTTTGGGTAAAAACGTAAATATCTCCGTTATTTAGAATAAAAAGAAATGCATAAATCAGCCTTTTTAATTTTTTACCAAGGAATCCATTGGTGCAATGCACGCGTTTCTATCTGCTTTAGTTTTTTGAGTTATGAGCAATGAGAGCCTTTCTTCAATGCTTAAAAAGCATTGTAGTACAACACTTAGAAAGCTGCAGTTATTCTTTGCAAAGAAAGGTTTAATCTATCAAATGAAGAAAAAAAAAAAAAAAAACCCTTGGGCTTCTGCCTGAGTGCCGAGAAAAGAATTTTTAAACATGGTGCATGTCCACCAGTGCATTGCCACGGTGACAGCGCAATCGGCGAAGCACGTCGTGGCCACGGTGCGACATAGACTTGGTACCGGAAGAACGGCATTCCTCCCGCACACAAGAAACTATTCCACCCATCATCATCATCCACACCCCACTGCCCGGATGCATGTATTGTTGAACTCGCGTTTTGAAGGAAAGGAATTCTTTATTTTAGAATGGCACAATTAGTTCACGAACGATGTTTATATTTCAATGTCTCACAAGGCTGTAATCAACTTCCATGTCAGTTTTTGATTATATTTAATCATATAGTTTTGATTATATTTAATCAAATTAGACAAGAGGAAAGCACCCCCATAACGAATTTGGCTATTATCAAAATTTAACATCTAAAGGTTTTACAGTGTGCGCGAGGTTTTCCCACGTTTTGTGTCGTCATTTCTTGAAACCGATCCCAAACCCAGTGGCGTAGCGGGGGGGGGGGGGGTTGAACCCCTTCATTGAAAGGAGACTGAGCACGATTCTGATGTTAAAACATTAGACAGGGATCTATTTTATGTGGCTCAGCATTGGAAAACTTTTCTGGCAAGCACGTTCATCGTTCCTCTTGTATTATTCCGCCAGCAAACTGGCCACAGGAGCGAGACCATCGTTTCGGCGAAGCAAAGCCTGCTGAATACACAAGGTTGTAAATTCCGCGTTTTTTTTTTTTTTTTTTTTTGTCATCATATGGGTCATTCTTGAAATCAATGCAGAAATGGGGGGGGTGTTCGCCTGGGGATGGTATTTCGTCTTTCGAAAATTAAAGTTAAACGGAGTGACTATTTTTCCCGTAATCGTAATTTCTTTTTTCTCACGATGTTGCCTGTTCCCAATATTGTTATTAAAAATTCATTTTATTGCATAAATGTTAGTATTTCAGCATGAAATTGTGGGCAATGATGTCCAAAAACGGAAGTTAAGACGGAGCGAAAATTTCCCTGTGCAAAGATTCTTCCGTGGGTTCGAAGAATTCCGCCATTTCCGTTATCGTTTTGGGCATTCTCACAATCATTGCACAACTGAACAGAAATTTGGAGGGGGGGGGGTAATGGTGGAGGAGAGAGATTTGTTTTTTGTTTAACGACGGGATTCCGTCTAACGAAACTTTCGAAAATGGAAGTTAAATGCAGCGAAGATTTCTCCTGTAATCTTTTTTGTTTTTTTTTTCTCTTGCGATGCTCCTCCTGCCTAGTATTGTTCTTAAATATCCTTTTATGCCACAAATACTGTATTTCAACCTAAAAATTGAGGAAGTATCCGAAAACTGAAGTCAGTCAAAGCGAAGATTTCTCCCAAAATCACACTTTTTTTTTTTCTTCCTGCAATGTTCTCACTACCCTGTGTTGTTAAGTGTTACATTCTCCCATAAATGTCTGCACTTAAGCTAGGTAAATTTTTTCAAAAACAGATGTGACAAAGTTTGAAAATTTGTTAGAATTGGTGCATGGTGTTTCAAAAGTATTCATATTCTGAAAGTCACACCATTTATCTAAAGTAGCGAAAGCTTTGATATGTGTCAGTGGTCATCAGGCTGAAAGTTATTTCAGCACGATGAATAAATTGTCATCTGAGGGAATAAAAGGGGAGGAGGAAAGAAAGTGGTGACGAAATAGGAAGGGATTATATCAACAGAAAGAAAAACTAAGCAAAGATTGCTGTGCAGTTGCAGTTAACAAAAGACAAATATGGCCATGGAACTTGCTGAAAAGAAAGCAACACAAGAAAATTGAGCTGATATTCTTGCAAGTACAAAAAGAAAAAAAGATGTTTCAAGCAGTCTTTTAAAATCACTTTATTTTGTTTTGAATTCAGTAATTTTATATTGTGAAATACAATGAACAATTCCATCTTGCTCATGCTGCTTTATAATATTCACACTTTTTTGTCGCATGTTTTTTTCGCTAATTAAAAAAAGTTCAGCTTTTTTTGTTACTTGGTCAGTCTCGTATGCTGCTGTCGTCACCGTGCAATTCTGTTAGGCCTGCTGCAGCATCTGTTTACAGCTTCGTACTTGCACTTAAATATTACAGTAAAAATCTTTAAAATGCACCAGAATAATGAATTTTTTTCACCATTTGCTGTGAAATTACATCAAAATCTGTACATCTCACTTTCGAAATCCTTCAACTTTTGCGAAGAAATAATTTAGGACGCTAAACTACACATTTACCATAAAGACTCCTCCTGTGATCTCAGTTAATTTCTGTGTAATACAGTATGTTATTGAAAATGTGTTACCAGGGCTTGAAAAATATCTGAAAAGTTACATGCCCAGCTGGGCAAGTGCAGAAAATATTTACTTGCCCTGAAGTAAAATCTACATGCCCAGCAAAATTTATCTTTTAAGATAACAAAACAGAAACCTCATTTCTCATCTCCATTTTAAAGTGTGTTCAAAGTGCACAAAAGCATATATCTCAAGTTTTAAGAAAAGTAATTGATAGCATTTGAGAAATTTAGTGATGCCATGTTCAAGAATTTTTAATATACGTCCTGTGTTTTGCAAAAAAAAATTAATCATTGTTACTGAACAGCAGTTTAAGTAGTTTTCCACAACAATTTTGAATGTAAAAAATATTTAACATGTTCGGGATCAATGCTATACTGAATAGAATTTGGAAGGGGGTTTGTCGGAGGATGGAATTCCGTCTTACAAAACTCAAACAGAACTTAGACGGAGTGAATATTCCTTTCATAATTGTTCTTTCTTTCTTTTTTTAAAAAAACTCCCTATATTTGTCCAGCACTGTTAAATACATAATTTTTTTGTATAAAATGTTAGTATTTCAGCTTGAAAATATTGGCAGCGATCTTCAAAACTGAAGTTAAATGAAGCAAAGTGCCTCTGTAGTTTGTAAATTGTTTCTTTCGACATTCCTTCTGCCTACTATTGTTTTAAATATAATTTTATTCCATAAATATTTGTATTTCAGCGTGAAAATTGAAGAAAAACTTTTCGAAAATGGAAGTTGGATGTAGTGCAAATTTCTCCTGTAATCATATCATCATCATCATTAACCATTATCAATCCACTGCTAGACGAAGGTCTCCCCAAGTTTCCTCCACAACGGTCTGTCTTGTGCCAGTCTCCTCCATGTCACTCCCGCATACTTTCAAATTTCATCCACCCATCTTCCATCTGGTCTTCTTATGGGTCTTTTCCTGTCCCTTGGAATCCAATCTAAAATTTCGGCTGTCCATCGATGGTCTGTCCTTCTGGCAGTATGTCCAACCCATTGCCATTTCAGGGATTTAACTCTGATCATGATTTCCTCCACTCTTGTCATTTTTCGGATCCACGAGTTCCTCTTCTTATCTCTCCTGGTTACACCAAGTATGCACCTCTCCATGCTACTTTCAGTTGTCTGCAGCCTTTGTATGTCTCTTTTAGTTAAGGTCCACGTCTCTGCACCATACGTAAGCACTGGAAGGATGCATTGATCAAACACTTTTCTTTTAAGACATAATGGCATATTGCTCTTGAAAATTATGCTGTTTCTTCCAAAAGCTCTCCAGGCAAGTTTTGTACGCCGATTAATTTCTTCATCAATGTGACCCTCACTTGATATCTGCTGTCCAAGATAAACGTACGTATCTGTTATCTCCAGCTTTTCTACATCAATCGATAAATCTTCATTTCTTGTAAAAGCATTGAACATCACTTTTGTCTTCTGAAAGTTCATTTTTAATCCCACTTCTTTACTCTTGTCAGCAAGTTCCTGTATCATACTCTGCAGCTCTGATGGGGTAGTTGCAAAAATGACTATGTCATCAGCAAAACGAAGGTGGGTTAGATAATCTCCATTAATCTTTATCCCTTTGTTTTCCCAGTTCAGTGATTGAAAGACATTTTCCAATGTGGCATTAAAGAGCTTCGGAGATATGGTGTCACCTTGTCTCACTCCTTTTCCAATTTTTATGTGTGTTGTATTTTCAAACAGCCGAATCTTTGCACTTGCATTTTCATAGATATTATTAATAATATTAATATACACATCTTCAATACTGCAGGATTTCAGGGCCATTGTAACTGCTGATGGTTTCACCGAATCAAAGGTTTTTTCATAATTGATAAAAGCCATGCACAATGGAAGTTCATATTCTCGCTCTTTCAATTAGTTCTCTCAGTACGTGGATATGATCTATTGTGTTGTAGCCACACCTGAATCCAGCTTGTACTCTCGGTTAAGCCATGTCCAGTGTCACTTTTAAGCGGTGTGAAAGAACTTTAGTGAAGATTTTATAAACCACTGATAGGAGGCTGATAGGTCTGTAGTTCCTGATATTCTCAATGTCACCTTTTTTATGTAGTAAGATCATTGTAGCGTTGTTCCAATCCTCAGGAATCTTCCCTTCATTAAGGCATCGAGTGAAAATTTGGGCGAGTACTGTTTCGAGTTCTCCACTTGTTTCTTTTATGATGTCTACAGTAATTCCATCTTCTCCTAGAGCTTTTCCCCGCTTCATGTTCTTGATTGCATGTGCTACTTCTGCTGGGAGGACTGGAAGAACTCTGGTACTGATATCTTTCATGATGTCTGGAGTGCATGTATCATACCTTTCATATAATTTGGAGTAGAAATCTTTCACTCTTGTCAATATTTCTTGTTACCGAACCATCTTCTTTTCTCAGTGCCATAATCTGTTTTCTTCCCTTACTGAGATGTCCCTTTGCTATCTTTAGGCTTTGGTTGTTTTCAATTGCTTTCCTCACTAGTTCACAGTTGAATTTCCTTACGTCTTCAGTGATACACTTTCGTACTGTCTTGCATAGCTCTATATATTCCACTTAGGAAGTCACATCTTCTTTAGTTGTCCTCATCTCTCTTCTTTTTTGCATCAACATTTTGGTTTTTTGTTCACATGCAACTTGTTCTTAGCTAATTTTGTTGCTGTTTCCATAAGAGCTTTGGTTACTTTTCTGTTAACTTCAGAAATATCCACTTCTTCCGATGTTAGGCCTTCTAAAGCAGAGAATCTGTTCTTCAGTTCCAACTTGAAGGTATTATGGTGTTTTTTAAGGTTGGTTATGGCAATACATTTTGTTTGTCTTATGAGCTTGGTACATTCAAGTTTAGTGTTGAGGTGCATCTTGCATCTCACCAATCTATGATCACTGTCTGTGTTGAACTTGTTTAGCACACTGCAGTCTTCTATGACGAATTTTTTGTTACACATAATAAAATCAATTTCACTTGTCGTCCCATTTGGATGTCTCCATGTCCATTTCCTGTGTGGCTTTTTCTTGAAAAAGGAGTTCAAGATAAAAAACCCTTCCGCCTCTGCAAACTCAAAGAGAGTATTTCCACGCTGGTTTCTGTTGCCGTGACCGAATTAACCTACTGAAGTTTCATTCTGTTGCCGTTGCTCTATTTTTGCATTGAAATCTCCCATAATAATCTTCAAGTGCTACTTACCTTTATTATTTAGATGACGAATTTCCTCATAAAATTCTTCAATTTCTTCTTCAGGATGACTTGTGGTGGGTGCATAAGTTTGAATAATCTGAGCCTGGTATCTTCTCGAGAGTTGGACAACGAGTCGTGCAGCTCTGTCAGAGGAACTTTCAACTTCTACAACTTTATCCTTCAGTTTCTTGTTTATTATAAATCCAACACCACTAGTTCCGCCAGTATCAGTCCCACGATAGTAGAAGAGATGTCCACTTTTCAGTTCAATGAGATCTCCTTTTCTCCTTACTTCACTTAGCCCGACGATGTCCCACTTGATCCTTTGTAGTTCCTCTTCCAATTCAAGAAGCCTTGAGTCAGAAGATAGGGAGCGTCCGTTATACGTAGCCAAGGTCAGCATCAGATGGCAGCCTAGTCCGGTCCTCCGGGGATTCTTAGCACCCTCTGCCTTCATGTCGCACTGGCCGCTGCCTTGGCCAGGTACATTCCAGCTGCCGGAGACTGAGGGCCAAGATTTAAGTTGTGGAGTCATTTTTGGAGGGGTTTGGCCATAACTCACCACGCTGGCCAAGCGGGTTGGTGAGTGTGGGATAGCATTTCCTCTGATCCCGATGGTATAGTTATACCGCTATTTTTGGTCGTCAGAGCCCCTTTAGTGGGAACAGGATGTACCACGAGAAGGCGGGGTTGACGTCAAGGAGAGGCTGTGATGTTACGCATCACCTGACCTTACATCCCCCTGTAATCATATATATATATTTATTGTAATACTTGCACTGTCCTGTATTGTTAAATATTATTTTTTCCCCATAAATATTTGCGTTTCAGCTTGGTAAGGGTTAAAGGAAGGGGAGGTTTTCCGAAAATGGAAGTGACGAAGTTAGAAAATTTGTAAGAATTATGCATTCTGTTCAAATTACACCATTTATTTATATTTGTGAAAGCTTTTTGTTATGCATTCATGGTTCTCAGGCTTAAAAGTTCTGTGAGTATATGGTGGTTGAAATTATAGTCATAAATCAATAAGAAAAAACATCAAAACCTATTTGGCTATGTAAACTGTAGACTTAAAACAGAGGGTAAGTCTACAGTCCAGTTCTTCAGTAAAGTGTGTTGTACAGAAGTTGATGATTCCAACTACACCAAAATTTGAGGGCACAAAAAAGAGAAAAAAATGTTGATTGCCTTCAGTATTTTTGATTTTTCATGTAGACAGCATTTTTAATTATACCACTGTGGTGTTCTCCTTAGATTTTTTTTGCGACCCGTTCTCCAATTAGGAGGGGGGGATTATTTCCTTAACGTTATACTTATCAAACACCTTTAGCAGTGTGGTAGGCTATAATGTAACATAACATGATGAGCAGTTAAATGGTTTAAAAAAGTGCATCAGTATTTACTAAAAAATTATGTTAAACATTTTTTTTAATAGACTGAAGGGTTAACGACCCATAAGCACCTCAATACGCTATAAGCAGTCGCTTGTCCCTATTTTGATCCTCTCACCTTCCCTGGAAGAGAACCAGTGCTGTAAGACGAACACAACATCCATGATTCACTGGGATTCGAACCTGGACCCTTCTCGGACGAATGGTCATAAGCCAGCGCTTAGACCACTGTGCCACCAGGGTGGTGACACAGATTTCAGCCAGTTTTCATCAACACTAGTGCATGTGGAAAAAAGTTTTCCATTCTTACTATTATGTGCAGTGTGAAAACATTAAAGGAAACACAGGCCGCCCCGGTCGCGCAGTGGTCTAAGCCATGGCTTCTGATCATTCGGCCAAGATGGGTCCGGATTCAAATCCCGGTGAGGCATGGATGTGTTGTGTTTGTCTTACGGCACCGGCTCTCTCCCTTCCCTGGAACCAGTGGCCCTAAATTAGGGACTGGCGACTGCTAACCCACTGAGTTGCTCACGTGGTCGTTAAACCCTCAATCAGAAAAAAAAAAAAAAAAAATACAGCTGGGCGGCAGACAAAATAATTTACCGGGCAGCCCGCCCAGTAAAAAGGCTCTTGGGAGAAACACTACACTGACAAATTGTTTAATGTATTTATTCTTTTTTTCTGTAATAACTGTTGTGACAGACTGGAATTCGCTGCCATGCTAGATACCCAAATTTGTCACTGCATGCTGGATTAGTAACAAAAAAAATTATTACTGAAAACATTACTTCCAGAGGTTGGCATCTGTGAATAGTGCAAAACTTGTGTTCAACTCTGGAGCTCATGGACAGCTTTAATGAAACTGCACTGACATGTACTTATGATATGTTAGCAATGCGGGAAGACATTTTTTTCAGAATCAGAAATAAACATGAATGACAGAGAAAAGCAGTAAGACATAATTGAATTCCTGGAAAAAGAGGGGTGTGAGGCTCCAGAAATCCACAGAAGCCTCCTGGCGGTGTATGGAGCTGCTACAATTGATATCAGTAATGGATGAAGAAGTTTCGAGAGGGAGAAGGTTCAGTGTCTGACAAACAACGAAGTGGAAGACCCACAACTGTAGCATGTGTGTAAAATAATGCTGCAGTTGCGGGTCTTCCACTTCGTTGTTTGTTTTCTTTCAGATGCTAACAGGAAATGAGTGAAAGACCTCATTACAGCTGATAGTTGTGTCACTATTCAGGAGTTGTGTGATGTAATTCAATGTGGTCATAGTGCTATGGAAACATTGATTAGGGATCTGGGCTACAGAAAAATTTGTTCAAAGTGTATCCCAAAAAACCTAACCCATGAACATTGTGAGCAAAGGGTGGACAAGTGCTGGAACTTCATGAACTGTTATGAAAGGTGTTTTCTTTGTAACGAGGTGAAGTGTTTTTCTCTAATGTAACGGGGGATGAAACCTGGGTGTTCTTTCACGGCCCAGAATCAAAACGTGCGTCAATGGAATAACACCTCACATCTTCACCTCGACAAAAAAAGGTAAAACAACTCGTTCCGCAGAGAAAGTCATGGTGACAATTTTCTGGGACAATCGTGGTGTCGTTTTGGCTGATTTCCTTGAACGGGGTGCAACAATAAACAGTGCTCACTTTTGCAGACATTGAAGAAGCTAAAGGATGCAATCGGGAGAAAAAGACATAACGTCCCACTTCATAGTGTTGTTTTACACCATAATAACGCACGTCCCCATACCTCAATTGTGATTTCACAAGCAAGTCAATGGAATAACACCTCACATCTTCACCTCCACACAAAAAAAAGGTAAAACAACTTGTTCTGCAGAGAAAGTCATGGTGACAATTTTCTGGGACAATCATGGTGTCGTTTTGACTGATTTCCTTGAACGGGGTGCAACAATAAACAGTGCTCACTTTTGCAGACATTGAAGAAGCTAAAGGATGCAATCAGGAGAAAAAGACATGACATCCCACTTCATAGTGTTGTTTTACACCATAATAACGCACGTCCTCATACCTCAATGGTTACTTCACAAGCATTGCCAGAATCGGGTGGACAGTGTTGCCCCAATCCTCCTACATTCCTCATTTGGCTCCTCAGACATTTTCCTGTTTGCCCCTTTGAAAAACACCCTTCATGAGGAACGTTTCAACAATGTGACAACGTCAAACCGGCTGTGAACTTGTGCTTAAAATGACAGCCTCAGGAATTTTTCCAAAATGGATTTTACCAATGGTTTCAAAGATGGCAGAATTATATAGAAAGTGATGGACAATACTTTGAATAAGCTAGCACTATTAACAATTTGTCAATGTATTTTGTCAAGTTTCACATTTTTGTTGTGACAAATAAAAATCTTATGAGGGGTGAGACATTACTTTCAGGATGCAGCTTGTACCTTGGCTTTGACATCACTACAGAGTAAAAATATCCGCAATGGGAGTAAAATAGTAAGTGAAATAATTTTGTTCCAGTTAAAGAAATTTTGTTTACTGTTCTTTTCCTGTGGGTTCTTTTGGATTTTTACAGATTTTTCTGGCCTCTTGATTTTAGTCAAGGCCTGTTCTCAATGTACACTGAGAACAGGCCTTGACTAAAATCAAGAGGCCAGAAACGTCTGTAAAAATCCAAAAGAACTCGAAGGGAAGGAAGATTAAACAAAATTTCTTCAACTGGAACTAGAACCAAATGAATATATTGGGGTACAGCCCTTGAGTAAGTGATTTAATTCAAGTGAAATGATGTATTCGCGAATCGTGATGGGCTTCTGTTGACTGGGGTTAGGAAAGTGTTCTTGCTAAAGGGTAAATATGAAAATAATTTACCCTTTCAAAATATTCCGCAAAACAAGGGCTGTTCAAAGTTTGTAACAAAAATAAACCAATGGGGGCCAGTGGTAACAGCCAGGTATTCAGGCATCAAGGTGTACCTGTCCCAGCTAAGTTAAATGGTTTGAATTTATTTGCTAAAATACCTACCTACTGACCGACCGACAGCACACGTAATTTGGTTTTAAAAAGTGCTTGAATTTATTTTTCTTGGAGGAGTATGAACCTTGATCCAGTATTGCAGGGATCCTTCCAGTAGACTTATTTGCTCTTGGCATAAAATTTTTTAGACTGGTTCTGTTTGTCATGAGAAGTCACCTATGTTTTAGCTGCTGCTGTTCTACAAGTTCAGGAGAGCTGAAATTAGGCTCGAGCTAGGGGTCTGAAAGCGCCACCCACCACTTCGCCGAAGCAGACCCATCCAACCACCAGCAAGGGAACTCGGGCCACTTCTTCCAAGAAAACCAAAGCCCAGGATAAGAAAAGCATTTCTTCTCCAAAATCTCAGCAAACGGCTCAACATCGTGCGCCTCCCGTTAAGACACTTGGGCAGGGCAAGATTTCAACTTTTTTGCTCACTAGCAAATTTTGCTAGTGACCAAATAGTTTGCTAGCAAAACATTTGCATGACTAGCAAGTAAAACTAAATCACATCGTAACTTATTTTCTAATAAAGTTACACAGAAATTTAAATATGTGTATAAATATTTTGACTTACCTTTTTGAATAATGAATAGAATCTTAGATAAGTTTAGTGACTATCTTTATTATTAATTTCTAACAAATTCTCATACCACATGAATATATTTCACTGACATTCTAATTCAGATTTCTTCCCATATGGTTTACGCTCAGGGTGTCTGACTTTGTCATCATACCACTTTATAACTGCTGACCGTGGATTAAAAATCTCTTCTTGTGGCCCTTCTACAGTATTTCAATTGTCATCAGAGCATTTAAAGTTTCAACAGACAAATTGTTCCTCCAATCCCCTTGTATTATTTTTAAAAAACTGAATCCCACCTCACAACATGCAGTACTAAGTGGAAGTATCGCACAAATTTCTGCTAAACTTCTACACACTTCATATCTGCCAAATACCACACAATGCCGTAGTTTCTACGGAATTAGTTGTCTGACTACGGAACTCACTATCAAAACTACGGATTCTACAGATTTTTCTTTTGCTATTATTTTTATGATATACACGAGATTCTTACAGGGATTCGCGGAATACCGCTTTATTTATTTATTTTTTGTCATCAGTTAGATCGTTCTAACTGATGACAAAAAAAAAGAGGGGGGGGGGGTCGTTTTCTATCTGGAGACGAAATTTCGTGCTTCAAAACTTTCGAACACAGTAGTGAAACGGAGTAAGAAAATTTTGCCGTAATCACAAATTTTTCTCCCAATGTTGTCTTTGTGTCCGCTTTTCTTGTTAAATATCATTTTATTGCATAAATGTTTGCATTTTAGCTTGAAACTGTGGAGAACAATTGGAAAAAACGGAAGTTGGCTGGTGCAAAATTTTTCTGTTATCTTCAGGCATGAGATTCTTCCGCGAATTCAAGGAATTCCGGCTTTTTTCGTTATTGGAATTCCGTCTTTACGAAACTAGAAAACGAAAGGTCGACGAAATTCGGATTTTTTCCGTAATCATAATTTTTTTTTTTCTCACGATGTTGCCTCTGTCAAGTATTATTGCTCATTAACATTTTACTGGATAAATATTTGTATTTCAGCTTGAAAATACAAGAAAAATTTCCAAAACCAGAAGTCAGACGAAGCAAAAGTTTCTTCCGTAATCGTTTACCCCCTCCACGAACACGTTTCGTAAAAAAGCGTCTATCTATGCCACGCAATAAAGGCGATCGCTTGGCTTAGGGTACGCAGGAGTTGAGGACAAAGTTCGTGGGGCAAAAGAAGGGAGGGTGGCAGAGCAGGTGGTCAAACAACCGATCCATCCCAGAGCTCTGGGTTGCCACAGCAACCATTGCCGACGTCACGTTCAGTTTCTGTAATAGACCAATGAGGGCACGATGAAGAGGAGTTTCAATGCGCTTCTACGACAGTTTGGAAGAGATGAAAGATATGGGGAGGATGGGTATTAAATGTCGAAAGGAAATTGGCGAAAGAGAATCGCTGATCGTCGCTGTTTTAACAAGTGATAATAAAAAACTGTTATGTAAACTTCGTGGATTAGTAATGATTTTTGGTTACTTTAAATAAAGAAATTACCTTACTAGCAATATTTGCTATTGCGATTTTTTTTCACTAGCAAATTTGATTTTTCACTAGCTATTTGCTAGTTGCTAATCGGTGAAATCGCGCCCTGCACTTGGGACAAAGCATGCTCCCGTCTTGGCCCCTGGTCACACGCCTCCAGATCTGGGGGAACCCCCATCAGAGGTGATGGAGCCTGACTCCGTTTTATCATTTTCATTTCACTTTTAACCATGGCTTCAATCATTCAGTGGAACTGTCAAGGTTTTCGGACGAGTTTTGATGAAGTGAAACATCTGCTTTCATTTTACTCTTCGGTGTGTCTTTGTCTACAGGAGACGAAGCTTAAACCATCAGACCTGCTTTCAGTTCGAGGCTACAGTGCGTCTCTGACAGATAATGCTTCGGGAGACATCACATGTGGGGGAGTTGCTATTCTTGTCCCTCACAGTGTTCCGGTGTTTTCCGTTGCGATATCCACAACTTTGCAGGCCGTGGCGGTGTGAATATCTGTGCCTGGGCCTCTTACTGTCTGCAGTGTCTATCTGCCGCCAGACGAGAACGTAAGCGTCTCTGTTCTGGAGAGATTGGCTGATCAGCTGCCTTTACCCTTTCTTTTACTGGGTGACTTCAATGCTCATCATTTGTGGGGTAGTGTCAGCATCAGAACGAAAGGTTGTCGCATAGTCTCTTCTGTCCTCGGCCTTTTTGTGCCTTTTTAACACCGGTGCTGACACGCACTTCCATGAGCCGACAAGATCCTTCAGTGCGATCGATTTGACCCTGGGATCACCATTGATTATTGCTGATTGGTCGTGGACGGTGTGTAACGACCTCCACGGGAGCGACCATTTTGCAATTGTCCTCTCGCATCATGTGAACATGCCATCTTCTGCCTCCTCGGTGGAGGATTGAGTGTGCGAGATGGGAGGTCTTCACATCGTCAACAGCAATATCTTCTGCAATGGTGACCAAAGAGTCAATCGACGCAGCTGTTTTTAAGTCACAAATTGCATTCTTTTTAGGCAGCTGATCTTTCTATACCAAAAACATCTACGACACTCTCCAGAAGTCCGAAGCCTTGGTGGACCCCTGAATGCGCAGCGGCTAGGAGAGCTCAACATAAGGCCTGGTCTACGTTTCGGCATTATCCAACCGATGCTAATCTCGTTGCATTCAAACGAGCAAAATCCTATGCTCGGTTGGTGCGTCGACGTAGCAAGAGGGAGTCTTGGATCCAGTATGTTTCATCTCTCACTTCTTGTGCCAGTTCGAAAAGTGTGTGGGACAAGATTCGTAAGATCCAGGGTAACTACAGCTCTCACCAGATCTCCATTCTCGAGAGTAACGGCTGCACATATGCTGAAGTTGGGGAGATTGCTGACTGTTTGGGTGAGGCGTTTGCCTCTGTGTCGAGTGACCTGGCGTATCCTTCCTCCTTTCTGAGGATTAAATCCACTGTGGAACGCCAGAAAGTCTCCTTTGCGCCTTTTCGTAACACCGAATATAACTCCCCCTTCAGCATGTTTGAACTACGGGTGGCTCTGCATCGGTCCGGCGCTTCATCTGTCGGTCCTGATGGCATCCACTATGACACGCTCCGTCGTCTCTCGAGAATCTCTTAATCTTGTACAATTGTATTTGGTCGGAGCACAGTTTCCCGGAATCGTGGCGAAAAGCTTTTGTTCTGCCTTTTCCCAAACCTGGCAAGGATCCCAAGTCTCCCTTTAGTTATTGTCCAATTGCTCTCACTAGCTGTCTGTGTAAAGTTCTTGAAAGCATGGTTAATTCCCGGTTAGTTCATTTTTTAGAATATCATCAAGATCTTTCACCATCGCAAAGCGGCTTTCGCCGTCATCGTTCCCCTCATGATCATCTCCTGCACCTTGAGACATCTGTGCGCGAGGCATTTGTGCGTAGGCAACACCCGGTTTCTGTTCTTTTTTTTTTTTTTTTTTTCTATATTGAAAAAGCCCATGATCGAGCGTAGCGGCACAGTATTATCCGTGACCTCCACGCATGCGGATTGCGAGGAAATCTTCCGACTTTCATCGTTAATTTTCTTCGCAATCGGGTGTTCCAGGTGCGCCTGGCTACGAAGCTCTCGGCACCGTTCCATCAAGAACAAGGTGTTCCTCAAGGTTGCATTTTATCTGTCACATTGTTCATCCTTCGCATAAACTGTCTGTTCACAAATCTTCCTCCTGCGGTTTCGGCTACTGTTTATGTTGATGACTTGCATATTTTCTGCTCGTCATCAAGCATGCATTTTATTGAAAGGCAGTTGCAGTCTGCAATTAACCAGATCTTTAAAGCGGCGAATAGCAATGGTTTCGTTCTTTCTCCCGACAAGACAGCGTGTGTCCATTTTTGCCGGAGGCGTGGCCTCCATCCTGACCCAGAGCTGTATTTAAATCGTGCAGCCATACCAGTTTTGCCGGAGACCAAGTTCCTTGGACTGACCGTCAACCGTGCGCACTTTCGGCGGCTCAAGATTTCCTGTCTGCGTGCTCTATCCATTCTTAAGATCCTTTCGAGAGTCTCGTGGGGCGCAGACAGGATGTCTTTGTTTCGAATTTACCATTCATTAATACGGTCGAAACTGGATTATGGTTGTATCGTGTATGGCTCTGCTCGTCGTTCCTGTCTCCGGCCTTTGGACACTATTCACCATCAAGCACTGCGTCTTTGTTCGGGAGCATTTCGAACATCTCCAGCCTTTATGCTGACGCGAACGAACCATCGCTTGAATTACGCCGTCTGCAGCTGTCTGTTCAATTCTACTTGAAACTTAGATCTCTTCCAGACCATCCTTTATACGATGCAGTTTTTCATCCCCAGCATGCTAGTTTATTTGAGAACCGGCCTTCGTGCATTTCAACATTCGGTCTTCATATGGCTGCCGTAGCCTGTGATCTAGGGCTCGACTTGTCTCTTGTTGAAAAGACCAGGGGCTTTGGGGATCCTCCATGGCACCCACTTGGTGTCATGGTTGATACCATCTTTACATCTTTCGAGAAATCCTCAACCCCTACGTCAGTGTACCAGCAGCTCTTCGCTGAGCACTGTGCCCTGACTGCCCTCAATTCTGAATACACTCCCATTTTCACTGATGGCTCCAAGATGCATGGAGTCATTGGATTCGCGGTGGTTTGTATTGATGACGTCTCTGTTGCGCGGATCCCAGCTGAGGCCACGGTGTTTTCGGCAGAGATGCATGCTGTGTATCCTGCACTACTTCATGTTCAGTCGGGCTCTCACCAACGGGCTGCGGTGTACACTGATTCTTTGAGTGTTGTACAGTCATTGTCATCATTAGACTGCTGTGACCAGCCTTTTCTTTTTATCGTACGAAGGCTTCTTTGTTCGAGGCCGGTGTCCAGATACAATTTTGTTGGATTCACGGGCATGTTGGAATCTCAGGTAACGAGTGTGCTGAAGCGGCTGCTAGATCTGCTTCCTCTTTGGTCGTCACACCCTTGCCACTGTTTCACCGGGATTTCCGCTCTATCGTTCGCGACCATATCAAGCGAACGTGGCACAGGGTCTGTGGGACCAAGCGGTGGAAAATAAGCTGCATCGTATTAAACCTAATCTTGAAGTCTGGAAATCGTCGGAACCGTAGGGATGAAGTGGTGCTTGCGCATCTTCGCATTGGACATTGTCGTTTCACTCACCGCTTTTTGCTGTGTGGCGACACTGCGCCAATGTGTGAGACGTGCAATTGCCGACTCACTGTCACTCATCTTTTGTGTAGTTGTTCGTTTTCGTGATGTGCATTTTCATTTCTTTCATTCCCATTTGTTGACCGAGGACGCCGCTGCGCTGCAGCGGATGCTAGTGACCACTGCGATACTGTCGCTGTCTTCTCATTTTTAAAACACATTGACTTTTTTAAACGTATCCAGATTTTATCCCTATCATCATTCTCATTCCTCAGTTTTACGTTTTACTTAATCAGCTAGTTTTTAACCATTGTACCATGTTTTTAATACTGTTTGTTTCATTGTCTTGTGTCTGGCGCTCTTTGGCCAAACATGGCCCTTGCGCCATAAAAATCAAACAACCAACCAACCAAAACGATTGTGCTTAACATAAGCATAGTGCTTTTCCATGGTTCAAAAAATTGGCAGAGATTGCATGGTTCATCAGGAATCCTATTCAGAAATGTTGCATCGGATAGAGAAAGATGGAACATTCTTGGATTACACAATCATCAGTGATAAGGCTTTTATGTCAGTAGTAAGGTTAACATCCACAACTGCAGGATTCGTGGTGCAGGAAATCTTCACGAAGCTCTGGAACATGTTCACTTCAACAGTGTTGTTTATCTGCTTATGCTTAAATTTTCATTCCACAGTTGCACAAAGATGACCAAGAAAAGATGCATCACTTTCAGCAAGACTGCGCACCATTTCATTCTTCTAACTTGACACCTAGACTTTTTCCTACAGGGTTTCACTTTAAGATGGTGTTGGTTCCAATTTTGTTGAACTGAGCACAAATCACCTCCACAGTTGCAGAAGTGATGACAGATATCGCACATTTGCGAGAAAAGTGACACAAATCCAAGCAAACATTGTGGTAACTTTTCTTGCGAAGGTGCGATATGCTGCATCAAGTTTGGAACAGGCCCGTAGCCAGACATGCAAGCTGGGAGGGCGGCTGATGATTGAGATCGGGCGAAGGATATAAACTGGTCGGGCAAAAGATGTTAAAAGAGGTCTGGCACTATACTGTTGTGTGAGTCGCTAGGTAGGGGTCAGCCTTGGCTACGTCCCTGGTTTGGAAAGAAATTGACTTCAGGTGGGATGTCGGTTTTATCAGTGGTAGTCACGTCAAACCAAAATGGCTATGTGGGATGAAACTTTGTGATTTGCTGCAGGTTATGCCACAAATTCTATAAGTATTCTGAATTAATTTCTATACGCTTTCAAAAGTTGTAAAGCCCTTTTTGAATTGCTATGTAGTGTACTGAATTCTTAGTACAGGATATTTTTTTATTACTTCAGTGTAGTTTGCAAAACCTGTTATGTCTTGGTTTTGCCATAAGTGAATCCTACAAAGAAGTGGCAAAAGTTGTTAATGTTGTAGCTGCGAATTGTATGGTCTATATGATTGTCTACATGCATTGTAACTTAGTTTGACCCACATTAAAGAGGTATCTAAGATGACTTTGGATAATCATGTTATTGCATTTTGTGATTGCTATGGATTTGTATTTGAAGGCATGATCACCTTAGTTATCAATTTTTATTTCTTAGTGTTGAACCTGCAGAAGTTGCCAAGGAAGAAGTAAAAAAAGTAGAAACCACAGAAGAAACAGAAACATTGAAAGCTGAAGAGCCAGTAAGTTTTTGAAATGCTTCAAAAGATGTAGCTTGCCTGTGTTTTATATATATCATCATCAACCATTATCAATCCACTGCTGGACGAAAATCTCCCCAAGTTTCCTCCACAACGGTCTGTCTTGTGCCAGTCTCCTCCATGTCACCCCTGCATACTTTCGAATTTCATCAACCCATCTCCCATGCGGTCTTCTTCTGGGTCTTTTCCTGTCCCTTGGAATCCAATCTAAAATTTCGGCTGTCCATCGATGGTCTGTTCTTCTGGCAGTATGTCCAGCCCATTGCCATTTCATGGATTTAACTCTGATCATGATGTCTTCCACTCTTGTCATTTTTCGGATCCACGAGTTCCTCTTCTTATCTCTCCTGGTTACACCAAGTATGCACCTCTCCATGCTGCTTTGAGTTGTCTGCAGCCTTTGTATGTCTCTTTTAGCTAAGGTCCACGTCTCTGCACCATACGTAAGCAATGGAAGGATGCATTGATCAAACACTTTTCTTTTAAGACATAATGGCATATTGCTCTTGAAAATTATGCTGTTTCTTCCAAAAGCTCTCCAGGCAAGTTTTGTACGCCGATTAATTTCTTCACTAATGTGACCATCACTTGATATCTGCTGTCCAAGGTAAACGTACGTGTCTGTTATCTCCAGCTTTTCTCCATCAATCGATAAATCTTCATTTCTTGTAAAAGCATTGTACATCTCTTTTGTCTTCTGAAAGTTCATTTTTAATCCCACTTCTTTACTCTTGTCAGCAAGTTCCTGGATCATACTCTGCAGCTCTGATGGGGTAGTTGCAAAACTGACTACGTCATCAGCAAAACGAAGGTGGGTTAGATAATCTCCATTAATCTTTATCCCATTGTTTTCCCAGCTCAGCGACTGAAAAACACAATCCAATGTGGCATTAAAGAGCTTCGGAGATATGGTGTCACCTTATCTCACTCCCTTTCCAATTTTTACATGTGTTGTATTTTCAAACAGCCGAATCTTTGCACTTGCATTTTCATAGATGTTATTAATAATATTAATGTATGCATCTTCAATACCGCAGGTTTTCAGAGCCATTGTAACTGCTGATGGTTTCACCGAATCAAAGGCTTTTTCATAATCGATAAAAGCCATGCACAATGGAAGTTCATATTCCCTCGCTCTTTCAATTAGTTCTCTCAGTACGTGGATATGATCTATTGTGCTGTAGCCACTCCTGAATCCAGCTTGTTCTCTCGGTTGAGCCATGTCCAGTGTTACCTTCAAGCGGTGTGAAAGAACTTTAGTGAAGATTTTATAAACTACTGATAGGA
The DNA here is from genome assembly GCA_039090855.1 of Macrothele yani. NCBI lineage: Eukaryota > Metazoa > Arthropoda > Arachnida > Araneae > Macrothelidae > Macrothele > Macrothele yani. The sequence continues at coordinate 121,314,377 of CM077004.1, read as the reverse complement.
GGCTGATAGGTCTGTAGTTTCCGAGATCCTCAATGTCACCTTTCTTATGTAGCAGGATCATTGTAGCAGTGTTCTAATCCTCAGGAATCTTTCCTTCATTAAGGCATCGAGTGAAAATTTGGGCGAGTACTGTTTCGATTTCTCCACTTGCTTCTTGTATGATGTCTACAGTAATTCCATCTTCTCCTGGAGCTTTTCCCCGCTTCATGTTCTTGATTGCATGTGCAACTTCTGCTGGAAAGACTGGAGGAACTCTGGTACTGGTATCTTTCATGATGTCTGGAGTGCATGTATCATCCCTTTCATATAATTTGCAGTAGAAATCTTTCACTCTTGTCAAAATTTCGCCTCTATTTCTTGTTACAGAACCATCTTCTTTTCTCAGTGCCATAATCTGTTTTCTTCCCTTACTGAGATGTCCCTTTGCTATCTTTAGGCTTTGGTTGTTTTCAATTGCTTTCCTCACTAGTTCACAGTTGAATTTTCTTACGTCTTCAGTGATACTTTTTCTTACTGTCTTGCATACTCTATATATTCCACTTTGGAAGTCACATCTTCTTTAGTTGTCCTCATCTCTCTTCTTTTTTGCATCAACATTTTCGTTTTTCCTGATAATTTGTTTACACGCAACTTGTTCTTAGACCCAGCTAATTTTGTTGCTGTTTCCATAAGAGCTTTGGTTACTTTTCTGTTAACTTCAGAGATGTCCACTTCTTCCGATGTTAGGCCTTCTAAAGCAGAGAATCTGTTCTTGAGTTCCAACTTGAAGGTATTATGGTGTTTTTTAAGGTTGGTTATGGCAATACATTTTGTTTGTCTTATGAGCTTGCTACATTCAAGTTTAGTGTTGAGGTGCATCTTACATCTCGCCAATCTATGGTCACTACCTGTGTTGAACTTGTTTAGCACACTGCAGTCTTCTATGGCAAATTTTTTGTTACACATAATGAAATCAATTTCACTTGTAGTCCCCATTTGGATGTCTCCATGTCCATTTCCTGTGTGGCTTTTTCTTGAAAAAGGAGTTCAAGATGAAAAACCCTTCTACCTCTGCAAACTCAACGAGAGTATTTCCACGCTGGTTTCTGTTGCCGTGACCGAATTTACCTACTGAAGTTTCATTCTGTTGCCGTTGCTCTATTTTTGCATTGAAATCTCCCATAATAATCTTCAAGTGCTACTTACCTTTATTATTTAGATGACGAATTTCCGCATAAAATTCTTCAATTTCTTCTTCAGGATGACTTGTGGTGGGTGCATAAGTTTGAATAATCTGAGCCTGGTATCTTCTCGAGAGTTGGATAACGAGTCGTGCAGCTCTGTCAGAGGAACTTTCAACTTCTACAACTTTATCCTTTAGTTTCTTGTTTATTATAAATCCAACACCACTAGTTCTGCCAGTATCAGTCCCACGATAGTAGAAGAGATGTCCACTTTTCAGTTCAATGAGATCTCCTTTTCTCCTTACTTCACTTAGCCCGACGATGTCCCACTTGATCCTTTGTAGTTCCTCTTCCAATTCAAGAAGCCTTGAGTCAGAAGATAGGGAGCGTCCGTTATACGTAGCCAAGGTCAGCATCAGATGGCAGCCTAGTCCGTTCCTCCGGGGATTCTTAGCGCCCTCTGCCTTCATGTCGCACTGGCCACTGTCTTGGCCAGGTACATTCCAGCTGCCGGAGACTGAGAGCCAAGATTTAAGTTGTGGAGTCATTTTGGAAGGGTTTGGCCGTAACTCACCATGCTGGCCAAGCGGATTGGTGAGTGTGGGATAGCTTTTCCTCTAATCCCGATGGTATAGTTATACCGCTATTGACGGTCGTCAGAGCCCCTTTAGTGAGAACAGGATGTAACACGAAAAGGCGGGGTTTACATTTGTCAAGGAGTGGCTGTGACGTTATTCATCACCTGACCTTACATCCCACATATATATATATATATATATATATATATATATATATATATATATATATATGGGCTGTAATTCTGTTCATACTGATTATTTTTTTAAGAAAAATTTTATTTGAAAGCATCTTGCTATTCTTTTCTTGCAGAAAAGTGACAGGTTTGCCGTAGCCAGATGGTTAACATTGTTTTGCAAATTTCAGTATAAAAGGTAATAAAAGCATAAATGTTTCAGAGGACTCATGAAATCTGTCTCCACCACCAAAAAGTGCTTTATCTTTTGTGGAACAATTACAGCGTGACTTCAAGGAGCTTGTGTGCAGAGATATCGTGAGGATTATATGGGTATGTTGAAAGGTAAGGCAGGTGCTGATATGGAAGGCTTGCCAGACGAGGTCTTAAAATTGTGCATGCTTGTCATTTCAGAAATTCGTAGCTGTGTGTTAGATTCATAAACTTTACTACTGGCAAATGAGTATTCTCATTAGTGCATGCAGTGGTTGCTCTGGCTGTTTTAAAGTTTTCACCAAATAATTTTTTTCTGAAGTCGCTAATATTTTTTCACTCCATTGAAAATGCTAAGGCGTATAATAGCACCAAAACCAATGGGTAAATTAAAAAATTCTGTATCACATTTATTCTGTGGCTTGATTCAAAAAGGGCCAGGGGAGAAATGTTGAAAAATTAACATAATTTTGATGGTTATTTTAAGTGATTTTAGAAATGTGAGATTGTAGAATGTGTGGAATTACAACTTTTTTTTTTTTACACCTTTTCAGTGTTGAAAATATTTTGGGATTTTCCTACCTGAGAAGACTTGAAACATGCTTGTGAGGATGTGCTTCAAACACCAAATATGACTAATTTATAGGATTAGTGATTTTGTAAAACTCTAGATTTAAAAAATCCTTCCTGCATTGCATACAGCTCCTGATAGGAAATACTTTGCATATAATTATCCAATATTTGGTAAAGAATGGTTTGGCCACCAGGGGCTAAACCATTTACCAAATATTGCTTCTGTGGAACCAAATATTGTTCCAGGAGGCTAAACAACTCTTAACCAAATTTCTGATGTAGGCTACTGCAGCAAAATCTGCTGAAAACTCGATTGAAAAATTCTTTTGTTGACCGATACCGCTCACATTGGAGGACCTTTTGAGAATACTTTCTTCGTAAAATAATACATAGTTTTTCCTACACTGAACGTGTAATGTATATCATATACACTCCTGGCCACCCAAAATGCAACACCAAGGATGACACGAGATAGCAAAGCCAGATTTACTGGACACATAACAACAGATACAAAGATGAAACGATTGAGCTTACAGGCCCGTGCGACTTGCGAAACACGCAGACATCAATAGTTCGTGTGGCCCCCCATGGCTGGTAATAATAATGGCCGCTACACGCCGCGACATCGAACGAAAGAAGCTTTGGATGTGGGCTTTGGGGTAGTCGGTCCAAGCTGCTTCCACACGTCACAGTTCATCAGATGAAGCCGCGGGTGGTTCTTGCCGATCAGCGACCAGAGGTGTTCGATGGGCAGCATATCGAGAGAACAGGCGGGCCACGGTAGCAGTGACACCTGGTGAGTTGTTGCACGATGCGTGCCACGTGCGGGCGCATTGTCCTGTTGAAACGTGGCCGCTGGCAGGTCCTGCAGGTAAATGAGAACTACAGGCTCCAAAACGTCGGAGATGTAGCGGTGGCTGTTGAGTGTACCGGCGATGCATATCAGAGGGGTGCATGTGTACTATCCAATTGCGCCCCAAACAATAACTCCAGGCGACGGACCGATATGGCGATGCATAATGCAGGCGTCATACACTCGCGCGTTGCGGTGCAGCCACACGCGGATCCGACCATAGTGGTGTTGCAGGCAGAAGCGGAATTCGTCAGAAAAGACAATGTCGAGCCATTCCGTAGTCCAGGAGCGGCGTTCAACGCCCCACTGCCGCCGCACTCGCCGGTGGTGTAACGTCAATGGTAATCGGAGCAATGAGCACCGTGCGACAAGTCCCCGCTCCTGCAGAGGACGTCGAACGGTACGTGCTGACACAGGTTGCGTTACACACCCTAATTCCTGGTTTTTTAAAAAAAGATCTGCTGAGGAACTGAAATCTGCAAAACTTTGTTCAGTGAAATCACTAAAGAAAGCTGTTTAATCAATTTTTGGTTGTGTAAAAAAATGTGTCAGTCATGGTGTATATTATTTTCCATGTGAAAAATTTGGAATATTTTGATACAGATTTTCATGTATATAAATGAATAAGTAAGTAAAAAAATGCTAATTAAATTAAATTAAATGAGTTGTTTTCCTTGGTTAAAATTATTCTTTTTGGTATGACTATTGAAAAATGGCCCAAACTACTGAAAATTTGTACAAGTACTACTGAAAATATCTGAAATAGGTTGGCATCTCTGGTTTTCAAAGACATAAAAATTTAATAAATGTTTCCAAGGTAATGTAATATTTACATCAATCTTTAATGTTTTTTATTTACATGTGTTGATTTTTATTTTTTACCAGTTTTGAGCTCTAGACAATTTAGTGTTTTAAAAATATAACATTAATTTTCAGAACTATAGTTGTAATTCATAAGTCATATTTGAGCTCGGTCTTTTCTATCTTATTGTAAAAATGTGTAATATAAATAGCTTATAGAATTAGTCATCTTGCAAAAAAAAATGAGTTGAAACCAGCATACTGTTGAGAACTTTGATGTTCTGCAAATGATAGCTACACAGGTACACATTAACACTTTATGATTTTATGATTTTACAATATTGTGACACAGGGTGTATTCAGTTATTATATTACCAGAAAAATAGTATTTCAGTTTATTTTTCTGTGCGATTAATTTTCCCTGCTTTTCTTCAAGATAATCCTCAATTCATTTTGCGCGTACTTGTTGCATGTCTGAAAAATGCTCGCTGCGCTGTCTACTGGATTTTTATCCTGATGTTGGCAGGTATGTATTTGTAAGAACATAGGTTGCTGTTGATAAAAACAGCATGCTCTGCATAAACCAGGGTCGCCAGGTTTTTGATGGTTTAAACTGTCACGTTAAACTGCATTTCAATACAAAAAATGCCTTTTTAAGATAACAAATATACATTGTGTGTAATGTTTAAAGTCACTAATATGTGAGTAATAACTAGTATAGGATTTTTAAATAATGAAATTTTGTACTTTCTAAGTATTTATATATAAATAAGCAATATAGTAAAATTTCTCTTGTTAAACCAATACAGTAAGTTCAAGCACATTTATGATTCAACCCATATTTTCTGTACCAAAATTTGTTTGTTTTAACAGGGAATGTATTTTGTTAACCAAACAAAATAGCATTCAGAGTTTGTCTCTGCAACAAATATTACCTTGCCACTGTAACACACTAGTGTGGAAACAGATTGTGTCAATTTGAAAATAAAACTGAAGTTCTAGTATCCTGAGAAGAAATCCAGACTTCATCCATATAGCTGTTTGCCTGTGCTGATTGCATATGAATCTGGCAAAAAACGCCTTTACCCCTTTCTTATTTCATTGCTATTGGAAGCAATACGAATCCCATGATTTGGTGAAAGTAATTTCTAAATGTAATGGCTTTACAACTGAACCTGCCTCTTAAACTTACTGAACTAGCAATGCTTTTGCTGTCAAGTCCTTTCAGCTTCAGTTGAAAGAGTATTTTCTAATTTTGGATTTATACACTTCTTTAAGCTCAAGAATCCTTATTAGGTGTCAACAAATGTGCAAAATTAGTTATGTGCTATTGGATGCTACAAAGTAAAAATGAACCAGACTGCTAGTTCTGCCATTCATTGGCAATCGCATAATTTTAGATCAGTGAAATCAATTCTGTACAGATCAGAATTTTCAAAGAGTAAAAGTTTTTGCCCCTTCTGTTTTTAATGATTGTAATAAAAATAATTACAAAAATGCATTGCAGTTTGCTCAAAGGTATTACCCGTAGTTATGAATTTTTGACAGTTTAAACCAGTTTTAGACGCTCGTAATGTCAAAAACCGAAGCCTGACATAAACATTGTGCTGTGTAATTTTATTTGTTTTGTTTGATAGATCTTAAACCAGTACAGCCTTACTTTAATCTTTTTTTTAAATTTGACTAAACAAAATGTTGGTTACAACACTTTGGTAACTGAAGTACTTTATTATGCACAAAGTGTTCCTTGAACATTTTGTTTTGCTTCCATAAGAAACATTTAGATGTATAAAATGCTCTAATAGCTGTCATGTGTTATGGGAAATAAATTGATCCTTTTATATCCAGGAAAAGGCTGAAGATTCCAAGGATGCCAGTGAAAGTGAAGATTCTAAGGATTCCAATGAGGATCAAGACTCCAAAGAGGATCAAGACTCCAAAGAGGATCAAGATTCCAAGGAGGCAGAATCTAAAACAGAAGAGCCTGAAACAATAGATGAAAAGGCTGAGGAAAAAGTCCCAGAAAAAGAAGAAAAGAAAGTAGAAGAAAAGAAAGTAGAAGAAAAGAAAGTAGAAGAAAAGAAAGCAGAAGAAAAAGTAGAAAAAAAGGAGGAGGAAAAAGAGAAAAAAAGATGGAAAATGGTGGTAAGTGAGATTGTGTTTTCTTTTCCCTCTGTGCTAATAAAGAAATATTGTGACTAGTGATTAAACTTTTTATTATGAAGTTTTGAAATTCATTAGCCTGATGACCACCTCAAGTGAGATTTAAGAACCCTTGAAATCTTTATTCTCTTTGTCCAGGGACAAAACCCTGGCATCTAGAAAACAGGCATGTGTGCCTTTTTTAAACTCCAAACTTAGCAGTTTCTGCTTATTATCTGTATAAGCTTATGTTCTGCAGACAATGCACTGCTGTAAAAAGTGCACCCACCTTAAATTTTAGGGTTTTCAAATATGCTGCCACAGATCATTTGGAGGAATCTTTTCTGAATTTCAGTTTGTGGGTTATGGGGTAAGGCACTTGAGTTTATCTGTGCAAGATTTAAGCAGGGAGTAGAAAAATAGATAAAGAAAATTATGGAAGAAAAAGAAGTCAGCAAATACACTAAATTATTTTTTCAGCACCATCACCACAGATTGTTATTCTTTGAAAGTCTGAATTTGTTTCACATGGCTCCCTGGAACATATTTGTCCAGCAATAGAAGTCCATGGTGTGTATGTTTACCTATCACCTATCAGTTTGCTGCATTAGCTGGCATATTGTTCGAACAAATCAAAAGCCTTAGCCAAAAAATGTTTGGCTTGGAACTAAATGTTGACAAGTGTGGCAAGGGGAAATGCCATTTTCACATTCAAGAATGCATTCCTGAAAACAAAATTTGCATTTTGCATACACTGCTTATACAATATTTAAATTGTATAAGCAGTGTATACAATTTAAAAATTGTATAAGCAGTGATAATTTATACCTTATTCTAACATTTAAGTGCACTCCAGCACTGGCGTATGGGGAAAAAATGATATATAAAAATCAGTAGAAAAAAACCAACATTAATGCAGATTGCTCCTGTCAAAAAAAAAAAAATTTTTCATAGTGAAAGGCTGCATAAATAAACAAAAATTTTCAGGTCTGTGTTTAAATACCACATATTACAGGTTATTTGAATTAAAGTTAAAATGTAGTTAAGAAATAAACCTTGAAGTGCATAAGTAAGCACTATCGTAATTCTAGATTGACGCTCTTTGTTGTGTAAATTTTTTTTAAACACTATATAAGCAATATCGTACTTCTAGATGAGAAAAAGAAAAAGACCTTGTCTGAATGCATTCACAGATGAGCAGAATACTTTCTTTGGTTATTAAATTTCTAGGGGGAGTAGGTAAGATAAGAGAGCAAGAACCAGTTAACAGATAATTTATTATGGATCTTTTCATTCCAATTACGGACATAGTTTTAGAAATTTAACCCCAGCAACAAAATCTTTACGCTAAACATCGACCTTGTTACACTGAAAACAAAAGTTCATGCAGTTGATCTTATTCATAAGAGACTGCATTAGTAGAGATATTCCAAATAAGTGGTGTCCAATTCTATTTTTCATCTTTTTTCAACCTTTCTCATTTTTGTTTGAAATTATTTATTAGGTGTAATCATATAAAACAAAACCAGATTCATACATGGTTATGCACATTCGGACATGCAAACTCTCCGGATTTTCATCCCTTCCTTCCTCCCTCTGGACGAATGTCAAATTCTCCAGATTTTCACCAAGAATTTGACCATCAGGATGGTCAAAATTCCATCAACCAGCGTGATTTCAAACCGCCTGTGAAATCTTTCTTTCTACATCAATGCGAGGTGGCATTACAGTAATTAGTTTCATACGTTCCCTCCTATCTGAAAAAAGAAAGCTGCTCCGGTGGCATAGTGGTCTAAGCTCTAGCTTCTAACCAATAATCCGAAATAGGTCGTAAAAATTTCTCCCCATCCGATTGTCATATGATGCCTTCAGCAAAGAGCTTACCCGCTGTGGCACTAGAATTCCGGGGAGGGTCAGTAATTGATTTACAGATGGGAGCTGCCCTGCCTTGCAGTTCAGTCTTTCAACTGACTCTTCCAAGAGGAGCCTCAAAGGCGTGTTACTGCATAATGGGAATGTGTATGGGCCCATTCCTGTGGCCCACTCAGTTAAAATGAAAGAGACATTCGAGAACATGAAGGTACTATTAACAAATATACAGTATAAGGAACACAAATGGCTTGTCTGTGGTGACTTCAAAGTAATAGGAATGCTATTAGGACAACAATCTGGGTACACAAATGCCTTGCTTTCTATGTGAATGGGACAGTTGGGCAAAGCAAAGGCATTGGACAATGAGAGTTTGGCCAGAGCGGAAATTTTTTGTTCCTGGGACTAAAAACATTCTGCATGACCCACTTGTAGACCCCCTAAAAGTATTGCTTCCACCACCACACATCAAATTGGGGTTGATGAAGCAGTTCGTAAGTGTTTTACCACAAGGTGGGCGATGCTTTCAAGTACCTTTCTATGAAATTTCCCTTCATCACACTAGAAAAATTGAAAGCTGGAATTTTTGTCTGCCCTCAAATAAAAAAAACTGATGGGCAAAGATTTTGAGAAAACGATGAATGAGAAAGAATAAAACGCATGGACAGCATTCCGATCTGTAACCGAAAACTTTCTAGGGAATCACAAACATCCTAATTACAGAAAAATTGTTGAAACAATGTTGGAATACTTCAAACAGTTGGGTTGTAACAATCAGTGTAAAAGTTCATTTTTTACACTCCCATATCTACTACAGACCTGCCAGGTTTTACGGTTTACCCGTATAATTTACGAAAATGTGACTTGTTTTACGGGCAAAATGTTAATTTTACGGAATTGGCGATTCTCCGAGATTTTTCTTTTCTTTTTCTGACGATTTTGCACCCACTATTAAAACTTTTTTTTTAAACTTAATCCATTCAAAGTAAAGTGCCGATGTAAGTTACGAATAAGTTTTTAGTTACATGTTTTTATTTGGGAACATTTTGCTGCAGTTTTTCCACGTTTTAGGTTATTGTTTTGCCTTTTTTTAAACATTAGAACACCAACCAGCTGGGCTTATTTAACCTTCCGTTTGGTTCTCTTCCTCTCTTGTGCACGCTTCCCCCCCCTCCCGCCTTTCTTTTCAGATCATGCATTGTTCATCTCCCGAGTCGCAACTTCTCAGAAGGCCAGCGTGGGGTGTGTCCGCGTTGGAGCAGGTGTCTTTTATCTTAATTCCTCCCAGTTCGAAATGCTATCTCAGAATGTAGTTATCATTGAAAAAAAAATTCCAACGGATTTTAAATCTGTGGAATTTTTAACCCCAGATCGATACCCAACATGACGAAATTAAGGAAAAACTGCCAGTTTTGGGAAATTAAAAATGCATTAGGGCATGCATGGTTTCGTAACTTCTTCACTGGCAATAAATTTGACCTAATGAAAGAATGCTACTATAAGAGTAAGTTAAAAAAATAAATTAAGTCCAATGTTCATTTGAGCCAGTGCTGCTCCAGCAATGATTTATTTTGCTGGTCCGTTAGTAAGTTTTCTACGCTTTCGCTTTCCAACCGTGCTTTGGTCATCACTCGGTAACGTTCATAAAAATGTCTTGGCTTGATTCAATGAAATTAATATGTTGGGGTACATACTAATTCATCTAATCCTTATTGAAAATGGTCAAAGGTAAGGTCAAGACGTAGGAGCGGGATTCATTCTTCCGCCCTTTTGCGTGATGACTTGCGTAAAATCAAAGCATGATTGTGAGTTTGGGTATGCTGTTCAGCACCCATAGTGGACCTATCCTATTGAAAATCGTTGCTATCAGCATTCACGGGGACAGCGTTGTAGCACATGCGCGAGATTTGTTCGCTCGCGTTTCAGAATTTTAGCACAATATCTTCCGTGGAAATTGACCGATTTGGATAGAATTTTTAATTATAAAACGACGCGTGTGTGGCAGCTTTTTAATTTAGAAATTAATGAGCACAAAAAATGTTCTATAATAAAGCAAAAACACGCAAAATATCAATTAATTCACACTAAGGGATTCGTAAAGAAAACAGTAAAGTTTCGAGGAGAACACTGTTGCTTTTGCAAATCCACACTTTTTTGTAGGTATGAAATTTTGGGCTTTTAGTAAACAACTCTGAATTTTAAAATATCCGGATTTTGACAGCACGAGTTTAATCGAGGGAGGAAGTTTTTTTTTTAATCTGTTTGATAAAAAAAAGCGCCATTGGCTTTGTAACTTCTATCAAACCGAATTGAATTGTGTGATATTTAGAGATTTTCATTTTCTAAAACGGTACGTGTATTCTACAGTTTCATGTTAATCGGAGTTAAAATCCCGGTTCAAACGTTTTATGCCGTGGTTACGCCGCCACACAAAGGGAGCAGTGGACGAGATGGGGAGGATGTCGCCGACGAAGTGGCTGTATCGTTCCAGTTATGCCTGATGTAAAAGACAGTTGGTTTTGTTCCGGCAAAACGATTGTGTTAGTTTACTGCAGGAGAGGGGTTGGTTCAGACATTGATGGGCCCAGATTGTTTTTAAAAGGGATGACTAGAGAAGCTGTATTCGGTAAGATGAAGGGAGGGGGGGACAGGAAGAGAAGACAGAACTATAAAATCAGTGCCATTTGGAAGTATAACGGATGCCGCTAAAGGGATCGGATTTAGTAAAAGACAAGGCATCGATCCGCCTGTGAGGAATGATGGGGAGGGAGGGGACGCCCTCAAGGGAATGACATTCATAACTAAAACCTAAACCTTTGTTTCTAGATGAAAAAACCTTTCAGTTGCTCTCTGCTTTCCTAGCTGACCAGCTCGAATCGGATAACTCTGTAATCAGTATTTTTTCCTCTACTATAGCAGTTTTTACTTACATTTTTTCCCCCGAGTGGTAATAAATTTAGTATTAGTGATTCCCTATGAGCAGCAACATAAAAGGGGAAAAAAAGTACTATAAAATATTCCGTGATTCGTATTCTGCGGAATTCCCGTGTATTGCAAAATCTTTAAGAAAGGAAAATATGCATTTCGCGCTATGTGCCGATGCAATTTCAACATTTCGCATGGTGGAAGGAATGATATTACAAATCATATTTCTAGTGACAAGCATAAATATAACGTTGACTGCGTGGAAAAAAAAATAACGAAATTAACTTCCTTTGTTTAAAGTTATAATGAACTCTATGTGATTCGTACAAAATGTTTGTTCACTTCATTTTTAGTTGAACATAATTTACCAGTTAGTGTCTCTCAGTCACTCTTACTTATTTAATTTTTTTTATTTGACTGTCTCATCGTCCGTGCCTCCGTAAGAAAAAAACCTAACATGAAAATGGTTCGTTTTTGAAAATATTTTAGTATGTTTCATGACGGCGTGGGACACGATCCCATTGAAAGGGTAGAACATCCTTCCCTTTAGATGCAAACTTCTGTAAAAGTAAATTTTTATCACTTTATAGATCATAATGATAGCATAGTAATGAGAAATTATGTATAGAATTTATTTCAATCGATATGGTTGGTTGGTTGGTTGGTGTATTTTAATGGCGCAAGGGCCAGGTCTGGCCAAAGAGCGCCAAACACGAAGCAATTAAAGAAAACAAGTTAAAAGCTAGGAAGAGTAATAAGAAGCACGGCGGAGTAGGACAACTGAAAAACAAGAACGATAAAAGCTTGGTAATTTAGATTAGTTTAAGAAAGTCAATTTGCCTGAAAAATGAAAAAACTGCGAACGTATCACAACAGTCACCTAAGATTCTTTGAAGGGAAGCTGAATTGTCTTCCAAAGAATAAGCTCGGAAATATTGAAAACGGTTGTCACGAAAGCGGACACAAGTACACAAGACATGAAGGACACTGAGACGACTGTTACACGTCTCGCACATTGGGGCAGTGTCGCCACACAGCAAGAAGCGGTGGGTGAAATGACAATGCCCAATGCGCAGACGCGCAAGAACCACTTCCTCGCGACGATTCTTCCGCAACCCAGATTGCCATAGTCCGATCTGCGGTTTGATGGAAAGAAGTTTGTTGCTGCTCTGTTGGGTCCACAGGGACTGCCACTCCTCCATGATAAATTTGCGGATGCACGGGTGAAAATCTCGAAAAAATAGTGGCAGTCGGGTGATTGCCAAGGATGGAACAGATCTGGCTGCGGTGTCGACTAGCTCGTTACCCCGAATCCCAACATGGCCGGGGATCCAACAGAATCGGACCAGGTACCCAGAACCCGTCAAAGTTCCCAAGAGCCGATGGACATCTCTGGTGATTGGTGAGTCACTATTCTCCGGGGAGAATAACAATCGATATGAATGTGCCGATAAATTTAAACATCTGCAGACACTTCAATTAAAAGTTGATAGTTCATTTGGGTAACATCGTTTTTTAAATCGATATGTTCGGTACATTTAATCAATACGCGTGACAAGTAATTTAATCGAATATATCGATTAAATTTTTTTACGGATTTCTGTTTTTTAAAGTTGGAAAGATTTTGAGAAAACGATGAATGAGAAAGAATAAGACGCATGGACAGCATTCCGATCTGTAACCGAAAACTTTCTAGGGAATCACAAACATCCTAATTACAGAAAAATTGTTGAAACAATGTTGGAAAACTTTAAGCAGTTGGGTTGTAACAATCAGTGTAAAAGTTCATTTTCTACACTCCCATATCTACTACTTTCTCCGGAAAATCTGGACATTATAGTGAAAAGCACGGTGAACGCTTTCACCAGGATATTAAGGAGATAGAGAAGAGGTACCAGGGGAAATAAAAGGAAACTGATGACCGACTATTGTTGGATGTTGAAGAGGGGACAGTAAAGATAAAGGAGGATCTGCAAGAAAGTAAAAAAAAAAAGACAGTTTGAAAATTAAAGGAACACTGTTAGCTTGTCGTTTTGTTAAAAGACTAGTCACAGGTCAGTTCTTTACAGTAATTTTGAAGTGTTTTTGTAAAAAAAAAAAAAAGTCTTTGTGGGACATTGTGTTTGCATTTTTGTGCTTACATTGATTAAAATCTTGAAAACATAACTTCTTATTTTATTTAAAAACCTGACGTGATAAGAGAAAAATGGAAGTCATTTCTAGAATCGGCATCAAAAATTGCTTCAGGAACAGCTATTTTTAAGAAATCATCTGACAAAAGAATCTAAATTTGCAGACTAATGTAATCCGTGCCTTTTTTTTTTTTTTTTTTTTTAATCTTTGAAGCCAACTATTACTGTAGCTAAATTCTTAAGTTTATACTTTCTGAAACTGTCCATCCATGCTAAGTATTTTTATCTGGCCAATTTGTAGAGCAAACGGTTTCACTGAATTTTGTGTTTCCCACTTTTAATTTTTTTTAAGTGCAGTTGTTTTTCGGATCCCATCCATTTTTGTCTATCGTTCTATTCTGCTAATCGACTTGTCAAAGAGGATGGAAACTTGATTTGTTAGTGCAGGATTATGATCCTTCAATTGGTATGCAGACCTGCCAACTGTTATGATTTTATTGTATTTAGTACGATAAATCATGTTGCAGTACGCTAATACGATTTTGCAGCCAAAAATACGATTGTTTTTTTTTAAATAGTCCTGTTTTTCTCCCATTTTTTTCCTTTTCAGACAGAAGCCTTGTAGCAGAATCGCGTTGACAGGCGACGTACGTCGCACATTTGTTTTGGTCCTGCAGACAAAAACGATATCCCCAGAACCCTATTGAACTATCTTGCAGACTCTATCATAGATGCAAGTTTTCCGCCTTTCAAAATTTCCGAAAACAGAAGTTAGGCGTTGTGAGGATTTCTTCCGTAATCGTAATTTATTTATTTTTCTCGCGAAGGACGATGTACGTTGCAGATTTATTTTGTACTCATCCCCGTAGAAGAATCGCAGCAACGTACATCGCAGGTTTATTTTTTACTCATCCCCATAGCAGAATCACGTCAATGGCCAACGTACATTGCAGATTTATTTTGTGCTCATCCCCGTAGCAGAATCACGTCGATGGCCGACGTACATCACAGATTTATTTGTACCCACCCACCCCCGCAGAAGAATCGTGGTCAATGCACATCGCAGATTTATTTTGGTCCTGCAGACAAAAACAACATCCCCAGAACCCGATTAAACTATCCTGCAGACCTCCTAAGATGCAAGTTTACCACTTCTCAAAATTTCCGAAAACAAAAGTTGGGTGGAGTGAGGATTTCGCCCGTAATCGTAATTTTTCTTCTAATAATTAACAACACAAAAGTGTTTGCTGATTAGATTTAATTAGTTTCTCAATAAAATTTTGATGTAGGGAAAAAATCTCTACATTCTCACCACCAAGAATTTATATAGCTGAAATAGGCTTCAAAAATTATCAGCATGCGTCGTGTTATGATTTTTGTATCTGAGTTACCTTTTTTGGTTCTGAGAGGTTGGCAGGTCTGGGTATGTCAAAATTTTCTCAGAAGCACCCAACAATGTTTTATCCATTTCAGGATGCTTTAAAATAAACTCGTGCATGAAAAAAGCGCACACAACAACCAGTCCTTGTGAGAAACAGTGGCCAGAGCTATTAGCAGGGATCGCATTCCTCCTAAAATTCCTAATATTTTGTGACCCTCCTTAAATTCCTAAAATTAGACCTAAAATTTGCTATTCATCCTAAAATTTTCGTAAGCTTATTTTTATTAAAAACACAACCGTTATTAACGCCAATAAATTTACCATTACGGTAAGGTAAAAAGACCTGTTATTGTAGAAACACAGCCTATATGCTGTGCTGCTGAAGGGAGGGAAAAATGACGCCATCGAGATGCACTTGCTTCGGGGCGGGCGTTCCATTTTTTGCCTTCGAACAGTTTTCGAGAGTAACAAGAGATCTAAGGGAAAAGGGGAGGGGTCATTTTCACCTCTGGTTTGCGCTTTGCAGACGAACTCCGTGGCACGCAGAAGATCGTACTTTATTTTTGTACATGCCTTGTGGAACCTCCTCTTTCTGCTGATGTTTTGTTATTGTAAACCGCAGGTGGGTGGAAGCAAAGAGGAAACATGTGGTCTCCTTCCGTAACCTCCGGTAATGACGATGGGATGGTAGCTGAGTATTATCTTGGCAGGCAGTAGAGCACGTGATCATTGACCTTCGATCGTGCGTCGGCGACAGCGACCTTCGATGCGCAATATATCTCGGCTCCGACTCGCTTTGACTGAACTTGCATGAGATGCGTACGATAGTTTCTGGTTTTACGTCTTTTATGGTGTTCTCTGTGCTGTGTGCAGGTTCAGTTCTCTAGTGGTGACCTGCTTTTTTTTTTTCATATCTTCTGACATCCTCGCAGCCAAATTTCGGGAAGTTGTCTGGTTTTGCAATATTGGAACGTGTTTTTGTACTTCCCTTTCATTTTCTGGTTAGTAATACAAGTGTTTAAGATGCCTAAATCCAAAACGAAATTTCAAGATGCGTGGCTCGCCAAAGAATTGGACGGAGTGAAGTTGAAAGAATGGTGTTCTGCAACTGAAACAATATTTTCTGCTAAGTGTATATTGTGTTCAGAAATTTTCAACATTTCTAATAGTGGTTTTTCACAAGTAAAAGCGCATCATAAAGGAAAAAAAAACATTTGCAAAAATTTCAAAGTAAATTTCAAAATAAGTCCATCCTGAAAGCCTTTGGAGGACGGGATCTTCAGCCCAAAACAAATATTAGTGAAGTACTGAGTCATGATTTACAGTTGGCTAAAGCCGAAGCATTATGGGCCATGAAAGTTGCTAAGGACAATATGTCTTTTGTTTCATGCACTGAAACAGTTGAACTTTTCAAAGAAATGTTTCCTGATTCTGCTATTGCAGCCAAAATGCAACTTAAAGAAAAAAGTTGCTTATGTGATATCACATGGATTGTCAAAATATTTTGAAGAGGATTTGAAAAAAGACATTGCATCTAGTAGCCCAGGAAAGGTTACTATAGCATTTGATGAAACTACAAATACACAAGTGAAACGGCAGTTGGATGTGTATCTCAGGTACTGGTCTTCAGAAATAAATTCAGTTTCTTGCCGATACCTAACAAGCGTTTTTCTGGGTCATGCAACAGCAGATATTTTGCTAAAAGAAATTCTTGATGTGTTATCATCCTTCAATATTTCGTTGAACAGAATTATTTGTGTATCCATGGACAGCCCAAATGTAAATAAGTGCTTTTTACGCAAATTCAATGAAGTTGTAAAACAAGAAACAGGCCAGAAATCTTTAGAACTAGGTTTTTGCAACCTGCATGTTGTTAGTAATGCATTTAAAATTTTTTTGACAAGCTTAAATATAGATTTTGACGAATTTGCTACTGATATGCATTACTTTTTAAAGAGTAGTGCTGCAAGATGAGAGGATTATAAATCTGTCGAGGATATAACATTGGTCACTGCCAAATTTCTTTTGCGTCATGTCAGCAACAGATGGTTAACCGTTGGTTCTGTAGCCCAGAGGCTCTTGGATCAATGGCTAAATATTACAGAATATTTTTTAAACTTCTTGCCATCTCAAAAAATATTTGAAAAACAACTGCGCAATTCGGCAAGGTATAAAAGAATTCACTGTTTCCTGAAAAATGAGCTTGCTCCTTGCTATTTAGCATTAATTTCATTTTCACACCAAAATTTTGAAAAGTTTTCATTATGTTATCAGAGTGAAGAACCAAAAATACACCAGTTATATTCTGATTTAAATACTTTAATGAGGAATGTTATGGCTCAGTTTATCCAAGATGATGTTATAGCAGGGAAATTTGGAGAAGACCTAAAGAATGTAGATTTTGAAAACAAAAATTCATGGAAAAAACTAGGGGAGTTAGAAGTTGGTATGAAGACAAAAAATCTCCTCAGGAATGTTCAGGAGACCAGGCAGAAATTATTTCTCTTAGATGTAAGATCATCACTAATTGCAACCACAAAATATTTAAAGTCAAATTTGCCATTCTGCAATCAAAAGCTAAGAGACATAGAAGTTTTAAAGGTAAAAGAACCAAAGAAAGAGTCAACTCAACTTTCAGTCACTGAAGGACTTTCGGAAATAACCAGAATTTCAAGTGTTTTGCATCTTTCTGAGGAACAAATTGATAGAGTAAGAGAAGAGTGGAAACTTTTAAATTGCGATAAGCCAACTCTAGATGAACTAGTGAAATTTTCAGAGGAAGGGCATATTCCAGTGCGGATTGATCATTACTGGCGTAATATATTTAGTATTAAAGACTCTAGCGGAAAAGAAAAATACTCAAATCTTGCTAAACTCATCAAGTGAATTTTAGTTTTACCTCATGGTAATGCTGATGCAGAAAGGGGATTTTCGGTTAACACTGCTCTGTTAAGGAAGGACAAGGCTAACTTAAAAGACTCAACTATAACATCATTAAGAATAGTTAAAGGGGCCATTAAACACTATGGATGTGTAAGTAAAGTTCCCATAACAAGAAATTTGTTAAATAGTGTTTGTGATTCACATAAATTTTATAAAGAGTATGTTGATAAGCTGAAGGAAGAAGAATCAAAAAAGGTAAAAGAAAGGAAGCAGAAAGAGAGGGAAAATAAGGAAAAGCAGCTAGAGAAAAAAGAAAAGCTGAGTTTGATGACAAAATAAAAGAAAATGATGCAGAAATAAATAGACTTAAAAACGATAAAGAAGCCTCCCTAGCAATAATTCAAGAGGGAACAGAAAGAATGAGAAAAGCTGTAGAAAAACAAAATACTGTTGAAATAGCAGTTGCCTCTAACTTGATCATCCAAGGTTCAGCTGAAATAAAGAAAACTGAAAGTAAATTAGTGGTGGTAGAAGCAGAAAAAGATAGGCTAATCAGGAAAAGGTTAAAACAATAATATGAAAAAAGTAATTCAGTGAACAATTGTACATAGTTCTTGGTTTTCAATTACCTTTTTAGGATATTATAATTTAATGTGAAACCTGAAAACTTTACTGTGAAAATCGTGAATTGCTTCTGGTTCAACAGCATATTAATGTTCAAAGTGAAACTTAAATGTGGTAAATATACTTGAATATGATAATAACACATGAAAAGATAAGAACTGAACATTAGAAGTAAATCATACTTAAACTTTTTAGACATTAGACGTTATGCAAAAAATTAGGGTGTTAACTTCGACCATATATACCAATGGTGCACAACCCGCGGCCCGCGGGCCGCTTGCGGCCCTCAAAGTCAGTTTATGCGTCCCGCGGATAAATATTTTATACTATTGAAAACGTGGATATATATATTGTGAATGATGAGATTTTTTCCCATTATTGTAGGCCCTAGTGGAAATAAGAAAATTATAAAAATGTTTCGTTAACTAGCAAATTTTCCAACAATGAAAAGTTTTGTTGAAAGTTCTGAATTCCATGTAAATGTGGCTAAATATGCATCTCTTGTAGTGGACCTTCACAATGAGTTTAAAAGACGATTTGAAGATATAAGAAAATTTGAGGTTTTGTTTGATATGTTTTCTCTACCATTCACTACTGACGTTGCGTCAGTACCACTAGATTTCCAGATGGAATTAATTGATCTTCAGTGTAACAATGAGTTAAAAACAAAATACTCTGAAGTTTCTCTCCTAGAATTTTACAAAAATTACTTACCGAAAGAAATGAAATTGCTCAAAGATCATGCTTTAAAAACGGCAACGTTGTTTGGAAGTACCTACTTATGCGAGCAATCGTTTTCTTTGATGAAACAAATAAAGTCAAAGTGTCGTTCCCGTTTAAGTGATACACTATTGGAGGGAAACTTGCGCATTACCATCTCTAACATTGAACCTGATATTGACAGACTATTGAAAAATAAACAATGCCAAGCATCTCATTAGGAGCATTAGGCTACTACTTGATTTGATGGTCAGTTTGACGATATACTGATTTTAATTTTTTATATACTTTGATGTTAAGAATTCTGTTTTTTGTAAAAATAAAAATTTTACAACCTTGTGATAGTATTATTTTATTTTATATACCCCTAAACCTTTTCCAATTAGGAGTAAGTTGATTGTAAATCAGTAATTTGATAACTTAATAACGCAATTTGCCAAAAAACTTCAAAAATGGATTTAAACCATTTAGAGGACACAAAAATGGTATTGAAACACATTTTTTGTCTGCTGGTAAAATAGGTTATTCGGATAATAGTAAAATTAGCTTTAGCGGTAGGGTTTGGCAAGTGCCTATGTGAAAAGGTAACTTGCGGCCCGCCACTTATTATGTAAAAATAAACTTGGCCCCCACTTATAAAAAGGTTGTGCACCCCTGATATATACTAATGGACTGCACATTGGCAATAGCTGCATCAAAGCCGCCATGGCTCAAACATTGGGCACGTCATCATCAGACTCCAAATTTCGTGTAAAAATGCTGTTATGATTACTAATTTACGCTGCAGAACTTCAGTGTTTTCGGTGTATTATGTGAATGCGCCTCATATATAATGAAAACTCTTCAGGTAAGTTTACTTATGAGCTATATACATGCATGATCGGGTTGTTTACATTTTGTGATTTATAATGTGATGAACATTTGCGAAGAATTTGGAACATGCATTCCATTTTTTTCTTAAGTTACTATATTTTTATATCAATAGCTGCAAGTTTCTGGTTAAGTAATTGAACTTTATTGACTTAGGTATTTAATTCGTTTCTTACCCATGAAAAATCATAGAACTTTCTTTACTATATCGCTCAGAGCAACCATAAGCACAGCAGGTGTAACCCATCTTTTTGACTGTTGTCATGTGATTTTATGTTGTAGCCAGAAATTTTGATGTCATGCGCAGTCTATCAGTATATATGGTTGAAGGGTGTGAAGCAAACTCTTTACAATGTATACAAAGTTGTTTTACTAGATGTATACAAATATACATCTAGTTTTTATTGAAATACACTCCTAAAATTTTTCTAAAAATTCCTAAAATTCCTACCTAAAATTTTCCAGAAGTATGCTATGATCCCTGTATTAGATAACATGAGGTTCTGGAATCCAAAACACGAAACGAAGTCATTTTCTGAGGGAGTGTGGCCTGTATTGAAATGAAGACTGTCATTTGGTCAAATTGTAAATATGGGCAGGGTAATTGTAATTTTTTTTTTAACAGGGCACACACCAACACACTTGTCTCACTTCTACAAGTGCAATGAGCAAAGAAAAGTGTCCTTTATTTTCAGCAGCACACTTCGCAAATAGCTTTACTCCTTTTCAGAAGAGGGAGCAGGACTGTCTGTCATCTTGTCCATTCTGCAAAACTTCCAAGGACCCATCTAACAATTTTTTGAGACACACTTTAGAAGATAAGGTAGGGAATTTAGAGTGTCCATTGCAAGTGAATATTTTGAGAGGTGGTTAAACAGGTATTCTCTAATAAATGCCATTTGAATGTCCTGGATGGTGGTTGAAGGGAGGGGGTAGCAGTTTATCAAGGTTCGCCCGTATTGAAGTAAATGAATAACAGCGAGAGCAAAAATAAATTGCTTCACATAAATATTTTGTCATTGTAAAGGAAAATGAAATTTGCAAATTGCAATTAATTTAAAGTGCAGTGAAACATCTATATCAGGAAACAGAAAAGCCATTATATTGTAAACATTTATTTTTGTCATGCCAATAGCAGATTCTACATGACACTCACTTTCTCTTTTGTTTGTTTCAATAACTCATAACTGTTGTATCCCAGTCAATGTTTTTCTTTGGCACCATGGCAAGAGAAAGACAAACTCAACTTGCAACAAGCAAAGGCTGTGAATGATCATATATCAATGAATAGATATGTTAGAGAATTAAGTTGAAGCGTCTCGTTGAAATCCCTATGAAACAGCCATCTGTGGAGAATTTGGACATAGCATGCAGCAAAGAGCAACAGTAGTCACAGGACCTAAACCTGGGTTGTGCTAAATGCATAAGGAGAAGCCAACCAGTGGATGTGCTGCAAAGTGTGTTTAAACAATTTAAAAACAATCTGTTTATCATAAACCTCTGACAAATTTGTTCTGTATGAATTCATTATTACACTTTAAATCATGTAATGTTTCGTATTCAGTTAAAATACTTAATGGCACAGGAACATCTAGGATTTACTCTTTTTTGCCATTTCTGTTTTATGCTGGTTCTGCCTCAAGCTTTATTGGATTTGATTCTTGGGAAGTAGGCATACACGAGAACATCTAAATAGAAAATGCGTATTTTAATGGATGGCACCTCACTTCTATCATGAAAGTGTTTCTTAAAAATTCAGGGCTTGCTTTGCATAAGAAAAACTGTATACTTTCACATCACTACCTTGCAATTGAATGCCTGCTATGGAAGACTTAATGTGTTAAATGCTTAGGTGTAAGTGAAAAAGTACTTGATTAAAAATTTGCTTTAAAAAAGTGACTGCAAGATAGCCTTACGGATTTGCAGCTTCATCAGTCCACTGAATTTTTACAAAGTAAGGCATTTGTTCATTGTTCTTTTTCATGTTGTAGATAGTGTAATTGAGTTTTATAGAAAACTTATTTTTCAGATGCTAAATTGGAGGAAAAAGAATCTGATGAGAAAGAAAAGAGGAAAGCTGAGGAAGAAGCTTCTGAAGACAATAAAGGTACTCCAGCAAAGAAGGCAAAGATTGAAGAATCTAAAAAAGAAACTGAGAGTGAAGAGCAGCCCTTAACAGACGCTACTCCAGAAGTTGAAGCTAGTGCATAATTGTTCCAACTTTTCAGACGTTTTAAAAGTTTTGAAGTTTTTTTTTTGTATTTTTGCTAAGTTATAAGTTGTGTACATTTCCTTTTGCAAAAAGTGATAATAAAAGTAAAGAAAAAAAGTTTCTGCATTTTTATTATTAGTCTCTGCAATAAATGTAATTTGATGTTTTTTACAATAGGAAATATAAAAACAGCCATATTCACATGTCTAGTACAGGTATTTTGATTTCCTTGGAAAACTGCATGAAACAGTATGTAACCATTGATCAATAAATAGGCCAAGATGAGTAATTAGAAATACTTAATAGCTTGGTAGTATGCATTAGAGCGTCAGATGGTTATGAGACATGAGGTCATGTCCAATGCTTGTTTTGTTGCTGCACTTATGTAGAAAAATAAATTTTCATTGCTCCTGTTTAGAGCACGGCTCCAAGCAGTGGTCTTCTGTGTTTGCATAGGGAGTAACAATACTTCTCATGTGATTTTCAAGAAGTATATTGCGATTTCTAAAAGCAGTTGACCCCCGTTTGCCAGCAACTCTTAAAAATTCTCACTTCTAAAAAACTTAGTTCTGTTAAAAACAGACCCATTACAATGAAAAAAACAACTGTTCTTTAAGATCACAGTTACTTTAAAGGATAGCAAAATTTAAAATAGGGTAATAATTCCTTAGAATAAAAACTTCCTTACATCTGTGGCAAAGATGAAAATTCTGTGATACATGTACATACAATTATTCCTACACATGCAATTTAATATCGCAACAGGTAATTGAGAATGGTCTCAGTTTATCATATTTTTATTAAAAAGTAGTCCCCTTTGTCACAAAAATCTGTGGCATATTCACATTGTTTTTCTAATGTATCAAAACAGTGCTATCGTAGATTTTACTTTGATTCAAGTACAATAAAAAAACTTCAGTTGTGAATAACAGGTATCTGCCCTTTACCCAGTGGCGGCTCGTGGTAAGCTGAGATGGGGGGCTGCATCTCAATTTTGTAGATATCATGATATACTTTGAAAGCTAAGTTCCTGTGCTGATGCTGTCGGTTTAATAATAATAACAATAATATATATATATATATATATACTGATCGAAAGTGCTTTTTTTTACAAGAAATTAATATTTAGATTTTATATTTAGCAATTGATAGGCAAAATGTAAAGGTACCGATACCTAAATTAGGCAACACATATTAAGCGATGGCCACATTGTCACATTTGTGAAGAAAATAATCGACCTATAAAACTTCGTCGGATGCATTATTTCTTAAAAAGAAACTGATTAATCAGTGCAAAGACATGGTCAAAATTCCTGAAATTGCGATGGGATGGACATATTGCTAGAAGAAAGGACCACCGACGGAGAGTTGAAGTATTGAACTGGATAGCAAGGGAAAAAACGATACCCAGAAGATGACAAGAGGGAGATGGGTAAATGAAATTCGAAAGCATGAAAGAAACTGACTCAAGGCAGACTGTTGTGGAAGAAGAAACTTGGAGACTTTCATCTAATTTTTTAGTCCTTATATATATAAAGACAAAAAAATTAATGCGTGTGCCAGTGGTAGCGGAGACACACTCAAGGTCATGTACGCATTCTCAAGTGTCTCATTGTGACTCCTAGAAATATGAGAATAAATATTTTTTTCTTCTGATACACTCGCTTTGGAACTTCGACTTGATACCGACCACAGCAACTTGGACGGCGATGAAAAACATTTTGTGGAATTTTGAAGGGTCTGCCAGAATTTCGCGATGAGTTGTTATTGCGATACTCACACACCGGCATTCTCTTTAATAAAAATGGATTGCAAACATATTCAGTCCAGTTTTAATTCTGAAGCCATCATATCATAACAATTTAGTGTAGAAAAATTTGTTTTCCAAAATTTACCAACTTTGTAAATTTTCTAAACAATCTGATTAAATGTTCGTTTCAAAGTAATTAAGTACACTACCTCAATTGAATTGCGCAGCTGATTTTTGGGAGGGAGGGGGGAGGAGGATGCAGCAGAAACATAAAATGTATCCAGTGGAGTGACTTCAATGATTTTTGGTGAATAAAAATTTACGCGAGTTTAAAAGCGAAAATTTCGCTGTGCTTGAAAATTGAAGAAATCAATTTTGTGCAAGTATATTTCGCTGCAGAAATTAGTATCTCTCTCCCTTTTTTTTTTCTTTTCTTTTCTTTTTTCAATTTATCCAATACTGAATATGTTTAATCGCTATTTGTTCACATGCCCATTTTGACCAGAAGAGAAAATATAAGTATAATTTTTTTTGCAAAAGTCTCGGCAACTGAGTATTTGTTATTAGATGGGAGCAACATTGTTGTTAGAATTATTACGTTGAATAACAGCAGGAACAAACCAAAAATTGGAAGAAAAAAAACCCAGGTTGAGAAATACATTCAAACATACTTTATTTAATACTTTATTTCAACATTTGTCATTATTTTTAATTCATTCCCCTATTTTGTCTTATTCGGAAGCACAAGAACCGTATTAATCAACAAAGCACACAGGCTCGGCAATGCATTCCCACCCAACGAAAGACTGCATTCGCGAGCAACCCTGCTAGCGAGAGCTGCCATGAATGCAGTCCCCAGAGAAGTTTTATTCAAAGGAAACGAACTGATGTGGGAATAGGCAGAGTTTCCCGCATGAGTTGGTTTCAATAGCTGTCAGGGCTGCAAGGAGCGCAGTCCGTAACATTCTTCCCGCTCCCACTGGTGTTATGCAGGGAAAACTTCCAGTTGAGTTCGGAAAACTGCAGTTGTGGCATTATGCTGGGAAAACTTACAGCGGTGTTCACAAAACTTCTCTCTTGGTACGGCATTAAAAAAAACTGCTTTTGGTAGGGGGCTGCAGCCCCACAGTCCCATAGCAGGAGCCGCCCCTGCCTTTACCCCCACATTTTTTAGATGCAGAAGGGCTATTTCTTTTTTGACAATGCTGTCCACAAACTTTCAGGACCTAAAAAAAAAGTGTTGCATTCCCCCTCATTTCGTTTGGGCTTGTGAACGCACATGCACCCATAGAGCCCTTTTGTAGCTCTTGTACAGGGTATGCACGCATTCTTGAAAACCTGGAAAGTCCTTGAAAATTATGATTGCGTTTTGAAGGTCTGGAAAACTTTTTTCTTTTTTAAAGCTGTCTGAAAGGCTTTGAAATTAGTGCTTAAAAATGTTCTTTTAGGAAATCTGTTCCCCCTTCCTTATTTTTTAAATTTTCTGTTCTCAAAGAAACCTCCGGCCAGAGTGTTTCGGACATGCCCTGAATTCTAAAAAATGAGCTAAAAAAAAAAAAGGCACTACTTCCAGTGCCTGTTAGAAAGGGGATCTTTGAAGGTTAGACAGCTGATCATCTGGTTCTTATCTATATTGTGCATTCGGGACAGTTGCTTCCAACCCTCCCAGGCTTTATTTTGTATCAAGAAACTTTGGCTGCTTATGATAAAAAATTACTATCTTCACGAAACTGGCTGAAATTTTTACATTCACCATACCTGCCAACTACTACGGAATTCCGTAGTTTCTACGGATTCAGTCGCCTGACTACGGAAACCTTGTTGTTGAGTCTACGAATTTTCGTTTTGTTTTTCAAATTTAGTGTTTGCTAATATTTCAGGATATATATAAATGTTCTTTTTGTCATAAACTGGAATTGGTGTAACAGTTATGTGGTTTTAAGTGGAGGCTCGTGCAATGCGTGTTCACGTGCTGGAGTTCTCTCTGGTCAAGCGTCGGGGGATTCCGAACGCATCAGAATGATTGTTCTTGGTGGTAGTTTTGAACTGAAATCTGGCAACGTTACCTGTTCTGCTCGCGTTGTCTCAGGATGTTAGGCTAGGCTCGCATCAGTGAATCAACTTCGAGTTTTGCACGTGCTAAGTTCGTTTCATTAGCGTGTACAGTTGTGTTGCGTGTTTCTTTTTCACAAAGATGGATCGTTTCCTGAAAAAGCGTCAGAATGAAGCAGCAGCTTCAGTGCCACCAAAAAAATTGAAGAATTGCCAGAAATTTAAAAAAGAATATTCCAAACAGTGGCCCTGTATTGTTGCATCATTGGAGAAAGACTGATATACCTATTGTACGGTGTGTACTTTGAATTTTTCTGTGGTTCACGGGGGACGTGGCGATTGTCGCGGCCAGGCTGCAAGCAATAAACATGTGGAATTTGTGAAAAGTAAAGCCTCAAATCACAGTGTTTCATTATTTTGTACTAAAGAGGATGATTTTAGTATTGTACGATCCAAAAGTCTTTTTGCAAGATTTCTAATCGAACATAATATTTCGGTTGCAGGTCCATTGTTCACAAAAATGTTTCCAGACTATTATTGCTAAGAAATACAACAGTGGGCGCACAAAAACAAGTGCCATGATTCGCACAATGGCGGATTCCAGCAAATCTAAGATTTGTGATATACTTAAAAATAATTCATTTGCATTAGCAACTGATGGCAGCAATGACATCGAGGCCAAAAAGCTATACCCCTAGTTAGCTATTATGCTCATGAAAAGGGCCAAATCATAACCACTTTGCTTTCATTATTAGATTCTTCTGATAATACTGGAGAAGGAATATTTAAATTAATTGATTCTGAATTAACGAGACTGGGCATAGGGTGGAATAATTTAATATCCTTTTGTTGTGATAATGCGAGCACTATGACTGGCCGTTTCAAAGGTGTAGCAGCTTATATTAAAAGCAAACAACCAGATATTAAAGTTGTTGGTTGTCCAATTATAACTGAGGGAATAAAGTTGTCAAGAAAAGTTATTTTATGCTGGTATTTATTATTGCCAAAGGGAGGCAATTTTTTTGGAAATGCTGGTATTAATTCAACAAATATAGCAAAATAATGTATCTTTACCTGTTGGATATTCTGATAGTTCTTTTCCAATTGAATACAAAGCCATAAAAAATGAATGAAATGGGTATGCTAAGAAATGCTCAAAAATAAGTATGATTGAACAGCACAGTGCATTTTTTACCTCAACGCTGTATGACAAACATCCATATTGCTTTAGTTTCGAAAAAGGAAACTTATTTCGGCAGAGTACAACAGAAAAAAATAAGGTAAACTCCTTTAATTTTACTTTATGCATTAAAGTTTGCTATTTTCATTGTTTCTAATAATCCTGTAGTTCACTAGATAAGTTGCATTGAGCCATTTGAGCATTTAACGAACCATTATAAATTCCATGAAATATAAACCCCCCACCCAGCTGAGAAAGCAGCAGTAAATTAAATTATAAATCAAAAGCAATAGTAAATTAGTTATATTTAATAAAAAAAAACACTTGTGAAATTACTTTATCACGGTCTAAAGTAGCTGTCATGTACGTCGCGTAACAGTACGAGTTCTACTGACAGTGCCCTGGTCAATGTTGGAAGGTATGCATTCACTAATTGGATTACAGAAGCTGACTTCCCAAATTCCAATTGAGTCGATAAAAAAAGTTGGATTGAAAATTTTTATTGTATGTATGCTCTCCTTTCTGCTTGGGTATTACAGGGTGTTACCATAGCAACGGTTGATTGACAGCCGAGAGCCCCAATAGAAGGCCTTGGTTGGGAAGAAAGCAAACCACCTGTACGTCACAACTGCCTTGCTTTTTGGACTATGAGAAAATTTTCAGAAATCCATTTTCCCGAATTTTAAAAATAACAGTAAAATTTTTACTGTGGTTGAGATACATCACAAAGTTCTGGTATAAATTTTGCCTAATTCTGTTGGAAACTAACAGATGCAAAAAAAAAAAAAAAATCGTTTGCATAATTGGATTCATAAAAAAGAAACCAATTATAAATTACAGAAAAGCGAGTGAATGATTTTTTTCTTTTTTAAAGAATTTTAGTTTACTTTTTCTCGATCCACGATGCACTGGCAGACAGAGGTGCTTAGATTCTTTTGGGTTGGGTGGTGGACCAGGACTTTGACTTCTATGATGAAATTTATCTGAAACTCCTGAAGTTACACTTTGTTTTAAAAAAAATATATATATTGATTCACCCTTCTATGCTTGCCCACTCCCAAATTATTTTTTGAGGTGCATAGTGAGTGATTTAACATAACCATACCTGCCAAGTTTTCCGGATTTTAGCTGTTGTCTTCCGTATGGCAAAATCATTTTTCTGGATTTCAACACGTTTTTGCATCTGCAAAAAAAATAAATAAGTACTGTAATGTACTGTGTATTTTTTTGGGGGGGGGAGGGAGGGGGTTAAGGAAATTTTACTGGATATGCTGTGTAAACAATTTTTTTTAAAGAGGCTCCGGGGCAGGGGTTTGAAAGTGCTGCAAAGAGAAAGCAATGTGGAACAGACTAGGGAGGGTAAGAGAAAAGTTAGATCCTTTCTCACGTTTAGTCTCCTATGATTGTGTTTGCCTCTGACAATGAAAACAGCAATTAGTCATTCCTGCTTCCTCCCTGCAATTTTGAATAGTCTAATGGAGAGAACTCTCCCGTCCAACCACCGGTTTTTCAGTGGTATTCTGATTGGGACGATTCTGGACCCCTGAAAACTCGCAGGAAATTTTCGGTGCCAAAAGTGTGTACGCAGGAAGAAAATATTTTTTATACAATCCTGCCCATCCCTTTCAGAAAAAAAAAGCAGTCCGAGAACATGTTAAAGTGCGCGAGCGTGGCAAAAGTTTCGCCCTCTGACAACAGAAACTGTAATAAATCAGTCTGACTTTGTGTTTTTACTGGCTGTGGGCTTTCCATACCGGCCAAGTATACCGGATTTCCCAGGAGTTTTACGGATTTTCGAGTAATTTTACGGCCGGAATATAGTTTCTTCTGGATTTTTGCCAAAATGGCTCCCGAATCCATTTTTTTTAATGGAAATTGATGTTAGTACAATGCTTAGTGTAAACTCTTGCTTTTGTTTTATTATGATCTCATAGCGATTGAACCTTATGTTATCTCATGTTTCTAGCAGTAAGCGATATTTATAAGTCGCACAATTCCCCTCCCGCCAATCCTTGCAAACTACCTCCTCTCTCTCTGTGTTGGAATAGCTGCACTAATTGTGCCGAAGTGCACAATTTTTTAAATTCTGCGACATGCAGAATTTGCCAGAATGTTTAATTACACGTCTAGTACACATAGAAATTTTACCAACACGTGTAAGTATACGCGTCTAATGGTATTTCGTCTTTCAAAAATGGAAGTAGACTAAATGAAGTTTTTTTCCCCCGTCGTAATTTCGTTTTCCTGTTATGTTGCTTCTGTCCAGTATTGTTGTTATACATCCTTTTTTCCCAAAAATATTTGTATTTCAGTTTGAAAATGGAGGAAAAAATCCGAAAGCGGAAATTTGACGGCACAAAAAATTGCTCTGTAATCTTCAGGCATGAGTGTGCAACAGCTTTGAGGAATTTCTCCTTTTCCTTCATAATTTGAGTTTTCCTCGAGATCGATGCACAACTGGAAAATTTTGGGGGCAATTGGTAGTGGTGGAGGATGTTTCCGCTCGAAACTTTTGTAAACGAAAGTTAGACACATTGAGGATTTCTCCCGTAATCGTAATTTTATTTTTCACGTGATGTTTCCTCTGCCTAGTATTGTTAAACATAATTTTATTTCATAAATATTTGTATTTCAATTTGAAAATGTCCGAAAACGGAAATCGGACGTAGCAAAGATTTCTCCCATAACTGTATTTTTTTTTTTTCCACCGATGCTCCAAACATGTATCCTTCATTCTTAACCTCCTACCCCCACCCTGAAAAAAAAAAAAAAGGTTTGCTTTTTCGGCTTGATAGCTGAAAATTTGTAAGAATTGATGGATGGTGTTCAAAAGTATTCATATTCTCAAAGTTACACAATTCATCTTTTATCAAAAATAGTGAAAGCTATCATGCATTCATGATGGATAAAATTGTCATCCAAGGGCATAAAAAAAGGCCACTGTCTTGTCATTGCTTAAATGAAATCAAGTTATTTCTAAAATTGCATCATTCAATTTAAAAAAGTACAAAACCTTGAAAATCATCACAGTTTCTGAACTCCATCTATGAGTGACTGATACAGAAAAATAATTGAAAACAAGTATCAAACATACTGCTAGCACATCCCATACCTTACCACTCTCCCCAAGAGAATCGTGAATTAACAGTTCTGGTACTGTTTAAAATCGATTTTAAGGTAAATTTGGCTTTTAGGGGAATTCTTGATTTAGGAAAATTTTGGTTGGCAGGTGTGCATAACTCTGTACTACAAATTGGGGAGATTTTCCTCAGCTACCAGTGGCAGTCATTGGGAATATTAAAAAAAGATTCATCCCCAGAGTTGCAGATTGTAGACGTATGTCGTATGCGGATAGTTTCCGAATTATTAGCAGATTTCGCAGATATTTTTTGCTTTTAGATTTAAAAAAAATATATTTACTAGATTTAAAACACTTACTCAAGGCTTTACTCAGATTAATAAATTTAATTCTACTTTAACTTGAACTTTCTATTATTTTTCACATCTTCTGAGTTCTTTTGTTTTTACAGATGTATCTGGCGTCTAGATTTTATCAAGGCCTGTTCTCAATGTGTAGGAACTGCATCAAAAGTTTCGTTTACACAAAGAATTTAAATTTTATTGCCAGGTTCCTTTTGCAGTTGCCAGTTATTAAATTAAAATAATCTCCTGTACTTTGTGTAAGTGCTATTTTTGAATAAAGTTGTTGAAAATGCTATTTATAAATTTTAAAGGTTCGTTAACTGAACTGGTTTTCTGGATATAAAAAATTAAAACTTTCTGGTTTTCATGAGGTTCATAGTCCAATATTTTCAGAAGTGCCAACTCTCTGGATTTAGGCGGGAGACCAGATTTTCAGCACTTCCTCCCGCCCTCCGGATGAATGTCAAATTTTCACGGCGAATTAGCCGTTAGGATGGTCGAAATTCCATCAACCACCATGATTTCGAACCGCCTGTGAAATCTTTTTCTTTTCTGCGTCGATGCAAGGGGGCATTACCGTAATCAGTTTCATATTTTACCTCTCATATCTGCAAATACAGTAGAAAGCCACTCCCAGTGGCGCAGTGGTCTAAGCACTGGCTTCAGACCTATCGTCCGAGATGGGTCGGTAAAAATTTGCGTCAAAAACATTACTCCCAGTCCGATTGTCATACGACGCCTTCAGCAAAGAGCTCACCCGCTCTGGTACTAGAATGCTGGGGGAGGGTCAGTAATTGATTGACAGATTCCCTGCCTTCTTGCAGTTTAGTCTTTCAACCGCTCCCTTCAACAGAGCCGCGCGTGTTCTAAGTGATGATAAAGGGTTGAGTTTGCGGAAAATTTTCACTTAATGACAAAAGGGGGTAAGTTACAGTTGGCCTCGCCTTGTAACAGAAGGTGATGTTGGTATGATGCTTTTTGTCGTCTTTGCCTTTGCTCACAACCTAAAGAAGAAACTAAGAACAGTTGGCTGCTATTTTATTCGTGAAAAACAACAACATGCGGGCCATTTTAGGTTTTCATTATCTTGCGGAATCGATGGGCGCTGTTTTTTTTTTTCTCCAGGACTTTTAGTGGACCAATAATACCACATCTAGAAAATTGTTTCTACGTCTGGAAAATGTCAATAAAAAATAGGGCTCGTGTGATTTTATGAACTGTAAAAGTCTCCCGATTTTCAGATTTTGAAGGTTGGCATGTCTGTATTTTGCTCTAAAGGTCCATTTCACACACATTGCTGCACATTCAATTGTACTTATTTTGTCCTCACTGGAATCTGCAATGTTCTCATAATTACTTATTGTTTTATTCATTTCTATTAATTACCTTATACTATTGTGATTCGCCGGTTTGCAGCAAGTTTTCTGTTTCAATGGTTGTGTACGCTGATACATTTTTATTTTATACAACTCTGTTCATCCCCACGTATGGAAATTTTTTATCAGGGGTGGAATCCAGCTGTGGGCACAACAGGCACATGCCCCATTCAAAAAAAAAAAAAAAAAAAAAGTGATTGATTAAGTACATAAGAGCTTTGCTTTGCTTCTCATTTTCAGACATCACACTTTTTCATTACTTGTAACTCCATGTTTTGTTTTACATTGGCCCGAACTTTTCAGTAATCCCCACAGCAGTACTTCAGAACTGTTGTTTGTGATACACTGACAGCCAAGCACCGCATCCTGCTGGGTGCTTTTTTTGGGGGTAGTGCCCCATCTCTCCCTTATGGGTCCCCTGTGCTTTACCACCCTGTGTGTTTTGGAGGATATAAATCCCAGGAATTTTTTAGCAATCCTCTGTTGGATATGAATTATTTAGCAATCCTCTGTTAGATCATCCTGGAATTTTTTTGTTTATGTCCTGGAAAATCCTTTATCTCCCCCCCCTCCAAGCATGAACCCTTGTAGTTTGCTAGGCATGGCAGTGGTCTAAGCGCTGGCTTATGACCATTCGTCTGTTTAGGGGCCGGGTTTGAATCCCGGTGAGGCATGGATGTTGTGTTTGACTTACGGCACTGGCTTTCTCCTTTCCCTGGAACCAGTGGCCCTAAATTAGGGACGGGCGACTGCTTATAGCCCATTGAGTTGCTCACAGTAGTCGTTAAACCTCCAATCAAAAAAAAAAAAAAAAACCACACATGCCTTGCTTGATATGTCCAGGTGTTCTTTTAGGAAGTAATTTTAGTTTTTGATGCATAAAATATGCCTGTCCAGGCTTGGACATCATCTCTGGCTTCAAGCATTAGTTGGATGGAGAAATGATAAATTTTATTGTATGTACATAGATGTAGCAGGGGGACTACAGTAGAACTTCAACAAAAATCAGTAGCCACCAGGGACAAAACTGATTGCTTCAACTAGCATAGACCTGAATGTTGTTCAGATTCCTGAGCTTCAGTTGCTTAGAACTTCATATAGGTGATAGATACAGGTTTGATTCCTGCTTTCAAGTTTTAAGATCTATCAGGCCAATATCTCACAAACCATGGCAGTTAGTGGTTTACTTGTGCAGTTGTATAGGAAACCCCCTATGGTGCACACCATGAAGGATCCCCTGGGGGAAGTATTGTGCCCCCTTTGCAGATAGGGCAAAAAAGTCAATTACAAACTTGTTCAGCGAGGCAAAAATAGTACATAAATATTTTTGTCCCATAACAAGAGATGAAAGGGGACTCTCCGAATGCGAAAAAGTGGAAAGCTACCTGAGTCCCTGTGTCTGGAACATTTTTGAATGGATTTCAAATTTTTTTTTTTTTTGGTTGGAGGTTTAACGACCACCGTGAGCAACTCAATGGGCTATAAGCAGTCGCCCGTCCCTAATTTAGGGTCACTGGCTCCAGGGAAGGGAGAGAGCCAGTGCCGTAAGACAAACACAACATCCATGCCTCACCGGGATTCGAACTCGTACCCCGTTCGGACGAATGATCAGAGGCCATCACTTAAACCACTGCGCCACTGGGGCGGCTCAAATGTGCTTTCTGCTCCATCGTCAGAATACAAAAATGATACGCGTGGTTGGTATGCCAACACTTCATGAACCAGTGACGGGAAGTCGAAAGCTTTGCCACGTATGCAAGTCAATTAGATGTGCACAGAGTTTTCCTATTGGATGAGTGTTTCGCCACTTTATGCTATTTCTCCTTGTCTCGGTATATTTTTTACTGTACTGGACATCAAAGTCTGATATTGAATGTGTCGAGGAATAGCGTTTTATTTCAGAACAAGAACTGTTGATAATGTTTGTAAGAAAACTTTTCCTTTGTGCTTTCATTTACTTACAACTTACCAGTTTAGATAAGTAATAGGTTCTTGTCTAATACTCTGTCATTGCTTCTGGATGTTGAGATTTTCTTGGGGCCACATTTCAGGTCCCCTTCCATCTTTTGTTATGGGGCAAAAACATTTATGTACTATTTTTGCCTCGCTGAACAAGTTTGTAATTGACTTTTTTTGCCCTATCTGCAAAGGGGACACGATAGCCCCCTCCTAAAAAGGGGGGAAGGGGATCTCTCGTGGTGTTATTGTGTTGTGCGCCATAGGAGGTTTCCTATACAACTGCACAAGAAGTAAATTGCTAACTGCCATAGTTCATGAGATATTGGCCTTATCAAGGACTTTCCTTGTAACCCTGTATATGTCATGCACAATATTCTTCAGCGTTTGTCGTCATTTGGGTTATTTTTGAGATTTTTTCGGGATTAATAATGAGAGGGGTTGTTTTCCTTCTGGGAACAGTATGTTGTGTTCCAAAACTTGAAAATGGAAGTTAAATGGAGTGAAGATCAACCCCCCCCCATCATTTCTTTTTCTCCCGATGTTGCCTCTGCCCAGTATTGTAAAATATGACTTTAAACTGTGGGCAACTATTTCAGAAAACATCATAAAGATTTTCCTGTAGTCTTCAAGCACGAGATTCATCCGTACTACATTCGAGGAATTCAGCCATCATATGAGACATTCTCAATATCAATGCACAACTGAAGAGAGACATTTTAGAGGTGGTGGTTTTCTATTTGAGGATGGAATTCTGTCTTTTGAAACTTTCAAAAATGGAAGTTAGACAGAGAAATTTTCTTTTGTAATCGTAATTTTTTCTCTCATGATGTTTCTTCTGCGTACTGTTAAATATTCTTTTGTTCCACAAGTACTTGCATCTCAGCTTAAAAACTGGGAATAAATTTCCCAAAACAGAAGTTGGACTGAGCTATCTTTTGTAACCCCCCCCCTGCGGTGTTCTCACTATCCAGTGTGTTTGTTAAATGTTACTTTCTGCCATAAATGTTGCATGTTATAAGGGAGGGAAATTTGCAAAAATTGGTGCATGGTATTCATATTCTTAAAGTTATCTGAAATAGTGAAAGCTTTGAATCATGCATTTGGATGAAAGTTCTTTCAGCATAATGGATAAAATTGTCGTCTGAGAGAATAA
This sequence comes from Macrothele yani, assembly GCA_039090855.1. Taxonomy (NCBI): domain Eukaryota; kingdom Metazoa; phylum Arthropoda; class Arachnida; order Araneae; family Macrothelidae; genus Macrothele; species Macrothele yani. Next base: position 121,279,372 of record CM077004.1, on the reverse strand, counting down.
AAATAAAAGTTGCAATGAAGAAATGGGAAAGGAGTGATATCAAAAGGTGTAGCTGTTGAGTCAACAAAAGACAAATATGGCCGTGGAACTTGTTGTTGAAAAGAAAGCAGTACAAGAGGAAGAAACGTGCTGATGTTTTTGCAAGTACAGCAACAAAAAAAAAAAAAAAAAAAAAAAAGGAGCAGTGCCTTTTAAAACCACATTTTGTTCTGAATTTTATATTGTGAATACAGCAATGTGTGCTCCAGTTTAATATTTACGTAAAGAACAGTGAGCATTTCCATCTCTTGCTGCGTTAGTTCACACTTTCTCATTGTGCGTCCTAATTTTTCATCCGGTTAAAAAGGTTCAGCTTTTTTCTTTCTTTGTCTGTCTCATGTATGATATATACACACACTCAGATAAATAATCTTCCTCAGAGCAAGTGTCACATTTTAATGAAACTTGGCATGTCCATTGTGCAAGAAGAGAAAATATTCTAGTCGTAGTATAAGACTAATACAGAAGTCAGTATAACTGCTTCATAATTCCTTATACACTGAGTGGCCACTTTATTATGACCACCTGACAGTTTTAAGCAAATGAGCAATGGCCGCACGCTGTTGCCGCCAGAGGGCGAGGCTAGTATAAAAAGGGAAAGCTTAGTCCTTGCGACAGTAGTAGAAGCGATTTTTGGGTGACGAGATGGGTAAAAAATGCAATTTGACAGACTTTCAACGTGGGATGATTGTAGGAGCTTGGAGTGAGTATCACCGAAACCACCGCATTCGTGAAATGTTCCAGAGCAGCTGTGGTAAAAGTGTTTAAAGGCTGGATTGTCAGCCAAAAACTGGGTCTCTACGTGCAACGTGTGGTCGTCATCGACTAGTGACAGCTCGGGCGGAACGGAGTGTCCAGACTGGTAACAGACAACAGAAGGGCAACAGTGCAGCAAATTACAGACCATCTTAATCAAGGATCCCCTCAAATGATCTCTGCACGCACTGTTCGCCGTACACTGCATCGGATGGGATATGGCAGCCGAAGGCCTGTTCGAACACATTTGCTGTCTGCAGTTAACAAGAGAAAACGTCTCCAGTTCGCACAGGAGCTCAAGGATTGGACCTTCAATAATTGGAAACAAATTATGTGGTCCGATGAATCACGTTTTCAGTTGCACCATGCCGATGGCTGAGTGAGAATTTGGCGGAAACAGCACGAAAGCATGGACCCCTAATGCATTGCTGCAACCTTTCAAGCTCGTGGAGGCAACGTTATGGTTTGGGGAATGTTTTCCTGGCATGCTTTGGGCCCTTTAATTCGTGATGATCAACGTCTGACTGGCACATCATATCTAAATATTGTTGCAGACCAAGTGCATCCTGTCGTGTGGATGGTTTATCCCAATGGCGACGGCTACATTCAACAAGATAATGCGTCCTGCCATAATGCTCGTATTGTACAACAGGATTGGTTTCAGGAACATGCTGGTGAGTTTGCTTTGCTTAGGTGGCCCCCATAATCTCCAGATCTCAACCCCATTGAGAATTTGTGGGATGAAGTTGAACGAGCCATCAGACAGCTAGATCCACAACCTTGCAATCTCACACTCCTGGAAAGTGCTTTTCATCAAGCATGGTCTCAGATTCCACAAACCACCTATCAACATCTTGCAGAGTCCATGCCACGAAGAATCGATGCAGTATTAAAGGCAAAAGGTGGCCCAACGAAGTACTGAGGGGGTGGTCATAATAAAGTGGCCACTCAGTGTATAAGTTGTGCTTCATCAGTTCCTTGTAAAGCCACCTTGGGTGACAAGATCCCTATTTCAGTGATGGCTGCAGCTGACATACCAGCTGTGCTCCATAAGAGAAAGATCCCGAGACCTGGCTGGCTGGGAGGTTGAAATACTACAGATGTATTCCAAAGAGAGGTGAGGTCTTAAATCTGTTGCAATTGTCAGATTATTTTTCCTGTTCTCCCTTTTACCTCTGAAAATTATGCAAGTCGTATTTCTGTGATCACTGAAATTGGAGTTGTATCAAATGTATTAAAAAACTCAACACAACTGCATAACTTCCAAGATTTGCAGATTTTGCTGTAGTCTTCTGGTCGGATAAAGCTTTTTACCTGATTTTGTTAAATTTTTGGATATACGTAAGATAGTCTGCCCGGTGTCAGAAATTGTTTGGAATCTGGGAAAATGCTGTTTGTATCGGGAATTAAAATATTCCACGTTTTGAATTTTTCTGACTAGATATTTTTTAAGTTTTTTTTTTCCTGAGTACACTGGGTAAAGAAATTCTAAATACACAGGAATGTTCCTGCTATTTCTTGATTATCTGCTATAGAATGATAGTTGCAACACAAAAAAACATCTCATATATAATTTGTGTTATAGAAGAATCAGGGCTGTCAGCCCGCGGCGAAACGTTCTTGCGCCATTCTGCTAAAAAAAAATAGCGATTTTAATGAAATCTGCACCAATTTTGCGCCAAAAGTTCAAATTTACTGGTCATCAATATTTTAGTGTAATCTTACGACATTCAAAATTGATTCAGCGGTTAATTCGTTCGTGAGATTCTTCTGTCTATTCGTGGAATTCCCCCCTGCTTTGTTATTTTCAAAATCTATGCAAAAGTGAAGAAATTTTTGGGGTTATTGGGGGGGGGTGTCGTATTCCATCTGGGGACATTTTGTCTTTTTAAACGTTCGGAAACATTAAACAGAGTGCAGATTTTTCCTGTAATCATATTTTTTCTCTCTCGCAATGTTGCTTCTGTTCAGTATTGTTAAATATAATTTCAGCTTGAAATTGTAGGCAACGATTTCAGAAAACAGAAGTTAGGCCACCCAAAAATTTCCCTGTAATCTTCGGCTACGGGATTCTTACGCTGATTCGAGGAATTCCGTCTTTTTTGTTATCATTTTTTTTTTTTTTTGATTGGAGGTTTAACGACCACCATGAGCAACTCAATGTGCTATAAGCAGTCGCCCGTCCCTAATTTAGGGTCACTGGTTCCAGGGAAGGGAGAGAGCCAGTGCCGTAAGACAAACACAACATCCATGCCTGACCGGGATTCGAACCCGGACCCCTTACGGACGAATGATCAGAGGCCAGCGCCTTAGACCACTGCGCCACCGGGGCGGCTGTTATCATTTGGACCATTCAAGAGATCGATGCGCAACTGAACTGAAATTTTGGGTGGATTGGTGGTGATGGGGAGATAGTTTTGTTCCTTGGAAGACGGAATTTAATCCTTCGAAAACGGAAAGTAATAAAATCGTTTTGTTTTTTCTCTCTCTCTTCTTCGGACTCGTGAGTCACTATGTGACCAACTTTTCTGTCGGAAATTCCAGTTCAACATCTATGATGTGTGGATTATACAGTGATTTTTTTCCCCTGAACGTTGCAGGCTGCGCATTACAAGAAGGAATTTTTTTTTTTTAATGTTAATTTCGTGGTCTGTGGATAATACAACGAACATTACGGTACTAATGGGGGAGGGGGGGGGCAATCCCACGTCAAAATGTAACTGCGCAAGCGTTAAGCAATGGAAGCAGCTTTTATCTAACCAACTTTACTAAATCTCAGTGTTATCTTATAGTTTTGGTTCCAGTTGTAATTGTTCACAGCAATAACGAGAGTTCGAGAGTTGACATGGATAATTACTGGATGAAAAACATTGTATGAAGAGTATCATGGCGCAGCTGCTGAAAGATGATTTTACCATTTGATTATTAAATGTTACATTAGTTTTCGTTTTATATTGAAGGTACGCTTTCCTTCAGAAAACCTTAGGAGTTTGTGATGCACACGCAAACCACGTATGAGTGGCTTGCCAGTTGGTTGGTTTCAGAAATAATGTATTTTCATCTGAATGCCATGAATCTCGAAAAATATGCTGCTAAAAACCAACCAAACAGCAATTACATATTATTTATTCTTTCTAAGCGTTTAGTAACAATGGCAACAGTTCTTGGATGCAGCAGCATCCTATTCGTGTTACAGTTTCACAATTGCATTCAGAAGAAAATCCCTGATATTAATGTGTTACACTTAAAATATTGCAGGTCATGTAGTTTTCAATAAATCATGGGTAGTATAATTGTTTTCCCATTTATCTCACTGTAGGAACGACAGAAATGCTAATTAACAGTCGTAAGAGAAGCAGTAAAATGTCAAGAAACCCGAAATATAACATTTTTTCATAGTTCAAAAAATAATGGTTATTCAGTATATAAACATAACTTAAAGCACAGCATGGACTTTAAACAATTAAAAATGCTATCATTAGCTGTTCCAAAACCTGAGTTCTGCCCCAAAATGCAAATTTTCACGCTCCAAAACCAGACGTTTCCGGTCCAAATTGCACATTTTCCCGCTCCAAGAATTGCTCCGAAACATGGTAGGGGCACTAAACACCCTTGAAGAATGTTAGGCGGTATAGTGTTTCAAGATGTTTATTACATCGTTAAACAAATGTAAAACTAACAAGTACATTTTGCTATAAGGAAGTAAATACACATTGGGTATTACAAAGCAGAAGATAGCAGTATGGGTTTGCTATACATATATGGAACTATCCTTTCACCCAGTTGTCTGCCTGAACAAACCAGAATTGTGTGTGCCATTGTATACCCACTGCTGCATAACTATTGGTCTGATGTCAAGTGGTTTGTTGACACAACCAGCCTGCTTCCCTCAGTCCCATGATATTATCAGTTGTTTGTAGGGCCTTAGGTCATCAAAGCTTGCAGAGCATGGCAGCTGAATTTTCACAGCAAGAATCTGGAAGCCCTTATCTAATCCACTGATTGCATGATTCAAATGTGCTCTAGGAGCAACCTGGACATTTATTGGTACTACTGGCTGTCAGTTTGCAGACTGTCTTATTGGGGTGCAACTTTCTTTTTTGTCCGAGTGTAAATATAGCAGGTTTAGTAAAAATTATTTCTATTTCAGGCATAATGTAAAATAAAGTTAAGGTACAAATGTTCAAGCACATGCTGTAAAAATAGGTGAAAGTGTATCAGGCTAATCAAAATGTAGAAATAAATACAGAATACTAACTGAAATGTATTAACATTAGATGAAGCAGAATAGTCTTGTGTATATATATATATATATATCATCATCATCATCATCGTCAACCATTATCAATCCACTGCCGGACGAAGGTCTCCCCAAGTTTCCTCCACAACGGTCTGTCTTGTGCCAGTCTCCTCCATGTCACTCCCGCATACTTTCGAATTTCATCCACCCATCTTCCATGTGGTCTTCTGGGTCTTTTCCTGTCCCTTGGAATACAATCTAAAATTTCGGCTGTCCATCGATGGTCTGTTCTTCTGGCAGTATGTCCAGCCCATTGCCATTTCAGGGATTTAACTCTGATCATGATGTCTTCCACTCTTGTCATTTTTTGGATCTACGAGTTCCTCTTCTTAATCTCTCCTGGTTACACCAATCATGCACCTCTCTCCATGGCTCTTTGAGTTGTCTGCAGCCTTTGTATGTCTCTTTTAGCTAAGGTCCACGTCTCTGCACCATACGTAAGCACTGGAAGGATGCATTGATCAAACACTTTTCTTTTAAGACATAATGGCATATTGCTCTTGAAAATTATGCTGTTTCTTCCAAAAGCTCTCCAGGCAAGTTTTGTACGCCGATTAATTTCTTCACCAATGTGACCCTCACTTGATATCTGCTGTCCAAGATTAACGCATGTGTCTGTTATCTCCAGCTTTTCTCCATCAATCGATAAATCTTCATTTCTTGTAAAAGCATTGTACATCACTTTTGTCTTCTGAAAGTTCATTTTTAATCCCACTTCTTTACTCTTGTCAGCAAGTTCCTGTATCATACTCTGTAGCTCTGATGGGGTAGTTGCAAGAATGACTATGTCATCAGCAAAACGAAGGTGGGTTAGATAATCTCCATTAATCTTTATCCCTTTGTTTTCCCAGTTCAGTGATTGAAAGACATTTTCCAATGTGGCATTAAAGAGCTTCGGAGATATGGTGTCACCTTGTCTCACTCCTTTTCCAATTTTTATGTGTGTTGTATTTTCAAACAGCCGAATCTTTGCACTTGCATTTTCATAGATGTTATTAATAATATTAATGTATGCATCTTCAATACCGCAGGATTTCAGAGCCATTGCAACTGCTGATGGTTTCACCGAATCAAAGGCTTTTTCATAATCGATAAAAGCCATGCACAATGGAAGCTCATATTCCCTCGCTCTTTCAATTAGTTCTCTCAGTACGTGGATATGATCTATTGTGCTGTAGCCACTCCTGAATCCAGCTTGTTCTCTCGGTTGAGCCATGTCCAGTGTCACCTTCAAGCGGTGTGAAAGAACTTTAGTGAAGATTTTATAAACCACTGATAGGAGGCTGATAGGTCTGTAGTTCCTGAGATCCTCAATGTCACCTTTTTTATGTAGCAAGATCATTGTAGCATTGTTCCAATCCTCAGGAATTTTCCCTTCATTAAGGCATCGAGTGAAAATTTGGGCGAGTACTGTTTTGATTTCTCCACTTGCTTCTTGTATGATGTCTACAGTAATTCCATCTTCTCCTGGAGCTTTCCCCCGCTTCATGCTCTTGATTGCATGTGCAACTTCTGCTGGAAGGACTGGAAGAACTCTGGTACTGGTACCTTTCATGATGTCTGGAGTACATGTATCATCCCTTTCATATAATTTGGAGTAGAAATCTTTCACTCTTGTCAAAATTTCGCCTCTATTTCTTGTTATAGAACCATCTTCTTTTCTCAGTGCCATAATATGTTTTTTCCCCTTACTGAGATGTCCCTTTGCTATCTTTAGGCTTTGGTTGTTTTCAATTGCTTTCCTTACTAGTTCACAGTTGAATTTTCTTACGTCTTCAGTGATACTTTTTCGTACAGTCTTGCATAGCTCTATATATTCCACTTTGGAAGTCACACTTCTTTAGTTGTCCTCATCACTCATCTTTTTTGCATCAACATTTTGGTTTTTCCTGATAATTTGTTCACATGCAATTTGTTCTTAGACCCAGCTAATTTTGTTGCTGTTTCCATAAGAGCTTTGGTTACTTTTCTGTTAACTTCAGAAATATCCACTTCTTCCGATGTTAGGCCTTCTAAAGCAGAGAATCTGTTCTTCAGTTCCAATTTGAAGGTATTATGGTGTATTTTAAGGTTGGTTATGTCAATACATTTTGTTTGTCTTATGAGCTTGCTACGTTCGAGTTTAGTGTTGAGGTGCATCTTACATCTCACCAATCTATGGTCACTGCCTGTGTTGAACTTGTTTAGCACACTGCAGTCTTCTATGACGAATTTTTTGTTACACATAATAAAATCAATTTCACTTGTCGTCCCATTTGGATGTCTCCATGTCCATTTCCTGTGTGGCTTTTTCTTGAAAAAGGAGTTCAAGATGAAAAACCCTTCTGCCTCTGCAAACTCTACGAGAGTATTTCCATGCTGGTTTCTGTTGCCGTGACCGAATTTACCTACTGAAGTTTCATTCTGTTGCCGTTGCCCTATTTTTGCATTGAAATCTCCCATAATTATCTTCAAGTGCTGCTTACCTTTATTATTTAGATGACGAATTTCCTCATAAAATTCTTCAATTTCTTCTTCAGCATGACTTGTGGTGGGTGCATAAGTTTGAATGATGTGAGCCTGGTATCTTCTCGAGAGTTGGATAACGAGTCGTGCAGCTCTGTCAGAGGAACTTTCAACTTCTACAACTTTATCCTTTAGTTTCTTGTTTATTATAAATCCAACACCACTAGTTCTGCCAGTATCTGTCCCACGATAGTAGAAGAGATGTCCACTTTTCAGTTCAATGAGATCTCCTTTTCTCCTTACCTCACTTAGTCCGACGATGTCCCACTTGATCCTTTGTAGTTCCTCTTCCAATTCAAGAAGCCTTGAATCAGAAGATAGGGAGCGTCCGTTGTACGTAGCCAAGGTCAGCATCAGATGGCAGCCTAGTCCGGTCCTCCGGGGATTTTTAGCACCCTCTGCCTTCATTCGCACTGGCCGCTGCCTTGGCCAGGTACATTCCAGCTGCCGGAGACTGAGGGCCAAGATTTAAGTTGTGGAGTCATTTTGGAGGGGTTTGGCCATAACTCACCATGCTGGCCAAGCGGGTTGGTGAGTGTGGAATAGCATTTCCTCTAATCCCGATGGTATAGTTATACCGCTATTGGCGGTCGTCAGAGCCCCTTTAGTGGGAACAGGATGTACCACGAGAAGGCGGGGTTGACATCTGTCAAGGAGAGGCTGTGATGTTACGCATCACCTGACCTTACATCCCATATATATATATATATATATATATATATATATATAAAAGGAACTTTTTGCTATTCAGAAAGTTTAAATCAGCATTTTTGCAAATGAAGTGTTTTGTCTAATCATATTCTCTCAATCCGTATAGTCTTTGATGTTTCTTTTTCTCATGATATTTCCACCTTGGGCAATTTTGATAACTTAAAATGACCTCCATAAATATCATTTTGTTTATTTGCTGTGTATGTATAATTAGATTTCATATAAGCCTGGATACTGGGCATTACTGTAACTTTTCTTTAATTATTGTATGTTAAATTTTTCCTAAAGCCAAATCGAGTCACATTTGCATTTCATAATTTGTAATTATGTTAGCATAAATCATTTCATTGATGGTGAAATGGTATTTGTTTTTGTGTATTTATACCATTTTTAGTAGCAAGCAGTTTTCCAAAAATTAAAATATTATTTTAAATAATAATTAAGTTTTTTGTACAAGAGTTTGGATCTTGTAATATTAATTTTTTCAGAAGCCTTTCAGGCTTCCATTGTCATTTTTTTTTATTACAAAGGACTTTTTATTTATATTCACATTTTGGAATGTTGTCTAATGAAAATGGCAGCCCAAATAAAAACAAGGAATACTTTAATCAAAAGTTTATTACTCTGCAGACAAAATACAAGAAATCAAAACTTTTTTGTGGCAGTTAGTAACAATCCAAAAATATACAATGCAGAGTAAGACTTGAGAAACAAAATGGCATATTTGTTTTATCATTCTTTTGTAGTAAATATACAAAATGTTCAAAATTTGTTTCAGATCTTGTGAAGGTAATAGTGTTCATAAAATGTTATCACTGGTTATTTCCAAACACAGTTTTCGTAAGTAGAAACACTTTCACAGAAAACTCGTACTTTTAAAATTTGTTATAAGAATTTAAAAAGCACATAAAAAGTGGTTTTCCTTAGACAAATAAGAAAATGCTCAGGTAAAAGGAAGGAAACATAAAACATTTTGTATGTATTATCATTCATTAAAAAAAAAATGATTCATGACCTCAATGAAGATGGAACAATTGGTATACACTGATCTACTGCAACATAAAACAAGGCATTTTCAAGTTTTTAACAGCTAGTGGGATTTATAATTAAAGGCCAGTTTGTGATTACTGGTTGGTTGGTCAACAGACTTTTTGCAAAAGCCAGATGGAACAGGAAAGTGCCTGACATAGACTAAAAAATAATGGCAAGACATGGCATTTGTCATGTGATAAACTTCAACAATGCATCAGCTTTCCAAGCAACCAGAACAGAATCATGACAAGTCATTTACTACACATATACACAAACGTAGGAGGTTTGAACCCAGCAGGGTTATTGAAGTATAAAAAATAACTGAAGAACTTCAGCAAGTTATTGTCTTGTCATCTAGTGATACAGTAAAAGCATAAAATAAGTTACAGGACATGCCAATAAAAAATTTCAGTGCTGTTTCTACCTAACTTTGGATTATAAGTATTTCAATGAGTTCAGCATGAATCAAAGGATGAAAAGGAAATTTTAGGATTAACTTGAGAAATATAAAAGTACCCCCTCCCCCTATCTCATATGTTTTTGTTGACATAGGAATCAACTATAACATCTAAGTTACTACAACTAAAGCAAACACATCTGAAGTGTGTGTGTGTGTAGTGGCTTGAATGTCAACAACACTGGTGGGTTAAGAAAAAGCAAGAAATGAAGGATTCTGTGCACATTGCAAAGATGCCAGATCAAAGTGAAAAAGATAACATATGCACACAATTTCTTCAGGGAAGAAATATGTGGTAGGTATAAAACCAGTGTAGGCCACAGGTTTAACAAAGAGTTTTAATTAGTCTGATTCACATAAAATGTGCAACATAAAAAATGTGAGAAAAGAGGAATTCTTGACTTGCAATTTAAAATAAACATATATATTCAATTCTGACATTTGTGCAACCCTGCAAATGCACCTGAAAACTTGAGATTGACCAAAGAAAATGTGTGGGATTCACACATACATAGCATAGACCAAGGGTGTTGTTCTCAAGGAACAAAACAAACTAGAATATGTACCATTTCTTTCTCAGAAGTACAACTGCAATTGTATTATTTCCATATTACAACAAAGAATTTTAAAAAATATTACTTTTTTTTTTTCATTTAAAAAATGGATACTAGATGTACTTTCTTTCCAAAAGGTCTAAGAAATTTTGCTAGTCCTTTACAATGATGATGATTTTTGTGTGTTTTAACAATACAAAGCAATACACTAATTTTTCAAATACTTGCTGACAAAAATAAACCTTGGAACTGAAAGGCAGAAATTAAATGGTAACAGGCCGATCACTTTTAAATTAGGAAATTTTTTCCACATGCTTTAAAGTTTGAATTTAACAGCTTCTTAACCAGACTAGAATAACTGCTTAACTATATGTTATTTAGTTAACAATAATTTGCTGCTAAAATAAGGCAAAACTGGGGAATTCATTGACTTGCAGATTACACATGTTGATCTACCACAAAGTCACATAAAAGATCAGGAACTACCACTTGCATCATTCAGATAACCATTTGAATACTTCATGCTCATCACTCCTGACAAATTAACAACTACTTGGACTGGATTATTCAATTACAAGCTTATGCACACATGTAAATTACCATCTCCTAAAATTTCATAAATATTCAGAAAGTGTGTACAATGTTAACTACTAGACATAAAACCATGCACTGCTCTCATATAAACAATATTTTGCTATTAACAGAACAAAATAATTTACTTTGGGCAAATTTAAAATTTTAGAGATAATCAACTACATGGTAATATTTTCTTAAACTAACCGATCAAGAAATGGGTTATGTAATGAAAATACATTTACTGACACAAAATTTTTGGATTTCACCCATCTGTTAAACCACTCTAATGAGTGTAGGATGAGTATCAGTAAAAAGAACTTTCTTTGACGAATCATGTATTTTTTTAAATTAACTATTAACTGGGGCACAAAAGTAGTTTTATTAAGAGAGAGAGAAGCAGTGTACCAGAGAGAGGCTTAGCAAACTGGCAGATTCTATTAAATCCTGCCATCACTGAAGCTGCATCAACATGTTGCCTGTTCCCCCAGATTTTTTGCAAAATGTTTGAGGAAAAAAATCTTGTCAAAGAGAGAGAAAAAAAGAAAAAGAAAAATTGTATTAAAATAAGTACACAGAGCAACACTGGAAAATTAATCAATTAAACATGTCTTGCCGATCATTTCAATTGAAACAAAACGAACAGGTAGTCACGGTTTTCGAAAATCTATGAAAAGCATCTGAGCATCATTTATGAGGAAAATCTGGATATTAAATAAACACTAAGGACAAACCATGGAACTAACAATGTTTAAACCAAAACCATTTGTGCTTGTTTAAAGAAATTACAGTGTATTTACAAAATATCACAAATATTTCTATATTTACAAAACAAGGAATGTAGAACAAACAACTAGTGCAGCACTTTCAAAATATTCCAACGTGCTTTGGCATCTTTCTAAAAATTGACATCAACTGTAACTAATAAACAAGCTGGTTTTAAATATTTAAAATTCCTTTATATCTACTTTAAAATAACAAAACATTATTAAAACTGCATAAAACTATTACATTTTCTTTGACATACTAGTCACATTTTGTGAATACTGTATTCATATTAGATTGGGAGAAAAAAAAAAGCTTCTGCTTTAGTGACTATTATCGTATATCCCGGTATTATGTATATGATACAAACAATACCAAAACGGCAATGCTCCAAGAACTTGGTTTGGTCATGGATTTAATAAATCACAGAATTTTTGAGCTGTAAAGCAGCAGAATCATAAAATGGCAATAATCAGCTGTATCATACACTTTCCCAACATAGCAAAGACTTATTTTTCTTACAAGAATATCCCTTAAAATTAACTTTACAGCAATACTAATTCTATAAAGGAATATGCTTTCAAAATGCACAAGTCTCATAAACAATTCTAATTATTTAGACCACACTTACTGTTGCCATAATGTTCACAAAACAAATTTAATCAGACAGTGATGATCATACACTTGACTTATAGTGTTTGGAAATCTCTGGTCTTCCCGTATGTCTACAACCTCTTTATCTTTCTCGGTGATTTTACAGACAGGTAGCAGTAGTTTACATTACAGAACAACTGTTCATCCAGGCTCACCCTTGCAATGACTTAAATTATCCTCACATAAATTTGCCCCTTTTCCACTCAGAACAGGTTGACACTTAATAGCATATATGCCAAGAAACATTTGTGCATGATATAATTTTTGAACACTGACTCGAGCATGTAAAATACTGAACTATCACCACCTGCAAGGGGAAATTTATTATGAAGACTTACTGTTTCCTGTAGCAAATATATGCATTTCTGCTATTTTTTTCACAAAGAAGTGGACAACTAGTGCATTGGTAACTTTGTAAAGAAGCATGCAATGGTACTGAATAAATTACATCATCTATTACATGCTACTTTTTTTGTTTGACCCACACAACCAAAAAGACAAAATCTTGAAGACATGGACAAGAGGAAACTAAACTATGGCCTTTACTGTAAAAACCAGTTTTTGGAAATACAATTCCCATGATTAGCAAGATTATGCATATTATCGGTTAATTAATATTACAGTTCTGGTGTTGCGTAATATTGGTGAACTTGTTATGTAAAACTAAAATTGCTGGAAAACATATTCATATAGTTATATTTCATGCAGGAAATTGAAATGCCATTTAATATTCATAATAAAAAATAATTAGCTTTTAACCAAACATGTAATTCTTAGTCTGTTAGGAGATAAACTAGCCAATAAAATGTAGATTACAAGTTCTTTTCCACATTAATTGCACAGTAATTCTATATCTTAATAACAGACTATGTAATTACTAAAAAAACAGTCTATTCCTTTCTATTTTTCTTAGATTTTCTGTTTCCCTCCTACACAATTTTGTATGACAGAAAAATTACATGTTTAGAAACCTAATACAAAAAAAAAAAAAAAGTTAGATAATGAAAAAAAATTCTTTTTCCCCCCATTATTTTAAATTATGGGGAAGTCCATATAGGTATTCAAAAACATGCAACACTTGTATGTATTTTTGTAAACCAGGTTTTAATGAAGTCTTGTGAAAAATGGCTTAGATCTGATTTTAAGTTAATTTATTGATTTGCCTGCCCTACTTTTGGAGTGGATTACTTTCAAGGACAGGCCAAATTCCCGTGATATTTCCTCCCATAAAACACGGTGAAAAAAGGACACTTCATGGTTTTTGTGGTTGCTGCTGGGAGGGTGCTTGAGCCTGTACAGAGCCTTGCTGGGCATGTGCTGCTATGTTAGGAACAGATGAAGCCTAGAAGAAAAAGATCAAATACTTCAAAATAACTGTATCATAAAAAGGCAGGCAACATCAGTAAGAGGTAGGAATAAATCATATTGTATCTTGCACATTATCAGTAACTACTCTAAATAACAAGGAATTCACACCTTTTCCCTGAATAAAAAACTAAAATAAATGGCATTTAAAAAAAATAAATTAGAAACTGCTGAATTCATATCAACAAACTGTCATATATTTCACAAAGAAATCTTATTTTTAACCTTCACACTTTTTTTTTCTCCACTGCTGCACAAAGAGTGAGATATCAAATCTGTTTAAGAAAAAACTAAACTCTTAAATTACAAAAGTGAAAATTCAGTGAAACAAGTAACATTTATTCCATGTCTTGGTTGGAGTACTATTATCAACCTGCTTCTAAACCTGACTCATGTCTTTATTTTGTTTTTTTACCTTTTTGTTTGTTATAGATCTAGAGCGTACAATGTATGCTCTTGTTACAAATTTCTGTGTGATCATGACATTTTACAATCTTTGAGAAATATGCAACTGTTTTGTTAAAATGTATCATATTTCTACAAATCACCTGATATATTCCTGGAAATCCTGGTATGTGCAAGTACACTGCCGGACAATTGCTAAGGACGGATGACAATAGCAACCATAAAATGGAAAGCAGGAAAATGTGGAAATTAGCATAAGTGCGGGATACAGTAAGACGTGTTTTGCGTATGCAAATTTTGGATTGCCGAACTTGTTCGTGACGTCATAGCACTGATAAGAGATATAAAGGATTTGACGCATATTGACCGTTGTTGTTCAAACGCAAAGTTGAAAGGGAAAGAATCAACTGACGAACTTGCAATTTTCAGTATGTCTTCCCGACATCACCTAAATGATTTTACGCGTGGCCGTATTATTGGCAAAATTGAAGAAGGGTGAAAAATAACAGATGTTGCCAGGGAGTTTGACGTCAGCCACAGTGTTGTTTCAAGGCTTTGGAAATCATTTCAAACAAATGGAGAGTGTAGCAAACGTCACGGGGGAGGTCGTGTTCGCAGTACGACACCTGCAGAAGATCGGTACATAATGCTATCAACAAAAGACATCGGCGCAGCACAGCTAGTGAGGTAGCAAATCAGTTTATGGCTGCTACTGGTAAGCGGATCTCCCAAAAAACTGTCGCCAGACGTTTGCATGAAGGAGGACTATACGTCCGCCGTTCTGTTGTGTGCATCCCATTGTCCAGATGTCACCGTACCACCCGTTTGCAATGGTGCTATCAACATTGCAATTGGACTGATAACAACTGGTCTGCTGTCCTCTTCTCAGATGAGAGTAGATACAGTCTATCGTCTGATTGTCGACGACAACTGATCTGGCGTGATAGTGGTACTGCATATTGTCCAGCAAACATACAGGAAAGGGACCGATATCCGATATGTAGTGTCATGGTATGGGCTGGCATCATGATCAATGGCCGTACGTTTCTCTATGTGCTTCCAACTGGGACTATGACTGGCCAACGATACATTAATGATGTTCTGCTACCTCATGTTCGCATGTTCCGTGGTGCTGTCGGTGATAGATTCATTTTCATGGACGACAACGCAACATGTCATCGAACAGTCGCTGTCCAGGAGTGTCTTGAGAGCGAGGATATTCAACGCCTCGTATGGCCAGCACGTTCTCCAGATCTGAATCCCATTGAAAATGTGTGAGATGCTTTGGGGAGGAGTCTTGCTGGTCGCCAATGCCCTCCAATAAACAAGGACACCCTCATCCGTGCACTCACAGAGGAATGGGATAAATTACCCCAACAGCTGCTTGATAATGTTGTGCAAAGCATGACACGACGCGTGGAATCTTGCATTGCCCTCCATGGTGGCCATATCCCGTATTGACATCCTACGACGGAACGCCTTTTTTTTTTTTACGCTTACGTTTTCTGCACAAAATGGCCTGTTTGTCCCTTGAACACGTTCCAAAGCCTTCTGGATTTCAGAGCACAATAAATTGTCTTTCTTGTAATGTCCTGGCATTCTGACATTATTTTATTTCACTTGGCATCCAACCACACTTACTTTTTTATGCGCTATATAGCCGTTTATGATCCGTCCTTAGCAATTGTCCAGCAGTGTATTACTTATAGTGATGGACCATTCATGAATGATTTGTTCACAATGAATGACTCCATTGCGAATGGTCATTCAATCCACATTTACTGCTACAAACACACATTTAACCCTATAGGCCTGTAAACCACCCTGAAGAAGTGGTGCATATACCTGAATGGCCGGTTTACCGGCCGCTGCATATACCGTCATTACCCTACGGCCCAGTATAACAGGCCGTAAATGAAGGGGGAGGGGGGAGTTTAGGGTTCAAAATGTTAACTTCCTTCTACCTGTACAAGTCCAAAAATGAATTCCCAGTAAGAAATGTAATGTTGAAAACTGATAAGTGTCTACCTATGTAAGAGAGTAGTCAGCTAGGAAATAATGATGAAACTTAAGATTGGGAATGATATATGAATGCCATTCATTTGAATGGTGAGCCTGAATCATTGGCCAGGAGTTGCCTCATGGCAAATCATTCACCATGAATGGTTGAACAGGCAGCACTGTTTTGGGTAGTTTGCCCCCCCCCAAGCCGTGGCAGACGTGCCAACTCTCTGGATTTAGGCGAGAGACTTTTCAGCCCTTCCTCCCGCCCTCCGGATGAATGCCAAATCATCCTGGTTTTCACCAAGAATAAGCTGTTAGGATGGTTGAAATTCCATCAACCACCATGATTTCGAACCACCTGTGAAATCTTTTCTTTTTGAGTAGATGCAAGGCAGCATTAGTCATCAGCTTCATGCTTTTCCTCTCCTCCTATCTGCAAAAAGAAAGCCAATCCAGTCCCAGTAACGCCTGTGGTCTAAGCGTTGGCTTCTGACCTATCGTCCGAGATGGGTCAGAAATTTTTCTCCCAGTCCGATTGTCATACGACACCTTCAGCAAAGAGCTCACCTGCTCTGGTACTAGAATGCAGGGAAGGGTCAGTAATTGATTGACAGATGGGAGCTGCTCTGCATTCTCCTCGCAGTTCAGTCTTTCAACCCCTCGCCTCAACAGAGTCGTGTGCAATTTAAGTGGTGATAAGCAATTGAGTTGCAGAAATTCACTTAATGACAAAAGGGAGTAGTTACAGTTGGCCTTGCCTTGTAATGAAAGATGATGTTATATATAGTACAATATTTTCTGTCCCCTTCGCGCACAACCTAAAGAAGAAGAAAAAAAAAAAACCAGTTGGCTGCCATTTTATTCATAGAAAACAACAACATGTGGGCAATTTTACATTTTCATTATCTTGCAGAATTGATGTACCTGAAAACGAATTACAGTAGGGAAAGAGGGTGTTGATTTTCATGTTGTTTTTTCCCCCTCCAGAACTTTTAGAGGATCAATACTACTACGTCTGAAAATGTCAATTAAAAATAGTGCTCATGCAATTTTATGAGCTGTAAAAATCTCCCGATTTTCAGATTCTGAAGATTGACATGTCTGGCTATGGCCTTGAAAGTGAAACACAAGATACCTGCAACAACTTATTTACAAAGTAAAAATAGTGACAATCTGGAAATTGGATCATTCATGAATGAACTCCCAAAAAGAAGTGGTTTATTTCATCGCTAATTATTTACCTACACACTAGTTCAGATTTACAGGTACAAAGGCCATAGTTGGGCAGAGTTCTGTTAGAACCAAAGGCATAACTGGGAAAGGGGTTCTCCCCTCCAATATTTATCACTTTCCCAAATATATATAATGATACTGGGCATTAGTTTCAAGTAATACACATTTTATAAAAAAATCAACTTGCATCTCAACTTCATAAAGTTAAATTGTGAATGACTAAAATTAGGGGTTAAATAAAATGTTGCACGTGTTAAGATTGAATGGTTTTTGCTTCCCATCCGACCATCTTCAAAAGGGAATAGCCTAAGTTATGCTTATGATGGAACAAATACATGGGGGTGTGGGAGGGAGGGGTGCTTGGGCTTTGAAAACACTAATTGACTCCCACTCAAATGGAAACCCAGGTGACTTCAGTGTGGTTACAAAAACACTTAAGACTCTTATCACTTCATTATTATAATGTTCACATTTTTTCCAAAACTAATAGCCAAGAAATGCTTTGTACTCTGAACAAGTCTCAGCACAGCATTTTTAGTCCTTGGGAACATCATGTCAAACCTCGAGACCAAAAGGACCTTTCTACTTGATAACATTATATCATCATCATCATCATTGTCAACCATTATCAATCCACTGCTGGACGAAGGTCTCCCCAAGTTTCCTCCACAACAGTCTGTCTTGTGCCAGTCTCCTCCATGTCACCCCTGCATACTTTCGAATTTCATCCACCCATCTCCCATGTGGTCTTCTTCTGGGTCTTTTCCTGTCCCTTGGAATCCAATCTAAAATTTCAGCTGTCCATCGATGGTCTGTCCTTCTGGCAGTATGTCCAGCCCATTGCCATTTCAGGGATTTAACTCTGATCATGATGTCTTCCACTCTTGTCATTTTTCGGATCCACGAGTTCCTCTTCTTATCTCTCCTGGTTACACCAAGCATGCACCTCTCCATGCTTCTTTGAGTTGTCTGCAGCCTTTGTATGTCTCTTTTAGTTAAGGTCCACGTCTCTGCACCATACGTAAGCACTGGAAGGATGCATTGATCAAACACTTTTCTTTTAAGACATAATGGCATATTGCTCTTGAAAATTATGCTGTTTCTTCCAAAAGCTCTCCAGGCAAGTTTTGTACGCCGATTAATTTCTTCATCAATGTGACCCTCACTTGATATCTGCTGTCCAAGATAAACGTACGTGTCTGTTATCTCCAGCTTTTCTCCATCAATCGATAAATCTTCATTTCTTGTAAAAGCACTGAACATCACTTTTGTCTTCTGAAAGTTCATTTTTAATCCCACTTCTTTACTCTTGTCAGCAAGTTCCTGGATCATACTCTGCAGCTCTGATGGGGCTGCCTCTGCAAACTCAACGAGAGTATTTCCACGCTGGTTTCTGTTGCCATGACCGAATTTACCTACTGAAGTTTCATTATGTTGCCGTTGCCCTATTTTTGCATTGAAATCTCCCATAATTATATTCAAGTGCTGCTTACCTTTATTATTTAGATGACAAATTTCCTCATAAAATTCTTCAATTTCTTCTTCAGGATGACTTGTGGTGGGTGCATAAGTTTGAATAATCTGAGCCTGGTATCTTTTCGAGAGTTGGATAACAAGTCGTGCAGCTCTGTCAGAGGAACTTTCAACTTCTACAACTTTATCCTTCAGTTTCTTGTTTATTATAAATCCAACACCACTAGTTCTGCCAGTATCTGTCCCATGATAGTAGAAGAGATGTCCACTTTTCAGTTCGATGAGATCTTCTCCTTTTCTCCTTACCTCGCTTAGCCCCACGATGTCCCACTTGATCCTTTGTAGTTCCTCTTCCAATTCAAGAAGCCTTGAATCAGAAGATAGGGAGCGTCCATTGTAAGTAGCCAAGGTCAGCATCAGATGGCAGCCTAGTCCGATCCTCCGGGGATTCTTAGCACCCTCTGCCTTCATGTCGCACGCACTGGCCGCTGCCTTGGCCAGGTACATTCCAGCTGCCGGAGACTGAGGGCCAAGATTTAAGTTGTGGAATCATTTTGGAGGGGTTTGGCCATAACTCACCACGCTGGCCAAGCGGGTTGGTGAGTGTGGAATAGAATTTCCTCTAATCCCGATGGTATAGTTATACCGCTATGGGCGGTCGTCAGAGCCCCTTTAGTGGGAACAGGATGCACCACAAGAAGGCGGGGTTGACAGTTGTCAAGGAGAGGCTGTGGTGTTACGCATCACCTGACCTTACATCCTAACATTATATATATATATATCCATCAGGGATCAACGTCAGACCCAAAATTTCCTCAATGACATGCCTCTGGTTCTGTGGAAGGAAGGTCATTATCCAATTCAACAATACCACGCAACTTAATCATACAAACATCCACAAATCTCTTGAATGCATTAAAAGCTTACATCTTTTTAAAAATTTTCAAGCATCTAGAAAAATCCCAGGTCTCAAGAATTGGCAGATCACTGGGAGAAAAATTCATCTCAACAGCTAAACCTTCTTATTGGAATGTCATAAATGTTCAACATTTAATGTAGCTTTTGTTAAGTGAAGTTATGTAAGTATATATATTATAAAGCTTTGCAAAAACATCTGGTGTCTTCTACAGTGCATGATAACAGCAGTTAGCATGATTATTCATTATGCCTGTGTTTTTAAAGGCTTTCAGACATCCCACATATTAATTCTTGGCAATAAAATCTTTTCCTATACATTGCAAGATTTCTGCTTCTACCGTATTGCTTTCTCAACCACTGAAGGCTGATTTCACCCTTACAATCCATCATCTGCAGCCTGATTTAACAGTTTAAGCAATCTTTCATCACCCATTTAGCACACATGCCCATACCATGCCAGTTCATTCTTGTTCACATGCATTTACTTCTACTGAAAAAGTATGTACACATATCAGTTCTATTTAATGTCTGTATTACAAATTCTGTTTTGCCACTGTGAATCCATGTACCCCCCCCCCATATTCCTTTTACTCACTCTTTCACAGCCATTAAAGAGGTTAAACCTAAATGCTGCAGTTACGATACAATAAATTGGACTTTAAAAATCAAATGATTAAAATTAGTAAAACACAAAGTGCCCTTCCCACCCCATAAAAGAATACATTTTAAATTAGTGGGTCAATGATGGACTAGAAAAAAGTTCTCTGCCCAAGAAATAGAAAACTTAGGGGTGAGCCCATGAAGTCTCAAATAAGTAAAGAGGGAAAGCCTAAAAAACACTGCTTATCCAATTTCAAGCGGGTTGGGGGGGGGGGAATTAAAAGTCAAGAGAGAAAAAGTGAATTTTGAATAAACGGCAGGGACCCCCACCCCCAGAGACACAGAAGGAAATACTGCAGTTAGATTGTGTTTCAATTAAAATAGCCTTATAAGCCTTTTATTATGAAAAGTGGAACACATTTTTCTACTCAGTGGCAATGCATTTACAGCTGAAACATTGCATTTCCATCAAAAAGTAGAAAACCTCCTCAGTAAACAATGTAGAAGAAATATTCTCGTAATACATGGCCAATACGTCATGATATAATCAACACAGCATTCAGACATTGCCGAATTGACTGTAATAACAGTCAATTTGGGGATGTGTGATTATCATGACCTCCTCAGTGTTATTATTAATCCTCTGAAATTAAATTTTCTTCTATATATTTTTTTTGACATATAAAACCACTGAATGAATGCAAAGATAAAAGCATACAAAAACTACAAGTCTAGCACCTTGACAACAGTAAGCAAAGTAACAATTATAAAAACACTACACCAAATAAAATCCCATAAGAAAGCTCCAACATAACAAAGAACCTACTGCTATGAAATGCTAAAGTGAATGGCTTTATCAGTTTTGAGAACTTAGGCTTGGAATAATTGAAGCAAGTAGAACATTAGAAGTGACACTGATGAAAGCAGCAGTTGAGTAGGTGTAGGTAGATGAGTTGGGTTAATTTAGTGGTACAAGATCCTCAGTGTGCTCAAGATAATGGTTGAAGGACATGGCTTTCATGAATGCAGGCTATCTTACCCCATGTCTGTATGTATTTATGGCTCATTTCTCTCAGAGTGCTTCATTCATTTATAATCCACCCTAAAATTCACTACGGGTTGAATTCAGCCCTGTCTGAGAACACTGAATTACTACCACAGATTGTTTCAAGTAAACCCCTGAAATTTAACAGATGCAAACGAAAACTGGAGCAACGATAAGCTGTGAACTAGTAGATCCTTCACTTTAAAAGGAAATGTATGCCTTAAAGCAAAGAGAGTGCTTGTCAGCCAAAAGAAATAACAGACCAGTAGCTCAAATTCACCATCTGATGCAAAATGACAGAAAACTGTAAGATGGCAGAAGTGGTTATATCACTGAGAGGACAGGAATCCTGGGATATCTGGTTCCTGTGCAAACCAATGCTGTCGCGCCTCTCGCTAGGTTACAAACCCACTGTTTGGCAGGTATACAGGTAGGACATCATTGCATTCACATGGATGGTACTCAATGTCAGTGTGGATAAGCAGTGTGAGTTAACAGTGTTTCACAGAGGTACGATAGTGAGTGCCCAATGCATGGGTCATTCTATCGTGGAGGAGGTACAGGAATTGTCATACCCCCAATCGACAGTATCGTGAATGCATTGGGAATGTGCCATTTCCAGAATAATGTCTCATCGTGGACAGCAATGGAGAAAGGTGGTGGACGAATGAGGTTGTTGACATGTCTCACATAGCTGTAATCAACTGGAATGCGACAGTGACACAAATCACTGCTGATTTCAACAAGGGATATGTTAGAAATGTCTCCATCAAGATCATTGGGTGATCATTAGCTACAACAGGCTATGGGAGCTGCCGACCCACCAGAGTCCCATTGCTAACACCACATCACCAGACTGTATACCTCAACTGGGCAAAATAACATCGGCACTGGACCTTGGATGATTGTAGAAGAGTCTCCTGGTCTGTTGAGTTCTGCTTCCAGTTATTTTGCACAGGCAAGAAAGTGTTGATATGGTTGAAATTGCATGATGCATTGAACTCAGAATGTCAATAAGGAACTGTTCAGACTGGTTGATGGTCAGTTATGGTCTGGGACATGTTTAAAATGCACACACTGGACTCCTGGATGAATGATTTCATTGCAGAGTGTATGTTTTGACTTCATCATACTGGTTTATGGCAGCAGACAGTCTGCATTTGTCTCAATGTACATTATTGGGAATTTTACATCAGCATACTGCAAGACTTAATAAAAAAAGAAAGGGGGGGGTCTATATTGGTGAGGTTTTACTGTGTGTGCTTCAATCTGATCAACTGTTACCTGAAAAACTAAGAAAAGAATTAAAATTGGATGTGGTATTGAGTTATAATTCTCCAGTGCAGCCAAGCACTAAATAAGAGCATCTCAGTGCCTTCAGCTACAAGAGTGAAAATATTGTCTGCAATTAAGACACGTTCTTGTTCTTATCAAGGTAAAGACATTGAGATGTTTTTGCCTTGAGTCCAAGGTATGAAAGAAATTATGAATGAATTCATAGAGAAAAAGTTAAAAGTCAGGGTTTTTTATTTTTAGTGTACAGTAATCACATTTTTCACTTTGAAAAACATCATTTAAATATGCACTGAAGTAAAATTTTGCATGCTTACTGTAGATAATCACATCAGTGAACTGTGTCCATCAGTACAACACATTCCACACTACTACTGTCCAAATCTCAAGTTTTTTCATAACACTTCCTAGCTTGTGACTAATAGTTGCATGTGCATGCACACACAAAGGAACCATAATTTCAGGCAGCATTTTGAACCACAGTGTGTCAAACAAACAGCTGAAAAGGATCTTGAATTTTTACTGCCCCAAAGCTGGTAATTCTGCTCATATACAAAACTGTGCTTAAGTGAAAATATAGTGAAACTCACTACAACAAGCCTATAGCTCTTTTACTGCACTGACAACTATATGTGTTAAAATGCACAGGAGCTGAGCTTAATATAAATTTTAAAAACAAGACAGCTTAAAACCAGGAAAATCTTTCAGTCACTTAAACACTATGATTCTGTAGTATGTGCATTTTGATTTTTATCACACTGGGATGTTTTGACTGTATGAGATTCAGAAAATCATAGTTTACACATTATGGACAGCTATAAAAAAAACACTATGTTATTCAGTACAAAAGCTGAATACTCACTCACTTTTACATTGTCCACAGGAAAAGAAAAGAAATAGTTTAAAAATGAAAACTGAGACCCATAAGTCAAATTACAACTGTAAAGCTGCATCATCATCATCATTTTTTTTTTACTTGAAAAAAAAAACCCTCCCCCATAGAACCTCAAAAACACAGTACAATAAAACAGATGCAATAAACAAAATGAAGGTATGTTTTGGATGAAAAATGAGGTCTTCTCACTGCAAATTATGATTCTTAAAATTCAAACTGAAAATGTCATCTGAAAAATTTACTGTTGTATTTACACATGGAAATTTTGCCTCTTCCAAAAATATGGAACACCTGTTTCCACCTCATTTATGAGCAGTACAAAGAGGTATTTCACATGAAAAAAATGCTGCCTGTTCTGTTTTAGATTATTCCTAAATAACACAAAATCTAAAAACAATCTATACCTGTGATCCACAAAGTTGATTGTTGGCATCTCATATGCCAAATATCACCAGCTTGTAGCAAATACACAACACTAGTACATTCTGCATTGTACCAGTAAAAATCTGTGAAGTTCTAAAGCAACATTTTTTGGCTTGCCTTCATGTGTAGCCACGTTTGTTTGGGAGTTTAACAACCACTGTGAGCAGCTCGATGGGCTATAACAGTTGTGCATCCCTAATTTAGGGCCACTGGTTTCAGGGATGGGTGAAAACTAGTGCTATAAAACAAAAGCAACATCTATGCCTCACCGGGATCCAAACCCGGGCCCATCTTTGATGAATGATCGGAAGCCAGCTCTTAGACCACTGTGCCACTGGGGTGGCACAACCATGTTATACATTTCATCAACACAAGTATATGCACTCTACAATTTCTGAACATGTTGAGCTGCACATACTGTATCAACAGTGTATTTTGTTTGAAACTGTTCGAAGGTCTCGCATGAGATATCACCCACATAGAAAAATTCACAAAAATATCTTGATAAATGCTCAATTGTAAAGCATGCACACAGTACAGTAAAACCTCAAAAATCAGGCATCGACAGGACCAAATGCGTGCTGGATTTCTGAAAATTTCGAATTACTGGAGCTATCTAAAAAGTGCATGACAGGCGTTACGTAAAGCACATGCCTACAACGTAACAGGTCACTTTAAAGAACATTTTTGTGTCTATGCCTTATACATACGCAGGGGTTATGCTGAAAATCACATTCTTCACAATTTGCGAAATTCTTTTTTTTTTTTGGTGATGGAAAAGAACTGTTGGCGAAAATATTGGCGATTACCTTTTTGTACTATTTATTATAAAACTTTGTCGAAAAAAACTGAATTCAGCGAATGGTTAAGCAAAAACTTGAAAAAAACCCAATGTTAATTTTACGTTGATGTTTCGATTCGCGAAACTACGATACGTCGTGAAGGCGATTACCATGACGCATCATGAAGGCCAAGGTAGATGTCTTTACATGATTCGAATCCACATACTGCCACCACCAAGCACAGATCATCATCATGCGCTCGGCACGCATTTCAAACGTAGGCGCGGATTTGTCACCTCACTGGTCCGCGTCACTTTTTTTTTTTTTTTATTGGAGGTTTAAAGACCACCGTGAGCAACTCAATGGGCTACAAGCAGTTGTCCATGCCTAATTTAGGGTCACTGGTTCCAGGGAAGGGAGAGAGCCAGTGCCGTAAGACAAACACAACATCCATGCTTCACCAGGATTCGAACCCGGACCCCTTTCAGATGAATAGTCAGAAGCTATTGCTTAGACCACTGCCCCACCGGGGCAGACTGCGTCGCTTCAGCGTGGCCCAATGAGATGACGAATTTAAGAAACCTCCCGATGTTACATGTAGGCTGCTATTGGCAATTTTCACGCTGAGATCGGATGATCTCACGATGTGTTGTCGAGACCGTACATTGGGAGATTTCCATGGTTATTGGTGAAACATCGAATGTTCTCACGAAAACGAAATCAGAAAAGTGCTGGATTTCTGAAGTTGCCGGATTTTCGAGGTTTTACTGTATTTATACATGATATGGCACTTGTGAAAGAATGGTTCAACAATGTTAAACTTTTATTTGTTAACATGAAGTTACTGAGAAATTAAACTGTTTAGTAACTGAGAAATTTCAGTTACCAAGAAATAACACTGTTAAGACAATGAAATAAAATAAACAAACATATGAAAAGTCTTTTCAGACTCACACACAAACAAATTGAATCTTCACATTTTCATTTGATGGCAAATTTCAGCTTTTCCTTATAACTTTTAGTGTCATTACAAAAATAATACAAAATTCACAATATATTTCAGCATACAGAAGATTACAAAGTAGCATTTCAAACTTGAATTTATGAAATAGATAGTTAAACCAGGATTTTATCTAAGGTCCAGTATAAGTACTGAAGTTTTCTTGTATGTACAACACTAAATGGTAGGTGCATTGTATTGGCAGTACAGCATTCAGAGTTCCATTGCAGACCTGCATTTTAGTAAAATGCAAATCTGCAATGAATTTAAAAAAAAAAAAAAAAAATAGTTTGCGTATTCTCATTTTTCTGAATACTGATGCTTTGTACTGCACCAGAACAGTGATTTGTTGTGGTTACAAAGTAACATTGAACTTAAATTTATTTACAGATTTGCCAGTGAAATTTTTACAAAGCCCGTACATAAGTTTCAGAGCTGACATTAAATCATGGGGAAGTGGCAATTCCATGTCAATCAATGAGCAGTCATGACACAACACTTTGTATTTACAAATCAAAATATGACCACACTGTCACGAAACAAAATTAGTAACAAAACATTAAAAATTTTCATAATTTTTTTGTCAACAAAATGCCATTTTATGATATGCAAAACATATGTACCTTAATCGAATGGCATTACTGCATTTTCTGATCTATAAGAAGTATTCATGTTTTACTGGGTTAACTAACTAACAAAATCAATCTTATAATTTCAGAAAATTATTTTATGTTATCTCATGTTTTACAATGAAATCACTTTGATCTTTGTCTTCAAAGAAGCTGTTCATCCCTGCAAATAGTTACCTAAGGAGACATCTTTATTACTTCCAAACAGCTTTTTTGTTCATTTATCTCCTCTATATTTTAAACTAATAATTCTTGTGCATTTGCTTTCTTATGCTGTTTTCTTGGCTAAACTAATGCTGTATTCTTGTCTAATAATTCTCATGTATTTATTTTGATTCCTTTAAAATTTATACTACATTTTCATATTTCAACTGGATAAGTAATTTCACCAAATCAAGCAGAATTTTTCCTAATTAACACAAAAGAAATAATATTCACAGAAAATTAACTGCAGATGGAACTCTAGATGATGCACATTGATACTGACTACAAACAAAACAGATAGTTTTGGATAAGTTCAACAGTCTGGACCACAGCATAAAGTTAAAACTTGAAAGAAAAGAACAATCACATTCATAATTTCAAAAAGACGAATTCAAAATAATGGTAAAAATTGATGCCAACCGTTCAGTAAGAATTGACATAAGGAACTCAAAAAGATAATTTAGTTATTATTTCCAAAACAGAATCAACACAAAGTGGTGACATTAAGGTGGTTCTACCTAAAATCTCTGCCTTATGTTTCCAATGGTAAAACTTCTTTACATATTTTCTTCGCAATTAATGTATTCCCAAGGATGAAACTTTGCACATCGATAAAGCTAACTGTAAGTTATAGCACGGGATACCTAATACTTGCTAATAACCATAACTAAGCAATCCAACATAAGTTTGTCTACTGACGTCATCAATGTACAGTTGCACTATCTATTAACAGGTCTGAACATTACTCAAAGAAAAATGATTGATTTTTGATATAATTATGGTTACGTTTTAGCAAGTGTTAAGTATACCATGCTATAACTTAAAGTTAGTTTTATCGATGTACAAATTTTCATCCTTGAGAATACATTAATTGCAAAGAAAATATGTAAAGAAGTTTTACCATTGGAAACATAAGGCAGAGATTTAAAATGGAATCACCTTAATAGCTAAAATATTATTTATTACCAAATAATTACTTTTGCACAAGAGCTCTCATTAACATCCTATAAAACCACAGTGGTCACCCAATCAAATTTGCAGTGTGTGGCAAACTTGTGTCTTAGGAATTAAATTTTTGATAAACTCAAAATATTGAAAATAATCACAAGAAAGCAAAAAAGTGTGAAAACACAAGATGGAAATGATGTGTGAAAACACAAGATGGAAATGATGTGTCAACATCATTAACAATGCTCAGCTTCATATTTAGCTTCTTTTGCTTGTTTTTTAATAAATGGATGCAAGAGTTCAAAGCAGCTGTAGAATGCATGACGTACAATCCCTCCCACCACAGCCATAAGCAGATCAACATGAAATCCAGTATTTTCAACGTACGAGTCATTTTATGATTTTAAGGCTGTGCAATCTACTGAATGACTTCCACAGCCATTTTCACCAGTTATTTTTGTTTGGGGAGCTTTATTCTTTTAAGAATCAAGCTGCTTTGACATACTCTTTGTGATGGCTTGAATTTTTCTGTGTTTATATTTCATTTCTAGGCTAGAATAAACAGATTTGTTTAAAAAAAAAAAAGAACTGAACTTAGAGCAACTCTTGCTGTTAATTTATCAACAACAGAAACCAATAATGGTGAAAAAAGTGATAGTACCAAAAAATAAGACACAGGAAGAACAGTCCTCAAAAATCTAAAGACAATTTGGAGGTTGAATTTGCTGTAGTACAGGTTAATGACATGCTGGTTGGTGGGTCTTTTGTACAGCAAAGCATTCTGTGAAATCAAGGCTCGCAATTTTGAAGAAATAGTTTTAGTGTGCATGACAATTTTGATAGGAAATTTCTAAATGACACTCATTCTCAGGGCACTGAAATTGAATGCTTGACATCAAAAATCTTGGAACAGTAGAATAATACAAAAAATTTCTTGTCTGTGAATGAAGGTATGATGTTAATAAGCTACAAAATTGCCTGGATTTTAGACTGAAAAAAGAAACCTTTTTCTTATTCAGAAATGGTGAAAGAAATTCTGGTTTCTCTTTTGAAAATTTTGCACAAAATTTTTGAAAAAGTGAAAGACAAAATCATAACATGCTTGAAGAATCTGCCATTAAGTCACCAAACTACTCTTTGCAGAATGCTGGATATATCCAAAAATATTCAAACACAACACACTAATTAGTTGAAAAAGTCTGTGTTACTCTTTGGCACTTGATGAATCAACTGATGTTTGTGATACAGCTTGGTTAATGAATTGTGTTTGAATAGTATCATCTGATAAGGAAATTCAAGAACTACTCATAATTTGTGGACTGCAAGATAGAACATATGGATCTAATTTTTCTGATAACACCACTAAAACTTTGTACAGAGTGAAGATTAACTTGCACAGAATAACTTTAGTGGCAACTAATGGTGCACCTATATATATTACAGGAAGCACATTTCAAGTCATCACTCAGCTTGAGAAAGATTTGGAAATACGTGGAAGAAGTTGGAGATGTACCATTGTTCCACTGTATTTTGCACCAAGACACCATTTTGGGCCAGATGTCTGCAAAGGATTCTTTGAAACAAATGATAGATCTTTTTGCCAAAATTTTTAATTATATGCAAAGTGGAAGTGCTCTGATCCATCATCAGTTTGTTGAAATAAGCTGAAAATAGTGAATATGAGGATTTCGTTGAATTTGCCAATGTTCAATGGCTAAGTCAAGGCAAAGTACTGAAATGATTAGTTTCATTGCTCCCCATAACACATTTGAAATAGATGAAAAACCTTTCTTGAAAGTTTTAAATGCTTTTCTAAGATTTTGACAAATTTAAACCAGCATTTATGCTTTTGTGGAATTTGATGAATGTTGTGCTTGGATTTGTGATGTTTTGAAACAGACATGGCTACCATGTAGTGCATGGAATGTTTATAGGCCTATAAAAATCACTCAATCAATCGGATGCAGGGTTTAATTCTGACTGAACACAGCCGTCTTTGACAAATCTGAAACTCAGAACTGCCAAATCTGTTTTTATGTTTGGGTCAAAGTGACTGTATGAATAAACATTTTTGCAGTGGGAATTATAATGTCAAAAATTGGATCTCATATAATCTGGAAGCTGACTTACATCATGCAGTTTCAATGATTCAAGAGCAGATAGCTATGTTGTTTTTGTTTTGCTTCACAAGAGAGTCGAGAGAAAAATAACTATGCATAAAACATTGTGAAATTATATTACGTGCACTTTTTATACTTGAGAGTACATAATTTAAGCAGCTTTACATATTTTGTGCCACAATTCTTAATTGTTACTTATTTATTTGCTTACCTATGTTCTGTATTTTTGTGTAAATAGGAAAAGGTCATTAGACAGTGTCACACGGCAGTTACAAGTTTTGTGAGTGTGATTGCAAGGAATTTCAAAGAGAGGCTGGCCTTAGTTCTCTAAATGAATAAAATTTGCGTGATATGATTAACTTTGGCATAAGTGCTTTGGAGTAGTTTGAATTGGTATGAAACTAAGGGCAATCATCTTAATTACCATGTGCACATTTGTGTTTCATGCAATAAAGTGTAATCATTTTGGTTTTACGAAAAATATTATAGTTTCCAAAGAATTTGATTTATTAAAATGCCCATTATGCCTGGTAAATATATGGAAGTTAAAATTTTCGGTAATTGAAAACTAATAGATTTTTGCAAAAGGGCCTTGAAATTTTTTTTATGCTGGAGGTCCCAAGTGTTTCCGGTACACCACTGTACAAGATAAAAAGAAAACCACAAGAACAATCCAGTAAGAAAGATGAAACTGAACAACAATATAGCAAGCACTTTAAAAATAAATAAATATTACCGACCACAAGCCAAAATAGGATTGTAAAATTAGTAAACGAAGATAGGTCCACACCTCACACAGGACATAACAGAAAAAAAAGCAACATTATATTATTGAATACCTCTGGATTGTAATGACAAATATACTGGATGAACAGCACATAAATTGAAACACAGGATTAAAGAATGCTCAGTATATACTGAGAAAAAGATATCTGACAGTGAAACATTAAAGTCAATCATCATGAGATCATATTCAAATCTTACGTTCTGACCTTCAAATCAATAGAAAACTCGTTAAAGGAAGTTACTACACCGGAAATAAAAGATCAATGAATCAAGTGTTCAATATGTTTGATAACAACAAGTAAATTCAGAAAATACCTTGGTAATACAGTACAATTCCAAAAATCCGCACTCCTAAAATCCACAATTGCCTAAAATTTGCATGGATTCGAACACAGTTACAGTTAACAGACAGGTAAAAAAAAAAAAGATTTCAGAAATCGAAATTTTTTATTTTCCAGCTGACAAAAAAATGTTTAAGATCTTTTTACAGGTTTTTAAAATCTTTTTTATGTGTTTTCTCTATTTGAAAAATATTACTAATGATATAAATTTTTTTTGGTCAAAAATGAGGTACAGTACTGAGAGTGTGAAGTTCAAATAAAGCAGATATCAAGCGGGCAATCTGGCAACTTAGCATTGCGTGTTTACATTTTTTTCCGGTACATGTGCAGTGAGAATCTGTTTTTTTATGTCTTGTTTCACATCTTAAGGTGAAATTTTTTTGAATAATTGTTTGGAAATTTGAGAAAATGGCAGGAGTGAAGAGAAAGCACAGCTCTAACGATTCAGCAGAAAGTGGACTTGTTGCAAAAACTTGATAATGGCAGTGCACCAAAGCATGTTGCAGGTAGTTTTGGTACTGCTGTTTGGACTGTGCATGATATTGAGAAAAACTAAGACAAGATATTGCAATTCTATGCAATGAGTGATAGCAATTCTGAAATTCCTGATCGCAAAACGATGCATGAAGCTAAAAACTCCACCCTCGATGTTGTTTTACGAGTGGTTTCGGCAAAGGCGTAACGATGGTATGCCAATTACAGGTCCACTCTTATGCGAAAAAGCCAAGCTATTTCATCAGCAACTGAAGATTGATGAGCCTTGTAATTTTTCAGTTGGATGGCTATCCCGCTTCAAACAAAGACATGGAATTCGTTACTTGAAATCCTGAGGGGAGCAAGAATCGGCAGATAAGGTAGCTGCAGAAGAGTTTCTGGATGTGTTTGCCAAATTTATCCAGGAGGAAGCTCTTTCTCCTGATCAAATTTATAACATGGATAAAACGGTACTTGTCTGGCATTGTCTACCAAGACATACTCTAGTGTGTGCTGATGAAGTAGGACCTTCCGCTGTTAAAGAAGTCAAAGAAAGAGTAACAGTTGCTCTTTGTTCCAATGCCTTTGGAAATCATAAACTTATGCCATTTGTGATTGGAAAAAGTGCTTGTCCTAGGGGCTTTGAAGGGCTTAAAGGCCTTACGTGTGATCTACCGCAGTAATAAAAAATCATGGATGACCAAAGAACTTCCTACAGACTGGTTCAATAATCACTTTGTTAGAGACGCTAGAAAGCACTGTGAGGAGGTCGAACTTGCTCCAGACTGTAAAATTTTGCTGGTAAGGGACAACTGCAGGGCACATCCTGAAGATTTAACTTCAAATAATGTTATAGTTATGTTCTTACCCCCAAACACAACTTCATTAATTCAACCCATGGAACAGGGCATAGTTAACAGTTGGAAGTGCGACTACAAAGGAGAATTCCTAAGGAAACTGTTGAACTCTGATAAATCATTTCAAACAATCACACAATGAAGGACTGCCTGTACTCAATAGCAGGTTCATGGAACAACGTGAAACGTTCTACTCTGATAAATGCATGGCATAAGTTATGGCCAGCATCAATATTTATTGACTCTGAACCCGAGGATTACAAGTTTAAGCCAAATCAAAAGCTACGGAGCTTCTAGCATATGCCAAACAAGCAAATGTGTCAATGATGAATGTATTTAGAAAAGAAAATATAGTTGAATGGATGGAATCTTCAGACAAGAGTGAAGTCCAAACGATGACTGATGATGAAATCATAGCTAGTGTGATTAATCCTGATGCAGGAGATTCAGACACTGCAGACACTGACAGCGAGGATTCTACTACCAAAAAAAATATCCTTAGGTGATGGAATTTTGTTGGAAGAACAATACATTATTTTTTTAGAACAGCAGAAATGTGTTTCAGCACAGCAAATAATGATGGTTTATAGACTTCAGGAAAAACTTCAATGAGAGAAACCAAATTTAAAACAATTGACCATTGATGGAATGTTTGCCAGCCAGAATGTTTGATTGACATATACAGTATTTGGTAAATAAAAATTCAATTAATTAACACAGTACTGTATTATGAATTTGTTCCCTATATTTTACTTATTAAATACTGTATATACTATATAAATTCCAAATACTACTAATTACAGTATTAAATACATATTACTAATTAATTTTACTAATTATTAAACAAATGAAAGCCTATAATTCGTACATACATACCATCCTATTTGAACTAGTATTATACAGTACGCATGTACTAATAAACACACACAGGTTTTCTAAAATCCGCAAAATTCTACAATCTGTACAACCTCTGGAACCAAGCTGTGCGGATTTTCGGAATTGTACTGTACTTTGTTTTCAATTGGGGAAATTATCTAAATTTGGAAATCCAGCAAATTTTCAGATTCATTCTGTTTCAATATACTATTTAAGGAGCAAAGCTTTAACAGTCACCAAAAGGCCATAAATGTCTGCAGCACAATAACAGCATACAAATAAAAAAAACCTCAAGAGAATAAAGGGTATATAATAATAATAATACTTTGGCAAAATTTTTAATGTTTTTTACAAATTTTTCCAGGAGATGACAACACATTGCATCCTGTAACATTACTGTAAACATGGCATCTTTCTTATCTTTGCTCATCTCAGAGAAACAGTGAAAGTTGTATGACCCCACAACATGTCTAGCAAATAAAGCTGTAAAAAAGTAAAGTTAATATAAATGTTCAGTGAAAAAAATCATTGGAAGTTTTTTTTTCATTTAGTTTTGCTTTTAATTTCTCTTTCAGTGAAAATTTTTGGAATCCTTTTTTCAGACTATTTTCCTACACATGCTTTTGGATCACAAATAGCACACAATATTTTATGGCTCCCCTGATGAAAATGGACATGAACCAAGGTCAGTAGACAACAAAGTTACAGTCATCTCACACTTCCAGTAATAACTTTGAAACATCACCATCCTAACTTATTCTTGATCACTCCTTGCTCAGATTCTGTTCTCTTTAATAAAGTCAATCTAACACTGTTGTCTCTAATGGGAGAATCTGGAGATTTATTTGTAAAGCAAACAAATTTTTTTTTTTTTTTACCCATAAGTTTTAGAAAACAAATGGAACTCTTGCATAAGGAACATTCATTACCATAGGTTTTGGATAAAAGGAAGCTCTGCACAAATGCCATTTATTACCTCAAGAAAGAAAGAGAAGAAAAAGAAAAAAAAAAAAAAGGGTTGGGTTGGGTGGAAAACTCTGTATGGAACTTGGGAATAGCGTTGCAAAAGAGTCAACAGTTTCAATGAAATTAATTCAGCTATTTGTTTGGGGAACACATCCTTTAGCTCACACCTTTTCTGACTTTAAAAGATTATTTTAATGCATTTTGCACTCAACTTTTGATTTACTGAATTTCTGGAATGTTGCTAGGATATTTGTTTGGAATGACGGAAAAATAACATTCTGTACGTTTTTCTCTTCTCTTAAATTTCTGTATAAAAAAAGGAAAATTATCATTGCAACTAAACTAATCTTCAAAGATATAACTGTTTTCCATGTCCTTTCATTTACAAAAATGTACACTAAGTGTTTTTGAAATCTGTTTAAAATATTCACATGGTTATTAATCTCTTCTGCACTTGATGCAAATGTGCTTTTGTACAAGCTCCGGCTGCAAGATTTCAATTTTATACCCTGTTTGAGTTTAAAATGTTGACAGCACTTCCTCATCAATAGCTACAGTTTTGTTCTATGATCTGGCAATTAGGATGGTGATATCAGCAAGACATCGCTTATGAAGGAAGTGAGCTGAGCAAACCTCATCTTCTATTACGAATAAGGGAGATACCATGTTGTTTAATGACCACTGTGAGCAACTTGATGGGCTTATATAAGCAGTTGCCCATTTCCAAATTAGGGTCACTGGTTTCAGGGAAGGGAGAGATCTGATGCCATAAGACAAACACAACATCCATGCCCCACCAGGATTCAAAACTGGACACATTTTAGACGAATAGTCAGTGCTTACAGCACTGCACCCCTTGGGCGGCAAAAGATACCATGTTTGAAAGGAATTATGTTACAGCAAGTCCTGTGTAGCCACCTGCTAATAAACTGAACAAAAACACATTAGAGATTGATTTTTTTCCCCTACACTTGACAATATTCATAACACGCAATACAACAAATACTGAATTTACCATACCTATTTCTATGTTAAAAATATGTTTCTGTTCAGTCTTAAAACTTGTTTTAAACATCAATACAACTAACTGCAAAGCACACTCATTATTAAAAAAATTTACACTCAGTACTCTGCCACATTCCAAGTTCTATCAAGAGTTATAGGATGTTTACTTCTCTCTCTTCATGTTAATACACTGCTGGACAATTGCTAAGGACGGATCATAAACGGCTATATAGCGCATAAAAAAGTAAGTGTGGTTGGATGCCAAGTGAAATAAAATAATGTCAGAATGCCAGGACATTACAAGAAAGACAATTTATTGTGCTCTGAAATCCAGAAGGCTTTGGAACGTGTTCAAGGGACAAACCGGCCATTTTGTGCAGAATACGTAAACGTGAAAAAAATGCAATTACCGTCCGCAGGCGTTCCGGCGTAAGATGTCAATACGGGATATGGCCACCATGGAGGGCGATGCAAGATTCCACATGTCGTGTCATGCTTTGCACAACATTATCAAGCAGCTGTTGGGGTAATTTATCCAATTCCTCTGTCAGTGCACGGATGAGGGTGTCCTTGTTTATTGGAGGGCAATGGCGACCAGCAAGACTCCTCCCCAAAGCATCCCACACATTTTCAATGGGATTCAGATCTAGAGAACGTGCTGGCCATACGAGGCGTTGAATATGCTCGCTCTCAAGACACTCCTGGACAGCGACTGTTCGATGACATGTTGCGTTGTCGTCCATGAAAATGAATCTATCACCGACAGCACCACGGAACATGCGAACATGGGGTAGCAGAACATCATTAATGTATCGTTGGCCAGTCATAGTCCCAGTTGGAAGCACATAGAGGGACGTACGGCCATTGATCATGATGCCAGCCCATACCATGACACTACATGTCGGATATCGGTCCCTTTCCTGTATGTTTGCTGGACAATATGCAGTACCACTATCACGCCAGATCAGTTGTCGTCGACAATCAGACGATAGACTGTATCTACTCTCATCTGAGAAGAGGACAGCAGACCAGTCGTTATCAGTCCAATTGCGATGTTGATGGCACCATTGCAAACGGGCGGTACGGTGACGTCTGGACAATAGGATGCACGCAACAGGACGGCAGGCGTATAGTCCTCCTTCATGCAAACGTCTGGCGAGTTTTTCGGGAGATCCGCTTGCCAGTAGCAGCCATAAACTGATTTGCTACCTCACTAGCTGTGCTGCGCCGGTGTCTTTTTGTTGGTAGCACTATGTACCGATCTTCTGCAGGTGTCGTACTGCGAACACGACCTCCCCGTGACGTTTGCTACACTCTCCATTTGTTTGAAATGATTTCCAAAGCCTTGAAATAACACTGTGGCTGACGTCGAACTCCCTGGCAACATCTGTTATTTTTCGCCCTTCTTCAATCTTGCCAATAATACGGCCACGCGTAAAATCATCTGGGTGATGTCGGGAACACATACTGAAAATTGCAAGTTCGTCAATTGATTCTTTCCCTTTCAGCTTTGCGTTTGAACAACAAAGGTCAATACGCGTCAAATCCTTTATATCTCTTATCAGCGCTATGACGTCACGAACAAGTTCGGCAATCCAAAATTTGCATACGCACAACACGTCTTACTGTATCCCGCACTTTACTAATTTCCACATTTTCCTGCCTTCCATTTTATGGTTGCTATCGTTGCTATTGTCATCCATCCTTAGCAATTGTCCGGCAGTGTAACATTCAATAAGGAATGATCATAATGTTTCCATAAGCAAACTTTGTACATTTTAACCATACTTTGGAAGCAGAAAGTAAGATCCAAACAAGCTTTGTGAGTCAGCAGATGTGTAGTAAACTTGTGTGCATCCTTTTATCTTGGTGGGTGCTCAAGTTGAAATCGGTTCAGATTTGCCTACATTATGATCAGGGCTGGATTAAGGCCTTAGTGGGATTTTAGGCTAAGACATTTGAGTGGGCTGCTAGACTAATACATCTGAGTGGACCTCTAGGCTAAACCATCTGAGTGGGTCCCAAAGAACTGATGACAGAAAATCATTCTAAAGCCCATAAAAATGTGAAACTGTAGTACACAATTGCGGTAATTAACATGTAGCACATTCTTCAATTTAATATATTATTTTTAGTTTTTATAACAAGTCACCGTATTTCCTATTGCTCGCACAAGAACATCAGTTAAAAGCTTAAGATTCTTAGATTTTGTCTTGGATTTTTTAATGATTTGGCACTGCATACTTTTCTTAGTGCATGTGTTTTATTATGAAATGTGAAGCCACATGGGACTTCAACCATTAATGGTCCTAAGTGAAGATAGGAAAATGTGGGTAGATCGTAGTGCAAAAGCTGAAACTGTCTCACTGACCCTGCTATACACAGCAACACGACATGTCTGCCCTTGGCGAGTCACTGCCTTGCTGTTCATTTTACAGCCTCTGTTCGTGATACAGTAGAAATCATACGAAATAAAACTATTTTATAAACCTCTCTCTCTGTATATATATAAGATGTGTATTATTTGTGGTGTGGTGGCATGTCTCACTGGCTCTTAATAATGGTGGGCCTCCAGGCTATAGCCCCATTAGATCCCCCTTCGCCCCTTAATCTAGCCCTGGTTATGATGGAAGCGACACATGCTGAAAAACACACAGCTTTAGAATACTGCTTGCTTCTCAAGAAAACATCAGCAGAAGCTCATGAAATGCTTAAAGAAGCTTATGGTGAATTAGTACTCCCCTATAGCGTACCCAGGGGTAGAAAAATATTCTGAAAACTGGTGGCCAGCTAAACTTTTTAGGAGCCAGACATTGGACCCACGGGGAGGGGAGGGGGTATGCATAATATCAAAGTCACGTATACTTCTGCCCCCCCCCCAATTCTACCCTCAGGTTATCTCTCCCTGAACAAAAAAAAAAAAAAAAGGTAAATTTTTTTTTCTTTCTGGGGCTCGCAAATTCTTGAAATACCGTAATTTTCGTCGTTTATTCCCAGACCCTGGAATTCAAACAATTTTTTTACCTTCGCATAATCTGCGCGGCATATAATTCGTAAATTGTAACATTCAGAGTAAAAAAACGTGTAATCCGCACATCACAAATGCTGATCCAGAAGCGGAATTTTCGACAGAAAAGTCGGGTACAGAGGGTACATAAAGACCCCCGGAGTCAGAAGAAAAAGATAAACGATCTTGCTAAATAAAAGAATTCATTTTTAAAAGAAATTTTTTTATTATATTTTTATCTTATGACACAAAAGAAGATTAGTGGCGTGGCATCCATAGCGCAGAAAGTTTAATCACGTCGATGCAGCAGCTCTAATTGCATTACACATTGCCAATGATGAAACACTGATACAGAACAATTCATAGAAATACCGTATATACTCACGTGTAAGCCGAAATTTTTGGAAGAAATCCTGCTTTCAAAGTAGGGAAATCGGCTTATACACAGGTAAAAAAAAGAGCGGGGGGACTTCTGTGAATTCCACCTTCCTTTTTCTAGCAGATTTTTGTGTGTAGCTGCGCGCTAGTTTTCTGACCTTTTGAAAACTATCGCGAAGTGACACGATCATATCCTCAGCTGTGCCCCCCCCCTTTAAGTTTAACTTCGGCAGTGTAACTGAAACATTTCCTTTTCGGAGACATCATAAATAGCGATGAAGGAAAATATCAGCAGCAAAGACTGGTCAAAATGGCGAAGGACGAACTAAAATACAAGGCACAGTGCACATGAGATCCAAAACACAGAAATGAGGCATGCATGTGTAGGTTTGTGCAGCGAGCGCTGTGCATATATTTTTATTGGCCGATTGACGAAGAGAGGGCACAAGCACAGTCAGCGTTTCGTGTTTCCCAACAATATAAAGACAAAATGACTTCTGCGAACCCTCCTCACAATTTCTGCAGTGTTTCACTATGACAATACCCCCTCTCCATTCCGCTCAGCTCCGTACAAACTCCTGAACTGAGGAAACATTTTTTCTGAGGGAGTTCCTTTTCCAATTAACTCCCTCTCCTGCACAATTACCCTGCAATTTTTTTTTTTTTAAAATCAAGCGGCCACAGAAACAGTTTTTTTTTAATTGGCGTTTATCCAGGGATTATACGACGAAAATTACGGTGCATGTTTTTCAGCGATGTTTTCCATGGTGGCCCAGACAATTTTTTTGTTCACCCTGGGCGACCAGGTGACCGCATTTTTCAACCCCTGAGCATACCTCTTAGGTGGTTTAAAATGTTTAAAGATGGCTGAGAATTAATCCAAAAGGAAAAAGGTTCTGGTGCTCCAATTGCAGAAAATTTCAACACTGAAGCTGTAATTGTGAGAGAGGATCGATGTGCTGTGGTCAGATAACTAACAGAGATTTTGAGATTATCAGCAGGAAGTGCACACACTATTCTCCATGACCACCTGCATACAGCATGTATGTGTGCACGATGGGTTCCAAGAATACTGACACCTGAATAAAAGAATGTTTAGGTCGAAGTTGGACAGCTACTGCAAGGTATGGTTGCTACTTATGCTGAATTCATAAAAAAAGGCAATTACACAGATGAGACTTGGCTATGCCAATGTGACCCAGAGAGTAAACAGAAGTCCTCTTTGGAAGCACTTCTATTGCCAACACAGAAAAACCCAAATTTGTGCCGTCTGCTGGTAAATTTATGGTAATCACCTTCTTGAACACGAAAGAAATGATTTACCAGCATGCTGTGCCAAATGATACCACTTTTATAGGCACCTACTGCAGACTTTTCAGAATCATATTTGTTGTAAAAGATCATACTTACCTGCAGGCGGATGGATGCTACACAACGAAAAAGCAACGCATCAAATTACTTACGTTGTTGCTGATTATTTAACCCTACCGCCCTGATCTTGTTCCGTGTAATTTCTTTTTGAGGAAGGGATCAACAGTTTCATTCATCAAATGAAGTTTTCATTCATCACTTCATCAAATGAAGTTCTATATCTCAAATACATGTCAAAAAATGGCTTCCATTCAGTTATTGAAGAGTGACAGAAGTGTTAGAATAAGTGCATTGTATCATACATCATCGCACCATCCAGTGATACACAAAAAACAGCATAGTAAACTTGATACGGCGAGCGTACACACACACATCTAACAACAGGCTAAAAAATCAAGAGCTAGAGTTTATCTCGAAAATATCACAAGAGTATGGGTACCCGAGCAAGCTAATTAATAAATGGATACATGAGAGTAAAAAGCATATGACTCAGAGTAAAGAAGGCCAAGAAGTGCACAACCAAAGGAAGATGAGAAATAAAAAATTGAAATACATTGGAGCTTTCCCATACCTGGAAGGAGTGAGTAAAGAAATCAATAGGCACTGTGCTAAATATGACTTACAACTAGGAAGCTCAGTGAACACCGTGAAAAGTATGACTGTCAACAAAAAAACAGAGGAAAAAATGCTTGAAGAATCAGGAACCTACGAAATTCCAATAGCACACATACCCCCAATATCGTACATTGGAAGTACGAAAAACAGATTAAAAAAAAGACTTAAACAACACACATCTAACTGGCAAAAAAAAAAAAGAAGCCAAAACTGCTTTAGTGCAATTCCGCTTGGAAAACCGGACATTCCCAAAGTTCGATGAAATTAAAATGCTAAAAAAGAATAAAAAATCGGAAAGGCAAATGAGGAGGGAAGAAGCAATATTAATCTACAAAAATAAAGCAAGGGTATGTAACCAGAACGACCCTAGCACATTATCGGGCCTGTGGAAAGAACTAATAAGACAAGAAAAACAACAACAAAAGAAAAACCAGCAAAAAAAGACAAGAAAACCAGGATAGGAGAAGAAAATTAAAAAAAAAAAAAATACGAAAAAAAAAAAAGTGTTTTTAACGAAACATAGATGGCGCCAGCCGGCTTGATAACAAAATATATCCAGGAAAGTATTTCCGACGAATGGCAACAAGGAGTATCGGACTCCATTAGCGCGAAGTTAACCCCGAACATCGGTGGTAAAGTCGCCACGCTCCTGAAGATGCCCAGAGTATGGGCGGAAATTTCGAGTATAAAGAACGGTAAAAATTGAATTGATGTTTGAATCCTAAGGCAAAGATCCAATGAGTATACCTAGCGAAAAGTGCGAGAAGTAAAGCCAGTCATCGCATACAACGGACTTTAGGACAATAACATCAACAAAGACCGGAAAACACGTGCGTGAAATGTTCCCGTCGCTGAAAGGAATGCCAAGGTAAGCATTATCCGCTAGATTTTTGTACAAGATACAAGGAATATTTTCAAAAAGACCAAAATCTGAATGATAATAAAGGTTTTTTTGTTTGTTTTGTAATTATGATCATTCTTTATTGGACAGCCCTTGTACTTACAAATATCTTTATTCCTACTACAAGTACATTCAATTCTCAATAACTTGAACTCTCATAGGATGAAATTCTTGGTAACTCAAAAACAGTAAAATTTCCTGCATACATCCTACATGCATAATGTTTTCTCAATAACTCAAATCGTTTTTCATCTTCCATTGGATTTGTCTCAGAGTCAACTGTATTTAAAATAACCTCAAATGATTTTGATGTTTCCTTGCATCTTTTTTTTTTTTTTTTAATACTGATAAACTTGTTAAATGAAAATGAATATCACCTTAACTTCTAATTGTTTGTTACCAAAATTTTCAAAGTGATGATTTTAACACACAAATGTGAAACTGTTATCCTATACTGGCAAATAACAGACATTCAAATTAACACTAAATCTGCATAAATAAATACTGTATATCAGAAGAACAAACAATTTTCATCGTATATCATAAATACACAACTGAACTTCAGATTCTTTATACCAGTTCTTTGCATATAATTAAACACATAATGGTTTACTTTCCATCTAAATTCTGTTAAAACTTATACCAATGAGCCATTACATTATGACCACCCCCAGCCTAGAGACCAAACAGTGTTGCAGGTGAAGTTTAGAGAGCAGTATATATAAAACCTGAGGACTGCCTTTCGGTTAGTAGAGTGCTTGGAGTCAGAATGGGGAAAAGCTGCCAATTTATGTTTGATAAAGGACAAATTGTGATGGCACAGTGACTCGGAACTACAATCTCGAAAATGGCGCGGCTTGTGGGTTGTTCACGTGCTGCTGTAGTGAGTATGTATCAAAAGTGGTGTACAGATGGCCAAACGATGAACCGTTGTCTGCAGCTGATTGATGCCAGAGGGGAGTGGAAACTGTCACACATTGTTCACAGCGACCGCAGGGCCAAGGTGGAACAGATCACCCGCAGCTACAACAGTGGTGATCAGGGAAATGTGTCGCAGCACACAGTTCATTGCAGCCTTCTGCGCATGAGTCTGCCTAGCCGAAGACCCATCCGGGTCCCCATGCTCACTGCACATGAAATGGGCCCAAGATAATTTAGATTGGACTGTGGATGATTGGAAGAAAGTGGCCTGGTCCGACGAATCAACATTCCTGGTGCATCACATGGACGGCCAAGCGTGGCTACGCTGATTACCAACGAGGCTATGGCACTTGGATGCACTGTTGGGAGGAAACAGGCCGGTGGTGGTGTTATGCTTTGGGTGATGTTTTCTTGGGATATTTTAGGCACCATTAGCACAATCCCTGACAGCTGTCAGGTATCTGAACATCATTGTGGACCAAGTTCATCCATTCACAGCAAGTATGTTCTTTGCTGGTGATGGCCATTACCAACAAGATAATGCGCCATGCCACACTGCCAGAATCATCAAGGAGTGGCTTGAGGAACATGCTGGTGACTTTCTGTTAATACACTGGTCTCCAAATTCACCCGACACGAACCCAATCGAACATTTTTAGTTCAACTTGGAAAAGCGGGTTCGCGCTAAATCACCACCACACCAAAATATACGGGAACTGGAGGACCTGCTGTTGACAGTATGGTGCCAGATACCCCAGGTGACCTATCGCCTACTCTTCAAATCGATGCCTCGCTGAGTGGCCGCTCTTTTGGGGGCTAAAGGGGATCCTACAGCTTATTAGGTAGGTGGTCATAATGTAATGGCTTATCGGTGTAACTAGCTGACTACAAAGTAAATCAAATCCATCTTAGTTTTATTCTACTTGTTCATTTTCATTATACATTCTCCGGTGATGTAATGTACTTTTTGCAAGTTTTCAGATCTTTTTACTAGCACATATTCAAACATTTCCACACATACTCATATATCATGTCATTGAAAATTTTACATTTTTGGGACTGATTACATCCTCAAATTTTATTTACTTCAATGAAAAACCATTCCCTGACCTCTTCTAATCTCTAACACTGACATTGCATTAAAAGATTTTGTGTTAATAAATTAATATCTAATCTTGCAATCATATATTCTGCATACTAAATATAAACCACAGGAAGTTTTAAGTCCCATTGGATTTTATCTGCCTGATGTTTCACAATAAAATCCAATTTTTTTTTAATAATTTAATATTTAAATACTTTCTCAACTTCTTGACTTTTCAACAAGCATCAGATTAGTCAGTACATAATTATTTGTAAGTCCATGGGTAGAAATTTAAGTTCTATTGCATTGTCATTTTATTTTATTTTCCACTACTTTTTGTCATATCCTTCCTTGCTACTGGTTATTCATGATGTGGTTCAGATAAATATTTACGGTACTTTTATTTTTTTGCCAAATGAAAACACACAATATAATAAATCACTTATAATACACCAGATAAAAATATCAAAAATCATGTCTAATATACATTAGCAAATCAAACTTATTCAGTCTTAACAAAGATTAGTTTAAAAATGACACCTGTGCATGTCTCTTCTGTTCAACTTGAATGGAAAATTGTTATTTTGTATCATATACCCCACACTGCAGTTTATATGCATCAAATGTCATAAGTTAGTACAACAGGTAGTACCCAAATCATACACATCATGTACACAAAATGTTTATTAAATAAAAATCTCATGAAGATTAGCAACTAAAGCATCTTAACCTAATGTGTCAAAACCACTGTCCCTGGCTTGAATCTTTTGTTACTTTACCACAAAAGCTATCAACATACTGATCTGTTCAAACTGTAGAATGGGCACATACCAGCACATTGTGGTGTAACCTGAAATAAATTAAATGAAGTTTGCTCAAATTAGCCACGGTATGGCATGCCTGACATCTGCTGGCGACTCATTCGTTGACGATCCATGCCT
This sequence comes from Macrothele yani, assembly GCA_039090855.1. Taxonomy (NCBI): domain Eukaryota; kingdom Metazoa; phylum Arthropoda; class Arachnida; order Araneae; family Macrothelidae; genus Macrothele; species Macrothele yani. Next base: position 121,235,166 of record CM077004.1, on the reverse strand, counting down.
GGATACTGCTGCTGGCGATCCATGCCTGGATACTGCTGCTGGCGATCCATGCCTGGATACTGCTGCTGGCGATCCATGCCTGGATACTGCTGCTGGCGATCCATGCCAGGAAACTGAGGCTGCCGATCCATGCCAGGAAACTGAGGCTGCCGATCCATGCCAGGAAACTGAGGCTGCCGATCCATGCCAGGAAACTGAGGCTGCCGATTCACGCCAGGAAACTGTGGCTGCCGATCCATACCTGAAAACTGCTGCTGCCGATCCATACCTGGAAACTGCTGCTGCCGATCCATACCTGGAAACTGCTGCTGCCGATCCATACCTGGAAACTGCTGCTGCCGATTCATATCTGGAAATTGCTGCTGCCGATTCATACCTGGAAACTGCTGCTGCCGATCCATACCTGGAAACTGCTGCTGCCAATCCATACCTGGAAACTGCTGCTGCCGATCCATACCTGGAAACTGTTGTGGCTGATTTGTGCCAAGAAACTGTTGCGGCTGATTTGTGCCAGGAAACTGTTGTGGCCGATTTGTGCCAGAGAACTGTTGTGGCTTATTTATGCCAGGAAACTGTTGTGGCCGATCTATGTCCAGAAATTGCTGTTGATAATCCATACCTGGAAACTGCTGTTGATAACTCTTCTCTGCGAAGCGTTGCTGATGATCCATACCTGGAAACTGCTGTTGATCTTTAGGTGGGAACTTCTGAGGGTACTTGTTCTGTAGCTGCTGAGGAGTTATTCTGTCTTGGAGAAGTTGTTGCTGTGACTGCAGATTTTGCACCTGCTGAGGAGTTAATCTGTCTTGGAGAAGTTGTTGCTGTGACTGCACATTTTGCACCTGCTGGGGAGTTAATCTGTCTTGGAGAAGTTGTTGCTGTGACTGCAGATTTTGCACCTGCTGGGGAGTTAATCTGTCTTGGAGAAGTTGTTGCTGTGACTGCAGATTTTGTGCCTGTTGAGGAGCTAATCTGTCTTGGAGAAGTTGTTGCTGTGACTGCAGATTTTGCACCTGCTGAGGTAAGCGCCCATTTTGAAGTATCTGTTGTTGAGGATAAATTCCCTGATGCTTTTGATGTGAAATACTGTCTTGCCCAGGTTGATCTGGAAGCACATTCTGTGACTGCTCCCTATCTTGGTTCTTCTGTTCAGAAATCAAGCCATCTAGGTGAAGCTGTTGAGGTTGTTGTGAAAATGCACCCTGAGACTGTTGTTCTTGGTACACATTTTGAGACTGCTGAATAGGTTGATAATTTTGGTTCAGCTCCTGCTGTTCTTGGAACACATCCTGAGACTGCTGAGTAGGTTGATAATTTTGGTTCAGCTCCTGCTGTTCTTGGAATAGATCCTGGGACTGTTGAGTAGGTTGATAATTTTGGTTCAGCTGCTCTTCGAACACATCCTGAGACTGCTGAGTAGGTCGATAATTTTGGTTCAGCTGCTCTTCGAACACATCCTGAGACTGCTGAGTAGGTTGATAATTTTGGTTTAGCTCCTGCTGTTCTTGGAAAATATCTTGAAACTGCTGAGTAGGCAGTTCATTTTGTACCAACCACTGCTGTGTTTCAGGGAATGTGTCCCATGACTGCCATGAAGGTAGATCATTTTGGTTCATCTCTTCCTGTTCATAGGGAGTATTCTGAGACCACTGGAAATAAATATCATCAGGGAACAGCTGTGGTTGCTCATATTGCTCAGATGACAGGCCACCTAGGAAAGGCTCTTGAATTGGTTCAGCAACTAATACTTCCTGTTTGACAGATAAGTCTTCATGCAGATTTTTAACAAAAGGCTGTTCAGATTTTAAGTTCCTGCTCCGATAAGAAGCCCAATGAGGAAGTAGCATTTGCTCATCATCAAGAGAAACAGCTTGATTCTGCTCTAATTTCACATCATCTTGGAGTATTTGTTGTTTTGGTACATCTCCAAGCGATCTGGAAAGTCTGATATTTTGATGCATCAGCTGCTCAGAATCAGTGGCTTTCTGCGGTTGGGAAGGATCATTAGTTTCGGAAGACTGTTGCATGGAGTTTCCTGTTTTGTGCTGTGTAGAAGAAACACCACTGCTTTGAAGTGGTTGCGGTTCTGAATTCATGCCATGGTTTTGTTGAGTTGTCAAATGGTCACGAGGTAGCTGCTGTGGCTTCATGCCATGATCTTGCTGAGTTCCCACATGGTCACGAGGCAGCTGCTCTGGATTCATGCCATGATCTTGCTGAGTTGCCACATGGTCACGAGGCAGCTGTTCTGGATTCATGCCATGATCTTGCTGAGTTGCCACATGGTCACGAGGCAGCTGTTCTGGATTCATGCCGTGATCTTGCTGAGTTGCCACATGGTCACGAGGCGGCTGCTCTGGATTCATGCCGTGATCTTGCTGAGTTGCCACATGGTCACGAGGCAGCTGCTCTGGATTCATGCCATGATCTTGCTGAGTTACCACATGGTCACGAGGCAGCTGCTCAGGATTCATGCCATGATCTTGCTGAGTTGCCACATGGTCACGAGGCAGCTGCTCTGGATTCATGCCATGATCTTGCTGAGTTGCCACATGGTCACGAGGCAGCTGCTTTGGATTCATGCCATGATCTTGCTGAGTTGTCACATGGTCACGAGGCAGCTGCTCTGGATTCATGTCTCTTACATCAGTCTGTTCAGGAAGTTGCTGCTATTGGGGAAGGAATTGTAAATAACATTATTCAGATAGTACTTTACAAATTGGCTGTATATAGCAACCACTGTCACCATGTAACATTTTTAATGAAGTCCACATGCAATTTTTGGTGCTTTGAATGTTGGATCTCTTTCTTCTATAACCACAGAATAGGTTGAAAGTTCTATCACAAGCTTTTCACCAAAGCCAGAAAGATGTGTGAAGAGTTCACTTCAAGAAAACCAAAACACCCTTTATGACATATGAAACTGTACAAAAGACTAAGAAATCACCAACACATAACACCAAAAAATGGACAAACACCTAAAAAAACAAACATGGACATTTTGAGAGAATTTAGTCACTACAATTCACAATCACCAGATGAAAAAACCCGTCAAGAATTATGAATGATGCACAAGTCATCTTTAACACTAAACATATAAAAAATTATAAAATCATATACTGATGCATTGAAGAAATATATGTGCAACAGAAAATTTGTGAACATGAGAAGAGGTACAATTTAAAGTAAAGATTCATAGCAGAGTGCCAATTACCTAGATTCACCAAACACCAAAGGGGATCACATCATTCATATAATCAAACAATATACAAAAATACTTTACCAACATTAATCAAAATAATGTGAATATACTGTTATCTAAACTGTAGTAGAGGTGAACTCTTCACCCAACATTTGTCAATTATTAGAATTATGATCATAGCCTTGTTTATAACACATTGAATCGTAAGTCTAAATATAATTTCCAAGTGTGCAGATGGTTATCTATTCCTGAATGGAGAATTTTTTTGTGACATATTTCAAAATCTACTTTTTTTTTATTTGTGTCTAATATATATGGACAATACACTTTCTATTGCATATGATTGTATTTTTTTCTTTTTTGTTCTACACAAGTCATTACTTTGATTGAATTCTTAATGACCAACATTTCATAATTTTCCTATATTTTTACTTTCTGCTTCATACAGGAAAAGAAAATGAAAACTTGAAGTGATGTTGCAACCTGATTTTTTGCTTAAAACAAATCAAGAAAGATGGTATCTTGAGAAATAACTGCAATTCAATGAAGTACATTTAATACTGTCTAAATACTTCACTTAACTCAGTGTGCTTTAAAGACACACATAAATACACAAAATAATGCATACAATTAGATAACCTGTGGCAATGTAATAACTTCTACATATCAGCATTGTAAAAGAAAAAAAAAATAGAAACCTTTTCATGACATAACAGAAATAATGCCAAAAACTTTTCTATGTTAAGAAATGTATGATGAGGGACAGCTGCATTACATTTCCCTAGTCACTAAAAAATACATAGAAGCTAAATTCATTTCTCTCCCTTATTAAGAGTATACAATAAAATTAATAATAAACTTGGTTGTCAACTAGAGATGAAAGGGAATGTGTAAGTGGCCTGCAATCTGAGAACACATAGGGCTTAAAAGACTGATGTTGTGGGGAAGGGGGTGGGGGCACATTTCACCAAAGAAGGTGATTCATTGACGTGAAGCAGAAGATTTGGCGTAATTCAAATATTTGCAATGGCATTGCTGAAGAAAAGAAAACTATAGCCAAATCTATTACAGGGGCATATAAAATTGGGGGGGGGGATGGAAGAGAGAAATTTTTGAAACCCACCAGGAGAAAACAGAGTTAATGAGAAATAGATGAAAACTGAAAGCATTATTTTCCAATGTAAGTTGATACATTTTATGAAATTAAAACTTTTTTTCTAATGTAAGTCACATTTTAGAAAAACAAAAAACATTTTCGGGGAGCCCCTATAAATACGCCCCTGTATTCTTATCCTTCAAGAAATCTGCAATTATTTGATTACACAGCTACAAATTAAGTACACAGGTTTTCCAATTCATGTACATAAATTTCCATATTTTGCTCATCTGTAGTAATCAAGCTATGGATAAAATACATGATTTTCATATTTTTATATATCAATTTCCACATTTCACGTATCTGTAATAGCCAAAGATCTGAATGATCCTTTTTCATTAAACATGCCAATGAGGAAACAAACAGGGAAGATACTGACATGGCTTTCCACACTGACTACCACTTGAACTTAACTTTTGTAAACCACTGTGTTCAGGAGAAACACTGACCTACAAAATATTAAAAAAATTAACACCAGATGAAAACATACCTCATTGTGTGAAATGCATGCTACCACATGCATAGATTTCAAACAGAAGCCTGGTCACCTACCCTGAGGTATTGTGATTTGTGATTAACCCTGCACACATGAATGATTAATGTTCCACTTTCTTGGTACCTTCTCCAGAGTCTAGACACTATAAGTTGGTACGTACCTACACACTGCCTTGGTAACATCATTCTGTGTTCAGCATGATTCCAACATCTTATACAAATTATAAATGGTTACATGCTATTGCATCATTACTACTACATTTGCATGTGCATGCCGTTACCTGGACGGACAACATCTTTTGTTGTTATTCTTGTCAATTGTTCAGTGTAGTCCATTTTGTCAACTATACTTAATTTTTGGACATCAGCATTCTGAGTGGCTCACTTTTATTTCCAGTATGAGGTAAACTGCATTGGATGTACAATTTGGAAAGTAAAGAAAGAAATGAAACAGAGTGATAACCTATGCATTATTTGCAGCACACACTGATAATGGGAAGCTGCCCTACCCATGTAATTTTTAAATGAATACAGACAGTTTCCTATTAATTTGACTACTGTCAAGTTATGAGCAACTAGGCAAATAAAGATTCAACATATACTGACTAGCCAAAATACTAAAACCACCTTCGTGTTATGCAAATAAGCACGCATGCAGCCAATCAGCATCATGTGCCAAGGTCACGAATGATATATGTAATACCTGGGTCATAGCTCTCTCAGTCAGTAAGTATTTCATTTCATCTCAATATGGAACAAGAAAGATGACACCGAATTTTTGTATGTAATAAGCACGTCTTTTGAATCCGTTCTGATGCAAATTAAATTTATCAAAGCTATTCAAAGTCAATGGAACCGGTATGGAAAACAATAGTATCTGATGGAAGAAAGAAGTTTTTCAATTCGGTTTTTAATCCCTCAGATATGGCTGTAAATGGAATCATGAGCTTACGCCCTCTGGTTGCAGACTTGTGCGCTAAGAAAAACATGAATTTATATGAGAAACATTTCGCACCGGAAACGCTCTCCAACACAGAAATAATTTTTCAAATTGGATTCTTAGAAACAGAGATATTGACAAAAATAATATGTGACTTTACGTCCCCTGGTGGGAAAAACCATGCATTATTTTAGGAAGAAAGTATTCTTAAAAGGTTTATCCATATAAGCGGTATCAGTCCAAGTAAAAAAAAAAAAAAAAAAAAAAATATTCGAGTTTTTAGGAGCCCAGATTTTGCTACAAATACATCAGAAGCAGATATTTCTGCTACCAAAGTATGGTTAAAATGTACAAAGTTTGCTTATGGAAACATAATGATCATTCCTTATTGAATGTTATTAACATGAAGAGAGAGAAGTAAACATCTTATAACTCTTGATAGAACTTGGAATGTGGCAGAGTACTGAGTGTAAAATTTTTTAATAATGAGTGTGCTTTGCAGTTGTATTGATGTTTATCTTAAAACAAGTTTTAAGACTGAACAGAAACATATTTTTAACATAGAAATAGGTATGGTAAATTCAGTATTTGTTGTATTGCGTGTTATGAATATTGACAAGTGTAGGAAGAAAAAATCAATCTCTAATGTGTTTTTGATCAGTTTATTAGCAAGTGGCTACACAGGACTTGCTGTAACATAATTCCTTTCAAACATGGTATCTTTTGCCGCCCAAGGGGTACAGTGCTGTAAGCGCTAGCTTCTGACTATTCGTCTAAAATGTGTCCAGTTTTGAATCCTGGTGGGGCATGGATGTTGTGTTTGTCTTATGGCATCAGATCTCTCCCTTCCCTGAAACCAGTGATATTCTATACCAAACATTAGAAATTATGTGAAAAATATTTTCCATCAGGTCTTGTATGCAATACAGGAAGAATGTTTCAAATCGGAGTTTTAGGAGCAGAAATAACGCAGAAAACGCAATTTACCTTTGTGCCCCCTAGTGGAAAGTTTAAATTTATAGGAAAAACATTTCGCATCAAAAACACTATCCAACAAAGAAGGAATTTTTCAAATTGGACTCTTAGGAGTAGAGATATTGACAAAAATTAAATGTACATCTACGCCCCCTGGCGTAGAAACCATGCATTATTTTAAGAAGAAAATGTTTCTAAAAGGTTTGTTGACATGAGTAGTATCAGCGTACAAATGATGTTTTTTTCCATCGAGAATTTAGAAGCTCATATTTTGCTGCAAATACATCAGAAGCGGAAACTAAGATTTATGCCCCCTGGTGGCCAAACCATTTTTTTTTACAAAAATAGAAATTATGTGCAAATGATTTCCCATCAGGAGCTGTATCCTGTGCAGAAAGAATTTTTCAAATCGGAGATTTAGAAGCAGAGATATAGGGGGAAATGCAATTTACCTCTACGCCCCTAGCGGAAAGTGTATGAATTACTTGAAAATTTTGAAATTATATGAAAAACATGTCACACTGAAAACACTATCCAACAAAGAAGGAATTTTTCAAATCAGACTGCTAGAAAGTAGAGATATTGACAACAATACCATATACATCTACGCACCCTGGCTGAAGAAACTGTGGAATATTTTAAGAAGAAAATATTCTGAAAAGGTTTATTGATGAGAGTGGCATCAGTCCACGAAAGAATTTTTTTCAATCGATATTTTAGAAGCTCAGATTTTATGGCAAATACATCAGAAGCAAAAATTAACACTTAGGCCCCCTGGTGGCCAAAGTATTTATTACCAAAAATTAGAAATTATATGCAAAAGATTTTCCATCAGGAAGTATATCCGCTGAAGAAATTTTTTTTCAAATCGGAGTTTTAGAAGAAGTTATCCGTGAAAAAAGTAATTTACTTTTACTCCCCCTAGCGGAAAATCTATGCGTAATTTGGAAAAGTAACTATATCTAAAATACTCTTCTACGTAAATGGAATCGAAAGATAAAAGAATTTTTTCAATCGGATGTTTAGAAGCAAATATGTGGAATAAAACGTATTTTTGAATTCGACATCATCTGCATTTACGCCCCCTAGCGGCGAAATTGTACATCGTAAAAAAAAAAACGAAATAAAGGATCATTATTCGCATATTTCAGGCTTCCAAATGCAAAAAGGATTTTTCAAATCAGACTAACAGTTCCAGAGATATCGTGGGTACGGACGGACGGACAAACCGATAACATAAGCACAATCTTTTTTTACAAAAGATGTGCTAAAAAGCACATTTTTTTTTGCTGATTAGCCAAAACACTGAACCACCTCTGTGTTATGCAAGTAAGCATGCGCACCAATCAGCATCATGCGCCAAGGTCGTGAATGATATATGTAACACCTGGGTTGGAGCACTCTCAGTTAGTATTTTGTTTCGTCTCAATATGGGAAAAGCAAAGGATTTATTTGATTTTGACAAAGGCCAGATCATTATGGCAAAATGCCGCTGGTAGGCTGCTCATGCTATGCAGTAGTTAGTACCTATCAAAGCTAGTCTGAAACAGGTGACACTTTGAGCCACTGACAAGGTGTGGGCCGGCTACGCCTCATTGATGCCAGAGGTCAGCACAGACTATCTCATCTTGCCCGCAGCAACAGGAGGGCTATTGTGGCTGACATTACCCATAATTTAATTTGTGGTGAAGGGTGCAATGTGTTCAAACACAGTTAATCGTACTCTCTTGGATATGGGTCTCTGTAGCCGCAGACCCATTTGTGTGCCTCTGCTCGCAGCCGTTCACTGTCAGCAATGCTTGCAGTGGGCAAGTAATCATCGACATTGGACCACAGAAGACTGGAAAAGGGTCTCGTAGTCAGACTAATCCCATTTTCTGTTACACTGTGTTGACAGACGAGCTTCTGTGTGATGTTTACCCAAGGTAGCATTCTCACCTGGATGCACTGTGATGGATGGATCCAGGTGGCTTCAGGGAGAGTGATGGTCTGGGCAATATTTTCTTGGGGAACATTTGGACCAATTATCTCTGTAGAGCAAACTCTGACAACTGTTACATACCTGAACATTGTGGCTGACAAAGTACACCCCTTTATCATGACTGTATTCCCTGGCGGAGACGGAATATTTCAACAAGACAATGTTCCATGACACACTGCGAAGGTTCAGGAATGGTTCCAAAAACAAGAGCAGGAATTCCATTTATTCCCATGGACCCCTAATTTGCCAGACAGGAATCCTATTGAGCACTTGTGGTTTGAGTTGAAGAAATGGGTACAAGCACCATGATCCCAACCATGTAATTTACAGGAACTGCAGGATCTTCTTTTGCAGTCATGGTACCAAATATCAAGAGACACCTGCCAACATCTTGTTGCATCTATGCCTCATTGGGCGAGAGCTCTTTTGGTGGTAAGAGGAGGATCTACATCATATTAGGTAGGTGGTCTTAATGTTTTGGCTGATTGGTGCATATTGATGTTAAAATGTGAATGAACTCCAGAGGCTCCATGGCTACATGAACAAGTATGTTTTGCACACTGTCCATATTTCACATATTGTCAATATTGACAGGTGCAGTATACAAGTACCACCAAACCTGAAGCTCTTATGCTTTATAACACCTGCCTGCATATCAGGTAGGTGCTATAAAACATAAAACTTTCCTTTTTCTTTCTTGCTGTGGTGCATAAGCACCACGGAAACGTTAAGTTTATGATCCAGAGGAACTATCTGAACATCAGGTTTTCCTTTTGGGTTTGTTTAATGACTCTCCTTGTGCATATAAGAATATAAGGAGTTGTCCATATCCCTAACTACCACTGGTTCTATGGAATGAACAGGATCAGTGTTACAGAACAAATGCAATACCTGCATCTCACCTGGATACACAAACCTGGGCTAAACTCGGGTACTTAGCTAGAACTGCCGATACCTCTGACCACTAAGCTACTGGGAAGGTGAATATTAGGTATCAAGAGCAGTTACTTAAATTTGTCTTCAGCATTCAATCAAAGAAATGTATGATTTACCAAATCTTGCTGACTGCAGATAATATTCTCTTTGCCATTTCCTGACATATTAATTTTGGAAATCAAAGAAACCATACTTTTAAAATATTGGGTATGCACTGTATATTCTGCTCTAGAGACATTGATGAATCTGTTGAGATGTGACTCAATAAACTAACTGCCTTAATACAGCATCTCTTTATAACTAAGGAAAAAAGTTAGCACCTAAAAGATGTGAAAAGTAATTCAGACATTTCTTTGCCAGCAATTGCTACACAAAATATTAGAATGTTTTTTACTTTTCAAAAGACTCACATTCACAATATTTTAAAAGTGCTGTATTGATTAAGCATGCAGTTTAATTCAGTGATGGTGGTGCTTCCCAATAAAAAAAAAAGTTTTGTTTTGTTTTACCAAATTAAGTCATTATAAAGAAGATAATGTCATGAATGTTGGACAAGATTTCTTTGCAAAACAGTCCCACTAACTACAATCACTTTAAGGACCTGTATAATAATAATGGCATGTGTAGAACAGTACAAAACTAGTAGCTAGCCACCACTGGCCTTCGATTAACAATCTGTTTTTAAGTTCTTCAGACATGCAAAACATTTGCATCCAAAACACAGGGAATTATGATATTCTATGCTCTTCAATAGACACTGTAAAAATTAAGAATCTTTAGAAGAGCAACATGTGATTGTTCTACAGTTTTTGATGTACGAGAAAATCCTCATTTTATATCAATAGATAAACCAAGACTTTTTTTTTCTTTAGTGAAACAAGTATGACTATTATCAATTTTTTTAATGCATTTGTTGGGAGTATGAACAGGGAAGATGCAAACCAGAAAGAACTGAGAATGTCTTTTGCAGCTGTATTCAAAAAGAAACAATAGTCAGATTTTTTTTCAAAAAACTTTGAAATGCTTAAGACACTATAACAGAAGCTGAAATTCGGTTCATGCATTCATGTGAACCTTCACCCACGTATTATTTACATCCTCTGACATTTTCTCAATTCCTTTAGGGAACTCTAACAAAGAAGTCACAATTCCATCAAGTGTTTAACCTCATGAAGAAGTTATAAACTAGAAGACTACATTCACAAAGTCAAACAGGACACAGCAGTCAAGGAAGACAATGCTTTATAGGTGTAGTGAAACAAGCAGGATATCTAAATTTTACAATTTGTAATGTTGTTAAACTGATTTATGGATGTTTCTTTTACAATCAATTGGCTAATTTTCATTCATTTTCCCATTACTTCCCCAGTGGAAAGAGAATGGTATTATATATTCATTTTGTGTGTGTGTGTGCACTGCAATTATGTAAAAATAAAACAGAAGCCATTATTTAGCAAAGCACAGTTTGACAAAATTTATTCAAAAATCACACACACACACCTCTGATTTTTTCCCCCTAAAGCAAGCTCACGACAGACTTGTATTATGTATATCTTTTTGTCTTTCCTAGGGTACAACTTTTTTTAAACATCTGATGGGTGCATTTCAGAAGATAGGTAGCTGAATACATTTGTTTTATGTAAAATTACATATGTGTTACATACATATGTAGTTTTACGTAAAAAGTAAAAGCAATGCTGACTAAAAAATGATACAGACAAGTAAGCATATGCATCAATTTGATGTGCACCTGCCATTGGCTAACATTATTGAAGACCCAGCCACAAAAGTAAGCACTATGGAAAAGAACAAGTTACATACCCCATTTCTCATGTGTGTGTACTGTTTCCCCAATGAGAGAAATGAAATGTTAAATTAATGATGAGTGACATACTAGGGAGTAAGAACCTGGACACCAATTGTTTGCTGCTCTTTTCCTCCTAACAAACATGTTGTAGATCTTAACATATTTTAGTACAAACTACTTCCAGGAAATTTAATATAAAGCTGACTACTTGTCCACTGCCAGTGCTGTAAGGTAAATACAACATCCATGTCTAACCGGGATTTGAGCCCGGACCCATCTTGGGCGAATGATCAGAAGCCATTGCTTAGACCACTGCACCACCGGGGTGGCAATACCCCAGGGTTCAGCTTGTTGAAATTACAATATATCAAAGTAGTGAACAAAATAATATGATCCAAATATCACAATTCAAACGAATTCTTAAATTATGAAAGTTTACCCTAATTACAGATGTGCACAAAACATCTGTAATGCTTTCAAAAGATTTGAAGATGGACTGGAAGTGACTATACTTTTTGCAGTCTCTTTCTAAAAAAAGGGAAAGAAATAGAAAAAATCACAAGGCAGTTTCTTATAGTTTCGCTGTGCTATCTGAAACAACAACAACAACAACAACAAAAAACTGTAGAACACTCTTAATTCTTCAAGCATCCTGCATAATTCAGGGGCTCCTTGAAAATGCAGAGTCTGGGCAGCGGCCCCCTAGCTCTTCCTTAAATGGCCTCTGCCCCCTCCCCTTTAATTTAGTCTTTGGCTGTACCTTGGCCACAGTTTCCCTTTGACACTCACCCCACACACATGCATACATCATCACACCACAGTACAGGCAATAATATAAGAGGCAGGGAAATCTTTCATGCAGTCCACAAGCCTGAATCAATGGCCCATGTTGTTACATCATTCCTGATTCTGGAACTTCTGGCTCTTAAATTCCCATCAATACTGTGCTAATAATAGCTGTACAAGGACAGGCAGAAATCACATACCACAAGGAAAAGGGCAGCAGAGTACAATGAACTGCTTATGATCAGTCTGTGATATAAGCTGCTACATGCGAATAAGTGGTAAAATTTTCAAATAAGTTTTATTTGATTACAATTGCTATTTAGGCCTTGTTTTAACTTAAGCTTCCAATTATTTGGTTGGAATGCCTCAGTGCTTTGGCAGCAGCATGAATTATCTGTAAGTAATGATGGCTTACAACATAGCAATTTTTCATAGGGTTTACACCCACAGGGAAGATTTCAACACAACTGTGTATGTCCCATGGAACTTTTGTGTTGCATATCAAAAACAAAGTTACATTAGATTGAATACAACAGAGGGTAGACAGGTGAGCAAAGTAAGAGAAGCACAAGGACAGGGAAAAGGAACATATGACCTTACTTGTAACAGGGGTCCAATAACCCAGCCCCAATGGCTTAATGTGTCCATCTGATTCATAGCAAGTACTCAGTGGTTCAGCAAAAACTCAACCTATTTGAGACTGATCTTGCAACCACCGAGTCTGAAGGTGGTAACATTAACACATTTGCTGCCACTGTGCTCTTTTAGCTGCAGGCACAAGTTGCTGGTAAGAAACCAGGGCAAATCTCCCACGATGCCCCAAGGTGTCACGTGGCACTATGGATGACGCGTTTGGATTAATCTAGCCATGTGTTTGCATGACTTCACTATTCTAAATTATGAGAAAATTTATCCATAATTGATATTTGTAATTATAATTCAGCCAGTAATGAAATATTATACCAATACTGATGTAGACATTTACTGGATATACAATTTGGTCACTTTTGCATATAAAACAAGAGAAATAATGCTTACAAATTACAAGAAACTCCATAAATAGTAACATGGTGCACAACTGGATAAAAACCAAATCCATACAGTTTGATTTGGGAAGGGAAAAAAATCTCACACACACTTCAACGGATTTTTATGCTGCACAGTTTTAGAAAACAAACATGCAGTTTTACTTGGGACATACATTTTTAGCAAAATAGGAAAACAACATATTTATCCCTTATCTACAATGATATAATTCGAAGCATGGCTGAAAACACAGTGCAGGATTTTCTGAGCACTAGGCACAGTAATATGCAGTGTCCCCACAAATCTCTTTGGCAAAGCACATTTTGCATCATCTCCTCCTCAAAATACGTCCCTTTTTGTTTTGTTTTTTCTTTGACTGGAAGAAGGCCACATACTTATCACAAATTATTGGGATCAACTTCCGTGGCAGCTTGTGCCCGCCGAGGAACTTTTGGTTGAGAGGGACGGGTGACAATGCATCTGAATTTATCCATTGTTTCCACAAAACTAAGTATTGAAGTCAATATGGGTTTCCTTGAAATCCCTTTAGCCTCCTCGATAAGCCGCCCTGTTACATATAAACTTTAAGTAGCAAATACTTTTTATTGCCACTCAAGCATTTATCTATTGATAGTTCCCTTCACCACAAAACCAGTGACATTCAAAGAAAAATAAACATTGCAGTGAAATGCGAATGCCGTGCGTTGTCTATGTGGAGTCTTCTTACTTTCCCTTTGCTAAGCCATGTGAAAAAAAAATCTGCTACCCCAAAACTGTGGTCATTTTTAGACAGTTGGAAACTCATTCCCAGTGCCAATAATGAAATTGGTAACTCTCTTCAAGTGCCGAAGGTTTTGGAAATAGAAATATTAAGCCATGATCATGACGCCTTTCGGCATCATTGGCACTGGGGATGCCACAAGGCATCACACGGCAATGGTGTTAAACACTACACCATTTGCAGTCTAATAATGGCTTACACAATTGAATGCCCTTTTCCAGAAATTGCAGTGGTTAAAAATGAATAGTACTTTTCCCATGCAAGATAAAACTGCTAATCAGTGCATAACACTGGTCGACAATGATTTTATTAAAAGCATAATTTTGGCTGATTATGTATACTTTTGGGTGCTGATTACGAAAATGAGGTCAGAATTTGTCCTACGGCCACCACTTTTTTGCAACCAATATACTTGTTTTTAAACAACTTAGCCTATGCATTTTGCTTAAAACAATCTATTGTATGATTCGTTTTCTTAATGTTTTAATATAATTTTTTTTTGTTTCAGGCCTTTTATAATGAGCAAAACATCATGCTAAATGCAGTAGCTATTCCCTATGAATCATTTATTTACGTCTAAGCAGAAAAGCAAGTAGAGGAATCTGCTGAGTATAACTAATTAAAAGAGTAGTGCCACACCAGAAAAGTGGCAAACCAATGAGTCACCATGCACCATTCAAGATAAGACAATCTTGCATAGTGTGGTTTAATAGAGCTTCAGTTGAGTGCTGGTTTTCACGTGAGCAACACCTGCCGTTTGTGAGTCTGTCTTGTGTTTCAATTCTATTTCTTTGGCTATAGAAGTGTAAATAGTGTTTTTTTGTGCATACTTCCCTGTGAGATATACAGGAAAGGACTTTTTCCTGTGGGGGTACGTAAAGGACAAGGTATTCGCCCCTCCCCTTGCTGTTGATTTAGTGGATCTGAAACAGCGTATCACAGCCACTATCACTGCATTTGATTCAGATATCTTACCTCGCGTTTGGGCAGAAATGGATTACCGGCTCAATGTGTGTCGAGTGACTCAGGGTGCACACATAGAGCATCTGTGACTGTCTCTAAAAAAAACTTGAAACATTCCCCTACAATTCTGTTACAAGTAACATAAACTATCTTACATTGTTCTTGTTTTATAGTGTGTTGAAACTGTATACTTCTTTTTGAATCACCCTGTACATGTAAGTAAGTGGTACATATTCTTCATCAAAATGCCTCATAATTACATAAATCACCCAAACATTTTTTGTATTGTGTGTGGTGAATTAACTTTCAAGTCTCAAAGAAGAAATATTACTCCTTTGGTGAGAAAGTTGTATGAGCTCTACTTTGAATGTAAAATTGGAGATATGGACAAATCTTGGGCCCCTCATACCTGTTGTGCTTCGTGTGAAACTTTGTTTAGAAGTTGGCTGAATAGGAAATCTCGTCACATGTCACTTGTAGTTCCTATGGTATGGAAAGAACCAAAAGACCACTCCATGGACTGCTGTTTTTGTATCACAAAAATCAGTGGAATCACAAGCAAGTGTAAGAATTTAGCTAAATATTCTAATATTTCTTTGGCCATTAGGCCTGTTTCTCTCAGTACATACTCTACCAATTCAAGTTCCACCAGAAGCATGGAGTTTCAATTCAGAAAAACACGTTGGTGATGCACAGTTCCAGACTGACCAAGGAGGTGATGAAGAAGAAAAGGACCCAGATTTTCTACGAAAGACAACATAACTTCACAAAATTAACCAGGCAGAATAGTTGGCATAGAGACTGAAAGGCTGGAATCTCCTTTTAAAAGGAATTAAAATATGCTATTTCTATCAAAGGTAGCAGGAATAAGAACACCTGTTCTCCATGCAAGATGACTTAAGTGTGCTGCAATGATGTGGACTCTTTATTTGATCAATTAGGACAGCAACACAATCCTGAGAAATGGAGACTTTTTATAGATTTTTCAAAAACAAGTTTGAAAGCTGTTCTCCTTCAAAATGGAAATAAGAATCTGTCCACCCTCTTTGCTTATGCAGTACACACAAAGAAGTCATATGACAATATGAAATTGCTACTAAAAATGATACAGTATGAGAAATCTTCTAGGCACATTTGTGGAGACATAATAATAGACATAATATTTGATGTTTTGTACATAGTGCTATTCCTATAGGCTTCATTCTGTTAGATCACTCAGGATTCTACTGGCTATAAACTCACTGAATATTTAGCAGGGGTGGTGACACTGTCAGTAAGTGAAGAACTTCTCTGACTGATGTATCTAAAACTTGAATGTCCTGCACATCTGGCAATGCCGTTGTATTACCTGATTTGAAGAAATTGGATCACTATTTCAAGGTAGTACATTTCACCATTAAGTATAATTTAAATATAGTACCATATCTTTTCTATACCTTTTTGTGCCTCTTACTGAGCTGCATACAGAATTGCACAGAACAAACAAAACTCTCACAATTGCAGAAAATGTAAATTATCCAGCAGATATCAACATGGTTTCATACTGTTTTAGGAAAATATAATGTGGTACAGGACAATTTTTAAGCATCTGTTATGTTATGTTGTGTCTGAATACCATTTGTTATTCAGACACAACAGCAATGGGTAGGGCTTTGGATGATCATTTATTCATGCATGTAAAATTTATAGACTTGAATAAAGTGAAATTAGTTTCTCTGAGGTGAATCAACTGCTAGCTTAGCACTGCTGAAAATTTGTTTGCTACTATCAATAGTCATACAAGTGAAAATCTTCACTGAGTGGCAAGCTGCACAACCAGGAGTACAAGTGAAGAATGCTTTATGATCAGGCAATCCATGCAATACTCAAGTTGTAATTCACCGTGTATGAAGTCTAACTTCCAAAAGATATCAGCACACTACAAACCTCTACAAAACAGCCATAAATATTATGAATTACATTGAACCTAAGCCTTTATATGCAAGGACACCTATTTAATAACTGGAAGAGGTCCACCTAAAGCCAACCTCGTTGGAAATGGGTAACTTTGAATTCTGAATTTAATTTCTCTCTCTGCCCTCCCCCCTCCAAAGCAGTTTTCTCCAGCTTTTTTGCATATTGCATTTTTCATGTAGAGTAAATGCACTTTACATACATCATTTAATCTCAATTAAATCCATAGCTTTGATTAAGATAATGTTTCCTGTGGGTTCTTCACTTCAGAAGAAAAAAAAAAAGATCTTCAGCTGCAGAAATTAATTTCAAATGTCTATATTTCCATACTGAAGGTATGTCTGATAACTGCTGCCAAACTTTGCACCTGTATTCCCCATTTCATCCCCTCCCCCCCCTCTCTCTCTCTCTCTGAAACTGCAATTTTTTAAGGTTATATCTAAAATAAGAGCACCTTCTTGCACAAGCAATATACTAACTATGCAGACTTCCTATTTGGCAAAGAATTTTTGTGTAGAAAAGAAAACATGCTAGCTGATTAACACCTTTCTACTGAATAACTTCACAAGCTTCTGAACACATGTTCAACAGTAACAGATGAAGTCTAGAAATCCAAAAGAGATTAAGAAGTGTCTAACTGTATAAAAGACTAAATTTATATTACCTGAGATGGTGCAGCCTCTGCAGATGGCTTTGGAGGCTGATTGGGCTTTACCTGTTGAAGTGGTACATTTCCATGAACCTGTGGAGAGCCCTGTACTTGCTGTTGAGGAGGTACAGCCTGGTGTGCTTGCTGTTGAGGAGGTACACCCTGGTATGCCTGCTGTTGAGGAGGTACACCTTGGTATGGTTGCTGCTGTTGGGGATATCCACCTTGGAATTGTGGGTTCACACCCTGAAACTGCTGCTGCTCTTGAGGATGCATTCCTTGAAACTGCTGTTGCTGCTGTGGATGTCCTTGAAACTGCTGTTGCTGTTGTGGATGTCCTTGAAACTGTTGTTGCTGCTGTGGATGTCCTTGAAACTGTTGTTGCTGCTGTGGATGTCCTTGAAACTGCTGTTGCTGCATTCCTTGATACTGCTGAGGGTGCATATCATTTTGGACTGGTTGCTGAGGATACTGTTGCTGTGGTGGCACCTGATAATTCATCTGTGGATGCATGCCTTGAGCATTTTGCACATCATAATACAGCCGTGGATCATTATAATACGGCTAAAATGAATATTTACAGTTAATAAATTACGTTAAAATTGGAAATTTTTTTCTAACAGAAACTAGAATTAATATATAAAAACTTTCCTAGAAGGAAGCACTAACAAAACTGAACAACTTTTGTTGTCATAATAATTTCCCTCTACATATGCTAAAATGCATTAACATTATAAAATGCCAAATGCCAAAATACACAAGAAAAATTACAACTCAGTAAACTGAGACTTCTCTTTTACACTATGCAATTCATCAAATAATCTGTGACCAGAAACTTGCCACTTCTATTACTAATCACTGAAATTACTATCAGTCTGCCATATTACAGAATGTAAATGCAATATTTATCAGGAAATCACTACATCTCCTGTAGCACATGGGCAAAATATGTCCGATTCATCATTTTGCAACACTGATTTTCATAGTGTTAAAATTATTGAACTTTCTACGTGTTATTCTTGTAGCACTGGCGATAGGTGGTACGTTTAAAATTCCAACTATAGAAAAAAAGTAATTACCTCGTAAATGAATTATTGTCCGGTTTCATCATTCTTACTAATGGTCTCCCCAGTTGGGAAAAATATTGTAAGTGAATATTTTAAAAATGTGGCACACACAAAAGTTCCATATTATTTGTAGAAGTTCTGTTGGGTTATTGAAATGCCTGATTCATTACATGCCCATGGAGTTAATACTGACTGCTAGATCATGGGAAGAATTCACCAACCTGTACTTGAAAAAGGGTTATTACAATAGTTGAAATTTTAAACATACCACCTATCACAAATGCTACAAGAATAACGTGTAGAAAGTTCAATAATTTTAACACTACAGAAATTAGTGTTGCAAAATGAGTAAGTCTTGCATCTCAACACGCTAAAATAGGCCTAAATCACTTATCGCCTAACTCTAACCTATGTCTGATTAGTTTTCATTTTTCTTCCCAATTAGCACATATCTTAATATTGTTATTGTTCTTGTTTTATCCTGACACTTTTTATTTTTAAATCACCATTTAGTCCTATTTTAGAATTAACACATACAAAGAAAGCAACCACAGAAAAAAAGCTACACCCAATGGCTCACTCTGCAACCCAACCAAGAACCTCAGTATAAGGAATTTGCTTCAGCACATGGGTAGAGAATGACACTGCTGCTATTTCATTCACCTTCCCCTGATCTTCCTGTCACTTCTCTGATGCATTCACCCAGTATTATGAGAGAAGCCACTATTTTCACCAAAATCTTCACTACAGAAAGGGAAGTGACACATTTTCTTGAATCCTTCCAAATACAAGATCATATCTAACTTCACAAGTGCAGAAGCATAAGATGTAGAAATATTTCTTGTAGAATGAAACATTTCAGTTTTCATGTTTTTATAAAATTTAACAAATTAAGATTTGTGTATTCTGCATCAGTGTATAGCTTTAGTTTTCTGAAATTTTCTTACAGGAAAGACAACTGTTTTAAAAGTTATGGTACACTGAATGTGGTATACAATAATAATAGAGAGCACTTTTGCAGAGAATGCAGTCATGGAAAGTTGCAAAATCATTTTTGGAGCAGGTAAAATACATTTTTGGAGCAGGTGAAATACATTTTTGGAGCAATAAAATGCATTTTTAGAGCAAGTAAAACACATTTTTGGAGCAGATAAAATACATTTTTAGTGTAAGAAAACATTTTTTCGGAGCAGGTAAAATATTAGTAGATAGAACGAACTCTTAAGCAAAAAATCTTTTGGAACTAGATGCACCCTACTCAAATTCAAAACATCTTGCATTGAAATACACACACACATATGCAAAGATTTTAGTTTTCAAATAGATCAAAAAATTTGTAGCTATAGCAGGATTCTTATTTATTTTAAAAATTTGTAATATAGCAGAATCATTTATTTTACAAAAAAATGTTTAATTTTTTGCTGCTTTTCTCAATATTTATTTGGCCAATTTTTTTCTAATTTTTTAAGATACTTCTTTTAATAGTACCTGTTCACTTCCTATTGCACTCATGTCTCTTTTCTTACACCACATTCAATGTTCATCTCAGCATTGTTTAAAATTTTCTGTGAGGAATCCAACTGCTGCAAAAGTTCAGATTCTTCCTATTTCAAATCACCTTGTGAACATTCAATTTCTTCTCTTTTTCGCTTATTTTGCTGCATTTTTCCAGCACTAAAGCGCTCTTTATATTTTTTCCAGGATTCCTTTTAAGCTGTCAGAAGTTTCTTGGTTAGATTAATTTTACTCACATCTCCATTTAGTCTCTTGACATGATCTTTGTGCTTTTTGCTCTCCACATGACGCCTATAATTATCGCGGCCGCCATATGCTACGCTGAAATTGCAGCCACATGGCTTACAAAACGTAATTAGGCAAAACATTTAGATGCTTCATAAAAAGACCATTCTTTACTATATATATATCATGATAGACTTGACGATAAGTTTTATTTGACTTCGTTCTTTTTGTTGTCACAGCTGTTTCACTGCTACGTTTCATTTCATTTTAATCTAAATTAACTCTTTCCACTCGAATGACTTTTCACCCATACTCACCCAGCACTCAATTCCTTTTTCTGCAGTAGAGGCCACAACTTAGCAGCGAAAGTTCAGCTTTGGCTTGCCAGCCCCGACATACATGCTATAAAGGCATCATTGGTGTAGCGGGTGACACCCGACTTATTCGGCGAAAAAGAAAAGTCTCATGAGCGTCGACATGCAAGCTATAGAGGCGTTATCGGCATGGAAGATGACACCCGGCCTATTCAGCGAAAAAGAAATGTCTTGTGAGCGCCGACATGCGAGCTGTAGGAATGGAAGATGACATCTGAAACGAGAGATATTTGGCAAAAAAGGAATGTCTCGCAAGCCCCGAAATAGGAACTATAGAGGTGCCATGGCATGGCGGATTATACCCGACATGCAAGCTATTCGGCTTAAAAGAAATTCTCTGCGAGCGCCGCCATGCGAGCTACAGACCTGTCATTGGCATGGCGAGTGACACCCGAGTCGCCGTTGACATTTCTTTTTCTCTATTCCGTGAAAAAGAAATGTCTCGTGAGCTATAGAGGCATCATCAGCCTGGAAAGTGACACCCGACCTATTCGACAGAAAAGAAATGTCTCGCGAGCTATAGAGGCGTCATTGGCATGGCTAGTGACACCTGAAACGCCGATGACGTATCATTTTCTCTATTCCGTGAAAAAGAAATGTCTCGCGAGCCCCGACATGCGAGCTATATAGGCATCATTGGCGTGGTGAGTGAGACCCGACCTATTAGATGAAAAAGAAATGTCTCGCGAGCACCACCACGCGAGCTACTTGGCAATTTTGTAGCGTCGGGTGTGACCCGACAGTCGAGTGGAAGGGTTTAAATGTTTGCACCGAAATTTTCACAAGCACGAAGCCATATGTCATCAATGTAAAGAGTTTGCAGAAGGTGCTGAGCTGAGCTCCCTCTCGGCTTTTACGCACAGCAATTTCAAATGACTGTACAAGGAATCGTGTGACAAGGCGGGGAAAGTTAGAACATCAAAGGCGTAAAGGGACTAGCTGTAAAGTGCGCGTTTTCGACCAAATGATGGTACAAAATAGAAAATTGCGTGCAGGGATCTTGTGTGGGCTTTTCCGTAGGATTTTGGGTTGACTTCCGTAAAACGGTAAGATGGAGTGAAAATCCGTACAAACTATGGAAAATCCATAAAAGTTGGCATCTCTGAATACCTATGAAACCTTTAGAAACAGAACCATCGTATCCTGCAATGGGAGAGCCATTTTCAGTCGTCCTCCGCGTCAATGAAATAGCTAACGACTCACCTTATGCTGTATTTACGTAATCGTGCACCATGCCCGGAATGAAATAATGAAATAACTGGAATGAATAACGAAAGAGCAGGGAACGACATATAAACAATCTCAATTGCACAACACTCCGAAAGGCCACCAAACCATCTGTAAACAATCTTCATCATGATTTCATAACATACAGCATCGTTTCTCCTACATACCACGTGATTACAACAAAACTCCTTTTTCATAAGCTCCATCTACATTGAGATACCTATTCGTCATTTATGCCAAAACAACAACAACAACAACAAATTAGATGGTAGGTGAAAAACATTCCGAAATGTTGGAATGAAATGTTGATTAAGTGTCATTTTATGTTTAACCAAATTATGCGTAGACCTTAAAAAAGCGTCATTCGATTCGCCGTTTAAAACAGCATTTTTTTCCCCCATGAAAACATTTTTTTTGCTCGGCAGTTTCTTTGTGGTTGCCGTTTCGGCACAACTGGGTGCAAATATTTTTTTCCCTTGTAATTTGTAGCAGTTTGGCGCAAGATAATGAAATTGGCGCAGTTCAGGCGCAAACTTTCCATCACTGGAGAATGAAAGCATATTATTGCTGCCCCGGTGATGCAGTGGTCTAAGCATTGGATTATGACCATTGGTCTGTGAAGGGTCCGGGTTTGAATCTTGGTGAGGCATGGATGCTGCGTTTGTCTTACGGCACTGGTCCTCTCCCTTCCCTGGAACCAGTGACCCTAAATTAAGGATGGGTGACTGCTTATAGCCCATTGAGTTGCTCACGGTGGTCATTAACCCCCCCCCCCCCAAAAAAAAAAAACCGAAAAGAAAAAGCATATCATTGACTTTATAACCAATGCAATATATAAATAAAAAAAAATCAGCAATCATTTTTTAAATTGCAGAACTGCTATTCATTGATGTGATAGGTGTGATAAAATCAAGTTAATAATCTCGAATATTATTTTTTTCACTTGGTGTGGAAATGGATGTGACGGATATGTTAAATTGCGATAGTGTCACTAATGTTAGTTTGGAGAAAAGAACATTTAAAATGCACTAGTTAAGCATCTTTTATTTATTTGTGTGCTCTAAAATGCAACCACCACCACAATTAATTCAATTATTAATGCAGTTTTTCCTGAACTTAAAAAATTTTAATTTTAGTAATTACTAGGTAAAACTGGTTTGAAATCAGTTCACATCTTTTATGCCATCCTCTATTCATGAATGTCCGTCTAATCCAGTGACTCAACACCACACCACCATATTTTCTCAGAAAACATGTGACTAAACTGATAAGACAACAAATAGTTGTTCTCTGGTCAAAGAAAAAAAAATCCCCAGACCTTAAAAAATTCCAACAGAAGTCATCGCTCTTTCCACGTTTATAAGTGAGTCACGGAAAAATTCTCATCGGCCACCACCGGGAATCGAACCCAGGGTCTTTCAGTTACGCACCGGACATGCTACCACTGCACCACAGCGGCCTCAAATTCTCCAGACTCACATACGACTAACTGCCAAACCACTTGGCAGGTTGCTTCTTGGAGTCCTGCACAATGCTGGGGATTCACCAAAGACAGTAAGCAGCAACTGAACAAATAACTAGGAGGCGAATGAATAATTAATACACACAACTGATGTGGATTAGGAACATCGAACAGAAGTCATTGCTCTTTCCATGTTTATAAGTGAGTCCTCCTAGTTATTTGTTCAGTTGCTGCTTACCATCTTTGGTGAATCCCCAGCATTGTGCAGGGCTCCAAGAAGCAGTTAGCATAGATGCCAACCTCTAAAAGTAGTTTTCAGTAACCAACATGTTCATTTTTCAGTAATTTTCAGTAACAATTTTTTTTTTCAGTAATCCAGTCTACAGTGGCAAATTTGGGTATTTAACACTGCAACAAATTTTAATCTGTCAGAACTATTAACAAAATAATAATAATAATAATAATAATAATAATAATAATAATAATAATAATACAATAAAAATAATTTGCCAGTGGGAAAATTTAAAATACTGTCTACCAGAAAAATATAATAAATTACCTCCAGACATGAAGAAAAATTATTCCTTGGAATGTTGGCTAAATTATTATGATAAACTTGCTGTAGTTGCCATTTTGGCCTCCCTTAGTTCAATTTGCTAAAACTTCTGATAGCATAGTTCACTGTGTGTAATGCTGTTTATTTTTTCTACTAATAAAGAAGACAGCACATAGTACTTAAATAAGATCTGAATTCATTCAGGTTTTTTTCACAATACTGAAAATTCTTTCTGTACTTGCATTGCTATGAGAGACTATTAAAATCATTTTCATAATTTTGCTTAATGATTCATACTTCAACTGGCCACTTTCATTTTTCATTAAAGAAATTCTGTGCCACACTTTATTCATTCTCCCAGAAGTAACAGCACAGTTAAAATTTTCAAACTGGTAGTGAGCAAATTCAGATTCCACCTTGTCAGATTCTTTTGGTTTCAAAACTGGAAACAGGGAACACATATATTGGACTGATGCAAAAGAAACACTTTGCCTTAATGCTAAATCTGCAATTTCAGCATGACTCAGAAATTCATCATTAAGTGGAAATTTTCTTAAAATGTAATTGCAGCCTGCCTTGTAAAATTCCCTTACCTCAGAATAAAAAGTAGCCACTGTGTCTTCACTCAGATCTACAGTTGTGCCTATATAAGATCTCGCTTTTGACATAATTACGAGATCACAGTTTTCTTTTTGATTTCTCCTTCTCTCAAAATTTCCATCTGCAAGAGATGTTGCTGTCACATCAAATGCCGATGGCTTGATAAATCTTACAAGCAATTCAGATAACAGACTATAAAGTTTTCTTTTAATACATGCACAAGCGGAGCTTCTTGCTGCAAGAACACGTTAACAGATGTAAACAAAGGAAGAGTAGCAGATAAAAAAAGACAATAAAGTTTAGATGAAGGATTTCCAATCATAATTGCAAGGTTCTTATACTGTGAATTAGCTTCTTCATTGTCACTGAAATAATGTTCTAGAGCCACCCACTGTTCTAAAATTCTGTCAATGGATTCCAAAAGTGATAACCAGCGAGTATTGACATGCTTTAGAATTTTGTGTGGTTTAGTACCACAAACAGCTTGACTCAGTTTTGGATTGTGTTTTCTCTTTGAACTTTTCTCCAAAAAAAGTACAACTGTATCAGAAACTGCTCAACATTAAATCCTTTCAGTTGAGTAGCAGATTTCTGTGCAGCTAAATTTACTAAATGGCATGAACATTGCTGCACTATGATTGCAGGCTGAACCTTTTTGATGTGAGAAACACCACCTTTTACTTGACCTATCCTAGTGTTAGCATTGTCACAGGAAAATGACACACAGTTGCTTTACGAGATTTTTTTTTAACAAACTCATTGTTCAAAACGTTGATATTCTTTCACCTGTATTATTACTTGATTCAACCAATGATAACAAAACAGTTGAATTTTTCCCTATTTTTTCATCAAAATATGTTATTGTAATGGGATACAGTTTATTTGCTTGAGCATC
Organism: Macrothele yani; assembly: GCA_039090855.1. NCBI lineage: Eukaryota > Metazoa > Arthropoda > Arachnida > Araneae > Macrothelidae > Macrothele > Macrothele yani. The sequence goes on along the minus strand of CM077004.1, from coordinate 121,209,595 downwards.
ATTACTTCCGTCCATATATAGAGAAAAAGGATTTTTTTAACTTCAGATACGATGTTACTTGTAGAAACACTGGCCATGTGCTGAATTAGTGCAGTTGCCTTGGTTCTTTGACGCGAATATTTTTTTGCTATCGCTGAATCGGAAAGCATGGCTTGAAATAACTGTTTTTCACGCCTTCAGTTTTTGGAAATTTATCCAACATTTTCAAGCTGAAGTGACTTCAGTTTTTGGAAATTTATCCAACATTTTCAAGCTGAAATACAAATATTTATGGAGTAAAATGATATCTAATAATACTGGGTAGAGGAAGCATCGCAAGAAAAAATTTCGATTACCAGAGAAATCTTACCTCCGTCTACTTTCCGTTTTCGAAGGATGAAATTCCGTCCTCCAAGGAGAAAACGATCCAACCCCCCCCCCTAGACGCCACCAATCCTCCCAAAATTTAAGTTCAGTTATGCATCGATTTCGTACATGGTCCAAATGATAACAAAAGAAGACAGAATTCCTCGAATCAGCGTGAGAATCTCGTCGCCGAAGATTACAGGGAAATTTTCGGGCGGCCTAACTTCCGTTTTCGGAAATCGTTGCCTACAATTTCAAGCTGAAATTATGTAATGAAATTATATTTAACAATACTGAACAGAAGCACTATCGCGAGAGGAAAAAAATACGATTACGGGAAAAATCTGCACTTCGTTTAACTTCTGTTTCCAAGTGTTTAAAAAGGCAAAACAACGTCCCCAGACGGAATACGACTCCCCCCCACCACAACCAACTAATATCCCGAAAATTTCTTCACTTTTGCATCAATCTGGACGAAAATGACAAAAAAAAAAAAAAAACCCGGAGGGGAATCCGCGGAAGAATCTCACGTACGAATTAACCGCTGAATCGATTTCGAATGTCGTAAGATAACGCTAAAATATCGATGACCGGTAAATTTTAACTTTTGGCGCAAAATTGGCGCAGATTTCGTCGAAATGGCGATTTTTTAGCAGAATGGCGCAAGAACAACGTTTTGGCGCGGGCTGGCGCAATTGGCGCAGGTCTGGCAGCCCCGAATGTAGCATTTAATTCCCCCCCCCAGAAAAACTTGAAGAACCAACAAAAATTTTTTAAGTTGATGAAAATTTGCTTTCTATCTCAGAAAATTAAATCAAATGGCGATTTTCCGTAATTTCAGCGGTGTTTCCGTACTTCCGTAACAGCAACCAAAAATCCATAAAATTATGGAAAATCCATACTAGTTGGCATCTATGAGTTAGTTGTATGTGAGCCTGGAGAATTCGAGGCCACTGTGGTGCAGTGGTAGTATGTGCGGTGTGACTGGAAGACCCTGGGTTTGATTCCCGGTGGCGGCCGATGAGAATTTTTCTGTGACTTACTTATAAACGTGGAAAGAGCGATGACTTCTATTTGATGTTCCTAATCCACATCAAAACAGTTTAATTTATAAAATAATTATGTAAATGAGATTTTGGGCAAAGATGCAAAAACTGATGGAACTAGAATTTACTTATTGTTGGTGTATCAAATGTCCCCATTTACAGCGATCTTGGCACGCAGCTTCATTGACATATATCACATCACACACACAAGACCTTTTGCTCTTCATGCTTATAATTTTTCTTTCAAACAGACATTCCTGAATCTGGTCCTCCCAAGATTTCCTGGCCCCTTCTTTTCCACCACTTGGGCTGAAAAAATTCTCTTAGTAAGCATCTCAACTCATTCTTTCAAAAATGGACAAACCACCTGAGAATATTAGTCTCCACCTTACTAACAATATTTTGCCTCACATTGCACAATTACAACACATTTTCATTCCTCACATGCTTACAGCAAGTCTTGCCCCAAACCCTTCATAAATAAATGAATCTCTCGAGCACACAAATGACTCCCATGCCTCTTCTGCAATACCCAGGTTTCACTGCTGTACATCAGAGTAGGAACAATTACACTTTCATACACAGCCATTCAGGAATTACTTAAGAATCTCTCATTCCTGTGAAATCCTCCTAAAGCAGCTGTGACTTTCAATGAAGAGTTCACTTGCCTACTAATTTCACTATTTAATTTGTTCTCTATGTCACAAACATGCTTCTCAAATATACAAACTTGTTCACCTGATCAATCATTGTGCCATAACTTTGGGGTTTCCCTTATTTATACTCAGTTTGAATTTCACACAAACTTCATACATATGGGAAAACATACTCTGCAACTAACTTTTGTTCTCTGCCAACAGGACAGTCATCAGCATACAACAATCTGCAAGCATGGATATTACCAAGACATAAACCAGTTTTGTCCATTTTGGCATCATGCATGCATGCATGCATCCATAAATATATTAAACAGCCGTGGTGACATTACTCCTGCTCCAATCAAAAACCATTTTGATACACCACCATTCATGCATACACACGCTCTACTGCCAACATACATGGCTTTCACACTATTAAGTAGATTCCCAGTAATACCATATTTATTCAGTACCTTCCACAGAAACTCTACCTTGTAACATCCCCAAATATGCTTCCTTCTTTCTCTTTACTGCTTCTTTAAGCTCACTGTTCCACCAAGCATCACCTCTAATGTTACTCACCATTGCAATACCACTGGCCTCTTCAGCAGCAGTTACAAAACAGTTCTTAAAACATGTCCACTTCCATCCCTCTAAAATGACTTCAACCCATTCAGTCATTCTCAGAGTATTTTAAAGTAATGCTAATGCTCTTTAGGGAGCCTTTCAACCTTTTTTTCTCCATCACAGGCATCTTCCTGTTTCTCTTTCACCAACTAACATTCAGTTTCACTCGTGACACTAACAAGTAATAATCAGAGCCAACATCTGCATCTCTCATCACACGAGTGTCAACAACTAAGTGTTTCAGACGTTGATCGTAAACAACAAAATCTATTACACTGGCCACCACAAGAGAAATTTGAAAAAGTATGCTAAAATTGAATTACAATTTCTGCTATGTTTTGGCTTTTAACTACAACACAAAAGTGGAATACATATTACTGCAGCATTCATTACACTGTACTTAGTTGCCAGATTTTAAGATGGATAACAGAACATGAAGCCTTGTGTTTAGCCAATCTGCATTTGATGATTTCGTATGTTACATACTGCCAGTTTAGATCTCACATTTAAATACATTTTCCAACTCCTGTGAAAATTTAATGCAAGGAGTTGCCCAATCATAATTTAAAGACAGCTGTTCCTAGCAAAAGGAAAGGATCTGGACTGAGGACTTAAAACAACACCCACATCTCACTCAAAAGTTGAACACTGTCAAGTGACATCAATTTGTCCCTTTTAACTATCAGATAACCTAAAAAGTTTGGGCTATTTCACACCAATCATTGTATGACAGCAAGAATTCATAATGCATGTGCTGGTCTTGACAGAGCAAATGAAGTTCAGACAAATAAGGGAAGGCACTCTATTAAGCATAACTGTTCCACATGGCAAAATCATGTAATAATGACGAGCAATATATGCTGAACACAAACCTATCTACTGTACGATTTTGAACTTGATTCCAAAGCTTAGTTAGCAAGTTGCAAAGTATGCACAGCATTCAGAGGGAGTGCAGTAAGTGAATGGATTGCTCAGAAAGAAAAAAATGCCTCAGGAGATGAATCTCGATCTAGAAAACCTTCAGTGATCGGTCATGACAAATTGAATACTGTCGTCAAGTAAGGGTCCAGTCTTACATGCCAGGAACTTGCCTAAAGATTCAAAGTAAGTGATGAAACAATCCACTTACATCAAATCAGAAAAAATACGGAAGTTTAGCAAATTGGTCTTGTATGACTTGACGGCCAACAATAAGCTTTAGCAGCTCAATATTTGTTCATCACTTGTTTCCCGCAACATGCATTCTGAACCCTTTATGGATCACTTGCTAATATGTGATGAAAAATGGGTCTTGTATGGCAAAACCAAGCATACTTACCACTGGCAGTCTGTTGCCAAATGACCCAGTTCGACAAACATGCAAGGCTACACTACATCACCAAACTTATGCTGAGTGTATGCACTGCTTTCTAAACAGCCAGTGCTGATTCAGCATAAGGGGTGGTTCCTACAGGACAACATGCAACCTCATACAACAAAACAGACCTATGTAAAGGTTCAGTCTTTGGGTTGGGAGACATTACCTCATCCACAATGTTCTCAGGCTATTTTGCCAAGTGATTACTACTTTTTTTTTTTTAGAACTGGACAACCACATGTGTGGTAAGCAGTTTCAAAATGAATCAAAATGGCAATGGATCAGTTTTTTTACACAATTAAAAGACAAGCCTGTTTTTAACATGGCATACATAACCTTGTATAGTGTTACAAAAGGTTATTGATTATACTGATGCATACTTTAAGGAATAAAATGTTTTCTCAATATTTATTGGTATTTATCTTTACTGTGACAAAATGCCCAACCATTTTTGGTTATCTGATATTTGTTCTTTGGACAAAAACTGCTTCAAAAGATATTCTAAGAATAAATCCAGTTCCTTTCAGAAATATTTACATTCAGTACCCTACTGCACAAAACAAAATAATTTAAATGTTTATTTTTGCAGATATCTGATGTTATGTCAGTGTGATGATAGAACAGCCAGATGTCATCAAAGAGTTTTACACCAAAGTTGCCCAAGGAAACAAAATTTCTCAGGTAAACCACAAACTTCTGTGAGAAGTCAAGTGAAGAAAAATTCTCTAAACGTAACACAATAAATATAAGTAAATCACAATTCTTTAGTAAAGACAGGCATGTCTACAAATAACTATGTCAAAGTTGAACAACTATTCCGATTTTTCAAGCATGTATCATTAAAGTGGATCCACCAAAAAACTCTGCCCTATGTTTCTAATAGTAAAAACTTCTGTAAACATTTTCTTCACAATTAATGTATTCTGAAGAATGAAAATTTGCACATCAATGAAAATAACTTCGTGTTATAACCTAATATACTTAATATCCTCTAAAACTTAAAAATAAATACAAAGTGCATCCTGAAAGTAATGTCTTGTCCCTCATAAGATTTTTATTTGTAGTGGCAAAAATGTGAAACTTGGTGGCAAAATACTTGTACATATTGTTAATAATCCTAGCCAATTCAAAGTATTTGTCCATCACTTTCTATGCATTTCCGCCATCTTTGAAGCCATAGGTAAAATTCATTTTGGAAATTTTCCTGAGGCTGTCATTTCACCCATGAGTTCACAGCCAGTTTAATGTCTGTCACATTGCCAAAACATTCCCCATGAAGGGTGTTTTTCAAAGGGGCAAACAGGAAAATGTCTGAGGGAGCCAAATCAAGACTGGGGGGAGGGGGCATCACCGTCCACCCAATTTTGGCAATAGCCTCTGAAGTCTCCATTAAAGTGTGGGGATGTGCGTTATTATGGTTTAAAACAAGCACTACGAAGTGGAATGTCACGCCCTTTTCTTCCGATAGCTTCCTTCAGTTTCTTTTATGTCTGCACATAGTGAGCACTGTTTATTGTTGCAACTCGTGGATGGTGACACGAGGATCAGCTGTGATGAGGACTTTCACTTGTTGCCTGTTGGTATCTGTCACTGTAACAGTGGGTCTTCGACTCCATTGTTTGTCGGACACTGAACTTTCTCCCTCTCGAAACCTCTTCATCCATCTTCCGACATTACTGATATTCACAGTTGAAGAAAAATTCTTCTCATAATACCTGGTAATTATCATTACTGATATCAATTGTGGCAGCTCTATACACTGCCAGGAGTCTTTTGTGGAGTTCTGGAGCCTCACATCCTTCTTTTTCCAGGAATTCAATTACAGCTCACTGCTTTTCTCTGTCATTCATGATCTTTATTTCTGATTCTGAAAAAAATCTGTTCCCACATTGGTAACATATCATAGTACATGTCAGTGCAGTTTCATTAAAATCACTTCAAAATTTCAAAAGTTATTAAGGAAGAGGCATTACTTTCAGGATGCCCCTTGAATATTAAAAATCAATCGCTTTTCCTTGGGTAATGTTTGAGACCTGCTAACAAATGGTGCTACTTATACAGATAGCTTACTAATTGTAATCATGTTCCATTTTTTTTTTCAATAATGTTTGGAATATTATCAAAATTTGAGTCTATGCATGTGATAGTCTGGAATGTTTAAAATGATTTGTGCCACTCAGACTAAATGTTTTGACAATAAAGCTGAAAATCTCAACAGAACTGCAGGTACTGCTGATTTTTAATTCTGAAAACTAACCAGCAAGCTATGGTTCTAGAGAAAGCACGAAGGCCAGAGTTCAAGAATAGGCTTAATTGAATGCAGTATGTTCACTGCCTGCTGGTCACACAGGGCCAGCTACATATGCTGAACATAGGTCCTGGTAGTGACTACCCATAAGAAAACAGACTTGGCAGTGGCATTAAGTTAATTAATCTCCCTGGATCTCAATATGGCAGGGAATCTTAGCAGAAATGAACCTGAAAATGGGCATTATGTACAAAAAAAAAAAAAAAAAAAAAAAAAAAGGGTAAGCTTCTAACATGATACACAAGAGGGATCAGTGTTCCTGCTATAAAAAATCCCCTCACTTTTTCAGGTTTTTTTTTAAATTCTACCAGAGCAGTGACCTAAATCAGATAGCATCAAAAATTGTTACATTTCCTCTCATTCTTTAATTTTCTCACTAAACACATATTTGTATATTCTTTAAATATGTAGCTGATCTTTATACAATTACCATACATGAGACTGATGAAGGAAAAAAAAGAAGCTGAACTTTTTAACTGCACCGGTAAAAAATAAGAATGTGCTACAAAACAGCGTGAATATAACGTGGCGTGAGCAAGACAAAATTATTCACTGAAATTTATTATGTAAATATTAAGCTGGAGCACATCACTGTATCCAAATATATATATATATATACCTTAAAAAACACTATAATACCTTCAAGTTGGAACTGAATAACAGATTCTCTGCTTTAGAAGGCCTAACATCGAAAGAAGTGGATATTTCTGAAGTTAACAGAAAAGTAACCAAAGCTCTTATGGAAACAGCAACAAAATTAGCTGGGTCTAAGAACAAGTTGCATGTGAACAAATTATCAGGAAAAAGCAAAATGTTGATCCAAAAAAGAAGAGAGATGAAGACAACTAAAGAAGATGTGACTTCCAAAGTGGAATATATAGAGCTATGCAAGACAGTACGAAAAAGTATCACTGAAGACGTAAAGAAATTCAACTGTGAACTAGTAAGGAAAGCAATTGAAAACAACCATAGTCTAAAGATAGCAAAGGGACATCTCAATAAGGGAAGAAAACAGATTATGTCACTGAGAAAAGAAGATGGTTCTGTAACAAGAAATAGAGGCGAAATTTTGACAAGAGTGAAAGATTTCTACTCCAAATTATATGAAAGGGATGATACATGTACTCCAGACATCATGAAAGGCACCAGTACCAGAGTTCTTCCAGTCCTTCCAGCAGAAGTTGCACATGCAATCAAGAACATGAAGTGGGGAAAAGCTCCAGGAGAAGATGGAATTACTGTAGACATCATACAAGAAGCAAGTGGAGAAATCGAAACAGTACTCGCCCAAATTTTCACTCGATGCCTTAATGAAGGGAAGATTCCTGAGGATTGGAACAACGCTACAATGATCTTGCTACATAAAAAAGGTGACATTGAGGATCTCAGGAACTACAGACCTATCAGCCTCTTATCAGTGGTTTATAAAATCTTCACTAAAGTTCTTTCACACCGCTTGAAGGTGACACTGGACATGGCTCAACCGAGAGAACAAGCTGGATTCAGGAGTCGCTACAGCACAATAGATCATATCCACGTACTGAGAGAACTAATTGAAAGAGCGAGGGAATATGAACTTCCATTGTGCATGGCTTTTATCAATTATGAAAAAGCCTTTAATTCGGTGAAACCATCAGCAGTTACAATGGGCCTGAAATCCTGCGGTATTGAAGATGCGTACATTAATATTATTAATAACATCTATGAAAATGCAAGTGCAAAGATTCGGCTGTTTGAAAATACAACACACATAAAAATTGGAAAAGGAGTGAGACAAGGTGACACCATATCTCCGAAGCTCTTTTAATGCCACATTGGAAAATGTCTTTCAATCACTGAACTGGGAAAACAAAGGGATAAAGATTAATTCGTTTTGCTGATGACATAGTCATTTTTGCAACTACCCCAGCAGAGCTGCAGAGTATGATCCAGGAACTCGCTGACAAGAGTAAAGAAGTGGGATTAAAAGTGAACTTTCAGAAGACAAAAGTGATGTTCAATGCTTTTACAAGAAATGAAGATTTATCGATTGATGGAGAAAAGCTGGAGATAACAGACACGTACGTTTATCTTGGACAGCAGATATCAAGTGAGGGTCACACTGATGAAGAAATTAATCGGCGTACAAAACTTGCCTGGAGAGCTTTTGGGAGAAACAGCATAATTTTCATGAGCAATATGCCATTATGTCTTAAAAGAAAAGTGTTTGATCAATGCATCCTTCCAGTGCTTACGTATGGTGCAGAGACGTGGACTTTAACTAAAAGAGACATACAAAGGCTGCAGACAACTCAAAGAGCCATGGAGAGGTGCATGATTGGTGTAACCAGGAGAGATTAAGAAGAGGAACTCGTGGATCCGAAAAATGACAAGAGTGGAAGACATCATGATCAGAGTTAAATCCATGAAATGGCAATGGGCTGGACATACTGCCAGAAGGACAGACCATCGATGGACAGCCAAAATTTTAGATTGGATTCCAAAGGACAGGAAAAGACCCAGAAGAAGACCACATGGAAGATGGGTGGATGAAATTCGAAAGTATGCGGGAGTGACATGGAGGAGACTGGCACAAGACAGACCGTTGTGGAGGAAACTTGGGCAGACCTTCGTCCAGCAGTGGATTGATAATGGTTGACGATGATGATGGTTCCAACTACTGTATGCCTAAATATTTACAGTTTTACATAAATATTAGCAATGGTTCTTTTAATAGCATCCTCATGACAGTAAAAGTTCCTATCTCCTTTTTATTTTCAATGATGAATCACTACATCAGATGAAAGTGAATTTTTGTAACCAATGCACAAAAATTTCAAATACTACGCAGTCAGTGCAACTGCTCAAAGTAATCAAGAAAAATTATTATTCTTAAAAATTGCAAAAGCAATTACAACAAGTATGCCTATAAACAAATGTAACAGCATAATTTTTTACATGGTTACAAGTTTCCAGTTATTCAATAACATGAAAAGAGGAAGAAATAATACACATAACATACCATTCCCATCTGCATCTGCCTCTGCCTCATATACTCTTCGAGTTCAGTTTCTGAATAGACTGTCTGTTCATCCAGACCCTGAGAAACAGAATTTTACATAGCAGTTAATATTAGTAATGGAAATTTCTGAAATGCTTTAAGTCTGAATTATTATCCCCATATGAGTAAACAAATTAATATTTTTTTCTTTCCCCCAGTGAATGCATCTGAGAAATTAAAAATTATGCTGAAGAAAGCAGATAAAACATGCATACAGAAATGTTAACTATAAAACAGAAAATTCTTGTGTCTGTTTGTCTGAAGCAGCAAAAACTCACGAACGCCAAACTCTGCCATCATGAAATTTGCACAGCTTATTAATGCTGGAATTTCTAGGTCAACACCACCATTTTTAACTCCCTACGTCGTTCCCTCCCAGAGTTATGAGTTAATTAAGTTTTGAGGCAAATAGACACCACATAAATCTATAGAAGGCACAGCATGTTTCACATTTTCATATCAGCATGTTTCACGCCACATGTTTCACATTTTTTCATATCAGCATGTTTCACGCCACATGTTTCACATTTTTTCATATCTGCATGTTTCACGCCACGTGTTTCACATAACGTATTTCACATCAGTATTGTTAACGATTTTTTTCAGTCAGAGATTCGTATAACGTTCTGTATCCTCAACACTTGTTAAATAACTCTCGAACACCAAACTCTGGCATCATTAAATTTGCACACAGCTTATTAATGCTGGAATTTCTAGAACAAGCATTATTGCTGAGCCAAATCAACATAAAGCAGAATGCATTTATGGCACCTCTATTCATAGTGATTGTGGAATAACTTTTTACGGGTCTTTTAGAGGTTATTTTTAATGAAAGTTGGTTGTCAAATTTTCGAACTAAAGCCTAGTTCGTCATCAGGACTATGTCACTGGAGTAGTTGCTGCCACTCAATTGGAAGAGACCATCCGCAATTATCGTTAATTGTGGTACTTCTTCTTCTTGCTATTTCGATCCCTTCTTCTAGTTTTCTCTTTACTAAGTTTGACTGGTGGGCGATTATTTTCACTGAGTCCCAATTTATGGAGTGTCCACTTGCTTGTACATGTCTGTCTAGCCCTGTTTTGTTCCCAATGTTCCTAATAGCTGCTTGGTGTTCTTTCATTCGGACCTTAATACTTCTCCCTGTTTCTCCTACATAGCTGAGTCCGCAGTTACAGTCGATGCAGTAAATTACTCCTTCTTGCAATTGGATGTCCAATTCTTTCTGCTTTAAAGCTGGCAGGAATTTCTTTATTTTGTTATTAAGATCTGGAGCTAGCCTGATATTATATTTTGCTCCGATCCTTTTCAGTTTCTCGAAAAGTCCCTTGTGGTACGTAATTTTGCTGGTGAATTTGAAGTTGGTTTTTTCCTGCTTCTTTTTTGGCACTTGTTTAAATATTTTCTCAACATATGGGGAGGGGTAATTGTTTTCTGCCAACATTTCCTTTAATTCTTCTTTGTGAAGATCTTTTTGAGAAGCTGAAGAGACCAGGATTTCAATTTTTTCCAAAAATTGTCTCGCTGTATTCGATTTAATATAATCAGGGTGGAATGAGCAGAAGTCTAACATCTTCCCTGTGTTGGTGGGTTTTCTAAAAAGCTGAGTGAATATTTTCCCTTCTCTTGAGGTCAAGGTTAAATCCAGGTAATTGATGCTATGGTCTTTTTCCTGTTCCAGGGTGTACTTCAAGGTATTCTCTAGTAAGTTAAATTCTTCCAGAATCTGAGAGGGTAGAGATTGGTCCACAGTATCTACTATAATTAGGACATCATCCATGTACCTTACATAGAGAGCAAACAAGGAGGGTTGTATAAGGATTTTTGCCTCTAGTTTTCTTATATAATAATTTGCTAGCAGAGGTGCTAGTGGAGAACCCATTGCAAGTCCTGAAGTTTGCCTGTAATATTTCTTTCCAAACTGGAAGAAATTATTCTTGAAGGAAAATAGGAGCAGTTCATATATGCCAAGTAGTATTTCTCTATTGTGATTATGGAATACTATTTTTTCTGCCAGGTCATCTGCAATGAATTCCAGTAGGAGGTCCAGGTTAATGTTGGTATACATAGAGACTATATCCAGGCTTGCCATTACTGGATGAATTAATTCTGGCAAGTTGTCCAGTTTTCTTTTTAGCTGCATGGAATTTTTTAGTAGGTAGGGAGGAGAAGGGAAAATATCTCTGAGGTGACCAAGCAAATAATAATTAATGTTGGAGAGTGGCGAATTTCTAGTGTCTATTATAGGTCTTATTGGATGGCCTTCTTTGTGAACTTTTATCGTACCATAGATCTGTGGAATTCTTGACTGAATTTTGGAGAAGTTTTTGAAGAGCTCATTAAGCTGTTTTTTATTTCTTAAAGAGCTGATTAATTTCTTAAGATTTTTTACAGTTTGATCTATAGGATTACCATTGAGTTCTTCATAATAAGGCTTGCTCAATTCAGCTTCCATTTTATTGTAATACTTCTCTTTTTCTACCAATACCAAAACTTTGCTCTTATCTGCTCTCAGTGCTACTACTTTATCATTGGCTTTGAATTTTTTAAGGTCAGTAATGGCATTTCTATTAAAATTGTAATCAACTTTTACTGGCTTTTTTACAAATTTTGAGACGCAGTCAGGACTTGCAATGGGTTCTCCACTAGCACCTCTGCTAGCAAATTATTATATAAGAAAACTAGAGGCAAAAATCCTTATACAACCCTCCTTGTTTGCTCTCTATGTAAGGTACATGGATGATGTCCTAATTATAGTAGATACTGTGGACCAATTTCTACCCTCTCAGATTATGGAAGAATTTAACTTACTAGAGAATACCTTGAAGTACACCCTGGAACAGGAAAAAGACCATAGCATCAATTACCTGGATTTAACCTTGACCTCAAGAGAAGGGAAAATATTCACTCAGCTTTTTAGAAAACCCACCAACACAGGGAAGATGTTAGACTTCTGCTCATTCCACCCTGATTATATTAAATCGAATACAGCGAGACAATTTTTGGAAAAAATTGAAATCCTGGTCTCTTCAGCTTCTCAAAAAGATCTTCACAAAGAAGAATTAAAGGAAATGTTGGCAGAAAACAATTACCCCTTCCCATATGTTGAGAAAATATTTAAACAAGTGCCAAAAAAGAAGCAGGAAAAAACCAACTTCAAATTCACCAGCAAAATTACGTACCACAAGGGACTTTTCGAGAAACTGAAAAGGATCGGAGCAAAATATAATATCAGGCTAGCTCCAGATCTTAATAACAAAATAAAGAAATTCCTGCCAGCTTTAAAGCAGAAAGAATTGGACATCCAATTGCAAGAAGGAGTAATTTACTGCATCGACTGTAACTGCGGACTCAGCTATGTAGGAGAAACAGGGAGAAGTATTAAGGTCCGAATGAAAGAACACCAAGCAGCTATTAGGAACATTGGGAACAAAACAGGGCTAGACAGACATGTACAAGCAAGTGGACACTCCATAAATTGGGACTCAGTGAAAATAATCGCCCACCAGTCAAACTTAGTAAAGAGAAAACTAGAAGAAGGGATCGAAATAGCAAGAAGAAGAAGTACCACAATTAACGATAATTGCGGATGGTCTCTTCCAATTGAGTAGCAGCAACTACTCCAGTGACATAGTCCTGATGACGAACTAGGCTTTAGTTCGAAAATTTGACAACCAACTTTCATTAAAAATAACCTCTAAAAGACCCGTAAAAAAAGTTATTCCACAATCACTATGAATAGAGGTGCCATAAATGCATTTACAACTAGGATTAAAACCACATACGGGCTGGATATATGGCGAAACATCAGAAAGATAGAAAGGAGTAAGTGCAAAAGCGACAAATGTAAGTCACAACTGTATTTTCTTAAGAAATGTAAAAGAGCTAATTTTGTTCCACCTTCTTTGAGACTCACGAAAAACATCGCGGAAAATCTGTCAAGAAATTTTATTAGAAAAATAGAACTAAAAACGGTGAATGGCGCGATTCGTAATAAATTCAAAACTATTGAGCAATGCGAACGGATAGAAGCTCGTATTTGGACCTCTTCATTAGGTGAAATTCCGGAAGCAGAAAAGAAAAAATATTGATAATTGGTTAGCTAAAGCAGTGAGAGATAAAAACAAAAAGTTTAAGGAAAAATTGAGAATTAAAGAAAATAAATGGTTAAGTCCAAAGTTAATGTCTACAGCAACTGGCCCACAGTTAATACCATCCACCACTAACAAACATGTCATGGATCTGACGGAAGAAGGAGTAGATGAAAACCTGATTAATCTCCTCAATAAGGGATATAATTACAACCTTTCCTCCGCAACACTTGATAAAAAACGTATACTGATTGATTTAGAAAGCATCTGTAGTAAGGTAGAAAGAGAAGATGAAAATACAGCAGTTACTTTAAGGAAAGAATTCTCAGACTGCGTCTCAAAATTTGTAAAAAAAGCCAGTAAAAGTTGATTACAATTTTAATAGAAATGCCATTACTGACCTTAAAAAATTCAAAGCCAATGATAAAGTAGTAACATTGACAGCAGATAAGAGCAAAGTTTTGGTATTGGTAGAAAAAGAGAAGTATTACAATAAAATGGAAGCTGAATTGAGCAAGCCTTATTATGAAGAACTCAATGGTAATCCTATAGATCAAACTGTAAAAAATCTTAAGAAATTAATCAGCTCTTTAAGAAATAAAAAACAGCTTAATGAGCTCTTCAAAAACTTCTCCAAAATTCAGTCAAGAATTCCACAGATCTATGGTACGATAAAAGTTCACAAAGAAGGCCATCCAATAAGACCTATAATAGACACTAGAAATTCGCCACTCTCCAACATTAATTATTATTTGCTTGGTCACCTCAGAGATATTTTCCCTTCTCCTCCCTACCTACTAAAAATTCCATGCAGCTAAAAAGAAAACTGGACAACTTGCCAGAATTAATTCATCCAGTAATGGCAAGCCTGGATATAGTCTCTATGTATACCAACATTAACCTGGACCTCCTACTGGAATTCATTGCAGATGACCTGGCAGAAAAAATAGTATTCCATAATCACAATAGAGAAATACTACTTGGCATATATGAACTGCTCCTATTTTCCTTCAAGAATAATTTCTTCCAGTTTGGAAAGAAATATTACAGGCAAACTTCAGGACTTGCAATGGGTTCTCCACTAGCACCTCTGCTAGCAAATTATTATATAAGAAAACTAGAGGCAAAAATCCTTATACAACCCTCCTTGTTTGCTCTCTATGTAAGGTACATGGATGATGTCCTAATTATAGTAGATACTGTGGACCAATCTCTACCCTCTCAGATTATGGAAGAATTTAACTTACTAGAGAATACCTTGAAGTACACCCTGGAACAGGAAAAAGACCATAGCATCAATTACCTGGATTTAACCTTGACCTCAAGAGAAGGGAAAATATTCACTCAGCTTTTTAGAAAACCCACCAACACAGGGAAGATGTTAGACTTCTGCTCATTCCACCCTGATTATATTAAATCGAATACAGCGAGACAATTTTTGGAAAAAATTGAAATCCTGGTCTCTTCAGCTTCTCAAAAGATCTTCACAAAGAAGAATTAAAGGAAATGTTGGCAGAAAACAATTACCCCTCCCCATATGTTGAGAAAATATTTAAACAAGTGCCAAAAAGAAGCAGGAAAAAACCAACTTCAAATTCACCAGCAAAATTACGTACCACAAGGGACTTTTCGAGAAACTGAAAAGGATCGGAGCAAAATATAATATCAGGTAGCTCCAGATCTTAATAACAAAATAAAGAAATTCCTGCCAGCTTTAAAGCAGAAAGAATTGGACATCCAATTGCAAGAAGGAGTAATTTACTGCATCGACTGTAACTGCGGACTCAGCTATATAGGAGAAACAGGGAGAAGTATTAAGGTCCGAATGAAAGAACACCAAGCAGCTATTAGGAACATTGGGAACAAAACAGGGCTAGACAGACATGTACAAGCAAGTGGACACTCCATAAATTGGGACTCAGTGAAAATAATCGCCCACCAGTCAAACTTAGTAAAGAGAAAACTAGAAGAAGGGATCGAAATAGCAAGAAGAAGAAGTACCACAATTAACGATAATTGCGGATGGTCTCTTCCAATTGAGTGGCAGCAACTACTCCAGTGACATAGTCCTGATGACGAACTAGGCTTTAGTTCGAAAATTTGACAACCAACTTTCATTAAAAATAACCTCTAAAAGACCCGTAAAAAAGTTATTCCACAATAAAGCAGAAGTTGAATGTTTGCTTTGATAACGTTTTTGGACCATTTGATTCCACAGGTTCCATACATTCTGTACATTTTGTTGCTTTTACTCGAGAAATATTTGTGACAGCAATGCCCAAAAGGAAGAGACCAATTTTTAATCAAACACGAATCAACACAAAATGCCAAAATCTATCATGAACCAAGCAATCGGAAGAGGAAAGATCACAAGGATGTAAAGCGGACAAAACTCAACAAGAAATAAACAGGTGGGTAGTTACACCAGATGATAACGATTAGTGTAAAATTCCATTTATTTGGCGTAATAAATTGTAAACAGGCATGCGAACTTTCGCCACCAGCGGGTGGCTTCTTCAGGCTGAAATAACGTTTAAAGAATACACAAGATTTGAATGCAATATAACATTAATATAAACAGAAAACTAAGTACAATGCTAGAAGGTGAAATATGCCTCATGCAGGACAGTGAAGGACATGGGTTAGGTGCTTGCTCTACGTCGAAACATGCGCCATGCAAAAGGTAAGTCAAATGAAAGTTCTTCATTGCACGTGATCGGGTTGGTTAAGATCTCTATGGATTCCCTTATAGCAGTGGCCTTGGAACTTGTGTAGGATGCGACTTTCTTCATGTTGTCCCATTGCGGAGTGGCTGAATGGGTTGCGATTTCTTTCGCTAATGCTGTATTTATTCTTCCCGCTCCAACGTCTCTCGTGTTCTGTTAGTCTTACCTTGAAAGAGCGCTTTGTCATGCCCACATATTCTTTCATGGATCCGTCGGGGTAGATAAGCAGGCATGACAAAGCACTCTTTCAAGGTAAGACTAGCAGAACACAAGAGAGACGTTGGAGCGGGAAGAATAAATACAGCATTAGCGAAAGAAGTCGCAACCCATTCAGCCACTACGCAATGGGACAACATGAAAAAAGTTGCATCCTACACAAATGCCAAGGCCACTGCTATAAGGGAATCCATTGAGATCTTAACCAACCCGATCACGTGCAATGAAGAACTTTCATTTGATTTACCTTTTGCATGGCGCATGTTACTACGTACAGCATGCACCTAAACCATGTCCTTCACCTGCCTGCACGAGGCATACTTCACCTTCTAGCATTGTACTTAGTTTTCTGTTTATATTAATGTTATATTGAATTCAAATCTTGTATATTCTTTAGACGTTATTTCAACCTGAAGAAGCCACCTGTTGGTGGCAAAAGTTTGCATGCCTGTTTACTATTTATTACGCCAAATAAACAGAATTTCACACGAATCGTTAAAACTCAACAAGCTGTTCGACGAAACAACGAAACTGCTCAGGAAACAGAGGCGCGACTTGCTGAACAACGTTCAAGATGAAGCAATAAAACTGCTGAGGAAACAGAGGTGCGACTTGCTGAACAATGATTAAGAACTGTTACAAGATAAGGCAATAACACTGCTGAGAAGACAGAGGTGCAACTGGCTGAACAACATTCAAGATGAAGCAACGAGATTGCTGAAAAGACGAACGAGCACCGAACGCCTGATCGCCTACGAGCTTTAAACTCAAGAGCTACTGAAAGCAAGGAGCAGCAACCACAACAAATTCAAAGTAATGCAATTGCTCACCAGAACTGAATTTTGGCTGAAACTGTTGAAACCTGTAGAAATGGACTCCAGCAGGAGAGAATTGAACAAGGCACCACATGGGCAAGGAAGTGGCTATATCTGAAGGATGAAGCATTCAATTATGATCCTGAATTGGATTATTCAAACTTTCCTCCAATTGTCATTGGCAGCATGTTTTTGAAGTGCACTTTTTGTGATGTGCTGAAGTTTGAAGCGACACCAGGATTGTGCTGAATATATATAAACTACAAAGTAGAGACTGAAACAAAAAATTATCATTTAACAAGGACAAAAACTACAAAAGAAAACCTCACAACCCAACAGGCATGAGTAAAAAATATAAAATAATAGCAAAACCAGAATGCAGAAAGTGTCGAGAATGCCGAGCCCTGGCTTTATCAAGGACCAGCAAAATTCTGCATTTTCTCACTTCCACAAAGACCTAGTTGGAAATGGGTTTCTGCAAAGCCATAGATGCAATTATAGATGTATGCAAATTTTTTTAGCTAAATTATTCTTCCCGCACCATAGAGGGCGGTTATGTTAATTAAAAATTATTGTGGGATTTAAACTTGCATCTATGGCTTTGCAGAAACCCATTTCCAACTAGGTTTTTGTGGAAGTGAGAAAATGCAGAGTTTTGCTGGCCCTTGATAAAGCCAGGGCTCGACATTCTCGACACTTTCTGCATTCTGGTTTTGCTATTATTTTATATTTTTTACTCATGCCTGTTGGGTTTTGAGGTTTTCTTTGTAGTTTTTGTCCTTGTTAAATAATATTTTTTTTTTTTCAGTCTCTACTTCGCAGTTTGTGATTTCTGAATATTCATCACTGCTGCGTTGCGCATCATGATCTTCAGCATGTATGTTAAACAAATTTGGTTTTAAATTTTGGGTGTAAATTATGTCTTTAACTCTGCTCTTGGGTATATATACATATATATACATATATATATATACACACTATCTACCAACAAGTAATTGGACACCGCTGCAATCGACGATATCTGCGGTCCTGATACACGTCACGGCCGCTGCTGTTAAATATCGTGTGGGAAACAACAACACAACCAGTCGCATGCAAGATGCCACGCAGTTCGGAGCTCTCTGATTTCGAGAAAGGTGTAATCGTCGGGTATCACAGAAAGAGCCGATCCATACGTGACATATCCAGCGAGTTGAAGAACCCAAAATCAACAGTGGCCTACATGATTGGCAAGTGAACGATGAGAGGTGACTGTCGGAATGTGCCCCGACCCAGCAGACCCACAAAACTGGGAGTTAGAGACTGATGGGTGCTGGCTAGAGAAATTTGGAAGAACCGTACCAAATCGATGGGCCACATCCGCGAGGATTTTCAACAGGCATCCGGGAGTGTTCTTTCGATGAATACCATCTGTAAGGAAGCCCATCTGCTTGGTTATCATGGATGTGCTGCTGCCCACAAGCCTTTGATCACCAAGTCCAATAGCACTGCTCGGCTAACGTGGTGCACAGAACGTCGACAGTGGGCAGTTGAACAGTGAAAACAGGTTCACTGGAGCGACGAATCAAGGTTCACCCTCTACCATTCGGATGGCAGAGTCTGGGTTTGGCGTCTGCCTGGAAAACGCCTCCTGCCAGAATGTATTGTGCCAACTGTGAAGTTTAGCGGCGGTGGAATTATGCTATGCGGGTGTTTCTCCTGGTATGGCACAGGACCCTTGGTCGAAATTCCTTGTAGACTCAATGCCGAGACCTACTGCACCATTTTGGATGACCATGCGCTTCCTACGTTGTGGCAGTTTTACGGGGTGGACCGATGTTACTTTCAGGATGACAATGCCACCTGTCATATTGCGAGGTCCACCATGGCTTGGTATGGTGACAATGGGGTTAATCGAATGGACTGGTCTGCGCAGAGCCCGGATCTTAACCCTATCGAGCACCTCTGGGACGAGTTGGAGCGTTGACTTAAGGGGTGCCCCCACCGTCCGAAATCAGTGAAGGGACTGACCTGTCTTCTCCAAGCAGAGTGGAAGAAAATACCCCTAGCCGTCGTACAACGCTTAGTTAAGAATATGCCCCGGAGGGTCGCAGCTATAATCGCCACTCGTGGAGGCTCCACCAACTATTCAAACTGAATAAACTTCACTATCCTTTGCTATCACAGATGTCTAATTACTTGTTGGTAGATAGTGTATATATATATACATATACATACATACACAAGAATCTAAATCCTGGGAAAAGCCAGGTGGTAAAGCTAGAAAATATATAATAATAATAATAATCATCATCATCATTGTCAACCATTATCAATCCACTGCTGGACGAAGGTCTCCCCAAGTTTTTTCCACAACGGTCTGTCTTGTGACAGTCTCCTCCATGTTACTCCCGCATACTTTCGAATTTCATCCACCCATCTCCCATGTGGTCTTTTTCTGGGTCTTTTCCTGTCCCTTGGAATACAATCTAAAATTTCGGCTGTCCATCGATGGTCTGTCCTTCTGGCAGTATTGTCCAGCCCATTGCCATTTCATGGATTTAACTCTGATCATGATGTCTTCCACTCTTGTCATTTTTTGGATCTACGAGTTCCTCTTCTTAATCTCTCCTGGTTACACCAATCATGCACCTCTCCATGGCTCTTTGAGTTGTCTGCAGCCTTTGTATGTCTCTTTTAGTTAAGGTCCACATCTCTGCACCATACATAGACACTGGAAGGATGCATTGATCAAACACTTTTCTTTTAAGACATAATGGCATATTGCTCTTGAAAACTATGCTGTTTCTTCTAAAAGCTCTCTAGGCAAGTTTTGTACACAGATTAATTTCTTTATCAGTGTGACCCTCACTTGATATCTGCTGTCCAAGATAAACGTACGTGTCTGTTATCTCCAGCTTTTCTCCATCAATCGATAATTCTTCATTTCTTGTAAAAGCATTGAACATCACTTTTGTCTTCTGAAAGTTCATTTTTAATCCCACTTCTTTACTTTTCTTAGCAAGTTCCTGGATCACACATACTCTGCAGCTCTGATGGCGTAGTTGCAAAAATGACTACATCATCAGCAAAACGAAGGTGGGTTAGATAATCTCCATTAATCTTTATCCCTTTGTTTTCTCAGTTCAGTGATTGAAAGACATTTTCCAATATGGCATTAAAGAGCTTCGGAGATATGGTGTCACCTTGTCTCACCCCCTTTCCAATTTTTATGTGTGTTGTATTTTCAAACAGCCGAATCTTTGCACTTGCATTTCATAGATGTTATTAATAATATTAATGTATGCATCTTCAAAACCATAGGATTTCAAAGCCATTGTAACTGCTGATAGTTTCACCAAATCAAAGGCTTTTCCATAATCGACAAAAGCCAAGCACAATGGAAGTTCATATTCCCTTGCTCTTTCAATTAGTTCTCTCAGTACGTGGATATGATCTATTGTGCTGTAGCCACTCCCGAATCCAGCTTGTTCTCCCGGTTGAGCCATGTCCAGTGTTACCTTCAAGCGGTGTGAAAGAACTTTAGTGAAGATTTTATAAACCACTGATAGGAGGCTGACAGGTCTGTAGTTTCTGAGATCCTCAATGTCACCTTTTTTATGTAGCAGGATCATTGTAGCGTTGTTCCAATCCTCAGGAATCTTCCCTTCATTAAGGCATAGAGTGAAAATTTGGGCGAGTACTGTTTCGATTTCTCCACTTGCTTCTTGTATGATGTCTACAGTAATTCCATCTTCTCCTGGAGCTTTTCCCCGCTTTATGTTCTTGATTGCATGTGCAACTTCTGCTGGGAGGACTGGAAGAACTCTGGTACTGGTACCTTTCATGATGTCTGGAGTACATGTATCACCCCTTTCATATAATTTGGAGTAGAAATCTTTCACTCTTGTCAAAATTTCGCCTCTATTTCTTGTTACAGAACCATCTTCTTTTTTCAGTGCCATAATCTGTTTTCTTCCCTTGCTGAGATGTCCCTTTGCTATCTTTAGCCGTTAGTTGTTTTCAATTGATTTCCTCACTAGTTCACAGTTGAATTTCCTTACGTCTTCAGTGATACTTTTTCGTACTGTCTTGCATAGCTCTATATATTCCACTTTGGAAGTCGCATCTTCTTTAGTTGTCCTCATCTCTCTTCTTTTTTGCATCAACATTTTGGTTTTTCCTGATAATTTGTTCACATGCAACTTGTTCTTAGACCCAGCTAATTTTGTTGCTGTTTCCATAAGAGCTTTGGTTACTTTTCTGTTAACTTCAGAAATATCCACTTCTTAGTATATATACACTAGTTTTTCTCTTCATTTGTTCCAGGGTTTAATGACCACCATCAGCAACTCATACAACTAGAAGCAATTGCCTGTGCCTAATTTAGAGCTGCAGGTCCCAGGGAAGGTATAAAGCCAGTGCATCAGAATAACTCTGACACATTCACACAAGTATACATAGTACACTGCAATTTTTACGGAATTCAAGCTGTCACAGAAGTGTCTAGTGAAGTAGACAAGGATAAAATTCATTATTGAATTACATTACTTCAAATTTAAAGCACACCAGACCATGAATACTCAAGAAGTGCTTATAGCATAAAACTATCAGAATGTCAGCAAAGCTTCCTCCTGGCCCTATAATTCCACCACTCTTTGGACGATTAAAAATTACAGACCTGGATCTGGCCTTAGACCTATAGTAGCAAAGAACAAATCTCCTACATACATACTAGAAAAATCACCAGCTAATTTTTTTTTTGAGTGTTTAAAAAACTCCGATCACGTAATAAATTTAACAAAAGAATTTGTGGAGCATGCAAGAAGATTACCTATATTTGATGGAGATATAATGGGAAGTTTCAACGTAGTGTTTTTATATCTGTCTATACCAGAAGCTTTTGAAAACCTTGAAGAAATAATCATCACTTTGTGAATTCCCACTGACCCAACTAAGAAAATTATCGGCACTTTAAATCTAGTTACTAACCACAACTTTCAAGTTGGATGGAGGCATCTACAAACAAACAAAAGAAGCACCAATGGGTTCAACTCTATCTTCAGTCCTTGCAGAAACAGTATGTAGATTGCTAGAAGATCTCATCTTTTTAAATTGTGTCAAGAAACCCCAAGTGGGGATCCGCTACATTGACAATAGATTCTTCATATGGGAACATGGAGTAAATGAATTAAATGATTTCATGCACAACATAAACAACCTACACAATACAATCATCAAGTTCAGCATTGAGCTTGAAGTGAACAGGATGATGAATTATCTTGGCATCAGGCTCAAAAGAAATGGAACATCCAGCTTTGATTTTGATGTTTATTATAAACCAACCACAGTACTGAACCTTTGTCCCTCCTGAAACTTTCTGTTTTTAGAATATGTTTCTATAGAGCGTAAAACGTATGCAAACCCGACTACTTAAATAATAAGGAAATTGATAGTATTTATAGCAAAGGTCTAAAGCAGGGCACGAAATTTCCGGTCGCCAGCTCGCCATTGGCGAGTGAAGAATTGTCATTGGCGAGTAAAACTTTTCTCATTGAATTACTGTCATTTCCTTGTTAACAGCCGCAGCTATTATGATGATAAAAGTTTTTTTTTTTTTTTCAAATATGAGGTACATAATGTAGTGCTGCTGGTATGCTGAATTTGTTTTCTGTAATTACTTTTTTTTCCCCTCTGAAATTTCCACACAGATAAGTAAACCTTTTCAAAGCATTTTTTTTTTTTTTCTGTTCCATAAACTGCAGGTTCTCAGTGCTCATATTGCTCATTTGAAGTCTGTAAAGATCACTCTGCAGGCATGTTTATGTGCCATTACTGGGAACTGACTCACTCAAATGAACTTTGGCCAGTGTGTATGTGTGTGTGTGTGTGGGGGGGGGGGGGATCCCATCAAGAGATGCAGGCAGGCCACAGCAGAGACACTCCCTCAAACAAAGAAGAATAACTATTATCGCAATTGAGCTACTAGAACACACTTTTAAGCAGTGCACAAAAACACAAAACACCGGGTCTTCGGCACTGCATTTTTTTTCTTTACTTTTGATAGCAAAGACAAACAGAAAAAACTTCATTTACAGGGAATAAATAAAAAATATACACTATTTTAATCGTATTTTTAGAAACTGGGAAGAGCAGTGTTTTTTCTTTGCAAAAACAATTTTTGTAAGTATTTTTTTTTTTTTTTTGATTGGAGGTTTAACGACCACCGTGAGCAACTCAATGGGCTATAAGCAGTCGCCCGTCCCTAATTTGGGGTCACTGGTTCCAGGGAAGGGAGAGAGCCAGTGCCGTAAGACAAACACAACATCCATGCCAGACCGGGATTGAACCCGGACCCCTTACGGACGAATGATCAAAGGCCAGCGCCTTAGTCCACTGCGCCACCGGGGCGGCTGTAAGTATTTTACTGTTAAAAAAAAGTGTGAATCACTGTAGATACTAATTTTCTAAGAAAACTTCTCACTGGCAATGGTTTATCAGAGGGTTTTCACAGTCATCATTAAATTCATGAAATGTTTACCTAGTAGAAAAAATATTTAGAAAACGTGAATGAATAATAAAAAATCATAGTAGAATAAAAATGTGAATTTAAACACAGTATTTCTATCCTATGTAATGAAATGGTTTAACTTTAGGGATCGGCTCATAAAATGACTGTTTTCCACGCATCCCCAGTTTAATAGGGCTACAACTGTTAACGCGTGTGCTGCACATACGGCAACATTTGCTCTTAAGATGACTAAATTAACACTTCGGTAAAATCTTAAAATTTTATTATAAATACCATATATACTTGTGTAAAAGCCGAAAGTTTTTGGAAGAAATTCTTTTTTAAAGTGAAAGTGTTGGCTTATATGCAGGTCCCGGTTTTTTGCCAATTTCTAGCTGTTGAACTAGGGGGCTCGGTTTATATGCGAGTATGTACGGTATGTAAAATGCTGTTTTTTTTTTCCTAGCAGCATTCTCCTTTCATGTGACGTCATGATCTCTGATTGGAGATCATAACCTTTGCAAAGCCTTCACGCATTGTGAGCTATCAAAGTTCTTTCTGAATTGGTGAAATCCTTAAAAAAATTGAAAGTGATGTATATTATTGGATTATTCTTATGAAACCATGCTTGTATAATTGCGTAAACCAATGCCATCTGTCGTTTGGTGGACAAGGGTTTGAAATGCTAAAATACCTGCCAGGTTTTATGATTTACCTTTAAAATTTACGGAAATACAACTTGCTTTACCGGCAGTGTTAATTTTGCAGATTTGATTCTTCCAGATTTTTTTTTTTATTCTGATGATTTTGCACCCAGCATTAAGACTTTATTTAACATAATCCATTTAAATTGAAGCACCGATGTAAGTTACAAATAAACTTCTCAGTTACTTGGGAACATTTGTCTGCAGTTTTCCTACATGCTGTTTTGGGTTGTTTCAAATGCTAAAGAGCATACACCGCACGTAAATGGTGTGTAAACAGCTGCAGCTGGGCTTGTTTATCTTTTGATGTGTTGACAGAAGGGAGGACATCCTCCACTGGAACAAGTCTTTATTACTACTAGTTCAAAATGCTATTTCAGAATGTACGTAATTATCGTAGAAAAAAATTCAAGCGGATTTTTAATCTGTGTAATTTTTGAGCCCAGATCGATATTAACAAAAGATGACGAAATTAAACAAAAGCTGCCAGTCTGGTGAAATTAAAAATCCGTTTGGGGCATGGTTTCGTAACTTTTCTGACAATAACTAACAAAAGAATGCAGTATTATAGGAAGTTAAAAAAATAAATAAATCCAATGCTCATTTGACCCAGTGCTTCTCTAGCAATGATTTATTTTGCTGGTCCTTTAGTCAGTAAGTTTTCTACGCTTTCCAATCATAAATTGAGGAAGTGTAATATGTTCCAGATTTGTCTGTCCGTATGATAATTTGCATGATGTCTTGGCTGGATTCAACGAAATTAGTATGTTGGGGTCCATACTAATTTGTTGTACTCCTATTGATAATGGTCAAAGATTAGAACATAGGAGCGAGGCTTATTTTCCCGCCCTTTTGCGTGATGACTTGCGTAAAATCAAAGCATGATTGCGATGAAATTTCGTTACACTGTTCAGTACCCATAGATCAATCCTATTCAAAATGGTTATTATCAGCACTCATGGGAACAGTGCGTAAGATTTGTTCGTCAGAATTTTTGCACAATAACTTCGAAGGAAATTGACCTGTTTGGATGGAATTCTTAATTATAAAATGACACGTGTTTTTTTTTTTTTTTTTAGAAATTAACAGTCACAAAAAAAAAAAAAAAAAAAAATTTCTATAATAAAGCAAGAACACGCAAAACATACTGCCTATCAATTAATTAATACTAAGGGATTCGTAAAGAAAACAACAAAATATCATAGAGAACATTGTCTTTTGCATACCCACACTTTTTATAGGTACAAATTTTGGGCTTTTAGAAAAGAACTCTGAATTTTAAAATATCTGGATTTTGACAGCATGAGTTTAATCTAGGAAGGGAGTACACTTTTTTTTTTTACTTTATAGGTTTGAAAAAAAAATAACCATTGGTTTCGTAACTTCTATCAAACAGAATTGTGCGATACTTATAGATTTTCATTTTCTAAAACAAAATACATGTATTCTAAATTCTGTCATGTTAGGTGCGCTCTTTTTTTTCTGGGATATAAGATTGGAATTAAAACCTCGGTTCCAACTTTTTGTGTCGTGGCTACGCCACAGAGGGAGCAGGGCACGAGATGGGGAGGAAATTGCCAACGAAGTGGCTGCATCATTTTCCATGATGCCTGATGTAAAAGACAGCATCGGTCTTGTTCCTGTGAAACACATTGTGTTAGTTTACTGAAGGAGAGAGGGAGTGGTCCAGATGGAGGAGAGAGGGGATTTTCCCAAATTGGTTTTGTAAAGGAATAACTAAAGAACTTCTATTCGGTAAGATGGGGGCAGGGAGGGGGAACAGGAAGGGAAAACAGAACTATAAAATCAGTGCCATTTGGAAGTATAAAGGATGCCGCTAAAGGTGTTGGATTTAGTAAAACTTTTAACACTGCTGCAAGGCATCGATCGGCCTATGAGAAATAGTGGGGAGGGAGAGGGAAGGAGGCCCAGAGGAGAGAGATGACATTCATAACTAAAATATCTAAACCTTTATTTCTTGATGATAGACTTTCAGTTGATCTCGGCTGTCCTAGTTGACCAGCTCAATCGGATAACTCAGTAGTCGGTATTTTTTCCTCTGCAAATTGCATCTCTTTAAGTTGTTGCTATTTTACTACAGCAGTTTTAGTTGAATTTTTTTTTCACATGTCAATGAATTTAGTATTAGTGATTCACTATGAGCAGCAATATAAGGAGGGGGAAGGAGTACTATCAACTATAAAACATTCTGTGATGCGAATTCTGCGGAATTCCCGTGTATTGCAAAATCTTCAAAAAATGAAAAATATGCATTTTTGCACTACGTGCCGATGTAATTTCAGCATTTTGCATGGTGAAAAGAATGATATTACTAATAAAATTTCCAGTGCCAAGCACAAATCTAATGACGACTGTGTGGGGAAAAATATGAAATTAACTTCCTTTACTAAAAGTTACTATGAACTGGATGCGATTCGCTCAAAATGTTCACTTCGTTTTTAGTTGAGCATAATTTTCCAATTAGTGTGGACCCTCAGTCACTCATTTATTTCATTTGACTGTCTCATCATCCGTCACTCTGTAAGATAAACCTAGTATGAAAATGGTTCATTTTTGAAAACATTTTAGTTTGTTCCGTGACGGTGTGGGATACAATCCTACTGGATTTGGGGGTCAAAGGGTGGAACTTCCGTAAAATAAATTATTTCTTTATAGATCATAATGACAGCCTAGTAATGAGAAATCATATATACATTCTATTTTAATCGAAATAAACGTGCCAATAAATTCAAACATCTGTAGTTATATCAATTAAAAGTTGATACATGATTTAGGTAACATATCGTTTTTTAATCGATATGTTCATTACATTTAATCAATATGCACGACAAGTAATTTCATCGAATATATCAATTAAATTTTTTTATGGATTTCAGTTCCTGAAAGTTTACAGGTATGCGCTAAGGAGAGGCGAGTGTTTTTTGTTTTTGTATTTTTGTGGGTGCATTTGATCTCAAAATTTCTCCCTCTGGTCTAAAGTCTGGATATAAGAAAGATGACACAGACAGAATACATAGAACTATAAGAAATCGTATAATGTCTGCAATAACAAAATCAACTAGTAAGACAATGAGATCCACAGGTTCCATCACATATGTCCCAGGCTTTACATATTGGTTGAAAAATTTACAGGGTGGTCCATTTGGATAGGGACAATTTAAAAATGCCATGGTATGGCTTGCAACAGTTACAATAAGTCAATATTTGGCAGAAATTACCTTTATGGATGAGAGTTTGTCCAGGCCTATATGTGACCCCATTGGCAGACTCGGCAGAGTTCATACAGGGTGTTTAATTCTTGCCATGTGTTTTCTAACATCTGCGGAGTGATTTGTGTGAACGCTGCAGAAATTTTCACCTTCAAGTCATCCTCCAGGCTTCAAGGTTGTTGTGTGTAGATGATGTTCTTCTTAAACACTCAAACAAAGAAGTCGGAGGGAGTGAGATTCAGGGAGTTTGCAGGCCAAGAAATAGGGACATCATGGACACAACAGTTGTCACTGAATGTGTTGTTGAGGAAGTTCCTGACTTCCAGTGACCAGTGAGGTGGGGCCCTGTCTTGCTGTAAAATGACAGTTATCCAGTTGTGGTGCCAAGAAGATCTGTAGCATATTCAGGTATGGTCCTGATCATCAGTGTCTTCAGAGAAGGAAACAGGACAGTACAGCTGATGATAACTCATCCCACATCATACACTTACCTTGGGGCTTGCTCTTTCCACTTCATAGAAACCATGGAGATTCTGGGTACAGAGTAAGAGGCCTAAACAAACTCTAACCCATAAAGATAATTTCTACCAAATATTGACTTATTATATCGGTTACAAGCCATGCCACAGCATTTTTAAACTATCCTTACCCAAACGGATCACCCTGTATTGCGTAAGTACAACATTGCAATAGCAAAATGAAGTTACTGACCCAGTTATCACATATAATGTCAAGCTGCAAGGAGAGACAGTGTGAGATAGAAAAGGCGGGTGTGTACTCTCTACTGTTAGTATATCCTAACAACACAGAAAAGATATATATTGGAATGACAAAGCCATCCTTGGATACTAAATATAAAGAACACGTGCAAAGTGTCAACCAAGACTTGCAGAATACAGCCCTTGCCAGAGAAGTCATGCATTGCTTGGCTGCTCCTGTATGGAACAGTTTTAGAGGAATTGCCCCTTACACAAACTTTAAAGAGACTGCCATCGGGAAACGGTTGAAATCATCTCCAGCAAACTAACATGCAATGATATGGTCTCTATTGAAATACCAATTGTTTGGCATGCGTTATTAAAAGATGAAAACACATCACGACACACCGTTTAGTTGTGTGATAAAAATTCATGTAATGCTGCTCGTGATGTCACCCATTTTATTTTCAAAAAATCACCTTTGTTTCTTACGTGTTCTAATTCCCTGAATTTTATGTCTACCACTGCCTTGAAAAAGCCTCCCAGAGGAGAGCAAAAGCTTGGTGAATCTTTATGCGTATAACACCACTAAATAAAAAGATTTATTACATTATAAGCATTTCTTGAGTAATCATTATTATGTTGGAAAATTAATACAATCCCACACAGCTGCAGCTTTAATTCAGTATTTAATTATATATTATTCATTGTCATATTATCAACAGCTTACAATTCAGCTCACTGGTTAATGAACAAAGAATGATAAGCATGTCACGGTTGTCTTTGCGTGTGCAAAATTAGGCCTACACGTTCATTATAATTTATCTCATACATCCAGCTATCTGATACAAAATATAGCACTATGTTTACATGCCTGCCAGAAAAATATGCGTATTATGAAAAGTGAGAAATGCCAGAATTATCATTCTTACAGTTGTACTTAACAAACACAAAAAAGGCCTTTTCAGATCTGACAAACAGAGGTGATATGCATAAAAATAACAAATCTATTTGTGATATTTTTAATCATAAAGATTTTGTCTCAAAAGTGGAAAATCAGCAATATTCTGGCTCCATACCTTACTGTAGCACTCACGGTAATTATAAGTTGCCAGTTTCCACTTCCTCTTATAAAACCTAAAACATCATAAGTGAAGCAGACACATGGGGGATTCTCCAGTTGCCTAAACACAAAAGCTGACATTACAAACAGAATTAGATATTATTTCTTGTCTTTTGTTATTTTCACAATTTTGGAAGACAGTTTCACCACTGGGACTCAATGGAATGACACTAAATAATTGCTCTATTCATACATTAATTTGTATTCTTAAGTCTAGAAATCTTTTGGCAACCTAGAAATGACAATTCTGATTCTCTTCTACTGGGGTTGGACAAAATAACGAAAACACCTGTGGGAAGAGCATCATGTATGCTTTAATAGGATATCACGCCACCATTTGCTTTTACAACAGCTGTACTTGACATGGAATAGATTCAAATAAATCATGAATAGTCTTCAGAAAAATACTGGACCATTCTTAATGGAGGAATTCCTAAGCTCCTTGAGGGATGATGGTTAAGAAAATCTGCTTCTCACGTTTCTCTCAAATTCTTCTTTAGGGGCTCAGTAATGTTTAAGTCAGGTGATTGTGCAGGCCATGGGAGATGTTTAACTTTAGTTTCATGCCTTTCAAACCAAGACTGGACACAGTCTACATGTATTGGAGCATTATCGTCTTGAAAGTTGGCATCATTTGCAGGAAACAATGTTTGCTCCACGGAATAAACCTGGTAACCCAGAATATCAAGGTATGCAGTGTTTGTGATTTGCATCTTCAGGGTGATGAGAAGACCCAAATAATATCAAGAGTTCACTGCCCAGGATTCCCACTCTTTTCTCCCATAAAAAATAAGCACTTATTAAGGACTTTTAAGCACCTATTGAAAATTTTTTAAGGACCTCGGCAATTACACGTGCACTAGCTTTATATACATATAGAAGAAAATGTATGTAAATACATTTTCTTCTATATGTATACACTGAGTGGCCACTTTATTATGACCACCTGCCAGTTTTAAGCAAATGAGCTATGGCTGCATGCTGTTGCTGCCAGAGGGCAAGGCTAGGTATAAAAAGGGAAAGCTTAGTGCTTGTGACAGTAGAAGTGATTTTTGGGTGATGAGATGGGTAAAAATGCGATTTAGTGTCTTGATTGTAGGAGATCAGAGCCATGGAGCGAGTATCACAGAAACCGCCGCATTCGTGAAATGTTCAAATGTTCCAGAGCAGCTGTTGTTAAAGTGTTTAAAGACTGGACTGTCAACCAAAAAACTGAGTCTCTACATGCAATGTGTAGTCATCTTCGACTAGTGACTGCTCGGGCGGAACGGGGAGTGTCCAGACTGGTAACAGAAAACAGAAGGGCAACAGTGCAGCAAATTACAGACCATCTTAATCAAGGATCCCCTCAAATTACCTCTGCGCACAATGTTCGCCGTACACTGCATCGGATGGGATATGGCAGCCGAAGGCCTGTGGGTGATTCCATGCCAAATCAACCAGTCACTCAACCTGACCATTTCAGATATCAACGAAACCTTCAGGGATCATTCTCCCTAGTGATATAAATGAGAACATATTTTTGAATTTTTTATCTCATTGGATTTTCATGTAATTAATTTTTAAAATTTTGAAAAATCGTCCTTTTTTGGTTTGCATAAACTTTTTCAATCTTGAATTTCTCAAGTTTTATAAGGCCTAGAGAGTTGTTTGACCCCTCATTTTAAAGAGAATTTCATAAGTTTTAATTTGATATGCAACTTGACTATGCTTCATGAAAAAAAATTACAAATTTAATAAAATAAATAAATAAATTTTAAGATAGTGTTTTTCTTTTAATTTTGAAAAAAATATGTTTTTTGTAATATTATAAGCTTTAAATCCTGAAACTTTTAGAGTGGGATCTCAATGGGATCAGGAGTTATGGTACCAATGGTATTGTTTTAAATACCAGTTAGGGCTACATTGCTACCTTTAACTTTTGTAAAATAAAAATAAAAATAAAAATATGTTGGCTATAAGGTAACCAATTTACATTAGGGTCTATTACAGATAATGATTTACTAAACCCTGCAACGGTAGCCCTAGTCAAAGAATTCTATCAAAATGATGAGGTTGGTCGTCAAATGCCTGGTAAAAAAAGACTGCTTCAGTCAAAAAAGATGGCAAACGTGTACATGTTAAAAAGTATTTAATTCTAAGTACATTAAAAGAATCATATCTACTATTTAAGGAGCATTACCCTGATCAGAGAATTGGAATTTCTAAATTTTGTGAGCTTCATCCCAAGCATTCTGTTTTTCCTGGGTCCAGTGGGACACATTCTGTGTGCGTTTGCACAATACATCAGAATGCCAAATTAATGATGGCTCAGTGTAAAATACCTGAATTGACAAATGGTGAACTCCTGATTAAAACATACAAATATGTAACAAGCAATATAATTTGCAAAACGCCAACATTTAAATGTTACTTTGCAAATTGTGTTAATTGCTCAGGAAGCGATGATTTGAAGGCTCGATTTGAAGAAGCTTTTGAGCTTAATAGCATTGAAAATGTGAGTTTCAAACAATGGATGCAGATTGATAACAAGTGTGTCCTGGAAACTATTATAAAACCGACAGAAGAGTTTTTGGATTATTTGTTTCAGAGTTTGCCAAAACTTTTAAGACACTCTTTCATTGCTACTCAACAGTCTTCCTATTTGAGACACTTAAAGAAAATCTACCTCAAAACCAATGCATCCTGCTTTGTGATTTTGCTGAAAATTATGCATTTGTGCTTCAAGATTTCGCACAAGGCTTTCATTGGAACAATGCTCAAGCAACAATACATCCATTTGTTATATACTACGTTGATGAGAAAACCAAAAAGTTGGCGCACCTGAGCTTAGTTATTCTTTCTGATTGTATGGTGCACGACACAGTTGCTGTTCATTTGTTTCAACGCCTCATGATTGACTTTCTTAAACAGAATCTGCCCCATAAACCTGAAAAGCTGAATTACTTTTCAGATGGAGCATCATCACAGTACAAAAACAAATCAAGCTTTCTCAATCTCTGCCATCATGAGAAAGATTTTGGCATCAAGGCGGAATGGAACTTCTTTGCATCGTCACATGGAAAAAATGCATGTGATGGTGTCGGAGGAACTGTTAAACTATTAGCAGCATTGGCCAGTCTACGAATGGTCTACAGTGATCAAATTATGACCCCTCACCAACTTTATCATTGGGCTAAAGACAATATTGACAACATCAGTTTTTTTGTATTCCACTACAGACGAATATGAGGCAGAGGAAAAGACCTTGAAGAGTAGGTTTGAAAAAGCAACAACAATAAAGGGTACTCAACAATTTCACAGTTACAGTCCTGTGAATGAGACTAGAGTTTTAGTAAAAAGCTACTCATTTGCAGAGGAATCAAGTGTAGAAATAGTTTCAGCTGATGACACTGATGAGGATCTAGACATTAATGACATTGTTGGCTTTGTTACATCCAATACTCAGACAAGTGGTGGTTAGGTTGTGTGTTAGGAATAGAAGCAGATGAAGTAAAAATAAGTTTTTTGGAACCACATGGCCCTTCTCCATCTTTCAAATATCCACAACTTACTGACATACTAGTTGTGCATAAAAGTGAGGTTTTAGCAAAAGTTGATCCTACAACAGCTACAGGAAGAGTTTATTGACTTACAGACTCAGAAACCAAAAGGCAAACAAGAACAATTTATTTGTTAAATTAAAGAAGAACTAAGAGGTCTCTATTTTGGCATAACTACAACTCTGAGTGCTAACTAAAAAATTGTTTATTAATTTTACCAGGTAAAACTTTTAGCCTGTTGGGACTGTCCTTCCCTTGTTTTATGTTTGACTATGTATTAGTATGATGTATTATGTAGATTTTAAAACTCAGTGTCTGTTATCATGTAAACACACTAAAACGAGAATTATAATCCATTATTACTTGTACAGTAACTTTAAGTTTTCTGCCATAGCTCTTGATCCCCTTGAGATCCCACTCTAAAAGTTTCAGGATTTAAAGCTTATAATATTACAAAAAAACATATATTTTTTTCAAAATTAAAAAAAAAAACACTATCTTAATAATTTTTTATTTTTTTTTAAATTAAATTTTTTATTTCACCAAGCATAGTCAAATTGCATATCAAATTAAAACTTATGAATTTTTTTTTTTTTTAAATGAGGGGTCAAACAACTCTCTAGGCCCTATAAAACTTGAGAAATTCAAGATTGAAAAAGTTTATGCAAGCCAAAAAACAACGATTTTTCAAAATTTTAAAAATTAATTACACGAAAACCCAATGAGATAAAAAAATTTTAAAAATATATTCTCATTTATTTCATTAGGGAAAATGA
The DNA here is from genome assembly GCA_039090855.1 of Macrothele yani. Taxonomy (NCBI): domain Eukaryota; kingdom Metazoa; phylum Arthropoda; class Arachnida; order Araneae; family Macrothelidae; genus Macrothele; species Macrothele yani. The sequence continues at coordinate 121,175,825 of CM077004.1, read as the reverse complement.
TCCCTGAACGTTTCATTGAAATCTGAGATGGTCAGGTTGAAAACAGAAATTTTTTGGTTGATTTGGCATGGAACGAATGACCCCTGCTCGAACACCTTTGCTGTCTGCAGTTAACAAGAGAAAACGTCTCCAGTTCGCACAGGAGCACAAGGATTGGACAGTCGATAATTGGAAACAAATTATGTGGTCCGATGAATCACGTTTTCAATTGCACCATGCTGATGGCTGAGTGAGAATTTGGTGGAAACAGCATGAAAGCATGGACCCCAAATGCATTGCTACAACCCTTCAAGCTGGTGGAGGCAATGTTATGGTTTGGGGAATGTTTTCCTGGCATACTTTGGGCCCTTTAATTCGTGTTGATCAACGTCTGACTGGCACATCACTTCTAAACATCGTTGCGGACCAAGTGCATCCTGTCATGTGGATGGTTTATCCCAATGGCAATGGCTACTTTCAACAAGATATTGCGTCCTGCCATAGTGCTCGTATTCGTACAGGATTGGTTTCAGGAACATGCCGGTGAGCTTACTTTGCTTAGGTGGCACCCACAATCTCCAGATCTCAACCCCATTGAGAATTTGTGGGATGAAGTTGAATGAGCCATCAGACAGCTGGATCCACAACCCTGCAATCTCACACTCCTGGAAAGTGCTTTTCATCAAGCATGGTCTCAGATTCCACAAATCACCTATCAACATCTCGTGGAGTGCATGCCACGAAGAATCGACGTAGTATTAAAGGCAAAAGGTGGCCCAACGAAGTACTGAGGGGGAGGTGATAATAAAGTGGCCACTCAGTGTATAAAAACGCCAACTTTTTTTTTCAGTGTCTAGGCTCCAAATATTAATTAGGTATAGCATTTCATATGAACCCGCATGCTCCATGAAAATGACCGATCGAGAGTTTATGGGCAAATGTGGAAAAATTGAAAAAAAAAAAGTCCAAACAAAATTAAAAATAAGCACCTTTAAGCACTCCGAACAAAATAAAAAATAAGTACTTTTAAGTACTTTTTGCTCTTTTGGGAAAATATAAGGACTTTTAAGCACCCCAAAAAATATAAGCACTTTTTAAGGACTTTTAAGGATCTATAAGCACTGTGGGAACCCTGCTGCCCAAACTATTATTAATCCTCAACATGTTTGACAGTTGGCACAAGACAGTTGAGATTATGTGTTTCCTTTGGCATTCGTCAAACTTAAAATCTCCTAGAATTGCAACAATCTGAATGATGATTCATCAGTCCAAATGCCATAGTTCTCAATCATTCAGTGCCCAGGTTTTGTGCTTGTGACACCAGCACAACCTTCTTTTTGAATTAGTATCAGCAATGAGTGGATTGGTGACAGCAACTCTGCCAAAAATTTTGGTATTATGAAGTTCCTGGTGAAATGTTTTTCTAGATACTTGATTGTTTTAATGCATTAATTTCTGAAGTTATTTTAGTAGCAGTACTTTTATATGTTTGGGCAACCATCCACTTCACTGCCAGGTGATCTTTTCAGTCAACTTCAATTTCCTGTCATAATACATCCCATCAGATGTTTTTCCAGACTTAGTGATTGCAGTTACAGCTTTCAGTACAGTTAATCTGGATGCATTCACTAAATCTGCAGTTTCACTGATGCCCCAGCTAAACCAGATTCAACTATTTGCTCTCTATGGAACTCAGACAGGTTGGCCATTTTGTCTCGTGTATGATTTTTTATCATCTCTAAGGAAGCTACTGGTTGTATTCTCAATCACCGATAGTACCACCTGCAAGAAACACAAAAAATATTCTATGTTCACTCCATATTCATAAAGAAGTCAGCCATTACAAAAAAGTAGTACTCGTGTGTTTCCAATACTTTGTCCACCCTTGTACATAACCTATTGATTAAGAAATAAATTTATAATCCACCTAATAAACACAATGATAGGGATCTGGCAACCATCTACAAATTGATTCCTTATGAACAAAAAGCTGAATGAATGGGAAAATCTTTTTGCTTTTGTTAAATTACTATGCAACATGAGCATATATTTTATTTCTTAATACCTGAAGACTTGCCTCAGCAGTTATATGTGATCAAAATCCCATTAAAGGAGTTTTTGCACAGTGAATCACGGAAACAAAAGCAAGCCTGATTGTGCTTGAACATTTTTGGTTCCAGCTTGTACAAAGAGAACAGAATGACTGTCACCAAAGCACTTATATTTCTCAAACTAGTGCAATGAGTGAAAAATAATGCATTTCAAAATGTCAAAATATTAGTAAATAGTAACGCTGTACTAGTGATCCGATTTATTGGCGTAGAAAATAAACACATAAGCGTTTCCAAGCTTTCACACATCAACCAGATGGCTTTTTACAAGGAAGTTAGACAGAAACTGCAAACTGAAAAATAGAACGCTTAACAATTTGAACGCGGGAACTTGACAATAAATAGATGCAACGTTATATTCATTTAAAGATACGAGGCATCACGTTGGTTGCACGCGGGATCCTGGCAGAGAAAAGGTGTTACTTGAAGAATTGGTTCCAAATTCGTGGCAACTCGAGCGAGACACAATCATTGCAAGCATCGCTGTTGGTAATGATCTCCAAGATTTCCCGAATGGCTGTACATTTAGGGGTAGAGTAGCTAGCCAATTTCTTTATATCATCCCACATGGGAGTAGTTGACTTGAATTTTACTTCTCTGGATAGTGCCGTGGCTACTTTACCGTATTTTGTGTCCCTTTTATGTTCATTGACTCTGATTCCAAACGAACGCTTGGTCATTGCAATGTAGTATCGTTTAAAGCCGTTCGGATACTGTAGGGGGATCGCATAAACGCCTGCTTCGCAGGAGAGAGGTGGTTTTTCACTATTTCTCTTTAGTATAGTATGTAAAGATGCAGGGGACCTTATGCCGACACCGTAGTTCATCTTCTTGAGGGCGGTTTTGAGTTTGTAAGACACACTTGGAATGTAGGGAATTGAGCCTATATAACGTAGCTGCGGTGCAGGAAGACCGGAATGTTTGGCTCTGGCTTTTTGGATAAAGCTACGTATCTGATTCAATGAATATCCTGCATCAGTGGCTAGCTTGATGACGCTTTCAATTTCGTGTTGTCTAGAATTTTGTGGCACTATCCAGAGAAGCAAAATTCAAGTTAGCTACTCCCATGTGGGATGATATAAAAGAATTAGCTAGCTACTCTACCCCTAAATGTACAGCCATTCGGGAAACCTTGGAGATCATTACCAACAGCGATGCTTGCAATGATTGTGTCTCACTCGAGTTGCCACGAATTTGGAACCAATTCTTCAAGTAACACCTTTTCTCTACCAGGATCCCGCGTGCAACCAACGTGATGCCTCATATCTTTAAATGAATATAACGTTGCATCTATTTATTGTCAAGTTCCCGCGTTCAAATTGTTAAGCGTTCTATTTTTCAGTTTGCAGTTTCTGTCTAACTTCCTTGTAAAAGCCATCTGGTTGATGTGCGAAAGCTTGGAAACGCTTATGTGTTTATTTTCTACGCCAATAAATCGGATCACTAGTACAGCGTTACTATTTACTACTTAATTGGTGTATTGTTCCTCGTTATAAAGTCAAAATATTGCTTAATCTTTGAAAGACCACACACACACACACACACACAAACACACACACACACACACAAACACACACAAACACACACACACACACACACACACTCTATGCACAAACTAGGTGTTTGACTGACATGCAAAACTAGATGAACAGCAGTTATATGCTAACAGTTTACAACAATTTTTGTTAACAAAGCAGAAATTGTTCAATTTTTGATGTTTCTTTTTCAGTGGGAAATGATTCTTTACTGTACAAAATAATGTTTTAAACTTTTACCATGGATATAAGACATTAGCTTTAAATTAGCTTCAGTGATGCAAAATGACAAAAATGTGTAGTACAGAGAACATAACCTTAACTTTGTTGAAAATCATGCAAAAACAGCACCATAGCAACCGGCAGTTTTAAGAACATATAACAGTTTACACTTTTTTTTGCAGGTGGAAATTTTCACAATATGTAACTGCATAAAACTGTCTTTTAATATAATGAACTGGAAAATTAAATCATCTGATTTTTAGAAAAGGTTATTTATCCAATCCCTTGATAATGACCTTTCTAAAACAGCCTACTTTATCAGCAATGTTGGCAAGCTTCATTACCATAAAAATAATCGTAGAAATTGCAGTGCAATTTCAAAGTCACAGTTACAAGTCCTCAGTATAGTAGCAAAACAAAACTCACTTTCCATCCTTCATCTTGTTGGAATTCCTGCTGTTGTGTCATTTTAATGAATTCTTCCAAACTTATGAGACCATCCTTGTCTTTATCAGTCTAAAGTAAAATGAAAATACATTTATTTTTTACATTACATAAATTTTTCTTTCACTAATACACATGTATATACATACATACATATCACTAAGCTGTTCTCTGAGATTCAGAGGTTAACTCCACAAAGAAATACAAACTACCACATAACACTGATTAATTATTAATACATTTTTACAAAAAAAAATGAAGTAAGGTGTGGTAACAAGAATACTTTGCAGTTGTAATGAATCATAATAGTGGCATGCTTTTTTATCATTTTAAAAAGCCACTGTGATAAAGTGCTCTTAGTAAATGTGTAAAAAAGTTTGCTCAAATTCTTTCAGCATCAGTGGTAAGAGTTATTTGTGCTACTGGGTTCCGACAAGTGTCAGCTTGAATGGATGGAAGCAGAAAGGATGACACATGATACTACATGGTGTATGGATTTATGGCTTGTTGCAATATGGATTTATTTCGGAGCAGACTACACACAAAATAAATTCATATTCCAACACGGCATAAATGCACTTGTTGGAATATGGATTTATTAAAGTACACTCTTGCATTTTCTTTCACAAAAATGTGACTGATGTAGCAGATACAGATTTTTAAACATTTCAGACCTAAAAGTGTAGAGAGTGTTTTCTGTGAAGGACTGGTTACCGATCTCAGCTTGAAAAGTGAATCTCTTCATAGATGTGAAGTATGCTGATTGTGACAACTGAAGAGATCATACAGAGGATAAACACTGGAGCTGTTGTTAATGTACTGATCACAGTTAAACTTATGAGGAAAAATTACAAAGTTTGGGGACTAGCAGAATTTGCAGATCTAATATTATGCATGTATATTATATAAGTTTTTCTTTGTATACAGGGTTATCATGGTAAATGTGGAATGATTTTAGATATTTATATCTGAAAGACTATTCAACCTGGAAAAGTTAAGAAATTGCCATTTGAAAGATCAGTTTATTATCTTTCCAGGTAAATCATTGATAACATTGTCATGAACATCACTGTAACAGAAGTAATTAACAGAAGCGACCACTGTGAGCAACTCAATGGGCTATAAGCAGTTGCCCGTCCCTAATTTAAGGCCACTGGTTCCAGGAAAGGGAGAGAGCCAGTGCTGTAAGACAAACAACATCCATGCCTCACCGGGATTCGAACTCGAACATTTTTCAGACGAATGATCAGTAGTCATCACTTAGACCACTGTGTTACCGGGAAGATCAAGGCCATCATCACTTCCAACGGTGGGTTCATTAAATAATTACGAAGTGTGTTTGTGCATCAACTATTGAAAAAGATTTTGCTTCAATAAAACATATATTCATGTTTAAATTGTTTTATTATGTACATAAATTTTCCACATTTACCATGATAACCCTGTACTACTCATGCATACCCACAAAACAACTTTATTATTCTATATCTTTATTTCATATATCGCAAGCAAAAAAAAAAAAAAAAAAAGAAAAAAAAGAAAAGAAGAAATTTTGGGTATCGCTCACTTGTATTTAAATGCAGTCCATCTTAAAACATAATTCAGTCCACAATATTAGGTTAACCAAAGTTAGACTACTTTTAAAATCAGCATTTCCCAAGAAATAAACCACATAATTAATATTACAAATTAGTAGATCAGACCTGTAAAGTTCTTTATCATTACATGTATTGCACTGTCGAAAAGTTAAAAAAAAAAAAAAAAAATAAATAGAAACCACATTTTTGATAAAGAGCAAATAAAAAGGAACTACACCAGCAAGATATGAAGTTTAGTGATGGTCCACAAAGATGAACAATGGCTTCTGGTATATTTAATGTTTTAATGATCTATATATTTAAAACACAAGGCCATTTCTTCCTACAATCCGCCAGCGTCACCCACTGGAGTGATTTTCATAATTTTTTTAAAATGAAAGCTACTGACCCACAGATCTGTCATCGCTAATTTTTAATGCCATAAGTGATTTTTTTTGCATGTTACCACAGCAATTTCTTTGTACAATCTGCCTTTCGTTATTCTGGTGTTTGTTTTCGCTTCAGTACCTGCAGCACCATCTGCCTTTCTGCAGTGGTCGAACTTGGAACTAATCCCTCCGCTATCAACTACGTAGTTGTAATTATTCGAATCGGTTCAGTAGTTTTCAAGATTAGTAAAAAAAATTCTGTATATTATCGTGAACTACTTTCTTTCACATTGGGTGTGATGAGGTTGTATGTAAGCAAAGTGGAACGATACATGGGAAATCAGGAACTACTTGAAAACAATTTGATTTGGTAGTACAGCCAAAGCTAATAAAAAGTAATAAAAAATAAATAAATGCAATAGCCTATGTCCACCGGTAAGAAATAAGTTTTCCAGCGGTGAAAGAATTATCCAGATTGGTTCAGTAGTTTTCAAGATTACCTCAAACACACTAAGTTTCTCTCTTTGTATATTATTAGTATAGATAAACGAAATAGCCTATGTCCACCGGAAAGAAGTAAGCTTCCCAACGGTGAAAAAATTATCCGAATCGGTTCAAGTAGTTTTTGAGATTAGTAAAAAAATCCGTATATTATCGTGAACTATTTTCTTTCACGTTGGATGTGATCAGATTGTATGTAAACAAAGCAGAATGATACACGGGAAATTGGGAACTACTTGAAATTGTTCTGATTCAGTAGTACAGCCAAAAATAATAAGAATAATAAAAAATAATAAAAAAATTATGAAACAGCCTATGTCCACCGGAAAGAAATAAGCTTTTCAACAGTGAAAGAATTATCCAAATCGGTTCAGTAGTTTTCAAGATTACCTAAAACACACAAATAAACTTTCTCTCTTTATATATTTTATAGATTATATAATGATACCAAAAACAAAAAACTGTTAAAACCAAACTGGCAAAATAAAACACATTTTTGTAGTTATATAGACACAATATCGTTTCGGGTCACTGAAAGAATACCTCAATACTCCAATGTAAGTCCGTCAACGATGGGTAAACACATGTTTATACAATAATGAGGAAAGTCACTGTTAAATTTGTTCACAAATAGTTGGAAAAAAAAAATTAATGGGAATATTATGAAAATTTTGTTGTTGGTGACCCATCTTATACACTGCCCATTAATAATTCAAATGTTTCTTATAGTTATGCATTTTATTACGATTCGTGTTATATGACAAGAAAAAATTTCAGTCACAGCTTTTTCAACCATGCATGGCACGGGTTACGGACTAGTATCCATTTATTACAATGTAATTTCTTTCATGTGAGAAGTGACAATAGGCAATGTTCACTGGAAACAAGGTGTTGTTCCCTCTGTTATTGCTATGCTAACAAGAGGAAAGGATTACCCTTTTGCTTTAAAGGATATTATCCTCTTTCTGAATTGCCATTTTTTTTTTAAAGATACACTTTCAACAGAAATCAGAGAGTGGGTGCCTCAATTTCCCAAACAGCCGAACTGGTGGGTTCTTCGTGAGCTGCTGTAGTTAAAGTGTATTAGGATTGGCATGCAAATAGTCAAACAATGACCCAGAGGCAAAACTGCACAGAACAGCAACAGGTTGATGTGAGTGGTCAGCGCCGGGTCTGACGACACGTACAAGTCAACAGACACAGTACTGGTTAACAGTTGACTACCCAATACAACAAAGGTCAACCCACAATGTATCTGTCATGACCATGCATTGCATGCTGGCACATAAAGGATATAACAGCAGCTGCATCCTCTCCTAACAACAGTTCATTGGTGCGAAACAATTGCGTGATGCAAAGATCATGCAAATTGGACGTCGGATGATTGGAAAAAGTGTGCTGGTATGACGAGTCGTGTATTTTACTCCACTCCGTGGATGGTTGTGTACGTATTTTGTGCAAACAACATGAGACACTTGATCCATCCTGCATGGTCTCTACAGTGCAAGCTGGTGGAGGTGGCTGTACTGTGTAGGGCATATTTACCTGGCAAGAACTTGGACCCCTGATGCACGTGGAATAGCGTATGACTGGTGCCCACTATCATGAATTGCTTGCTGACTCTGTACACACAGCAATGTTGCACTTTTTCCTGAATGGCAACAGTGTCTTCCAAGATGACAATGCACTGAGTCACAGGTCCAATGTCATGCAGGAATGGTTCAAGGAAAACAGTTCAGACTTCCAGAATATCAACTGGCCCCCAAACTCTCCCAATATATATATCCCATAAAGCACTTGTGGGACACCATGGAATGACATATCAGGCATCTGGATACACCATTCACTTCCATAAGCGCATTGAAGGTTGCATTACATATAGTTTGGTTGGCCATACCTGCCAACTGCTTTTAGCATCTTATTGTACCGATGCCCACATTGGATAGCTGATGTACTGAGGGCAAAAGGAGGACTTACAAATTATTAGGTAGGGGGTCATAATCATAATTCAGTGATCACTCAGTGAAAAAAAAATATATATATATAATTGAAAACAAAGGAGTCTTTTTTTTTTTTTTTTTTTTTTTTTTTGATGAAAAACGTCTTACCTTGCAGGTCCGGTAGGGGGGGGAACTATGTGAAAGTCAATGTTACGATTTTGTGTATATCAGACAAATCTTAATAACTCTAAAACTATAATGCATATCGAAATAAGCAGTAAATGGTTTAAAAGAGCAAGGATGAAAGAATGTCATGCAACATTAGCCTTGAGCACGTAACGTCACACACCGCCACAAGATGGTTTCCAAGTCGGAGTGGAAAATTACTGGTTCGCCGTGCGGCAAAATTAGTATAGCTTGGGAACGTGTATGCGTAGGACGTCGTGTGAGGTGTTGTTTAACAGAGCTCGACGAGTACTATAAAATAAAATGCTCATAGTGAGAATAGTGAAAGAACTTGAAAATATATACAGTAACAAAATGCTTAGCTTGGACAACTTTTCGTTAAAATTTCAAAAATGTCGAAATATCTTCAAAACAAGGAAGGTAAATGCCCATCGTAAATGCTTACAAAGTGAAAGAAGAATAAGTGAGGAATCCAAAAAGGCTCCTATAACAGCAGCAGAATGAATGCAGAGGATGAGGCAGCATCAACAAGTTGAGGCGAGTACCAGTCGCTCAGACGCCGCAATGCCTAACGCCAGTTCACAGGCAATGGATGTCGACAGTGAGATAGAACTGATGGAATGCGATGAAATACGAGCAGATGAAACGTTTGAGAATCGACGAGATTTAGCATTTATAAGCCACTGGAGTCTGGCGACGAAGCACTTTGAACAGTTTTTCATGGCAACCAGTGGCGTAGCCAGAAATTTCTTGGGGGGGGGCATGGATTTGGTTCATTAATGAAAATCTTATATTAACATATATATCACTTTAAATGTGTACTCAATCCGGGGGGGGGGTGTCCGGACCCGAGGATCACCCCCTTGGCTACGCCTATGATGGTAACAAGTTAACAAGTTGGGTTTTGTTTGAGGAGTTTGTGATCACATATGGCTCCAAAATGATTTAAAATGGCCCAATGCAGCTACGTTACAATTCTTACTACAGGAATTTACAGATGAAGACATCCAACAGTTTATGCTGTGCTCAAACTGCTAGACATCAGTAAGAAAGGTGCCAACATTAAGTAAGAGTAACGGCTTCACATATTCACCGAAGCCAACACACTTGCCACCATTGGATCCACTCAGTGAACATCTAATATCTCTGTGACTACCGTTTATGCAGATCAGGCGCCTTCATTATGAGGGCAACTACGGTATTGTGGGCCAAGTGATTAACGTGCTCTGCGATGTGGATGAAGTGGTCAAGCAACTTCCAAGACACCTAGACGACGACCAAGCAATTAATGTTAACTTGAAGAAAAGCATAATCCACAAGTCGGCATACTTGAGCGGTTACGTTAAGAAATCTGTATTGAAAGATTGGTTAGGTTTCTTAGTCAAACAGCCATTGTACAAGTTCTACAACATAACAGTGGATTGGTCTCATGTTGATGGACGTTTCAAATGGCGCAGAACTTGGACTTGAGTAGCTACCCAGTCACTTCACGCTCCGACTACTTGGCACTCACTGAGTCTTGGATGGATAAAGACAAAACCGTTGACATACCCGGCTTCAAACACACAGAATCCAAAGAGTGCGACAGAAACAGTGACGATGACGACCAACAATCCAGTACGAGTCGTGGTACTGGCAAGAAGAAGCATAGTGGACTCTACAGTCTACAGTGGCACGGCAGTCTTCAAGAATCAGAAAACGTGCAGGGGTCGGTTACATGTCAAATTAACCCGGAAATAATAACCCGCGTCAAAATAACCCGGGGCAAAAATAACCTGACGTCAAAATAACCCATAGTTAAAATCTAGAAAAACTCGTTTTTTTTTTCTTTTAATAGCAACGAAAAGCAAAATGAATTTATTTTCCACTTGAGACGTTTGTTTTCCACTTTAGTATTGGACTAAATTCCAAATCCTCAGGAAAAAATATCTTACCAACCCAAGAAGAGAATACCGGTTAAACTAGTTACTTAAGGAACATGGCAAAGTGAGTGAGGGAAGCATTTCTTTGCATTAAATAAGGTGCCAATTTTTAAAGTTCTCAAAATTTAGCGATTAAAATATGACGAAAAGAAAGGAAAATAATTTGAAAATATATAATTTTAACTTTTCTATTAAGCGATTAATTACAAATAACAACGGAGCATTTAATAGAATTAATTTCCAGCTTTTTAATTAAGTGAGTTCCTTTAATGTTGCTGAAGTTTTGATTTGTTCGGCATAAAGGGATTTCTTTATGAGGTGCTACTAACATAATGTTATGGTGTTTTTTTCTTTCTCTCAAATTTATTTAAAGAAGACAGTGCTACAGTTGCATATAATTAAATTTAAAAGATATGATCGCTATCCTTGCACATTTCCTTAAGCCAGTAAATATCCTGTTTAGATTAAATAGATTTGAAAAAAAAAATTATACTTATTTTCTTTAAAATCTTGGTTTACAATAAATAAAATATCCACATGGATGTCAGTTTTTCCTGCGTGTATTGTTGATGCTGTTTTTTTTTTTTTTTTTTTTTTGACATTCCATCTTGGTTGTAAGTTTTCAAATTCAAAACGAATTTGAATTTAAAATTGTTCACAACACTTCTCCCGCAAGTGCTTCAGTTGTATCGACCAAGTATCGACGGTCAACCCGTCCTTCACAGTGACCTCACTACGTAAGGGACCGATACTTCAGCTACGAGGTACATGGGGTGAGCAAACATTTCTGTTTATTAAATTTGCTTGTGCGATGGCGGTCATAATGTCGACAGGGTCATAATGTCGACGGTCACAATGTCTACAGGGTCATAATGTCGACATGGTCCAGAAAATGTTCTCATGGTACTCCCATTTAGACCGTAGACGGTTTTTGGAAGGGGTCGGAGCCCCACACCCAGCATACACAATTTTTGTAAAATCTATGGTTTTCAATTTAGCACCACAAAATTTGGTATACTATCTCATGAAATTCTAACTTAAATTGTAGAGGATTTTTAGAAGGGGGTCGGGGTCAAGTGGCCTCCATACAAAATTTTCGTAAAATCTACAGTTTTTAATTTAGAGCAACCAAATTTGCTATACTAACTCATTGTACTCTAACTTAGACAGTAGACGGCTATTAGAAGGGCTCGGGGCCCGGGATCAAGCTGCCCCCCACACAAAACTTTCGTAAAATCTACAGTTTTGACTTTAGAACCACCAAATTTGGTACACTATCTCATTGTACTCTAACTTAGACAGTAGACGGCTATTGGAAAGGGTCGGGGCCCGGGGTCTAAGGGCCCCCATACAATATTTTTGTAAAATCTACAGTTTTTTAATTTAGAACCACGAAATTTGGTATACTATCTCATGGAACTCTAACTTAGACTGTTTGTGGTTTTTGTAAGAGGTCGGGGCCCGGGGTCAAGGTGCCCCCATACAAAATTTTCGTAAAATCTACAGCTTTGAATTTAGTACCACCAAATTTGGTATACTATCTCATGGTACTCTAACTTAGTCCGTAGATGGCATATTGGAAGGGGTAGGCGCCCGGGCACAGAAGCCCCCATGCAAAATTTGCATAAGATCTACAGTTTTTAATTTCGAACCACCGAATTCAATATACTATCGCATGGTACTCTAACTTAGACTGTAGATGTTTTTTGGAAGAGGTCGGAGCCCAGGGACAAGAAGTGGCCTCCTTACCAAATTTTCATAAAATCTAGAGTTTTCAATTTAGAACAATGAAATTTGGTGTATTATCTCATGGTACGATAACTTAGACGGTTTTTAGAAGGGGTCAGAGCCCCCCCCATACAAAATTTTAGTAAAATCTACATTTCAAAATTGCCTTTATTCTTCAGTAAAATAACATTTCTATGTACATGACAATGGAATTCTGCCAATAAATACAGTTTTCAATTTAGAACCACCAAATCTGGTATACCATCTCATGAAACTCTAACTTAGACTGTAGAGGGTATTTGAAACGAGGCAGAGCCTGGGGTCAAAGAACAGCCCCCCCCCTCCCTTCACACACAAAATTTTTGTAAAATCAACTGTTTTGAATGAAGAACTATCTCACGGTACTCTAACGTAGACGGCTTTTGGAAGGGGTCGGGGCCCGGGGTCATGAGGCCACCACACAAAATTTTTGTAAAATCTACAGTTTTTAATTTAGAACCACTAAATTTAGTATACTATCTCATGGAACTCTAACTTAGACCATATGTGTTTTTTGAAAGGGGTCGGGGCCCGGGGTCAAGGTACCCCATACAAAATTTTCTTAAAATCTAAAGCTTTCAATTTAGAACCACCAAATTTAATATACCATCTCATGGTACTCTGACTTAATCCGTAGAAGGTTTTTGGAAGGTGTCGGGGTCAAGGGGCCCCACACAAAATTTTTGTAAAATCTAAAGTTTTCAATTTAGAACCACGAAATTTGGTATACTATCTCATGAAACTCTAACTTAGACTGCAGACTGTTTTTGGAAGGGGTCGGTACCCGGGAGGCCAGAGCCCCCCTCCATGCAAAGTTTTCATAAAATCTACAGTTTCCAATTTATACCAACCAAATTTGGTATACTGTCTCATGAAATCCTAACTTAGACCTTATGTGGTTTTTGGAAGAGGTCGGGGCCCAGGGCCAAAGGGCCCCCATACAAAAGTTTCATAAAATCTACAGTTTTCAATTTAGAACTACCAAATTTGGTATACTATCTCATGGTACTTTAAATTAGACGGTACATGGTTTTTGGAAGGGGTCGGGGCCCGGGTCAAATACTAAATTTTCGTGAAAATTCCATTTTTTACTTGTTAAGATCTGCAACACAATTCAGCACTCCAATACCCTTATCTACGGTCTAAAGCGCTCTTTGGCCCTTTGAGGCCCTTACGCCATAAACCACCAACTAACCAACCTACGGTCTAAGTTGGAGACCGTAGATAACAATAATGTGCAAAAATATGTGGTTAATGGTGTATTAAAAACACAAATTAAAATAGTTTAGCTTTCACTACCAACGGGCAACTTTTCAGGCAGAAACATAATGTAAAGTAAATAGAGAGTTCCAGATATTTAAAATTCAAAATGGTTAGAAAAAGATGATCAATGCCAATGTCAAGTCGTATGTATGCGACATCACATAGGTACATTGCATTTCTGTGTGGCGGGATTCTCAGAAGCACATGCCAGATGTACGGCAATTCTATAGATGTCTCCTCGAAGGTAAGTATTTCCATTCCTTTTCCTTTCTTTTTTGTTTCGTAAAATTAAATTAACTAAATCAAAACATTTAAAATAAGTTTACTGGAAAATTACAGGCATATCTTTTTCATTAATTAACTTTAACCTGCTGAACTTGGTGATTTCACAAATAGTAATATGTACCTGGCGTATACCTGGTATCCTTGCTAGTACAAATTATAATAATGATTTCATGAAAGAAATACGGGATTACGCCATATAATACAAATTTTGAAGATGACAATCCGATTTTTGGTGTAAATGTGACAAGGATAGTAAGTCAGATAATATCCGAAAACTTGAAAAATTTTTTTTTTTCATTGTCCTGGAGCGGGACTGGAACCCGCGTCTCCCAGAAAACGCCCGGGTATGCTAACCACTACACCACCCAGAACGACCAAGTTTCTGATCAATTTGAATTTAAGCATCACAGGATTCGCTAGTCGAAGCAACCGGCATTCATGTTTAGCGAATCTGGAGGTTAAGAATCTTATCCCGTGTTTGCCCGGAGAAGCAGATAAATCATGAAAGAAATACGGGATTACGCCATATAATAAAATTTTGAAGATGACAACCCAATTTTTGGCGTAAATGTGACAAGGATAGTAAGTCAGATAATATCTGAAACCTTGAAAATTTTCAGATATTATCTGACTTACCACCCTTGTCACATTTACTCCAAAAATCGGATTGTCATCTTCAAAATTTGTATAATAATGATTTCTTTGTGTCCAGTTCAATCTAATATGTCCCTAAGAGCGTTTGGGGCTGTATGAAGAATGCATTTCAACGTGAGTCACTATGGTGGCACAGTGGTCTAAGCCCTGGCTTCTGACCACTCGTCGAGAAGGATCCTGGTTCAAATCCCTATGAGTCATGGACTTTGTGGTTGACTTCTGGCACTGGCTGTCCCCCTTTCCAGGAATCAGTGGCACAAAATTAGGAACGGCAGACTGCTTATAGCCCACTGAATTGATCACGGTGGTCAGTAAACCCTCAACTAAAAAAAAAAAAAAAAAAAGATTGCGACGTGTCCATTGCTATTTGTTATGGAGCTGTATGAAAAGTACGTTTTTGATATCAACGTGTCCACTTCCATGTAGGCTGGCCATAAAATGTTAGGGGACCATACAAGATTGCACTTTTGTTTTCACCTTATCAGCGCTTTGGTATATGGTTGAAGTATACGTATACATAGATGGGCCATTTCAGCACGTAGTTTGGTTTATATAGAAAATAAACATAATGTTACACTTTTACACAATTACAACGCATTAATCCCAAAGGCTATTTCTTGAAATCTTTAATCAGCCGTGCTCATATTGACAACGTTAACACAACATGTCAAGTTATCAATGTTGCAGTTTTACTCTGTCACAAAACCTTAATTACGAGACCTTAGGCCTAACCTTTTTAGGAATTTTTAAGTCAGACGTATTCATAAGGTTTCGATAACATGCCAAGGTTATGGTACAGCGTTTTGATCAGTTTTCAATCAATGGTGCTCATATACATAAAATTTTCATAGAAAGTCAAATTTATTGTGTTGCGCTTTTACTCGAGTACAAAACTATAAACAGCCATTAGGCTTTAGGCACAAGTCTTTTAAGTAATTGTATGACATGGTCATATTGATTATCTGTGATTACAAGTCAGGTAAATAATGTTATGCTTATTAAAGATTTTTAAAAAAGGATAGAGGCTAATAATTATTGTTTGAAGCCTAAGTAAAAGCTCATTATTAACTTGACTTGTCATGCAATCCTTATGAATATGACATTTATTTTATTTTGTACATTTTACATAGTGTGTGCATTTCTTTTTTATGATTTGGCATTTGTTTTATTTTGTGTTGTGCTTGTTACATAACGTTTCGCATTTTTGTTATACTTGTGACTTGTGATTGCATTTTAAATTTTTATTTGTTTCACCTTTTAGATTACGTTTTGACATTTTATGTTTTTGACATGCTATTTTGAAAATTTTGTCTTTTTAAATTTTGCTTTGTGTTTTACATTCTTGCATCTTCGGCAGAATTACATTCTTGAAAAATTTACATACAAGTTAGTAAAAGGTATAATTCAATTAGTGAAAAATATCAGCACATTTTAGGAAAGAGTAGAAGTATAAGAAATTCTTCTTAAAAAGTCTAGCACATTAACATTGTCTCTGTGCACCAAAGAAGTTCGAATTCCCTTTTATCTTGCCAGCGTTTCTCTTCTTGGTGGATTTGTTGGAATCTGTTATATCACTCTTTCGATTTTAGCCGTAGTTGTTCTCTGCTGTTTCGCAATTTCAGTGATTATTTTATACAGTCCCAGTTTTTTCTCTCCCAGAATTGTATTCCAGCATCTGTCTCATCCTTCAAGTTTGTTTTGTATTCTGGGAAAGCCAAGTAAATTGTTTTCACTTACTGACCGAATTGTTGGTGGGAAAAGCGGAGGGCTTCTGCTCAGATTGTTTCTTCCGCTTCCACGAAATTTCCCAAGAACATAATTTTCTTCAAACCACTGAACTACAGAATCTGTATATTCTAGTAAAATTGATTTCACTTCTTCAAAAGCAGCTGGAATTTCATCAGATGAAAGAAATGCAAGTGCTTGCTGACTTTGAGAGTAAACTCACTGTTTTCCCCATATTACGAGGCTATGCCAGAGGATGGATATTCCTCCGCACATTTTTTCCGAGATGAAACCAACAACATTTTTGTGTCCTTCAAAAATTCCTTTTTGGCAGCATTATAATGATAGCTATTTCAAAATCTATCATTATACGTATTGTGGTGCAAGCTGAATATCATAATCTGATGCACAGTCATGTAAATCCTGCAAAAATCTTGTATAATATAATATTCTTCATTCTTGTTGGAAGGTAACCCATAAACTAGTGGGACAAATCTTTGCCTCTCTGGATTCGTTCCAAACATAGCATGAATGGTATATAATTGCCTAAATAGGGTTGGACAAGTTTAAAAAATCCAGAGGGGTGCTTCTTTAAGCTTTCGTAAATTATTTTCTGTTAAAAATAAAATAATTATTTAATCTCCAAATGCGCTGTCTCTGCCAAGAAATTTTGCACCATCTCTTTCCTGTAAATCTGTTGGGGCATCGATCCCTTTTAAAGTCGTAGGCTCCGCAGGCATGTCTTCTCTTTGTATTTGTTTTACAACTTGCCTTAGTGCTTTCAATATTAGGCATGTTACCCTGCATTTACTGTAGCCATTGAAGTTGTCACGGTTTGAATAATTTGTGCAGGGGCTTCGTCCATATTTCTCGCTTGTTCTTTTACTTGCGCTCTTGCAACAGCAACATCATGTTTCTTTGGTCTTGAAGCATGATCATGTGGTTTCTCATTGCGCCTCCAGTGTTCATCTCCAATAAAAATCGTCCTAGCAAAAGCCAGTACAGTTTCCATAATTTCTTTCAATACAGTGCCAATGCCATAAATCACCTCACACTCTGTTATGGCAAAATAAATACCCTTTCCATTTCAGCAAATCATTTCCTTGTTGTGAGTTAACTATGTTGCATACTTCACCTACATAATGCCTTCGGAAAACAGTGCTTTCTCTTTCCAAAATATTTAGAATGACATATCGACATATCCACTATTATCACTTGACAATGCACAACAAAGGTTTCAACAAACAAGTTCTCTGTTCGCCAGTCAACTACGAACTGATGAGCAACCATTCAATAAAACACTCAGAATACAGACGATCATGTGAGACCTGTTCCTCCAGTTAGGGTTTAGGCGAAGTTCAAGATTTTGGTACCTGCAGTCACAAGAAGAGTTTAAGTTTAGGGATCGGCATCTTATCTTTTGTTTTTCCAAAACACAGAGGTACATGTATTTTACAGCAGGGACGCTCCAAGCGAAGGATCAACGGATGTCAAGCATGCGGGCGCCAAGTACCAGGGGCGGACTGGGCCGCTGTACTCTGGGACCGGTAGGCGCCATGCTAACTCTAAAAAATAAATTCAAATTGTTTTCTGTGCTGCACCATGCGTATGAAAGAAAACTGTTATACTGAAAAGATAATTTGTTTATCCCGTGACGTATTAAAAAGAAGAACTACGTCCCTACGTGCCGAATGGTCTGTAAGCCAAACACAGTTTTTCGTACACCTTCCCCCAGACTTTCTAAGTTCAGATCCGTCTCGCTTGACTTATTTCCTGTACCGCACCTCGCTTTCGCTAATTGTTGTTAATTGCCGTGAAACAGGTGTTTTACCTTGGGGCGTATTCCCATGTGTCCTGAAAACTATACTGAAAGCGGTGAACCCCAGAGGAAAGGTATCCCATCAAAAGCAACAGAAATCCAAAGCCAGAGCAGAACTTTGTTCGTTGGCATTACCATCCAAGCAATTTACGCGAAGTAGGAAGTGTGTTTTTTTACTACGACATCAGGAGCTTGTCACGGATTCTCAGGCAATTATGATACAGATGTGTCCTCGGGACTTCTCTTTTAAGACGTCCAAAGGCCGGCACTAGGGAATGAGGAGGGATACAGTGTGGTTATTCTTTTTTGTTGGAGTTAGAAATTCCTAAGCTCATTCTTCCTCAAAACTTTGCCTGGTTATACTGTCTGATGCCTCAACCATTGCCCATATTTTGTCGTTTTTGTTTTCATTTTTTTCAGTTAACAGCAGGGAAATGTCTGAACTGTGCTGTTTTAGTTGGAAATATTGTTTAACTTCAGCAACAGGGCTTCATATATAATTGCAAAATCCTTCGATACAATAGACATATCTTACATAAAGAATTTACATGAGAAAATAGAGTAATAATAAGGAAAATATTCTAAAACCAAGAAATAAAATTGTGGAGCTGAAAAAGCTAGGTAGAGGAAACAAAAGGCTCTGAGAAAAAGTTAATATTTAAAGAAACCTGGGGATGTTTAAGGAGTAAGTGGTATGAATCAATACAAAAACATGTGCTGTATTTAAAAAAAATGTAAGCAAGTAGGCATCGTGAGTGTTAACAGTTTCCCCTTTTCATCCTGTGGAAATTACAACCACCACAGAAAATAAAATAACCAAAACATAACAAAAATACCCATACAAAGTAAAATGCCCAAAACATAAAAACAAGTAACCACACAAAATGAAATGCCCAAAACATTGGCAAGAAATTCTGTTAAAAGCACAATGAAGATAAAAAAATAGGTAAAATGCAAGTTTTCAGAACTTAATACAAGTGTCAAAACTGAAATAAAAAGAAAAAAGAAATATTCCAAATTTCATTGTTACTTTAGATATTTTGACCTGTCGACATTTCATAAATTGCACTTGCACTCGGTCAAAAAATATTACTTACAAGGACTCTTTAGTAACTTTTAATCGCTGTGCTTGTATTTATAAGGTTTGCATATAAATCAAGTTAATAATGTTGCGTTTTCACTTAGGCACCAAATATTACTTATCGGCCGCTAGGCCTAAGCCTTTCCTTTTTAAAATTTTTAATAAGCGTAACACTCTTAAATTGATTTCTCACGAAAAGCTAATATGATCACGGCATTATAAAATTACTAAAAATGCATATGCCTAGGCCTCGGGTGTATCTATCAATGTCCTGTGCTCGAGTAAAATTTCAACAGAATTAATTTGATTTTCTTTGAAAACTATATAAATATCAGCTTGGAGGACTGAAAACTATCAAAAAGCCCTAAGCCTAGGCCTGCTTAATAGTTTCAACCTCAGTAAAGTGCATTGCTAAAATCTTGGAGTTCTATGCAAACCTTATGAAAATTAGCACCGGCGGACTGAAAATTGCTAATAAGGCCCAGGCCTAGGGCTTTATAATTATTGTTTTGTACCTGACTAGAAATGTAACATTATCTTTAGTTCCTACTAGCAGGAATACCCGGTATTTCACGGGTAAATATTACTATTTGTAGAATCACCAAGTTCAGCGGATGAAAGTTAATGAATGAAAAAATATTTCTGTAAATTTCCAGTAAACTTATTTACATTTTTTGATTTAGTTAATTTAATTATACGAAACAAAAAATAATTTACATTATTTACATTATATTGTTTTTCTGCCCGATAAGGTACCCGTTGGTAGTGAAAGCTAATGTTTATTAATTTGTGTTTTTAATACACCATTAACCGGATATTTTTACAATTTATTGTTATCTACGGAATCTAACTTAGACCGTAGGTGGGGTATTGAAGTGCTGAATTGGGTTGCAGTTCGTAAGAGTAAGAAATGTAATTTTTGGATTCATTTTCACCCCGGCACCCGACCCTTTCCTTCTGCGCTCTAAGTTAGAATACATTGAGGTAGTATACCAAAATTTGGTCGTTCTAAATTGGAAACTATAGATTTTACGAAAATGTGTATGGGGCCCCATAGACCCCGGGCACCGACCCCTTCCAAAAACATCTACTGTCTAAGTTAAGAGTACTATGTGATAGTATACCAAATTTGGTGGTTCTAAATTGAAAACGATAGATTTTAGGAAAATTTTGTGTGAGGACCCTTTGACCCCTGGGCGCTGACCGCTTCAAAAAACAATCTACCCTCTATATTAGAGTACCATTTAAATAGTATACCAAATTTGGAGGTTCTAAGTTAAAACTGTAGATTTTACGAAAATTTTGCATGGGGGCCCCCTGGACATCTGGCACGTGTTCCAAAAACCATCCACCTTCTAAGTCAGAAACCATCTACCATGAGGTAGTATACCAAATTTGGTAGTTCTAAATTGGGAACTGTAGATTTTACGAAAATTTTGTATTGGGGCCCTTGACCCCGACCTGTTCCCAAAACTATCTACCATCTAAGTTATAGTACCATGAGATTGTATACCAAATTTGGTGGTTCTATATTGAAAACTGCAGATTTTACGAAAATTTTGTAAGGGGGTACTTGTTCCAAAATCCATCTACTGTCTAAGTTATAGTACCATTAGATTGTATAACAAATTTGGTGGCTCTAAATTGAAAACTGTACATTTTACAAAATTTTGTATAGGGGCCCCTTGACCCCGGGCCCCTATTTGTTTGAAAGTCCATCTACAGTCTAAGTTACAGTTTCTTGAGAGAGTATACCAAATTTGGTGGTTCTAAATTGAAAACTGTAGATTTTACGAAAATTTTGTATCGGAGACCCCTTGACCCCGGGCCCCGACCGGTTCCAAAAACCATCTACCGTCTAAGTTAGAGTACCATGAGATGTATACCAAATTTGGGGGTTCTAAATTGAAAACTGTAGATTTTACGAAAATGTTGTATGGGGGCCCCTGTTTGTTCCAAAATCCACTACCATCTAAGTTAGAGCATCATGAGATAGTATACCAAATTTGGTGATTCTAAATTGAAAACTGTAGATTTTACAAAAATTTCGTATGATGGGGGGGGGGGGGCTTGACCTCGACCCATTCCAATAACTACCTACCGTCTAAGTTATAGTACCATGAGATTGTACACCAAATTTGGTGGTAATAAATTGAAAACTGTAGATTTTGCGAAAATTTTGTATGGGGCCCCCTTGACCCCAGGCCCCTACTTGTTTCAAAATCCCTCTACAGTCTAAGTTAGAGTTTCATTAGAGAGTATACCAAATTTGGTGGTTCTAAATTGAAAACTGTGGATTTTACGAAAATTTTGTAAGGGGGAGGCTTGATCCCGACCCGTTCCAAAACTATCTACTGTCTAAGTTATAGTACCATGAGATTGTATACCAAATTTGGTGGTTCTAAATTGAAAACTGTAGATTTTACGAAAATGTTGCGTATGGGACCCCTTGACCCCGGCCCCAACCGGTTCCCAAAACCATCTACCGTCTAAGTTAGAGTATTATTAGATGTATATTAAATTTGGAGGTTCTAAATTGAAAACTGTGGATTTTACGAAAATTTTTCATGGGGGGCCCCCATGACCCTGGGCCTCTACTTGTTCCAAAATCCATCTACCGTCTAAGTTAGAGCATCATGAGATGGTATACCAAATTTGGTGGTTCTAAATTGAAAATTGTAGATTTTACGAAAATTTTGTAAGGGGGAGGGGCTTGACCCCGACCGTTCCAAAAACTATCTACCGTCTAAGTTATAGTACCATGAGATTGTATACCAAATTTGGTGGTTCTAAATTGAAAACTGTAGATTTTACGAAAATGTTGTAGGGGGGGGCTTGACCCCGACCCGTTCCAAAAACTATCTGCCGTCTAAGTTATAGTACCATGAGATGTATATTAAATTTGGAGGTTCGAAATTGAAAACTGTAGGTTTTACGAAAATTTTGTATGGGGCACCCTTGACCCCGGGCCCTTACTTGTTCCAAAATCCATCTACCGTCTAAGTTAGAGCATCATGAGATGGTATACCAAATTTGGTGGTTCTAAATTGAAAATTTTGTATGCCCCCCCCTTGACCCCAACTTGTTCCAAAATCCATCTACCGTCTAAGTTAGAGTACCATTAGGTAGTATACCAAATTTATTAGTTCTAAATTGGAAAATGTAGATTTTACGAAAATTTTGTATGGGGGCACCTTTGACCCCGGGCCCCGACCCGTTCCCAAAACCATCTACCGTCTAAGTTAGAGTACCATGATATTGTTTACCAAATTTGTTGATTCTAAATTGAAAACTGTAGATTTTACGAAAATTTTGCGGGGGGGGGGGGCATGTAAAAATTTTAAGACCCCTTGACCGTTCCAAAACTATCTTTTAAGACCCCGACCGGTTCGAAAAACTATCTACCGTTTTAGTTATAGTACCATGAGATTGTATACCAAATTTGGTGGTTCTAAATTGAAAACTGTAGATTTTACGAAAATTTTGCAGGGGGGGGGCAGGTAAAAAATTTAAGACCCCGACCGTTCCAAAACTATCTTTTAAGACCCCGACCGGTTCCAAAAACCATCTGCCGTCTAAGTTACAGTACCATGAGATTGTATACCAAATTTGGTGGTTCTAAATTGAAAACTGTAGATTTTACAGAAATTTTGTATGGGGGCCCCTTGACTCCGGGCCCCTATTTGTTCCAAAATCCACTACTGTCTAAGTTAGAGCATCATGAAATAGTTAGTATACCAAATTTGGTGGTTCTAAATTGAAAACTGTAGATTTTACGAAAATTTTGTGTGTGTGTGTGGGGGGGGGGGCTTGACCCCAACCCGTTCCAAAAACTATCTATTGTCTAAGTTATAGCACCATGAGATTGTATACCAAATTTGTTGGTTCTAAATTGAAAACTGTAGATTTTACGAAAATTTTGTATGGGGGGCCCCTTGACGCTACCCGTTTTTAAAACCATCTACAGTCTAAGTTAACGTACCATTAAATTGTATACCAAATTTAGTGGTTCTAAATTGAAAACTAGATTTTACGAAAAATTTGTATGGGGGGACCCTTGACCCCGGACGCCGACTCCTTCCAAAGAGCATCTATGGACTAAGTTAGTTTCATGAGATACACATATCAAATTTGGTGGTTTTAAGTTGAAAACTGTAGATTTTACGAAAATTTTGTAGGGGGGGGGGGGGCTTGACCCCGAACCATTCCCAAAACTATCTATCATCTAAGTTTGAGTACCATAAGATAGTATATGATGCTGGTTATTAAGTCGTGGGTTATTACGACGCGGGTTATTATGACGTACAATAATTGTGACCTGGGGTTATTGTGTCGCAGGGTTATTTTGCAACGGGTTTTTTTTCACGCAGGGTTATTGTGACGTTGGGTTATTTTTGTAACGGGTTATTTTAACGCGGGGTTATTGTGACGCCGGGTTGTTTTGACTGGGTTATTACGACACGAGTTATTTTGACGGTACACCGCAGGGGTCATGTCGCTAGACCCGTTCCATGACTGCCAATACCCAAGTATTCTGGATTCAATTGTCTACAGGATATTCATGTCAGCGAAGGCGTACTAGTGGAAGTTGAGATACCCAACCAATTCAAATTCGTTCTAGTGTCAGTTTATATTCATCCACAGACACCACTCAACTACATCGAGATGTTTCTCTTTTAACTAATGCTTTACTACACACAGCATGTCAGAACAATAGTTAACAACTGGCACTGCGATCCCAACATAACGCTTCTGCTCACTCACTGGTGATTGTAACATTGAGGCATCGAACGATTGTCTGAAACAGTTTCTGAACAAGTTAAGATTAGTGTTGGCCACGGATCCAACTGACTTCACAACTTTTAAGAATACCACGATAGACTTAACATTCTCTAGAGTTATGAGTGTAGCATGTAAGTCTTACATATTGTACTACTCGTACCATTGTCCTGCCTCCAACAAAATTTTACAAATTAGTCACCATTGAGAGAAATAAATAAAATAAAAGACATACAAGTTCGTTGCACTCATTTCTTTCTTACCAACCCTACAAACACCCCGCCCTGAAAACACCATTTAAGTAAGACGTTTTTCGCCAAAAACCTCAGCGGTAGTGACCCCGACACTACCTACCACAAATTTTTTTCTGCAACAGGATTTGTATAAGACATCTAAAAAGGACCCTTCAGCTAAACGAGCATGTTTCATGAATACATACATAACTGTTGGCCAGTTTCACAATGGGGAGGCTAGCCATATTAAGTGCTCTCATACAGCACCCACTGTGAAAAAAATAACCAACTGCTTTGAAGTTTGACTGAAAATGTGAACATATTTTAAATGGATAAATAAAAAAAAATAGAATAAATGGATATTTGATTTGCTTTAATGAGGTCACAACAACCACAGAACTCTTCAAGAATTTTTCACTTTAGTTTCTTTAACAAACAAATGCTAAGAGACTTTGGAATGTGGATCACAATTACAAGCAGCTTATTCCTACACAAAGAAATCTTAACCATATTCACTGAAGTCAACAATGAAAATATACAGAAAAGCTGCAAACTCAAATACAATGACTAAAATATAATCCTCCTTCAGTAAAACAATGCTTCTTTCAGAAAAAAAAAAAGCTGTGATAACTATTGGACAGTTACATACATAATATGAAGACCTAAAATAAAAATTTGCTATGGAAATTTTTACAAGGCTTTGAAAATTCAATAAAATCATAAAGAACCTATCAAAAAGCCAATTTGAAGAAATCACATTTTTTTCAGGTTACTTTGTTACTAACATAAAACACACACGAACAAAAAATTCAAACAATACAAAATTTCAATGCTTACTTCATTAAATATATGTTCTCTCATTCGATGGTACTCTTCTTCCATTTCTGCAGGATCATCCTCTTCATTTTTGGGGTCATACATTTTTCTAACCTGAGACAAAAACATACATTGCCATCATTCTTTACAAAAATTCAGCTTCCATAAGTAAACTCAGAATGTTTTTTCTACACATTAAAGAAGGTATCCTTATATATAAAACGCTAAGTTGTGACGATGTGGATTACTTTTTAAGTCGTCATAGCAACAACTGAAAAACAAGTGTTTGTGACAGCTTTTCGTGCAGGTGACTTCATCACGTACACGCACACAGATCATGCGTATATCACTTTTGTTGTCATAGCAACAAAGAACACAGCTGCTGGTGTGACGTAATCTCATCCAAATCATTCTCACATGACGTCAGAGATGTGTTACGTCACATGGTCAACTGACATTCCATTGCAACATGGACCAACGTCTTTACTAAGTGTTGTTAACCACTGTAAAAAGCCACAGTCAAGGGTTACACAAATGCAGTACTATCAACATCGTCTTTCGATCCGTGATGAATTTAATACATTATTAAGCGCAGGAAAGCTGCAATACATTGTTGATGCGTATGCAAAAATGGAAGCTAATACACTGAATTACATACGACAAAATCAGTGTCAGTTAAGTGTTGAAAAGTATAAAGGTCTGATGGACCAAATTCAAAATGCTGGAGATCACGAGTTTCTTCCTGGAAAAGTTCTTATTTTGCCAATGGACGATATAACGAAAAGGCATGTTTTTGGAGTTCCAGGGGCCAAACTTCATGTAATCGAATTCCAAAAGAGAGGGCTTCCCCATGCGCATATGCTTTTGATTTTGAAAGAAGAGGACAAACCAACATTGCCTGAGAAAATTGACCTAATTGTATCAGCAGAACTTCCAGACAAAGAGAATTTACCAGTTTTACATGCAATTGTTGCAAAACACATGGTTTGTGGCCCGTATGGTGAAATAACCACAATTCACCCTGTATAGAAGATGGCAAATGTACCAAGCAATTTCTGAAATCTTTCCAAAATGAAACAGTAGCTAACAAAGGTGGGTATCCTTCATATCGCCGTAGAAAGAATGGTGCAACCACAACTGTATGTGGTAAAATTATTGATAATAGCTGGATTGTCCCTTATAATCCATATCTTTTGTTAAAGTACAATTGCCACATTAATATCGAGGTGTGCGCTACTGTGAAAAGTGTGAAATACCTTTTCAAGTACGTATACAAAAGTCACGACTATGAAAATGTGCATATAACAGAGCACAAACACCAAATACGATGAAGTAAAAAGTCATGTTGATTTCCTGACACGTTAGTGCACCTGAGGCAATGTGGTGAACACTTGGTTATGATATGCATCAGCAATCTTATACAATAATTAGATTACCTGTTCTCCTTCCTGAAGAACAGAACATTACCTTTAATCCGGAGCGTTTAAACAATGATCTAAATGCAGTTCATAATGCTCAAAGAGATACAATGCTGGCAGCATGGTTCAAACTAAATGAGGGCAATGAAGATGCACGGTCCATTACATATAGCAAAATGTCAAGACATTATGTGTTCAATCAAAAAGAAAGACAATGGGTCCAACAAAAACATGGTGAAGATAATGTGATTGGAAGTATGTATTCAGTCAACCTTGGCTCTGATCCAGAAAGATATTGTTTGAGACTACCGCCACTTCATGTGTACTGCTACTTCATGTGTCTGGAGCGAAAAGCTTTACAGATCTAAGAACAGTCAATTGAATTCCATATGATACCTTCCAAGAAGCTGCATTGCAGAAGGGTTTAATTAAGAATGATGAAATATGGGAGAAAACCTTAGATGAAGCATCAGTTTACAACATGCCTCGACAACTACAAGATTTATTTGCATACATTCTTATCTTTGTTTCACCACCCAAAGCACAAGAATTGTTTGAAAAATATAAATCCCATCTTTGGGAAGATTTTGCACACAGACATAACAGTGGACATACTGAGGATTGTGAACATTGCTTGAATTTGACCCTTCAAGAGATTAACGACACTCTCAAAGCTAACAACAGCTCCTGCGATAAATATAATCTTCCAATTCCATCAAGTAACATTCCTCAAAATCTAGATGTTTATTTCGACAGTGCTGCAAAACGACAAAAAGCTACAGAAATGGCAAGTAATTTAAATGCAGAGCAAAAAGCAGTGTACGGCAGTGTTATGTCAGCAACTGCTAATGATGATCTTCCTCATAGATGTTTTTTCTCCTTGACGGCCCGGGGGACGCAGCAAAAACTTATTTGTATAAAACCCTCCTCAGCACTATCCAGGGAGAAGGAAACATAGCTTTGCATTTTTGCATCCACAGGAATCACTGCTAATCTGTTAGAAGGTGGCAAAACATATTTTGACCAATTTAAGTTAGTGCCACCTTTAAATGAAATGTCTACGTCAAATATAAAGATTAATTCCACTGACGCTGAAATCATTTGATCTGCGAAAGCTATCATTTGGGATAAAGCTACAATGGCCCCCTGTACTGCTTTACTTGCAGTCTACCGAATGAGAAATAAGAAACTTTTTGTTGGCAAAGTTATTTTACTTGGACGAGACTTTAGACTAACCCTCCCTGTTGTCAAACATGGTGACAGAACCAAAATACTCGAAGCTAGCATTAAATTCAACCAATTATGGGAGAAGTTTGAGATTTTAAGACTCAAAAGTAATGTTTGATCTGTTGATTCATCATTCAGTGAATGGCTTTCATGACTTGGTGATGGTGCATGACGATTATGGGCAAAACACGTAACAATATTAACAAAGAAAGGTAACTTGATCACGCTAGTTACGTTAACTGAAAACTTTTACAAAAAGTTCATAAGTTGGAAGCTTTCGACCTTATCTTAGGTCTTCATCACGCCAATCCGTGATGAAGACCTAAGATAAGGTCGAAAGCTTCCAACTTACGAACTTTTTGTAAAAGTTTTCAGTTAACGTAACTAGCGTGATCAAGTTACCTTTCTTTGGTGATGGTGCCCATGAAACAGCTGAGGGCCTACCAGAGGAAATGATAGAAATACCTACACATATTTTATATGATGGTGATATAGCCCCCCCCCCCCCCCAAAAAAAAATTGGTGAGAACTTCAAAATTTCTGATTTTAAAACATTGGCCAAGAAAGCCATTCTGTGTACCAAAAACTCTGATATTGGCAAATTAAATGAGAATGTTCATGATCTCTTAGAGGGAACAGCAAGCACATACTTAAGCTCTGATTCAATTGATGCCCACGACGAAGAAAATATTGAACAGTATTATCCTATAGAGTTTTTAAATGAGCAAACTCCATCAGGAATGCCACTTAACACACTGAAGTTGAAGATTGGAGCTATTATCATGCTCCTGAGAAACCTCAATACACAACGAGGTTTATGCAATGGAACACAACATACGCAATGGAATTAAAAAACTAAAACCCAATTTGATCATTGCAGAAGTACTCACAGGCTCAGCATGTGGTAAAACTGTTTTTATTCTGCGAATTGACCTCGCACCTACTGATATAGACTTCCAATTTACATTAAGACGATGACAATTTCCTGTAAAACTCACCTTTGCTATGACCATTAATAAGTCTCAAGGTCAAACACTAGAGAAAGTAGGTACAATGTATCTACCTTCCTGAACCAGTGTTTAGCCATGGACAACTTTATGTTGCATTGTCAAGAGTTCGACGGTTTGATGTCACAGTTAAAGTAGTCCATGGGCCAGAACAAGGAAAACGAACAATATATCTGGAAAATATTTACAAAAAATATCATGTACAGAGATATTTTCCAACGTCATTAATAAACGGTTGAATAGCAATAAGTGATTTCTAGAACCCATTGTATTCTTATCTCAACGGGCTTTACAGCTAGTATTGTAATAAATCATCACATATCTGATACATTAAAATAAAATAATGATATTCACTTGAATTAGGAGGAGATCCACTTGCTTAATTTTGGGGGAAATGGCTGCCATTTAAGCTTATCATGCAGTGAAGCAGATAGCTCCTTATTTTATCAGAGGTACAAGAGATAGGAACTGCCCAATTAAAGTTATGGCACATCTTATGGCCTTTGTTTCGCACTAGTACAATTTACAAATAAAGATGTGTACCAGATGCATAATTGCCCATGTGAATAAGCACTCTCCTCTCCACTTTGGAACCAGGGTGGGAAACAAAAAATCATCTACCAGCATAAACTTAACAGCAATGAGAACAGTGAAGGAATAGTCTATATCATAAAACAATCATGATTGACAGACTGAAGAAATTATAATGTAAATATCATGTGATAGGTGGAGCAGCAACAATGCAAAATAAGCAGGAAAAGAAATCAAATTAATTTTAAAATGTGCAAAGTTCAAATTAAATATGGTCTGTATTAGTGAGACCAAGAAATACATGCAGGAGAATTATAATTTTCATAAGGGATGTGGCAAGATTTTGTTCTGGTGTCACGTAGGGTCAGTAAGCAAGTGGTAGGGCCTGTTTCTGATAATATGGTGGCTACCATGTTGGTTAGCTGGGAATCTGCATATGAATAAACTTTGTAGTATGTTTTTTAAACTAGATAGTATGAATTTAAAAGTTCTGAAAGTCTATAGGCCAGACTCTGGTTTAAATCATGTGAATTCCATTTATTTTGAGGATTTGGACATTAAGGCTAGCTAGCCATTAGATTGTCTTTGAGCAGCTTACTAAGGAATAATGCCTATTGTTGCAGTGGCATAAAAAAAGGAAAGAAAGAGAAGAGAAGAAAACCCAAGGTCTACAATTGTGATTACAAAAATCTGAATGAATTATCCTTTGTATGTTATAAAAAAAATGTAAGGAATTAAGTGATAACAGAAACCATAAAAGAATGGTAACAAAGGTGCTACAACACAAAGTGCAAACATGCAAGCAAATAGAACAAAAATCCCATAGAATCAAACACAAGAAATGCCCTTTCGAAAAGCCATTGCTATCACACACACACACAGCAGGGTGCCCACTCTTTTACAGGGAAAAAATTCAAGAACATTCAAGGACTTTCAAGGACCTTCAGGATAAAAAATTCAAGGATGAATCTTTCAATGTCCTAAACTGCGCGATGAATGAATATATATATATATATATATATATAGGGATGTAAGGTCAGGTGATGCGTAACATCACAGCCTCTCCTTGACAAATGTCAACCCCGCCTTCTCGTGGTGCATCCTGTTCCCACTAAAGGGGCTCTGACGACCGCAAATAGCGCTATAACTATACCATCGGGATCAGAGGAAATGCTATCCCACACTCACCAACCCGCTTGGCCAGCGTGGTGAGTTATGGCCAAACACCTCCAAAATGACTCTACAACTTAAATCTTGGCCCTCAGTCTCCGGCAGCTGGAATGTACCTGGCCAAGGCAGCGGCCAGTGCGACATGAAGGCAGAGGGTGCTAAGAATCTCGGAGGACCGGACTAGGCTGCCATTTGATGCTGACCTTGGCTACCTACAACGGACGCTCCCTATCTTCTGATTCAAGGCTTCTTGAATTGGAAGAGGAACTACAAAGGATCAAGTGGGACATCGTCGGGCTAAGTGAGGTAAGGAGAAAAGGAGAAGATCTCATTGAACTGAAAAGTGGACATCTCTTCTATTATCGTGGGACAGATACTGGCAGAACTAGTGGTGTTGGATTTATAATAAACAAGAAACTGAAGGATAAAGTGGTAGAAGTTGAAAGTTCCTCTGACAGAGCTGCACGACTCGTTATCCAACTATCGAGAAGATACCAGGCTCAGATTATTCAAACTTATGCACCCACCACAAGTCATCCTGAAGAAGAAATTGAAGAATTTTATGAGGAAATTCGTGATCTAAATAATAAAGGCAAGCAGCACTTGAAGATAATTATGGAGATTTCAATGCAAAAATAGGGCACCGGCAACAGAATGAAACTTCAGTAGGTAAATTCGGTCACGGCAACAGAAACCAGCGTGGAAATACTCTCGTTGAGTTTGCAGAGGCAGAAGGATTTTTCATCTTGAATTCCTTTTTCAAGAAAAAGCCACACAGGAAATGGACATGGAGACATCCAATTGGGACGACAAGTGAAATTGATTTTATTATGTGTAACAAAAAATTCGTCATCGAAGACTGCAGTGTGCTGAACAAGTTCAACACAGGTAGTGACCATAGATTGGTGAGATGTAAGATGCACCTCAACACTAAACTCGAACGTGGCAAGCTCATAAGACAAACAAAATGTATTGACATAACCAACCTTAAAAAACACCATAATACTTTCAAGTTGGAACTGAAGAACAGATTCTCTGCTTTAGAAGGCCTAACATCGGAAGAAGTGGATATTTCGGAAGTTAACAGAAAAGTAACCAAAGCTCTTATGGAAACAGCAACAAAATTAGCTGGGTCTAAGAACAAGTTGCATGTAAACAAATTATCAGGAAAACCAAAATGTTGATGCAAAAAAGAAGAGAGATGAGGACAACTAAAGAAGATGTGACTTCCAAAGTGGAATATATAGAGCTATGCAAGACAGCACGAAAAAGTATCACTGAAGACGTAAGGAAATTCAACTGTGAGCTAGTGAGGAAAGCAATTGAAAACAACCAAAGCCTAAAGATAGCAAAGGGACATCTCAGTAAGGGAAGAAAACAGATTATGGCTCTGAGAAAAGAAGATGGTTCTATAACAAGAAATAGAGGCGAAATTTTGACAAGAGTGAAAGATTTCTTCTCCAAATTATATGAAAGGGATGATACATGTACTCCAGACATCGTAAAAGGTACCAGAGTTCTTCCAGTCCTCCCAGCAGAAGTTGCTAATGCAATCAAGAACATGAAGCGGGGGAAAGCTCCAGGAGAAGATGGAATTACTATAGACATCATACAAGAAGCAAGTGGAGAAATTGAAACAGTACTCGCCCAAATTTTCACTCGATGCCTTAATGAAGGGAAGATTCCTGAGGATTGGAACAATGCTACAATGATCCTGCTACATAAAAAAGGTGACATTGAGGATCTCAGGAACTACAGACCTATCAGCCTCCTATCAGTGGTTTATAAAATCTTCACTAAAGTTCTTTCACACCGCTTGAAGGTAACACTGGACATGGCTCAACCGAGAGAACAAGCTGGATTCAGGAGTGGCTACAGCACAATAGATCATATCCACGTACTGAGAGAACTAATTGAAAGAGCGAGGGAATATGAACTTCCATTGTGCATGGCTTTTATCGATTATGAAAAAAGCCTTGATTCGGTGAAACCATCAGCAGTTACCACGGCTCTGAAATCCTGCGGTATTGAAGATGCATACATTAATATTATTAATAACATCTATGAAAATGCAAGTGCAAAGATTCGGCTGTTTGAAAATAAAACACACATAAAAATTGGAAAGGGAGTGAGACAAGGTGACACCATATCTCCGAAGCTCTTTAATGCCACATTGGAAAATGTCTTTCAATCACTGAACTGGGAAAACAAAGGGATAAAGATTAATGGAGATTATCTAACCCACCTTCGTTTTGCTGATGACGTAGTCATTTTTGCAACTACCCCATCAGAGCTGCAGAGTATGATCCAGGAACTTGCTGACAAGAGTAAAGAAGTGGGATTAAAAATGAACTTTCAGAAGACAAAAGTGATGTTCAATGCTTTTACAAGAAATGAAGATTTATCGATTGATGGAGAAAAGCTGGAGATAACAGACACGTACGCTTATCTTGGACAGCAGATATCAAGTGATGGTCACATTGGTGAAGAAATTAATCGGTGTACAAAACTTGCCTGGAGAGCTTTTGGAAGAAACAGCATAATTTTCAAGAGCAATATGCCATTATGTCTTAAAAGAAAAGTGTTTGATCAATGCATCCTTCCAGTGCTTACGTATGGTGCAGAGACGTAGACCTTAGCTAAAGGAGACATACAAAGGCTGCAGACAACTCAAAGTGGCATGGAGAGGTGCATGCTTGGTGTAACCAGGAGAGATAAGAAGAGGAACACGTGGATCCGAAAAATGACAAGAGTGGAAGACATCATGATCAGAGTTAAATCCCTGAAATGGCAATGGGCTGGACATACTGCCAGAAGAACAGACCATCGATGGACAGCCGAAATTTTAGATTGGATTCCAAGGGACAGGAAAAGACCCAGAAGAAGACCACATGGAAGATGGGTGGATGAAATT
This sequence comes from Macrothele yani, assembly GCA_039090855.1. Classification (NCBI taxonomy): domain Eukaryota; kingdom Metazoa; phylum Arthropoda; class Arachnida; order Araneae; family Macrothelidae; genus Macrothele; species Macrothele yani. The sequence goes on along the minus strand of CM077004.1, from coordinate 121,142,330 downwards.
CGAAAGTATGCGGGAGTGACATGGAGGAGACTGGCACAAGACAGACCGTTGTGGAGGAAACTTGGGGAGACCTTCGTCCAGCAGTGGATTGATAATGGTTGACAATGACGATGATGATGATGATATATATATATATATATATATATTATATACATATATATATATATCAAGAATTATGTGTGTTGTATTATGGTACTCATTATCTTCATAAAACATCTACATGCATTGTATTAATTATTTCTGTATGTTCAAAATTCCCAATTTCTCAAACACAAAATTATCATAAAAAAAAAAAAACACTTAATATCTATCTATTTTAGAATTATGCTAATACCAAATTTTCATCTAATTATTTATATAATACTTTATAATATAGCATTTACCTTTTTTTTTACTGTTAATAAAAGAAATATTTAAATTTAATGAATTGAAAAAAAAATACAAAAGATTTTAATAACATATTAGCTCACTCTACATTTTGAGGTTACTCAATTTTATCCCAAATATCCTTTAGGAGGTTTTCATCTCTTACACACATTTCCAACACGTAATTTTCAGTAGTCACATCGTAGTTCAAGGCCGAAAAACACACATCACACTCACGCAAAGCTTCAAAGTTTTGTGTGAGTGTGAGCGTGATGTGTGTTTTTCGGCCTTGAACCACGATGTGACGTGTTGGAAATGTGTGTAAGAGATGAAAACCTCCTAAAGGATATTTGGGATAAAGGTGAGTAACCTCAAAATGTAGATTGTCTAAATAGCACGTTAATAATTAAGTAGCTATGTGACTTGTCTGATATTTGCAATGCTGTATGAATATATGATATCAGCTCACTTTCATATTGAAATTTCAGCACAGCAAAATTAGAAAACTTACATGTTATTCAGAAATAAAATCCTTTCTTCCCTTTCACATTAAGAAGCCTTCATATTCACAAGTCTCAACATAATTGATGGATTTTGGATGCATGTCATTTTTCAAATACTTCTGTGGAGTAACCAGTTTTGTACACATTGAATTAAATACCAAGAATGAAAACAGATACTTTAAACATTTTGGAAACACAGGCATGGGGTGAGGAGACTGAATGATCATTTCTTTAGTGGGCAATATTTTTGGACAATATGAAGAAGTCGTATTTTATCACTAAATGTGAGAAACGACAACACAATACCAGCATTTAAATTTTTCTTTACTTTCGGTTTATCTTCAAGTTTTTACTGTACATTTTTTTTTAAATAACGAAAAATTTTTTTTACTCAAATGTAAGACAGTTTTAGTTATTAGTAGTTAGGTTTGCATTAGAAAACAAATTATGGATTTGAAATCCATTGAATTAGGTTTCCACCACAGAGAAATTAAAAGATCCTATGGGTTTATCATTAAAATGGTTTTAAACACCTTACATATGACACAGTACGAAAGCAAGACCATGGTGTATTTCTGTTATTATAAGAAAACTGAACCAAAGAAATTAACATCAGCATTTGTAATTGTTAGCCAATTATATAAAAAAAAAAAAAATCTTAGCAACAGTGCATCTCCAAATTTTGCAAAAGTTCTTTACTGAATAACAAACTTTCTTCAGGTGAAAAAAATATTTAACAAATGAAAATACTGTAATCAATTTTTAAATAGTTAGATATTTTTTTTACTCAAATATCAGTACTTTTAACACAACATCAAATTTATCATTGTTAAAATATAATTAACAAGTATATTAAAAAATTATTAAGCAAATGGGCGAATAATTTATTTACAATTATTCACTAAATCCATTTTTTTTCTTGAGTTCAGATTCTATTTCTTTTATCAATGATTGTTTGTCTTGAGCTGTCTTTCTAAAGCTATTTGATTTAACAATGCAGTTCAAATTATGAGTATCTTCTGCTTTTGTTGCCAAGTCATCAGCTGATTTTAATAAATCTAATACTTCATTTTCTACACATGTTTTTCTTTTTTTAATACTTTCTATTTCATCCAGTATTTGTTTTTTCTTTTGGGCTACAGCAGAATTAGCTTTGTACAGAGCTTTTTCTTCAAAATTTATTACATATCTTTGCCTAGCACATCCGACATTACTCAGAAACAATTTTGAAAACTCGACCTTTTCCATGCCACCAATGTTACTTAGATGGTCATATATTATTCTTTGTGAAACCATAGAGTTTTCTTTCATATTGTCAATCATTAGTTCCTTATTAATGGAGAATCCTCTCTCCACTGATGGTTGTCCATGCAAGAGCAACAGCAGCTTTTTAGTTACTTTCCACAACAGATCATAGTTTTTACTTAAGGATAAATGTTCATAAAATAACACATCTATTCTCAATTCCTCATAATTGTTATCAAAAAGTTTAAAATCTGAAGTTTCTGCTGCAACACTACTTATAATTTTTTTTAACTGCAGCATAATAGTGTCAACAACACCAGATTTCAGATTATTTGCATCCACAAAAATTTCTAGAATAATCTTGAAACTTTTTAAGCAAGATTCCTTCTCATCACTCATTAATTTAGGATCTAAACACTTCATGTGCCGCACAAGAGCATACTGCAGTGGGCATTTAGTGAGCAATATTTTGACAAAGTTTTGCAAAATTGATCTGCATTTCATACGAAATTCCATTATCTGCTTTTCACTTACATTTGATGACAAAGTCTTCACCTCCTTTTCGGCCTGGAATCCAATATCAATCATCCTATAAGTGGAACAATTTTTATTATCAGTTAGATCAATTTTTGGAAGTGCTGTAATGGTCTTTGTTCTAATACATCCATTCTAACAAAGCGACTGATCAGATTCCTTAACATTTTCTCCAAGTCTTTAGCAATGAATGGCAGCATTGGTTTATCTGCCTGATATTTTTTTAAAAAGGGACTCAGTTGCTTTGCAATAGAATTAAAAAAATATAATTTGGCAAGTGCCAATGGATCCTTCACCCCTTTTTGGACAATATTAATGGAAACTGTGCAAGGATTATTTACAATTTTCTGGGCTACCAAAGTTTCATACTTTAAAATAAAGGGCCAAATTTCTATAGCACATTCACACACAGGAGAATTTTCAACCCACCTGTGTGAACAGACTTTAGTGGCATTTTTACAGAATTATCCACATTTAAATAATCCTCACGCCGTGCCAGTGAATCTTTAAATAACCTGTATAGGCTTGAGAAAATTTTTCTATTTCCCAATCACTCACAGTAGTAGCATGTCTTAATGCATTATGCACTATGTACAATCCACAGGTACCGGTGTTTAAGAGAGATGCATTTTAATTGGCCGATAAATCATCTTGAAATTAAGAAAAAAGCTTTAAATTCACATTCGGCCCATCCATAGAAAACTGAACTGTATTTTTTTCAAAGCAAATCCTTCAAAGATTGCTTAAGTTTGTCTAATAAATGTCTGCACTTGTGTGGCCTAAAAACACAGGTCAGATACCGTGATGTTACTCTGTTCTTGTCCCAAAATCTTATATGGATGTCCATTTGTTTTTGTTGAGAGTATTTATTTAAATTCTCATCAAACAAAATCTTTGTTTTCATTAATTTGTTGCAACAAAAGTGATTTAAAATGTGGGGCCAAGCCAAAGCAGCAAATATATGAACATTTTGTTTGCCCACAAGAAACGTTGAGAGCCGTTTCACTGTCTGGAAACATCAATCGAAACAACTTATCAATTCCAGCACATGATCTGTACGAATAATGGCTTTCTACCACTTTTAAAGCCCATAATTATTCGGCTTTTGTAGGATCTTTTCTGGGTAAACAACCTGCTGCTGATGATGAAGATGGCTCTGGTGATGATGGTGTTTGTGATGCTGGTGCCGGTACTTTTTCAAACAATCCATCTAAGGTGGAATTTCGACTTTTGTTTTCAGAACGGGTCACGTGCTTTTTGCTTTTCATGTGGCTTCGCAATGCAGACTATCCCATGGACGAAATATCGATGTTCTTTAAGCATAACAAACATCTCGCAACATGATTATTGCTTGTGGAATAACTTTTTTACGGGTCTTTTAGAGGTTATTTTTAATGAAAGTTGGTTGTCAAATTTTCGAACTAAAGCCTAGTTCGTCATCAGGACTATGTCACTGGAGTAGTTGCTGCCACTCAATTGGAAGAGACCATCCGCAATTATCGTTAATTGTGGTACTTCTTCTTCTTGCTATTTCGATCCCTTCTTCTAGTTTTCTCTTTACTAAGTTTGACTGGTGGGCGATTATTTTCACTGAGTCCCAATTTATGGAGTGTCCACTTGCTTGTACATGTCTGTCTAGCCCTGTTTTGTTCCCAATGTTCCTAATAGCTGCTTGGTGTTCTTTCATTCGGACCTTAATACTTCTCCTGTTTCTCCTATATAGCTGAGTCCGCAGTTACAGTCGATGCAGTAAATTACTCCTTCCTGCAATTGGATGTCCAATTCTTTCTGCTTTAAAGCTGGCAGGAATTTCTTTATTTTGTTATTAAGATCTGGAGCTAGCCTGATATTATATTTTGCTCCGATCCTTTTCAGTCTCTCGAAAAGTCCCTTGTGGTACGTAATTTTGCTGGTGAATTTGAAGTTGGTTTTTTCCTGCTTCTTTTTTGGCACTTGTTTAAATATTTTCTCAACATATGGGGAGGGGTAATTGTTTTCTGCCAACATTTCCTTTTAATTCTTCTTTGTGAAGATGAAGAACTCAATGGTAATCCTATAGATCAAACTGTAAAAAATCTTAAGAAATTAATCAGCTCTTTAAGAAATAAAAAACAGCTTAATGAGCTCTTCAAAAACTTCTCCAAAATCCAGTCAAGAATTCCACAGATCTATGGTACGATAAAAGTTCACAAAGAAGGCCATCCAATAAGACCTATAATAGACACTAGAAATTCGCCACTCTCCAACATTAATTATTATTTACTTGGTCACCTCAGAGATATTTTCCCTTCTCCTCCCTACCTACTAAAAAATTCCATGCAGCTAAAAAGAAAACTGGACAACTTGCCAGAATTAATTCATCCAGTAATGGCAAGCCTGGATATAGTCTCTATGTATACCAACATTAACCTGGACCTCCTACTGGAATTCATTGCAGATGACCTTGCGGAAAAAATAGTATTCCATAATCACAATAGAGAAATACTACTTGGCATATATGAACTGCTCCTATTTTCCTTCAAGAATAATTTCTTCCAGTTTGGAAAGAAATATTACAGGCAAACTTCAGGACTTGCAATGGGTTCTCCACTAGCACCTCTGCTAGCAAATTATTATATAAGTAAACTAGAGGCAAAAATCCTTATACAACCCTCCTTGTTTGCTCTCTATGTAAGGTACATGGATGATGTCCTAATTATAGTAGATACTGTGGACCAATCTCTACCCTCTCAGATTCTGGAAGAATTTAACTTACTAGAGAATACCTTGAAGTACACCCTGGAACAGGAAAAAGACCATAGCATCAATTACCTGGATTTAACCTTGACCTCAAGAGAAGGGAAAATATTCACTCAGCTTTTTAGAAAACCCACCAACACAGGGAAGATGTTAGACTTCTGCTCATTCCACCCTGATTATATTAAATCGAATACAGCGAGACAATTTTTGGAAAAAATTGAAATCCTGGTCTCTTCAGCTTCTCAAAAAGATCTTCACAAAGAAGAATAAAGGAAATGTTGGCAGAAAACAATTACCCCTCCCCATATGTTGAGAAAATATTTAAACAAGTGCCAAAAAAGAAGCAGGAAAAAACCAACTTCAAATTCACCAGCAAAATTACGTACCACAAGGGACTTTTCGAGAGACTGAAAAGGATCGGAGCAAAATATAATATCAGGCTAGCTCCAGATCTTAATAACAAAATAAAGAAATTCCTGCCAGCTTTAAAGCAGAAAGAATTGGACATCCAATTGCAGGAAGGAGTAATTTACTGCATCGACTGTAACTGCGGACTCAGCTATATAGGAGAAACAGGGAGAAGTATTAAGGTCCGAATGAAAGAACACCAAGCAGCTATTAGGAACATTGGGAACAAAACAGGGCTAGACAGACATGTACAAGCAAGTGGACACTCCATAAATTGGGACTCAGTGAAAATAATCGCCCACCAGTCAAACTTAGTAAAGAGAAAACTAGAAGAAGGGATCAGAAATAGCAAGAAGAAGAAGTACCACAATTAACGATAATTGCGGATGGTCTCTTCCAATTGAGTGGCAGCAACTACTCCAGTGACATAGTCCTGATGACGAACTAGGCTTTAGTTCGAAAATTTGACAACCAACTTTCATTAAAAATAACCTCTAAAAGACCCGTAAAAAAAGTTATTCCACAATCACTATGAATAGAGGTGCCATAAATGCATTTACAACTATGATTATTGCTGCAATCCTTACCAACCCACGTGGAATACTTGGGATTTTGCAACCAAAGATCACTGAAATTGCACTTACGACTCATATTTATTAAACACCAGAACAAGAAAATTCCAATATCTAACAATTAAATGACAACTAGAGACATCTCAAAGCAAAACACTAAGCCAACAAGAATCTTTTTTTTTTTTTTTTCTGTCACTACACGCACATCGCAAAGAACTTCCCGGAAAAGCAATGTAACGAATTCCTACTCAGTAATGCCATGAGCATTGTGTGTAATCCTATGCTGTTGCCAGATACATAAGAGTAATATAATACTCTGTGGCCAGAAAAAAAGTGCAACCAAAATACGGAAAATGAACCAACACAAACAAATAACTTCAACATTTTGTTCTCATGGAACAACAGCAGCAAGCAGGACCTGTTGGCATGCACAATTTGTCAATCACGTCTACCATTTCATTCGCAGTCCCGTGGGCCACCTGTTGAACTGCCTCCTTCCCTAACTAACGATAAAAATGCAAAAAGAAATAATTTTCCAAATTCTCATTTAATAGAGCTGAATTTTTGACAGATACCATAACTTGGTCTTATAAGGTTACCCTGCAAATTTCGCTTGGGTCCAATGAAAAGTTTTTAAATTATGCACTTTTTTTTTAATTAACCCTCCGAGCAGTTTGAATGTGCTGTGCGCGTTCAAGGTCACCCTTTCTAAAACTGCTCAACCATGCGAGACTCGTTCTCTCTCTACAGCTGCGAAAGCGGTTTGATCGCACCAGGTGCCATTCCCCTGACTACTTCATAAGTCGGTTTGCACGCATGGAATGCGTTCACTATTGTCTTGATGATTAATGGCTTGGTCTCACTGGATGCGTTTCTAACACAGGGGCAGCAACTTTTAGGGCAGGGTACTCTGAAATCTGTAATCCCTATTTTGTGCTCAAAGGCTGCTTCTCCAGTTGCCTTAATTTACATTCTTTCAAATGAAAGTCACTTTTGCACAGGTGTGGATTGTATAATCAACAGCAGGTGCATTTCAACAGCCCCCCCCATGGAATTTTTTTAATTTTTCAGACACCATTCGTTTGTACTACGTATGAGCCGAAATGAACTCAGTTTTTTTTGCTTGAACCGCAATAGTTTTCGAGATATCAAAAAAATAATATTGAGAATTTACACATATAAATAGGAGGCAGACCATTTCACCAGCCCCCCCCCCCTTTTTTTTAATATCTCAAAAACTATTTTGCGGTTCAAACGAAAAAAATGGAGTTCATTCCAGTTCATACATGGTACAAACGAATGGTGCCAAACAAATGTTAAATTCCGGGGGGAGGGTATCCCCCTTTCGCGGTTCAAACGAAAAAAACGGAGTTCATTCCGGTTCACACGTGGTACAAACGAATGGTGTCTGAAAAATTTCAAAATTCCGTGGGGGGGGGGGGCTGGTGAAATGCACCTGTCAACAGCATCGAATGAACCTGCTTTGAAGCAGATAAAAAAACAAGAAGGGGAAATCCCCGCCTTGCAGTAAGGAAAATGAAAGAAATGATACGATAGTTTTCCCCGTCACAGAACAAGTGCACTGGGGTAGCAAACACTCAATTCCTCTGGCAGTAGATGGGTGGGGGGATCTAATCTTGACCTACTTAATTCGCCGTCAGACCGCAGTGCACCCTTTCTCCCAGTGACGCAGCTGCTTTGAAGTTTACTCTTTTTGACTTCCGATGTCAATGGGGCATTGCAGAAAAATAACAAAAGGAAAAAGATCGGAAATTCCGATCGAAATTTTCTGGCTGTGGGATTTTTAAAATTCAAGAACTTGCCAGGCCAATTAAAGAAATTCAAGGACATTCCAGGCTAATTAAAGAAATTCAAGGACATTCTAGGCTAATTAAAGAAATTCAAGGACATTCTAGGCTAATTAAAGAAATTCAAGGACATTCCAGGCCTTGATTTTTTTTTTTTTTTAAATTCAGGGACTTTCCCGGTTTTCAAGGATGCGTGGGCACCCTGACACAGACACACACAATGATATTTCTGGAAGCAGATTGCAAGAAAAGGAATTTTTACCATCACAGCACACCACCAAATCTACAATCACAGTAACACCAACCAGAGCATCACTGCCTTAAATAGTTAGATGAACAACTTAACAATGCAACATAGTGGATATAAACATTAATGAAGACAAACATTGAAAGTGAATGACGCTCCAGCCATATACAACTTCCAACAAATCTATGCAGAGTAGAAATAGAAGTGAGTAAAAGATATAAAGTAATTTGTAAAAAAAAAAATGTAATAAAGTACAAATGCTACTTTTTCTTTTCCTTCTTTTTCATTTGCCCAACAAAATGATTTAAATTTCAAGTTCCCAATAGCTTGATGTTATCTTTTGCTTTTTGCAGCAAAGGATAACAAATCAAACTTTAAGAATTCTGTATTACCTAGAGAGAGAAAAGAAAACACTCTTGTACTTAAATTCAGGATAAATCCACTCCCCTCATCAGGTCAATTGTGGTTATGGTTAACTGCCCATTCCTGAGGAAGCATCCAACTAAGTCAATCACTAATGATTATTTCTAGTCTCTATAATTATCAACGCAACCAGACACTTCAAGAAAAAGCAGTTAATCCTCAATGCAACTGACCTGATAGTTTTCTTATTACATGGGTCTTGAAAACCACATAAATACACCAGCATGTGAAAGGGGGGGGGGTCAAAACACTGATAGCTTCAGTTGGTCATTCTACCTGAGTATTCTAGAATAAAACCTAGCAAGTAGCAGAATTCAGGACTATCTAGAGTCTGAATAGTATGTTTGTTAAAAGTTTAATTTAACTTCAGCTTCTGAAAAAAATATAGTATTTATTCCAAAACTTAATCACAAGTTATACACTTATAATTACATAGGCAAATAAAAATTCCTGAATTCAGAGCTCATATACACAAAGCCATGTAATCTTTTACCATAAAATTTCAACAGTCCATTGCTTACATTCTTATAGCCCACATTATTTTTTTTAACTTTTGCCACTTTTCCGTGGTAAAAAACACTACATTATTATTGTTTTTTGGTTTTGTTTATGCAAAAGAAGACTGAGTATATGAAACTTATGCACATAGAGAACAATTGCAAGTGGTACCTTTCAAAATGTTGAACAAACATATACTGAAATAGTGATCATATTTTATTATAAATTACTGTATACCATACACATTACAGGTTAGCTACTTAATTTATGCAGCACAAAAAAAAAGGCATGAACTGTTCTTTTAGTGTTTGCCTCCTCTACTGGCACCAGACTTGAAGACAATGTTTTGTTACAAACAGCACACGCACACACACACACACACACACACACACACACACACACAATACATGCTAGTTTAATTCCCATTAAAAAAAAATCTTCATTTTCACATTCAGGAACAATGTTCTTTCTGAGCACTTTTCAATCCTTCTCCTATCACAACTAGAGCATGAACTAATTCTCCATATACTATACGGGGAAAAAAATTCATAATGAATTTTGAACTTCTCTAGCCATCCATAGAAAGCCTTAAATTGGTAATACCCATCTTTTGTGCAATATCTGAAGCACTTTCTTGCTATATTGTCCTGAATAAAGTTCTGTTCCCTTTAAATTGCAATTAGTAATCCATTATAAGTAATGTTGTATTCAATGCCTTCATTTCAAATTTTCCACCTTTTAGTTTTTCCCTTGAGATTTTTACATGAAAACCCTTATTCCAATTGTGATTTCATCCTTTTTCTTCAGTAAATAATTTCTTTTAAGTTTCAATTTACTTCCGATATTGGAGGTTATATTTTAACGTGCATTGATGCATTTGCATTTTTGAACTTCACTTTTAGTTGGTAAAGTTCGATGAACACTTACTTCACTTTTAGTTGGTAAAGTTCGATGAACACTTACCGCACGTGGGGCTTGGCTTTCAATTCATATTTTCGTTATGTGGATGCGGCACGGGGTTGTTGTTTTTTTCCATTTGGCCACGGTTCACTTTTTTTTTTTTCCCGTTGGAATTATTTTGCCTCATCACCAAATGAGTTTTTCCTTTGCTGCATCCTCATTTACTTCAATATTTATTCTTAACCGAGTACTTTCGGTACTACTACTATACCGTCTTCGAGGGGACATTTTGCTCCAACTAGCACGGACCGTGTCAGCTGGGCATTTCGGTGGTTCTCGCGGGCTGCTTCTGTCATCTGCTATCGCTTCTTCTTGGGCGTTGTGGCGCCATCTCTTGTTGGTCAGTGATCTCCTTTTTCGAACTTTTTCTTTTTTTGTTGCTCAATTTTAATTAAATTTCTCCAGCTGTTTCTCAAATTATTAGGGTCATTGTGGTTGCAAACATTTGTCCTATTTTTTTCAATCATTACCGACTCTGCTATTCTGAGGTGTTTTCGGATTTACAGCTTTTAATGATTTTTATATTTTCGAATTTTGGATATTTTTGGTTATCCAGACAGTATTGAATCAGTGCTGTTTTTTCTTCTTTTTTCTGCCAGTTTTTTATGTGTTGTTTTAATCTGTGTTTAAGCTTATTTTTGGTACTTCCTATATAAGCCATTGGAGGATTTTCAGTAATAGGAATTGAATAAATACCTGCTTTTTCTAACATTCTTATTTTATCATTATTTTTTGTTACTATATTTTTGATGGTATTTACTTTTCCTCCAATTTGAATGTTATGCTTTTTACAAATATTATTAATTTCATTGGTAGTGCCTTTAATGTAAGGTAAACCATTTAAATATTTGATTTCTTTTTATTTACTACAGCATTATTTTTTATTTTCGTTATTACTTCTGTGTCCCATTTTTTTATTAAATGGTTAGGATAACCAAAGCTGCTTGCAATTTTTTATGAATTTGATTTCTTCATTGATGAACTGACTATTTTCAGAATGCGTATATGCTCTTTTAATTAAGGTTTTTATACTATTGCATTTTTGAGGATATGGATGTGCTGAATTGTATGGGATTAGGACCGGAACAAATGAACTTTTCCGATAAACTCTGTATAGTAACTTATCTGTGGATTTGATAACATGTACATCCAAAAAGGCTATTGCATTATTTTTTTCCATTTCAACCGTGAGTTCTATAGTTGGATATAATGCGCTGTAACGTTTTGTTAATTTTTTTAATTCTTCTTCGTTCAGTTTTGATAGAATGAAAATGTCATCTACGTATCGACAGTACACTTCTGGTTTTTCTTCCATATGATGTAGGACATTTTCTTCAATTTCGTTCATCACAACCTCAGCATATAGAGTTGATAATGGTGAGCCCATTGGGCCTCCTGAATTTTGTTTGAATATTTTGTTCTTGTATGTAAAAATATTATTTTCATATAAATAAACTAAAACTTTTTTGAATTCTTGAATTTGTGTGTTATTTAAAATTTTAAGATTTTGCAACTTCTTAATGATGATTTCAATAGCTTCTGGAACTGGAGTGCTTGGATATAATGCTTTAACATCCATGCTTGCCATGTTTAAGTCCATTAGGCCAGTTTTTACATTTTTAATTTTCTCTATAAACTCATATGTGTTCTTGATGGTGAACTTGTTGTTCATGAAAAAGGGTGCTAGGAATTTGTAAATGTTTTTCTCTAATGTTATCAAAGGTGAGTTTTTTTTTGAAACTATCAGTCTCATTGGAGCACCATCTTTGTGCGTTTTTATCTTTGCAACAATACGTGGTATGCCTGCTCCCATTGGTGGAAACGAGCGTTTGATTTCATCAGGTAATGTGCTATGATTTCTTATATCCGCTAAGAATTTAATTTGATTATCAGTTGGGTCTTTCTTAATTTCAGTACAATTTAATCCATCAATTGCTTCTGTCATTTTTTGTTCAAATTCATCAGTGTTGAGAATAATGATTTGGCCGGATTTATCTGCTTCACAAAATTTGATATATGGGTCATTTTTTAATTCCAATAGTTGTTTTTTTCATATTTTAATTTTTTCTCTATATAGAAGTTTTTGTTGTGTTTGGCATTATATTCTTTTAGAATAACTCTATATAATTTGTTCTCAATTTCAGTTTTATTCTCTGTGCCTGGTATATTTTTGAGAATATCTTCGAGGCAAGGGATGATTTCTTCAGTTTTGGGGAGGCCTTGTGGAAAGGCAAATTTTTTCCTTTTTGTAAAATTGCTTTTTGTGTAAAGCTTAAGTTTGTATCAGACCGATTTTCATAAACATTAAATTCATTTATGGGTTCCTTATTTACTTTTGTTCATCAAATAGTGCATTTAATTTTTTATCTACTGTAACGCTATTGGAGTTGGCTTCTTTGTTAGCAATTTCGTTAATTTCGATGAACGTAGTATCCAAAATGCGATCTTTCCAAGTGCCATCAAATTGTGTATATTTTGAGTTGCTTATCAGCTTCCATAATTCATAAACTTGAGCATTAAGTCTGAATATTTGTTTTCTTTTAGCTATAATTTCGTTACTAAGTCGCTTTTGTTGACATCGAAGCAGGATGTAATGATCCTTCTTACTTGTTGGCTTGTTCTTAAGTCTCAAAAATTTGGGGATAAATCCAAAATCTCTGCAAGTTACATGAAAACGTTCTTGAACTTCAAATTTCATACATTTGATTTTAAGACTTAGTAACGAAATTATAGCTAAAAGAAAACAAATATTCAGACTTAATGCTCAAGTTTATGAATTATGGAAGCTGATAAGCAACTCAAAATATACACAATTTGATGGCACTTGGAAAGATCGCATTTTGGATACTACGTTCATCGAAATTAACGAAATTGCTAACAAAGAAGCCAACTCCAATAGCGTTACAGTAGATAAAAATTAAATGCACTATTTGATGAACAAAAAGTAAATAAGGAACCCATAAATGAATTTAATGTTTATGAAAATCGATCTGATACAAACTTAAGCTTTACACAAAAAGCAATTTTACAAAAAGGAAAAAATTTGCCTTTCCACAAGGCCTCCCCAAAACTGAAGAAATCATCCCTTGCCTCGAAGATATTCTCAAAAATATACCAGGCACAGAGAATAAAACTGAAATTGAGAACAAATTATATAGAGTTATTCTAAAAGAATATAATGCCAAACACAACAAAAACTTCTATATAGAGAAAAATTAAAATATGAAAAAAAACAACTATTGGAATTAAAAAATGACCCATATATCAAATTTTGTGAAGCAGATAAATCCGGCCAAATCATTATTCTCAACACTGATGAATTTGAACAAAAAATGACAGAAGCAATTGATGGATTAAATTGTACTGAAATTAAGAAAGACCCAACTGATAATCAAATTAAATTCTTAAGCGGATATAAGAAATCATAGCACATTACCTGATGAAATCAAACGCTCGTTTCCACCAATGGGAGCAGGCATACCACGTATCGTTGCAAAGATAAAAACGCACAAAGATGGTGCTCCAATGAGACTGATAGTTTCAAAAAAAAAACTCACCTTTGATAACATTAGAGAAAAACATTTACAAATTCCTAGCACCCTTTTTCATGAACAACAAGTTCACCATCAAGAACACATATGAGTTTATAGAGAAAATTAAAAATGTAAAAACTGGCCTAATGGACTTAAACATGGCAAGCATGGATGTTAAAGCATTATATCCAAGCACTCCAGTTCCAGAAGCTATTGAAATCATCATTAAGAAGTTGCAAAATCTTAAAATTTTAAATAACACACAAATTCAAGAATTCAAAAAGTTTTAGTTTATTTATATGAAAATAATATTTTTACATACAAGAACAAAATATTCAAACAAAATTCAGGAGGCCCAATGGGCTCACCATTATCAACTCTATATGCTGAGGTTGTGATGAACGAAATTGAAGAAAATGTCCTACATCATATGGAAGAAAAACCAGAAGTGTACTGTCGATACGTAGATGACATTTTCATTCTATCAAAACTGAACGAAGAAGAATTAAAAAAAAAATTAACAAAACGTTACAGCGCATTATATCCAACTATAGAACTCACGGTTGAAATGGAAAAAAATAATGCAATAGCCTTTTTGGATGTACATGTTATCAAATCCACAGATAAGTTACTATACAGAGTTTATCGGAAAAGTTCATTTGTTCCGGTCCTAATCCCATACAATTCAGCACATCCATATCCTCAAAAATGCAATAGTATAAAAACCTTAATTAAAAGAGCATATACGCATTCTGAAAATAGTCAGTTCATCAATGAAGAAATCAAATTCATAAAAAAAATTGCAAGCAGCTTTTATCCTAACCATTTAATAAAAAAATGGGACACAGAAGTAATAACGAAAATAAAAAATAATGCTGTAGTAAATAAAAAAGAAATCAAATATTTAAATGGTTTTCCTTACATTAAAGGCACTACCAATGAAATTAATTATATTTGTAAAGCATAACATTCAAATTGGAGGAAAAGTAAATACCATCAAAAATATAGTAACAAAAAATAATGATAAAATAAGAATGTTAGAAAAAGCAGGTATTTATTCAATTCCTATTACTGAAAATCCTCCAATGGCTTATATAGGAAGTACCAAAAATAAGCTTAAACACAGATTAAAACAACACATAAAAAACTGGCAGAAAAAAGAAGAAAAAACAGCACTGATTCAATACTGTCTGGATAACCAAAATATCCAAAATTCGAAAATATAAAAATCATTAAAAGCAGTAAATCCGAAAAACACCTCAGAATAGCAGAGTCGGTAATGATTGAAAAAAATAGGACAAATGTTTGCAACCACAATGACCCTAATAATTTGAGAAACAGCTGGAGAAATTTAATTAAAATTGAGCAAAAAAAAGAAAAAGTTCGAAAAAGGAGATCACTGACCAACAAGAGATGGCGCCACAACGCCCAAGAAGAAGCGATAGCAGATGACAGAAGCAGCCCGCGAGAACCACCGAAATGCCCAGCTGACACGGTCCGTGCTAGTTGGAGCAAAATGTCCCCTCGAAGACGGTATAGTAGTAGTACCGAAAGTACTCGGGTTAAGAATAAATATTGAAGTAAATGAGGATGCAGCAAAGGAAAAACTCATTTGGTGATGAGGCAAAATAATTCCAACGGAAAAAAAAAAAAAGAAGTGAACCGTGGCCAAATGGAAAAAAAAACAACAACCCCGTGCCGCATCCACATAACGAAAATATGAATTGAAAGCCAAGCCCCACGTGCGGTAAGTGTTCATCGAACTTTACCAACTAAAAGTGAAGTAAGTGTTCATCGAACTTTACCAACTAAAAGTGAAGTTCAAAAATGCAAATGCATCAATGCACGTTAAAATATAACCTCCAATATCGGAAGTAAATTGAAACTTTGAAGCACACGAATTATTCGTTCAAGTGGTTAGATCAAAGGCAGATTAGGCCTCACGATGCACTATCGCAATCTCTTTTCGAACCGTGAATTTACAACAATTACCAAATTCAAACGTCTTAAAATCAAATGTATGAAATTTGAAGTTCAAGAACGTTTTCTTGTAACTTGCAGAGATTTTGGATTTATCCCCAAATTTTTGAGACTTAAGAACAAGCCAACAAGTAAGAAGGATCATTACATCCTGCTTCGATGTCAACAAAAGCGACTTAGTAACGAAATTATAGCTAAAAGAAAACAAATATTCAGACTTAATGCTCAAGTTTATGAATTATGGAAGCTGATAAGCAACTCAAAATATACACAATTTGATGGCACTTGGAAAGATCGCATTTTGGATACTACGTTCATCGAAATTAACGAAATTGCTAACAAAGAAGCCAACTCCAATAGCGTTACAGTAGATAAAAAATTAAATGCACTATTTGATGAACAAAAAGTAAATAAGGAACCCATAAATGAATTTAATGTTTATGAAAATTGGTCTGATACAAACTTAAGCTTTACACAAAAAGCAATTTTACAAAAAGGGAAAAAATTTGCCTTTCCACAAGGCCTCCCCAAAACTGAAGAAATCATCCCTTGCCTCGAAGATATTCTCAAAAATATACCAGGCACAGAGAATAAAACTGAAATTGAGAACAAATTATATAGAGTTATTCTAAAAGAATATAATGCCAAACACAACAAAAACTTCTATATAGAGAAAAAATTAAAATATGAAAAAAAACAACTATTGGAATTAAAAAATGACCCATGTATCAAATTTTGTGAAGCAGATAAATCCGGCCAAATCATTATTCTCAACACTGATGAATTTGAACAAAAAATGACAGAAGCAATTGATGGATTAAATTGTACTGAAATTAAGAAAGACCCAACTGATAATCAAATTAAATTCTTAGCGGATATAAGAAATCATAGCACATTACCTGATGAAATCAAACGCTCGTTTCCACCAATGGGAGCAGGCATACCACGTATCGTTGCAAAGATAAAAACGCACAAAGATGGTGCTCCAATGAGACTGATAGTTTCAAAAAAAAAAAAAAACTCACCTTTGATAACATTAGAGAAAAACATTTACAAATTCCTAGCACCCTTTTTCATGAACAACAAGTTCACCATCAAGAACACATATGAGTTTATAGAGAAAATTAAAAATGTAAAAACTGGCCTAATGGACTTAAACATGGCAAGCATGGATGTTAAAGCATTATATCCAAGCACTCCAGTTCCAGAAGCTATTGAAATCATCATTAAGAAGTTGCAAAATCTTAAAATTTTAAATAACACACAAATTCAAGAATTCAAAAAAGTTTTAGTTTATTTATATGAAAATAATATTTTTACATACAAGAACAAAATATTCAAACAAAATTCAGGAGGCCCAATGGGCTCACCATTATCAACTCTATATGCTGAGGTTGTGATGAACGAAATTGAAGAAAATGTCCTACATCATATGGAAGAAAAACCAGAAGTGTACTGTCGATACGTAGATGACATTTTCATTCTATCAAAACTGAACGAAGAAGAATTAAAAAAAAAAAATTAACAAAACGTTACAGCGCATTATATCCAACTATAGAACTCACGGTTGAAATGGAAAAAAATAATGCAATAGCCTTTTTGGATGTACATGTTATCAAATCCACAGATAAGTTACTATACAGAGTTTATCGGAAAAGTTCATTTGTTCCGGTCCTAATCC
This sequence comes from Macrothele yani, assembly GCA_039090855.1. NCBI lineage: Eukaryota > Metazoa > Arthropoda > Arachnida > Araneae > Macrothelidae > Macrothele > Macrothele yani. The sequence continues at coordinate 121,124,833 of CM077004.1, read as the reverse complement.
CATACAATTCAGCACATCCATATCCTCAAAAATGCAATAGTATAAAAACCTTAATTAAAAGAGCATATACGCATTCTGAAAATAGTCAGTTCATCAATGAAGAAATCAAATTCATAAAAAAAATTGCAAGCAGCTTTGGTTATCCTAACCATTTAATAAAAAAATGGGACACAGAAGTAATAACGAAAATAAAAAAAAATAATGCTGTAGTAAATAAAAAAGAAATCAAATATTTAAATGGTTTTCCTTACATTAAAGGCACTACCAATGAAATTAATTATATTTGTAAAAAGCATAACATTCAAATTGGAGGAAAAGTAAATACCATCAAAAATATAGTAACAAAAAATAATGATAAAATAAGAATGTTAGAAAAAGCAGGTATTTATTCAATTCCTATTACTGAAAATCCTCCAATGGCTTATATAGGAAGTACCAAAAATAAGCTTAAACACAGATTAAAACAACACATAAAAAACTGGCAGAAAAAAGAAGAAAAAACAGCACTGATTCAATACTGTCTGGATAACCAAAAATATCCAAAATTCGAAAATATAAAAATCATTAAAAGCAGTAAATCCGAAAAACACCTCAGAATAGCAGAGTCGGTAATGATTGAAAAAAATAGGACAAATGTTTGCAACCACAATGACCCTAATAATTTGAGAAACAGCTGGAGAAATTTAATTAAAATTGAGCAAAAAAAAGAAAAAGTTCGAAAAAGGAGATCACTGACCAACAAGAGATGGCGCCACAACGCCCAAGAAGAAGCGATAGCAGATGACAGAAGCAGCCCGCGAGAACCACCGAAATGCCCAGCTGACACGGTCCGTGCTAGTTGGAGCAAAATGTCCCCTCGAAGACGGTATAGTAGTAGTACCGAAAGTACTCGGGTTAAGAATAAATATTGAAGTAAATGAGGATGCAGCAAAGGAAAAACTCATTTGGTGATGAGGCAAAATAATTCCAACGGAAAAAAAAAAAAAAGAAGTGAACCGTGGCCAAATGGAAAAAAAAAACAACAACCCCGTGCCGCATCCACATAACGAAAATATGAATTGAAAGCCAAGCCCCACGTGCGGTAAGTGTTCATCGAACTTTACCAACTAAAAGTGAAGTAAGTGTTCATCGAACTTTACCAACTAAAAGTGAAGTTCAAAAATGCAAATGCATCAATGCACGTTAAAATATAACCTCCAATATCGGAAGTAAATTGAAACTTTGAAGCACACGAATTATTCGTTCAAGTGGTTAGATCAAAGGCAGATTAGGCCTCACGATGCACTATCGCAATCTCTTTTCGAACCGTGAATTTACAACAATTACCAAATTCAAACGTCTTAAAATCAAATGTATGAAATTTGAAGTTCAAGAACGTTTTCTTGTAACTTGCAGAGATTTTGGATTTATCCCCAAATTTTTGAGACTTAAGAACAAGCCAACAAGTAAGAAGGATCATTACATCCTGCTTCGATGTCAACAAAAGCGACTTAGTAACGAAATTATAGCTAAAAGAAAACAAATATTCAGACTTAATGCTCAAGTTTATGAATTATGGAAGCTGATAAGCAACTCAAAATATACACAATTTGATGGCACTTGGAAAGATCGCATTTTGGATACTACGTTCATCGAAATTAACGAAATTGCTAACAAAGAAGCCAACTCCAATAGCGTTACAGTAGATAAAAAATTAAATGCACTATTTGATGAACAAAAAGTAAATAAGGAACCCATAAATGAATTTAATGTTTATGAAAATTGGTCTGATACAAACTTAAGCTTTACACAAAAAGCAATTTTACAAAAAGGAAAAAATTTGCCTTTCCACAAGGCCTCCCCAAAACTGAAGAAATCATCCCTTGCCTCGAAGATATTCTCAAAAATATACCAGGCACAGAGAATAAAACTGAAATTGAGAACAAATTATATAGAGTTATTCTAAAAGAATATAATGCCAAACACAACAAAAACTTCTATATAGAGAAAAAATTAAAATATGAAAAAAAACAACTATTGGAATTAAAAAATGACCCATGTATCAAATTTTGTGAAGCAGATAAATCCGGCCAAATCATTATTCTCAACACTGATGAATTTGAACAAAAAATGACAGAAGCAATTGATGGATTAAATTGTACTGAAATTAAGAAAGACCCAACTGATAATCAAATTAAATTCTTAGCGGATATAAGAAATCATAGCACATTACCTGATGAAATCAAACGCTCGTTTCCACCAATGGGAGCAGGCATACCACGTATCGTTGCAAAGATAAAAACGCACAAAGATGGTGCTCCAATGAGACTGATAGTTTCAAAAAAAAAAACTCACCTTTGATAACATTAGAGAAAAACATTTACAAATTCCTAGCACCCTTTTTCATGAACAACAAGTTCACCATCAAGAACACATATGAGTTTATAGAGAAAATTAAAAATGTAAAAACTGGCCTAATGGACTTAAACATGGCAAGCATGGATGTTAAAGCATTATATCCAAGCACTCCAGTTCCAGAAGCTATTGAAATCATCATTAAGAAGTTGCAAAATCTTAAAATTTTAAATAACACACAAATTCAAGAATTCAAAAAAGTTTTAGTTTATTTATATGAAAATAATATTTTTACATACAAGAACAAAATATTCAAACAAAATTCAGGAGGCCCAATGGGCTCACCATTATCAACTCTATATGCTGAGGTTGTGATGAACGAAATTGAAGAAAATGTCCTACATCATATGGAAGAAAAACCAGAAGTGTACTGTCGATACGTAGATGACATTTTCATTCTATCAAAACTGAACGAAGAAGAATTAAAAAAAAAATTAACAAAACGTTACAGCGCATTATATCCAACTATAGAACTCACGGTTGAAATGGAAAAAAATAATGCAATAGCCTTTTTGGATGTACATGTTATCAAATCCACAGATAAGTTACTATACAGAGTTTATCGGAAAAGTTCATTTGTTCCGGTCCTAATCCCATACAATTCAGCACATCCATATCCTCAAAAATGCAATAGTATAAAAACCTTAATTAAAAGAGCATATACGCATTCTGAAAATAGTCAGTTCATCAATGAAGAAATCAAATTCATAAAAAAAATTGCAAGCAGCTTTGGTTATCCTAACCATTTAATAAAAAAATGGGACACAGAAGTAATAACGAAAATAAAAAAAAATAATGCTGTAGTAAATAAAAAAGAAATCAAATATTTAAATGGTTTTCCTTACATTAAAGGCACTACCAATGAAATTAATAATATTTGTAAAAAGCATAACATTCAAATTGGAGGAAAAGTAAATACCATCAAAAATATAGTAACAAAAAATAATGATAAAATAAGAATGTTAGAAAAAGCAGGTATTTATTCAATTCCTATTACTGAAAATCCTCCAATGGCTTATATAGGAAGTACCAAAAATAAGCTTAAACACAGATTAAAACAACACATAAAAAACTGGCAGAAAAAAGAAGAAAAAACAGCACTGATTCAATACTGTCTGGATAACCAAAAATATCCAAAATTCGAAAATATAAAAATCATTAAAAGCTGTAAATCCGAAAAACACCTCAGAATAGCAGAGTCGGTAATGATTGAAAAAAATAGGACAAATGTTTGCAACCACAATGACCCTAATAATTTGAGAAACAGCTGGAGCAATTTAATTAAAATTGAGCAAAAAAAAAGAAAAAGTTCGAAAAAGGAGATCACTGACCAACAAGAGATGGCGCCACAACGCCCAAGAAGAAGCGATAGCAGATGACAGAAGCAGCCCGCGAGAACCACCGAAATGCCCAGCTGACACGGTCCGTGCTAGTTGGAGCAAAATGTCCCCTCGAAGACGGTATAGTAGTAGTACCGAAAGTACTCGGGTTAAGAATAAATATTGAAGTAAATGAGGATGCAGCAAAGGAAAAACTCATTTGGTGATGAGGCAAAATAATTCCAACGGAAAAAAAAAAAAAAAAGAAGTGAACCGTGGCCAAATGGAAAAAAAAAAAAACAACCCCGTGCCGCATCCACATAACGAAAATATGAATTGAAAGCCAAGCCCCACGTGCGGTAAGTGTTCATCGAACTTTACCAACTAAAAGTGAAGTAAGTGTTCATCGAACTTTACCAACTAAAAGTGAAGTTCAAAAATGCAAATTTCTTTTAATTGTTCCACAACCACAAAGCACTGCTAAAGAAGAATTCCTTTCAATGATGGCTTTTTTCTTTTCAGCTAACATTAAGAACTATCTCTTATGTTTTGCATTCATGTTTAAAGAAGCATGAAAACTTTCATCACAAATTTAAACCACAGAAGAAATTTGCATTTTTGAACTTCACTTTTAGTTGGTAAAGTTCGATGAACACTTACCGCACGTGGGGCTTGGCTTTCAATCCATATTTCCGTTACGTGGATGCGGCACGGGATTTTTTCATTTGGCCACGGGTCTGCTTCTTCTTTTTTTTTTTTTTTTTCTCCGTTGGAATTTATTTTGTCTCATCACCAAATGAGTTTTTCCTTTGCTGCATCCTCATTTACTTCAATATTTATTCATACCCGAGTACTTTCGGTACTACTACTATACCGTCTTCGAGGGGACATTTTGCTCCAACTAGCACGGACCGTGTCAGCTGGGCATTTCGGTGGTTCTCGCGGGCTGCTTCTGTCATCTGCTATCGCTTCTTCTTGGGCGTTGTGGCGCCATCTCTTGTTGGTCAGTGATCTCCTTTTTCGAACTTTTTCTTTTTTTGCTCAATTTTAATTAAATTTCTCCAGCTGTTTCTCAAATTATTAGGGTCATTGTGGTTGCAAACTTTTGTCCTATTTTTTCAATCATTACCGACTCTGCTATTCTGAGGTGTTTTTCGGATTTACAGCTTTTAATGATTTTTATATTTTCGAATTTTGGATATTTTTGGTTATCCAGACAGTATTGAATCAGTGCTGTTTTTTCTTCTTTTCTGCCAGTTTTTTATGTGTTGTTTTAATCTGTGTTTAAGCTTATTTTTGGTACTTCCTATATAAGCCATTGGAGGATTTTCAGTAATAGGAATTGAATAAATACCTGCTTTTTCTAACATTCTTATTTTATCATTATTTTTTGTTACTATATTTTTGATGGTATTTACTTTTCCTCCAATTTGAATGTTATGCTTTTACAAATATTATTAATTTCATTGGTAGTGCCTTTATTGTAAGGAAAACCATTTAAATATTTGATTTCTTTTTTAATTACTACAGCATTATTTTTTTATTTTCTTTATTACTTCTGTGTCCCATTTTTTTATTAAATGGTTAGGATAACCAAAGCTGCTTGCAATTTTTTATGAATTTGATTTCTTCATTGATGAACTGACTATTTTCAGAATGCGTATATGCTCTTTTAATTAAGGTTTTTATACTATTGCATTTTTGAGGATATGGATGTGCTGAATTGTATGGGATTAGGACCGGAACAAATGAACTTTTCCGATAAACTCTGTATAGTAACTTATCTGTGGATTTGATAACATGTACATCCAAAAAGGCTATTGCATTAATGCACGTTAAATAATTAACCTCCAATATCGGAAGTAAATTGAAACACAGAAGAAATGTTCTTTCTGCAATTGTTGAAAGATGCCCTGGGAGAATTTTAGACCTTCCACTTACATGAATGTCAATCAGTTAAAGCAGTACAATGCACACTGTAAAATGTTAACCTACAGAAAACTGAACTTAGCTAAGATTGAAAATTCTGCTATTTAGAGCAGTAAATAATTTCTGCTGCTGAGTTTTATGGCACTAATCATACAAAGCCTCAATCAGGTTCCAAAGGAGGTTCAATTATCACTTTGTACTTTAACTTATGACTTTGGGTAGTTTGTGTCTACTTAATGAACAAAACTACTTACTTAAATGCAGTATTTTGTTGAATAGGGAAATCAGCATTTCTCTATCAACATTAGTTGATACAGAAATGCAGCCTAGGACAAGTTGGGTTTTAGTATGAGTGAAATACAATGGCACACTTAGGCGAAAAGAAAGGTGTTAGACAGCTGGAGGCAATTCAATTCTAACAAGCAATAGGGAATAATAAAGAAAAGATTCATTCATTTGAACTTGTAAAATCGCTCTTGATATTTATTTCAGTGCTTGTTACAATTGAAAGGCCTCCAAGCTAAGCTCTAATACCTACCTTTTCACCAAAATGTGCCATTGTATTTCACTCATATTAAAACCCAACCTACAAGGCAGCAGCATTTCTTTATCAACATTATTTGCCACTGACTTTTTTGCCCAACAAAGTGCCACATTTAAGTAGGTAGTTTTGTTCCCTAAATGGACAAGCTATCTAAAATCATAAGCCAGAGTACAAGGCAATCGGCGAACTTCCCCTGGGACTGACTGGAAGCAAATAGCCACCACTACTAGGAAACCCTATTGTTCCAATGTCATCATAAATGTCAATCCTTCCACTGCTGTTCTGTACCAATTTGCTCTTACTGCTTTTTGGAGGGTTTCACTGTTGGAAAGTGTATGTCAACAGAGGTTTCTCAGTAATAATAAATAATCTGGAAAATTAAATTCTAACAACTGAAAAGAATATATCATTACTATGTACCTCTGGTAAAAGTAAGGCTTCAATTTCTTTCTCATCTAAATGACCATCACTGTTTACATCTGAAAGAAAGAGAAAAAAGAAGTGTTTTAGTTTACATATGAAAAGATGGAAATATTATTCAGGGTGTATTAAGATAATACAACATAGTTTGTCACAAATATTTATTTTTTCGTCAACCGTGGTTTTGCTGGGTATTGACCCAGCTTCATCAGGACGAATGGCACGTAAATATTCAAATTGTATATGACATCATAAATGGTGTTTATAGTAACATGTTTTGGTTAGATGCTTCCACGCACTTGATAGAAATGGCGTGGATGCCATGTCGTTAACAAGTTGCGAAGCCTTCTGATATATATGGAAAGCTTCCAAAATATCAAGTTTGGTGGTTGAATCTGGCTTGTCAGTTAGTTTTGCTTCTTCAAAGAGAAATTTATGGTTCTTTTCATAACAGTGTTTAGCCATCGATGACTTCTTTAGGTCACAATTCCGAGTGTGACCTAGAGAAGTCATTTCAGAGTGCACATGATCCAAATATTTTTTTTTAAAAGTTTCTTTTCATTCACAAAACACCCTCCACTTACCTTATTGCCATTTCTACTACATAGTTTTCTATTGCAGGTTCATTTACGACTACTGACAACCATAATACTTTAACAGAGGACTATTTTAACATTGAGCTTCGATTTTGACGTTTATTACAAACCAACCGTAGTACTGAACCTTGACACTCTTGATTTGCATTGCCCAAAAGAGTACAACCTTTCTGCGTTTAGAGCACGGTTCTATAGAGCATATAACGTATGCACACCCAACTGCCTAAATAATAAGAAAATTTATAATATTTATAGCAAAGGTCTAAAGGATGACAGACAAAATACATACAACTGTAATAAATCATATAATGCCAGCAATAACAAAATAATCTAATAAGATTATGAGATATGCAGGATTCATCACATATGTCCCAGGCTTTATATATTGGTTAAAGAATTTATTATGTAAATACAACATGATATTAGCAATGAAGTCCCCGACCCAGTTATCACATATAAGTTGCAAGGCGAGGTAGTGTGGGTAAAAAAAGGCAGGTGTGTATGCTATACAGTTGGTATATCCTGACAACATGAAAAAGATATATATATATATACACTGAGTGGCCACTTTATTATGACCACCCACTCAGTACTTCGTTGGGCCACCTTTTGCCTTTAATACTGCGTCGATTCTTCGTGGCATGGACTCCACGAGATGTTGATAGGTGGTTTGTGGAATCTGAGACCATGCTTGATGAATAGCACTTTCTAGGAGTGTGAGATTGCAGGGTTGTGGATCCAGCTGTCTGATGGCTCATTCAACTTCATCCCACAAATTCTCAATGGGGTTGAGATCTGGAGATTGTGGGGGCCACCTAAGCAAAGTAAACTTACCTGCATGTTCCTGGAAACCAATCCTGTACAATACGAGCACTATGGGAGGACGCAATATCTTGTTGAAAGTAGCCATTGCCATTGGGATAAACCATCCACATGACAGGATGCACTTGGTCCGCAACGATGTTTAGAAGTGATGTGCCAGTCAGACGTTGATCAACACGAACTAAAGGGCCCAAAGCATGCCAGGAAAACATTCCCCAAACCATAACGTTGCCACCACCAGCTTGAAGGGTTGTAGCAATGCATTTGGGGTCCGTGCTTTCGGGCAGTTTCCACCAAATTCTCACTCTGCCATCAGCATGGTGCAATTGAAAACGTGATTCATCGGACCACATAATTTGTTTCCAATTATCGACTGTCCAATCCTTGTGCTCCTGTGCGAACTGAAGATGTTTTCTCTTGTTAACTGCAGACAGCAAAGGTGTTCGAATAGGCCTTCGGCTGCCATATCCCATCCGATGCAGTGTACGGCAGACAGTGCGTGCAGAGATCATTTGAGGGGATCCTTGATTAAGATGGTCTGTAAGTTGCTGCACTGTTTCCCTTCTGTTGTCTGTTACCAGTCAAGACACTCTCCATTCCGCCCGAGCAGTCACTAGTCGATGACGACCACACGTTGCACGTAGAGACCCAGTTTTTTGGCTGACAGTCCAGTCTTTAAAAACTTTAACAACGGCTGCTCTGGAACATTTCATGAATGCGGCGATTTCGTTGATACTCGCTCCATGGCTCTGAGCTCCTACAATCATCCGACGTTGAAAGTCCGTCAAATCGCAAATTATCCCATCTCGTCACCCAAAAATCACTTCTACTACTGTCGCAAGCACTAAGCTTTCCCCTTTTATACTAGCCTCGCACTCTGGCGGCAACAGCGTGCAGCCATAGCTCATTTGCTTAAAACTGTCAGGTGGTCATAATAAAGTGGCCACTCAGTGTATATATCGGAATGACAAAGTGATCCTTGGACACAAGATGTAAAGAACACATGCAAAGTGTCAACCAAGACATGCAGAATACAGCCCTCACCAGAGAAGTCATGCATTCATCGGTCGATCCTGTATGGAATAGTATTAGAAGAATTGCCCCCTTACACAAACTTTAAAAGACTGCCATCAGGGGAACAGTCGAAATCCTATCTAGCAAACTAGCTTGCAATTGTATGGTCTCTACTGAACTACCAATGGTTTGGCATGCATTATTAAAAGACGGAAACACATTGTGGCACACCATATAATTGTGTGATAAAAATTCATGTAATATGCTCATCACCAAAGCTATTTTTAAAAATAATCTTTGTTCCAATTCCCTGCATTTTTATGCCTACCATTGCCTTGGAAAATCCTCCCAGTGGAGTGCGAATGCTTGGCGAATCTTTGTGCTTACTACACCACAGAAATAAACAGATTTAATACGATATATGCATTTCTTGAGTATTCACAGTCTGGTGTATTGCAATCTTATTGTACATTGACTATTTTTTTTAAATACTAAAACTAAATTTTATACATAAAATTAGAACTTTTAAAATCATTTAAAATTCTTATTTTGCCCAAGTTCTGCACTCACATTTTTTGAGGTCTCACAGTATTTATCAAAATTTTGTTGTCTTCGTGACAGTTTCTTCCAGTTTTACATGTTTTGATATATGCAAAACTTCTTTTACAGTTCACAATTTATTTTTCTATTTGATATGTTTTTTTTTCTTTTCTGGTTTATTTCAAAATAAATTTTACTTAATACTACTGATTCACATCCACAATTTGGGCTACTGATATAATCTGTTTCAATTTATTTTTCTTTGCAAATATTTTTATACGTGAACAGTGATGGGAAGTTGCAAAACCCTTTTTGGAGCAGCAAAATGCATTTTTGGAGCAACAAAATGCATTTTTGGAGCAGATAAAATACATTTTCGGTGTAAGAAAACATTTTTTAGAGCAGGTAAAATATTAGTAGATAGAACAAACTCTTAAGCAAAAAATGTTTTGGAAATAGATGCACCCTACTCAAATTTAAAACATCTTGCATTGAAATACACACACACATGTGCAAACATTTTAGTTTTCAAATAGATCAAAAAATTTGTAACCATAAGCAGGATTCTATTATTAATCATTTATTTTACAAAAAATGTTTAATTTTTCGCTGCTTTTTTAAATATTTAATTGCTCACTTTTATTCTTCTCTAATTTTTTAAGATAGTTAGCAATGTTTTGTTTTGCGTTTTTCAATAGTATCTGTCCACTTTCTATTGCACTCATGACTTTTATTTATGCCACATTTAATGTTCATCACAGCATTGTTTAACATTTTATGAGGGAATCCAACTGCTGCAAAAGTTCAGCTTCTTCCCATTTCAAGTCACCTTGTAAACATTCAATTTCTTCTCTTTTTTGTTTGTTTTGCTGCATTTTTCCAGCACTAATCTGCTCTTGATATTTTTTCCAGGATTCTATATAAGCTGTCCGAAGTTTTTTGGTTACATTAATTTTACTCACATCTCCATTTAATCTTTTGACATGATTTTTGTGCTTCTTGCTTGCCGCATAACGCCTACAATCATCGCGGCCGCCTTGCGACAGGCTAAAACCGCAGTCACATGGCTTATAAAAACGTGATTCAGCAAAACTTTAGATGCTTCATAAAAAGGCCATTCTTTACTGTACATACCGCGATACACTTGACGATAAGTTTTATCTGACTTTGTTCTTTTTGTTGTCATAGCTGTTTCACTGCTTCATTTTATTTTAATCTAAATTAACCCTTTCCACTCAAATAACTTTTCACCCATACTTACACAGAACTAGCATTTTTTTTTTTCTTTTCTGCAGTAGAGGCCACAACTTAGCAGTGAAAGCTCAGCTGCTTTAGCTCGCCAGCCCCAACATATGAGCTATAGAGGCATCATCAGTGTGGCAGCTGACACCAGACCTATTCAGCAAAAAAGAAATGTCTGTAAGCCCCGACATACGAGCTATAGAGGCGTCATAGACGTGGCGCATGACACCCGACCTATTCGGCAAAAAAAGAAATTCCTCGCGAGCAGCGACATCCGAGCTATAGAGGCATCATAGGCATGGCGGATAACACCTGACAAGTTAACTATTCGGTGTAAACGAAATTCCTCGCGAGCGCCGACATGTGAACCACAGAGGCGTCATCGGCATGGCGGGTGACACCGGAGCTATTCGGTGAAAACGAAATTCCTCACAAGCGCCGACATGCAAGCCATAGAGGTGTCATCGGCATGGCGGGTGACACCCGACATGCAGATGGCGTTTCTTTTTCTTTATCCGGTGAAAAAGAAACGTCTCGCACGCACCGACATGCGAGCTATAGAGGCGTCATCGACATGGAGGGTGCCACCCGACACGTGTAATATTCGGCGAAAAATAAATGTCTCGCAAGCGCCAACATGCGAGCTATAGAGGCATCATTGGCATAGAGGGCCATACCCGACAAGCAAGATATTCGGCAAAAAGAAATGTCTCGCAAGCCCCGACATACGAACTATAGAGGTGTCCTAGACGTGGTGGATAACACCCAACCTATTCAGTGAAAAATAAATTTCTGCAAGCGCTGGCATCCGAGCTATAGAGGCGTCATAGGCATGGCAGATAACACCCGTCACACGGGCTATTCGGTGAAAACGAAATTCCACGCGAGCGCCGACATGCAAGCCATAGAGGCATCATCGGCATTGCGGGTAACACCCGAGACGCAGATAGATGATGTTTCTTTTTCTTTATTCGGTGAAAAAGAAACGTCTCGCGAGCCCCGACATTCGAGCGATAGGGGCGTCATCAACGTGGCGAGTGACACCCGACCTATTTGAGGAAAAAGAAATGTCTCGTGGGCACCAACATGTAAGATATAGAGGCATCATCGGAGTGGCGGGTGAGCAATTCGGCGATTTTGTGATGTTGGGTGTCACCCAACAGTCAAGTGGAAAGGGTAAAAATGTTTGCACTGAAATTTTCACAAGCACAAAGCCACATGCACTCAATGTAAAGAGTTGGCAAAAAGCGCTGAGCTGAGCTCCCTCATGACTTTTGTGCACAGTACTCTCAAATGGCTGTACAGTGAATCACGTGACAAACTCCGCCTCAGTTGGCAGGGGAAGACAGAACATCGAAGGCGCATAAGGGACTATCTGTAACGTCCGTTTTTTACCAAAAGACGGTAAAAAAATAAATTGCGTGCAGGGATCTTGAGAGGGCTTTTCCATAGTTTTTTCGGGTGACTTCCAGTAAAACCGTAGGATGGAATGAAAATCCGTAAAAGTTAGCATCTCTGAATACCTATGAATCCTTTAGGAACAGAACCATTGTATCCTGCCATGGGAGAGCCATTTTCAGTTGTCGTACGCATCAACGAAGTAGCTAATGACTGACCTTACGCTGTATTTACGTAATCGCGCACCTCGCCCGGAATGAAATAACTGCGCTATCCCAAAGAGCAGGGAACTACATAAACAATCTGAATTGCATAGCATTCAGAAAGACCACCAAACTATCAGTAAACAATCTTCCTCAGGATTTCATAATGTACAGCATCGTTTCTCCTACATGCCACGTGATTACAACAAAATTCCTCCTCCATAAGCAAAAAACAAGGAAAATCGTTTTTTTTTTTTTTTTTGTCACTTTTGCCGAAAAAAACCCAACGAATTCGAAGGTAGGTGAAAAACATTCTGAAATTTTGGGATTGGCGGTATGGTACGTGTTGATTAAGTGTCGTTTTCACCAAATTATGCTTATACCTTTAAAAAAAAGTGTCATTCAATTCAACATTTAAAACGGCATTTTTTGCCGTGAAAACATTTTTGCTCTGCAATTTTTGCTGTGGATTGCTGTTTCGGGGTAGCTGGGCGCAAATATTAAATTTTTTCATAATTTGTAGCAGTTTGGCGCAAGATAATGAAATTGCGCAGTTCGGCGAAAACTTTCCATCACTGCGTGAATCCAAAGGTAGGAAGATGCTGGTATAATTGGTACAAAATATGTCTTTCTATAAACTTTATGATCTATATGTTTTTGCATTTTTGAAAGTTCTTATCTAGAATTTTTTTTTCATTCTCTTTTATTTCATTTCAAAGATTATTTTTTTATCTTCGAATAAACTGAAGAAAATTTTACTTTCAGATTTTCTAATTGTGGTTCAGTCAACTTTTACACTGTGAAAATGTTTACATATCTTACATACATCAGAGGCTTTGCTAATAATTTTGGAATTGGAAAATGAAGTGTTTCTTCAAGAATTAAAAAAAAAAAGAGAGATTTTCCTGAGAAAGAAATTTCAAATAAACACTAAAATGCACAGTTTAATAATTATGCATTTTAACTTGAAAAAATAAATTGCTTTAAATGTGCACATGATCCAGAGTATTAAATAACACTCACCATGCATGGCAAAAAATGTTCTGGGATTAAATTCTTCTCTTGGCATACGATCTTCTTCCTCCCAAACCTGCTCAAGTTGTGGCTTGCTGCCCTAAAACAATAAGAATATTTTTAAAAAATAGTTCAAGGAAAAGGGTGCTGAAAAAACATCAAAACAAAAAAACTGAAATAAAAAAGGCATGTGGATTGAAAATGAAAGCAGTTTAGCATCCGTAGGTCTACTACTTATTATGAAGACTAAGGCTTACTTCAACATCTCTGGAAAAAAATTCAATATATTTTTTTCAATGATTCCATCCAGGGGTTCTCCTCACCCTTGGATTTACAAAATTAACAACCTTAAGCAATTTAGACAAAACAACTTCCACATATCAAATGTAAAAATAAATAAATTGATCCATGATCTAGAACAGATAACTAAGAATAAGCAAAAACTAACAGCAACAAAAATTCCAGAGAACTTTGCTGGATGTTCTTCACACACATGAATTGAGTTTCTAAAAATATTAAACAGCTTTGCAAACTTCATGATTTTGACACAGGCCAAACTGTAATTACCTCAAAAAAGTTTTGACTCCAGAGATAGAAAATTCATCAGAAAATTTTGGCATATATATACACTATCTACCAACAAGTAATTGGACACCCCTGCAATCGACAATATCTGCAGTCCTGATACACGTCACAGCCGCCGCCATTAAATATCATGTGGGAAACAACAACACAACCACTCGCATGCAAGATGCCACGCAGTTCGGAGCTCTCTGATTTCGAGAAAGGTGTAATCGTCGGGTGTCACGGAAATGGGCGATCCATACGTGATATATCCAGCGAGTTGAAGTACCCCAAATTGACAGTGGCCTACGTGATTGGCAAGTGGAAGATGAGAGGTGACTGTCGGAATGAGCCCCGACCCGGCAGATCCACAAAACTGGGAGTTAGAGACCGAACGGGTGCTGGCCAGAGAAATTCGGAGGAACCGCACCAAATCGATGGGCCACATCCGCGAGGAGTTTCAACAGGCATCCGGGAGTGTTCATTCAATGAATACCATCTGTAAGGAAGCCCATCTGCTCGGTTATCATGGAAGTGCTGCCGCCCACAAGCCTTTGATCACCAAGTCCAATAGCGCTGCTTGGCTAACGTGGTGCACAGAACGTCGACAGTGGACCGTTGAACAGTGGAAACAGGGTCTCTGGAGCGACGAATCAAGGTTCACCCTTTACCCTTGGGATAGCAGGGTTTGGGGTTGGCGTCTGCCTAGACAACGCCTCCTTCTGGAATGTATTGTGCCAACTGTGAAGTTCGGCAGTGGTGGAATTATGCTATGAGGGTGTTTCTCCTGGTATGGCACGGGACCCTTGGTCGCAATTCCTGGTAGACTCAATGCCGAGATCTACTGCAGCATTTCGGATGACCATGCGCTTCCTACGTTGTGGCAGTTTTACGGGGTGGACACATGTTACTTTCAGGATGACAATGCCACCTGTCATGGGCGAGGTCCACCATGGCTTGGTATGGTGACAATGGGGTTAATCGAATGGACTGGCCTGCGCAGAGCCCGGACCTTAACCCTATCGAGCACCTCTAGGACGAGTTGGAGCGTCAACTTAAGGGGTTCCCCCACCGTCCGAAATCGGTGAAGGAACTGACCTGTCTTCTCCAAGCCGAGTGGAAAAAAATACCTCTAGCTGTCATACAACGCCTGGTTGAGAGTATGCCCTGGAGGGTCGCAGCTGTAATCGCCGCTCGTGGAGGCTCCACCAACTATTGAAGGTGAATAAACTTCGTTTTCCTTTGCTATCACAGGTGTCCAATTACTTGTTGGTAGATAGTGTATATATATATATATATATATATATATATATATATATATATATATATATATATATATATATATTCTATAAAGAAGATACCTAAGCAAAAAAAATACATATATAATTTTGACTCACACCTAGTACAACATAGAAAAGGTTATGTATCTACCTGTGTGAGTAAAAGGAGAAAAGATAAAAAAATAAAATAAAACAACTAAAAATTAGAAAATGAAAAAAAAAAAACCTCAAATAAAAAAATAGTAATAAAAAAATAATAATAAAACATTTCAACTAGAATTTGCGCATGAGCTGCTAAATAATAAATTGAAATTAGTTACTTAAGAGCAAAACTGAAGACTAAGGAAAAACTTTAGAATTTAAAACGAAGGTTGCAAAATAACCTGAAAATCAAAACGCGCAACGCAGCAGTTTTGAAAATTCAGAATTCACATTCTATAAAGAAGATACCTAAGCAAAAAAAATACATATATAATTTTGACTCACACCTAGTACAACATAGAAAAGGTTATGTATCTACCTGTGTGAGTAAAAGGAGAAAAGATAAAAAAATAAAATAAAACAACTAAAAATTAGAAAATGAAAAAAAAAAAAACCTCAAATAAAAAAATAGTAATAAAAAAATAATAATAAAACATTTCAACTAGAATTTGCGCATGAGCTGCTAAATAATAAATTGAAATTAGTTACTTAAGAGCAAAACTGAAGACTAAGGAAAAACTTTAGAATTTAAAACGAAGGTTGCAAAATAACCTGAAAATCAAAACGCATGGCACGCAGCAGTTTTGAAAATTCAGAATTCACATTCTATAAAGAAGATACCTAAGCAAAAAAAATACATATATAATTTTGACTCACACCTAGTACAACATAGAAAAGGTTATGTATCTACCTGTGTGAGTAAAAGGAGAAAAGATAAAAAAATAAAATAAAACAACTAAAAATTAGAAAATGAAAAAAAAAACCTCAAATAAAAAAATAGTAATAAAAAAATAATAATAAAACATTTCAACTAGAATTTGCGCATGAGCTGCTAAATAATAAATTGAAATTAGTTACTTAAGAGCAAAACTGAAGACTAAGGAAAAACTTTAGAATTTAAAACGAAGGTTGCAAAATAACCTGAAAATCAAAACGCGCAACGCAGCAGTTTTGAAAATTCAGAATTCACATTCTATAAAGAAGATACCTAAGCAAAAAAATACATATATAATTTTGACTCACACCTAGTACAACATAGAAAAGGTTATGTATCTACCTGTGTGAGTAAAAGGAGAAAAGATAAAAAAATAAAATAAAACAACTAAAAATTAGAAAATGAAAAAAAAACCTCAAATAAAAAAATAGTAATAAAAAAATAATAATAAAACATTTCAACTAGAATTTGCGCATGAGCTGCTAAATAATAAATTGAAATTAGTTACTTAAGAGCAAAACTGAAGACTAAGGAAAAACTTTAGAATTTAAAACGAAGGTTGCAAAATAACCTGAAAATCCAAAACGCGCAACGCAGCAGTTTTGAAAATTCAGAATTCACATTCTATAAAGAAGATACCTAAGCAAAAAAAAATACATATATAATTTTGACTCACACCTAGTACAACATAGAAAAGGTTATGTATCTACCTGTGTGAGTAAAAGGAGAAAAGATAAAAAAATAAAATAAAACAACTAAAAATTAGAAAATGAAAAAAAAACCTCAAATAAAAAAATAGTAATAAAAAAATAATAATAAAACATTTCAACTAGAATTTGCGCATGAGCTGCTAAATAATAAATTGAAATTAGTTACTTAAGAGCAAAACTGAAGACTAAGGAAAAACTTTAGAATTTAAAACGAAGGTTGCAAAATAACCTGAAAATCAAAACGCGCAACGCAGCAGTTTTGAAAATTCAGAATTCACATTCTATAAAGAAGATACCTAAGCAAAAAAAATACATATATAATTTTGACTCACACCTAGTACAACATAGAAAAGGTTATGTATCTACCTGTGTGAGTAAAAGGAGAAAAGATAAAAAAATAAAATAAAACAACTAAAAATTAGAAAATGAAAAAAAAAAACCTCAAATAAAAAAATAGTAATAAAAAAATAATAATAAAACATTTCAACTAGAATTTGCGCATGAGCTGCTAAATAATAAATTGAAATTAGTTACTTAAGAGCAAAACTGAAGACTAAGGAAAAACTTTAGAATTTAAAACGAAGGTTGCAAAATAACCTGAAAATCAAAACGCGCAACGCAGCAGTTTTGAAAATTCAGAATTCACATTCTATAAAGAAGATACCTAAGCAAAAAAAATACATATATAATTTTGACTCACACCTAGTACAACATAGAAAAGGTTATGTATCTACCTGTGTGAGTAAAAGGAGAAAAGATAAAAAAATAAAATAAAACAACTAAAAATTAGAAAATGAAAAAAAAAAAAAACCTCAAATAAAAAAATAGTAATAAAAAAATAATAATAAAACATTTCAACTAGAATTTGCGCATGAGCTGCTAAATAATAAATTGAAATTAGTTACTTAAGAGCAAAACTGAAGACTAAGGAAAAACTTTAGAATTTAAAACGAAGGTTGCAAAATAACCTGAAAATCAAAACGCGCAACGCAGCAGTTTTGAAAATTCAGAATTCACATTCTATAAAGAAGATACCTAAGCAAAAAAAATACATATATAATTTTGACTCACACCTAGTACAACATAGAAAAGGTTATGTATCTACCTGTGTGAGTAAAAGGAGAAAAGATAAAAAAATAAAATAAAACAACTAAAAATTAGAAAATGAAAAAAAAAAACCTCAAATAAAAAAATAGTAATAAAAAAATAATAATAAAACATTTCAACTAGAATTTGCGCATGAGCTGCTAAATAATAAATTGAAATTAGTTACTTAAGAGCAAAACTGAAGACTAAGGAAAAACTTTAGAATTTAAAACGAAGGTTGCAAAATAACCTGAAAATCAAAACGCGCAACGCAGCAGTTTTGAAAATTCAGAATTCACATTCTATAAAGAAGATACCTAAGCAAAAAAAATACATATATAATTTTGACTCACACCTAGTACAACATAGAAAAGGTTATGTATCTACCTGTGTGAGTAAAAGGAGAAAAGATAAAAAAATAAAATAAAACAACTAAAAATTAGAAAATGAAAAAAAAACCTCAAATAAAAAAATAGTAATAAAAAAATAATAATAAAACATTTCAACTAGAATTTGCGCATGAGCTGCTAAATAATAAATTGAAATTAGTTACTTAAGAGCAAAACTGAAGACTAAGGAAAAACTTTAGAATTTAAAACGAAGGTTGCAAAATAACCTGAAAATCAAAACGCGCAACGCAGCAGTTTTGAAAATTCAGAATTCACATTCTATAAAGAAGATACCTAAGCAAAAAAAATACATATATAATTTTGACTCACACCTAGTACAACATAGAAAAGGTTATGTATCTACCTGTGTGAGTAAAAGGAGAAAAGATAAAAAAATAAAATAAAACAACTAAAAATTAGAAAATGAAAAAAAAAACCTCAAATAAAAAAATAGTAATAAAAAAATAATAATAAAACATTTCAACTAGAATTTGCGCATGAGCTGCTAAATAATAAATTGAAATTAGTTACTTAAGAGCAAAACTGAAGACTAAGGAAAAACTTTAGAATTTAAAACGAAGGTTGCAAAATAACCTGAAAATCAAAACGCGCAACGCAGCAGTTTTGAAAATTCAGAATTCACATTCTATAAAGAAGATACCTAAGCAAAAAAAATACATATATAATTTTGACTCACACCTAGTACAACATAGAAAAGGTTATGTATCTACCTGTGTGAGTAAAAGGAGAAAGATAAAAAAATAAAATAAAACAACTAAAAATTAGAAAATGAAAAAAAAAACCTCAAATAAAAAAATAGTAATAAAAAAATAATAATAAAACATTTCAACTAGAATTTGCGCATGAGCTGCTAAATAATAAATTGAAATTAGTTACTTAAGAGCAAAACTGAAGACTAAGGAAAAACTTTAGAATTTAAAACAGAAGGTTGCAAAATAACCTGAAAATCAAAACGCGCAACGCAGCAGTTTTGAAAATTCAGAATTCACATTCTATAAAGAAGATACCTAAGCAAAAAAAATACATATATAATTTTGACTCACACCTAGTACAACATAGAAAAGGTTATGTATCTACCTGTGTGAGTAAAAGGAGAAAAGATAAAAAAATAAAATAAAACAACTAAAAATTAGAAAATGAAAAAAAAAAAAACCTCAAATAAAAAAATAGTAATAAAAAAATAATAATAAAACATTTCAACTAGAATTTGCGCATGAGCTGCTAAATAATAAATTGAAATTAGTTACTTAAGAGCAAAACTGAAGACTAAGGAAAAACTTTAGAATTTAAAACGAAGGTTGCAAAATAACCTGAAAATCAAAACGCGCAACGCAGCAGTTTTGAAAATTCAGAATTCACATTCTATAAAGAAGATACCTAAGCAAAAAAAATACATATATAATTTTGACTCACACCTAGTACAACATAGAAAAGGTTATGTATCTACCTGTGTGAGTAAAAGGAGAAAAGATAAAAAAATAAAATAAAACAACTAAAAATTAGAAAATGAAAAAAAAACCTCAAATAAAAAAATAGTAATAAAAAAATAATAATAAAACATTTCAACTAGAATTTGCGCATGAGCTGCTAAATAATAAATTGAAATTAGTTACTTAAGAGCAAAACTGAAGACTAAGGAAAAACTTTAGAATTTAAAACGAAGGTTGCAAAATAACCTGAAAATCAAAACGCGCAACGCAGCAGTTTTGAAAATTCAGAATTCACATTCTATAAAGAAGATACCTAAGCAAAAAAAATACATATATAATTTTGACTCACACCTAGTACAACATAGAAAAGGTTATGTATCTACCTGTGTGAGTAAAAGGAGAAAAGATAAAAAAATAAAATAAAACAACTAAAAATTAGAAAATGAAAAAAAAAACCTCAAATAAAAAAATAGTAATAAAAAAAATAATAATAAAACATTTCAACTAGAATTTGCGCATGAGCTGCTAAATAATAAATTGAAATTAGTTACTTAAGAGCAAAACTGAAGACTAAGGAAAAACTTTAGAATTTAAAACGAAGGTTGCAAAATAACCTGAAAATCAAAACGCGCAACGCAGCAGTTTTGAAAATTCAGAATTCACATTCTATAAAGAAGATACCTAAGCAAAAAAAATACATATATAATTTTGACTCACACCTAGTACAACATAGAAAAGGTTATGTATCTACCTGTGTGAGTAAAAGGAGAAAAGATAAAAAAATAAAATAAAACAACTAAAAATTAGAAAATGAAAAAAAAAACCTCAAATAAAAAAATAGTAATAAAAAAATAATAATAAAACATTTCAACTAGAATTTGCGCATGAGCTGCTAAATAATAAATTGAAATTAGTTACTTAAGAGCAAAACTGAAGACTAAGGAAAAACTTTAGAATTTAAAACGAAGGTTGCAAAATAACCTGAAAATCAAAACGCGCAACGCAGCAGTTTTGAAAATTCAGAATTCACATTCTATAAAGAAGATACCTAAGCAAAAAAAATACATATATAATTTTGACTCACACCTAGTACAACATAGAAAAGGTTATGTATCTACCTGTGTGAGTAAAAGGAGAAAAGATAAAAAAATAAAATAAAACAACTAAAAATTAGAAAATGAAAAAAAAAAAAAAAAAAATAAAATAAAACAACTAAAAATTAGAAAATGAAAAAAAAAAACCTCAAATAAAAAAATAGTAATAAAAAAATAATAATAAAACATTTCAACTAGAATTTGCGCATGAGCTGCTAAATAATAAATTGAAATTAGTTACTTAAGAGCAAAACTGAAGACTAAGGAAAAACTTTAGAATTTAAAACGAAGGTTGCAAAATAACCTGAAAATCAAAACGCGCAACGCAGCAGTTTTGAAAATTCAGAATTCACATTCTATAAAGAAGATACCTAAGCAAAAAAAATACATATATAATTTTGACTCACACCTAGTACAACATAGAAAAGGTTATGTATCTACCTGTGTGAGTAAAAGGAGAAAAGATAAAAAAATAAAATAAAACAACTAAAAATTAGAAAATGAAAAAAAAACCTCAAATAAAAAAAATAGTAATAAAAAAATAATAATAAAACATTTCAACTAGAATTTGCGCATGAGCTGCTAAATAATAAATTGAAATTAGTTACTTAAGAGCAAAACTGAAGACTAAGGAAAAACTTTAGAATTTAAAACAGAAGGTTGCAAAATAACCTGAAAATCAAAACGCGCAACGCAGCAGTTTTGAAAATTCAGAATTCACATTCTATAAAGAAGATACCTAAGCAAAAAAAATACATATATAATTTTGACTCACACCTAGTACAACATAGAAAAGGTTATGTATCTACCTGTGTGAGTAAAAGGAGAAAAGATAAAAAAATAAAATAAAACAACTAAAAATTAGAAAATGAAAAAAAAAAAAAAACCTCAAATAAAAAAATAGTAATAAAAAAAATAATAATAAAACATTTCAACTAGAATTTGCGCATGAGCTGCTAAATAATAAATTGAAATTAGTTACTTAAGAGCAAAACTGAAGACTAAGGAAAAACTTTAGAATTTAAAACGAAGGTTGCAAAATAACCTGAAAATCAAAACGCGCAACGCAGCAGTTTTGAAAATTCAGAATTCACATTCTATAAAGAAGATACCTAAGCAAAAAAAATACATATATAATTTTGACTCACACCTAGTACAACATAGAAAAGGTTATGTATCTACCTGTGTGAGTAAAAGGAGAAAAAGATAAAAAAATAAAATAAAACAACTAAAAATTAGAAAATGAAAAAAAAAACCTCAAATAAAAAAATAGTAATAAAAAAATAATAATAAAACATTTCAACTAGAATTTGCGCATGAGCTGCTAAATAATAAATTGAAATTAGTTACTTAAGAGCAAAACTGAAGACTAAGGAAAAACTTTAGAATTTAAAACGAAGGTTGCAAAATAACCTGAAAATCAAAACGCGCAACGCAGCAGTTTTGAAAATTCAGAATTCACATTCTATAAAGAAGATACCTAAGCAAAAAAATACATATATAATTTTGACTCACACCTAGTACAACATAGAAAAGGTTATGTATCTACCTGTGTGAGTAAAAAGGAGAAAAGATAAAAAAATAAAATAAAACAACTAAAAATTAGAAAATGAAAAAAAAAACCTCAAATAAAAAAATAGTAATAAAAAAATAATAATAAAACATTTCAACTAGAATTTGCGCATGAGCTGCTAAATAATAAATTGAAATTAGTTACTTAAGAGCAAAACTGAAGACTAAGGAAAAACTTTAGAATTTAAAACGAAGGTTGCAAAATAACCTGAAAATCAAAACGCAGCAACGCAGCAGTTTTGAAAATTCAGAATTCACATTCTATAAAGAAGATACCTAAGCAAAAAAATACATATATAATTTTGACTCACACCTAGTACAACATAGAAAAGGTTATGTATCTACCTGTGTGAGTAAAAGGAGAAAAGATAAAAAAATAAAATAAAACAACTAAAAATTAGAAAATGAAAAAAAAAAACCTCAAATAAAAAAATAGTAATAAAAAAATAATAATAAAACATTTCAACTAGAATTTGCGCATGAGCTGCTAAATAATAAATTGAAATTAGTTACTTAAGAGCAAAACTGAAGACTAAGGAAAAACTTTAGAATTTAAAACGAAGGTTGCAAAATAACCTGAAAATCAAAACGCGCAACGCAGCAGTTTTGAAAATTCAGAATTCACATTCTATAAAGAAGATACCTAAGCAAAAAAAATACATATATAATTTTGACTCACACCTAGTACAACATAGAAAAGGTTATGTATCTACCTGTGTGAGTAAAAGGAGAAAAGATAAAAAAATAAAATAAAACAACTAAAAATTAGAAAATGAAAAAAAAACCTCAAATAAAAAAATAGTAATAAAAAAATAATAATAAAACATTTCAACTAGAATTTGCGCATGAGCTGCTAAATAATAAATTGAAATTAGTTACTTAAGAGCAAAACTGAAGACTAAGGAAAAACTTTAGAATTTAAAACGAAGGTTGCAAAATAACCTGAAAATCAAAACGCGCAACGCAGCAGTTTTGAAAATTCAGAATTCACATTCTATAAAGAAGATACCTAAGCAAAAAAAATACATATATAATTTTGACTCACACCTAGTACAACATAGAAAAGGTTATGTATCTACCTGTGTGAGTAAAAGGAGAAAAGATAAAAAAATAAAATAAAACAACTAAAAATTAGAAAATGAAAAAAAAAACCTCAAATAAAAAAATAGTAATAAAAAAATAATAATAAAACATTTCAACTAGAATTTGCGCATGAGCTGCTAAATAATAAATTGAAATTAGTTACTTAAGAGCAAAACTGAAGACTAAGGAAAAACTTTAGAATTTAAAACAGAAGGTTGCAAAATAACCTGAAAATCAAAACGCGCAACGCAGCAGTTTTGAAAATTCAGAATTCACATTCTATAAAGAAGATACCTAAGCAAAAAAATACATATATAATTTTGACTCACACCTAGTACAACATAGAAAAGGTTATGTATCTACCTGTGTGAGTAAAAGGAGAAAAGATAAAAAATAAAATAAAACAACTAAAAATTAGAAAATGAAAAAAAAAACCTCAAATAAAAAAATAGTAATAAAAAAATAATAATAAAACATTTCAACTAGAATTTGCGCATGAGCTGCTAAATAATAAATTGAAATTAGTTACTTAAGAGCAAAACTGAAGACTAAGGAAAAACTTTAGAATTTAAAACGAAGGTTGCAAAATAACCTGAAAATCAAAACGCGCAACGCAGCAGTTTTGAAAATTCAGAATTCACATTCTATAAAGAAGATACCTAAGCAAAAAAAATACATATATAATTTTGACTCACACCTAGTACAACATAGAAAAGGTTATGTATCTACCTGTGTGAGTAAAAGGAGAAAAGATAAAAAAATAAAATAAAACAACTAAAAATTAGAAAATGAAAAAAAAACCTCAAATAAAAAAATAGTAATAAAAAAAATAATAATAAAACATTTCAACTAGAATTTGCGCATGAGCTGCTAAATAATAAATTGAAATTAGTTACTTAAGAGCAAAACTGAAGACTAAGGAAAAACTTTAGAATTTAAAACGAAGGTTGCAAAATAACCTGAAAATCAAAACGCTGCATAGCAGCAACAGTTTTGAAAATTCAGAATTCACATTCTATAAAGAAGATACCTAAGCAAAAAAAATACATATATAATTTTGACTCACACCTAGTACAACATAGAAAAGGTTATGTATCTACCTGTGTGAGTAAAAGGAGAAAAGATAAAAAAATAAAATAAAACAACTAAAAATTAGAAAATGAAAAAAAAAACCTCAAATAAAAAAATAGTAATAAAAAAATAATAATAAAACATTTCAACTAGAATTTGCGCATGAGCTGCTAAATAATAAATTGAAATTAGTTACTTAAGAGCAAAACTGAAGACTAAGGAAAAACTTTAGAATTTAAAACGAAGGTTGCAAAATAACCTGAAAATCAAAACGCGCAACGCAGCAGT
Organism: Macrothele yani; assembly: GCA_039090855.1. NCBI lineage: Eukaryota > Metazoa > Arthropoda > Arachnida > Araneae > Macrothelidae > Macrothele > Macrothele yani. The sequence continues at coordinate 121,099,894 of CM077004.1, read as the reverse complement.
TTTGAAAATTCAGAATTCACATTCTATAAAGAAGATACCTAAGCAAAAAAAATACATATATAATTTTGACTCACACCTAGTACAACATAGAAAAGGTTATGTATCTACCTGTGTGAGTAAAAGGAGAAAAGATAAAAAAATAAAATAAAACAACTAAAAATTAGAAAATGAAAAAAAAACCTCAAATAAAAAAATAGTAATAAAAAAATAATAATAAAACATTTCAACTAGAATTTGCGCATGAGCTGCTAAATAATAAATTGAAATTAGTTACTTAAGAGCAAAACTGAAGACTAAGGAAAAACTTTAGAATTTAAAACGAAGGTTGCAAAATAACCTGAAAATCAAAACGCGCAACGCAGCAGTTTTGAAAATTCAGAATTCACATTCTATAAAGAAGATACCTAAGCAAAAAAAATACATATATAATTTTGACTCACACCTAGTACAACATAGAAAAGGTTATGTATCTACCTGTGTGAGTAAAAGGAGAAAAGATAAAAAAATAAAATAAAACAACTAAAAATTAGAAAATGAAAAAAAAAAAACCTCAAATAAAAAAATAGTAATAAAAAAATAATAATAAAACATTTCAACTAGAATTTGCGCATGAGCTGCTAAATAATAAATTGAAATTAGTTACTTAAGAGCAAAACTGAAGACTAAGGAAAAACTTTAGAATTTAAAACGAAGGTTGCAAAATAACCTGAAAATCAAAACGCGCAACGCAGCAGTTTTTGAAAATTCAGAATTCACATTCTATAAAGAAGATACCTAAGCAAAAAAATATACATATATAATTTTGACTCACACCTAGTACAACATAGAAAAGGTTATGTATCTACCTGTGTGAGTAAAAGGAGAAAAGATAAAAAAATAAAATAAAACAACTAAAAATTAGAAAATGAAAAAAAAACCTCAAATAAAAAAAATAGTAATAAAAAAATAATAATAAAACATTTCAACTAGAATTTGCGCATGAGCTGCTAAATAATAAATTGAAATTAGTTACTTAAGAGCAAAACTGAAGACTAAGGAAAAACTTTAGAATTTAAAACGAAGGTTGCAAAATAACCTGAAAATCAAAACGCGCAACGCAGCAGTTTTGAAAATTCAGAATTCACATTCTATAAAGAAGATACCTAAGCAAAAAATACATATATAATTTTGACTCACACCTAGTACAACATAGAAAAGGTTATGTATCTACCTGTGTGAGTAAAAGGAGAAAAGATAAAAAAATAAAATAAAACAACTAAAAATTAGAAAATGAAAAAAAAAAAAAAAAACCTCAAATAAAAAAATAGTAATAAAAAAATAATAATAAAACATTTCAACTAGAATTTGCGCATGAGCTGCTAAATAATAAATTGAAATTAGTTACTTAAGAGCAAAACTGAAGACTAAGGAAAAACTTTAGAATTTAAAACGAAGGTTGCAAAATAACCTGAAAATCAAAACGCGCAACGCAGCAGTTTTGAAAATTCAGAATTCACATTCTATAAAGAAGATACCTAAGCAAAAAATACATATATAATTTTGACTCACACCTAGTACAACATAGAAAAGGTTATGTATCTACCTGTGTGAGTAAAAGGAGAAAAGATAAAAAAATAAAATAAAACAACTAAAAATTAGAAAATGAAAAAAAAAACCTCAAATAAAAAAATAGTAATAAAAAAATAATAATAAAACATTTCAACTAGAATTTGCGCATGAGCTGCTAAATAATAAATTGAAATTAGTTACTTAAGAGCAAAACTGAAGACTAAGGAAAAACTTTAGAATTTAAAACGAAGGTTGCAAAATAACCTGAAAATCAAAACGCGCAACGCAGCAGTTTTGAAAATTCAGAATTCACATTCTATAAAGAAGATACCTAAGCAAAAAAAATACATATATAATTTTGACTCACACCTAGTACAACATAGAAAAGGTTATGTATCTACCTGTGTGAGTAAAAGGAGAAAAGATAAAAAAATAAAATAAAACAACTAAAAATTAGAAAATGAAAAAAAAAAAAAAAAAACCTCAAATAAAAAAATAGTAATAAAAAAATAATAATAAAACATTTCAACTAGAATTTGCGCATGAGCTGCTAAATAATAAATTGAAATTAGTTACTTAAGAGCAAAACTGAAGACTAAGGAAAAACTTTAGAATTTAAAACAGAAGGTTGCAAAATAACCTGAAAATCAAAACGCGCAACGCAGCAGTTTTGAAAATTCAGAATTCACATTCTATAAAGAAGATACCTAAGCAAAAAAAATACATATATAATTTTGACTCACACCTAGTACAACATAGAAAAGGTTATGTATCTACCTGTGTGAGTAAAAGGAGAAAAGATAAAAAAATAAAATAAAACAACTAAAAATTAGAAAATGAAAAAAAAACCTCAAATAAAAAAATAGTAATAAAAAAATAATAATAAAACATTTCAACTAGAATTTGCGCATGAGCTGCTAAATAATAAATTGAAATTAGTTACTTAAGAGCAAAACTGAAGACTAAGGAAAAACTTTAGAATTTAAAACGAAGGTTGCAAAATAACCTGAAAATCAAAACGCGCAACGCAGCAGTTTTGAAAATTCAGAATTCACATTCTATAAAGAAGATACCTAAGCAAAAAAAATACATATATAATTTTGACTCACACCTAGTACAACATAGAAAAGGTTATGTATCTACCTGTGTGAGTAAAAGGAGAAAAGATAAAAAAATAAAATAAAACAACTAAAAATTAGAAAATGAAAAAAAAAACCTCAAATAAAAAAATAGTAATAAAAAAATAATAATAAAACATTTCAACTAGAATTTGCGCATGAGCTGCTAAATAATAAATTGAAATTAGTTACTTAAGAGCAAAACTGAAGACTAAGGAAAAACTTTAGAATTTAAAACGAAGGTTGCAAAATAACCTGAAAATCAAAACGCGCAACGCAGCAGTTTTGAAAATTCAGAATTCACATTCTATAAAGAAGATACCTAAGCAAAAAAAATACATATATAATTTTGACTCACACCTAGTACAACATAGAAAAGGTTATGTATCTACCTGTGTGAGTAAAAGGAGAAAAGATAAAAAAATAAAATAAAACAACTAAAAAATTAGAAAATGAAAAAAAAACCTCAAATAAAAAAATAGTAATAAAAAAATAATAATAAAACATTTCAACTAGAATTTGCGCATGAGCTGCTAAATAATAAATTGAAATTAGTTACTTAAGAGCAAAACTGAAGACTAAGGAAAAACTTTAGAATTTAAAACGAAGGTTGCAAAATAACCTGAAAATCAAAACGCGCAACGCAGCAGTTTTGAAAATTCAGAATTCACATTCTATAAAGAAGATACCTAAGCAAAAAAAATACATATATAATTTTGACTCACACCTAGTACAACATAGAAAAGGTTATGTATCTACCTGTGTGAGTAAAAGGAGAAAAGATAAAAAAATAAAATAAAACAACTAAAAATTAGAAAATGAAAAAAAAAAAAACCTCAAATAAAAAAATAGTAATAAAAAAATAATAATAAAACATTTCAACTAGAATTTGCGCATGAGCTGCTAAATAATAAATTGAAATTAGTTACTTAAGAGCAAAACTGAAGACTAAGGAAAAACTTTAGAATTTAAAACGAAGGTTGCAAAATAACCTGAAAATCAAAACGCGCAACGCAGCAGTTTTGAAAATTCAGAATTCACATTCTATAAAGAAGATACCTAAGCAAAAAAAATACATATATAATTTTGACTCACACCTAGTACAACATAGAAAAGGTTATGTATCTACCTGTGTGAGTAAAAGGAGAAAAGATAAAAAAATAAAATAAAACAACTAAAAATTAGAAAATGAAAAAAAAAAAACCTCAAATAAAAAAATAGTAATAAAAAAATAATAATAAAACATTTCAACTAGAATTTGCGCATGAGCTGCTAAATAATAAATTGAAATTAGTTACTTAAGAGCAAAACTGAAGACTAAGGAAAAACTTTAGAATTTAAAACGAAGGTTGCAAAATAACCTGAAAATCAAAACGCGCAACGCAGCAGTTTTGAAAATTCAGAATTCACATTCTATAAAGAAGATACCTAAGCAAAAAAAATACATATATAATTTTGACTCACACCTAGTACAACATAGAAAAGGTTATGTATCTACCTGTGTGAGTAAAAGGAGAAAAGATAAAAAAATAAAATAAAACAACTAAAAATTAGAAAATGAAAAAAAAAAAAACCTCAAATAAAAAAATAGTAATAAAAAAATAATAATAAAACATTTCAACTAGAATTTGCGCATGAGCTGCTAAATAATAAATTGAAATTAGTTACTTAAGAGCAAAACTGAAGACTAAGGAAAAACTTTAGAATTTAAAACGAAGGTTGCAAAATAACCTGAAAATCAAAACGCGCAACGCAGCAGTTTTGAAAATTCAGAATTCACATTCTATAAAGAAGATACCTAAGCAAAAAAAATACATATATAATTTTGACTCACACCTAGTACAACATAGAAAAGGTTATGTATCTACCTGTGTGAGTAAAAGGAGAAAAGATAAAAAAATAAAATAAAACAACTAAAAATTAGAAAATGAAAAAAAAAAAAAACCTCAAATAAAAAAATAGTAATAAAAAAAATAATAATAAAACATTTCAACTAGAATTTGCGCATGAGCTGCTAAATAATAAATTGAAATTAGTTACTTAAGAGCAAAACTGAAGACTAAGGAAAAACTTTAGAATTTAAAACGAAGGTTGCAAAATAACCTGAAAATCAAAACGCGCAACGCAGCAGTTTTGAAAATTCAGAATTCACATTCTATAAAGAAGATACCTAAGCAAAAAAAATACATATATAATTTTGACTCACACCTAGTACAACATAGAAAAGGTTATGTATCTACCTGTGTGAGTAAAAGGAGAAAAGATAAAAAAATAAAATAAAACAACTAAAAATTAGAAAATGAAAAAAAAAAAAAAACCTCAAATAAAAAAATAGTAATAAAAAAATAATAATAAAACATTTCAACTAGAATTTGCGCATGAGCTGCTAAATAATAAATTGAAATTAGTTACTTAAGAGCAAAACTGAAGACTAAGGAAAAACTTTAGAATTTAAAACGAAGGTTGCAAAATAACCTGAAAATCAAAACGCGCAACGCAGCAGTTTTGAAAATTCAGAATTCACATTCTATAAAGAAGATACCTAAGCAAAAAAAATACATATATAATTTTGACTCACACCTAGTACAACATAGAAAAGGTTATGTATCTACCTGTGTGAGTAAAAGGAGAAAAGATAAAAAAATAAAATAAAACAACTAAAAATTAGAAAATGAAAAAAAAAAAAACCTCAAATAAAAAAATAGTAATAAAAAAATAATAATAAAACATTTCAACTAGAATTTGCGCATGAGCTGCTAAATAATAAATTGAAATTAGTTACTTAAGAGCAAAACTGAAGACTAAGGAAAAACTTTAGAATTTAAAACGAAGGTTGCAAAATAACCTGAAAATCAAAACGCGCAACGCAGCAGTTTTGAAAATTCAGAATTCACATTCTATAAAGAAGATACCTAAGCAAAAAAATACATATATAATTTTGACTCACACCTAGTACAACATAGAAAAGGTTATGTATCTACCTGTGTGAGTAAAAGGAGAAAAGATAAAAAATAAAATAAAACAACTAAAAATTAGAAAATGAAAAAAAAACCTCAAATAAAAAAATAGTAATAAAAAAATAATAATAAAACATTTCAACTAGAATTTGCGCATGAGCTGCTAAATAATAAATTGAAATTAGTTACTTAAGAGCAAAACTGAAGACTAAGGAAAAACTTTAGAATTTAAAACGAAGGTTGCAAAATAACCTGAAAATCAAAACGCGCAACGCAGCAGTTTTGAAAATTCAGAATTCACATTCTATAAAGAAGATACCTAAGCAAGAAAAATACATATATAATTTTGACTCACACCTAGTACAACATAGAAAAGGTTATGTATCTACCTGTGTGAGTAAAAGGAGAAAAGATAAAAAAATAAAATAAAACAACTAAAAATTAGAAAATGAAAAAAAAAACCTCAAATAAAAAAATAGTAATAAAAAAATAATAATAAAACATTTCAACTAGAATTTGCGCATGAGCTGCTAAATAATAAATTGAAATTAGTTACTTAAGAGCAAAACTGAAGACTAAGGAAAAACTTTAGAATTTAAAACGAAGGTTGCAAAATAACCTGAAAATCAAAACGCGCAACGCAGCAGTTTTGAAAATTCAGAATTCACATTCTATAAAGAAGATACCTAAGCAAAAAAAATACATATATAATTTTGACTCACACCTAGTACAACATAGAAAAGGTTATGTATCTACCTGTGTGAGTAAAAGGAGAAAAGATAAAAAAATAAAATAAAACAACTAAAAAATTAGAAAATGAAAAAAAAAACCTCAAATAAAAAAATAGTAATAAAAAAATAATAATAAAACATTTCAACTAGAATTTGCGCATGAGCTGCTAAATAATAAATTGAAATTAGTTACTTAAGAACAAAAACTGAAGACTAAGGAAAAACTTTAGAATTTAAAACGAAGGTTGCAAAATAACCTGAAAATCAAAACGCGCAACGCAGCAGTTTTGAAAATTCAGAATTCACATTCTATAAAGAAGATACCTAAGCAAAAAAATACATATATAATTTTGACTCACACCTAGTACAACATAGAAAAGGTTATGTATCTACCTGTGTGAGTAAAAGGAGAAAAAGATAAAAAAATAAAATAAAACAACTAAAAATTAGAAAATGAAAAAAAAACCTCAAATAAAAAAATAGTAATAAAAAAATAATAATAAAACATTTCAACTAGAATTTGCGCATGAGCTGCTAAATAATAAATTGAAATTAGTTACTTAAGAGCAAAACTGAAGACTAAGGAAAAACTTTAGAATTTAAAACGAAGGTTGCAAAATAACCTGAAAATCAAAACGCAGCATAACGCAGCAGTTTTGAAAATTCAGAATTCACATTCTATAAAGAAGATACCTAAGCAAAAAAATACATATATAATTTTGACTCACACCTAGTACAACATAGAAAAGGTTATGTATCTACCTGTGTGAGTAAAAGGAGAAAAGATAAAAAAATAAAATAAAACAACTAAAAATTAGAAAATGAAAAAAAAACCTCAAATAAAAAAATAGTAATAAAAAAATAATAATAAAACATTTCAACTAGAATTTGCGCATGAGCTGCTAAATAATAAATTGAAATTAGTTACTTAAGAACAAAACTGAAGACTAAGGAAAAACTTTAGAATTTAAAACGAAGGTTGCAAAATAACCTGAAAATCAAAACGCGCAACGCAGCAGTTTTGAAAATTCAGAATTCACATTCTATAAAGAAGATACCTAAGCAAAAAAAATACATATATAATTTTGACTCACACCTAGTACAACATAGAAAAGGTTATGTATCTACCTGTGTGAGTAAAAGGAGAAAAGATAAAAAAATAAAATAAAACAACTAAAAATTAGAAAATGAAAAAAAAAACCTCAAATAAAAAAATAGTAATAAAAAAATAATAATAAAACATTTCAACTAGAATTTGCGCATGAGCTGCTAAATAATAAATTGAAATTAGTTACTTAAGAGCAAAACTGAAGACTAAGGAAAAACTTTAGAATTTAAAACGAAGGTTGCAAAATAACCTGAAAATCAAAACGCAGCAACGCAGCAGTTTTGAAAATTCAGAATTCACATTCTATAAAGAAGATACCTAAGCAAAAAAAATACATATATAATTTTGACTCACACCTAGTACAACATAGAAAAGGTTATGTATCTACCTGTGTGAGTAAAAGGAGAAAAGATAAAAAAATAAAATAAAACAACTAAAAATTAGAAAATGAAAAAAAAAAAACCTCAAATAAAAAAATAGTAATAAAAAAATAATAATAAAACATTTCAACTAGAATTTGCGCATGAGCTGCTAAATAATAAATTGAAATTAGTTACTTAAGAGCAAAACTGAAGACTAAGGAAAAACTTTAGAATTTAAAACGAAGGTTGCAAAATAACCTGAAAATCAAAACGCAGCATAACGCAGCAGTTTTGAAAATTCAGAATTCACATTCTATAAAGAAGATACCTAAGCAAAAAAATACATATATAATTTTGACTCACACCTAGTACAACATAGAAAAGGTTATGTATCTACCTGTGTGAGTAAAAGGAGAAAAGATAAAAAAATAAAATAAAACAACTAAAAATTAGAAAATGAAAAAAAAAACCTCAAATAAAAAAATAGTAATAAAAAAATAATAATAAAACATTTCAACTAGAATTTGCGCATGAGCTGCTAAATAATAAATTGAAATTAGTTACTTAAGAGCAAAACTGAAGACTAAGGAAAAACTTTAGAATTTAAAACGAAGGTTGCAAAATAACCTGAAAATCAAAACGCAGCAACGCAGCAGTTTTGAAAATTCAGAATTCACATTCTATAAAGAAGATACCTAAGCAAAAAAATACATATATAATTTTGACTCACACCTAGTACAACATAGAAAAGGTTATGTATCTACCTGTGTGAGTAAAAGGAGAAAAGATAAAAAAATAAAATAAAACAACTAAAAATTAGAAAATGAAAAAAAAACCTCAAATAAAAAAATAGTAATAAAAAAATAATAATAAAACATTTCAACTAGAATTTGCGCATGAGCTGCTAAATAATAAATTGAAATTAGTTACTTAAGAGCAAAACTGAAGACTAAGGAAAAACTTTAGAATTTAAAACGAAGGTTGCAAAATAACCTGAAAATCAAAACGCGCAACGCAGCAGTTTTGAAAATTCAGAATTCACATTCTATAAAGAAGATACCTAAGCAAAAAAAATACATATATAATTTTGACTCACACCTAGTACAACATAGAAAAGGTTATGTATCTACCTGTGTGAGTAAAAGGAGAAAAGATAAAAAAATAAAATAAAACAACTAAAAATTAGAAAATGAAAAAAAAAAAACCTCAAATAAAAAAATAGTAATAAAAAAATAATAATAAAACATTTCAACTAGAATTTGCGCATGAGCTGCTAAATAATAAATTGAAATTAGTTACTTAAGAGCAAAACTGAAGACTAAGGAAAAACTTTAGAATTTAAAACGAAGGTTGCAAAATAACCTGAAAATCAAAACGCGCAACGCAGCAGTTTTGAAAATTCAGAATTCACATTCTATAAAGAAGATACCTAAGCAAAAAAATACATATATAATTTTGACTCACACCTAGTACAACATAGAAAAGGTTATGTATCTACCTGTGTGAGTAAAAGGAGAAAAGATAAAAAAATAAAATAAAACAACTAAAAATTAGAAAATGAAAAAAAACCTCAAATAAAAAAATAGTAATAAAAAAATAATAATAAAACATTTCAACTAGAATTTGCGCATGAGCTGCTAAATAATAAATTGAAATTAGTTACTTAAGAGCAAAACTGAAGACTAAGGAAAAACTTTAGAATTTAAAACAGAAGGTTGCAAAATAACCTGAAAATCAAAACGCGCAACGCAGCAGTTTTGAAAATTCAGAATTCACATTCTATAAAGAAGATACCTAAGCAAAAAAAATACATATATAATTTTGACTCACACCTAGTACAACATAGAAAAGGTTATGTATCTACCTGTGTGAGTAAAAGGAGAAAAGATAAAAAAATAAAATAAAACAACTAAAAATTAGAAAATGAAAAAAAAAACCTCAAATAAAAAAATAGTAATAAAAAAATAATAATAAAACATTTCAACTAGAATTTGCGCATGAGCTGCTAAATAATAAATTGAAATTAGTTACTTAAGAGCAAAACTGAAGACTAAGGAAAAACTTTAGAATTTAAAACGAAGGTTGCAAAATAACCTGAAAATCAAAACGCGCAACGCAGCAGTTTTGAAAATTCAGAATTCACATTCTATAAAGAAGATACCTAAGCAAAAAAAATACATATATAATTTTGACTCACACCTAGTACAACATAGAAAAGGTTATGTATCTACCTGTGTGAGTAAAAGGAGAAAAGATAAAAAAATAAAATAAAACAACTAAAAATTAGAAAATGAAAAAAAAAAAACCTCAAATAAAAAAATAGTAATAAAAAAATAATAATAAAACATTTCAACTAGAATTTGCGCATGAGCTGCTAAATAATAAATTGAAATTAGTTACTTAAGAGCAAAACTGAAGACTAAGGAAAAACTTTAGAATTTAAAACGAAGGTTGCAAAATAACCTGAAAATCAAAACGCAGCAACGCAGCAGTTTTGAAAATTCAGAATTCACATTCTATAAAGAAGATACCTAAGCAAAAAAAATACATATATAATTTTGACTCACACCTAGTACAACATAGAAAAGGTTATGTATCTACCTGTGTGAGTAAAAGGAGAAAAGATAAAAAAATAAAATAAAACAACTAAAAATTAGAAAATGAAAAAAAAACCTCAAATAAAAAAAATAGTAATAAAAAAATAATAATAAAACATTTCAACTAGAATTTGCGCATGAGCTGCTAAATAATAAATTGAAATTAGTTACTTAAGAGCAAAACTGAAGACTAAGGAAAAACTTTAGAATTTAAAACGAAGGTTGCAAAATAACCTGAAAATCAAAACGCGCAACGCAGCAGTTTTGAAAATTCAGAATTCACATTCTATAAAGAAGATACCTAAGCAAAAAAAATACATATATAATTTTGACTCACACCTAGTACAACATAGAAAAGGTTATGTATCTACCTGTGTGAGTAAAAGGAGAAAAGATAAAAAAATAAAATAAAACAACTAAAAATTAGAAAATGAAAAAAAAAAAAAAAACCTCAAATAAAAAAATAGTAATAAAAAAATAATAATAAAACATTTCAACTAGAATTTGCGCATGAGCTGCTAAATAATAAATTGAAATTAGTTACTTAAGAGCAAAACTGAAGACTAAGGAAAAACTTTAGAATTTAAAACGAAGGTTGCAAAATAACCTGAAAATCAAAGCGCGCAACGCAGCAGTTTTGAAAATTCAGAATTCACATTCTATAAAGAAGATACCTAAGCAAAAAAAATACATATATAATTTTGACTCACACCTAGTACAACATAGAAAAGGTTATGTATCTACCTGTGTGAGTAAAAGGAGAAAAGATAAAAAAATAAAATAAAACAACTAAAAATTAGAAAATGAAAAAAAAAAACCTCAAATAAAAAAATAGTAATAAAAAAATAATAATAAAACATTTCAACTAGAATTTGCGCATGAGCTGCTAAATAATAAATTGAAATTAGTTACTTAAGAGCAAAACTGAAGACTAAGGAAAAACTTTAGAATTTAAAACGAAGGTTGCAAAATAACCTGAAAATCAAAACGCGCAACGCAGCAGTTTTGAAAATTCAGAATTCACATTCTATAAAGAAGATACCTAAGCAAAAAAAATACATATATAATTTTGACTCACACCTAGTACAACATAGAAAAGGTTATGTATCTACCTGTGTGAGTAAAAGGAGAAAAGATAAAAAAATAAAATAAAACAACTAAAAATTAGAAAATGAAAAAAAAAACCTCAAATAAAAAAATAGTAATAAAAAAATAATAATAAAACATTTCAACTAGAATTTGCGCATGAGCTGCTAAATAATAAATTGAAATTAGTTACTTAAGAGCAAAACTGAAGACTAAGGAAAAACTTTAGAATTTAAAACGAAGGTTGCAAAATAACCTGAAAATCAAAACGCGCAACGCAGCAGTTTTGAAAATTCAGAATTCACATTCTATAAAGAAGATACCTAAGCAAAAAAAATACATATATAATTTTGACTCACACCTAGTACAACATAGAAAAGGTTATGTATCTACCTGTGTGAGTAAAAGGAGAAAAGATAAAAAAATAAAATAAAACAACTAAAAATTAGAAAATGAAAAAAAAAAAAACCTCAAATAAAAAAATAGTAATAAAAAAATAATAATAAAACATTTCAACTAGAATTTGCGCATGAGCTGCTAAATAATAAATTGAAATTAGTTACTTAAGAGCAAAACTGAAGACTAAGGAAAAACTTTAGAATTTAAAACGAAGGTTGCAAAATAACCTGAAAATCAAAACGCGCAACGCAGCAGTTTTGAAAATTCAGAATTCACATTCTATAAAGAAGATACCTAAGCAAAAAAAATACATATATAATTTTGACTCACACCTAGTACAACATAGAAAAGGTTATGTATCTACCTGTGTGAGTAAAAGGAGAAAAGATAAAAAAATAAAATAAAACAACTAAAAATTAGAAAATGAAAAAAAAACCTCAAATAAAAAAATAGTAATAAAAAAATAATAATAAAACATTTCAACTAGAATTTGCGCATGAGCTGCTAAATAATAAATTGAAATTAGTTACTTAAGAGCAAAACTGAAGACTAAGGAAAAACTTTAGAATTTAAAACGAAGGTTGCAAAATAACCTGAAAATCAAAAACGCAGCAACGCAGCAGTTTTGAAAATTCAGAATTCACATTCTATAAAGAAGATACCTAAGCAAAAAAAATACATATATAATTTTGACTCACACCTAGTACAACATAGAAAAGGTTATGTATCTACCTGTGTGAGTAAAAGGAGAAAAGATAAAAAAATAAAATAAAACAACTAAAAATTAGAAAATGAAAAAAAAACCTCAAATAAAAAAATAGTAATAAAAAAATAATAATAAAACATTTCAACTAGAATTTGCGCATGAGCTGCTAAATAATAAATTGAAATTAGTTACTTAAGAGCAAAACTGAAGACTAAGGAAAAACTTTAGAATTTAAAACGAAGGTTGCAAAATAACCTGAAAATCAAAACGCGCAACGCAGCAGTTTTGAAAATTCAGAATTCACATTCTATAAAGAAGATACCTAAGCAAAAAAAATACATATATAATTTTGACTCACACCTAGTACAACATAGAAAAGGTTATGTATCTACCTGTGTGAGTAAAAGGAGAAAAGATAAAAAAATAAAATAAAACAACTAAAAATTAGAAAATGAAAAAAAAACCTCAAATAAAAAAATAGTAATAAAAAAATAATAATAAAACATTTCAACTAGAATTTGCGCATGAGCTGCTAAATAATAAATTGAAATTAGTTACTTAAGAGCAAAACTGAAGACTAAGGAAAAACTTTAGAATTTAAAAGCGAAGGTTGCAAAATAACCTGAAAATCAAAACGCGCAACGCAGCAGTTTTGAAAATTCAGAATTCACATTCTATAAAGAAGATACCTAAGCAAAAAAATACATATATAATTTTGACTCACACCTAGTACAACATAGAAAAGGTTATGTATCTACCTGTGTGAGTAAAAGGAGAAAAGATAAAAAAATAAAATAAAACAACTAAAAATTAGAAAATGAAAAAAAAAAAACCTCAAATAAAAAAATAGTAATAAAAAAATAATAATAAAACATTTCAACTAGAATTTGCGCATGAGCTGCTAAATAATAAATTGAAATTAGTTACTTAAGAGCAAAACTGAAGACTAAGGAAAAACTTTAGAATTTAAAACGAAGGTTGCAAAATAACCTGAAAATCAAAACGCGCAACGCAGCAGTTTTGAAAATTCAGAATTCACATTCTATAAAGAAGATACCTAAGCAAAAAAAATACATATATAATTTTGACTCACACCTAGTACAACATAGAAAAGGTTATGTATCTACCTGTGTGAGTAAAAGGAGAAAAGATAAAAAAATAAAATAAAACAACTAAAAATTAGAAAATTCTGAATTTTCAAAACTGCTGCGTTGCGCGTTTTGATTTTCAGGTTATTTTGCAACCTTCGTTTTAAATTCTAAAGTTTTTCCTTAGTCTTCAGTTTTGCTCTTAAGTATATATATATATATATATATAATGTAAGGCCAGGCGATGCGTAACATCACAGCCTCTCCTTGACAAATGTCAACCCCGCCTTCTCGTGGTGCATCCTGTTCCCACTAAAGGGGCTCTGACGACCGCCCATAGCGGTATAACTATACCATCGGGATTAGAGGAAATTCTATCCCACACTCACCAACCCGCTTGGCCAGCGTGGTGAGTTATGGCCAAACCCCTCCAAAATGACTCCACAACTTAAATCTTGGCCCTCAGTCTCCGGCAGCTGGAATGTACCTGGCCAAGGCAGCGGCCAGTGCGACATGAAGGCAGAGGGTGCTAAGAATCCCCGGAGGACCGGACTAGGCTGCCATCTGATGCTGACCTTGGCAACGTACAATGGACGCTCCCTATCTTCTGATTCAAGGCTTCTTGAATTGGAAGAGGAACTACAAAGGATCAAGTGGGACATCGTGGGGCTAAGTGAGGTAAGGAGAAAAGGAGAAGATCTCATCGAACTGAAAAGTGGACATCTCTTCTACTATCGTGGGACAGATACTGGCAGAACTAGTGGTGTTGGATTTATAATAAACAAGAAACTGAAGGATAAAGTTGTAGAAGTTGAAAGTTCCTCTGACAGAGCTGCACGACTCGTTATCCAACTCTCGAGAAGATACCAGGCTCAGATTATTCAAACTTATGCACCCACCACAAGTCATCCTGAAGAAGAAATTGAAGAATTTTATGAGGAAATTTGTCATCTAAATAATAAAGGTAAGCAGCACTTGAAAATAATTATGGGAGATTTCAATGCAAAAATAGGGCAACGGCAACAGAATGAAACTTCAGTAGGTAAATTTGGTCACGGCAACAGAAACCAGCGTGGAAATACTCTCGTTGAGTTTGCAGAGGCAAAAGGGTTTTTCATCTTGAACTCCTTCTTCAAGAAAAAGCCACACAGGAAATGGACATGGAGACATCCAAATGGGACGACAAGTGAAATTGATTTTATTATGTGTAACAAAAAATTCGTCATAGAAGACTGCAGTGTGGTAAACAAGTTCAACACAGGTAGTGACCATAGATTGTTGAGATGTAAGATGCACCTCAACACTAAACTCGAACGTGGCAAGCTCATAAGACAAACAAAATGTATTGACATAACCAACCTTAAAAACACCATAATACCTTCAAGTTGGAACTGAAGAACAGGTTCTCTGCTTTAGAAGGCCTAACATCGGAAGAAGTGGACATCTCTGAAGTTAACAGAAAAGTAACCAAAGCTCTTATGGAAACAGCAACAAAATTAGCTGGGTCTAAGAACAAGTTGCATGTAAATAAATTATCAGGAAAAACGAAAATGTTGATGCAAAAAGAAGAGAGATGAGGACAACTAAAGAAGATGTGACTTCCAAAGTGGAATACATAGAGCTATGCAAGACAGTACGAAAAAGTATCACTGAAGACATAAGAAAATTCAACTGTGAACTAGTGAGGAAAGCAATTGAAAACAACCAAAGCCTAAAGATAGCAAAGGGACATCTCAGTAAGGGAAAAAAACAGATTATGGCACTGAGAAAAGAAGATGGTTCTGTAACAAGAAATAGAGGCGAAATTTTGACAAGAGTGAAAGATTTCTACTCCAAATTATATGAAAGGGATGATACATGCACTCCAGACATCATGAAAGATACCAGTACCAGAGTTCCTTCAGTCCTTCCAGCAGAAGTTGCACATGCAATAAAGAACATGAAGCGGAGAAAAGCTCCAGGAGAAGATGGAATTACTGTAGACATCATACAAGAAGCAAGTGGAGAAATCGAAACAGTACTCGCCCAAATTTTCACTCGATGCCTTAATGAAGGAAAGATTCCTGAGGATTGGAACACCACTACAATGATCCTGCTACATAAGAAAGGTGACATTGAGGATCTCGGAAACTACAGACCTATCAGCCTCCTATCAGTAGTTTATAAAATCTTCACTAAAGTTCTTTCACACCGCTTGAAGGTAACACTGGACATGGCTCAACCGAGAGAACAAGCTGGATTCAGGAGTGGCTACAGCACAATAGATCATATCCATGTGCTGAGAGAACTAATTGAAAGAGCGAGGGAATATGAACTTCCATTGTGCATGGCTTTTATCGATTATGAAAAAGCCTTTGATTCGGTGAAACCATCAGCAGTTACAATGGCTCTGAAAACCTGCGGTATTGAAGATGCATACATTAATATTATTAATAACATCTATGAAAATGCAAGTGCAAAGATTAGGCTGTTTGAAAATACAACACACATAAAAATTGGAAAGGGAGTGAGACAAGGTGACACCATATCTCCGAAGCTCTTTAATGCCACATTGGAGGGTGTTTTTCAGTCACTGAGCTGGGAAAACAAGGGGATAAAGATTAATGGAGATTATCTAACCCACCTTCGTTTTGCTGATGACGTAGTCATTTTTGCAACTAGCCCATCAGAGCTGCAGAGTATGATTCAGGAACTTGCTGACAAGAGTAAAGAAGTGGGATTAAAAATGAACTTTCAGAAGACAAAAGTGATGTTCAATGCTTTTACAAGAAATGAAGATTTATCGATTGATGGAGAAAAGCTGGAGATAACAGACACGTACGTTTATCTTGGACAGCAGATATCAAGTGAGGGTCACATTGATGAAGAAATTAATCGGCGTACAAAACTTGCCTGGAGAGCTTTTGTAAGAAACAGCATAATTTTCAAGAGCAATATGCCATTATGTCTTAAAAGAAAAGTGTTTGATCAATGCATCCTTCCAGTGCTTACGTATGGTGCAGAGACGTGGACCTTAACTAAAAGAGACATACAAAGGCTGCAGACAACTCAAAGAAGCATGGAGAGGTGCATACTTGGTGTAACCAGGAGAGATAAGAAGAGGAACTCGTGGATCCGAAAAATGACAAGAGTGGAAGACATCATGATCAGAGTTAAATCCCTGAAATGGCAATGGGCTGGACATACTGCCAGAAGGACAGATCATCGATGGACAGCCGAAATTTTAGATTGGATTCCAAGGGACAGGAAAAGACCCAGAAGAAGACCACATGGGAGATGGGTGGATGAAATTCGAAAGTATGCGGGAGTGACATGGAGGAGACTGGCACAAGACAGACCGTTGTGGAGGAAACTTGGGGGGACCTTCGTCCAGCAGTGGATTGATAATGGTTGACAATGATGATGATGATGATGATATATATATATATATATATATATATATATATATATTCCATTAAAATCAAAATAAAATGAAAATTAACACATTGACAGCATGAAGGAGAGTTGCAATTATTGACAGGAACTTTCACTTGAAAAAAATTGGATAATCTTGGCTATGGCAGCAAATAAACTATATCATCAGCACAAAGGAATTTTTCAAAATGATGCTTTTGGAAACACACACACACACATATATATATAGTGCCAAACACAAACTCATAGGTTGATTGTTAGCATACTAGTTAACGTCAAGAAATTTTAGAAACACACAGAAGTACTTTCAATCCAACTTGGATCTTGGTTACCTATAAACCATAAAGAAAGGAAGATACAGAGGGGAAACAGCCACAGTAGCCCATTGAAAAAACTCCGTCCACAGAACATGGCACCGCCATTGGTCAGCCACCAAAGCTAAACGTGATGTTGGCAATGGTTGCTATGGCAACCTACGATTGAACCACATAAAAACCATGGTCGTTTTTTAGATTAGCATAGTTAACTGACAACATAATAAAAAATAATGGGCCAGGTATAGGATAGGGAAAGGTTTTCAGTTTGTAGGCTAAAAAGAAAAGCTAGGAGGAAAGTGCTTTGGAAACAACAGCAAAATTACGAAATGAAAACAAGTTTTCACAAATATATCTGCCAATTAGGAACAGAAAGGCAATAACACACAAACGCTCAGTACAAAAACAAAAAACAAGAAGCTACTGAAAAAGATAATGTAGATATAAAAACAGATAACAAAGGAATACAAATGAGAATTAAAAGTGGAGACTCACAAATAACAGCTTCATATAAAAAAGGAAAATCTAACTGAAGAAAACAATGACAAAATTTATGCA
This sequence comes from Macrothele yani, assembly GCA_039090855.1. Lineage (NCBI taxonomy): Eukaryota > Metazoa > Arthropoda > Arachnida > Araneae > Macrothelidae > Macrothele > Macrothele yani. The sequence continues at coordinate 121,081,908 of CM077004.1, read as the reverse complement.
AATGAAACTGAAAACCTATGTTTTGGAAAATGAAAAAAGAAAAATGATGAGTAAAGAATAAGCAAGAATAATTCCACTTATTAGGATGTTAAAAGAAAACAATAACTGAAAAATGTAAATTCGTCTTTGGTCTAAGAGTTTGAAAATTGGAATGGAAGCAGTCAGAACCTTTATGGTCAAAACCACATGATACATGTGGTTGCCTGGGAACAACAGCTGTCAATCAATGGCAAATCCGATGGCAAGCCAATGGTACACTGCAGTCGATTTCACAATGTCACAGTTTCACATTAGGACAGGCTGTGCCCGCTCTGTATATTTCCTTACTTTATGCTGTAAACAATCAGAGTGAGACTGGGTTGCCAGATTTGGATGCCCAAGTTCTTCATTACACATTATACATAAATGCCAACAATTCAGTTGGTGCATTATTTACTGTTTCTCACGTTGTTGTTGAAATGCTTTCGGGAAACGTCTTTGTTTGATGAAGGGTTATAATTATATAATATGCCCTAAAGTTTATAATATAGAAATAAATAGATAATAAGAGTTTAAGAATGTTACTCACATTTGGTCATGGAACATTCCGGAATATTGCAGGGTCCTTTGCAGTCCTATTGTGACGAAATCCTGTTCATTATGTTTCAAATGGTAGGCATCTCTATTTTTCACATGAACATTGACTCAGTCAAATCTTCGTATTGAAGGGTTGAGCTCAGGCTTGATGTTTAACCTTGTTATTATTCTATATTTTGTTTCCAAATGGTAAGGTAAAAGCAGTAAATGAGTATCACTTTTTTTGAGTCGTCATTTAAAAGATTATATTTAAGAACATTAAAACAACTAAATATTCCAAACCTTATGTTGAAGGGGAGTCGATCTGGTAAGAAATATCCTGTATTGACGAAAGTTCGATCCTCGTTTCCCGTAGCACCAAATTCCCATACTAGTTTCATCTACCATTTTGTAGTCTTCTTCAGTGGGCAAAAATGATGTATTTCTCATCATTCATGTTGTTCCTTGGCCATCTATCTCAAATCCACTGGTAGAGTCAAAAGTTCTATGTCGGTAGAACCTCAGCGCATTCAGATTTTGGTTTGACCGCGCATCTCACATCGTGTGCGTTTCTAATTGGAGCATCCGAATTTGTTCCCGATTCCAATTCCTCCGGTGTCATCTTCTGTATGTCGATAGACTTACAATTTATCTTGTTTCTGTACTTTTTATTTTTATTCTGTTTTTTTTTTCTTTTTCTATAAGGTATCTCCAAGCATATGGAAGATCTATTGGGTCGTTATAATTACAATTTGTCTCTCTAGTTTTTTTTTTTTTTATCATCACCGCTTCCGATGTTAAAATTTGAGCCTTTGTTTTATGTGATGTTATTAATTTTACTTCCAGCCAATCTGGGACTGCCTCATTTTCAATGCAATGTTGAATTAAAGATGTTTTGTTCTCTTTTTTGTTCCAGTTAGATATATGCTCTGCCAATCTGGTCCTAAATCTTCTTTTAGTACTTCCTATGTATATTTTATTCTTTTCTTCAATTCCCTTCGTTTCCGTAGTTTTTTTTTTTTTTGTTGGTATACAGTATACTCCTGCTTTATTGAGTATTGATCTTTCTTTGCTTCCTGTTGTCAATATGGTTTTGTTATCGATAACATTATCAATATGGTTTTGTTATCGATTTTCGTTATCGATAACGCCAGTATCATAATTGAAGAAAATAATAAAATATACATAGGAAGTACTAAAAGAAAATTTAGGACCAGATTGGGAGAGCATATATCTAACTAGAACAAAAAAGAACAAAACATCTTTAATTCAACATTGCATTGAAAATGAGGCAGTTCCAGATTGGCCGGAAGCAAAATTTTTAACATCACATAAAACAAATGCTCAAATTTTAACATCGGAAGCGGTAATGATAGAAAAAACTAGAGAGACAAATTGTAATTATAATGACCCAATGGATCTTCCATATGCTTGGAGATACCTTATAGAAAAAGAAAAACCAGAATAAAAATAAAAAGTACAGAAACAAGATAAATTGTAAGTCTATCAACATACAGAAGATGGCGACACCGGAGTAATTAGAATCGGGAACAAATTCGGACGCTCCAAGTAGAAACACGCACGACGTGAGATGCGCAGTCAAACCAAAATCCGAATGCGCAGAGGTTCTGCCGACGTGGAACTTTTGACTCTACCAGTGGATTTGAGATAGATGGCCAAGGAACAACATGAATGATGAGAAATACATCATTTTTGCCCACTGAAGAAGACTACGAAATGGTAGATGAAACTAGTATGGGAATTTGGTGCTACGGGAAACGAGGATCGAACTTTCGTCAATACAGGATATTTCTTACCAGATCGACTCCCCTTCAACATAAGGTTTGGAATATTTAGTTGTTTTAATGTTCTTAAATATAATCTTTTAAATGATGACTCAAAAAGAGCGATACTCATTTTACTGCTTTTACCTTACCATTTGAAAACAAAATATAGAATAATAACAAGGTTAAACATCAAGCCTGAACTCAACCCTTCAATACGAAGATTTAACTGAATAACAAGCCTGAACTTAACCCTTCAATACGAAGATTTGACTGAATCAATGTTCATGAGAAAAATAGAGATGTCTACCATTTGAAACATAATGAACAGGATTTTGTCACAATAGGACTACAAAGGACCCTGAAATATCCCGGAATGTTCCATGACCAAATGTGAGTAACATTCTTAAACTCTTATTATCTATTTATTTCTATATTATAAACTTTAGGGCATATTATATAATTATAACCCTTCGTCAAACAAAGACGTTGCCTGAAAGCATTTCAACAACAACCTGAGAAGCAGTAAATAATGCAACAACTGAATAGTTGACATTTATGTATAATATGATTTATAACCACATAAAAAATTCAACACATAGAGATGTTTGAAGAACTGATAGAATTCTTCATTACAGTTGTTGCCAAACAATAGGAGTGATTTCCAAATGATGGGGATACAATAAGGACTGTTGGTATTGTAGTTCGGAGAAGTAAATATTTCAATGCTCTCACAAAAATATAAGGACTTTTTGTTGACAAAAGTATGAATTTTCTCAGTATTTTCCTAGAGAGGCATTGAAGAAATATATGAAAAAGTCAGTAAAGCTAAGAAAGAATTAGGTATATCTTGAGTAACATCCTTTTTGTGCTCAGTCAAATGTTCAGCAATGCTGTGAAACGTGCTGCCGATGAAAACTCTGGTTCCAGCTGAACTGGAAACAAGAATTTTGTACACCTCAGGAAAGGAACATTGAGGTCTTCAACTTTATCTTTGTGCTGCAGGATAAGTTTCATGATGGTAAGATTGAATTTGATGCCAATCAAGTAACCATAGGATTTAAAAATTTGATGCAGCTGGTAGGTAGACTGGTCATGAAATGGAGTACCTCGAGCAAACTGAAACTGGTTGAACTCTGAAGAACATAGAGTAGTGGAATTCGACTCTGAACTTTTGTTCTTTTTGAGTTTGCTCATCAAAACACTAGTGAATTGGTGGTGAGCAGAAATGGTTCAATATTCTTGTATTCAAGGGCAAGAGATGTTGGGATGTTACATCTGATGTTGGAATGAGCAATAAAAGAAGTGATAACAGAAACATCCAAAGTGTGCATAGTGAAGGGTATTACATTTGCAGCAGCAGTACGTTTATGAAAAACAGAATGTTCAATTCTTGAATGGCAAACATCCAGAAAATTAATGGTGTTGTTGATCTCTTCATAGACAGCAAACTTGATGGCAAGAAATAGTTCAGTGGCTCTTGAAGTTAGCTCAGGTAAACCCTGAGAAGAATGAGGACAGATAACCAATATGTTGTCAACAAATCGAAGCTAGACAGTGAGTTGAAGATAGCATTTAGAAATGACAGAATTTTCAATATTTTGCATGGAGATTTCTGGAAGAAGGGGTAATAGCGGAGGTCACACTGGGACTCTTTGTTGTTGTAGATAGAATTTATTATTATACGAGTAGCTGAAGTGACAATTATCCCTCAAAGTGTGAAAGCAATCATACAGGTCCTTGGTAAGAGTGCCAGCAATATCCTTTAGGTCCTTGAGTTTGGGAACTAGAAGCACATGAACACCAAACAGTGGCACAGAAGGAAAGAAGAGAAACATCATCCAAAATGAACTTACATTTATGGGGTGCTAATGAATTTGGAAACCGGTTGACAAATTCTTTAGTAAATGAGTTACAGAACTGGTGGTTTTTGGTTATGAAGAAACACTTTTTAACAAAACTAGAAGAAACCCTTTGGAATCGACGGTTAGTTGTTTTTTTTTTTTTTAAAGAATAAACTCATATGAAACAACAAATGTAAACTTTACTTAATTGACAAATTCATTAAACCACTTCAGTAAAGACAATAATCCAGGTTGGTGAATTTTTTTTTTTTTTTTTTGACTGAAGAATTAATGATCACTGTGAGCAACTCAATGGGCTATAAGCAGTCGCTCGTACCTAATTTAGGGTCACTGGTTCCAGGGAAGGGAGAGAGCCAGTGCCGTAAGACAAACACAACATCCATGCCTCACCAGGATTCAAACCCGGACCCTTCACGAACGAATGATCACAAACCAGCGCTTAGACCACTGCGCCACCAGGGTGGCTAGGTTCACGATGAGCATCACGACTGCACCCTTTTTCAGTCATAAAATGTGAGGTGGAAATCCACCCATGTTGATCATGTGCAAAAATTCAACTGGATAGCGCACTCTTCCAGTCTCATCTTCAGTCACAACTGTGTTTGTAAATGTTGTTGGAATGAGATTGACGTTGCGAATACTTTTCATTCTCTCTTGTCTGAGACATATAGTTGTGACCCATTGATTGCTCACGCCTTCCAGTAAGACTCTTACGTTCCTTTTTTTTTTTTTTTTTTTTTCAGGAGAGACATTCTGTTGAGGGTAAGTATGCAATAAAATATTTACTTACTTCAGTACTGATCATAGAACACCATGCACACACCAAGTCTGACACTGAACTGAATGTCTAATGTAGATAAGGGCCACACGCTTCTCCCGTAGGCTTTACATGGAAACTTTGCCACCCTACAATGCCCGAACCGTTGCCACAATCTAATTTTTCTCTTTGGCTGGCACATCTACATGGTAAGACCTTTATTTTGATACCTCAACGATATCTTTACGTTAAGCCATTCTCTCAAAGTAGGACTCACAGTAAAAAACTTTATAGAATTAATATACAGATTTCTTTTTAACAGTAGAAGCATGGGAAAATGTGTTTTCAACCAAGCGTCTAATACGGTAGACATCTTTATGAAGCTTGACTTGCAAGAAAAGATATGCAATGTGGTAATAAGATAGAGGATCAAAATCATCAAGGAAGGAGTTCAAAATAACTTTGAAACCTGTAGGCCTAAGGTAATTTAGGTTCCAATGTACCTTTAATTTTACTTGGTTTAAGGGACTAAGGAAAATTAATATATAACTGAAAAACCAACAACATATAAACGAAACAGGAAAAGTTTTAACATTAAGAGCAATTCAGAATTTTTGGATCGTCGACATTTTGCTTATAAATGAGAAAAACATACGAGTGAGAAATGTACAAATGCGACTCTGCTATATCTTTTTTATTTAATCTGTCAATGGATTTCTTGAGGGATTCAGTAGGATTTGATTTCACAAGTTTACAATTTGTGGAACAAAAAAATTCAGCCACATTTAAATCAAGGTCACATTTCTTCAGAATAACAGGACAGTCAACTTTATCAGCTTTACAAAGAGCTAAGTTGTCAGAAGTAATGTACAAACGTGGCTCTGCTGTATCTTGTCAGAAGTAATGTACAAACGTGGCTCTGCTGTATCTTGTCAGAAGTAATGTACAAACGTGGCTCTGCTCAAATCGTCGGTCCAATGCGAATGACGGAAAACGTCGAGTATGAACTCAAAAATATCTTTGATATTTTTGAGTTGAACAGAAGAGTAACAGAAAGGTTTATTAGGATGCTGAACAGAACAAAGGCAGATTTAGCCCAAATGAAAAGTTGGTGAGCTTGATTGGTTCATTGAAAGACTGCTTCAAGGAGAAAAATAGTATGAGGAAAATTTACTCTTGGTGCTGGATAGAATTTCAGCACCTTAGACAAGCACTCAACAGAAGGTGACACAGGGATTGAAAAAAGATTTACATAGTGAGAACTGTTAGCAGTTGCATTAGTAGAACGAGAGCAATGAGCACCTCTTTGAACGAAGGAACTTAAAACTTTTGAGACAAGCATTTGAAATTGGTTCAACAGTCTGTGGAACCAAGAAGGGCTCATATGCAACCATATTACAACTTTCACCATACCTGCCAACCTGAGAAAATTCAAATGTGTAAAATTGTGCGTGAACAACATTTATAATGATTTTTTTAATTACGCGCAACCAATATTTATAAATAATGACATATCATTAAATAGCCAATCACTTACCCAAAAGCTCTTGGTCACTTTTTTTCTTAACACTTCAAGCACGTCAATTATCATCATGTAATGTAGTTGGCCTTCAAAGGTTGAAAGACTCCTTGCTTACGAGATTCTTTTTTCCGGGCATGAAACATCGTATTTCCCCCTTTTTTTCTCTTTTTTTTCTTATTTTTTATTTTATTCACTGAACAAAAAACGCAGGTTTCCTTTTGCCATATGAGACATAAACATAGCTCTTCATCTCCATAAAAACCACACAAATATACACACCATACAATTCATACAATCAGTTAAAAACACTATGTACATAATTACACTATTTACATTCCCAGGCAGTTAAACATTTGTCACCTGTGACTAAAAAAGTGCTCCATCCGCTTCAAACCCCATACTAACCCTACTGCAAGTGTCAACCTCATTCAGCCTGTCATACACAATCCTCTAGCGCTTTCAACAGGGCCACTGTCATCATCAGGAGGCCAATGTGTCTCTCTGCCAACCACAGCTCAAGTGAGCAAAGTTATTGAGGTTCCGGCTTCAGTCGCAATCTCTGCATCTTTGTGTCTCTGGCGCCATCTATTGTCAGTGCTGCTCTCTTTTCTTTTTTTCCCTATTAGCTGTTGTTCAATTTTTATTAAGGCCTTCCGTTGTTCTTTTAAGTTGCTTGGCTCATTAATGTTACACAATCTTGATCTGTTTTTCTCAATTAATACTGATTCTGCAATTCTCAACTGCCTTTCGTTTTTACAGCTCTTAATAATTTTAATATCTTCAAACTTTGGACATTGGTGATTTTCCGGACAGTATTGGGTTAATGCAGTCTTAGCTTCTTTTTTATTCCAATTACTTATATGCTGGTTCAATCTATACTTTGATTTGTTCTTGGTGCTGCCTATATATGACAAAGGTGATTGCTGCTTTACAGGAATTTCATATACACCTGCTCTATCCAATTGGCTGATTTTTTCATTTTTTATTACTAAATGTTTTACAGTATGTACCTGATTTCCTACTTGTATGTCATATTTGCCACAAACCTTATTAATTTCAGCTGAAACACCTTCAACATGTGGGATTGCTTCTACATATTTTAATAGTATTTATCATTCTTGCCCTTATTATTTGCTTGAGTTACTTCATAAATCCATTTCTTTAATACCTGTTTAGAGTAACCAAAATCATGTGCTATTTTTTCAATATATTCAATTTCTTCTTTTTTATATTGTTCCATTGATGAGTGTGTTAAACTTCTTTTAATTAGTGTTTTAACACTATTTCTTTTATGTGTTAATGGGTACGATGACTGAAACAGTATTAATACAGGAATATATGATGATTTTCTATGCACTCTGTATTGCATATTATCATTTGCTTTGATTATCATAATATCCAAAAATGCTAATGTATTGTTATGTTCTTGTTCTACTGTTAATTCAATAGATGGATAAATATCATTATACTTTTTTGTCAAGTCTTCAAGTTTTTCATTTTTTAGCCTGGACAACCGAAAAATGTCATCAACATACCTGCAGTATATCAGTGGTGGATCTTCTAGTTTACTTATTATTTTTGTTTCTATGTCACTCATTATAATTTCAGCAAATAAGGTTGACAATGGTGACCCCATAAATCCACCATAATTTTGTTTGTACACCTTGTCATTAAACATAAAAATGTTATTTTCATATGTGTACAATAAAATTTCTTTTAATTCCTCAATTTGCACTGCATTCATTGTTTGTAACATATATAATTTTTTGACAATTATGTCAATTGCCTGAGGTACTGGTGTGCTAGGAAACAGAGCACGAACATCCATACTAGCCATATATTCACTTAAATCTTGCTTAATTACTTTAATTTTTTCAATGAATTCATAAGTATTCTTCACAGTGAGCCATGTCTTCATGAACAATGGTGCTAAATATTTGTAGATATTTTTTTCCAGCTTTATTAATGGGGAATTCCTTTTTGATACTATCACTCTCATAGGTTTATCAGGCTTATGAGTTTTTATTTTTGCAAACATTTTTTGGTATTCCTGTACCCATTGGTGGGTACGCTTTCTTTATTTCTTCAGGCAAGGTGCTGTGATTTCTTATTCTAGCCAAGTACCTTACTTGGGAATCGGTTGGGTCTCTTGTCAGAACGCTGCAATTCAAATCTTCTATTGCTCTATTCATTTTTTGATTATATTCATTTATGTTTAAAATCATAATTTGCCCTGTTTTATCAGCTTCACAAAATTTAATCATTTAATTTAATTGTATATTTGTGTGTTTTTTATGGAGATGACGAGCTATGTTTACATCTCATACGGCAGAAGGAAACCTGCGTTTTTTGTGCAGTGAATAAAAAAAAACAAAAAAAACGATGTTTCATGCCCGGAAGAACGAATCTCATAAGCAAGGAGGCCAACTACATTACATGATGATAATTGACGTGCTTGAAGTGTTAAGGAAAAAAAAGTGACCAAGAGCTTTCGGGTAAGTGATTGGCTATTTAATGATATGTCATTAATGAATTGCAGCACGTAAATATGCGCATTTTGCTGGTGTTTAATAACTTAAGTGTGGAAATATTATGATTTATAATTAATTTAGCTATGCTTAAGTAAAAATAAATGAAAATATTTGTGCATTTGATAATTTTTAGATGTTTATAATATAAACAAATTATATCACATTTTGATACCATACTCGACGTTTTCCGTTGTCCGTAGCAGACCGACGGTTTCCATAGCATACTCAATGTTTCCACTGTCTGTAGCGGACCGACGATTTCCATAGCATACTCAAAGTTTCCGCCATCCATAGCAGACCAACGATTTCCATAGCATAGTCGACATTTCCCGTCTTCCACAACAGACCGACGATTTCCATAGCATACTTGACGTTTTCCGTCGTCCGCAGTGGACCGACGATTTCCATAGCGTACTAGATGTTTTCCGTCATCCGTAGTGGACTTACGATTATCATATCATGCTCGATGTTTTCTGTGTTTCTCATAGCATACTCGACGTTTTCTGTAGTCAGTAGCAGACCGACGATTATCATAGCATACTCGATGTTTTCCATCATCCGTAGCGGAATGACGATTTCCATAGTAACTACTCGTACGTACAATCCGCAGTAGTTGGAGTCTCTGAATCTTTCTTCCTACCACACGATCTTTATTCAGCGTCAAGCATAACAGTGTGCACAGAGAATTTACTGTGCCGAAGTTCCGATGATGACAACGGGGCACGAGTGTTCTGCCGCACAATGGTGCAACATTCCCATCTCTGTTATATAAATACAGAAAATTTTAAAAATCCGGAAGAAAAGTTCTTCTGGCCGGAAAACCGGAAGACTATAAAATAAAAATGGAAAACTTCCGCAAAATCCAGAGGAGTTGGCAGGTATGATTTAACTGAAACATAAACAAATATTTCTCAAAGAAGATTCACATTTTTTTTTAAATATATGTAAATGCGTAAAAAAAGCGATCTATGCGTAAAATTGTAAAGAACAGTTAAAATGCATGAATTTTATGTGTAATGCCTAAAAGTTGGCAGGTATGCTTTCACACCTGACTTTGGCCTGCCTCTAGTCTTTTGATCGCTCACCACCTAAGTTCATCTGTTAAATGATGTCTCACATCCATTACAACAAATCTGCTATCCCAAAATCCTTTATTTACACTCCATAAACAATGTGACGCACACCTCCGAAACAGCCCCTTTATGCTGTGGCTCATTTGCGTAAATCGATGCCATCACCATTAATTTGCATATGATACCCTGAATCTACATCACATTTCATGTCATATATCTAAGTTTTATGCATTTCCGCCTCTTCTTTCATACATACATACTCCTGTTTTTTTTTCTGTTGTTGTTGTTTTCTTCATTTATGAAAACCAGTGTATATGAATGCTCACAGAAGCACATTTGTTTTTATATGAAAAACACTGCTACATGCTTTACTGTGACGAAAAAGTCAGATACGCTGTTAAATGTATGAATATAACACAGAAATGACAGAAAACTTACAGGATGATGTACTTTAGGGTGATCTTTATGTTTCTCAATCAGTTCTTTATGATGTTTCTCAGCTTCAAGCCTTTGATCTTCAGTCATATTTTTTAAACTTTCTCGATATTTTGATTCCTTTTCCATCTCATACTTCTTAAACTCTTCTCTTCTTTGCCTGTCCAGCTCCTCAAGATCTTTTGTTGCCTGTAAGTAAAATATATTGAGAAAGAGATAACAAAAGTACACAGCTTCAGAGACACTGAGAAAAAATTAAATATATATTGGGAAGGCATAATCATTTTTGTCTGATTTGTGAAAGATAATCAACTTTCATATTATTCCTCATTTGGGGATCATTCTTATATTGAATATATGGAAGGTCACACCATCATGCCGTATGCCTGCAATAAATTTCTGAAATAATATCTTAACCTTTTGTAGCTTAAAACTTGAACATGACAGCTGTGTAGCATTCTGTTTCCCATGCAACTTGGACTATGCTTACCTGGTGAGTCAGCAATGTGGCCACAAGATTTAGTGTGTGCGCGTGTGTGTGTGTGTGTCAGTCACAGAGAGAGAGAGTGCGTGCAAAAAATAAATTAATAAAATAAAACATTTTGTGCACTGCTGGGTTGAGTTCAGAACAGAAAAGTGCTGCTGAAGGCATTGCCAATTTATTTATATGTGGAACAGAGAAGTGTGGATAAGTGCATGACTTGCCTCAGAACAGAAAAGTGTTAACAGGGCTGCCAGCCTATCACGCCCAAGAAAATAGTTGCTTTAGTAGCCACTAATGGTAAAAATAGTAGCCTAAATAGTAGCCTTAACAACTTATGTTAATGACTAAAATAGTTGCCCAAAAAAGTGTATCAGTTTTAGAATGTAAGTGCTCCACACCAAAAAAAAAATGTTTGTTATTTTTTTTTTTTTATTATTCATTTCAAACCACGGTGACAAAATTAGCACATGTTCACATTTTGGTGGGGGAAAAAAATTACATATATATACACACACATCCGTACACTACAAAAAGGGCATCTTAAGTTTCAATATAATGCTACTCAAGACACTCAGAACTATAAAGGTTATGAAAATTCCCCCCCCCCCCCCATATTCAATTATATATTAAAAACTACTTACATAAACTAACCTGATACAAACACCTTGGAATTACAAAACACTTCCTTTTTTTGTCATTGTTCTGGAGGTCAGATGTTCTCATCTGTATCAAGCCAGTACGGAGAGCTTTCTTCTGTGTTTATGGTTCGTAAAAAAATATAAGATTTTCCAAGTGGGCTTCATACTGATACAAAAAATGGGTCTAAATTAATTACTATTAAAATGGGGGACGGACTTGATAGGCGTGGTTAAATTATGATGATGATTAAATTAAATATTTGGCCTATTGCAAATTAAATTGGAAAATTAACTCATTTTTAATTGGGGAAGTATTGTAATTCTCTTTGTCTGGGTGAAAGTAAAGGAATTGGGAGATTGCCTTGGGAGGCCTATTCAACAACAAGGAGACCACCCAGTCGGTGACTGAGAGGCATCCAGACCCTCATAAATACGACTTCAAGTGGGCCATTAGTGACAAAAATCTGTAGGGAATGATGAAAATTATGATTATGAGGGGGCGAGGGTTAGTTGCGGAACTATTCCTGCAGAAGCGACGGCGCTCTGTACGAAAGACAAGGGAGAAATCTCAAGTGTTGACAGAAAAGAGGCAGTGAAGCCACGTGACAGGGGATAGCCGAAAAGAGGCAGACAAAAAGAGAGAGTTAGTTATCTCGGTACGCAGCGGTAAGATGCATGGAGAGAAACTGCTAATATTAAATGATACTTGGTGACTGGGGGTAAGCCTGCCAGGTATGTCCGACTTGGGAACCGTAGAGAAGCGATTCAACCACTGTTGAAAGGGAGTCGCTATATTTATTGACAGAAGTCATCAGTTATTGACCAGGCGATGCCCGTAGACAGTGTCGATTTTCTCATAAACCTGCATCCAACCAAGAAATCAATGAATCTCCAGTTAGAAATACGCCAAGCAAAGATAATCTGTTTCTCTTACGGAAGTTCTCCACTTGGAAACGTCCTCCTCCATCCAAAGAGGGAAGGTCGCTGACCTGTACGAAGCAATGAGCGAGTGTCTCTCTCACTGCCGACGACGAAGTTCCTACGGGGTAAAAGAGAGCTACCCTTGTCCATCCTACAGCCATCGCCCTGCTTGGTGAAAAGGAGTCAGCTCGGGGAAGAAATGGAGTTCTCTCTCTGCGTCGTCGAAAGAAAGAGGGGAAAGCCAGAAAATTAGTGAAGACCCTCTGTTACACACAGGTGAAATCCTCCCCACAAGTTCGGTACTCATCGAAGGAAGTAAAAATTCTCCTGCGCTTAACACACACACACAGGTGAAATGCCATCGCAAGCCAAATAAAGCGCAACAGTGTGTGGAAGGTGCCAACAGAGCCTCATAATAATTTGAATACTGCTTTGTAAAGATGGATTACAAAACAAGCTGCAAGCAATAAGTGAGTACTTTTTTCTGTTTATGGTTATCCTTTTGCCGAGTCAAAGAACTGAGAACATTAACTGAACCCAGACTTTAAATTTGAACTTTGATACGCCTTTTGGGGCAGAAGTCTGATTCCAGAATCTAGGGCCAGCTTATACCAGCTCCGGATATGGAGCGTTAACTTGTGTTTGTATCGCTGTGGGCAATGCCCTGGAATAGAGTTCCCTCCTACAAATAAAGATGTTTAAGTGTTAATCTTACTCTAGTCAGTCTATAGGCTCTGGTGCTGTAAATAATTCCTTTATTAAATTCCTGTGTTTCAGCAAGCCGTTAACGTTCTCGCTAAAATATGCCAGCTCCTGAATTACAAGAACCCACAAGTCTCGTATCCAAATAGCGGATTGATTGAAGACTGCGGCGGGATCGAGACCATGAATGAATCATTTGGTGACAAGTGTTAAGAAATTATATCACTCGGCACATTTGTATCAATTGGTGGTCGATGGTGGGGTAAGGACCCACGAGATCGTAACAATTGGTAGAGTGGCCGAGTTCGGATAAATTGGTGTTGAGCGGGGGTATGCTTAACCTAGCTCGGCCCGGTACCTTATCAATACACTGTCTTGAAAAAATTGTTGTGTATTTCTTCTTTCAAAGGCCATAGTTGTGGTCATTCAGTGTTATGATGATCACTTGTTTTGTTCTGTACACATAATAATAGTAGTTATTTGATATGAGGTATATCAAGAATCTCATTCGAATAGATGAACATTTGGAAATATTTCAAACTTGTCCTTTGTACAGCTATGACAATAAATATCAAACACTGTAAATGTGTTTAGTATGGAACAAAAACACAAAGCCTAGAACTAAAATAAAAACTTGCAATCTCCCTCTTCAATAATGGAAACTCTTTAACTCATAAGTAATAATAATAATGGTGCTTAACATGATTTTGAATTATGTTGTAAAAGAGTACATTTTAATTTGATTCCCATATTTAAAAGGTAAACGTGAAAAACTTGTCTGAAACGTCTTCATTTCATTAGGGCATGGACAACTGTCTTATGATTCAAGCTCAAGTCTGTGTAGGTCAGGTATAATTGATATGAAGAATTACACTGATATACACCTGCCTTGATAATATTACAGTCATTCTTCACAGTGTCCTTGATGCTTTTGAGACAAATATAAAGAAATTACTTTATTCTGTAAAATTATTCCAACTCATAATTACAGAAATAAGAAAACAAAAAAACTTGACTTTCTTCTAATTTGGGTTACTTTTATAACAGCAAACAGTTAAAAAATCCCTAGATGTTAACCATGATCAATTTTCAAAGCTCTAACAACAGTAAAACTAAGATTATCCGTACACCCACTGATGACAATAGTAAAACCAAAGCTCAAATTTTTTGAAATGATTTATTTTATAACTCTTCGGAAAATTACTGTCATGGGACATCAAAAATTTTTATATGATGCCCCCTTCTACCAAATATGTATAAACAAACTGTTTTTTTTTTTTTTTTTTTTTATCATTTAGCAATTTTTTTGTAAGGAGTGGGGAGTCCTCTTTAAAGTTTACATTATTCTAATACTATGGCAGCAATTTGGAGGAGTTATATGCAGTAAATTATTTCAAAAAATTCAATGTGAATTTATACCACTGCCTCAGTGCATATACGGGTAGGCAAAAAAAGCTTTCTCATTAACCTTAGATTTATTCCTTTTTTGAGGTTTTCTGCATAAATGCATGAATTAGGGAGGATTTTCTTTTATGAACTATCCTCTTCATTTTTAATGCTTCAAGTTCATGTTGTCTTTCCTTTTGTTGGAGTTTCTCTGCTCTTTCTAGAACGCCATGTGCAACTCGTACTGCAGGGTTTTTTTTTTTTTTTTTTTAATGCTTGCTTCATTTAGTCTCTCATTGGCTTCTTTAAGCACAGAGTCTGATGATTCATGTACTTCTCTTTTTTCTTGAACAAGAATTTTTATCTTGTTTTCCATGTTTTCTATAGTTTGCTTTCTGCTCTTCAAATCCTTTATTTAGCAATTCTTGTTTCAATCTCCCAGCACTTTCTTTCTCTGCTTTCAGTTGCTGTTCCTTTAATCTCTGCTCCTCTTCCAAATGGTTGCTATATGACCTATGTGCATTAAGTGCTAATTTTATTAGTTCTTTGGTTATTAGCACCTTTGCAACTTGGCTGTTATACATTTTTAGTGCATCTCGAATTGTTAGTCTCTCATTCAACATCTTCTCAGACATAGATCCTTCTCATCTGAAAAAACAGTTCATGATACAGAAGAGCCTGTCTCTACATCGAAGTTGCCATGTGATAAAGCAAGGCATGCTTTCACAACTTTAGCCAAAGATTGATATTTCCAGTCTCCAAATGTCTTTTGATACAATATGTCTCTCCAAAAATGATCAATCCTGATTTTGCTGTTTGGAATAAATTCTTATACATACAAGTGCATCTATACCTAGACCCACGTGATTAGAGGAATGACCTACTCAAATGACAAAAAGTACTGTCTTGTTATTTTTAACAGACACACAGAAATGTCTCACCAGGTGTTTTTCTCGATTACCACTTAATTTTTTCGTTATGAACAATTCCTAATTTATATTAAACAGTTTGTAAATAATGTAAAGTGAAGTTTAAATGTCTGTTGACAAAAGCATGCATTTTCCCTGTCATTCAGAAAACAAAACTGTAAAAACAATCACGCAAATTTATTTTGACAATGAACACATCATTCATAAAATTCTACGTACAAAATTTTTGACTTGAAATTGATACATTTAACTGCAAATAAACTTCAGTATGCACAAAAAACAACAGTCTTTAATATGGCGAAGGCAAGATATGTGCTCGCTCCTAGCACTGCCGTACTGCAGTCTCTGCCATATTCCAAACAGAAAAACGGGACACTTTTTCAGCAGAATATCTTGATTTGAATAGGTTGTTCCTTTAATCCCATGTGGGTCTAGTCTATACTTGCCATTGACTTTCCTCCATGATATTTGCAATAAAGCAGGAATCAATAAACTGAACAAGACATATCGATAATGATTCGCATGGTTCATAAGCTTTCTCAATCACAAAATTGCAGGACTTTTGGATTTTTTTCCAGGACATACGATCCAAATGCTCTTAATTAAAATATAGTGAAACCATATGTCTGTTCCATTTGTAACCTACAACAAACAATTTCCTACATGCTTGGGCAAACTTAATACAGAATGTTAAAAATGTGGTCTGCTGCAGCTAATCAGAAACTTAGAATCACAGATAAATATTGAAATACCAAAACTGTCACTGAAAATGTGACCAGGTTTAATATCTACTAAACTTTTATATACAGTCTTTATTTAATATGGCGAAGGCTACACTGATTTTGAGAAAACTTTATTTCTCTACTTTGGCTTTAGTTCAATTATTGAAGCAAATTACAGAATAACCCCCCCTCCCATAAAACTCAAAAATACAACATAGGTATGTGGCATTTCTCTTTAAATGCTTTCATATACCACACGATCAATACAAAAAATACTATTTATATTTAATTATTTTGAAATAATACTTACATTGGAAATTTAAGGGTAAAGAAAGGTGAAATATCTAGAACTTTTTCAAAGGACCAAAAGGATTGTTATTTCTTAAACACATAATCATGGGAGCAAGTATTTGTGTTACATTTTATTTAGGGAAGGAATTTTCAACATAATATTGATGCTGTAGCTATGTTTTAAATTTTTACTTGTCAGCAAACAAAGAATGCACAAAAATTTCCAACGTGAAATGAAAGAGAATAACAGGAAAACCTTTTGTCCAAGGGTGGTGTGCAATTGCATTCATTAGTGATCATGGCAATTTAACTAGGCATGATTAAAAAAACTAATTATACAAGTTATGAAAATACTAAGAAACAATTAGATTTAAGTTTCTGATATTAGAACGCAATCTGATTTTATGGCAAATTTTTATATAAAGTATTCATTACAAAATTTCAGTAAATCAGTAAAGGGTAAATACCCCCCCACACACACACACACACACAAATCAGCTATTTACTTCCACCAGTGGCTAAAAAATATGTTACAGAAATTAACAAATGGCGCAAAAAAACGTTTCCCATAGCAGAAGAAAGGTTAGGGAAAAAAAAAAGGAGAGAGACCAAAAGATTTTCAAATTGATCAGTTAAAGGGAGAGATATAGAAGGAAATATGATATAACTATACGTTTCAGCGGAAGAATTTTGCATAATGGAAAAGTTGAAAACAGGAGAAAAGCATTCTTCATAGCAAAAGCTATGCTAAGGAAAAATAACTTTTCAAATACGTCTCCCAGAAGCAGGAGATAGCAAGAAAAACGTTTTGACCTTTACAACCCCTAGGGAAAAAGTTGTACATTATTTGAAGAGGATCTTATTGTAGCAAAAGTCTTATTCACTCTCCATCTTCATTGTAGCGAATGGCATACAGTTAAAAAAAAAAAAAAATTCTCAATGTTTGCAGGCTATTTCTATAGCCGGCAAACAGAAGTACACAAATACAAATTAGTGGAAGAATTGTGAACCACAAACCTCCTCAAACACAAACCTAAAGTGTTCCATAAGGTAAACGGTATCTGGTGTTAAAAGAATTTTTTAAATCCAACATTTAGAAGTACAGATATTAAGAAAAATAGATTACATATTTGCACCCCTAGCACGAAATTGTGCATTATTTTGTGAAGAAAATGCTAATAAGGAGTTTTCATAGTTAGGTATCTGATTGAAAGAAAATATTTTTCAGCCGGGTTTTTAGTCTGCAGATCTTGCTGTAAACGGAAATGTGAGCTTACGCCCTCTAGTGGCACACTTGTGCATTAAGAAATATTTGAAATTTTATGAGAAACATTTCGTGTCGAGAATGTTCTCCAACAAAGAAAGAATTTTTCAAATCGAACTCCTAGAAACAGAGATATGGACAAAAATAAGATTTACGTGTATGCCCCCTGGTGGAAAAATTATGCACTATGTTAAGCAGGAAGTCTGCTCAAAAAGTTTTCTGAGTTCAGCGGTATCGGTTCACGGAAGAATTTTTTCAATCGAGTTTCCAGCTCAGATTTTGTTGCACATCAGAAGCCAAAATAAACATTTATGCCCCCTGGTGGCGGCCAAACCATTCTTTACCAGAAATGAGAATTTGTATGCAAAACATTTCAACCTCAAGAGCTGTATCAGACTCAGGAAGAATTTTTCAAATTGGACTTTTAGGTTGGTTGGTTGATTGATTAATGTTAATGGCGCAAAAGCCATGGTTGGCCAAAGAGCGCCAAACAAAAGACATCAAAATGAAACAAAATCAATAAGAAACGTACACAAGGTTAAAAACAGGCTGATGCGGTAAAAATAAAATATGATAGTGAAGAAGGTAAAATCTAGATTAGGTTAAAAAGTCAATTTCCTGTAAAAACGAAAACACTGCTCTCGTGTCGCAGGCTTCGCCGATAATAGTTTGCAGCGTAGCTGCTCCTTCGTCCAACAGATGAGAGTGAAAATGACGAAAACGATGATCACAAAAACGAACACAAGTACACAGAACATGAAGGACGGTGAGACGACAGTGACACGCCTCACACATCGGGGCACCGTCGCCACACAGCAAAAAGCGGTGAGTAAAACGACAGTGCCCAATGCGGAGACGCGCAAGAACAACTTCCTCACGACGGTTCTTCCGCAAACTAGACTTCCATAGTCCGATCTGTGGTTTGATGGCATAAAGTTTATTGCTGCCCTTCTGAGACCACAGGGACTGCCACTCATCCAAAACAAATTTCCGGACCAAAGAGCGAAAATCCCGAAAAGACAGTGGCAGCCGAGCTGGCGACATGGAGGAAACAGACCTGGCAGAGAGATCTGCCAGCTCGTTACCCCGGATCCCAACATGGCCAGGAACCCAACAGAATCGGACCAGGAAGCCATCACCCTCCAAAGTTCTAAGAAGACGACGGACATCACGGATGACAGGTGAGTCCGCGTCCTCCGGAGAAGATAGAACCTGGATGACGGACTGGGAATCAGAACAAACCATAGCGCGACGATGTGATCGAGACTGTATGTGGCACAAAGCGAGGTGTACCGCACGCATCTCTGCCGAAAAGACGGTGGATTCAGGCGGAAGCCTCTCAGCATGGGAGGCATCGCCACACAAAAGCGGATCCAACGACATTCCCGGATTTCGAGCCATCGGTGAACACAGGCACGAAATCCGGGTAGGCAGTTTCAGCAAAAAGCTGCTGGTACACCAGAGCAGGAGTAGACGACTTTGGCCACACACAAAGAGATAGGTCAGCCGTTGCTTGAACGGGCTGCCAAGGAGGATGGTTAAAAAGGTGGTCAAACCAATCCTGGACAAGTTGAGACCAGCATCGCGCACTATGGCAGACATCCGAATCCCGAACGTCGGAACACAGGAGGGGCGGTTGGAAAACAAGCGGACACAGTCCGGTTGGAAGATGGAACCATACAGTGGATGATCAGGAAGAGACTTCAGTTTGGTATAAAACTGAAGAGACAGCTGCTTACGACGGATGCATAATGGCGGCTCATGAGCCTCCGCATACAGGCTATGCACGGGAGAGGTGCGGAAAGCACCAGTACATAGCCGCAATTGCCTGGTGATGGACGGGGTCCAAAGGCTTTAAAACCGATGGACGTGCTGAACCGTACGTAATGCATCCGAAGTCTAACTTTGACCGAATCAGAGAATGGTAAATGCGAAGCATTGAGCACCTGTCAGCCCCCCAAGATGTTCGAGAGAGGACCTTCAGGATACTCAATGACTTTGTGCACGACACCTTCAAAGACTGGATGTGAGGTCGGAAGGTGAGCGCTCGGTTCAAAGTTAGCCCAAGGAACTTGGCTTCTGACACCACGGGGATGGGAGAACACCCCAGACGGAGGCTAGGGTCTGGGTGAAGACCCCGTTTGCGGCAAAAATGCACGCAAACGGTCTTCTATGTCGAGAAGCTAAATCCATTTTGGGAAGCCCAGTGAGAGATCTTGGTAATGGCAGACTGGAGCTGTCTCTCAATGGTGCGCATGTTAACAGAGGCGCAAGAGATCTGCAGATCATGGACTTTTAGAAGCGGAGATATTGGGAAAATCGTAATTTACCTTTACGCTCCCTAGCGGAAAATTTATGCATTATTTGAAAAAGGGACTGTAACTAAAATAGTCTTCAATATAGATGTCATTAAAAGGAAAAAGATTTTTTTCCATTGGATATTTAGAAGCAAATATATGAAATGAAATGCATTTTAAATTCGATATGATCTCCATTTGCACCCTCTAGCTGTGAAGTTGTGCATCGAAAAAAAAAAAACTGGAACAAATGGATCATCATTCTCGCATACACATTTTAAGCTTCCCAATAAAAAAAGAATTTTACAAATCAAACTAATAATTGCGGAGATATGTTCTCTTCGGCGGGATAAAGTGATAACATAAGCATGACACAAAAGATGCTAATAACGCAGCTTCAGTCTTCCTAAACAAGAAAACCGATAGCCACCCCCCCCACACACATACGCACACTCACAGATTTTGTAGGGGGTGGGAAAGGAAATTTGTCAGACATAAGATATGTCAGTAGAAAAATCCTCAACTACAAAACATCGTGCAGGGACAAAAAGGCAGGAATAGATAAAATTCCAGGACATAATTTTAGGACATTTCCAGGACTTTTCTCCAGGACAAAATGGAATTCCAGGATGCGTACGAACCATGGATTCGACATATACATATTGATATCAAAGTTGATATTCACGTGTATCAGTATTAAAACTGATGTTATACAAGCACATCGATATATGCAACACCTATTATGTTTTGTTTTTTTTAAATAGTAGCCTTACAATTAAAATAGTTCAAGGTTTTTCTGAAAATAGTTGCTTTTGGCTGTTTTTTGTAAGAAATAGTAGCTATAGTCGCCTGTCATCAAAAATAGTAGCAATAGTCGCCACTAGCAGCCCTGGTGTTACTGACCTACGTATGTGCATTTGTCAATAATATAAGACCAGACATTCAGAATGATAAGATGCACGAAGTTACAGAAAATAGATACAGAAAATCATATCACTAACATGGGGGAACATCAAACAATGGATGAAAAGATGAAAGATAATCCGTGTTTATTGGCGTAAGCAATCGGAGAAATATATACAAATTTCACCACGAGCTATCTCCGTCTACGGACGGCTTCGTCAGGCGGTTATTAGGTTAAGCGCACAGAATCAAATGAGAATTTAAATCAATAGAAGTAGTAACAATGTGAGGTAAACATAAATACAGATGCGTCGCACATGCATCTGTCATCTTGTTAACCATTCTTTCTGCCAAGTCAGAAAGAATGGTTAACAAGATGATAGAATAACATTTCCATGGATAAAACATTATCATAATTAACATTATGCACTTTGAGAGATTTAAAGTTTTTATCTTTTACATTTAATATTTTTATATTTTATTTGCTTTTAATTAAAGATCTCACTAAATTTCACATTTGATAGATTAATTTTGCTGTGTGTTTTGAGATCACAAAATTATCACTGTGATTACACATGGACACCAGAGATGTCATGTTTGGAATCTGGTTACAGCAATAGTGTTTCAATCTACTGGGAATGATTATTAAATTTAAAATCCATTATAGATTCATCTTTTATTTGTGTATTCTGATAAGTTAATAGCAATGAAATATATAAATAAAAATACAATGGATTTTTCATTATTAAGACATCTGAAGATGTATTAAGATGTATTATACACAATATGCAATCAGATATTAATCTATGAAGCATCCCTCCCCTCAAAAGAAACAAAGCAAATAAAAATAAAAACTTTGAAATTTTACTCTTCAATGAATAGTCATGCGAGAAACCTCTGACTCAAGGTGAAACACACTGGCATTTATATATTGGTTTAAATAATACTGTTCCAGTTATTTGAATTTGAGTTAAGGATTTCTCCTCCTTATATTAATTTTTAGTGAAAATTCCCTTTACAAAAGGACTGTACTCTTTAAAATAATAAAACATGTTCATAATAATAAAACATGTTCGTAAAAGAATGGTGGGGATTCACAAACATGTAACTCCATTAGTTTCCGATGGCGAAATGTAATGCACACATAGTCATCACCCAGCTATCCAAGTTTCTCTTTACACCCACTTCATGGCGTGGACTGAAGATTCTCACTTGGCAGCATCGATTCTGAAAATGGCGAGCCAAGAGGAAAAGGCTTTCTACGCACTTCAATTTGAAGTGCCTAAATCTGTAGTGACAGTGCAACATGACTTTCCTTTATGTTTTCAGAAGGACACACACCACATGAGAATAAGATTTGCAGGCAGAACAGGCAATTTGTAAAAACTGGATCCCTGGGCAAAGGCAAGAGTTTGGGCACCCCCCCATTTCCATCATGATGTGCAACACCTCCTCAATCATGTTCTTCCACACCACCAATGGAATGGATGTGCTGCAGATGTGGACAACTACCTCTGGTGGTCAGCCTGGTCCCCGTACCTAACGCCATGTGACTTTTTCCTGTGGGGGTATGTAAAAGACACAGTTTACAAAAACCCAAAGCCTCAATCCCTTCGGGATCTCCAGGAAAGGATCACCCATGCTGTGGAGGCCGTAACACCAGACATGCTCGATTGGGTCTGGCAGGAATTAGACTACCGGTTGGACGTGTGCTGGGTGACAAAACGTGCGCACATAGAGGGACTTTTTAAGTGTGTGTGGCACACATCAAACTTGGACAGTTGCATTTCCAGTTGAGAGATATCAAGACTGTATATGGTAGGAAATACAACAACAAAAACCTGTCTGGGAAACCCCACCATTCTTTTATGAACACCCTGTACCAGTTGGAGCTCCCTACCATTTATGGTTTTTAATTTCCCAGCAGCTTCAGTTACTTGGAACTTCATTGTCCAAGGTGGTGTAACTGATAGCATGCTTGAACGGAAATCACGAGATGCGGGTTCGATTCCTGCTACAGGGTGATGTAATTTTCAAGTTTTTGGAAGATGTTACACGGCAACCAGTACGCAATTCAATATGTAATTCCAATTGCTGTGAATAATCTACTAAATTTCCCATGTATATTTCTGAGGAATATTTCTTCCTTAATTTCTATATCTGAAGTATATTGGTGATTTATGACCGATATTCATTCCTGGATTTGTAAGGGTCATTGACACTATGAGATAACATAGGATTGATTCAACTAACGAGATCTGAAGTTGTTCAGATTCCTAAGCTAAGCTTCAGTTGCTACTCATTGGGCTATAAGCAGTCGCCTGTCCCTAAGTTAGGGTCACTGGTTCCAGGGAAGGGAGAGAGCCAGTGCCGTAAGACAAACACAACATCCATGCCTCACAGGGATTCAAACCCGGACCCCTTTCAGACAAACGATCATAAGCCATCGCTTAGACCACTGCGCCACTGGGGCGGCAGAAATCGAAATCAGGAGATGCTGGTTTGATTCCTGCTCCAGGGCAATGTAATTTTCCAAGTTTTCTGAGGAGATCTTACATGGTGACCAGTAAACAACAGGCAATTCAGTACACAATTCTGATTGCTGTGAATAATCTACTGTTTATAATTTGCATTTTTAATTTCAGTAGATAAGTTTCTATGCAGAATGTATCATTTTTTTTCTTGAGCAGAAAGAACTAAAAAGAAAAATGTGATGTGACCATAGGCACAAAATATGTTAGCGAATTACAAGTTATTAAAAAAAAAAGGCACAGCCATAAAAACAATATCAAGTGGCATACACTGATTCTGTGCCAGAAAGTTTCTGCAACTGAAGAGAGAAGAAAATGTCAATTTGAACTTTGTGCTTTCACTTTTATGGCCAAATTAATAAAAACTTCATGTTAGTGTAAGTCAGATTACTTTCTTTTGAACAGAGATTAATACATACTAATTTTGATACACAGCCAAAAATGCATTAGCGTACTCATAATGATCTCTACTTAATAGGATGAAATTAGGAAGCAATTTGAGAATAGACTTGGAATTAATGAAAATAAAATTATCCACTGAAATGAAAATATTTTTCTTGCATTTCAAATATTAATACAATATCTACAATTTATTAATGCTACTTCTGTGTGAACTCTCACAGTAAAGCCACTGCATAAAATAACATTATTTTCTGTTTAATTTTCTCCACTAATGCTGGACAGGAAAACAACATCATAGAAATTAAAATACCATGACCGCAAATTTTATTTTACTTTCCTTCAAACAATTTTACCACTTAGGAAAGAAGTGAGCAAAATAATTATGGGTTAGCTGTCCTTTACCGTTTTGAATGAGCTTCTTTAAATCATCTACTTCAAAGCTGTGCGGGTTTTTTAAGTCTAAATGCTGCGGTAGCTTTAGCCCCTTGCGGTTAATTCCTGCAAATGAAACTCATTATAGAAATCTGTGGAAAACTCAATTACTATAGTGATATAATGTACATACATATTTATAGGCAAAATGTAGTCCTATAAAATTACAGAAATTTCATTTATATCGCATCTTCAAATTGCAGAGAAATGAGAAGAAAACAATACAAATTATATATACACTGCCGGACAATTGCTAAGGACGGATGACAATAGCAACGATAGCAACCATAAAATGGAAGGCAGGAAAATGTGGAAATTAGCATAAGTGCGGGATACAGTAAGACGTGTTGTGCGTATGCAAATTTTGGATTGCCGAACTTGTTCGTGACGTCATAGCGCTGATAAGAGATACAAAGGATTTGACGCGTATTGACCGTTGTTGTTCAAATGCAAAGTTGAAAGGGAAAGAATCAATTGACGAACTTCAAATTTTCAGTATGTCTTCCCGACATCACCTAGATGATTTTACGCATGGCCGTATTATTGGCAAGATTGAAGAAGGGCGAAAAATAACAGATGTTGCCAGGGAGTTCGACGTCAGCCACAGTGTTGTTTCAAGGCTTTAGAAATCATTTCAAACAAATGGAGAGTGTAGCAAACGTCACGGGGAGGTCGTGTTCTCAGTACGACACCTGCAGAAGATCAGTACATAGTGCTATCAACAGAAAGACACCGGCGCAGCACAGCTAGTGAGATAGCAAATCAGTTTATGGCTGCTACTGGCAAGCGGATCTCCCGAAAAACTGTCGC
The DNA here is from genome assembly GCA_039090855.1 of Macrothele yani. NCBI lineage: Eukaryota > Metazoa > Arthropoda > Arachnida > Araneae > Macrothelidae > Macrothele > Macrothele yani. Next base: position 121,056,674 of record CM077004.1, on the reverse strand, counting down.
CAGACGTTTGCATGAAGGAGGACTATACGCCCGCCGTCCTGTTGTGTGCATCCCATTGTCCACACGTCACCGTACCGCCCGCTTGCAATGGTGCCATCAACATCGCAATTGGACTGATAACGACTGGTCTGCTGTCCTCTTCTCAGATGAGAGTAGATACAGTCTATCGTCTGATTGTCGAAGACAACTGATCTGGCGTGATAGTGGTACTGCATATTGTCCAGCAAACATACAGGAAAGGGACCGATATCCGACATGTAGTGTCATGGTATGGGCTGGCATCATGATCATTGGCCGTACGTCCCTCTATGTGCTTCCAACTGGGACTAAGACTGGCCAACGATACATTAATGATGTTCTGCTACCTCATGTTCCGTGGTACTGTCGGTGATAGATGATAGATTCATTTTCATGGACGACAACGCAACAGGTCATCGAACAGTCGCTGTCCAGGTGTGTCTTGAGAGCGAGGATATTCAACGCCTCGTATGGCCAGCACGTTCTCCACATCTGAATCCCATTGAAAATGTGTGGGATGCTTTGGGGAGGAGTCTTGCTTGTCGCCAATGCCCTCCAATAAACAAGGACACCCTCATCCGTGCACTGACAGAGGAATGGGATAAATTACCCCAACAGCTGCTTCATAATGTTGTGCAAAGTATGACACTACGTGTGGAATCTTGCATCGCCCTCCATGGTGGCCATATCCCGTATTGACATCTTACGCCGGAACGCCTGCGGACGGTAATTGCATTTTTTCACGTTTACGTATTCTGCACAAAATGGCCTGTTTGTCCCTTGAACTTGTTCCAAAACCTTCTGGATTTCAGAGCACAATAAATTGTCTTTCTTGTAATGTCCTGGCTTTCTGACATTATTTTATTTCACTTGGCATCCAACCACACTTACTTTTTTATGCGCTATATAGCCGTTTATGATCCGTCCTTAGCAATTTTCCAGCAGTGTATATATTAAAGTAATACAACATAGTTTGTCACAATTATTTATTTTTCAAGCCGACCATGGTTTCGCTGGGTGTTGACCTAGCTTCATCAGGACGAATGGCACGTAATATTCAAATTGTATATGACATCATAAATGGTGTTTATAGTCACGTGTTTTGGTTAGATGCTTCCATGCGCTTGATAGAAATAGCGTGGATGCCACGTCATTAACAAGTTGCAAAGACTTCTGATATATATGGAAAGCTTCCAGAACATCAAGTTTGGTGGTTGAATCTGGCTTTTCAATTAGTTTTGCTTCTTCAAAGAGAAATTTGTGGTCCTTTTCGTAACAGTGTTTAGCCATCGATGACTTCTTTAAGTCACAATTCCGAATGTAGGTCTTGTGCTCCTTTGATTGAAGGAGCACAAGACCTACATTCGGAATTGTGACCTAAAGAAGTCATCGATGGCTAAACGCTGTTACGAAAAGGACCACAAATTTCTCTTTGAAGAAGCAAAACTTATTGACAAGCCAGATTCAACCTCCAAACTTGATATTTTGGAAGCTTTCCATATATATCAGAAGTCTTCGCAACTTGTTAATGACATGGCATCCACGCCATTTCTATCAAGCGTGTGGAAGCATCTAACCAAAGCACGTGACTGTAAACACCATTTATGATGTCATATACAATTTGAATATTTACGTGCCATTCGTCCTGATGAAGCTAGGTCAATACCCAGCAAAACCATGGTTGGCTTGAAAAAATAAATAATTGTGAGAAACTATGTTGTATTACCTTAAGGTATAAGTGTCACAAGACTGTAGTCTTTGAAATTAGGAATACAAATTATACTTTGTTTACTGAATAACGACATAGTTTCAGAACAAAATTAATAATAATGGATCCAGAAAGACAATTTGTGGCCATTAAAAGCATATAACTAGGTAATAAAGTAACTGTGGTGATATGCATATGGTGATTTTTGACAGGGAATAACTTCAACAATCTGGGCACAATGTCACAGGAACCATCTACACATGAGTAAGTGAATCTTTCTTATTTGCTATCACTTTACTCAGAGAGACAGAGTTCAAAATCATTCTATGGTCCCAGACAGCCTTTAAAAAAAAAAATATATATATATATATAAAACTTCCTATTTAAACCCATACAGACAACTAAATTGGAATGCAGGAAGTGCCAGAAACACTCAGCACATGCAATTGGTATGTCCAACACGGATGCAAAAGCATATAGTTAATTACATTTTATAAAAATTATTGATGTGGTTCTTCCACAGACTTCCTGGGCTTGGGGATGTGAGTGCATGGATGGTTCCATATAAAGTTGGTTCTGGACACACACTTACCGGTACCCTTGATCACCCCATTCAAGCTTTGAGTTAGCCCAATCTGGTGATGTCACATGACTGTAAAACTTTCATTATTCAGACAAAAGTTTCAGGACATAAAAAAGAAAAAGCAAGAATATCAGAAGTTTCAGGACAACAACTACCCCTGGCAATGGCTTCTTTGTGTGGTGCTGTTTTAATCAGGGGTTCTCTTTTCTTTTATTTATTCAAGGTTTAACGATCACCGTGAGCAACGCAATGGGCTATAAGCAGTCACCCATTCCTAATTTAGGGCCACTGGTTCCAGGGAAGGGAGACAGCCAGTGCTGTAAGACAAACACAACATCCATGTCTCACCAGGATTCAAACCCGGACCCTTCTTGGATGAATGGTCATAAGCCAGTGCTTAGACCATTGCACCACCGGGGTAGCCAATCAGGGATTCTCCAACTCAGTATCACAAGGACCTTTTGATGGGTACTGTACTCCTGAAATAATCAAACAAGAGGCTAAAACATGCTTGTTGGAAGTACAAAATATATGTAAACCTAATATAAACTACTTAAACACATGAAAGAATGCCAACGTACATTATTTTGCCAGGTAATGCAAATTTTGCATTAAACACAATATATACATACACAAATCCTACAAGCAAAACATCATGCAGCTGTGCAGAGACTGAGAAACTTTTGTCTACAACTTTTTGTTGCAACTCTTCTTTTGGAATATAAATCTACAGTGATAACTAAAATGCTGAGTAAGTGCAGTTAACATTTAGGTTGTAAAGCAAATAAATCTGGGAATCACTGATTTCAACACTCTTGAATCATCCACTACTGAATTCATGGAAGATTGCGGATGAAACACCTGTAGCTATATATACAATCGTGGCCAAAAGTCCTGCACCAGTAGACCGAAAGTCAATTTTTGATGTTTGAAGTCAACTTACACAGCGTAATGGTAAAGTCAGGAATACATATTATACATCCTTTTAAAGGAAATTTTATGCTGAATTCAAATATTTTTATAAAATGCTATTATCAGTAATAGAAGTGAACTTACAAGCAAAAGTACAGTGTCTAGTCATAAAAAGCAAAAAAATAGTGGAATTTGTGAAATTAGTGTACAATGCATTTAATGTAAAATTACTATACAGTACATTATTGAAACTTACAGGACACCTGAAATAACTTACCAACAAGCAACATATGCTTTAATATTTAATTGGATAAACACAGTTTCTTAGTAACAAAGCGCACCTATTTGGCACTAAATTAATGATCTTCTCCAGTTGTCCATTGGTGATAACACGGTGCCATACGGCCCTTACAGACTCAATTAATGCTGTTTTATATGTGGGTCTTTGTTGACGGATCTTTTGCTTCAATCTCACCCACAGATTCTCTATGGGATTAAGATCCGGTGACTGTGCCGGCCACTGAAGTTTTCTTATAAATTTTCAATTAAACCACTCGTCAACCAACTTTGACCGATGACATGGTGCATTATCGTCCTGAAAAATAAAATTCCGCAAGCACATGTCTTGTGCAAATGGTAACAGTTTGGACTCCAAAATATCCACATATTTCGATCCATTCAATGTGCCATCAACAATGTGCAGACGGCCAATACCACTGGCTGAAATACAGGAATAACATCCCCGAATGTGGGTGCTTGATTGTTGGCTGAGTGCAGCATATCTTATATCTTTCACCAGCCCGAACACGTACATAATTATTTCCATTATTAGCAGAAATAGTAACAGTTGTTTCAACACTGAAAATAACATTTTTCCATTCGTCAACAGTCCGATTCTTCTATGTCTTGGCCCAAGCAATTCTTTTGAGCCGTTGTTGTTCAGTAAGGAAACGTTTTCGTGCAGTCACTCCATTTCCTTGTAGCCTACAACGAACTGTATGTGAAGATGCAATAATGCCTACTTCATTCTCTCACTCATTTCTTAAATCAGTGGCTTTTTAAAATCTTGATTTTAAAGAACGACGAATCAGCATGTGATCATCACGTTCAGTACACAGCCTTGGTCAACTTGTTCCTTTTCTGTTTCCCACACATCCAGTTTCTGCAACTCTTATAATGGTGCATAAGACAGTGGAATGATCACAGCCACATTTAACAGTGATTTTACGACTACTGAATCCAATACAAATTTTGATGACAATCCGATTTTTGGTGTAAATGTGACAAGGATGATAAGTCAAATTTGATATAAGTGCAAAAAAAAGTCAAGGTTGTAAGTGAAATTTTCAAGTTTTCGCATATTATCTGACTTACCATCCTTGTCACATTTACACCAAAAATCGGATTGTCGTCTTCGAAATTGGTATTATATGGTGTAATCCCATATTTCTTTCATACTGAATCCAAGTTCATGCAAAGTAATAATTTTTACCCTGGTTGAAGAGACAGGACCAATTTTCGGGTCTTTGACATTCCGAAATTCAAATATCACCAGGACTTCTGCTCAAACTTCCGTCAACTGACTACATAGCCCAGTAAATAAAGGACTTGACCCGGAACAAATTAGCCAAAAGCTGCAATTTTTGCAGGCTGGTAGAACTCATTGGGCTTAGCATTTTTACAAAAGTCCCCACCCTTCCCCTGCTTGCTCCCCCTCCCCCTACACCCCCATAAAGGGGGAAAATTAGGTCTAATACTAATCCACTCGTAACTCCCGAAATAATTGGTGTACAGCGATAATTTTTTTTAATTTGTTCCTCTTGATATGATCTATAAATTTTGTTATATTCATTTTTACTATAATCTCCTATAGTTTTGCTGCAATTTTTGAAAACCCACAAAATAGCACCTTTTTTTTTTCTACATTTTACCAATTAATTGCAATTACCGCTTCACAGAGCCAAAATTTCCGAAAAAGGCTCCCAATAAAAGTTGTAGCAAATTTTATAACCTTTACAACAATATATTATTCGTTTTAATACACCTTATAGTTTGTCTTCTATTGTACCGAAACTGTGAATGCATTGCAGCTCTAAAATGACAAAAAATCGGGTAAAAAATGCAATAATTTTGCGGGGAGTATAATTTTCAACGATAGGTTAAAAAAAAAAAAAAGAAAGGAAAACTCAACTTCGCACCTGCACAAAAGGCACCGGCCCTTGCCTGTATGCATCACACCGTACACCCCCAACCCCCACCCCGAGGGTGGGACTAATTATTATTATGCGCAAACGAATTGCTGAATTGAAATATGACAATGTCATTTTTTTCCTTTATACATTTGCTATAAAGTATGAATTTAGTTCTATGGACTGCTGCAGTTCCTACAATTTCAAAATATTTAAAAAAAAAAAAAAAAACACACATTTTCGTTTTAAAATTTTCTAAACGAACTGAGATTAAAATTGCACAAAACTGTAATTAAAAAAAGAAAAGGCTGAAAACAAAAGCGGTGATGATTAACTTTATAGCTTTTAAAATTATATACATTTTGTCTTACATTGGCTTCTGTGGTTCTGAATATCACACAGTTGTGGTAGAATTATCATAAGTCAGTATCAGTGTTGTCACTCATATCAGGTTGTTTGTGCATGACAGTCCACTGCAACGTCCACACATAAGAGAACATGAGAATCCGGTTTTTCGGCAACTGCAAGAAATCACACATTCTTTCTTACAGTTGCATGAAATTAAACATAAAAGTTCGTCTGGTGCCCCTGGTAAAGTAGTCGTAATTGGCTTTAGTCCTCCACCCTCTAACTTCAATCCCAGTTGGTGGGGTCAAGTTTGTTCCCTGACCACATTTGGACTTGAAGGTATACTCGCAATAAATGCTGTCGAGCTGCTGCTACTGTAGGTGGAAATTTTCTCAAGTCAAAGTTTGATCTCGGTGATAGTTTTCGCAATTGATTTTTTGTAATAAAAATATCTGGCATCATCTAAATTATCGTGTTTGCTCAAACCATATAAATCCAAAAGGAAACTTTCTCCATTTGGAAGATTTCTTCTTTTGAAGCATTAATGAGGTTGAAAACCGTTGCTTGTGACTGAGCCTCCTGAGAATTTTTTATTAGCTTAACTTCTTTTTGTTTCCCAAGCCCGTAAAGTGCGGATGTTGTACCACACCCTGTAATGGCATGCATGAATAACAGGCATTTGCATATATGGCTGTAAATAGATATCAGTTTTTCAAAGCTGTAAAATATTGGAGGTATTGCAGCAGTGCCCGATTTAAGAAAGAACAAAGATTTTGTTTCTTCTAATGCCAGCGCAGTTAGTTAATAAGACAATAAGGTCTGTATCCGTAACTACAGTGACTACAGTAGGGTTTAGTTTCAACATTTCTATAGAGGTTCGAACTATATCTACATCAGCATCGTTATTAGCCGTGAGAACTGTGATATTAATGGCAGAGAGGAATTTCTCTTTTAATGCTGCAATAATTCTTTTCTTATTGTGGGGATTAGACAGAAAATCAGTCTGCGCTGGAGTGCACTCCATGTTATTGGTAAATATAATGTTCGCTAACTTTATTTTTAAATACACCAGAGTTTAATAATTATGAAACGCATATAACGTATGAAATCTGTTTATTTTCATGGTGTAGTAAGCACAAATATTTTTGTGTCTACCATTGCCTTGAAAACGCCTTCCAGTGGAGTGCGAAAGCTTGGTGAATCTTTGTACTGACTACACCATGAAAATAAATGGATTTCATACGCTATGAGCGTTTCATAATTATAATGTTCGCTGATATCTTTTTAGCTGATCTTGTTTGTTCTACCTGATTTGTTGTTGGCGTTTCAGGATATCTATCAAAAACAGTGTAGTAATTTGTATCATAATGGGAAAGTACATGATATATACATAATTTTGCAGAATTTGATCAAATGTTGTGAGTTTAGGCCAAATTACTGAATGAAGGAGGTAACCACCATCTATTATAACAGCTGCACCAGTAGGTATATTCTCCTGTTCAACAATACCACCAACGAAAGATTTAGTTATGGAGGATTATTACCTTTTCGCAGAGACACTTCGCCAAATAAAGCTGGTGGACAACATGCTAGTTCATGATATACCATAAAAACAACCATTCACTTACCCAAAAGATCTTGGTCATTTTTTTATCCTGTAACACTTCAAGCACATCAATTATATTGTTGTTGGCTTTCTGAGGTTGAACTGACTCCTTGCCAATGACTTTCCTTCTTCCGGGGATGATGCTAGTTCATATCTGAAGTATGATTTCAATTTCAAAGGACTGTCACAAACACAAATAACTCTGCTGAACAATTGTTGTGCCTTTATTGACTCCAGCCTGGTCGAGCCTATGAAACAGCCGCAAAGCCACTTAGCCACAGACAATTTAACGGAAACAATGTCTTTAAAGATGCGGTTGCATACTATCTGTCATCTTTATGTTACTGAGGTCTTGAACTGTTGTGTCCTGTAAGCCGAATAGACTTTTTTTCAGAATAAGGGCGATGTCGTATGCTTACCTGAGTTTTAGAAATGTTTCCAGACTGTAGTTATGAAACATCAATCTTCTTGTCAACACAGATGGCTGGTGTAATGCATTGAATTCCTTCCATTGCATGAAAAGTCTTTAATCTATCTAAAAATGTATGTTCCCTTCTGCATTACCAAACACGTACTGAATAAAGGCTTCATTACTCACAGGAGGTAATCCTGCACTAATTAGAGAATTTTGATATTGCTCTGCTTCGTAGTATGAAGAACACATACCCATCGATGATAACAATTGAACTAAATGTTTGGAACCATATCTACAACTTAAATACAATGCAATGCTGACTTGAACAGCTGACAGAAATGACCTAGGTCTTACAGTAGGTATTATAGCATGGTTTATTACAGTTCGTTTGCGAATAATCCCGGATGTGCTGCCATCACCCCGTCTTTTTATGTAACCATGTCTGTAAATATTTGCAGCATTTCTGGAACAACATTTAATCAATTCTCCTTGATACTGTTTGTATTCGGATATTTGGTACTGTTGTAAATCATTTTCTGTATGTCCTCTAATAATTTCTGCTCCTGCTTCAACAACTCTTCTTCGTTCACAAACTTTATCTTTTTTTCTCTCATTGTACTATTGATCAGTCAGCAATTTATGATTAACATCTGTCATACATACAATATTTTTCTTCCCAGAAATATTTGTGTGGGCTCGGTGGTGCAGTGGTCTAAGCACTGGCTTATGACCATTCATCCGAGAAGGGTCCGGGTTCGAATTTCGGTGAGGCATGGATGTTGCGTTTGTCTTACGGCACTGGTTCTCCCCCTTCCCTGGAACCAGTGACCCTAAATTAGGGACGGATATAGCCCATTGAGTTTTGCTCATGGTGGTTGTTAAACTTTCAATCAAAAAAAAAAAAAAAAAAGTAAGAAATATTTGTTATCACTATCCTATCTCCAAAACGCTGTAACAGTCACTGCTTCAAATATTTATCAGTAATGGGCGTAGAAAGGCCATGATATTTTGTAAATCATTTAGGGTGTAGTGGCATTCATCTGTTTTTTCAATGTAGTCACACAATAATGAGAAAGCAGTTTCAGTACTCTAGTCTTGTGGCCTACCAGGTGCTCTAAACAGCTTTATTTTTATGAATTTTCTGTAGCACTCCGAATGATATCATGCTTCACCTGCTACTAGGTCAATAACCCCGAGAATTTTCGACTTCACATACCCCCACCCTTCATTGTTACGGTTTTCACAGAAAATTAAAATTTTATCTTTTATTTCTAGAGTCGATACCATATGGACTGCTTTTCTGTATTTAAGAGGAAGCTTAATATTCACAGTAGCTTCCTTTTCACAGATTAAAAAAACAAAAAACGGTCTTTTCTTTTCAGGCTAGAATCAGTTATCCTTTTTGAACCTTTGGGGACAACTGTTGATTCTCCCTCACAGAGATGCTTATCGCTAATCATGCATTTGTCCATTTTTATTCAGTTAGGTAAACCAGTACGGGAATGCATTCAGAATTTGCTTTACTTTTTAGAGGCTAAAAAAACGATCATCTTACATTTCGGTCTTTGACTCAGCGAATCTGTCGTGCGGACTCCTTACCTATCCGATGACTTAATTCCATTTGCTTTGTGGCATATGTGTGGACTGTGAGGGGAGTTTTAGGAATGCATTTTATTTTCCCTGTGTGTCAAATAAATAAACCAATTGTGTGAGTCAGCGCCTCTTATCTCTGTCTCTATCAATACCATGGTCTTCCCGTGATGCAAATTCTTCACAACAGAAGTGCTCAAGGCAGACATGGTTTAGATACAGTGTAAGCAAAACTATATGTTGCTGTAAGACAAATAATATATCGTTGTAAAGGTTATAAAATTTGTTACAACTTTTATTCGGAGCCTTTTTCGGAAATTTTGGTTCTGTGAAGCAGTAATAAATTGCAATTAATCGGCAAAATGTCGAAAAAAAAAAAGGTGCTATTTTGCGGGTTTTCAAAAATTGCAGCAAAACTATAGGAGATATAGTAAAAATGAATAGAACAAAATTTATAGATCACAATCAAGAGGAATAATTTTTTTTTAATTATTGCTGTACGCCGATTATTTCGGGAGTTATGAGTGGATTAGTATTAGACCTAATATTCCCCCTTTATGGGGGTGTAGGGGGAAGCAAGCGGGGAGGGGTGGGGACTTTTGTGAAAATGCTAAGCCCAATGAGTTCTACCAGCCTACAAAAATTCAGCTTTTACCCAATTTGTTCCGGGTTTGACCCAATTTTGGCCTTTATTTACTGGGCTAACAAGCAGCTGTGTTCTAAGTCATCAGACGATTCTACATTCTTTTATATCTCACCAGCAGATGTCGGAGAAAGCTATAGTGTATTAGAGGGGCGCGAACGCTTTTTCAGAACTGGATTTGTGTTTCCTCACTTGCACATTTTTGCTTGTAACTTCACTTCTATTACTGGTAATAACATTATGTAAAAATATTTGAATTCAACATAAAATTTCCTTTAAAATGATGTATAATTTGTATTCCTGACTATACCATTACGCTGTATAAGTTGACTCCAAACATCAAAAATTGACTTTCGATCTACTGGTGCAGGACTTTTGGCCACGACTGTGTGCATATATATATATATATATATTCCATTGTGACATGAAATGCAAAGCTCTAAAATCTCTTTAGAATAAGGCTCTGGGAGTTGGCATAACTGCTGAGATTCTGAAATATGGTGGTGTCTCTGTAATTAACTGGTTTACTGAAATTTGCCAGTTGTGCTGGGAGTTAGAAATGGTCCCATGGGACTGGAAGGATGCTATCACTGTTCCCTCAGACTGACTGCAAGAACTATCGTGGTATTAGCCTACTGAGTGTGCCAGGGAAGGTCATTATTGAAAAAGTATGAGGTCTTACATCAGAGAAAGTGTGGGATGTTCAGAGTGGTTTTATGGCTGGTCAAGGCTGCACTAACCAAATTTTTGCATCACACATGATGATCGAAAAGTATCTGGTTGTTGGTAAGAAAGTTTTTGCTGCCTTCATAGATTTAGAGAAATCTTAAGACCGAGTAAATAGGATACTTTTGTGAAAGGTACTGAATAAATATGGCGTTACTGGGAATCTACTTAATAGTGTAATTAATAATAATCTACTTAACAGTGTATGCTGGCAGTAGAGCTTGTGTACGAGTGAATGGTGTTTTATCAAAATGGTTTTCTGCTGGTGCAGGAATCAGACAAAGTTCTGTAATGTCACCTGTTGGCTGTTTAATATATTTAAGGGTGCATGCATGTGTGATGCCAAGATGGACAATACTGGTTTAAGTCTTGGTAATAGGTCTTATGTGTGCAGATTGCTGTATGCTGATGACACAGTCCTGTTGGCAGAGAGCATGTTGTCCAGGATGTACAAGTTTGCATGAAATTCAAACTGAGCATAGATAAGAGAAAAACCAAAGTTATGGTTTTTGAGCGAGGAAATGTTAGCATTGAATGTAATGTGAGTCTAAATGGTACAGTGATTGACCAGGTGAATGGGTCTGTGTATTTAGGAAGCATGTTTAACAGAGAGAACAAAATAGATGGTGAAATTAGTAGGAGAGTGAATTCTCCATTGAAAGTCATAGCTGCTTTAGGATTTTTTCACAGAAATGATGGGTTCTCAAGAGAATCCTGCATGGTTGTGTATGAAAGTGTAATTGTTCCTACTTTGATGTATGGCAGTGAAACCTGTGTACTACAGAACAAACATAGGATTATTTTGTGTGCTGGAGAAATGCGTTACTTACAGGGGATTCGTGGCAAGACACGTTCTGATCGTGTGAGGAATGAAGATGTGTTGCAGTTGTGTAATGTGAAGCAAATGTTAGCAAGGTGGAAACTAATATTCTTTGGTGGTTTGACCATGTTGAAAGAATGAGTGATGAGACGCTTACTAAGAATTTTTTTTAGCCCAAATGGCAGGAAAGAAAGGCAGAAAGCCAAGAAAGTCATGGGAGGATCAGATTCATGAGTGTCTGCATGAGAAAAAGATTATGAATATGAAGTATAGAAGGTCTTGTGTATGTGGTGTGATGGAAGTCAGTGAAGCCTTAGTAGTGTGTTAAGATCATTGTAAATGGAGAAGTTTGTTATGACAACAGTAAGTAAATAATCAGTTAAAAAATTATCTGGTAGTTTGTATTTCTTTGGGAATCACAGGGAACAGCTTAGTGATATGTATGTAATAATGTAATGACATGAAATGTAAGTCGATGGAGATCACAATTCATTGCAAACCTAACTCACAGCCAGTTGACAATCAGCTTTGAAAACTGAAGCTGGGTGTGAAAAGATCCTGACAGTATGTGCTTCCATTATTCAAAGTATACTTCAAGGAGTTGGTTTTTATAAAACAGCAGTAGAGCATATGTCTAACTGTCACACTATAAAAAACAAGTAGTCTGTCTGTCTGGCCACATTAAGCCTGGAATCTGAATAAGTGAAAATACATTTCATACAATGATGAGTGAAGATTCTCTGTGCTTCAGTCTGATGCTTTCAGTGAGAATGTCTCCAAATATCATACATCATCCCAACAACAAAGTTTAGAGAAACAGGTATGGTGTGGAGCTGCTTTTAATGTTTGGGCTAGGTTGACCAGTTACTGCACCTGTAGTGCCATTGTTGTAGATACAGTGCTCAAAACAATCAGGGGATACTGCAATATTGATTGTACGTGAACAGGCAGACAATAGGATAGTACTTAAACATAAATGTTGGACGACAGGAGGATGAAACACAATGGGACAGGTAAACGAGATTTCCTGCAAATTGAATATAATATTGGTGGCAAAAAGCAACATGTGATACAGCATTCACCCACAAGTACACAGAAATAGGCCTCTAGTGGGTGTTTTGATCACAGTAACCACCAAGACTCACCAAGACAGTAGAGCACAACTGCAGCATTTGGCAGATAAAATTGTCCAACACTTCTTAGGGATTCAGTAACACTACTTGTTGAATCCATGCTCTAACTCCTGAAGCATTACAGGAGGTGCTTGCAAAGCTGCAAGACATCTTCCCAGTACATATTCCACACGCATTCAGTAGAGTTCTGGTCAGAAGAGCACACAGGCCCCAGTCCATGTACTAGATGATATCTCTCTCAAGCATCTTGTAAACCAGTTGTATCCTGTGCAGAAAAACATTGTCATCCATAGAAAGGAACATTTCACCAACTGCTTCACCTTAGGGTAAGATAACACAATGGGTTGCAGAATCTTACCCTGATAGCCCACCACTGTCGTAGATCCATTCAAGTGCCATACAGCTCTGCTTCCACACTAGAACTCTATCATGATGAAATTTATGTAATTTTAAGTAAATGATAGATTTTGATGTGTTCCTTGCTTTCATAAGAAATGGATTCATTGATTAATGTTTTGCAAATTTACCATTAGAACAGTGCTTCTGATGACTAATGTTCAAAGCTATGTGGGTGATCAAATTTCTGATTTGTTTTTTATTATTATTATTTCCTCACCTCAGCTATTTGTTTCCTATTCCACCCTTTCAGTCAACAGCAAACGAGCATGCTGCATTTAGTAGACTCTCTGTGACACCATTTCTAACTCCAATACAGCCCCTTAGAATACCAGTACCTCAATGTAATGTGAATTTTCATGCAAATAAAATTTTATCACTCTTTCTAGTAACATTTCAGCTCTCATGGATACAACTTTATCAGGTACTGAAATATTACATGAACTAGCTGATCATCCTCCTGTGTTAGACAAGGATGGGAAAGTTGTCTTACACAAGGGGTTCTTAACCTTTTTTGGCCATGACCCAAAATCAACAAGACGATCAACTTCAAGACCCAAGCATCTGTTTTGAAATTAAAAATGCTAATATGATAATATAAATAAGTATAATAATTATTCATTACTACACAGAGTGTAACAAAAATTTTGGTTTTTGAAATTACAGTCAAACCAGTGGTGCAACCAAGTGGGGGAAGGAGGTTAGGGTTATCTATACAGTGAGAAGATATGAATAATAATATATTGTGAAACAAATAATATGAATAATTGGAAATTAAAACCTTTTATAAAACAGATTTCAATTTCTCCTATTTTTTAAATAACCAAATGCAATTTTTACAGTAACCAAGGCATGTCAAAATAAACTCCCATTTAAAATTTCGTCAAAATCCAATGAAAACTTTAGAAGTTAGGCATTTTCTTTTTATTATTATTATTAATGAATGTTGGCTGAAAGCCTCCATATATAGTTCATAGTTTCTCTCTCTCTCTCTCTCTCTCTCTCTCTCTCTCTCTCTCTCTCTCTCTCTCTCTCTCTCTCTCCCCCGTCTCCCTTCTACGTCGCATTTGTTGATCGTTTGTCACAGGATTCTGGAAGCAGGCCAGTGTTGCGAAGTTGGAGGTTTTCCTGTTAAATTTAGGGGGATTCAAGTTTAGGAGGAAATTTACAATGCTGTGACATCCTAAAAATTCTCACAATCCCAGTGACAGGAAGAAGAAATGCTGGTGGTCCCCATGATGTCATCTCCAGAAATTCCAGGGTCTTTACACGTGCTAAACACAAAGTAGGTTTAAAATTTTTAATTTGAAAAAAATTAACACTTTAATTTTTTTTTCTGAGAAGCTACGGTGACCCAAGTTTGAGTTATAACCCATAGGTTAAGAACTCCTGTCTTATACACTGAAAATCTTAATTACAGTCATTCTTTAAAGTATTGGGTATATAAATAAGTTTTGAGAGATTTGAGGTGAACAAAACATGTTGTTGGAGAACAGAAACAATATTTTAATATTAATCAAAGTATGCTCCCTCTGAAGCTACAACTTTACCCCATCTTCTGGGTATTGAACGTATGCCCCGAAGGAAGAATTCCGGTTCCTTGGAAGAGATCTAGTTGTCCAGCCAATTTTTGATGGCTTCATAAGAATTAAACCGTTCTCCAGAAAGTGCTGACTGCATCGACCGGAACAAATGGTAATCTGATGGCGCAATATCTGGCAAATATGGCGGGTGGGGTAGAACTTTCTAGTTGGATCCTTCTAAGTACTTTTTCACAGGTCGAGAAACATGTGGTCTTGGGTTGTCATGCTGTAAGGTGACTTTGTTGTGTCTATTCTCCCATTCCGGCCGTTTTTGAATGAGAGATTGTTTCAAACGCATTAATTGGGTTCGATACCAATCACCAGAAATAGTTTCTGACAGTTTCAGCAGTTCATAGTGGATCACACCCTTCTGGTCCCACCAGATACACCGCATTACCTTTGAACCATGGATATTGCGTTTTGGCGTTGAAGGACCTGGTTCACCTGGCATCACCCATGCTTTCTGCTGTTTAGGGTTATCGTACCATATCCATTTCTAGTCGGTAGTAATAATACGATGCAAAAAAACTTTCTTTTTTCCTTTGAAGCAGCAATTTGCAAATCGTTTTTCGACGTTCAAGGTCTCTTTCCTGCAAAGCATGTGGAACCCAATTCCCTTCTTTTTGCACCATTCCTATGGCAGCTAAACGTTGTGAAATGCATGGTTGACAAACATTTAATGCTGCTGCTAGTTCTTTTTGGGTCTGGCACGGATCCTTGTCGAGTAAAGCTTCCAATTCTGCATCAGCAATTTTTTTGGGTGGTCCAGAACGTTCTTTATCACTGACATCGAAATCGTTCCTTTTGAATCGTCTAAACCAATATTCACATGTTTTTGTGGATGGGGAATGTTCACCAAATATTTCTGACATTAAGCGATAGCTGTCGGCAGCACTTTTCTTGACAATAAAGTAATGCACTAACACTTACCGCAAATGCTGTTTTGTCAGGATGAAAGTTGCCATTTTCTATCGAGTAAAACAAATACGTCTTCGCACCTCAATCGAACGTTGTATACTGACTCTGACAGCTGGTGTCCTGTACTGTGATATCGCAGTGTTGCCACCTTAAAATACATGCGAGCAGTAATAAGTACGACACTGAACGGAAATCCCTCAAAACTTATTTATATACCCAATAATTTGGAATTTTCAAAAACTTTTACCAGTAAAATGCCTGGAAAAATGAGATCACTAATTATGATACTGTCATTGTCCTTGCAGTAGGGCACAACAAGAGTAAAAATGCAAACAAATTGGGAGTTCTTTAAAGAATCCAAAAAAAAAAAAAAAAGATTTTGGAGGGAAAATGGCAATTCGCCTCACTGCAATGGCTGCAGGGCGAAAAAAGGACAATAACAACATTTCTTGAAACTGCCTGAAAGTTAGGCAAAACACGTTGCAAAGGAAAAAGCATTTGTGACTCTTAAGATGCCCAAAAAAATTCAACCACTTTCATTTTTGTGGTAACTGTGAGAGAGAAGATCACTTTTTGCATTCATATTACAGCTGAAAGTTGTGTTGACATTGGCTATTCTAAGAAAACAAAAGAGATAATTCTATGAGTGCTTTATCTACTCAGAAATAATGATCCAATTACAATTTTTAGAATTCAGAGATTTAAATAACTAAGTCCCACTTTTAACTTTAAAGTTCCACTTGAAGCCACTACACGAACTAAAAAGGCTCAAAGGGTAGTTGGTGTCCAGTCTTCAGTGTCAAGCATAAGTTGGCCTTTTGTTTAAGCCAGTTTCAATTCTATACCTCATGACAAACAAATTATGTAAATTACAGCAAAGTAGAATAGGAAGAATGCATAAAGTAGTGTCTTGCCTCTGGTAATACAAATAAAATGGCAATGCCAACCAGATGCCCAAACAACTTAATTTCAAAATAATTATATTTCATATCAAACTATTTTTGTTATTTTATATTTCATATATAAACTATTAATGGTTAAATATAGGATTTCTTTTTTTTTTTAGAATTCATTGCATTTCATCACTATGCTTTGAAATAACTTTTTGATAATAAAATTTAGGAAAATATATTCATACCATTTACATATCAAAATCAAGATTTTGCACACACATGTATATATATATACAAAGCTTGCTCACAAACAAATATTAAACAGCAAACAGTATGCCACTGATGCACATAAAAATGTCATGCAACAA
This sequence comes from Macrothele yani, assembly GCA_039090855.1. Lineage (NCBI taxonomy): Eukaryota > Metazoa > Arthropoda > Arachnida > Araneae > Macrothelidae > Macrothele > Macrothele yani. Next base: position 121,039,825 of record CM077004.1, on the reverse strand, counting down.
AGAGTGAGCTAGTGGTTTTGCATAAGTTATCTTTTAAGAAAACAGAAAAATGTAAACTGTTTTCTTTGCATGTCATTCGAAGCTGTAAGAAGGAAAATGGAGCACAATCTAAATATAACAAAATATAAAAAAAAAACTGTGCTTATGTAGCATTATGTAGACAACAACTTTCATTTCCAACAATAGACTGCAAAAGAAAATGCGCTTGAGGGGTGATTGTGCTGATGTAGAATTGTTTAACCCCCCCTTCTTCCCTCAAAGAAAAGCTGCAAGTTTGCTTGAGAATACAAGTTTCAGAAACCTTCAGAACAGATAAACCCAGTATAACAAAATCTTGTATCTAAGGGCAACATTCAGTATAATTTTTTATAAAAAATGAATTTTGCCTTTGATGTGCAGTTTCACTGTACTTCTGAATAACTGACCTTTTAAATAGTTCACTGAATGCCACAATATCACAATTTTAAAATATCATTATGCTTTCAAAGCATAAAAAATTACAAGTGCATTTCATTCAGTTCATTAAGCAAAACTAATTGGCAACTTATCCAACCACTAACTCAATAATTACACTGCAGCTTTACATCACAGAAAATAAACAAAAAATGCACTTTCTTGCAAAATCTGAACTAAAAAAGAAGTGAAAGGAAGCAAAATAAATGCGCAGGAAAGGAAAGCAAAGCAGGATAGGAAGCAGAAAACAGAAAGAAGCCAACCTAACCAGAAATCCCCACCACCACCAACACCACCTTCAGCACCACCTTGATGGCCAGGAATGGTCCTCCATCGACGACCATCTGGTGACTCCAACAGGCGACCATCTTCATCACGGTACAGACCTAATTCAGTGCGCTCCATCTGCTCCTGAAGTAATTTACGTAGGCGATCCACTTCAATGCGCTTCAGTTCATCCAGCTTTGAGCGAATGTTATGTTTCACAAATTCCAGTTCCTTTGCTATGTGTCCACTCTGGAACAAAAGAAAGGCAGTAAAAATGAACATATGATTACAATGAATGAATGAAATGTAAAAAATACAAAAAAAAAAAAAAAAGCTAATAACACTTGGAAATTAATGAAATTTAATTTCCAAAGTGCATGGTAATTAACACACATGGTAAGTCCACTATTTTTTTTACTTAGATACGCCATCATTAAATGTCATTCATATGGCAAACTCCTCTGAAAAATTAAAGAATGTATCTCCCAGAGGGTGGAAAATGAGTCCACATCTCCTGTCTTATTATGCCAACCAAGACAAAACATTTTACATGCATACATATCACTACGCTGTTCTCCTGAGATTTAGAGGTTAGCTCCACAAAGAAATGCGAACTACCAGATAAATTTTTAACTGATTATTTACTTATTGTTGCTGTATCAAACTTCTCCATTTACATTGATCTTGAAACACAACATGGGCTTCATTGACATCCATCACATGACATACACAAGAACTTCTATACTTATTACTCATAATCTTTTTCTCATGCAGATACTCCTGAATCTGATCCTTTCATGACTTCCTTGGTCTTCCTCTGCCTTTCTTTCTTGCCACTTGGGCCAAAAAAATTTTTCTTAGTAAGCATCTCATCCATCATTCTTTCAACATGGCCAAACCACCGAAGAATATTAGTATGCACCTTGCTAAAAACATTTTGCTTCACATTATACAACTGCAACACATCTTCATTCCTCACATGATCCGAACATATCTTGCCACAAACCCCCTGCAAGTAATGCATTTCTCCAGCACACAAACGACTTCCGTCTCTTCCCTAGTACCCAGGTTTCACTGCCATACATCAGAGTAGGAACAATTACACTTTCATGCACAGCCATGTGGAACTCTCTTGATAAACCATCATTTCTGTGAAAACCTCCTAATGCAGCTATGACTTTCAATGTAGCATTCACTCACTTACTAATTTCACCATCTAATTTGTTCACTCTGGCAAACATGCTTCCTAAATACACAAACTCATTCATCTGGTCAATCACTGCACCATTTAGACTTATATTACATCCAGTGCTAACAGTTCCTCATTCAAAAACCATACCTTTGGTTTTTCCATTATTTATACTCAGTTTGAATTTCATGCAAACTTCATATATCTGGGACAACATATTCTGCAACTCACTTTTGCTCTCTGCCAACAGGACTGTGTCATCAGCATAGCAATCTGCACACACAGATATTACCAAGACATAAACCAGTACTGTCCATCTTGGCATCACATATGCATGCATCCACAAATATATTAAACAGCCATGGTGATACTACACAACCTTGTCTAACTCCTGCACCAACAGAAAACCATTTTGATAAAATACCATTCACTCGGACACAAGCTCTACTGCCAGCATACATGGCTTTTTTATTAAATAGATTCCCAGTAACACCATATTTATTCAGTATCTTTCACAAAAAGTGTCCTATTTACTCTGTTGTAAGCTTTCTTTAAATCTACGAAGGCAGCAAAAATTTTCTTACCAACAGTCAAATACTTTTCAATTATCATGCGTATTGCAAAAATTTGGTTAGTGCCTTTACCAGGCACAAAACCACTCCGAACATCCCATACTTTCTCTGATGTAAGACCTTGTACTTTTTCAATAAGACCTTACCAAACACTTTCCCTACAACACTCAGTAAGCTAATACCATGATAGTTCTTGCAGTCACTCTGATCACCTTTTCCCTTTTACAAGGGAACAATGATAGCATCCTTCCAATCCCGAGGGACCATTCCTAACTTCCAGCACAACTGGTAAATTTCAGTTAACCAGTCAATTACAGAGTCACCATCATATTTCAACATCTCAGCAGTTATGCCATCAACTCCTGGAGCCTTACCATTCTGAAGAGATTTTAGAGCTTTACACACCTCTTCTCTTGAGATCCCTCCAGTGCTTCTATCTTTCACTGTGACATCATCTGCTTCTGCCTCTGAATCACCTTTGCTTTCTTCACCCAATAACTCACAGAAGTATTCACCCCAGCTTTTACTTAACTTATTGGGCTCCAATATCATTTCCCCGATCTTATTCTTCACATAACTTTCAACTTTGTTCCCCCTATTTTTCCTGAGTCTCAGGTACTTCCAGAAAGCTTTGCTATCTTTCCAAAAAGCCAATTCATGCCTTTCCACCTTTTCCTTCCTATCTTTTGCCTTACTCTGGTGAACCAGCTTAGCTGCCTCAAGCTTCTTGTGGCAATATTCACTTTCAGAAACAATGCCTTGCAACATCCCCAAATATGCTTCCTTCTTTCTCTTTACTGCCTCTTCAATCTCACTATTCCACCAAGCATCACCTCTATTGTTACCCACTATTGTGGTGCCACAGACCTCTTCAGCAGCAGTGACAACACAGTTCTTAAAACATTCGCACTTCTTTTCTACACCCCTCTCACATGACTGCAGCTTCTTCAGTTGCTCTCTGAGTAAGTTAGAATAATGCTGATGTTTTTCAGGGAGTGTTTCAACCTTTATTGTTTCCATCGTAGGCCTCTTCCTATTCCTTTTCTTCCAACCAACATTCAGTTTCACTCGTGACACTACCAAGTAATGATCAGAGCCAACATCTGCACCTCTCATCACACGAGTGTCAACAACTAAGTGTTTCAGACTCTGATCGTACACAACAAAATCTATCACACTCTTTTGACCAAGAGTACGATTTTCCCAAGTATATGTGTGGATATACTTGTGGTTGAAAAACATATTAGATACACACAAACCATTCTCAATGCAGAGTTCAATTAATCTTTCACCATTATCATTCACACAAGGATCATGAAACTTACCCAGAACATTGTCAGAAATTGCATTCTGCACACTTACTCTAGCATTGAAATCCCCTGCTATTATAACTTTCTCTTTAGCACTAAACTGGCTCAAAACAGCTTTTAGCTCATTCCAGAAATCTTCCTTCCTATTAAAAGGCTCCGAGTCACAAGAAGCATACACCACAACAATTACTATTCTCTGAAGTTTCACTTTCAAATGGATCCAAAGAATTCTCTCACTTATGCAGCTATAGTGAATCAAGTTGTTCTTCATCTTTTAACTTAAAATCACACCTACATCAGCCTGTCCTCTCACATTATCCAACACCTAGGACCACACATTCACTGTATCATTCACTTCTTCTATCCCAATATCCTTCTTTTTAGTTTAACTTACACACAGCACATCCAATCTATACATATTCATTTCTTCAATCACCTCATTCATCTTTCCATTTATTCCTCTAGTATTCCATACACCAATCTTACACTCACTCAGCCATGATCTCTTTCTCAAACACTGTTTGCCATTTCCATATTGTTTCTGTGGTGGACCATCCTTCTCAAGTGTGGTAGGTCCACCATATCCCACACTAGAGTCCAGAATAATAACTCTTTGTGTCTTTTTAATCAGATAAGTACACCAGTGTGAAGGATTAGCCCACAGCTGACGGTTCCAGTTGGTTATTTCACCTAAGGATTCTGGAACAAAACACAGTGAGTTGGGGTCTTTTTGCCAATGTCACACAGAACTAGCTGGTACCTCTCCAAGATTCACAGATGCCCTTGTTGCTGTTCTGTGTGTCATTATTGCCCATGGAGCACCCCAAGGAGGCAAACCCATCTCTCACTAAAACAAAACATTTTAATCACCTGAAATGCACATGAAACTAAACTGACAGCCATTGTCATTTGTGGAGCACCTGGTTTGAATGCAATTATTCTCTATATGAGGGTTCACTCTCTTGACATGTATTCTCACACAAAATGTGTGCAGTATTTCCTGCAGTTGTTAATCTCTATACTATTGGGGATAATTAATTTATTTTTTACCTCTATTGTTTACTTTGTATTTGTACTTTACATATTTCGGGCATTTTATTAGCTGCTGAGGTATTGCAATTGTTAGATTTTTTTTTCTATTACAGCTTCTGCTATTCTCTCTCTCTCTCTCTTTTTTTAGTAAATTTTTTTGATGTATCGAGAGTTTAAAGCTATCTTTATAAATAGCTTTTAACTTCAAGTTTTACCACCAAGCTATCAGAGAGGCTATAAAGTAAGCATAACATAGGAATATCAAGAGGTCGTAAAGTGGTAAGTGGGTAAAGCTGTAAATTATATCCCATTGACTTAAATTATATGATACAAAATGGTGATAGATGGTGATATATCAGCCATGTGGCAAGGATGACCATCCTAGCCAATGATGAAGGCCATTGGATGCACAAAGATGTAACATCATTGTCTCCTCCTCCAGCGCACATATGCCATTGCCAGATGAAATGATTTGAATTTTCCTACAATGTCTTGGGAAGACAACAGTGGTACTGCCAAAGTGTTTCTCGTCTGCAGTATTGTACAATGCTAACTTCACAAAACACAGAATAATTTCCACACAAGAAAATAGATTGCATTGCTAACCTTAGGTGCTATCCATAGCTGTTTTCCCCCATATTAGGGGATGTAAAGCTGATAATATGACTCACAGAAGCCAGAAAACTATCATAAGCCATGAATATCACAAGATCAGTCTTAGGATTGCATGGAAGACACTGGGTGTTGGTAGGTGGCAACACAAAAGCATGGTATAATCTAATCTAAAGGATTGCAAGTAAATGTTTGATATTAAAATGTGTTCAATGATTACATTTAATAAAATCATGTTGAACTTAAGAAATCCGAAACAGCCATGTTAAATAATTCATGTACCATTGATTACTTCAGTGGTACAATAAAATAGAGCTCTATTCTCCATCATTTTTGGCATATACACAGTCGTGCAAAAATTAAGGATGAGACGGTTTTTCGAATGTAACGTCGTGCAGAAGTGCTAAACATCGACTCAAATCATACAATAAGATCCCCAAGATGTAACAATATGGGACAAGTGAGCAAAAACACCCAAACAAAGAATCCAAAGGATACAAAGGCACTTTATTGAAAAGGTAGCTTCGAGCACAAATGGACAAAAGACAAACGTCCATGTGACAGGCAGCTGCCAATAAAAATCCAGTCTTTCGTAGGGGATATGATAACCCTGACTGCGTTGCAGGATTTACAACGTCTGTCCATGCTGAGGACAAGGTTGTCAAGGAGCTGTTGAGGCATCGTGGCCCATTCCTCTTGTAGCGCCAATCGCAGCTGCAGAATCGTTTCTGGCGGCTGGTGACGTGCTGCCAAGCGTCTCCCGAGAAGGTCCCACACATGTTCGATTGGATTTAGGTCAGGGGACCTTGCGGGACAATCCATGCGTTGAATATCTTCACTCTCCAACAGCTCTGCGACAGCCACTGTACGATGAGGTGTAGCGTTGTCGTCCATGAAGAAGAACTCAGGATCCACAGCACCTCTAAACAGATGCACGTGATGCAGGAAAACCTCAGTACAATAGCGGACACCAGTGACTGAACCTCCTTGGAAGATGTGGAGGTCAGTATGGCTACCAAGCATGATACCGCCCCAAACGAGAACTCCGCCACCTCCAAACCGGTCCTTTTCAATGACGTTGGAGGTGTGATTACGTGTTCCCTGTGTTCTCCAGGTGTGTATACGTCCAGAATCAAACGTCAGACTAAATCAGCTCTCATCTGTAAAGAGAACTCGACCCCATTGCTGATGTGTCCAGTTCTTGTGTTCCTGGCTCCACAGAAATTGCAGTCTCCGATGAGCAGGCGTTAATGGCACACACCGTACTGGTCGTCGTGCAAATAGACCACCTTTGTGCAGCCTCCTGGCCACGGTAAAACGCGATAATGGACGTACAGTTGTCTGTTGCATGTGCCCTGTGATTTCTCCCGCTGTCTGCCGTCTGTCTCTTCTCGCCTGTAGGACAATATACCAGTCGCCCGCAGCCATTGTTGCTCATGGACGACCACTGTTAAACTCTCGGACAGCTGCTCCTGTCGTTTGAAATGCTCTCCATGCTCGTGAAACGAAGCTGTGAGTGATCCCGAACTCCTCGGCCACACTAGTCACACTTCGACCTTCTTCGAACTTCCCAATGACGCGACCTCGGGTAAAGTCATCCAGATGTCGTCTACTGGATTGCCTGTTGGCCATATCACACGGTTGCAGCAACTTGACATCGTTCAAACCGATGTACACCGTGCAATAGCTTTCACCAAATTGCTGAGTGTACATCGCCCATGTGCTTTATACCCTTCCAACACCCCCCCCCCCATCATGCTGCATATATGCACATGCCCTACCGTACCGAACCCTAGTCTATCTCCTAAGTGGTCTTTCGGTCCGTTCTGCGTGCTCGTTCCACTGCTATGCTAATTTCTCCTCTTCGTCCTTAATTTTTGCACACCAGTGTATGTTAACTAATCATTCCTAGTAATTCAGATCATGTAGTATGATGCATGAAAAGTGGAAAGTTGCTCATATATACACGGTGCATAACAGTATTTGAGGACACTCTGCAGATAGTAGGGCAAGCGACCATATAGGACAAGCAACATATTTTATTCATACAAAATGCGGTACACAGATGCAGTAATGATTGGAAAACAGGTTTATTCGATGTAACTGCCGTTAGCCGCAATGACGGCTTCAATGCAAGACCGAAAGCGTTGGCATGCCCGAATTACATGGTCCTTCAGGATGTCGGACATTACTTGGCTAATGGCGGCCTTTACTGAACCAATGGTTGTGTGGGGATGACGATTAGCTTCCTGTTCAACAACGCCCCACATGTAATAGTCCAGGGGATTGAGATCTGGCGAGTTAGGTGGCCATAAGTTGGGTGTGATGTGATCATGCAGATGGGTTGCCATCCAGTCTTGTGTTGTCAGAGCTTTATGTGCAGGTGCAGAGTCCAGCTGAAAGACATACGGCCTTGCATTGCATACACTGTCTATCCAGGGCTTCACAACTGTTTCCAGCACCTCAATGTAGCCAGCAGCATTCACTCGAAGGCCCTGTGGGAAGAAGTGAGGTGGCATGACGTGGCCTTCGCTACTCACCACCCCTAAAACCATCACAGTTGCGGCAAACTTGGAATGGTGTGCATAACACGTGGGACGTCAGAAGGATCCGCACATAACCATCTGTCATTTCTCCGGTTTACCTTTTGGTCCTGGTAGAAGTTTTTTCATCAGAGAAAAACCACAGCAAGCCAGGTTCCTCTGGATGTTTCACCTTGTTCATTAATCGCTTTATTCTTGTGTCTTCGCCAACATGAACTGCCCTTTCCTCCGCACGTACGACTGATAACGAATGTCCTCATGCACCACAGTGCGGATTGTGCCCTCAGAAACCTGGAGACCTCGGGTAATGGCTCTGATGGACGTATCGGGGTTCACATCGATAATGTCTTGGACCTTATCGATGTGAACCCCGATACGTGGTGTTCTCATACAGTCTGAATGCTGTGAGGACGTTTTGCGCTTCGCTACAGGCGACATGTCCGCCAGAGACTTCCAACTCCTTCCGAACCTTGTTCACAAACAATCTGGCGACTTTCAAAAATCTTGCAATCTCAACATCGCTGTGCTGTGCATGTAGCGCAACGATTACGGCATGTCTTTTCATTTTCTGCATTAGTTGAGAGTCTGCCATTGATGCTCTGTAAAGATAAAGGTCCAGAAATTATTTTACACATAACTGCAGGCGCTCAATCACATGTCCTCAAATACCGTACGCACCCTGTATATTAATAAAAAGAAATAAATGGAATAAGTTCTTTTTTTTTTCTTGTATATTTGGGAAATTTAATCATTTCATTGCTTTCATTTGGCTGTCAGTAGCTTAAATTTTGAAATAAATGGATCAAGGTAACGAAAGAAACGAAGGTTTAAACTTCTGTCTCTTCCATGCACCCTAACATTATGACTAACAACACTGCAGTTGCAAACAAATCCACTCCTGAAGAGTGATATATACTATGCCTAATTATATATCACTTTTTACTTATATATCAGGCTAGCAACTTTCAAGATTATAAAAATTACAAGAATTTAAATGAATTTCTTCTTTTTTTGCAAGAACAACTTTCCATGGCTTCAGACTTGAGTAAAAGTCTTAACAGTAACTATGTAGTTGCCCACAAGTCACTGCTTAAAAAACAACAATTTGTAGGTGATGCTGGCTTGATTTCACTGGAATTTGTGGAATTTGTACAGCACTTAAAACACATTTTTTCCAATTCAAAACTTGTCAGAACACAGCATTACAAACATTTTACAAAATGTGACATAATGCTGTTCAAATCACTTTTTATAATGAGTCAAAACAAATTACAGTTTCATTAAAATTTGAGAAACTTATCTTTCACTTTATGATCTCACAATCGCTTGTTAACATGGTGTCCAGGCTTCTTGTTGGCCAGACTAGTGTGAGTGTGTGTGCGCGCGCACACACGCACACACACACACACACACACACACACACACACACACACACGTATAAAAAAGTTACATTAGGCTTCCATATTTTTAATACTTCAAAAAAAGAGGGCTGTCATAAATATATTACCCGTATCTGTTCTGAACTAATGTTTTCCAGCTTCTTGGCAAAATCTTTGTCTTCTTCAAGCAACTGAACAACTTGCTGTAAATAACGCCCATATTCTAAGCCCTGAAAAAAAAATTTAGAACATTTAAGAAACTTCTAAGGAAATGTAAAAAAAAAAAAGAAAAAAAAATTATGGAAGTTAATAATACAGAAGGTACAAACACACTGAAGAAACCAACAAAGTTTAACCTTCTTAGTCAAGTATAAAGATAATTTATGTCTCGGCTTGTAAGCTATATTCAAGATTTGAAAAAATTTTAATTTTTAAATTACTCTCTCGCTGTAATGGTAATTCAATATGTAAAACATTTCTGGCAATGTAAGATCACAATTGCAATTCCTGCTTATAAAATGAGTTCAATCACAGTGGTTTATTTTCTAAATAATGCTCAATCACTAATGGAATATTGCAATCAGAATTGCCAAATTATGGAGGTCATTTATTCATGATTTTGTTTTGAATAGGTTAATCAAAGGCAGAACAGCATATAATCTAATTACACATATGGGTCATTCCAAGTCAAATCACCTAGTATTTTCACAAGATGTCCCCACCCATCTCAAATTTTTGTGAAAATTGGTACAAAGTATTGTACTGATAAGATATCTCTGCCTTTCAAGTTTTTGCACTGAGTTTTCGCAACTACACTGTAGGACAAAAAAATTCATAACTTCACAATTAACTGTTGCAGTCACATAATTTCTTTTTCCTTAAATGATCTGCATGATCCATACATTTTGGAACAACTTGTTTCTGCATGTTTTTAGAATTAAAAAAATACTTTTTTACTCAAATTTAGTGACAGAAGACATGGAAAAATGAGGCTACATTTTTATGAAACAAAACAATTTTCTTCAAAATGAGCCCCCACTTCAAATTTGCTAAAAATATTTTCCTGTGTGTATTATAACATAACCTTTCAGCAGGGTAAAAAAAAATACTTTGGGCAATTCACAATTCTGGCGAGGAAAAAATAATAGCCAAAATGGTGTGTTTTATATATGGGACGTGTCGACATGATATTACCCAATTTTTTTAATTAAGTGGGTGCTTGACCATTTTATACACCTCTCCCCCTCCCCATAGTTTAATCCTAATGGTGAGTAGCTCAACACAATTTTTATTTTATTTTTATCTGCCATTTTTCTTTTCTGCAGAAGGCCAAAATAGAAACCTCACAATGATTTAAAAAAGGCAATTGTGTTCCTCTCATTGTAGATCAAAAGTTCTGGTTTCACTATCTTAAAGAGGACATTTTCAGATTACAGAAAATGTACAGAAGTGATAGAAAATATTTTCTTTAACCTTGATCAAAATGGCGTTGATATCTGCAATATGCGCCAGCATAATCACCATTTTTCATGTTCCGTTAAGGTGACTGGGAGTTGGAACCCCAAGTTGCGAATATTTGTGTAATAACTATGACTAGTAGAGTTTTCAGCTATAAAGAACTTAAGTCTGGGAGAACACACACGTGCGAGCATGCACACTTCTAGATCATCAGCAAATAAAATAATTTATTTTAGATCTTCAGATTTTTTTCTTAAGTACATAAACTCAACAAGGAGAAATATTCTACTTTCATATTAAATGTGCAATCAAATAAATGTAAACCTGTTGAATGTAAAGTTGTAATAAGGCACAGACATTTTCTTTAGTTTCTCATCCAGTGCACCTAAATACTTTTAAGAAAATGAAAAAAAAAAAAAAAAAACCAGTCTAACCTAGTTTGTTTTTCTTGTATCAGTGATAAAATGCTTGCCATTGTTATTAATGAATGTTGAGCCCCCCCCCCCCCAATCATTCCTCCTTGAAGGACTTCAAAATAAAGTTCTATCCTCACTTGCTATCTCTATTTTTGCCTCCTACTAAAATTTCTAGTCACTGTGGATGTTTCTACTTGCTTCAGTTTAAAAAAAGGTCGTGCATTACCACAGACTATGAGAAATATTGACTATTTCACTGACAGTTGTTCTGCACAATATAAAAACTGCAAGAATTTTCTGAATGTGTGCTATCATGAACAGGACTTTTTTAGATTGGTAGGGAAGTGGTCATTTTTTGCAGCAAGCCAGCATGTGATGGTATTGGTGCAGTTGTAAAAAGGCTGGCTAACGACAAAAGCCAGTTTGCAGCGACCTTTAGCTCAACAAATAACAGCATCTGCTGCAACAATGTATAACTTCTGCAAAGATAGCATAAAAGAAATTATATTTTTCTTTGTGTGTGCAGAAGAGATGAACAAAGTGCCTAATCAGCTTAGTCCCGGTTTGAGAAAGCAAAAACTCTTCCTAGTACATGCACAATGCATCACTTTACATCACTTACCAATTTCAGAATTGGTGTTAAGAGATTAAGTTCTGATAAATATTACAGCATTATTTCTACAATCAGTATTTTTTTTACAACTAATTTTCAAGATGAGTTACAGTTACATGCTAACTGTACGTAACATATGTATATGATTCCTGTAGGTACGTGGGATTTGTTGAAAAGCTTAACTATGATGAAGGTGATGTGACTGTTAGATTCATGCACCGGCATGGGCCTACTCCATCTTTTTATTGGCATAATAATGATTGCTGTGAAGTACCTCTGACACACATATTATGTTTGGTTGGGGTAAACACTGCAACAGGAAGAACATACAGCCTATCTAAACAGGCTGAAGACCTGATTCAGTCAAAAAAAAATTTCATATGAAAATCAGTAATTGTGTTTAGTTTTGATTCAAACTGACAGAGAAAGGAATTCATAGATCTCTTATGTAACCAAGGAAAAATTCATTTATAAATCATACATAAATGTATCAATGTCAAAATAATTCATAAAATGGTTTGTTCCATTAGTTTAGATTTTTATTAAAATTAGTAAGAAATTTAGAGACACTTACTCTTTGCAGTTGCTTGTATTCTTAAAAGCGAAAAACAAACAAACCCCAGCTTGGGATAGCATAGGTGGTCCTGTCGTTTGCATTTTTCACAATTGGTGATTATTTTTAAGTATGACAACTGTAAAAAATACTTTGGCGATTTGACTAGCAATTGTGAGCACAGCTTTGCAGGCCAGTGTTTTGATCAATTACAAATTGTAATTGATCAAAATAGTAACAAGTTTAGTGAGTTGCAAGTGCACTCACATTTAGACAAGTGTTGCTGCTAAAGTTTATGAATCACGAACTGTACAATATGCTCTGCTAAGGTTTTTTTTTTTTTTTTAGGTTTTTTTTATTTACCTTATGTATAAATTGTACATATAGTATTTGCTAGTTAAAGATATTTAAATATAATTCTATAAGACTTACTATGCCACAGGAAAAAAAAAAAAAAATGAACAGTCTATATCCAAGATGGTGGCAGATAAAATAAAAATTGTTTTAAGCCACTCACAAATAGGGTTAAACTCCATATGGGTTGGGGGGGGTTAAAAATGGGAAAGCAACTACTTAATTAAAAAAAATGGTTAATACGTCAATGTCCCGTATATAAAACAAGCCATTTTGGATTTTTTTTTCTTGCCAAAATTGCGAATTGCCCAAAATATTTTTTTTTCTCCTGCTGAAAGCGTACGTTTATAATACACACATGAAAACATTTTTAGCAAATTTGAAGTGGGGGCTCATTCTAAAAAAATGTTTTGTTTAATAAAAGTGTGGCCTCATTTTTCCATGTCTTTTTTGTCACTAAATTAAAAAAAGAAATGTTCTTTTAATTCCAAAAATGTGCAGAAATAAGTTTTTCCAAAATGTATGGATCATTCAGATCATTTAAGAAAAAAATTATGTGGCTGCAACAGTTAGTTGAGAAGTTATGATTTTTTTTTTTTTTTTTTTTGTCTTACAGTGTAGTTGTGAAAACTCATAGTGCAAAAACTTGAAAGGCAGAGCTACCCAATTTTTAAAGTATCATTACTCAAGATCTACTGGACTGACTGACCTAAAATGTCAACAGGTTTCATATCTTATCAGTACAATACTTTGTACCAATTTTCACAAAAATCTGAGATGGGTAGGTGGCATGCCCTAGGTGACCTGACATGGATCTAATATATGGATCCCTGGGTGATCTGACATAAAGAAATGGTTAGTGATGTCAATAACATTATAAACTCTGAAAAACAGTCCGGTTTACCTTGAAGGCCCTATTTGGATAAGGAATTAAATTATGAGTCTTTGATTTTAATTAATTTACATTTTCAATTAATTCTGACTAGTGAATCAAACCCTTCTTAAGATAACTAGTACACAAATCTAGTGGATAATGCTTACCTTGGCAACTTTCTAGCAATGGGAACATTTCATGCACGTGTTTTCCGATCTTTGTTGATGTTATTGTCCTAAAGTCCATTGTATGCATGACTGGCTTTACTTCTCACTCTTTTCGTTGGGTATACTCATTGGATCTTTGCCTTAGGATTCAAACACATCAATTTTTACCGTTCTTTATACTCGAAATTTTCGCCCATCTCTGGGCATCCTCAGGAGCGTGGCGACTTTACCACCGATGTACGTGGTTAACTTCGCGCTAATGGAGTCCGATACTCCCTTGTTGCCATTTGCCGGATATACTTTCCTGATATATTTCGCTATCAAGCGTGGCTGGTGCCATCTATGTTTCATTAAAAACAACTTTTTTTTTTTTTTTTTTTAAATATCTTTTCCTATCCTAGTTTTCTTGTCTTTTTTGCCAGTTTCTTTTGTTGTTTTTCTTGTCTTATTAGTTCTTTCCACAGGCCCGATAATGTGCTAGGGTCGTTCTGGTTACATACCCTTGCTTTATTTTTATAGATTAATATTGCTTCTTCCCTCCTCATTTGCCTTTCCGATTTTTTATTCTTTTTTAGCATTTTAATTTCATCGAATTTTGGGAATGTCCGGTTTTCCATGCAGAATTGTGCTAAAGCAGTTTTGGCTTCTTTTTTTTTGCCAGTTAGATATGTGTTGTTTGTCTTTTTTTAATCTGTTTTTCGTACTTCCAATGTACGGTATTAGGTTCAATGTACAATATTGGGGGTATGTGCAATTGGAATTTTCAGAGGTTCCTGATTCTTCTAGCATTTTTTCCTCTGTTTTTTTTTGTTGACAGTCATATTTTTCACGGTGTGCACTGAGTTTCTAGTTGTAAGTCATATTTAGCACAGTGCCTATTGATTTCATTACTCACTCCTTCCAAGTATGGGGAAAGCTCCAATGTATTTCAATTTTTCTTCCTCATCTTCCTTTGGTTGTGCACTTCTTGGCCTTCTTTACTCCGTCATATGCTTTTTAGTCTCATGTAAAAAGCATATGACGCAGAGTAAAGAAGGCCTAAGAAGTGCACAACCAAAGGAAGATGAGGAAGAAAAAAATTGAAATACATTGGAGCTTTCCCATACTTGGAAGGAGTGAGTAATGAAATCAATAGGCACTGTGCTAAATATGACTTACAACTAGGAAGCTCAGTGCACACCGTGAAAAGTATGACTGTCAACAAAAAAAAAAAACAGAGGAAAAAATGCTAGAAGAATCAGGAACCTACGAAATTCCAATTGCACACATACCTCTAATATCGTACATTGGAAGTACAAAAAACAGATTAAAAAAAAGACTTAAACAACTCATATCTAATTGATAAAAAAAAGAAGCCAAAACTGCTTTAGTGCAATTCTGCATGGAAAACCGGACATTCCCAAAATTCGATGAAATTAAAATGCTAAAAAGAATAAAAAATCGGAAAGGCAAATGAGGAGGGAAGAAGCAATATTAATCTATAAAAATAAAGCAAGGGTATAACCAGAACGACCCTAGCACATTATCGGGCCTGTGGAAAGAACTAATAAGACAAGAAAAACAACAACAAAAGAAAAACCAGCAAAAAAGACAAGAAAACCAGGATAGGAGAAGATATTAAAAAAAAAAAAAAAAAAAAATTAAAAAAAAAAGTTGTTTTTAATGAAACGCCGGCTGCCGGGCTTGATAACGAAATATATCCAGGAAAGTATATCCGACGAATGGCAACAAGGAGTATCGGACTCCATTAGCGCGAAGTTAACCACGAACATCGGTGGTAAAGTCGCCACGCTCCTGAGGATGCCCAGAGGATGGCCGAAAATTTCGAGTATAAAGAACGGTAAAAATTGATGTGTTTGAATCCTAAGGCAAAGATCCAATGAGTATACCCAGCGAAAAGAGTGAGAAGTAAAGCCAGTCATCGCATACAATGGACTTTAGGACAATAACATCAACAAAGACCGGAAAACACGTGCGTGAAATGTTCCCATCGCTAGAAAGGATTGCCAAGGTAAGCATTATCCGCTAGATTTGTGTACTAGTTACTTTGAAATATCGCACGTAAAAGAGAATAGTAGAATGATTAGAGCTATATAATAGTCAGAATTAGAACTACTAATTGGAATTCTTTCTTAAGATGATTCTGTTGGATATGTTTCTTATATTTTAGGCTCTCACATAACTAACAAGCACTAATGGGAACGGCAAAGGGGCAAAAGCAAAATGAATTTGCTGGTTGCATTCAAAATAATTTTATACAAACTAAAGGTATGTATAGCAAGTACACAACAGTATAACGGTTGGTTAAAAAAAAAATTCCTTAGGCAGTAAATTCTGTTACTTACAATTTAATACATCAATCACCCATTGGCCTCACTATACATAACAAACTTCATTTTTTCACATAATTTGCAAGGTCTTTGATGATTATGATTGATATAACATTAAAAATTCCATTATGATAAAATTCAGGTCTTAGATCATGATCAAGGAGGTGCAAAATCCTGCCTTGTTGCACGAATGCAACAAGGTGGTATTTTACACCAACTTATAAATCTGGAACATATGTAGACACAATTGCAGCTTACAGGTCCCCAACAGAGTGAAGCTGAATGACTAAATCAGAACTGTATGCATGATGTTCCAGAATTTTATGACCAAATGACTCCAACAATTCCCAAGAAGACATGCACAGTGTAACTAATTATGCTGCAAAACCACAATTCAAGAAAGACACCAGTCTCTTTCTCAGAATAGGCTATTTTAGCCATCACAATATGCTACAATATGTGTTAAGAGCTAATTGTTTCACATTACAAATGAATAAGCTCTTGAGCATTTCAGAAGATGGACAGCATATCCATTCCTCTTGATTGGATAACTTTTGAATTTTTTCAGTAGGTACCTGAGAATTCAGGTTTTTACAGCTCACTGTCTCCTTTCAGGCATGGAATGATTAATGCAAATCTTTACTGCCAATCACTATGGCCTCCTGAATGTATTTCCTTTCTCTTCAGATCACTGAAGATTTGACAAAGAAACAATGAAACTGTGCACCAACCAAACTTCTTCTAATTGAATTACAGTAAACTTTTGAGTATCTGATGGATAACATTGTACAAAATGCAGTCTCTCAAAAATGTTCATCAGTTTTCAAGAATCAACTCTTCAATTCATCCTGTGTTCACTTTTGTAAATGTGGTTGGGCCTTCCACTGCACTATTCACAAAAATTTTCAATCTGCTTCTAAACTGTCTAGACCACTTTCTCATTTTTACCATTTTCTCTGAAGAGACATGACACTACCACTAAAAATACCTCAATCAACTAACTACCTATTCATTTTGGAGCAAAAAATATTTTTGTCCATAAAAAGGAATAATGTCAAGCACTTTCTTGTGAGTCTATGTTTCTGACAGCATCATCATTTTTAAAATGATGACAATCTAAAAACAACACCTCACACACACTGGATATTATAATGTAGCCACTTTCTGGCATTGGTGCTGTCACACTATGAATTTCATCCTGGTAAAATCATTAAACACATTTCATGGAATTTTAATTTTTGATCAAATCCTGTATACAAACCTATTAAAATTGCAATTCAAAAACAGCAAAAATAAGGTACACTGTCCTTAATCAAAATGCACATCTCAATAATGCTATTTTATTTTCCTCAGTTAATGAAAGTTGAGAATAAGATTGCTCTGCTCTACTGGATGCCACCATTTAAAGGCGTAATTATACTAAAACATTTTCCATGAGGAAAAAATTATAATGTTATATGTATGTGAAAACTGACTTAATGTATGTGAAAACAGTATGTAAAAAACTGTGATTAATATTTACTTATACTGATGTGTGCAGTGCAATTTACTGGCTGGGTTCTAGAAACTTGAATGTCATTTTTTATTGTCTACATAACTAGTGACTGCATTTTCTGCAATAGCTGATAAAAATGGCAGATTTAGCGTGCTTTGCTTTTTTTTTGTGTGTGTGCATGAAATTAAACAACATTGCAAATTCATGGGGTCAGAGATTTTGAGATATGGCATAATGTGAACAAACATTGAAGAACCTGCTGCACTGTAATCAGGGGTGGATCCAGGATTTTCGTGAGAGGGGCGCAAGTTTTGGGAATAACCACGGACCTTTCTGATATTTTTCCTCAAAATGAAAAAGTGTTCTTAGTATGTCTATAAATTCTTCCAATTAAATAACAAAAGTAATATACTTTTAAGTAATACTTTCTTTCACGAAAAATTATTTAATTTGTTATTAAAGCCTAACAAATTGAAGCTTTTCCTTGCTCGAACCCCCCTCTGGATCCGCCCCTGACTGTAATGGTGTCTTGTCTAAATATGTGAACACGAATGACGATGTTACCATATCACCTGCGAAGCTACTGCCTGCTGTGTAACTTCCTTCTCCAAGTGCAAAAGCTCAAGTTTATATTTATGAAGTACTACCCAAAAAGTAATGAGAATACTTATGTAACAATGTCACCAGCAACAGTGTGAATAGGGTTCATTCTAATCATTTTTCACAAGGGCTAAAATAATACGCCCTACAACTAACAGCTCTGGAACTGCATATTATCATGAGCACTTTTATTCCATTTTGATTAACACATAGATAAAAGTAAAGTATTTATGTCTGTTTTAGTTAAAAGATCCCTTCTTTCAAAATCTGTGCTCTGCCATTTTTTTATAATTTTATACTGAGACTTGGGTGCACTTTTTTCCCTGCTGGATGGTGTTAAGAAAACACTTTAGTGGGGAAAAAATGTATCACTCAATGTTTCATGATGAAAAATCTTCCATATGATGCTTACTATAGATGTACACAATAGACTGGAAATTGTTTTTTACTTATTTTGTTATTTATTAATTTTTTGGAAATAAATCGTTTTGGGCTGATGAGGTGGAGCTTGGTCCACCTTATGAGGCTAAAGCGATTGTGGCCTCAATATTTTACTGCGTTTGCACTCCCCCCCCGGTAAAATAAAATTACTGGAGGGGCAAGATTTACCTTGTCTCCCCCTCATAGTTGGCACCTATGGCCTAACATCTGGCAAGATTTAATGAAAAATAACTGTAACCATCAAGGTTAACTGTAACCACGATAGTGACAGTGAAAAAAGAGTGACAACAAGTGACTGCCTCATGAAGGTGAAGGTTTTTCCAAAAATTCGAAAATTAAAAAAAAAGAACCTAGAAAAAAACATATTAGAAGTTTAAGTGTTTAATTAAAATTTAACATTTAGTATATATTCATTTTCAGTGCTTGACAAATTCCAGGCGCCAGGTCGCCCAGGTGCCTAGAATTCTGGCCCTTGCACCCAATTTTTCTTTTACTTCAGATTTCGTATTTTGCAGTCGCAATTTCCGTTGTATAATCCTCAGAATATCTGTCAAAAAGTTATAAATTTAGGTACTCCGGATAATATACCGGTAAAGAAGAAAAAACAACAACAAAGAAACGTTAGTGTGGCGTTTTAAAAAATCTGCATGTAATTGTCAGGATAGGTGGTGTTATCGGAAGAAGTATAAAAAATGCGGTAACTGAAAAGAAGTAACACATCACGAAGATGGAGGACCGCAAAGAGATTGCAAGAATAATTTTTTTACTTACGAGCATTCAGACAGAAAATATGATGCAATGAAGGCAATACTATTTGCGCTCGCAGAAGCCTACTACATGCTGTGATAAGCCCGCAGAGCTATTCCATAGGATGCAGCCTTTTTTTTTTCTTTTGACTAGAGGTTCAACGACCACCATGAGCAACTCAATGGGCAAAAAGCAGTCACCCATACCTAATTTAGAGCAACTGGCTCCAGGGAAAGGAGAAAGCCAGTGCCGTAAGACAAACACAACATCCATACTTCACCGGGATTCGAACCCAGACTCCTGTCGGATGAATGATCAGCAGCCATTGCTTAGACCACTGTAGCCATTTTGGAATCACATTCATTAGTTTTGCTGCGCTAATCGTATTAGATATGAATTTTTTTTTCCCCATTCAGTTGAAACATATTCAGAAAAAGAGACAAATGCCACAGATTGTCTGTAATTTCTATGGGTTACTTAGGTCTAGCAATAAACCACGGTAATGCTGCAAAAGCTAGGGATTTTTTTTGTTTTATTGTTCTTAAAAATGACAGTTACTTTCTTAATAAGACAATCATTTCTCTCTTACATTTTTGGATTTTAGAGTCGATCGTCCTGTGAATTGCAACTTTTCTGTCGGAAATTGCAGTTCATGATTAGCACGATAGGTGCAAAATATACCCCGAATTTCATGGTCTGTGACACACCGCCACAGATTATGAGAAGGAAAAAAATTGTGTCTCAGAATTTTACGATTTATGGAATATATGTCGCTGTGGATTATATTTTGGATTTTTTTTTTTTTTAATTTTGCATGGCCTGTGGATTACACAATGCCACAGATCTTAGAAAAAATAAATGTTCTTAATTTTATGGTCTGCAGATTATGCAAAGCAAAATATGATACTTTTAATTAATATGTACAAAACACAACTTCTGCAAATAGTGTTTTAATAAAAACAAAATCTAAAATTTTAATTTTTTGAGAACAGCAACTGGAAACATGGGAAAAGAAAATTATAAAGCAAATTGGATCTTTATTTTGCAAATAAGTGGTTCAAGTAAAAAGAAAAAAAAAAGTGTCTACAAATATAGTTTATTACTTATCATTCCAGCATCATACATTTTTGGCCATGCAATATTCTTTGAAATCTGAATTGGTTTCACCTGGCTTCTAGATCTGGAACATATTTGTCCAGCCCTGTTCATTTCTATTAGAAATATACACAATATTTGGATTATAACTTTATACACAGAGGCCATGCTAGAAAGAAGCAACTAGTACTTCATGCCATTTAACTACTTGTGGTGATATAAGTGCCAAATGTAGTGCATCAGTTGAAAAAAATTCAGTTTATCCATAAAGAGAAATGCTAAAAACAAGATTTTGCACTCAAAAAAACAACTGCAAGCTAACTTAGCAAAAAATTTTTGAGAGCAAAGCAATACATATGGTGAATACCACAACTGATAACTGCATTAGTAAAAACTTCCTGAACATAACCATTTCTTTAATGTTTTTTTTTTTTAAATGAACAAACCAATTTTTAAATGTTAATGGCAAAATATATAACTGATGCTTATAATAAAACTTACTGGCAACACAAATATTTTCATTACAAATATTATGCTGCATAATACTGCATGCAACTTTACACTAATATAAAAATATAAAATGGAGGTTAAAAAATTACGTAATCATCCAGTTCTTCGGCCTCGTTTCCTTTCTTATTTTCCTCATTACTAGCTTTCTTCTTTCCATCTACTGGTGGACAAACAACATATCCAAGAAAGGTGGATACAAAAAGAATAGCAACGAGATGTCTCATTTTCTGCAATAAAGAAAAATAATTGCTTTGAGAACAATGTACTTTTTTTTTATTATGAAATTTTTTAAATATACTGTACTTTGTGAGAAGTCTCCCATCCTTATTTTAAGGCCACTCATTCCAGGGAAAAGAAAACCCAGGCTCATACCTCATTTAAGACTCAGAACTGGCCCAAATCAGACAAGCCCAAAAGCCCAATGCCAAATTGCAGTATGTAATGGAGATGGGTCGAAAATCATGTTACTGAAAAATCACTTTCACCATTATAACCAATAATTAAAAGTAACAGTTCCAACATCCCTGTTAAGGTGTGACAGTTAGCCATGCCATGGTCAGGGCAATGCTTCAGAATAAACAGGTCCAAAATCACTGTTACAGCGTCACAGTTTCAGCCTCGACGACTTTACTGACTTTACCACGTATTAAGATAATTCTCTGCTCTGAAAGATAGTTTTACCCTAAGGGCTGTTGGCTGCTCACGATGAGCCAAATCTCATTGTCGTAAATAGTAGAGCATGAGGAAGTGAAAGCACTAGATGAGGAACAAAAGAAAAAAATCTCCCCTTTGAGTAACTGATGTACTCAAAGGGGAGATTTTTTTTCTTTTGTTCCTCATCTCGTAGCTGACTGTAATACTCTTGTTTGCATGCAGCAAACAAGGGTATTACAGTCAAAGTAATTTGCCACTCTGGTCTTGCTTCACATCATATGCCTTACAAACTGATTTTGTCACTGTTACAAGTAAGACAGTGATTTGTCATTCTGACTTGTTAACAGTTCTGTCATCCCTGTCATAAACAGTGAATCTGTCATGGTTTAATGCCACCATCACCGGTGTCACAGTGACAGGAAAATTATTGTTAAGCCCACCTTTAGTATGTATATTACTTTACAAATGCCTCACCATTCAGCCACTACAGCACAGCAAGTTTTAGTTTACCATACTGGAAACAATGATCAAAGAGATGAAAGTCTGACAAGGTAAGTTCAAACAGACTTTTCTTTCATGGGACTTTACAGGGACAAACTAACAAAACTGAGCTCTGCAAAAATGGCCATCTTTCCCAACCTTTAGCATGAAGTCAGGTTCATGAATCATCATTTGCAATATATAGTTCAGCTTTTCTCACCCTTAAATATGACATCAAAACCCGCTGCTGTTCATCATCAATTCCCGAGCTTTTTGGTGGATAAGCTCGCTAAAAACTTCAAAGTGAAGAGTGCCAACAACTTCCATCCTTCAGTTGTTAAAAATCAATCACAATTTGCCGGATGTATCTCTTTTCTTGACAATTCTGCTTACAAACTCCACCAAATTTTTAAGTCTTATGCATACCCCTCTTGGAATCAAATCTAATCCCACCATCATGCAACATATTCTCTTGAACAGGAATAAAATATCCCTATTTTTACTTCTGGAGACATCACATATTAAATCTATAGCACATTTAATGGCAAAGCATAAAAATGATGTTACCCAGAGAAAACCAAATTCCTCACTTCATCCCAATTATCTGGAAATCCCTTCTATCAGGTGGCAGCAAACTGCAATTAAACACACAAAAATATAAATCTGGTGACAAATCCCACTCTGAACACTTTCAGGTGATACAAACCCAAGTTGGGTTCAAAATCTGTAATTCTTTTGTTCAAATAAAACTAGTGTGAAAATTTATTCATGTCCATGAGTCAAGGTGTGGTAATTAATGAAATAAGGCCAACTACCTAACACATATATTACTTTACTGGTGGCACTAACACGGTACAATGTTCACTGGAACCAAAGAAGTCTCACATTCAAATCTTCAACACCTGTGCGCTCATAAATATGCAAGGGTTTGAACAAAAGTAACTAGCTACCAAGTGCATTGACTAATGGCATTAAAAGTTCTAACTTTTTGTTTGGGGCTTTAATGACCACTGTGAATAACTGAATAGACTATAAGCAGTCACCCATCCTTAACTAGTTAAGCTCACTGGTTCCAGGGAAGGGATCCAGTGCCATAAAACAAATATAACATCCATGCATCACTAGGATTCAAAATGGGACCCATCTCAGACAATAAAGTTCTGCAATGCACTAGCAGATTGGCCATTATCTCTGTCACTACATCTGGGCAGATGGTTTTGATTAAGTTGCGATTCTGCTGGATATAGACCCAAAAAAAAAAAAAAAAAAAAAAAATTGTGAAAAAGCTTAGCACAAATTACTACTGCTTAATAAATCGTATAACACTTCTGGTTTCTATCTACAGGATTGAAGGTAGGACCAGAAAATCAGGATTTCAAATCATTTGATTTTAACCTATAAATAAGGGAAAACAAACAACTAAATCAGTGATAAGTTAGGAGTCATAAATCTTTCAGACATAGATGTAACTTGCGAATGCAAGGGGAAGCCAACTGTCTATCTAATTTTTTTCAGTTTTTGAAATAATATTTTTTTTAAACTCATCTCAGCTTCTAAAAAAATGAGGGTTAATTTTTTTCAATGTTGTATATTAAGATTCCATTGTTTGCACCATCACCCCTTTCCAAAAAAAAAAAAAAAAAAGAAAAGAAAAAAAAGGAAGGAAGAAAGAAAGAATAGCATAACCTTACACTTATGCTTTCAGAAGTTGAATGCTACTGATTTTGAAATTTATCAATAAATTTTGTTTATTTTGGTGATTTTAGTTATTGCTTACTCTGAGAAATTGATTTTGTGGCCAATGAAAAAATGCATGTGTGTTTACATCTGTTTTTAAAGATGTCACAAAACTTCCAAACAGCCCAGTGAACTATCCCTTCTTCTCCTCCAATGGCACTTGGTGTTGGCTCTTGTGAGAGCAATAAGAGCTCTAATTTATCAGTATTAACTAGCAGTGAGACCTGTCATACAATCCTGAATCAATTCCTGTCAGTTCTGAAATTCATGACAGAAAGTGACCTACACTTTAACAAAGTTGAAATGAACTGCTTTTCCTAAATAACTCATTTTTCTGAAGAACTGAACTGCAGATTTGTCCTACACTTTAAATTTGTAGTTCCCAGTTTGCATAGCCAAATAGGTTTCAATGTTTATTCTTCCTGACTTTATGACCATAATTCCATCCATCATGCTAAAAGAACTTTCATGAAACCATGAATCCACAATATCAAAGTCTTTACTATTTTAGATAAATGGTGTAACTTTGACAGGATATGTACTTTTAAGTACCATGAATCAATCCTTAGAAATTTTCCAACTTCTTCACTTCTATTCTTGGAATTTTTTCTCTCCCTTAGAAAGCTGAAATGCAAATATTTATGAAATAAAATTATATTTAACAACAAAATTGGGTTGAAGAAACATCATGAGAAGCAAAAGTTACAATTACACGAGAAACCTTCACTCTAACTTTAGAGTTCAAAAGTTTTCAAAGATAGAATGTCATCCCTAGAGAGAACATGAACCTCCCACTCACCCATCATCACCAATTAATCCCCCTCCCAATTTTTCTTTGCTTTTGCATTGATCTCAAGAATGACCCAAATGATGAAGAAAAAAAAAAAATCCTCAAGTCCATGGAAGAATCTCATACCTGCCATTTACAGCTATCTTGGCACACAATTCAAACTTCACTAACATCCATCACAAGTCTCACACAAGACCTTTAGTACTTCATACTTCTTTTTCTCATGCAGACATTCTAAATCTGGTCATCCCATGATGTTAGCTCCTTAAAGAATTTGCTTAAAGTTAAACTGATGGTGCTAGATTTTACTTACTGTTTATGTATCAAACATCTCTACTTTTTACAGCAATCTTGGCATACAACTTGAGCTTTACTGATATCCATCACACATTTCACACAAGACCTTTTGTACTTCATAGTAATCTTTTTCTCATACATACCTTCTTGAATCTGATCCTCCCATGCTTTCCTTGGCCTTCCTCTACCTTTCTTTTCAGCCATTTGGGCTAAATAAAATCTCTTAGTAAGAATCTCGGGCAATACATTCTTTGAACATGGATACCACCCCAGGATATTTGTCTACTAACATTATTTTGCTTCACATTACACATCCACAATGCATCTTCATTCCTCACATGATCAGAACATGTCTTGCCACAAACCCCTGAAAGTAATGCATCTCCCTTGCACACAAATGACTCCTATGTCTCCTCTGCTAAACACATCAGAGTCGGAACAATCACACTTTCACACATGGTCATTCGGGATCTTTTAAAGAACCCATCATTCCTGTGAAATCCCTATCAAGGCAGCTATGACTTTTCAAAGATGAATTCACTTACCTACAAATTTCATCATCTAATCTGTTTTCTCTGTTGAACATGCTTACTAAATTTACAAATTAATTCACCTAGTCTATCTCTATACCATTTAGATTGATCTTACATTTAGTACTAATAATTCCTCACTCAAAAACCATTAACTTTGGTTTTTCCCTTATTTATACTCAGTTTGAATTTCATACAAACTTCTTATGTCTGGGGCAACATACTCTGCAAATCACTTTTGTCTCTGCCAACAGATCTGTGTTATCAGCATACAGTAATATACATGCACACAATACATTACCAAGATATATTGTCTATTTTGGCATTATGCATGTCATCATCATCATCATCATTGTCAACCATTATCAATCCACTGCTGGACGAAGGTCTCCCCAAGTTTCCTCCACAACGGTCTGTCTTGTGCCAGTCTCCTCCATGTCACCCCTGCATACTTTCGAATTTCATCCACCCATCTCCTATGTGGTCTTCTTCTGGGTCTTTTCCTGTCCCTTGGAATCCAATCTAAAATTTCGGCTGTCCATCGATGATCTGTCCTTCTGGCAGTATGTCCAGCCCATTGCCATTTCAGGGATTTAACTCTGATCATGATGTCTTCCACTCTTGTCATTTTTCGGATCCACGAGTTCCTCTTCTTATCTCTCCTGGTTACACCAAGCATGCACCTCTCCATGCTTCTTTGAGTTGTCTGCAGCCTTTGTATGTCTCTTTTAGTTAAGGTCCACGTCTCTGCACCATACGTAAGCACTGGAAGGATGCATTGATCAAACACTTTTCTTTTAAGACATAATGGCATATTGCTCTTGAAAATTATGCTGTTTCTTCCAAAAGCTCTCCAGGCAAGTTTTGTACGCCGATTAATTTCTTCATCAATGTGACCCTCACTTGATATCTGCTGTCCAAGATAAACGTACGTGTCTGTTATCTCCAGCTTTTCTCCATCAATCGATAAATCTTCATTTCTTGTAAAAGCATTGAACATCACTTTTGTCTTCTGAAAGTTCATTTTTAATCCCACTTCTTTACTCTTGTCAGCAAGTTCCTGGATCATACTCTGCAGCTCTGATGGGGTAGTTGCAAAAATGACTACGTCATCAGCAAAACGAAGGTGGGTTAGATAATCTCCATTAATCTTTATCCCCTTGTATGCATGTATCTGTAAATATATTAAATAGCCATGTAGTAACATTACTAACCGCATCTGACTCCTGCACCAACAGAAAACCATTTTGATAAAATACCATTCACTTGTACACATTTTGTACATCAATACTTCATTTCTATGCATCCTTAACAGATGAGCTTTCATGTTCAAAATGCAATGCAGCTGTGTGTGCCACAATGTTTGCAAACACCTGTCTTTGAACAAACTTTTCATTGATGAATCTGAACAAATAAGTCAAGAAACAGACTGACCAATGAAAACCTTTCTGCTATTTTGCACATTGCTGCATCAACAATGAAACCAAATATGAGGAAGATAACATGAAAAATTCAAGCTCAGCCATTGCATTAACTAATTGGCCCCTGGTACGATATTTTTTTCATTTTTTTGGCCCCCTACCCAAAAAAAGTTGTGCACCTCTGATTTAGAACAAGGTTAATAGCTAGCGCTTAGTAACCTTGGCTTTAGAATACCAAACTCAAATTCATTCACAGTAACAACTCAGTACATAGCAGCTGACCAAGATCGCACTGGCTTCAGGAAGAGATGGCATCCTCTAATTGTTTAAAGTGCTGTCTAACAGCAGTGGTTTCATTGGTGACTGAAATTTAGAAATGAGCACTATCAGGGTGTGTGATTTTTGTCCTTCTGATACTGCATAATGTTCATGAACTGAATATGCTCATTTATTATGATAATCACTATGAACAGTTACGTAGAAAAACAATTAGTGAATTCCAAATGTTTTCATTACTTTTCACCTGAGCAATAAAGAAAAACGAAACTCTTTCAGCTGACGCATAACCTGCTTTTTTATTAAATACACATATTTAGCAGAATTATAAATGTATTAGGGTTTAGTTATTATCCATTATAATATTCTTTATTTATTTGCATACAATAGAACACAGAAGTATAAAATGTGTCTGAGAGAGAGAGAGAAAATCTGCCCAGACTTTAAACATTGTATTCCCCCAAAACAAACCAGTTTTCACCACTGCTGTGGTAAAAAATGGTTTAGGAATGGAATGCAAGACACATTAACAAATATATAGAGGAATGCAAGACACATTAAGAAATATATAGCAGAATCCAAGACACATTAAGAAATATATAGCAGAATCCAAGACACATTAAGAAATATTTTTTTAGAAAACTACATTTAGCTCTAGTTAAAATATATATTCTTCTGATTTTTAAATGCAGAAATATATTCCAAAGCAATTTTACATAATATTTTGTCATTCTTCTTGTGGTAATTGTTGAGACAGTGGATACAAGAAAAATACAAGTTCTTCTGATCAAAATTGGTTTAAATCCATTATAAAGTATTATTTTAATTTTTGGCAGTGGAAAAATATCCCAATGCAATTTTGTAGCACTTTCAACTACAAACTGATATGGTATCACGTATGAAGGGGTTCAGAGGCACATAAAAATTGCATGTTTTTTTACTGCAAATACTACCAACCAATAAATAGCCACAGAGATATTATTTGAATTCATCATCTCCATATGGAAGCAAATTCCATAGTAATTTTGCGAGTTCTGTATCACAGTAAAAAAAAAAATATTTTGGAAACTGGTGAGTTCATTGGTTGGAGAAAACAAAAAAAAATTTTTTTTGAGAGAAAATATTTGCGAACAGTACTATAAGATATTTGATTCTGCACTCTAGCCTATAAAAGCAACATTGGAAAGAAATTTTATAAAATTTTCAACAAATGAAAAATTTTATGACTTTAGCAACTGTGAGGTTGTATAGATGGAAATTTCTCTACAAAAAATAGCACAAAATGTTATATTGAATTATAACCATTTTGATGGAAACCATTTCCTGATCATGACACCACAGTATGATCAAGTAGTTTCCAGCTTCTGTTCCAATACAGAAATTTCTAAACATAATAGGCCTCACATTGGAAAATCTATATAATTACTTCCTTATTTCTAATATATATTCTAAACATACATAAATTGATTCAGAAAATTTGGCAGTTTTTTTATGATTCAGAAAACTTAGCAGTTTTTTATTTCTGCTTTTATTTTTTGTAAAAAAATTCCCATCTAAACCATTTTCTCAAATTCTACATATCGTAACATACAATATGAAAACATATTATCATGAAAATCTTGTTTTCGATATACATGCCTTGATTTTATTTCACCTTACTTGTGGTTTTTAAAAACTGTGTCAACTTGAAAAATGCCACCTTTATATTACTGCCAAATAATATCTCAGCTTCCTGGTCATTAAAATTTAGTAAAATAGTGTTATAATTTGCTTTTGTGAGTAAAAATAGAATAACTTGTACCATTGAACCATTTCACCAAAAACTTATAATAGTGAAAATATATACTAGTAATCCGAATTTATTGGCCTAAAATAGAAATCAGTTTCCAAGCTTTGGCACATGAACTGGGTGGCTCTTTCAAGGAAGGTAGGCAGTAAACTGAATAGTAAACTATCATTCAGTTTGCTGTCTACCTTCCTTAAAAAAGCCATCTGGTTGATGTGCAAAAGCTTGGAAACTTTGATTTCTATTTTACGTCAATAAATTCGGATTAATAGTATATTAATAACGAGGAATTCTACACCAACTAACTATTTTAAGTTTAGTTGGTGTAGAGTTCCTCGTTATTAATTAAAAACTTCAAGCTTTTCATGTCTAAACCTGCATAAGCTTCATTACTAGTTTATGATACAAATGAGAATTGTTATGATTGAAAACTAATCGGACTGGTGCACAGAAAGATAAACATAAGTAGATGGAAGTTAGATTATTCTTAATTGGCAAAATGCACTATATGCGACATAAACTAGTGAATGCTATGGCATAATAGCAGTAAGTTACACTTCAAGCATGAAAAAATCTATTATAAGTGATTTCTTTAAAGTGAAAATCAAAATATGCCTTTTAAATATGTTTGAAACGCTGACGCACCACTAGATAGAGACATTTAAAACTTCAATTAAAGCAGTTTTGTTTGACATGAATTTCACACCACATATGAAAATTAATAATAAAAATGGGTATTCATACGAAATATATTTCTTCATATGTTTAGTAGAAAGAGATTACGGAATGGTGTTTAAAATGTATTTCATAATTAATCATAATTCATCACAATTAATTACAGTAAACACAGATAGAAAAACATATGTTGTCTAAAAACATGCTAAATACTTACAGAATCGCAAGTGATCGATAGCTGGAATCAAACGTAAATACGAATACCGCAGTACAAAAACAGAGTTGAGCAAGAGAGCAATTATATTAAATATCAAGGGCGAAAACAGCACATCTATCAAATGACAGTAGCCCACGTTTCCTAGCAGTTAGTAACAGCAAACCGGAACACAGGTGATAGGTAATGACGACCTTAATACACGTAAGCGTCGACACCACGCGCGACAGATGATGTTGCGCAATATTTGAGCGCTTACGTGGCGCTCCAATGGTTTGTTGGTCAGTATAATTTTACAAACAGTAAGATCTCATCATATTACTGTCCGAGGACTTAATTACACTTTTCTCCCCCCAGTTTGATAATGAGTACAAAATTAGTAAATATTATATCATTCAAAACCGATTCATTTATATCAAAACGATATCCGTTTTGATACAAATTAATCGAGTGTATCTAAGGTAATACGAATCGATTAATTTCTTTTTCTCAAAAAAGCGGAAAAAATTCACCTTTCACCAAGCCTTTCATACATCTGATTCTTTTTTTTGTTTGGGATTTAAAGACCACCGTGAACACCTCAATGCAAGGTACTTAGAAGGAGGAGAGGTAGGTCCATCGTAACGGCGTCGTCTTCCAGCCGTAGCACGTCAAAATATCGCAGGTCAAAACATCGCGCGACATAACATCGCGGACATAACATCGCAGGTCAAAACATCGCAGTGACAAAACATCGCAAGTCATAACATCATTGCAGACACAAAACATCGCCAGCCATAACATCGCGGAGACAAAACATCGCAGGTCAAAACATCGCGGTGACAAAACATCGCAAGTCATAACATCGCGGGCACAAAACATCGCAGGTCAAAACATCGCAAGCCATAACATCGCGAGCCATAACATCGCGAGCCATAACATCGCGAGCCATAACATTTCAGGATGGGGCATTAATTACACGGCCTTTTTTCTTTTCATTTTTTTTTCTTTTGTATTTTTCTAAACATCTGATCTTTGGTAGGAAAAATTTGTTCAGACACTGATTTAATTTGCAGAAGACTAGTATGCGGCACTTATAAAAATATTTCAGGAGGGCGCACTAATTAATCTCTCATCTCATACAAAAATTTCGTAAAATCTACAGTTTTCAATTTAAAGCCACCAAATTTGGTATACTACCTCATGGTGTTTTTGGATGTGGTCTGAGCCCGGGGTCGAGGGGCCCCCATAGAAAAGTTTTCGTAAAATCTACAGTTTTCAATTTAGAACCACAAAATTTGATATACTTCCTCATGGTGCTCTAACTTAGACCGTAAACGGTTTTTGGAAAGGTAGGGGGCCCGGGTCAAGGGGCCCCAATACGCAATATTCGTAAAATCTACATTTCAAAATTGCCTTTATTCTTCAGTAAAATAACATTTCTATATACATGACAATGGAATTCTGCCAATAAATACAGCGGTATATACATCAGCTGGAAAGTTCCAGTGAAACGTAAAACAAAATATTGTTAAAATCATAAAAAAAATTATTTCGCCACGTAGGGCGAAGGAGAGGCAGACAATAAAGCACGAGCGATACAAACGAAAATGTTTACCTACAGTATTGTAGACAGGGCAAGACATGATTCTATACTATGCACAAATTCCAATTAAGCATTACTACCATACTAAAGATTAAACATTAGGTACTAATTCACAGAAATGCATCAGTGATGCTACATTCAAAATTTACAACATATGTACAGAAGTATTCAGTGACAAGGGGAAATAACGCTAAATGTACTCAGAAGGGCATCTTGTTACATTATATTATACACACAGTGACTAAGATTTAAAAAAATATTCAACATAATGAAGGGGACATTGCGTGGGCAGTAAACTGTGCAGAAGGAAGAATTATATACAACAACATAAAACCCAACATTATCGAAGAGAACATGGGAAACATGGTGAGCTATCTTCAATGGCACATTAAAACAGAAAAATCACAAATAGCGAAGCACCAAAATTAATACGTAAAAACATGATTTGTTACAGTGAACGTGGGCGACAACAAAAATCCCACTTATAGGTTGAGATGTAACTGCAAATTGTGGATATGGAACCACCCAGCCGATTGGGCCCAAGTGGATTGAAAAACGCTATCGGTGTTTGTTGAGGCAGCACGAGAGTGCTCCATTTGGAGGCGAGTGGTTAACCGTGCTAGGAAGCGTCTCCGAATGATAGCACTTGCCTCCTGAGGAGTTGAAATAAGAGCGGGAAGCGTTGTTGAAGATGGAAAGCATAGACAGTGAACTTCACAAGAAGAAAAATATAACGGCACACAGGAGGCAAGTGAGTAGGTGGATGCTTAGTTTGGAGTAGCCAAGCATATGCAAGAAATGGTAACGATCGAGCACAAATTCGATCAGCAAAACGAAATGCTGTGTTTAGGACTGGCAGGAGAACGGGGCAGAATAGGTATTGATGTTGGACGTCGCTGATTTCAGGGCAAAAGGAGCACTGCGGAGAGGTGAGAAGGGTCATGCGAAACAGTACTGATGGGGCGGGGAGACGAAGGTGAAGAAATTGCCAATGGACATTGAGTTCAAGAGGGGAGGAAAGGGCAGAGGTAGATGCTGTCCAGATGGCGGGGAGAAGAGAAGGAGGAGCAGAATGAACAGAAAGTGGAAGTGCGGGAGGGAAAGAAGAAGCCAATAAAGAGAAGAGGAGGAGAGAGAAGTAACTAGAACCGGGGAGCTACGAATGAGGAGAAAGAACGGTAGGGAAAGAGGAGGAGAGAGAAGTAACTAGAACCGGGGAGCTACGAATGAGGAGAAAGAACGGTAGGGAAAGAGGAGCAGAGGGGACCGAGAAGAGACCATCAGGTGAAGCGAGGAGTGGAAAGAGGCTCCAAAGCGCTGTGCGAAGAAGAAGATATTCGTTAGCAAGAGTAATGGTTGGAGATAGAAACAGGGAAGAAAGAGGTCTCCAGGTTAGATCAGAAGTTACGAGAGAACGGACAGTTATCACACCAGAGCGGATCCAATGAGGAAAGTAAAAGTAAGGGAGATTAGGAGGGTGAATAAGAGAAGAGAAGAAGAGAGGTTCATCTAGGAGATCAAGAGTTGAAGAAGGAAATGAACGGAGAAGAGGAAGCGAACGAAAGAGAGAAAGGCCCTCTCGCAGGACAGGAGGGAGGTGGGACGGGAGAAGAGAGTATGCATCCATCTTCAGAAACAGTAGGAAGGTGAAAGATGGGTCACGGAAAGAAGCTAGAACATTCAAGGTAGTGGTAAGGGACGGAACAGTTGAAGTGGCAAGGCGAATGAAATGAATAATGCGATGTGTTTTATAAAGGAAAGCTGGATCGGGAAGCTGGATGCCACCCAAAGAGGCTGGCAGATGAAGCGTGGCAGGTTTAACCCAGTGATGTGAAGACCAGATGACGGAAGTTGAGAGGCGAGTGATGGTCATCATTTGTGACACGGGCACAACCGTCGA
Source organism: Macrothele yani (assembly GCA_039090855.1). Lineage (NCBI taxonomy): Eukaryota > Metazoa > Arthropoda > Arachnida > Araneae > Macrothelidae > Macrothele > Macrothele yani. Next base: position 121,006,470 of record CM077004.1, on the reverse strand, counting down.
CATCCAAGAGTATTCGCATAGAGAGATAAGTTGTCGACGAACAACGGCTGCTCGTTGACGGAACGATGTGAAAGGGCGGGCCTTACTCCAGTAGGCAGCAGTCCGTTGTATCCGGGGAAGAAGAGCAGTCCAGGTGGCAGATGCAGAAGCCAAGGGCAATCCGACATACGCACCGAGGATCTTCTGTGTAGTGGCTGTCCACTGCGCACCCCAAGGAGCATCGGTGCGGGCAGCCCATGCCCCGCACCATAAGCCAGTACTTTTAGTGGCATTCAGCGCTGCTCCAGATAATGCAACATACTGTTGATATACAGAATACAGGCGATCAAATTGAGATTCATCCCGGACGCAAAAGGTCACATCATCAGCATAGGCGGTGAAAATTATTCGATGATGACGAGTACTAGCCACTGTCGGCGGTAGGACATCCAGGAGTGATCTTCGGGCTGCTAACAGGAAAGGCTCAAAAGCGAGAGCGAATAGCTGGCCGGAGAGCGGACATCCTTGCCGGATGCCTCGCTTAAACGGAATTGGAGCGGTTAGAAATGTGGCCGCTCGAACATGGAAACTGGCGCCCTGATAAAGGGCCAAGAGTGCGGAAGAAAAGGTAGGAGGAAAGCCAAATTGTGAAAGGACAGCAGAGAGATAAAAATGAGAAACGTTATCAAAAGCGGACTTTTGATCCAGATTGAGAAAGGCAAGAGGTTCAGAAAAAGAGCGAGCGAGGAAGTGAAGATGAAGGAGAAGAGAAACGTTAGTGGAAATAGTCCGACCAGGCACAGTGTATGTCTGGTCAGGAGAAATAACGAAAGAGAGAACAGAATTAAGGCGACGGGATAAGAGTTTTGTATAGAACTTATAGTCAGTGTTTAGGATGGAGATAGGGCGCCAGTTTCCAAGATCCAAGAGGTCACCCTTCTTAGGAAGGAGGATGAAAATCTACAGTTTTCAATTTATAACCACCAAATTTGGAATAATATCTCATGGTGCTCTAATTTAGACGGTAGAGGGTTTTCGGAACGGGTGGGGGGCGGGATCAAGGAAGGCCCATACGCAATATTCGTCAAATCTACAGTTTTCAATTTAAAACCACCAAATTTGGTATACTACCTCATGGTGCTCTAACTTAGACCGTAGACAGTTTTTGGAAGTGGTCTGAGCCCGGGGTCGATGGGCCCCAATAGAAAATATTCGAAAAATCTACAGTTTTCAATTTAGAACCACAAAATTTGATGTACTTCCTCATGGTGCTCTAACTTAGATCGTAAACGGTTTGGGGAAAGGTATGGGACCCGGGGTCAACCCAATACGCAATATTCGTAAAATCTACAGTTTTCAATTTAGAACCACCAAATCTGGTATAATATCTCATGGTGCTCTAATTTAGACGGTAGAGGGTTTTCGGAACGGGTGGGGGCCCCGCGATCAAGGGGGCCCCATACGCAATATTCGTCAAATCTACAGTTTTCAATTTAAAACCACCAAATTTGGTATACTACGTCATGGTGCTCTAACTTAGACCCTAGACAGTTTTTGGAAGTGGTTTGAGCCCGGGGTCGATGGGCCCCCATAGAAAATTTTCGTAAAATCTGGTAGGGGGCCCGGGATCTGGGCCCATACGCAATATTCGTCAAATCTACAGTTTTCAATTTAAAACCACCAAATTTGGTATAATACCTCATGGTGCTCTAACTTAGACCGTAGACAGTTTTTGGAAGTGGTCTGAGCCCGGGGTCGATGGGCCCCCATAGAAAATTTTCGTAAAATCTACAGTTTTCAATTTAGAACCAAAAAATTTGGTAAACTTCCTAATGGTGCTCTAACTTAGACCGTAAACGGTTTTTGGAAAGGTAGGGGGCCCGGGTCAAGGGGCCGCAATACGCAATATTCGTAAAATCTACAGTTTTCAATTTAGAACCACCAAATTTGGTGTACTACCTCATGGTAGTACACGACACCGAGCTCCGACTACTTCCAAAAACCGTCTACGGTCTAAGTCAGGGCACCATGAGATAGTATACCAAATTTGGTGGTTTTAAATTGAAAACTGTAGATTTGGTGAATATTGCGTAATTGGGCCCCTTGACCCCGGGTTCCATATCTTTCCCAAAATAGTCTACGGTCTAAGTTAGTGCACCATGAGGTAGTATACCAAATTTGGTGGTTCTAAATTGAAAACTGTAGATTTGGCGAAAATATTCTATGGGGGCTCCTCGACCCTGAGCTCCGACCACTTCCAAAAACCACCTACCATCTAAGTTAAAGCACCATGAGATAGAATACCAAATCTGGTGGTTTTAAATTGAAAACTCTAGATTTTACGATAATGTTGATTGAGTGGCAGTGGATCCCGGGCCTGGGTACTGTTGAATAAGCGGTACGGGTAACCTCAATTTTTACCAAAATTTAATCAGGACATCAGTTTCTATGAAGTCCCCCTCCCTTTAAATATACTTTTTTTGCAATTCATCAAAATCTATGGAAAGCAACTTATTTAGGGATTACTGCGATGTTATGGCCTGCGATGTTATGGCCTGCGATGTTATGACTTGCGATGTTGTGGTACCACGATGTTTTGCCCTGCGATGTTATGGTGCCGCGATGTTTTGACCTGCGATGTTATGGTGCCGCGATGTTTTGCTATGCGATGTTATGGTGCCGCGATGTTTTGACCTGCGATGTTATGTCGGCGATCATATGTCGTGCGATGTTTCGACCTGCGATGTTATGTCGTAGACCCCTTCCAGCTTTTCTTCGCTGCGCTGTGACGTCACGGTAGCCAAAAGCGAAGCTGCAACGCGCACACGGTATCCCCTGCTAAAGACTGGATTTTTCATGGCAGTCGCCTGTCACATGGACGTTTCTGTCTTCTGTCCAGTTGTGTTCGAAGATACCTTTTCAATAAAGTGCATTTGTATCCTTTGGATTCCTTGTTTGGATGTTTTTGCGCACTTGTTCCGTATTCTTATATCTTGGGGATCTTATGGTATGATTTGAGTCGATGTGGAGCACTTCTGCATGACGTTACATTCGAAAAACCGTCTCGTCCTTAATTTTTGCACGCCAGTGTACTAGCACTATTTTATTTTTAGCTGATATCATTATTTTATTTTTGTACGTGTTTTTGTTTCTTTCCTTCTACGGGGAATTTGACCAATATTTATATAATAATATTTGATCAATTATTTGACTTATTATAATAAGAAATACTGAAATTTGAAAATTGGGTTGCCGGGATTTTAGGTTGTCGGGATTCTAGGTTGTCGGGATTCTGGTGTTGTCTGGATTTTGGGTTGGCGGAATTTCGGCTTGTCGGGAAAGCGGCTGTCGGGTTTATGTCCGGATCCGCTCACTAGGATTTAAACACGGACTCATCTCATACGAATGGTCAGAAATCAGAGCTTAGACCACTGCCCACGAGGGATGCCACTAGTAGTTCTACTGAAGGACGTTCCTTGATTGCGAGATTCCATTCTTTTAGCCAAAGAAAATGAATTCGCTGATAGACTAGAATGGTACATGGCTTTTAACTGAATTTCCTGGGCTTCTCAGCTACTCTACCTATCTTGTGACCTCTAAATGTGTCAAAATATGCTACATATACAAGATAAATACAAAGATGAATAACTTGTGCACTTATCTCGGCTTTTATGTCTGAACACCATATGCAATAATTTAGATATAAATGTCATCCTCAGAACGTTATTATAAATACACCAGACTGTGAATACTCAAGAGACGCATATAGCGTATTAAATCAGTTTAGTTTTGTGGTGTAGTAAGCACTAAGACTCTCCAAGCTTTCGCACTCCACTAGGAGGCTTTTTTCAAGGCAATGGTCGACATAAAATGTCTCCGAGGCTTTTTTAAGGCAGTGGTATACATAAAATGTCTTCGAGGCTTTTCCAAGGCAATGGTAGACATAAAATGTCTCCGAGGCTTTTTCAAGGCAATGGTCAGGGGCGCACTCAAAAATTCAGAATGGGAGGGGGTCCGGCTCTGGAAGTAAAAATGCTCATACATGTGTACTTACGCGACGTGACTGTTATAATAAATGTTTTGATCTGTGAAAGAATTTAATACATTGTATTCATGAATTATCCAGCTGCAAATGGTATTTTCATTGTTGTTTTTACTTACAATAAATATACATATTTCAGAAAAGGAGTTAACCACAAATGCAATTATCTTATCTATTGCTATATGTATTATAGTTTCAGAGAATGTATTTTAGAACAAATTCTATAATGCGTGATTTCAGCAATTATGAAAATTGAAATTGACGAATTAGGAAAATTGGAGAACAGTTAGAGGGTTAGGAATCTTTCGTGTCTGACACCGACGGTGTCGGAATCATATTACAAAACACTTGGCCTCATGGGGAGTCCGAACCCGCGAACCCCCTCCCCTTGGGTGCGTCCCAAGGCTTTTTCAAGGCAATGGTAGGCATTTTGTGTCTACCATTCCCTTGAAAAAGCCTCCTAGTGGAGTGCGAAGAATCTTTGTGCTTACTAAACCCCAAAAATAAATGGATTTAATACGCTATATGCGTTTTTTGAGTATCATCCTCAGAATTTGCATTTTTGATTTAAATCTAAAAGTAAAAAAGTAGTCGAGAAATATCAAAACTCGCAACTTTAAAAAAAAAAGTAGTGTAGCTAGCTACTTTTCTGAAAACGTAGTTGTAGCTGTAGTAAGCTACTTTTTCAAGAATGTAGTTGTAGCAGTAGCAAACTACTTTTAAAAAGTAGTTTTCCAATCACTGGGTGATGTAATCGTCGATTCAAATGGCATGTCCATCATCGTCCCAACAGGTAGGCCTAAAATGAAGCTATCTCGGAGTAAGAGCTGCAACGTACATACAATTGTTTTATTTTCGAATGAGAAACAAATGGTGAAACGAATTTTAAAAAAGTAATGACGAATTTATTATTTGATATGTTTTTTTTTCTTTGATTTTTTTCTTTCAATTTTTGTTTTTTTCCTGCTAATTATTTTAACAGTGATGTTAGTCCCATTGAAGTGGAAAAAATTGCATGTGTTTGCTAACAACAAATACTGTTGACGGGATTTTTGCAAAAAGTTTTAGTTATTTCCTCTTGTGATCAAAGTGAGCGTATAAAAAACTTGCGATTAAGAAGAAAGTTTGGTAATGAATAAATTGCAAACACAACAAAATATAACTAATTTTTGCAGCAAAATACTTGCATAAAGTTGATTTTTTCACTTACCTAGCGAAGAAAAATTTTCGCTATTAACTCATGTATATTTTTGTTCATCAAAAATTATTGAAGTTACTCCATTATGTACATTTTATTTTTCTGCTGCATCGTTTTTTTTTTAAATAAGCTGCGCGTTTCAGTTGAGGTAGTGAACTATACTTAATTTCTTAAGGAACAACATTTAATCAGAGATCATTGTTTAAAAAAAATTACGAAGTTGGTAAATTTCGAAAACAAATTTTTCTACACTAAATTGTAATCATGGTTCCAAAATAAAACTAGACTGAATATGTTTCCAATCTGTGTTTATTAAAGAAAGTGCCCCTGCGTAAGTTTCACAGCAAAAACTCATGGCGAAATTGTGGTAACCCTTCAAAATTCCGCAAAATGTTTTTCATCGCTGTCCCAGTTGCAATGGCCGGTATCATGGCGATGTTCCAAAGGGGATCTTATCAGAAGGTTAAAATATCTATTATGATATTTCTAGGGGTCGTAATGAGACACTTGAAAAAGCGCGTGTGACCTTGAATGTGTGTCCGATGCCACTGGCACACGCATCAAAATGTTTTTATCACGTATGCATCACAGAAGCAAAAATGCTACTGGTGGTTCTTTTAATTGAGTGTTGCTCTTACATCAGTGGTAGCAACCTTGAGTACCTGAAATTCCCACACTCTCACAAAGCATGCAGTGTTTAGTGTTTCAATTCTGGTCTCGAGTTGGTGTAAATTAATTTACGTACTGTTAAAAAGAATTATAAACGGTGTGTTTGTTAAACTCAATTTTCTTTACGTTCCTTCAGGAGGAAACCCGTGGCTGCAGCAAAAGCTATGGAAAGAGAAGAAAAAAACCAGAGAAAAGCAGCAGTGCAGCACCCAATAGAAAGACGATTAAACGTAGTTTATAAATAGGGTGTTATGAACTAAGATTTTTATGTATTCATGCATTTCAAACATATTACTACTCCACTGCTAACAATTTTGCATACATAGAATGCATAAGAACCGAATATTTTTCGTGGCTAGAGGGTTCGGGAAAAGGGTAATCGTAACACTCATTAATTACAGTAAAACTCTGGATATGCAGGTTGTGTCTTAAGCGGTAACACGGCCTGCACCGAGTACGATTCAGGAATAAGTAAAAAAAGAATCAATTATGTTGATGAAAGAGAAGTAAAAGAAGCGGTAAGCCTATGAAATAAAGCAATGCCGTTCTCTTTTAATAGATCGTATATTTTACATGGCACGACTTCATTTTATCAACGTTCTTACATCATAAATCTACAGAAACACTTTATTTTAAATACACCAGAGTTGAATAATAATAAAACGCATATAGCGTATTAAATCCGTTTATTTTCGTGGTGTAGTCAGCACAAAAATAAATGGATTTAATACGCTATATGCGTTTCATTACTACTGAAGCACCTCACTGTATTCGTATATACGTATAGATTCTATTTAAAAAAAGCATAGGTACATACTGTCAATCTTTGATGTACCTCCTCCCTTGCACAGTGCCTCCCCTTAGGTCTTAACTAAGGAGGTTAAAATAAAATACCTGTAGATGCCCTCGTTAATGGAGCAGTACCACTTTGCGTGAAACCTATAACTGCGAGCGAAGGCTGTCAAAGTGTGGAAAAGCTGATGGTTTTCAAGGCTATTGCAGTGCATTTTGTGTTGGCCGAATCGCCTTCTTTCGTCGCAAATGTTTCGAATTTCGCATCATAACTTGTTTGCAATATGTGAGAAAATGCTGGATTTATAAAATTCTTAACTATTTTGAGGCACCTTTCCGTTTTTTATTTTAAATTGAAATACTCGAACGTTAGTGCGACTTCTAAACAAAACATAACGTTAAAATTGAAAACTTCACTCGTGCAAGAAGCATAATTCACTCCGGTTTGATATTAACACGATTTCTGGAACCCAAAACCACGTAATTCCAAAATACACATAGTTGAAATTACGTAGGTTCCATGTAAACAACCTCAAATTTCCACACCAAGCGGCTTCACGGTTAAGAGACTCAGGGCATCTCCAGAAGTATTATTCTAATCTCCTTAATCTGAACAGATATGCTCTATATAAAACACCCCTTGATTCATTTATATACTGCCACACTTTTGGAAATCGCCAATGTATATTACTGCACCGACCTGCCTTTCCCAGAACAAAACATACTGCACGTACTTGCAAGCTGTGTGAGAATTTTCTTCCCATTTTTTCGGACAATGATTCAATTGCGGTGAACCTTAATATTAAAGACACCAATTCAATCAAAGATGTGAATCAGTGTCTCTTAAAATTAAAAAGATTCTTTGAAGCAAACTTGCAAGATGGCGATATTTCAAACGTACTTGTTAACTTACTCGCAAATTGTTCTCGGGGAATAATTGGACAGAAAGCTAAAACGCAAATGAAAGTAGACTAGTTTTTTAAAAGAAAGTAAGGTATATAAATGACTCTGTGTAATGCTATCAATTTTCACCTGATAAAGTTTTAGCAACGCAACATGATTTTTTATCCATTTCCTTGTAATTCAAATGCTAACTTTGTTTTCGTACTGTTCTTGCATTTAATGACAGAAGCTTCCTAGATGGAAACGGACAATTTAAAGTACAGTGCGCACTAAGTACACACACACACATAATTACAAAACAAAGCACTGACAGGCTCATATTAATTTAGCTTTAGAAGTGATATCTACAAAACTGGGATTCACCCCCCCACCCCACCATCTCAGCTTACCACGAGCCGTCACTGTCATTCAGGGAAAAAAATATTCCTGTCCAGGTACAGGTCAGAGAGGTTTTCCTGGGGGGGGGGGTTACAGATTTTGAGTGGATTGAAACTGTTGATTGGTTTGGTTATATACATATAATAACAATTTTGTTATTTATACATATACACAGTCGAGTCACATTATTGTGACCACCTCCTACTTTTGAAGTAAACAGCGCGTAGCCAACGAGAGAAGGCACGTGTCGTGAGCTGGTTTGGAGGTTATATAAGGTGTATTCTAAAAACATATCATTCGTTGCTGTCATGGATAAAAGGAGCAATTTATCAGATTTGCAAAAAGGGATGATTAACAACTTTCAGGCCAAGGGTGGCAGCATTTTTGAAACAACGCAGTTTGTGAACTGTTTGCGTGCTGCTGTGGTTAAAGTGTATCATGATTGGAGAAATGGCACCATTCCAAAAAAACGACGTGGAAACTGCGGAACACCACGTGTCACTGATGTAAGAGGTGAATGTCGGCTTCGAAGGTACGTGAGGGCCGATCGACACGCTACAGTGAAGTAACGCACTAGCCGAATGAACCAGGGGGCTACCGGAAGTGTGTCTAAAACAACAGTTCAGCTAACCCTGCTGCGCATGGGGCTCCGATGCAGACGTATGGTCACTTCACCTATGCTAAGCACGGTGCACCGGCATAAAAGGCTTACATTTGCACGGCAGTATCGGAATTGGACCTCCGCTGATTGGCAAAGGATAGCCTTATCCAATGAGTCATGTTTTCTGCTTCAACGAACGGATTGGCGTATAAGGCGAGAAACATCGGAGAACAAACACTCTTCAGCCATTGCTGGAAGAACACAAGCTGGTGGTGGGAGCACCGTTATGATCTGGGGAATGTTTCTGTGGGATTCTCTGGGTCCATTCACTTGTGGAAAGTATTATGAACCGAATTCGTTATGGATCCAACCTTGCAGACCACACACACCCATATGTGCTGATTGTCTTCTCTGGTGCGGATGGGATTTTTCAGAATGACAATGCGACGTGTCACACAGCTAGAAATGTCCGAGAGTGGTTGAAAGAGCACTATGAAGACTTCAAAGTACTTCCTTGGCTCCCTAGTTCCCCAGACTTAAACCCAACTGAGCATCTGTGAGACCACCACGATCGTGTTGCTCGCTCAATGGATCCTCCACCACGCACCCTCCAGCGGCTGTCAGATGCACTGCAGTCAGCATAGCTCCACATACCTGTGAACACATTCCATCACCTTATTGCGTCACTCCCAGCCCGTCTAGCTGCTGTCCGCGCTGCACACGGCGGTTACTCTGGATATTAGTTGGTGGTTACAATAATGTGACTCGACCGTGTATATATAAATATTAATGAATACAGCACAATAGATCATATCCATGTGCTGAGAGAACTAATTGAAAGAGCGAGGGAATATGAACTTCCATTGTGCATGGCTTTTATCGATTATGAAAAAGCTTTTGATTCGGTGAAACTATCAGCAGTTACAATGGCTCTGAAAACCTGCGGTATTGAAGATGCATACATTAATATTGTTAATAACATCTATGAAAATGCAAGTGCAAAGATTAGGCTGTTTGAAAATACAACACACATAAAAATTGGAAAGGGAGTGAGACAAGGTGACACCATATCTCCGAAGCTCTTTAATGCCACATTGGAGGGTGTTTTTCAGTCACTGAGCTGGGAAAACAAGGGGATAAAGATTAATGGAGATTATCTAACCCACCTTCGTTTTGCTGATGACGTAGTCATTTTTGCAACTAGCCCATCAGAGCTGCAGAGTATGATCCAGGAACTTGCTGACAAGAGTAAAGAAGTGGGATTAAAAATGAACTTTCAGAAGACAAAAGTGATGTTCAATGTGTAACGTATACTCTATATTCACTTTCCTTTTGATTTTACTATCTCTGGTTATTTTATTTTACTATGTAAATTATCTTCTTACTGAACGAAATATTATTTCACCCGCTGAATGAGATCTGGCAATGAGTGTAAGTCATGACGTGGTGGTAGCTAGTATATAGGCGCGTTCATCGAGACTTAGGGAGAGCTTTTGTTGTTGTTATGAGAGAGTGTTGTTGTTTACGGAGAGCGTTTATAATACGAGGAGAGATTCTTCATTATTGTAAAACAAGTTGTGTGTGTGCTTTAGTTGACCAAGAGTCTTAGAATAAAGAAGTTACCGTAAGTTAGTCTTTCTCAATTCATAGTTTTTGTCAGACCTCTGTCTAGCTGTTAGGTTTATAACACTTATTTATTACCATAAATAACCAGCGTTAAGACTTTGTTTACGTTCGTAATTAACTAGTAACAACACCCTTTTTGAATTCACTATTTTGAAGCTTAGTACAAGTATATCATTAGCTAGCTGGTAGGAAGAGAATCATTCATAATAATTAGCTTAGCGGAAAGAAAATAAAGCTAATTCATTATAATTGGCGCCCGAACTTTTCTCGAACACGAGATCTTGACGATTATTACCCATGTCTTCCTTACCTGAGACAACTTCAAATTTCCAATCTCCGGCAAGTCTCGAGGGTGATGGTGTGTTTTTGGACAATTTGCAAGAAGCCTGTGAGTCTGACTTTGATATGCATGATCTACACGTACCCAGGCATTCTTCACAATTTCGTATTATACCAGCTTCCTATTACTCTGAGTCGCGGGTCGTACCTGAGGGAGTGCAATCCTCTCAGCGAAGCAGAATGCTTGCCCATTTCGTGCCGCATGCAGAAACAATTCATTTCAATGGTTTGGAGGGGTCCTTAAAGTTCCTCGAAGATCTGGAAGATCATTTTGATCTATATAATATTCCTGAAGACTGCAAAGTCCAAATCGCCGGCACTTGCTTGAGGGATACCGCTAAGACCTGGTATCGGCAGTGGAGAGTGTCGAACCCGGATTCTCATTATGAGAATTTCCGTGCAGAATTCTTGGAGGTCTTTCCTTTCGGCCTCAGTCGAGCTAGCCTTGCACAACAGCTTTTTTCACGTCAGCAAGGTCCCAATGATAGCCCTGTTGCATTTGCGTTGGAGACTACACGCTTATATAACCTATGGGATCCACATGCCAGTCATGTTGACATGTTGGATACCCTCGTGCAGCAGCTCGACCCATTCTTACAAGATTTCCTTGAGGTTCGACACCCTGCCACCATTCATGAATGCCTTCGCCTCATACGCACGTATGAAGAGCGACATGGCAAACATGGTTCAACTCACCATGCTCGGGCACCCCGCGAGGCTTATTACGAAAACCCTCAGCGGCATAATAAGCATAATAACTTTCAGCGCGAGCATACACAAGTGCACACCCAAGCTTCATACGTTCCACCACACAGAAGAGTGGCAAACCAACAGCGAGTTTCTGAACAAGCTTCGGGATATCGTACACCTGCACAGTATGCTCGACCCCGTTTCACTCAGCAGCATTCGGAACGTTATCATGCTCAGGGCAATGATAATTTTTCTGCCCGTGCTGAGGGCAGACGTAACGGATATGAAAATGTCAACAGACACGCGGAGTTCCCGACGCAGGTTTCACGCAGTTTTCCTCATCGTGAAAATTTTCCCGATAACCGGCAGGGTCGAGGTTTCCGACCACATGATAACCCAACCAGGATTCCTTTAAACTTCCAAAGGAAGTAGACGAAGGGTCGGTCCTGCTTCCTGATACCAAACATTCTGACCCTAAAACAGTATTAGTGACTGTTCAAACTCCTCAGTTGCCTGATGTATTCTTAACAATTGAAGATATTATTGTCGAGACAAAGTTCGACACTGGTTCTGAAATCTCAGCCCTAAATACAAAGTTTTGCACTGACAATTTTCCTGCAATACACGTTCAGCCTGCAACGCAGTATTTGCGAGGTGCAAATAATGAAATCTTCAGTATCGCAGGAACTGTCACATTATCTTTAGGGCTGGGAAAAGCTAGTTTTACACATTATTTCCTGCTTATAGACGAGCTACCTGTGAAATGTCTAATGGGAATGGATTTTATACATAAGTTTCAAATGACTTTGAATTTTGTACAACAGGTGATTTCCTTTCCGGAACCTGTCGAAATGATTCCTCCGGTTCCTGTAGATATAACGAGCTTGTTATTGAGTAACCAATTGAATGAGAGGCAACGAGACCAGCTTTCTGTTCTTTTACAGGAAAGCCCTGGTTTGTTTTCGGATTTCAATGCAAAAATAGGGCAACGGCAACAGAATGAAACTTCAGTAGGTAAATTCGGTCATGGCAACAGAAACCAGCGTGGAAATACTCTCGTTGAGTTTGCAGAGGCAGAAGGGTTTTTCATCTTGAACTCCTTCTTCAAGAAAAAGCCACACAGGAAATGGACATGGAGACACCCAAATGGGACGACAAGTGAAATTGATTTTATTATGTGTAACAAAAAATTCGTCATAGAAGACTGTAGTGTGCTAAACAAGTTCAACACAGGTAGTGACCATAGATTGGTGAGATGTAAGATGCACCTCAACACTAAACTTGAACGTGGCAAGCTCATAAGACAAACAAAATCTATTGACATAACCAACCTTAAAAAAAACCATAATACCTTCAAATTAGAACTGAAGAACAGGTTTTCTGCTTTAGAAGGCCTAACATCGGAAGAAGTGGACATCTCTGAGTTAACAGAAAAGTAACCAAAGCTCTTATGGAAACAGCAACAAAATTAGCTGGGTCTAAGAACAAGTTGCATGTGAACAAATTATCAGGAAAAACCAAAATGTTGATGCAAAAAAGAAGAGAGATGAGGACAACTAAAGAAGATGTGACTTCCAAAGTGGAATATATAGAGCTATGCAAGACAGTAAGAAAAAGTATCACTGAAGACGTAAGGAAATTCAACTGTGAACTAGTGAGGAAAGCAATTGAAAACAACCAAAGCCTAAAGATAGCAAAGGGACATCTCAGTAAGGGAAGAAAACAGATTATGGCACTGAGAAAAGAAGATGGTTCTGTAACAAGAAATAGAGGCGAAATTTTGACAAGAGTGAAAGATTTCTACTCCAAATTATATGAAAGGGATGGTATATGCACTCCAGACATCATGAAAGATACCAGTACCAGAGTTCCTCCAGTCCTTCCAGCAGAAGTTGCACATGCAATCAAGAACATGAAGCGAGGAAAAGCTCCAGGAGAAGATGGAATTACTGTAGACATCATACAAGAAGCAAGTGGAGAAATCGAAACAGTACTCGCCCAAATTTTCACTCGATGCCTTAATGAAGGAAAGATTCCTGAGGATTGGAACGCCGCTACAATGATCCTGCTACATAAGAAAGGTGACATTGAGGATCTCGGAAACTACAGACCTATCAGCCTCCTATTAGTAGTTTATAAAATCTTCACTAAAGTTCTTTCACACCGCTTGAAGGTAGCCCTAGACATGGCTCAACCGAGAGAACAAGCTGGATTCAGGAGTGGCTACAGCACAATAGATCATATCCACGTGCTGAGAGAACTAATTGAAAGAGCGAGGGAATATGAACTTCCATTGTGCATGGCTTTTATCGATTATGAAAAAGCCTTTGATTCGGTGAAACCATCAGCAGTTACAATGGCTCTGAAAACCTGCGGTATTGAAGATGCATACATTAATATTATTAATAACATCTATGAAAATGCAAGTGCAAAGATTAGGCTTTTTGAAAATACAACACACGTAAAAATTGGAAAGGGAGTGAGACAAGATGACACCATATCTCCGAAGCTCTTCAATGCCACATTGGAGGGTGTTTTTCAGTCGCTGAGCTGGGAAAACAAGGGGATAAAGATTAATGGAGATTATCTAACCCACCTTCGTTTTGCTGATGACGTAGTCATTTTTGCAACTACCCCATCAGAGCTGCAGAGTATGATCCAGGAACTTGCTGACAAGAGTAAAGAAGTGGGATTAAAAATGAACTTTCAGAAGACAAAAGTGATGTTCAATGCTTTTACAAGAAATGAAGATTTATCGATTGATGGAGAAAAGCTGGAGATAACAGACACGTACGTTTATCTTGGACAGCAGATATCAAGTGAGGGTCACATTGATGAAGAAATTAATCGGCGTACAAAACTTGCCTGGAGAGCTTTTGGAAGAAACAGCATAATTTTCAAGAGCAATATGCCGTTATGTCTTAAAAGAAAAGTGTTTGATCAATGCATCCTTCCAGTGCTTACGTATGGTGCAGAGACATGGACCTTAACTAAAAGAGACATACAAAGGCTGCAGACAACTCAAAGCAGCATGGAGAGGTGCATGCTTGGTGTAACCAGGAGAGATAAGAAGAGGAACTCGTGGATCCGAAAAATGACAAGAGTGGAAGACATCATGATCAGAGTTAAATCCCTGAAATGGCAATGGGCTGGACATACTGCCAGAAGGACAGATCATCGATGGACAGCCGAAATTTTAGATTGGATTCCAAGGGACAGGAAAAGACCCAGAAGAAGACCACATAGGAGATGGGTGGATGAAATTCGAAAGTATGCAGGGGTGACATGGAGGAGACTGGCACAAGACAGACCGTTGTGGAGGAAACTTGGGGAGACCTTCGTCCAGCAGTGGATTGATAATGGTTGACAATGATGATGATGATGAATCAGGGAATCCACAAGCGCCTGGGCTGCTCCTGCCTTTTTGGTTCTAAAGAAACAATCCAATGACTTTCGTTTCGTGACAGATTTCCGCAAGCTCAACCAAGTCACAAAAACGATCAATTATCCACTACCCGTCATGTCACATATTTTAAATGACCTGTCGTCAACCAAATGGATGTCAACCTTGGATTTGGCGAGTGGATATTGGCAGGTAGCAGTACATCCGGACTCTGTCGATAAAACAGGCTTTGTGACTCCTTTTGGGGCCTATGAATATTTACGTATGCCTTTTGGACTAGCTTCTGCACCTGCTACTTTCCAAAAACTTATGGATACGGTTCTCAGACCTGTCCTGGGTCCCCATGTGCATGTCTATTTGGATGACATTATTATCACATCAGAGACTTTTGACGAGCACCTTTCTCTGCTCAAACAGGTGTTCCAACTTATATACAATGCTGGCTTGACGTTAAAACCTAGTAAATGCCAGATAGCGAGGGACGAGATTGTATATCTGGGGTTGAAAATCACACCCCACGGCTTATTTACTGATAATGAAAAAATTAGGCCTATTGTTGACTTTCCTCGGCCTAAAACAGCAAAAGAACTATCCCGCTTTCTGGGAATGACCGGATGGTATCAGCAGTTCGTCCCCGCTTATGCTACAATATGTGAGCCATTGTATGCTTTAAAACGTAAATACAAGAAGTTTATTTGGACAACTGAGGCTAACGCTGCATTCGAAACACTGAAGTCTGCATTGACTCAGCCTCCGGTGTTGGCTTTCCCGGATCATACTAAGGAATTTGATATTTTTACTGACGCATCCGGAGTTGGTCTTGGTTGCGTTTTGTCACAAGCTGGGCATCCAATAGCTTTTGCGTCTCGTACTTTAGCCAAAGCTGAACGTAATTATTCAGCTACGGAACGTGAATGTCTTGCTGTTGTGTATGCGCTGAATAAATTTCAATGTTATCTTAACGAATTGACGGTTAACATAATTACGGATCATTCTGCCCTTCAGTATTTGAATTCTGCTAAGCACCTATCTCAAAGACTTATGAAGTGGGCTCTGAAGTTACAAGAGAGCAATATCAAAATTTCGTATCAGCCAGGTCATAAGAATCAATTACCGGACGCATTATCTCGCGTTCCGATTAGTGGGGTCCCCACAGAAACTACTCCTGGATGTCAGCCTTTACTTCTAATAGCTGATATAACATCCAGAGAGCAGATAATGGCAGAATTAATAAATGATCCTGATTTTGGGGATATCTATAATTTTTTGCTTGCGGGTTCGCCCCTACCAAGTGATCCTTCTCTGGCTGGAAGGTCACAGCATTTTGAAGTAATAGAGGGTCTTCTTTACTATACAAAGTCTAGGACTACTAGGGCAGAGTTTCGCCCATGTATTCCGCGAACCCTTAGAATGGCCCTTTTAAATGAATTTCATGACAAATCTCTTGCAGGCCATTTAGGTATTCGCAAGACCCGTTGTAAATTGCGGGATGTTGCCTATTGGCCTGGCATGTACCAAAGTGTGCTCGCATACGTTCAATCATGTCACTTGTGTCAGATTAATAATTACCGTAATGTAAGACCGGCCGGTCACTTGAAATCTAGTTCAAGTTCTCATATGTTTGATATTATTTCAATAGATTTATTGGGACCTTATCCATTATCTGTTAAAAACAAAGCTCGTTATGTTTTAATACTAACTGATAATTTTTCTAAATGGGTTAAAGTTTTTCCCATTAAAGCCGCTACGGCAGAAGTTATTTGTAATGTCTTAGTTAATGAAGTATTCTCTAGATATGGTGCACCTAATAAAGTAATTTCGGATAATGGTCCTCAATTTATTTCTGACATTTTTGAAAGAATGTGTGCGAGACTACACATTAAACATAAATTCATTTCCCCATATCATCCCCAGAGTAATCCTGCGGAACGCGTTAACCGCACGCTAGTGAAAATGATTGCGACTTTTGTAATGGATCATCATGAAAGATGGGATGACCATTTGGAGCTTTTTGCGTTCGCCCTCCGCTCGTCTGTCCACGAGTCTACTAAAATTACTCCTGCAGAACTTTTCTGGGTCGCAAAATTAAAACCCCTTTTGAAAATTTAACGGGGATTATCGACGAACTAAACCAGCGACCAACTCCGCAATCAGTGCGAATCATGGCAGAAAAAGCTCGTGTTGCAATGCTAGGAGCACAAGCGGCTCAAGCAAGATATTATAATTCTAGGCGTAGGGAACCAGATCTTGTCGTTGGAGATCTCACTCTCGTGGAAACGCACTTCCAGTCTTCTGTTTCGCATACTTTAGTGAAGAAATTTGCACCCAGCTACGAAGGTCCATATCGGGTGGCAAATATCTTTGAAAATAATATTGTTCTGGAGAAACCTGACAACCAATTTCAATACGTACACGTTGATCAGTGTCGCAAGTATCATGAACGAAATATCGATTTCATAATCAACCCTACTCAACCTTCTGTTCCACAGACTCAAGAGTCTATATCTCATGTTCAACCGCCAGAAATTTTGGACGGACCAACAAACATTTTTGAAGAATCTCCAGTGATTTTTCCTTCACCCTCCCCTCCTCCAGACGGGTTTCTACACACGCAACCTGATTCTCCCATGAGACCAAGGCTCGAATCGAGTTCTTCGAATACTAGTATCGTTCCTTTCCCTCCAACCATTGCCAAGACTATTGCTGCGCCGTTTCCGGATAACTCTGCACCAACGCGGGCTACTTCTTCTTTGAATACCTCGTCAGAAAGTATTCCTATAGGCAAATCTAAACATCTCCCTGCACGACCACTGAATTACAGCAGCGACTCAGAGGCTTCGGACATTTCTGACTTATCAGTTATGAACACTAAATTGCATGTTCCAAACCGTCCAGCACCACCAAAGGCTGGGCGCAAACGTGACTTGTCTCCCCAATCTGCTTCGCCGCAACAGCGACGAAGGCAGAAATCTTTGCATCCGCCCGGGTTTCGCCCCTGGAACCTACGTTCAGGGCAAACAGAGCCGATGCCTGCTGCTACTCTCATGCCACGTGGGCGTAAGCGAAAGCAAACGATGTGGCTGGAGCCACGTCCGTCCAAGAGAATACTGAAAGGACACAACGGGCCCCAGCACAAAGAGACTTCATATCAAAAGCCTGGGGGAGCCCGTTCCTATCAACCGCAAGGATTTCCGGACCGCCAGACTTCTGACGTTCCTGACCGTTCCTATCAGCCGCAAGGATTTCCGGACCGCCAGACATCAGCCGTTTCGGACCGAAGGATTTCCGCCATTCCTGACCGTTCCCGTCAGCCGCCGGGATTTCCTGACCGACAGCAGACCGATGTTCCAGATCCATTACAGTCCCTGAAGAGATCGAAGCCACCTGATTTTACCAGTCCGATTAGGCCTGGAAAACGTTATCGCACTAGAGTTTTTTATGCGTCTTCGAGATAAGTAAGTTCTCGTGGACAGGTTCTTTTCTCAGTTTGTTGTTTTTCCTGCACGACCAGTTGGCGTGTCAGAATTTCTTTTTTCGTGTGGGCCTATGCATTCTTTTTTGTGTATATATGTGTGTTTTTTTTTATATTTCTTCTATGTCCATCTACTAATCCACTTTTTTTCTATATCTATGTGCTTAGGGGTAAAATAATAAAATTGTTACTGTTAGGCAGCTCCAGGTAAATTTCGCTGCTGATACAGTTGGTATGTATTCAACGAATAATGCGAACGTGATTTGAAATTAAAATAATAAAATTGTTACTGTTAGGCAGCTCCAGGCAATCTTCGCTGCTGATACAGTTGGTATGTATTCACCGAATAATGAGAACGTCATTTGAAATTAAAAAAGTGATTCCTGCTAGTCAGAATAAAAGGAAGGTATGCCGATGCAGGTTTGTTTTGTTCAACAATACAAGTTTCACAGACGAATACAGATTTCTTAATTTGTCATGCCAAGTTTGAGAATGTAAATACGGCTACCACCAAACTACAAAACAAAAAAGAGGTCGAGAAACGTCAATCAACGAAATGTAAGACTTACACTCCAAAATTGATAGGTTTTTTGGAAACAAAAAAAGAAAAAAAAAAAAAAAAAGAAAAATTAAGGGGAGATGATGTAACGTATACTCTATATTCACTTTCCTTTTGATTTTACTATCTCTGGTTATTTTATTTTACTATGTAAATTATCTTCTTACTGAACGAAATATTATTTCACCCGCTGAATGAGATCTGGCAATGAGTGTAAGTCATGACGTGGTGGTAGCTAGTATATAGGCGCGTTCATCGAGACTTAGGGAGAGCTTTTGTTGTTGTTATGAGAGAGTGTTGTTGTTTACGGAGAGCGTTTATAATACGAGGAGAGATTCTTCATTATTGTAAAACAAGTTGTGTGTGTGCTTTAGTTGACCAAGAGTCTATAATGAATTAGCTTTATTTGCTTTCCGCTAAGCTAATTATTATGAATGATTCTCTTCCTACCAGCTAGCTAATGATATACTTGTACTAAGCTTCAAAATAATGAATTCAAAAGGGTGTTGTTACTAGTTAATTACGAACTTAAACAAAGTCTCAACGCTGGTTATTTATAGGAATCAATAAATGTTATAAACCTAACAGCCAGACAGAGGTCTGACAAAAACTAAGAATTGAGAAAGACTAACTTACATAAACTTCTTTATTTATACGACTCTTGGTCAACTAAGGCACACACACACTTGTAGTACAATACCGAATAATCTCTCCTCGTATTATAAACGCCCTCTCTTAACAACCACAAGCTCTCCTCATAACAACACAAAACGCTCCCCTAAGTCTTGATGAACGCGCCTATATACTAGCTACCACCACGTCATGACTTACACTCATTGCCAGATCTCATTCAGCGGGTGAAATAATATTTCGTTCAGTAAGAAGATAATTTACATAGTAAAATAAAATAACCAGAGATAGTAAAATCAAAAGGAAAGTGAATATAGAGTATACGTTACATCATCTCCCCCTTAATTTTTCATTTTTTTTTTCCCGAAAAACCTATCAATTTTGGAGTGTAAGTCTTACATTTCGTTGGTTGACGTTTCTCGATCTCTTTTTTGTTTTGTGGTTTGGTGGTAGCCGTATTTACATTATCAAACTTGGCATGACAATTTAAGAAATCTGTATTCGACTGTGAAACTGTATTGTTGAACAAAACAAACCTGCATCGGCATACTTTCCTTTTATTCTGCCTAGCAGGAATCACTTTTTTAATTTCAAATGACGTTCTCATTATTCGGTGAATACATACCAACTGTATCAGCAGCGAAGATTGCCTGGAGCTGCCTAACAGTAACAATTTTATTATTTTAATTTCAAATCACGTTCGCATTATTCGTTGAAATACATACCAACTGTATCAGCAGCGAAATTTACCTGAAGCTGCCTAACAGTAACAATTTTATTATTTTACCCCTAAGCACATAGATATATATATAAAAAAAAGTGGATTAGTAGATGGACATAGAAGAAATATAAAAAAAAAAAAAAACACATATATACACAAAAAAGAATGCATAGGCCCACACGAAAAAAAGAAATTCTGACACGCCAACTGGTCGTGCAGGAAAAAACAACAAACTGAGAAAGAACCTGTCCACGAGAACTTACTTATCTCGAGGACGCATAAAAAACTCTAGTGCGATAACGTTTTCCAGGCCTAATCGGACTGGTAAAATCAGGTGGCTTCGATCTCTTCAGGGACTGTAATGGATCTGGAACATCGGTCTGCTGTCGGTCAGGAAATCCCGGCGGCTGACGGGAACGGTCAGGAATGGCGGAAATCCTTCGGTCCGAAACGGCTGAAGTCTGTGGGTCCAGAAATCCCTGCGGCTGAGAAGAACGGTCAGGAACGTCTGAAGTCTGGCGGTCCGGAAATCCCTGCGGCTGAGAAGAACGGTCAGGAACGTCAGAAGTCTGGCGGTCCGGAAATCCCTGCGGCTGAGAGGAACGGTCAGGAACGTCTGAAGTCTGGCGGTCCGGAAATCCCTGCTGCGGCTGATAGGAACGGGCTCCCCCAGGCTTTGGATATGAAGTCCCTTTGTGCTGGGGCCCGTTGTGTCCTTCCAGTATCTTTTTGGACGGACGTGTCTCCGGCCACATCGTTTGCTTGCGCTTACGCCCACGTGGCATGAGAGTAGCAGCAGGCATCGGCCCTGTTTGCCCTGAACGTAGGTTCCAGGGGCGAAACCCGGGCGGATGCAAAGATTTCTGCCTTCGTCGCTGTTGCGGCGAAGCAGATTGGGGAGACAAGTCACGTTTGCGCCCAGCCTTTGGTAGTTCTGGACGGTTTGGAACATGAAATTTAGTATTCATAACTGATAAGTCAGAAATGTCCGAAGCCTCTGAGTCGCTGCTGTAATTCAGTGGTCGTGCAGGGCGATGTTTAGATTTGCCTATAGGAATACTTTCTGACGAGGTATTCAAAGAAGAAGTAGCCCGCGTTGGTGCAGAGTTATCCGGAAACGGCGCAGCAATAGTCTTGGCAATGGTTGGAGGGAAAGGAACGATACTAGTATTCGACGAACTCGATTCGAGCCTTGGTCTCATGGGAGAATCAGGTTGCGTGTGTAGAAACCCGTCTGGAGGAGGGGAGGGTATAGGAAAAATCACTGGAGATTCTTCAAAAATGTTTGTTGGTTCGTCCAAAATTTCTGACGGTTGAACAGGAGATATAGATTCTTGAGTCTGTGGAACAGAAGGTTGAGTAGGATTGATAATGAAATCGATATTCCGTTCGTGATACTTGCGACACTGATCAACATGTACATATTGAAAATGGTTGTCAGGTTTCTCCAGAACAATATTATTTTCAAAGATATTTGCCACCCGATATGGACCTTCGTAGCTGGGTGCAAATTTCTTCACTAAAGTATGCGAAACAGAAGACTGGAAGTGCGTTTCCACGAGAGTGAGATCTCCAACGACAAGATCTGGTTCCCTACGCCTAGAATTATAATATCGTGCTTGAGCCGCTTGTGCTCCTAGCATTGCAACACGAGCTTTTTCTGCCATGATTCGTACTGATTGCGGAGTTGGTCGCTGGTTTAGTTCGTCGATAATCCCCGTTAAATTTTCAAAAGGGGTTTTAATTTTGCGACCCAGAAAAAGTTCTGCAGGAGTAATTTTAGTAGACTCGTGGACAGACGAGCGGAGGGCGAACGCAAAAAGCTCTAAATGGTCATCCCATCTTTCATGACGATCCATTACAAAAGTCGCAATCATTTTCACTAGCGTTCGGTTAACGCGTTCCGCAGGATTACTCTGGGGATGATATGGGGAAATGAATTTATGTTTAATGTGTAGTCTCGCACACATTCTTTCAAAAATGTCAGAAATAAATTGAGGACCATTATCCGAAACTACTTTATTAGGTGCACCATATCTAGAAAATACGTCATTAACTAAGACATTACAAATAACTTCTGCCGTAGCGGCTTTAATGGGAAAAACTTCAACCCATTTAGAAAAATTATCAGTTAGTACTAAAACGTAACGAGCTTTATTTTTAACAGATAATGGATAAGGTCCCAATAAATCTATGGAAATAATATCAAACACATGAGAACTTGAACTAGATTTCAAGTGACCGGCCGGTCTTACATTACGGTAATTATTAATCTGACACAAGTGACATGATTGAACGTATGCGAGCACACTTTGGTACATGCCAGGCCAATAGGCAACATCCCGCAATTTACAACGGGTCTTGCGAATACCTAAATGGCCTGCAAGAGATTTGTCATGAAATTCATTTAAAAGGGCCATTCTAAGGGTTCGCGGAATACATGGGCGAAACTCTGCCCTAGTAGTCCGAGATTTTGTATAATAAAGAAGACCCTCTATTACTTCAAAATGTTGTGACCTTCCAGCCAGAGAAGGATCACTTGGTAGGGGCGAACCCGCAAGCAAAAAATTATAGGTATCCCCAAAATCAGGATCATTTATTAATTCTGCCATTATCTGCTCTCTGGATGTTATATCAGCTATTAGAAGTAAAGGCTGACATCCAGGAGTAGTTTCTGTGGGGACCCCACTAATCGGAACGCGAGATAATGCGTCCGGTAATTGATTCTTATGACCTGGCTGATACGAAATTTTGATATTGCTCTCTTGTAACTTCAGAGCCCACTTCATAAGTCTTTGAGATAGGTGCTTAGCAGAATTCAAATACTGAAGGGCAGAATGATCCGTAATTATGTTAACTGTCAATTCGTTAAGATAACATTGAAATTTATTCAGTGCATACACAACAGCAAGACATTCACGTTCCGTAGCTGAATAATTGCGTTCAGCTTTGGCTAAAGTACGAGACGCAAAAGCTATTGGATGCCCAGCTTGTGACAAAACGCAACCAAGACCAACTCCGGATGCATCAGTATAAATATCAAATTCCTTAGCATGATCCGGGAAAGCCAACACCGGAGGCTGAGTCAATGCAGACTTCAGTGTTTCGAATGCAGCGTTAGCCTCAGGTGTCCAAATAAACTTCTTGTATTTACGTTTTAAAGCATACAATGGCTCACATATTGTAGCATAAGCGGGGACGAACTGCTGATACCATCCGGTCATTCCCAGAAAGCGGGATAGTTCTTTTGCTGTTTTAGGCCGAGGAAAGTCAACAATAGGCCTAATTTTTTCATTATCAGTAAATAAGCCGTGGGGTGTGATTTTCAACCCCAGATATACAATCTCGTCCCTCGCTATCTGGCATTTACTAGGTTTTAACGTCAAGCCAGCATTGTATATAAGTTGGAACACCTGTTTGAGCAGAGAAAGGTGCTCGTCAAAAGTCTCTGATGTGATAATAATGCCATCCAAATAGACATGCACATGGGGACCCAGGACAGGTCTGAAAACCGTATCCATAAGTTTTTGGAAAGTAGCAGGTGCAGAAGCTAGTCCAAAAGGCATACGTAAATATTCATAGGCCCCAAAAGGAGTCACAAAGCCTGTTTTATCGACAGAGTCCGGATGTACTGCTACCTGCCAATATCCACTCGCCAAATCCAAGGTTGACATCCATTTGGTTGACGACAATCATTTAAAATATGTGACATGACAGGTAGTGGATAATTGATCGTTTTTGTGACTTGGTTGAGCTTGCGAAAATCTGTCACGAAACGAAATTCATTGGGTTGTTTCTTTGGAACCAAAAAGGCAGGAGCAGCCCAGGCGCTTGTTGATTCCCTGATTATGCCCTGCTTAATCATTTCAGCAATTTGACGTTGCATTTCCTGTTTTTTATGTGGAGCACAAGGGTAAGGTTTCGTCGCAATTGGTTTCGAACCATCAGTGTCAATAACATGATAAACCACCTGTGTGAAACCAGGTTGATCCGAAAATAAACCAGGGCTTTCCTGTAAAAGGAGAGAAAGCTGGTCTCGTTGCCCCTCATTCAATTGGTTACTCAATAATAAACTCGTGATATCTACAGGAACCGTAGGAATCATTTCGACAGGTTCCGGAAATTAAATCACATGTTGTACAAAATTCAAAGTTATTTGAAATTTGTTTATAAAGTCCATTCCCATTAGACATTTCACAGGTAGCTCGTCTATAAGCAGGAAAGAATGTGTAAAACGAGCTTTTTCCAGCCCTAAAGATAATGTGACAGTTCCTGAGATACTGAAGATTTCATTATTTGCACTTCGCAAATACTGCGTTGCAGGCTGAACGTGTATTGCCGGAAAAGTGTCAGTGCAAAACTTTGTATTTAGGGTTGATATTTCAGACCCAGTGTCGAACTTTGTCTCGACAATAACGTCTTCAAGTGTCAAGAATACATCAGGCAACTGAGGAGTTTGAACAGTCACTAATACTGTTTTAGGGTCAGAATGTTTGGTATCAGGAAGCAGGACCGACCCTTCGTCTACTTCCTGTGGAAGTTTAAAGGAATCCTGGTGGGGTTATCATGTGGTCGGAAACCTCGACCCTGCCGGGTATCGGAAAAATTTTCACGATGAGGAAAACTGTGTGAAACTTGCGTCGGGAACTCCGCGTGTCTGTTGACATTTTCATATCCGTTACGTCGGCCCTCAGCACGGGCAGAAAAATTATCATTGCCCTGAGTATGATAACGTTCCGAATGCTGCTGAGTGAAACGGGGTCGAGCATACTGTGCAGGTGTACGATATCCCGAAGCTTGTTCAGAAACTCGCTGTTGGTTTGCCACTCTTCTGTGTGGTGGAACGTATGAAGCTTGGGTGTGCACTGGGGTATGCTAGCGCTGAAAGTTATTATGTCTATTATGCCGCTGAGGGTTTTCGTAATAAGCCTCGCGGGGTGCCCGAGCATGGTGAGTTGAACCATGTTTGCCATGTCGCTCTTCATACGTGCGTATGAGGCGAAGGCATTCATGAATGGTGGCAGGGTGTCGAACCTCAAGGAAATCTTGTAAGAATGGGTCGAGCTGCTGCACGAGGGTATCCAACATGTCAACATGACTGGCATGTGGATCCCATAGGTTATATAAGCGTGTAGTCTCCAACGCAAATGCAACAGGGCTATCATTGGGACCTTGCTGACGTGAAAAAAGCTGCTGAGCAAGGCTAGCTCGACTGAGGCCGAAAGGAAAGACCTCCAAGAATTCTGCACGGAAATTCTCATAATGAGAATCCGGGTTCGACCCTCTCCACTGCCGATACCAGGTCTTAGCGGTATCCCTCAAGCAAGTGCCGGCGATTTGGACTTTGCAGTCTTCAGGAATATTATATAGATCAAAATGATCTTCCAGATCTTCGAGGAACTTTAAGGACCCCTCCAAACCATTGAAATGAATTGTTCCTGCATGCGGCACGAAATGGGCAAGCATTCTGCTTCGCTGAGAGGACTGAACTCCCTCAGGAACGACCCGCGACTCAGAGTAATAGGAAGCTGGTATATTACGAAATGGTGAAGAATGCCTGGGTGCGTGTAGATCATTCATATCAAAGTCAGAGCCACAGGCTTCGTGCAAATTGTCCAAAAAAACACCATTACCCTCGAGACTCGCCGGAGGGTGGAAATTTGAAGTTGTCTCAGGTAAGGAAGACATGGGTAATAATCGTCAAGAACTCGTGTTCGAGAAAAGTTCGGGCGCCAATTATAATGAATTAGCTTTATTTGCTTTCCGCTAAGCTAATTATTATGAATGATTCTATTCCTACCAGCTAGCTAATGATATACTTGTACTAAGCTTCAAAATAATGAATTCAAAAGGGTGTTGTTACTAGTTAATTACGAACTTAAACAAAGTCTCAACGCTGGTTATTTATAGGAATCAATAAATGTTATAAACCTAACAGCCAGACAGAGGTCTGACAAAAACTAAGAATTGAGAAAGACTAACTTACATAAACTTCTTTATTTATACGACTCTTGGTCAACTAAGGCACACACACACTTGTAGTACAATACTGAATAATCTCTCCTCGTATTATAAACGCTCTCTCTTAACAACCACAAGCTCTCCTCATAACAACACAAAACGCTCCCCTAAGTCTCGATGAACGCGCCTATATACTAGCTACCACCACGTCATGACTTACACTCATTGCCAGATCTCATTCAGCGGGTGAAATAATATTTCTTTCAGTAGGAAGATAATTTGCATAGTAAAATAAAATAACCAGAGATAGTAAAATCAAAAGGAAAGTGAATATAGAGTATACGTTACAAGTCTTAGAATAAAGAAGTTACCGTAAGTTAGTCTTTCTCAATTCATAGTTTTTGTCAGACCTCTGTCTAGCTGTTAGGTTTATAACACTCATTTATTACCATAAATAACCAGCGTTAAGACTTTGTTTACGTTCGTAATTAACTAGTAACAACACCCTTCTTGAATTCACTATTTTGAAGCTTAGTACAAGTATATTATTAGCTAGCTGGTAGGAAGAGAATCATTCATATTAATTAGCTTAGCGGAAAGAAAATAAAGCTAATTCATTATAAATGCTTTTACAAGAAATGAAGATTTATCGATTGATGGAGAAAAGCTGGAGATAACAGACACGTACGTTTATCTTGGACAGCAGATATCAAGTGAGGGTCACATTGATGAAGAAATTAATCGGCGTACAAAACTTGCCTGGAGAGCTTTTGGAAGAAACAGCATAATTTTCAAGAGCAATATGCCATTATGTCTTAAAAGAAAAAGTGTTTGATCAATGCATCCTTCCAGTGCTTACGTATGGTGCAGAGACGTGGACCTTAACTAAAAGAGACATACAAAGGCTGCAGACAACTCAAAGTAGCATGGAGAGGTGCATACTTGGTGTAACCAGGAGAGATAAGAAGAGTAACTCGTGGATCCGAAAAATGACAAGAGTGGAAGACATCATGATCAGAGTTAAATCCCTGAAATGGCAATGGGCTGGACATACTGCCAGAAGGACAGATCATCGATGGACAGCCGAAATTTTAGATTGGATTCCAAGGGACAGGAAAAGACCCAGAAGAAGACCACATGGGAGATGGGTGGATGAAATTCGAAAGTATGCAGGGGTGATATGGAGGAGACTGGCACAAGACAGACCGTTGTGGAGGAAACTTGGGGAGACCTTCGTCCAGCAGTGGATTGATAATGGTTGACAATGATGATGATGATGATGATGATAGAACTTTTAAATAGAGTATGAAGATTTTCTTATGCTCGTATATCGCAAATGCAAATTCAGAGAAATCTACACATACAAGTGATTAAAAATGTAAAAATATTATACCTTTGCTTTAATTCAGTAATGCATCACGGATTTCACCATGGGGTGGTGTAAAACATTGAGGATGCTAGTAAGATAACGCTGTGCTAGAAAAAATGCCCTACAAAGTATTAGGAGTGGTAAAAATGTCCACCTTACTGCAAGTGTGTTTCTGATTATTAAGGAATCATCACAGAGTTACCTAAAAACGGACGGTGTAAACCACTCCCTTGCTATTTGGTTCCAGCCCCTTTCGATTATTTATATTAGCACATAGTAATAATAAAAAAAAAACCCTAACTTACCGTTTGGACGCCGGTTTGAAGTGCCTCAATTTTTTTTTCACACATAGTAAACCACCCAACAGCAGGAAAAAAAACTACCTCTTTACGGGAACAATTTCTAATAATTTGCGATTGTTAAAAATTAGGTAGCAAATATTTTGTTGTATTGGAAACACTAACGTCACATTAGCTACCCTGAGACTTAACCACATACATGAAAAGTCGGCATTCAGAAGACTTAAATAAACCTGAATGCCAGCTTCCAAAATATTATGATGTATTGCAGTGCAAACATCTCTCTGTGGAATTAGGTTTTTACTGCGGAAGTAGTCTGAGTTACCAGTGCTTGAAAACTTGCCCCTTGAGCGAGGACTGTTTAAGGTTTTATTGAAGGATTATAGAAATTTCAGATTGGATGTTTTATTATTATTACAAGTCCATGTGGATGTTTTTATTATTATTATTATATTTTCCATTATTTTCTTAAGTTTTTTAAATTAATTTCTCCAAATATTCAGATATAAACGAAAAAAATTAGACTACAAATAAGGAGAGATCGCCCAAAAGCCTAGGGGGGGGGGGGCTTTCATGGATTCTCGGGAGCTAAGCATCCCCAAAAAGGTGCCTGAATACATCAGTAATCTCTGGAGACAATTTCAGGAGCAATGACTAGAAGGCCTGTACAAGGACATCCACGAGCCACAGTAAGTCAAGACGACCGGTATTTGTCTCCAACAGCTCGCCGCCATAGGCAGTTAACAGCCAGGTGAAAAAAATAGCTTCTTTTTTTACCAGGTAACTCTCGCAAGAGCTCTTCTCTGCTACAGGAACCGCGATATCGAGGCAAACAGTTTATAGAAGATTCCACGAGAGATATCTGCATGCACGAAGGCCAATGGTCTGTATCCCACTCACCGCATCGCACAGAAGGGTCGGTCTCAATTGGACACTAACAACATCACTCCTGGACTACTGATCAATGAACCTGTGTCCTCTTCAGTGACGAGTTGCAGTACAGCCAAAACAGATTCTCGACGTGTGTACATTTGTAGAAGGGCGGAAAGTCGAAATTTTCCTTCCAACATTTGGGAAATTGACCACTACGGTGGTGACGGACTGCTGCTTTGGGCTTGCATCATGTTGAATGAACGCACGCCACTGGCATGTGTTTCTAGGAGGTACCCTGACTGCTGCGTGCTACGGGATGACATCCTAGAGCCCTGTTGCCCCCCAGATCTTTTTTATGGAAGGTGACGCCCGTCCCCATAAGGCTCGGCTGGTCGACGAATATCTGGAGAGTGTCGATATTCACAGGATGGAGTAACCCACGAGATCTCCGGGCCTCAACCCGAAAGAGCATGTCTGGGATGTCCTAGGAAGAGCAATTGCAAACTGGCAGCCTTCTTGGAGCTGGCAGCCAATCCTCACCAAGGAGCGTCAGAATGTGGAGGAGTGGTACTTATTGTCCCAAACTCTGCTTTACAGCCTTGTAAGCAGCATGAAGTCTCGTTCTGCGAGCTGTGTTCGGGGTAATCACACTCTATATCAACCCCACAAAATCCGCGCAACTTGCTGCGTCACTTTTGGACTACCATGCTGTCATGCGCATGCTTCTTCCTAATGCCGCGATTGTATTCTTTTTCTACTGTGTATTACTGCGTTATTGATATATGTAGATGTTTGTACCAACTGTCATTAAACTCTGTCGTGTGGATTTTGCGTTATCATGATTTTGTGTTTGTCACGTTACTTTTCGGCACCAGTGTGGCTTCCAGTCTGTTACGGCTTTTTGCCGGGAATAAGAAGCATGGTGCTTCATTTCGAAGAAGCAGAAAAATGAGAACAGGGACAAAGAAGGCACTATGAAGATTTGCTTAGAAAAATTACATCTGTTGAGTTCATTTTAGATTTAAGACTAGCATGTGCTGCCATCAAATAATTATTTGAACGGAGCTTAGACCTTTAAGAAAAGAACATTAATTTAAACAAAGCACACAACAAAACTGTATGGTTCTCCTAATATTTTTTAATCAAGACGAAATACTCTTGGTTCATTTTATGAGCCCCCAACTATCAATTTTCAGGCCCCAGTACATGCAAATGAGGGGGCCCTTACATCTTGAAATGTCAATAACCGGCTACTATGAAAAAAAATATTTTGTGCAATCGGAACAAAAAAAATATTTTGTGCAATCGGAACAAAAATAAATAAATAAATATGACGATGGTTTCCATTTCCCTGTGGTTTCATGCATAGCATAAAAGATAAATAAAAGCATTGGAGCGTTTTTGCCATAGTTATAACCGCAGAGTAAAATGTCTGTATGCCATTTAACAGTGACAACTAAAATCACTGGCTGGCGAACATTTTCTTAATTTTTTTACACATGTTTTCCCTTGGGAACAGGGCCGTAGATGCATGAAAGGCTAGAAATGGCTCATTCCCCCTCCCTTCAAGGCAAGCAAGTCCCCTGGAAGATTGTGAATTCTTTGAACATTTATTCTCCTTGGTGTGTGAAAATGAATTTGGTATTTCATTGTAAGCATAAATACCCTTCATTATTTTGTCGTGCACTGCATCTTTTAAAAACAAGAAAAATTGAAACGGTACAGCGCAAACGATGAATAACTACAGAAAAATACTTTTAAAGGTGAATCAATAGGAGTGTCTGCGCCAATGCGCCAATGATTCTCTGCCACATGGTAACAGGATTGGCTGGTGTGTTGAGCCAGGAAATAGAGAAATACTGTTTTTGTTTTTTTCCCCCGGAGAAACGTGAGATTTTAAAGAACATTACTGAAACAAAAATATATACACTAGCGTGCAAAAATTAAGGACGAGACGGTTTTTCGAATGTAACGTCGTGCAGAAGTGCTCCACATCGACACAAATCATACCATAAGATCCCCAAGATGTAAGAATATGGGACAAGTGAGCAAAACCGTCCAAACAAGGAATCCAAAGGATACAAAGGCACTTTATTGAAAAGGTAGCTTCGAGCACAACTGGACAGAAGACAGAAACGTCCATGTGACAGGCGGCTGCCAAGAAAAAACCAGTCTTTAGTATGGGATATGATCACCCCTGACTGCGTTGCATGATTTACAACGTCTGTCCATGCTGAGGACGAGGTTGCCAAGGAGCTGTTGAGGCATCGCGGCCCATTCCTCTTGTAGCGCCAATCGCAGCTGCGGAATCGTTGCTGGCGGCTGGTGGCGTGCTGCCAAGCGTCTCCCGAGAAGGTGCCACACGTGTTCGATTGGATTTAGGTCCGAGGACCTTGCGGACCACTCCACGCGTTGAATATCTTCACTCTCCAACAGCTCTGCGACAGCCACTGTACGATGAGGTGTAGCGTTGTCGTCCATGAAGAGGAACTCAGGACCCACAGCACCTATAAACAGACGCACGTGAGGCAGGAGAATCTCGGTATAATAGCGGACACCAGTGACTGAACCTCCTTGGAAGATGTGGAGATCAGTACGGCTACAAAAGCATGATACCGTCCCAAACGAGAACTCCGCCACCTCCAAACCGGTGCCTTTCGATGATGTAGGAGGTGTGATTGCGTGTTCTCGGCTTTCTCCAGATGTATATAGGATCAGAATCGCTCGTCAGACTAAATCGGCTCTCATCCGTAAAGAGAACTTGACCCCATTGCTGATGTGTCCAATTCCGTCTCCGATGAGCAGGCGTTAATGGCACCCACCGTACTGATCGTCGTGCAAATAGACCACCTTTGTGCAGCCTTCTGGCCACGGTAAAACGCGATAACGGACGTCCAGTTGTCTGTTGCATGTGCCTTGCGATTTCTCCCGCTGTCTGCCACCTGTCTCTTCTCGCCTGTAGGACAATATACCGGTCGTCCGCCGCCGTGGTTGTTCGTGGACGACCACTGATAAACTCTCGGACAGCTGTTCCTGTCGTTTGAAATGCTCTCCAAGCTCGTGAAACGATGCTGTGAGCGACCCCGAACTCCTCGGCCACACTAGTCACACTTCGATTCCAACTTCCCAATGACGCGACCTCGGGTAAAGTCATCCAGATGTCGTCTACTGGATTGCCTGTTGGCCATATCACACGGTGGCAGCATCTCGACATCGTTCAAACCGATGTTCACCGTGCAATAGCTTTCACCGAATTGCTGAGCGTACACCGCCCGCGTGCTTTATATCCTTCCGACACTCCCCACCCCCTACGTCATGCTGCATATATGCGCATGCCTTACCGTACCAGACCCTAGTCTATCTCCTGAGGGGTCTTTCGGTCCGTTCTGCCTGCTCGTTCCGCTGTTATGCTAATTTCTCCTCTTCGTCCTTAATTTTTGCACACCAGTGTATACACACGTATATAAAAAGAAAGAATGACGGAGATACAGAGGCGTAGTTGGGCAGAAGGCTAAAACCCTGTTCGTCGTTTGATAGGTGAACATGAGATGCCAAATTGCTGTTTAAAAGCTTCCAGGTAATTGGTTGTCTACGAAGAAGTGCTGTCGTGGAGACATTTTAACTAATTTTATCCCTCTACGCGCTTGAAAATAGTGCCGAAGGAAGTCCTTGCGCGAAAGAGAAAGAACCCTCAATATCTTTCCATTCATTGTTTTTCGTCCAGTAAAAGTGGTTTTACGATGCTTGTTCTACAGAAAAGTTTTTTTAGTTGGGATTTTGGTGCTCTTGGTTTTTGAGAGGGAAAGTGTGTATGGTTACTGACCACGGTAAGAAGTGGCTACCGCCGAACACCAACGAAGGAGAATACGCGATTAGAAAGGGAGAAAACAGTGGAATCGAAGAAAAGGAGTACAAAATGTTGAACTATGGCGTCATTAAATCCCCAATGCCATTGCATTGCGTGGATCCATGGAAAAGAGAACAGCGCAGTAAACTAAAAAAAAACAAACAAAAAAAAAAAAACGCTAGTTGGGAGTTATTTTGACTCTAGCTATAATGAACGCGCAGCTCAACCACCATCAAGAAGAAACTTCAAGAATGTGATTTATTTTTCATACTTCTGTTTTCTTTCTTTTGATCGGGGTTTAACGACCACCATCAGCAACTCATTGGGCTATAAGCAGTCGCTCGTCCCTAATTTAGGGCCACTGGATTCCAGGGAAGGGAGAAAGACAGTGCCGTACGACAAACACAAAAACCATGCCTAACGGGATTCGAACGCGGACCCATCTCGAACGAATGATCAGAAGCCATCGCTTAGACCACTGCGCCGCCTGGGCGGCGTTCTGTTTTCTTTCTCTTCTTTTTGAAATTTTGTATTTTTTCTAATAGTTTTTATTTTTTGGAATAACGAGGTAAATTAAGGAAAGGAGATTAAAAATAAAGTAAAACTTGCGTCTGTATTCGTGGAAAAATGCACTTTGTAGTTGAAAACAGAGCCCCCCCTCCCTCCCCTCGCCTCTGGGAACTAGGTTTTGCATTTTTCCTGGCTTTGGCCCTGATCTTGATATATATTTAAGCAGCGTGTGTGAGCGGCGAGCACGATATGAAACCCTTTCCTCACACGGTTTAAAAGGGTTGCAAAGCAAACATTAATTAACAATGGAAGTCAGTTTAAAAAAAAAAAATTCCGCAGCGGAAAAGCAAAGAAAAGGTTCAGAAGTAATAAGAAATTTTATTTTCCAAAGGGGGGGGGGGAATGAGATCCTCTGCAATAAACGCTTGTTTATTGGTATTTTGCCAAACGTTTTCGGAATCACGAAAAATACCTCTGGAAAATAGGCTCAAAGAAAAATGCCCATGGAAGGAATGCTCAAATCTCAGAAAGGTCAAAAATGTCCACAGTCAGGATCGGATTGCCCCACCGGGACACCGGGATATTTCCCGGTGGACCCCCGAGAAAATGACCCACTATTTCTCCTGTCCTCTTTGTGCTATTGTTTGGAAAGAATGAATTACTATTTTTGCACTTATGAATAAAAATCGTTGAATTCATTTGACTTTACACTGAAGAGCAATTGAATTAGAGACAGCTGGCATTATGCAAATATGGCACTGTGGGCGGCCCTGTTAGCGGAAACGACATGACGTATGCAGCGATCCGACAATATAATAAGTGATGCGACGGGAATCAGTAATAGTCAGACGCAGTATGGGTAAGACGAAGGATCTAAGCGCATTTGATCGTGGGCAAATTGTCGGGGCCCTACGATCCATCTCGGAAGTCGTGCAGGCACTGGGATTTTCACGAGCCATGGTGTCACGGGTGCACCGTGAGTACATCGAATCCGGTAAAACCATCCCTGCAAGGGCCAACTGCCGTAGACAAGAGCGTGTGGATGAGCGGGGTCATCGTCGGCTAGCTCGCATTGTAACAGCGGATAGACGGTCCACAGTGCAAGAAATCACTCTGCAATTTAACGCTGGTGCGCAAAAACGTGTAAGCAGCTACATCATCCAGAACCATCTCCTCGCTATGGGGTACAGAAGCTATCGTCAAACGAGGGTACTGGTACCGCTGCTGACCGCACATCACAGGGTGCAAAGATTAGCATGGGCGCGGGAACAACACCACTGGACCCTACACATGTGGAAAAATGTTGCCTGGACTGATAAGTCGAGATTCAGGTTGTTACATGCGGATGGCAGGATACGAGTACGGCGGAAACCACATGAAGCGATGGATCCTTCTTCCCAGAAGGGTACTCTTCAAGCTGGTGGGGGTGGCATTCTCGTCTATGGACTGTTTACGTGGACCGAAATGGGACCCCTGGTACGTGTCCCTCGCAGGTCAACGTAACCGGGATAGTCCCTCGCAGGTCAACGTAACCGGGATATCCTGGACGACCATTTGCTCCCGTTTGTGCGTCTTCAACATCCCACTGGGGGCCTCATCCTGCAACAAGACAATGCACCGTGCCATCGCTCCCGAATTGTATCCGAATGGTTGGATGAACACTCCACCGACGTGACCTCGCTTCCTTGGCCAGCTAGGTCACCTGGCCTCAATCCCATCGAGCACATCTGGGATGCCATCGAGAGAGATGTTCGAGGCTCTGACCCCCCTCCATCAAATCTTCGTGAACTGTGGGAGCTTTTTCAGGGATCGTGGATCCGTATGGCTTCCCAACGCTTCCGGTGTCTTGTCGAATGCATGCCGAGACGAATCGCCGCCGTCATCAGGACGAAAGGTGGTGCTACACGTTACTAGACAGGTATCACTAATTCAATTGCTCTTCAGTGTATATTATCGGCATAAAATGTTATTGTTTTTAAAAACATTGGCCTTTCGTTCTATCTATCTACGTATATATACACTATGTTGACAAAAGTCACCGGACAACCCTATAAGAGCAAATGAACGGATCCGCTGCGTTGTTAAGATGCGCGGTACAGCTGCAAACGGTATAAAAACAAGCCTGCAGCTGACCAGGATCATATCTCACTGGGAGGTTGAGTGCAAAATGTCAGGGCGGAAGGCAGTTGTCTTTTAGAAAGGAAAGATTGTTGGGTGTTATATTAGTGGGTTATCCATGAGAGAAGCCGTGACGCGTTTAAACATACCCAAGTCAACTGCTGTGGATGTACTGAATAAGTGGAAGATATCACATGGCTTGCCTGAAGCAGCAAAACGTACCGGCAGACCAAAGAAAATCAGTGATAGAGGACGTCGAAGCCTCAGGAGAGTCGTTTCAGCTAATCGACGGAGTACTGCACAAGACCTCAGTGTACAGGTGAGTAAAAATGCTGGAACCTCGGTATACACACGTACCATTCGCAGAGAACTGCATTCCGTGGGTTACCGTGGACGTGCGGCTGCTCATAAGCCTTTCATCTCTACTCGGAATGCTACTCGTCGTTTAGCATGGTGTAAAGAACATTTATCGTGGACAGTAGATCAATGGAAACTGATCCTATGGACTGATGAATCCAGATACACGATCCATCAGTCTGATGGCCGTGTGTGGGTATGGCAGCAGCCGGGTGAACGCTATTTACCACAGTGTACTGTTCCTACGGTCAAGTTTGGAGCTGGTAGTGCCCTCATGTAGGGGTGTTCTTGGTGGTATGGTCCCGGCCCATTGGTTATCGTGGACAAACGTGTTAACCAGCACGTCTACCTCGATATTCTGGACAATTATGCCCTGCCAACTCTGTGGCAATACTATGGAACCGAGCCTTGTTAGTACCAGCAGGATAATGCACCGAGCCATAAAGCAAGAACTGTTACAGCATGGTTTGACAATAATTCCGTATCGTGTGTGGACCGGCCAGCACAGAGCTGTGATCCTAATCCCATAGAACACCTATGGGATGAATTAGAGTGCCGTATAAAAAGTTTGGGACCAAGGCCTACTACTGAGCAATAGTCTGTACTGAATGGAAGTGGATACCTATCGCTCTGTTCCAAAACCTTGTCGAAAGCATGTCTGAAGGGTCAGAGCATGCATTAAGGCCAAAGGTGAGCCGACACCGTACTAATGTATGTCAATAAATGCTATGTTGTATTTATCTTCTAGGTGTCCGGTGACTTTTGTCGGTATAGTGTATATGTCTACCCATTATTTTGACTCGTGAACTACCATTTTGATCCATGAACCAGGTAAATCGTTGTTTCTTTTAAGATAGATATGGGTGGGGCAGGATTTTAGGACATGTCTACAGAAGAATTGCTTTGTGCTCTATGTCTGTGCGTGGATAAGGGTGTGAGGATGATGGGCCATCAAAATTGTTACTAATATCTCCTTTACAGTTACAAAGAGAAGGGTAAGGCCTACCAATGTCTTTTTGGCTACAAATCCAACGACTTACGCTTAACCGTATATAGTTAGCTTAAATGACAAAGCAAGATTTTCTCTACTTCAGTGCAAAATTTGCCGCCAAATAAAGCACGCTCTTATAAATAAAGTTAACTACGGTTAAGAGTAGATCGTTGAGCGTGGAGCCAAAGGGAGATTGGTAGGCCTTAATCCTCTGTTTGTAATTTTGAAGGAGGCACTAGTAACAATTGTGATAATCCATCATCTCGACACCCATATCCACGAAAAGACAAAGAGCACAAAGTGATTCTTCGGCAAAAATATTCCAAAATCCTGGCCCACACATATTGATCTTAAAAGAAACAAGGATTTACCAATATTGGTTCATGGATCAAAATGGTTGTTCATGAGTCAAAATAATGGGTAGACTTAAACATTCAATCATGAGTGGATTTTTAAAGTTCTTTCACCCATAAATTGCTGCTAAAATGTGTTCACGACTGAATTAGTTTTACGATGCATATTTCAACAGTTCTCTTTCATCCAGGAGTTAACAGAATTTATTTCATGAGGGAATTTATGCGATGCTCCCCTGTGGGTATACGTGTGTTTTTATAGTACACAAGACTAATAAAATTCTCGGCCTGGTTTCGTCGACCTAATCCGCCCCTGTGCACAGCATTCCCACAAACATAATGTTGTTTATCTTCGATTCTAGTCCTGATTTTACCAGGTGCAACCTTTAGTTTTGGGAATGTAACATCACACACAATTTCACAATAAGTGTGTGAATAATCGTTAATAAAATATAGTAAAGAAAAAAATAGACTTACGACGAGTATTTTGAGCAAAGCTTAATTCCTGGCTCATGTTGATTGAGAACTCGTATGAGAGATTCCTAAACACCTATGCGTTCAAGTTTGCAAATGTGTGCAATTACTACACGATGCAGAACAGTTAGAAATCTGCGTACCATATAAGGTGTGATCAAAAAGGTATCCAGACAGGATTTATTAAAAAAACAAAAAACACTACAAAACTTACAGATTTATTCGCCTTCGAAATATAGTCACCTTTCGAAGCCACATAATGTACTTAGTCCAGTGCTGTTTCCACTGCTCGAAGCATTTTCTGAAGTCATCTTCTAAGATAGCGAACAGCTGCTTCGACGCGTTCTGTTGTATGTCCTCATTATCTTGAAATCTTGACGATGACAGTCCGTTTTTTGGTGCAAATATGACCAGGATGGTAAGTCAGATAATACCCGAAAACTTGAAAATTTCGTTGTCCTGGAGAGGGAAGCGAAACCGCGTCTCCCAGATAACGCCCGGGTATGCTAACCACTACACCACCCAGAACGACCAAGTCTCAAGTTTCCGATTAATTTGAATATAACCATCACAGAATTAGTTAGTCGAAGCAACTGGTATCCCTGTTTAGCGAATCTGCAGGTTAAGAATCCTATCCCATGATTGCCCAGAGGAGCAGATAAATCGTGAATGGAATGCGGGATTACACCCTACAATACAAATTTCGAAGATGACAATCCGTTTTTAGGTGTTAATAAGACCATATAATCCCGTATTCCATTCACGATCTGGAAATCTCTTTCCTTTCAAGTGCCATTATAACGAAGTAAATTTCTCCGTCATTTTTGGTCTACGCCGGGAATCGAACCCGAGTCCACTTATTCCGGAACAAGTCGCTCTACCAACTGAGCTACGCAGACGTTCATTCTGATTGCTATCTGCCTTTATGTCGTGTGCGTCCTGCTGGCAGGTACGTCACATGGTATTTGATTTTTGGGAAGAGAAAATAGTCACAGGAGCGAGTTCTGGCAAATAGGGTGGCTGTCAGACCTGTGCAATGCAGTACTTGGCAGGAAACTGCTGCACAAGTTGCGATGCCTGCTGGGAAGGCACGTACGCTACCATGGCGGAGTTGCCACTCTCATGCAATGCCAACCTTTTTGCGACGAACTGCGTCTCTCAAACTTGACTATAGTAGTCCTTGTTGATTATCTACCCTGATGGAGAGTATTCATGATGCGCAATTTCCTCATGATTGAAAGAAACAGTCAGCATCGTCTTGACATTGCTGCGGCTCTGTCGTGTGTGTTTTTTTAAAGAATATTCATAATGAAGTATATTCATAATGCAATATTCAGAAAATACATTCAGAAATGTACTTCATATTTCTGAATGTATTTTCTGATTTTCAACGCGGGGTCAGAAAATACATTCATATTTCTGACTGTATTTTCTGACCCAGCGTTGAAAATCGCTTAAATATTTAGAATATTCATTATGAAGTACACTGAAGTGCCAAAAAAACTGGTGCACCAGTCAAATACTTGGTAGGTCCGCCACGGGAGCGCAGGACTGCAGAAATACGACGGGGCATGGACTCCACCAGCTGCTGGAAATATGCTGTAGGCAATGCACATCATACTTCCTGCAGAGCGTTCCACAATTCGGGTGTATTCCGAAGTCTCGGATTCCTGTGTTCGATAGCGCGTTGCATAGCATCCCAAATGTGTTCTATCACGTTCAGATCTGGGGACTTGGGTGGGAATGGCAACACCCAAAACTCAGATGAATGCTCCTCTAACCATAATGTGTCGTCCCGACAGTTGTGTGGAGATGCATTGTCCTATTGCAACAGGCCCAACCCATCAGCATGTATGCAGGACATGAACGGGTGCACCTCGTCAGAAAGCATGCGCACATAGCGTTGGCCGGTCACCGAAGTTTGTAGACGTACCAGGGGTCCCAGTGAAGTCCAGCTAAACACACCCCATACCATTACGGATCCCCCACCAGCCGGTACAGTTCCCTGTTGACAGGCGGGATCTATGGCTTCATAGGGTTTGCGCCACACACGAATCCTTCCAACTGCCCGACTCGTCAGACCAGGCTACTTGTTTCCAGTCATCAAGTGTCCAGTGGCGGTGTTGCTGTGCCCAAGCGAGGTGCATAGCTCTGTGTCGTGCACCCATCAAGGGGACTCGAGTTGGGCGTCGGCTCCCAAAGCCCATATCGTGCAGGGTGCGTTGCACAGTCTGGACGCTGATCTATAACGAAGTAAATTTCTCCATCATTTCTGTCCACCCCAGGATTCGAACCCGGATCCCCTCATTCCGGAATAAGTCACTCTACCAATTGAGCTACGCGGACGTTTTATTCTGATTCCTATCTGCCTTTATGTCGTGTGCGTCCTTCTGGCAGGTACGTCACATCTCCTGGTACGTTACATCATCTCCCCCTTATTTTTTTTTTTTTTTTTTTTTTTTTTGAAGTGCTGGAGAAGGGATTCTCTTATTTTTCCTATCTCGCGGTGTGGAAATAACATCACACCAATGCGAGATTTTGAACGGTCGGGTCATCCGGATAGTTCGGGCGCCATTATAACGAATAAATTTCTCCGTCATTTCTGTCCACGCTAGGATTCGAACCCGGATCCCCTCACTCCGGAACTAGTCACTCTACCAATTGAGCTACGCGGACGTTTTATTCTGATTCCTATCTGCCTTTATGTCGTGTGCGTCCTTCTGGCAGGTACGTCACATCTCCTGGTACGTTACAATGCTTGTTGAGGCTCCAGCATTGAATTCCGATTATACCCGCGAGAGTGTTGCACGCCTATTGCGTGAAACGATTCTTAACAGCCGACGATGGTCACGTTCACCCAATGTCTTTTTACGGCCACACTGGTATCGTAGGTTGGAGGTTTTTCCGGAATTCTTGTAGTCACGGTACACCCTTGCAATGGTCGTCCGTGAAAATCTGGACTTCGTTTCTACCTCCGAAGTAACATGGCTCATCTCACAAGCAACTATGACACCGCGTTGAAAATCGCTTAAATCGTAATTACTTGTCATTCTCATGCCGAAAACAGCGCTGACAGCTGGCAAGGATGTCTATCGCTTTATATACGCACTGGCGGACGCAACCGACTTCGCGCATAGGGGACGTTGCTATGTATTTTGCATAAGCTCGTCTGTACCAGTTTTTCTGGCACTTCAGTGTATATTCATATATTCTGCACTAACTGCATGTGTTTTTTTTTTCAACTTTTCTCCTGCTTTTTTCCAATTTTTCATTCCTTGTTCTGTGTATAAATCCCATTTGTTACTTGAAGGAAATTGCCTACAT
Source organism: Macrothele yani (assembly GCA_039090855.1). Classification (NCBI taxonomy): domain Eukaryota; kingdom Metazoa; phylum Arthropoda; class Arachnida; order Araneae; family Macrothelidae; genus Macrothele; species Macrothele yani. Next base: position 120,965,992 of record CM077004.1, on the reverse strand, counting down.
GCATTATAAACGCAGCATCTTTTTTCACACTATATTCTAGCCATTCAAACTTTTTTTAAAATACAAAGCTGTAAAGCCACGCTTAGTGCCTGAGAAATCTGAAAGCGGATACTGTAGTAAGACTGGGCGAGATGGACCACTCTGCAAATCAGCCTGATCGTCCATGAACTCAACAGAACTACATGGTTCCTGTTTAGGAAGATCTCGTTCTCGTAGCACTTTCATATGTTGAAGTTTGTGAACTACGCATAGAAGGTGTTTGCGAGTTATTTGACTTTGAAAAGAAAAAAAAGTATGTCTCTAGAGCACTTACTCATGATTGTTTTCTTAAAATGTACATACTAAATACAAGGACATAGCACAATAATATTTTACCATACGCAAAAACAACAGCGTAAGACTGAGACCACGCACACAAGCAGTCAAATACTGTGACACATATAACTAGGGATGGGCGATATTTATCAATATATCGAAATATCGACATTTTCGCCCGATATTTCGATATATAGTATATTGATATCAAAGTTTCGATATATCAGAAAATCAATATATCGGTTTTTGATATATCGGTGCGATATTCAATATATTGGTATTGGTGTTTGATATTCAATATATCAGCGTATGGCTGATGTGATTTCACTTGTGGAATGAAATCTGTGCTGTTTCCTCTGGCATGTCACGAAAATTATGTTGCTTGAGGACTATCAAACTGCGATCTCATTATCGAGATTCACATGATAATACACTGCCGGACAATTGCTAAGGACGGATGACAATAGCAACGATTGCAACCATAAAATGGAAGGCAGGAAAATGTGGAAATTAGCATAAGTGCGGGATACAGTAAGACGTGTTGTGTGTATGCAAATTTTGGATTGCCGAACTTGTTCGTGACGTCATAGCGCTGATAAGAGATATAAAGGATTTGACGCGTATTGACCGTTGTTGTTCAAACGCAAAGTTGAAAGGGAAAGAATCAATTGACGAACTTGCAATTTTCAGTATGTCTTTCCGAAATCACCTAGATGATTTTACGCGTGGCCGTATTATTGGCAAGATTGAAGAAGTGCGAAAAATAACAGATGTTGCCAGGGAGTTTGATGTCAGCCGCAGTGTTGTTTCAAGGCTTTGGAAACCATTTCAAACAAATGGAGAGTGTAGCAAACGTCACGGGGGAGGTCGTGTTCGCAGTACGACACCTGCAGAAGATCGGTACATAGTGCTATCAACAAAAAGACACCGGCGCAGCACAGCTAGTGAGGTAGCAAATCAGTTTGTGGCTGCTACTGGCAAGCGGATCTCCCGAAAAACTGTCGCCAGACGTTTGCATGAAGGAGGACTATACGCCCACCGTCCTGTTGTGTACATCCCATTGTCCGGACGTCACCGTACCGCCCGTTTGCAATGGTGCCATCAACATCGCAATTGGACTGATAACGACTGGTCTGCTCTGCTCTTCTCAGATGAGAGTAGATACAGTCTATCTTCTGATTGTCGACGACAACTGATCTGGCGTGATAGTGGTACTGCATATTGTCCAGCAAACATACAGGAAAGGGACCGATATCCGACATGTAGTGTCATGGTATGGGCTGGCATCATGATCAATGGCCGTACGTCCCTCTATGTGCTTCCAACTGGGACTATGACTGGCCAACGATACATTAATGATGTTCTGCTACCTCATGTTCGCATATTCCGTGGTGCTGTCGGTGATAGATTCATTTTCATGGACGACAACGCAACATGTCATCGAACAGTCGCTGTCCAGGAGTGTCTTGAGAGCGAGGATATTCAACGCCTCATATGGCCAGCACGTTCTCCAGATCTGAATCCCATTGAAAATGTGTGGGATGCTTTGGGGAGGAGTCTTGCTGGTCGCCAATGCCCTCCAATAAACAATAACACCCTCATCCGTGCACTGACAGAGGAATGGGGTAAATTACCCCAACAGCTGCTTGATAATGTTGTGCAAAGCATGACACGACGTGTGGAATCTTGCATCGCCCTCCATGGTGGCCATCTCCCGTATTGAAATCTTACGCCGGAACGCCTGCGGACGGTAATTGCATTTTTTTCACGTTTACGTATTCTGCACAAAATGGCCTGTTTGTCCCTTGAACACGTTCCAAAGCCTTCTGGGTTTCAGAGCACAATAAATTGTCTTTCTTGTAATGTCCTGGCATTCTGACATTTTTTTTTTCACTTGGCATCCAACCACACTTACTTTTTTTGCGCTATATAGCCGTTTATGATCCGTCCTTAGCAATTGTCCAGCAGTGTATGTCACCTTCCGATTTCTAGAACTCTACAAGGAAAAATGCTTGCTGTGTTGAAAACCTCGATGGTTGAAAATTTTAACTATTAGTTGACGGTAGGCACCCAGAAAAGAAATTTAAAGAACGGTCGATAGCAGATTGTTCTTTTGCCTATTATGTTTGAAGTGAAGTAAACTGGCACTTTGACCAAAATTAAATACATACCAATGACACACAATTTGAAGTTGAAGATAAGCATTTCTTTTTTTTTTTAGTGATAAAATACGTAGATCTTAACAGCTGGCTAAGGAAATGCAAAACAGCTTTTCGAGAGTTTTATTGATGTCTTACAAGTTATGTAGTATAAAGATTGTTGTAATTCAGGCTATGTATATATCAGACGTAATTATTTTTTATCATCATTTGATAATTATCTTGTTAATACATAGTGAAACTTCCTGAAGTAATTAAATAATCTGGTAAAAATATGAGCATAATTAACTTTCGTCTTGATCTGCTGATTTTCCCACACTTACAGCATGTTATTTCCTCTGACTGTCCATTCGTTTTTATGTTATCTAGGAGAGACAGGCTTTCATACATTAATTAGTAAATATATACTTGATCAATTTGGATTATGATATTTTTATGTTTTTCATACATTAATTAGTATGGCCTTCATTAATTAATTAGCAAATATATATACTTGATTAATTTGGATTATGATATTTTTTATGATTTTATTTTTATAATCGATTTTTAACAGAAAACTAATAATCGTTAGCATTTTTTTTAATATCTTTCTGGAAAAATAATTGCTGTCTATGAAAAGGCCATCACAAATTATTCGTACTCTAATTACTGTTTTTAATAAAAATATCACTTGTGAACATATTATAAGCACTTTAAATTTTTTGGCTTATGCCATGGGAACTATTTTAGCTTACACCATGGAAGTAATTATATCTGTAAACTCCATTAACATTATGTTCTGTCTTAAACGATAAAAAAATAGCAAACCATTGTTCACACCTTCTGAAAAATATAAATGTATGCAAAATGCTCTAAAAATTACAATAACAAAGTTTTTTTAAAGATTTTTTTCCATAACATTTCCTTGCAAGCTGATATAATGTTAACTTTGACATTTGCATGCCAATAAAAAAAGTTATTCTTTCTATAATTCAGTTATTCCCATGCTAATTGATGGTTAAGATTCCAGTCTGCTGGGATTAATAAGTACCTTTGTTTTGTCATTTATGATATACTGAAGCTTCAACTTACCTTTCCTCGAAATGTTGGAAATACATATTTCTCATAATCTCACATTTATGAAAAATTCATGAAAACATTCCTTTGCAACTGGAATTTTTGGAAACTTCTTGGCAGAAACCATATCCATGCTCGTCGAGCAATGCCCACACATGAAACAAGAAAATCCCTTTTTGGTTTCGGAAAGTATATTCAACATTTCTGCAGATTACAAGCACACTTCTGTTGCATGATTTATTTATTTATTTATTTTTGCATCAAAACTTTCTGGTATATATATTTTTTATTTTAGGATCTGAAAAACAATATTTTACGTGTTTTTCATACCACTAAAAATACAGCTTGAGAGCTGCAATCTTGCATAAAGATAGTTTTAAGCTATAAAATGTAATAATAAATGACAAATAAAATTGCTCCCTTTTAGCAGGAGGAAGCAGCTCTCGTTTTAAGAACCCTGCAACTAGAGTATAAATTTCGTGTTTTAGAAAGAAAAAATTGCTATGAAAATTCCTTGTGACATAAGTTATATAATTCTATCATTTTCGGATAACTCTGTAAGGAATAGTTCATGTGTATTTATTTATACACACTTTGGCACTGTATTCATGCAAATGGCGCTGCACAGAAGCTTTATTTATTTAGTGCTGGCTGAGATTTGTGCGAACTAGCCAACAGCTCGCTTTGGCCAACAGCCAATTAGTTCCAAGTTCCCAACAGCCAATACTTAGCACCACATCAGATCGGATCGGATTCAGTGATAACCCTGAGGCAGTATAAACCCGAATATCAGTCGTAAATAAACCGGAATATCAGTCGTATTGAGATCAGAAGTATTTTTTTTTTTTTTTGGTTGGAGGTTTAACGACCACCGTGAGCAACTCAATGGGCTATAAGCAGTCGCCCGTCCCTAATTTAGGGTCACTGGTTCCAGGGAAGTGAGAGAGCCAGTGCCGTAATCAGAAGTATTGAAAAATATCGAAAAATCGATCCGATATATTGATCTTTCAATACCGATATTTTCGATTCAATATATCGGGCTTTTTTTTTTTTTTACTTTCTTTCTGGATATCTTCATTTAGTACTTTTTATGTTAAGACATACTGATGTATTTTCCAATTCATATACTTTGTAGCACTCACCAACCCGCTTGGCCAGCGTGGTGAGTTATGGCCAAACCCCTCCAAAATGACTCCACAACTTAAATCTTGGCCCTCAGTCTCCGGCAGCTGGAATGTACCTGGCCAAGGCAGCGGCCAGTGTGACATGAAGGCAGAGGGTGCTAAGAATCCCCGGAGGACCGGACTAGGCTGCCATCTGATGCTGACCTTGGCAACGTACAATGGACGCTCCCTATCTTCTGATTCAAGGCTTCTTGAATTGGAAGAGGAACTACAAAGGATCAAGTGGGACATCGTGGGGCTAAGTGAGGTAAGAAGAAAAGGAGAAGATCTCATCGAACTGAAAAGTGGACATCTCTTCTACTATCGTGGGACAGATACTGGCAGAACTAGTGGTGTTGGATTTATAATAAACAAGAAACTGAAGGATAAAGTTGTAGAAGTTGAAAGTTCCTCTGACAGAGCTGCACGACTCGTTATCCAACTATCGAGAAGATACCAGGCTCAGATTATTCAAACTTATGCACCCACCACAAGTCATCCTGAAGAAGAAATTGAAGAATTTTATGAGGAAATTTGTCATCTAAATAATAAAGGTAAGCAGCACTTGAAAATAATTATGGGAGATTTCAATGCAAAAATAGGGCAACGGCAACAGAATGAAACTTCAGTAGGTAAATTCGGTCACGGCAACAGAAACCAGCGTGGAAATACTCTCGTTGAGTTTGCAGAGGCAGAAGGGTTTTCATCTTGAACTCCTTCTTCAAGAAAAAGCCACACAGGAAATGGACATGGAGACATCCAAAAGGGACGACAAGTGAAATTGATTTTATTATGTGTAACAAAAAATTCGTCATAGAAGACTGCAGTGTGCTAAACAAGTTCAACACAGGTAGTGACCATAGATTGGTGAGATGTAAGATGCACCTCAACACTAAACTTGAACGTGGCAAGCTCATAAGACAAACAAAATCTATTGACATAACCAACCTTAAAAAACACCATAATACCTTCAAGTTGGAACTGAAGAACAGGTTCTCTGCTTTAGAAGGCCTAACATCGGAAGAAGTGGACATCTCTGAAGTTAACAGAAAAGTAACCAAAGCTCTTATGGAAACAGCAACAAAATTAGCTGGGTCTAAGAACAAGTTGCATGTAAATAAATTATCAGGAAAAACGAAAATGTTGATGCAGAAAAGAAGAGAGATGAGGACAACTAAAGAAGATGTGACTTCCAAAGTGGAATATATAGAGCTATGCAAGACAGTACGAAAAAGTATTACTGAAGACGTAAGAAAATTCAACTGTGAACTAGTGAGGAAAGCAATTGAAAACAACCAAAGCCTAAAGATAGCAAAGGGACATCTCAGTAAGGGAAGAAAACAGATTATGGCACTGAGAAAAGAAGATGGTTCTGTAACAAGAAATAGAGGCGAAATTTTGACAAGAGTGAAAGATTTCTACTCCAAATTATATGAAAGGGATGATACATGCACTCCAGACATCATGAAAGATACCAGTACCAGAGTTCCTCCAATCCTTCCAGCAGAAGTTGCACATGCAATCAAGAACATGAAGCGGGGAAAAGCTCCAGGAGAAGATAAAATTACTGTAGACATCATACAAGAAGCAAGTGGAGAAATCGAAACAGTACTCGCCCAAATTTTCACTCGATGCCTTAATGAAGGAAAGATTCCTGAGGATTGGAACACCGCTAGAATGATCCTGCTACATAAGAAAGGTGACATTGAGGATCTCGGAAACTACAGACCTATCAGCCTCCTATCAGTAGTTTATAAAATCTTCACTAAAGTTCTTTCACACCGCTTGAAGGTAACAATGGACATGGCTCAACCGAGAGAACAAGCTGGATTCAGGAGTGGCTACAGCACAATAGATCATATCCATGTGCTGAGAGAACTAATTGAAAGAGCGAGGGAATATGAACTTCCATTGTGCATGGCTTTTATCGATTATGAAAAAGCCTTTGATTCAGTGAAACCATCAGCAGTTACAATTGCTCTGAAAACCTGCGGTATTGAAGATGCATACATTAATATTATTAATAACATCTATGAAAATGCAAGTGCAAAGATTAGGCTGTTTGAAAATACAACACACATAAAAATTGGAAAGGGAGTGAGACAAGGTGACACCATATCTCCGAAGCTCTTTAATGCCACATTGGAGGGCGTTTTTCAGTCACTCAGCTGGGAAAACAAGGGGATAAAGATTAATGGAGATTATCTAACCCACCTTCGTTTTGCTGATGACGTAGTCATTTTTGCAACTAGCCCATCAGAGCTGCAGAGTATGATCCAGGAACTTGCTGACAAGAGTAAAGAAGTGGGATTAAAAATGAACTTTCAGAAGACAAAAGTGATGTTCAATGCTTTTACAAGAAATGAAGATTTATCGATTGATGGAGAAAAGCTGGAGATAACAGACACGTACGTTTATCTTGGACAGCAGATATCAAGTGAGGGTCACATTGATGAAGAAATTAATCGGCGTACAAAACTTGCCTGGAGAGCTTTTGGAAGAAACAGCATAATTTTCAAGAGCAATATGCCATTATGTCTTAAAGAAAAGTGTTTGATCAATGCATCCTTCCAGTGCTTACGTATGGTGCAGAGACGTGGACCTTAACTAAAAGAGACATACAAAGGCTGCAGACAACTCAAAGCAGCATGGAGAGGTGCATGCTTGGTGTAACCAGGAGAGATAAGAAGAGGAACTCGTGGATCCGAAAAATGACAAGAGTGGAAGACATCATGATCAGAGTTAAATCCCTGAAATGGCAATGGGCTGGACATACTGCCAGAAGGACAGATCATCGATGGACAGCCGAAATTTTAGATTGGATTCCAAGGGACAGGAAAAGACCCAGAAGAAGACCACATGGGAGATGGGTGGATGAAATTCGAAAGTATGCAGGGGTGACATGGAGGAGAATGGCACAAGACAGACCGTTGTGGAGGAAACTTGGGAGACCTTCGTCCAGCAGTGGATTGATAATGGTTGACAATGATGATGATGATGATATCGGTCTCAGAAATATCAAAAGATATCGGATCGATAATTTTGCAAATATCGCCCATCCCTACATATAACACACCAGCGGAGCTTCGTGAAGGAAGGGGGCGAAAAAGGCTCGCTCGGGACTGAGAGGCGCAGGCGCTTGTCCAATCAATGACGGGTAGATCATCTGTCCGAGTCCCACGTTGATTGGCAGTGGCAGGATTGGCAGTTGCTATGAGCCAGATGTCATGGCTACTGGATTTTTTTTTTTTTTTTTTTATTGGAGGTTTAACGACCACCGTGAGCAACTCAAGGGGCTATAAGCAGTCGCCCGTCCCTAATTTAGGGTCACTGGTTCCAGGGAAGGGAGAGAGCCAGTGCCCGTAAGACAAACACAACATCCATGCCTGACCGGGGATTCGAACCCAGACCATTTACGGACGAATGATCAGAGGCCAGCGCCTTAGACCACTGCGCCACCGGGGCGGCGCTACTGGATTACACCGGATTAGATAGAAAGTTAACGTTCTGCTGTATATAGGAGCGCATTTTGACTTTTTGAGACAGCTTTATTTGTCACTAGCATAAATGTTGTGGAATGTGTGAGGGCGACAACTGTTGGTTGTTTATATTTCGTTCAGAGACCGGTTCACATTCAATAATTGTCTTGGTTATAGATATAGACTATCTTTATTGTAGAAAAATGCATTAATTTCTCCTCCAACATGGGGGGGGGCAATGCCCTCCCATGCACCTGCTATTAAGACTTCAAAATGATTAAAATTACAGGAGCATCGCCTTGCTATACTGGGATACTCAAGCGACTTATCTATATATATAGAATTGAATGTTTGTTTGTTTGTTTGTATGTCCGCTATACAAATCTACAGTGTCCAATTTAGAACCACCAAATTTGGTATACTATCTTATGATACTCTTAGACCGAAGATGGTTTTCGGATGGTGTCGAAGCCCGGGATCAAGGGGCCCCCATACAAAATTTTTGTAAAAAGTTAAATATTTTACTTTTAAGAACTACAACATAATTCAGCACTACAATACCCGATCTACGGTCTAAGTTACAGACCGCAGATAACAATAAAGTGCATAATATCCGTTTAATGGTGTATTAAAAACACAAATGAATAAACGTTAGCTATCACCACCAACGGGCGGCTTCACCAGGCAGAAATACAATGAAATGTAAATAGAGAGTTCCAGATATTCAAAATTCGAAACGGTAAACAAAGGGATGATCCAAGGAGGATGATCAATGCCAATGTCCTGTCGCATACCCGTTACATGACATAGGTATATTGCATTTCAGTGTCACGGAATTCTCAGAAGCGCACGTCAGATGTACGACAGTTCTATAGATGTCCCCTCGAAGGTAAGTATTTCCATTCCTCTTCCTTTCTTTTTTTTTTTTTTTTTGTTCCGTAAAAGTAAATTACCTAAATCGATTTTTTTTTATTTTTCACGTTTGCAGTCACACCGGCTCCTTTTTTTTTTTTTTTTGGCAGGAATGTTATTTCGTCAGCCAGTCTTTGGCAGTGGCTGGCATTAATTTGGAGGAACTCTGCTTTCACACACACAACTCTACGTCGCCTGCTCAAGAGTTGGCAATCTTAAAAATCCGCATATTTTTGCTCCCAATGAAAAAAAAACAAAAATATTGTTTATCAAAAAGAAATAACCTAAATGAATTAAAATAAATTTACTGGAAAATTACAGGACTATCTTTTTTCATTCATTAATTTTCACCCGCTTAGCTTGGTGATTCCACGAATAGTAATATTTACCCGGGAAATACCGGATACCCCTGCCAGTCATATAGATAAAAACTGGTTTGACATAACGAACTCCGGACTTAATTTCAAGAGGTGGGGCGGCAGTATAGGAATATTGCTTACACTGCCTCCCCACCCTATGTGAGCTTACATTTTATTCGCAACCATTATTGGCCGAAACTTTTTTCAATGCTTTAAATTTTTACGAAATACCGAGGACGCTTTCGTTTTAAAAACTAATATTTAATTATTTGGTCTGTTTTTTTTTTGAGGACGCGTATCTTTTGCATTTATTCCCAGGAGAAAATTCACTTCCGGTGGGTGCCCTGGTTCACAAAAAATTCACTACCGTGTTTTTACGGTTTCATGCACATTTTTGCTGTTTATAATTTAAACTCATTTGCCTTTGCTCGATCGCGGGCTTCCAGGGAGCACGGCCACTGGGAATCTGTTGCCTTTTATCCATCCACGGTTGGGGACTGCATTTTATAGAAAATCTCGTGACGCAGCTGATACTCTTATATTTGAAGGTGTATTTTTACATAGAAAAAATTAGATGGGTGTTGGTCATTTGCACTCAAAATACTACGAAAAGGATTAGTTGCACTCACAGCATCTCCGGGTTCATGGTCTAATTGCACTCAAGAGACACCACACTCCATCCCAGCCCCCAGAGCTTCTCCCTGGTGCGAGATTACTGCAATCAAAGACTCCCTCAAAGTCTTTTCCGCTGTGGAAAATTGCGCTTGTAGAAATGCAAGTACGTGTGGGTATGTATATATTTTACACAGTCGAGTCACATTATTGCGACCACTTCCTACTTTTGACATCAACAGCGCGTAGCTAATGAAAGAAGGAACGTGTCGTGAGCTGGGTTGGAGGGTATATAAGGTGTGCTGTAGACAATATGAAAACATATCACTCGTTGCTGTCATGGATAAAAGGAGCGATTTTTCCAGATTTACAAAAAGGGATGATTATCGGCTTTCGGACGAAGGGTGGCAGTATTTCTGAAACAGCGCAGTTTGTGAACTGTTCGCGTACTGCTGTGGTTAAAGTGTATCGTGTTTGGAGAAATGGCACCATTGCGAATAAGAGATGTGGAAACTGCGGAGCACCACGTGTCACTGATGTGAGAGGTGAACGTCGGCTTCGAAGGTGCATGAGGGCCGATCGACACGCTACAGTGGAGCAACTCACTAGCCAAATGAACCAGAGGGCTACCGGAAGTGTGTCTAAAATGATAGTTCAGCGAACCCTGCCGCATATGGGGCTCCGATGCAGACGGATGGTCACTGCACCTATGCTAACGAAGGTGTATCGGCGAGAAAAGGCTTACATTTGCACGGCAATATCGGAATTGGACCTCCGCTTATTGGTAAAGGATTGCCTTCTCCGATGAGTCACGTTTTCTGCTTCATTGAACGGATGGACGTTGGCGTATAAGGCGAGAAACATCGGAGAACAAACACTCTTCAACCATTGTTGGAAGAACACAAGCTGGTGGCGGCAGCGTTATGGTCTGGGGAATGTTTTCGTGGCATTCTCTGGGTCCACTCATACCTGTGGAAGGCATTATGTACCGAATTCGTTATTATCCATCCTTGCAGACCACGTACACCCATGCATGTCGATTGTCTTCCATGGGGCAGATGGGATCTTCCAGCACGACAATGTGACGTGTCACACAGCTAGAAATGTCCGAGAGTGGTTGGAAGAGCACGATGAAGACTTCAAAGTACTTCCCTGGCTCCCTAATTCCCCAGACTTAAAACGCAATTGAGCATCTGTGGGACCACCTCGACAGCGTTGTTCGCTCTATGGATTCTCCACTACGCACCCTCCAGCAGCTGTCAGATGTACTGCAGTCAGAATGGCTCCACAAACCTGTGAACACCTTATTGAGTCACTCCCAGCCCGTCTAGCTGAGTCCGAGCTGCACACGGCGGTTACTCTATAGATAATAGTTCGTGGTCACACACACACACACACACACACACACACACACACACACACACACACACACACACACACACACACACACACACATGTACCTAGGTGTAACTATAGGAAAGATAAGATGAGGAACTCGTGAATAAAGAAATGAAAAGAGCAGAAGACATGGTGATCAGAATAAAATTCCTGAAATGGCAATGGGCTGAATATATTGCCAGAAGGACTGCCCACCGATGGATTACCGAAATTTTAGACTGGATACAAAGTGACAGAAAAAGACCACATTGGAGATGGAAGGATGAAATTCGAAAACATGCCAGAGTAACATGGAAGAAAGTGGCTCAAGACATACAGTTCTGGAGGAAACTTGGGGCGACCTTCATCCAGCAGTGGATTGATAATGGCTGACAATGAAGATAATGACATAAATATAATATAATCTAATATAATATAATATAATACAATATAATATAATATAATATAATATAATATAATATAATATAATATAATATAATATAATATAATATAATATAATATATTATGTGAACTTGCATTTCTACCTGGTAAAGTAGACAGAATCTATTAGCGTTACCCATGAGGTACCATGTGGAGTTTCACTCTTGATCGCCCAGAAGGTTTCTATTATTATTATTGTTATTATTATTATTATTTATTTTTATTTATATCTCATTTCAATTTTTTATCTCTTTTCTAATCGGTATTAATGACCGTTCCGAAATATGGTCTGTTGCTTTTCGCTCAACACTATTTGATATGATTTAGCGGAACAGCAGTTTTGGAGGGTCATGCGGTTGTAAGGTGCGTCGCATAAATATAGAGACAGTCGACTTTGCACCTTGAACGCAATGCGAATATAGGTATATAGGAAGCTGAAGTGGTACCTAATTAGACATAACCCTACAACATACGTTTCGATCCGTCGAGATGACCGGATTGTGTGAAAAGAACACCACAAAGTGAAATAGTGTTATTTTAGGTGTCTCATAAATATAAATACAACTATGTAAAGTAGCCACATGCAAATGAGATGTACAAATTAGCATGTTGTACGCACGCGCATGGGCCGTAATTCGGTCCAGTTTACAAAAGACAGCGGACCTGCCCTCAGACATTCATGAGCTGCGGATGGCTTAGTGGTTAGCGAGTCAGACTATCAATGCAAGGTCATCAGGTTGGAGCCTGGGCTGATCTTTCAGAGATGGTGTGATTTACTAACAATCGCTGAATATCCGCCGTGCATCGGACGAGCACGTTAAGTGACGGCCCCCAGGCTGGACCCACTGGTTAAATGGGTATCCTTTCCTGTGCCCCCCCCGTGAAATTCTCTCACCCCTCTATCTGCAACATCGTACTTGAACGGTGGCGCCATCTACTGTACCCTAATCTCACCAAAAACTGTTCTGTCAAAGTCGCTAGACTTGCTCTCATTAATTCCGTTTCTTTGTCCTGCCCAAAAGGCGATCTCGCTGTGGGTGGCTGGGACCTAAACTCTACTCACTGTGGACGGAAGTCCTACAAGAAAATGACAAATACTCAGACATTCATTCGAAATGCCACGCAACAGTCAACCTTCTGGTGAGGAGGTGCAAAAGATTTGGAGACTGAGAGCAAATGGATTGCCTGTAGCGAAAATTTGTAAAGCCATGGGGAGGAGTGGGGCAGTCATTTATAAGACTTTATCGAAACGCGGTGCGTTAACTGCCAGAAAACGGCATGGAAGGCCTCGAATAACAACCAAACGAGATGATCGTGCCATCATGCGTTTAGTTTCATCCCAAAGGGTATCACTACGTCAAGTTTTTCGGACTGTTGGTGTCTCCGTCTCAAAGGACACAGTTCATCGAGGAAAGTTGCAACATTGTGCTCCGTAAATGACACACTTCACGTGGCGCCACAAGGAAGCTAGATTGTTATGGGCAAGCAGCCACATGCACTGGACGGAGGAGTGGATCACAGCTATTTTCCCCTATGAGAAAAAGTTCAACCTGGACGGCCCTGACGGTTGGAACTGCTATTGGCATGATTTACGACGTGAGCCACGCACATTCTTCAGGAGACAGAAAGGAGGGGGATCTGTGATGGTCTGAGGAGCTTTTGCGTTCAATGGGACAACGGATATCGCTTTTCTGCAAGGCAGGCAAAACTCCGAAACGTATCAGAACATACTCAGCAGCCACCTTCTACCGTTTGACGAAACTCTAGCGGGTGTTAATTATCTGTTCCAGCAAGACAGTGCCTCTATCCATCGGTCTGCATCAACGAAAAGCTGGTTTAACACTCATCATGTGTCAGTAATGGATTGGCAAGCACTCAGTCCAGATCTGAACCCTATCGAAAACCTCTGGGGTATTCTAGCTCGTGATGTGTATGCGAATGGACGGCAGTTCTCAAGTGTGGTGGCATTGAAAGCGCAGATTGAACGAAGTTGGTACGCACTCCGTCCAGAACTTTTAAATCACTTGGTGGACAGCATGCCCAATCGGGTTTTCAGTGTTATTTGGAACAACGGCTCCACTATTCGTACCGGAGATGTTCATAACTAGTAAGTCTTTATATTTTTGAGACAGCGTATTTCTGTTTTTTTCTTGTACTTGGCGTTGGAATTGTTATGTTTCCGTCAAACTATTGTGCAGCTGCGTGTCCTATGCTATTTTTGCTATAAATATGAGGTGTACATTTGAGCTCGTTGTTGTTTCCTTTTTATTCGAGAATTTGTTCTGTCTCTATATTTATGCGACGCACTATAGCATAAATCAGATTGTAAAATAACCGAAGCACTAGTGTCCAAGTAGAGTGTTGCCAAGCATTTAACGCCATTTCCACCCTATCCCTGTTTCCCGATCTAATTGTGTCCTGAATGTATCAATAGTTTTTTCGTTGATGATTATGACGGTGCGTGCAGGCTAAAAATTAAATGATAAGGTAAAAACGCTGTGTTATGCACGATTAAAACGAAGGCTTCATGAAGATGACAGATGTACTTCGTAAAATTACATTTAATGAACTATATACAAGGTTAAAAGACCCTCATAAGATCTTTCAGACTCCCCTGGAGTCCTTCATCAGATGAAAATGACCGCATAAAAAGTTGTCATGGCATATAAATAAGGTAGTTGTAGACACAATTCAAATCACAGAAGCAAATAAAAAGTCAAGTAATTTTCATACCGGAGGCCTGCACCAAACACAGGTAGGAGGTGACACACACTGTGCCAGACTTCAGGGTGGAATGTAATTCTCTTTACCTTTTACAGGTAGAATAGCTTTCCAGGCCTGGGAACTTGAGTAGGCGAATCCTCGTTACAACACATATTAAAGAATCTGTGGATGTACAGGCTCTCTGTAGAGCGGATTTGAGTCTTACTGGCTGGAGTTGTCAAAATCCTGGCTTCTTCCCAGCGTGGGTAGTAAGTTCCCGAAGTGACGAGGCGAGATAAAGCAGTAGGTAGATGAAGCATGCATTTTAATGTTATATTTATGTTCCGAAAAACGCAATTTCACATTCCTAATCGTGGAACCAACATACATCTGGGGGGGGGGCTCTGGGTCCACTGGCTTCAGAGGAATTTTCTGCACACCAAATCAAATCATTCCAGGTGGTTCACCGGACTTCTGTCTTTGCGAACCAAGTTAAAGATAGTGTTGGTTCTAAGACCGAAATCCAGGTTATTCTTATGACACATGTTTTTTAAGATGTTTGTAACTCCGGGGACAAAGTCCATAGAACCCACAAATCGGTGTTTTGGTTGGTCACCCCTTAAAGTGGTAGATGCCAATCTTCTAGTTTTTGCGATGATCCTGTTGACAGTATGATTGGGATACCCAAACGTTGCAGCAAGGTCAGAAATCCATTGTAATTCTGCCGATAGAAGCGCACGATTGGAAGAGTGAGTGAAAGCCCTACGGACGAGAAAATAAAAGGTAGATAGTTTGTAGCTGTTAGGGTGTGCAGAGGAAAACGGAATAATAGCTGGTGAAAAAGAACGTTTGCGGTAAACGGAGAAACTTAAATGATTGGAAACCGGATGCCTACGAAGCAGAAAATCCAAGAAAGGAAGCGATTCATTGGACTCCAATTCCACCGTAAATTTAATGGAAGGAAGGAAGGACGACATTAAATCTGCAAATTTTAATAAATTATCCATCGAGTTGGGCCATAGGACGAGCACGTCGTTCACGTACCGCAAAAATAATAGAGGTTTAATGGGGCAAGATGCCAAAACAGAATGCTCCAAATGTTGCACAACAATTTCTGCCAGTAGTGGGGAGAGGGTGACCCCATTGGGGTACCCTCAAGCTGCCTGAAAATCTGTCCGTTGAACCTGAAAAAAGATCTGCGACAGATGAGGTGAAGAACGCTTAAAATTGCCTGAATGACTTCATCCGGGTAAACTGCCAAAGTGGTGAGTTTTTCAACTATGAGATCATGGACAAGTGGGACTGGTACATTCGGAAAAAGTGAAACAATATCTAAAGAAGCAAGAATAAAATTGGAGGATGAAGGAGTAACAGATTTGATTAGATTAATGGCCTGAACCGAATTAGATACGGAATACGGTGACCCAGCAAATAAAGGGGAAAGGAGGCGGACCAACGCCTGTTCTAGAGGATAAGTGGAGCTGGCGCGTCCCGAGACAAGGGGCGGACGGGATGACCTTCCTTGTGAAGCTTAATAGTGCCAAATAATTCTGGGACGCGTGGGCCATTAGGTGGATGCAACGAAGAACCCAAAACAGAAGGAAGACAATCATGATTTTTTAATTTGCTAAGAGCGGTTAAGGTGCTGGCAGTGTGAAGAAAAATTTGGAAAACCTGTTTTTGCTGTTGTAACTGAGAGCAAAAACAAAATGATAAACACGTGGAAAATTTTAAATGAAAGATATCCAACTCTCATAACATATGGATGCTCAGCACATCTGTTGAATATATTAGAAAATGAAGTTTCCCCAAAGACTGTTATAAAGCAGATTGCGGCTGTGCAAATATATTTTCGTAACGTAGGCCTATATCAACCACATGGATAGTTGAAAGAAAAGCCTGGCTTAATTCCACAACTACCTAATGAAACAAGGAGACACTTTCATCCTGATTGTGTTAAAACATTTGTGGCCAATTATCACAAATACAGGGAAATATCTTAAGAAAATATTGAGGAATTTGATGAATCTATTTAAAAAATCTTGGATAAAATGAGCATTTACTTTGAAGCTATGAATCTGGAAAAGCAGTTATCCGTTGTTGCTGGACACACTTAAGAGAGAAACACAACGTCTGTTACAGTTGCTGTTGAAATATGGCCGGATTTACTACAAGAAGAAATCCTGCAACACAACCATCTAGATTTTAAAAAGGTTTAAACAAGAATTCTTGCACCACATATTTTAGCAAACCTAATGGATCCGAAATACAGAGGTCAGAAACTTAACCAAGAACAGGAGAGTGTTGCAGAAGAGTGGATATCCAAATTTTCCCCTGATTACACAGTCAAATAATATGACCACCCTCAGAATCACTGTACACTCACCCAGGCATGTCGCAGACTGCATGTGACAAGGTCAACCACACGGAGATATAAGCAGCTGGTCAGGACAGATGAGCCATGGTGCGTAATATGAGCACAATGGCCAGATGTAGTGATTTGATGGATGTTAAAAAAGAATGGATCATTGGTTACCGCCCCAAGGGTGAAAGCATCTCAGAAACAGCAGACTTTGGGGGTTGTTTGCGAGGTGCTGTAACGGTGTACCAAGAATAGACCGCCGGCACACTGAGTACCTCCCAACATCATAACTGTCAAGCCCCAAAGACCATCAACCCCAGATAAGAATGTCATCTCCGTCAGCTTGCAAAAGGCAATCTACACGCAACAGCGCAGCAATTGACCATGCAAAGGAATGCTGGGGTACTCAAGTACGTGTCCCAGATAACAGTAGATCGAACCCTGTTACTCATAGATCTGTGGAGTCGACGCTGCGTTAAGGCACCCATGTTAACCCAATGCCATCGGCAACGACGTCTGCAGTTCGCGTGGGATTACCATCATTGGACAGTGGAAAAAATGTTGCCTTCACCGACGAATCGAGGTTTCTACTCCACAGCAGGGCCGGATTAAGGTGGGGGCTACAGCCTTGGGGCCCACCATGACCAAGGACCCAGGAGGCATGCATAGGCAAATAATTATTAATTGGTAGCTAGAGAGAGAGAGAGAGAGAGAGAGAGATATTTATAAAATAGTTTAACTTTTGTATTGTATGATTTCCACTTGGTCAGAAACAGAGGCTTGAAGACAAATACACTATCTACCAACAAGTAATTGGACACCTGTGATAGCAAAGCAAAACGAAGTTTATTCACCTTCAATAGTTGGTGGAGCCTCCACGAACGGCGATTACAGGTGCGACCCTCCGGGGCATACTCTCAACCAGGCGTTGTACGACGGCTAGCTGTATTTTCTTACACTCGTAATGGAGAAGACAGGTCAGTTCCTTCACCGATTTCGAACGATAGGGGCACCCCTTAAGTCGACGCTCCAACTCGTCCCAGAGGTGCTCGATAGGGTTAAGGTCCGGGCTCTGCGCAGGCCAGTCCATTCGATTAACCCCATTATCACCATACCAAGCTATGGTAGACCTCGCAACATGACAGGCGGCATTGTCAACCTGAAAGTAACATGTGTCCACCCGTAAAACTGCCACAACGTAGGAAGCGCATGGTCATCCGAAATGCTGCAGTAGATCTCGGCATTGAGTCTACCAGGAATTGCAACAAAGGGTCCCGTGCCATACCAGGAGAAACACCCACATAGCATAATTCCACCACTGCCGAACTTCACGGTTGGCACAATACATTCCGGCAGGAAGCGTTCTACAGGCAGACGCCAAACCCAGACTCTGCCATCCGAACGGTAGAGGGTGAACCTTGATTCGTCGCTCCAGAGAACCTGTTTCCACTGTTCAACGGTCCACTGTCGACGTTCTTTGCACCACGTTAGCCGAGCAGCGCTACTGGACTTGGTGATCAAAGGCTTGTGAGCGGCAGCACGTCCATGATAACCGAGCCGATGGGCTTCCTTACGGATGGTATTCATCGAAAGAACACTCCCGGATGCCTGTTGAAACTCCTCGCGGATGTGGCCCATCGATTTGGTGCGGTTCTTCCGAATTTCTCTGGCCAGCACCCGTCGGTCTCTAACTCCCAGTTTTGTGGGTCTGCCGGGTCGGGGCACATTCCGACAGTCACCTCTAATCTTCCACTTGCCAATCACGTAGGCCACTTCAACTCGCTGGATATGTCACGTATGGATCGGCCGTTTCTGCGATACCCGACGATTACATCTTTCTCGAAATCAGAGAGCTCCGAACTGCGTGGCATCTTGCATGCGACTGGTTGCGTTGTTGTTTCCCACACGATATTTAACGGCGGCGGCCGTGACGTGTATCAGGACCACAGATATCGTCGATTGCAGGAGTGTCCAATTACTTGTTTGTAGATAGTGTAGATTTCAATGCAGTGACTCACCAAGGGTAAAGTTTTCATGTAGCTGCGTACAGCGGGGTCGAAGTGACAGTTTCAGCTTTTTCACTACCATCCACCCACACCTCCCAGTTTGCAGTTGGAACCGTTAATGGTCGAAGTTCCCTGTGGTTACAAATTTTATAGCAAAAAGGATTCACTAAGAAAAGTATACAATGCTAAATCATTTGAAAATCCAGCACAAAATTTAGGAATCTTAAGCTTTTAACTCATGTTCTTGTGAGAACAGTGGAAAATATAATGATTTTTTATGAAAACGCTGCAGGTAATTTATTAGTTTAAACAATGCACTACGTATTAATTATCATCACCATACTGATACCGCTTTGTGTTTTAATGGTCTTCATAATGATTCTTCGTCATAAGTTCTTTGGGGGCCTTATGAGAACAATGAAAAATACAGAGACTTATTATGAAAACTCTGCAGATAATTTAGTAGTTACAGTTTCGTGTTTTAACGGACTTCATAACGATTACCCGTTTTAAGTTCTTTAGGGGCCCCAATCATATGTCTCAGCCTTGATGCCCACTCAAATGTCTTAGCCTAGGGGCCCACTGAGGCCTTAATCGGGCCGTGCTTTATAGAAGTGACGGCCGGTGGTGGACACGGCGTCAGACACATGAGAATCAACACCCGGACTCGCTTGTCGATCAAGTACAGGCCAGCGGTGGCAATGTGCATGTCTGGGAGATGTTTTCCTTGTATGTCCTGGGACCACTGGATGGGTCCCTGGACGCCAATGGCTAACTGTCCGTTCTTGCAGACCACATGCATCCCTTCACATTGGACGTTTACCCTGGTGGTGATGGTATCTAAAGGGCAATGCACGCTGTCACATTGCTAAGGGCGTGCATGACTGGTTTTAAGAACACAACAGCGATGTATTCGATTTCCCTTGGCCAATGAAATCGTCTGACCTCAATCCCATAGAGCACTTGTGGGACTATTTGGATCGACAAGTTTGGCGTGCCAACCCACAACCACATCATCTCTGGCAGGGACGCGCCAAGGGCATTTGCCGCCCGGGTGCAAGCCCAGATTTGCCGCGCCCTTGTACGAGAATATTTTTCAATTTTTATTCATTTTTACATGAAATAAATATCTTTAGCAATATTATTTTCTATTTCCGGTAAATTGAGATTTTCCATAAAACACTACTGTCTCATATAAAACTGAAGAAAAAAAAATCTGTAAAACTCTAGTTCAGATGACGCTACGAATAATTCAAGAAGCCAGCTTCCTCTCTCTCTCTCTCTCTCTCTCTGTCAATTTACACAAAAGTCTGCATTACCGGTAAAAAAAGTTTCGTCATGTACGATGATAAACATATTACAACTTCTCGATGGATACACACACACATACAGTATATATAACTAAGCAAGATAAGATGAGGAACCCGTGGGTAAGGAAAATGATAAAGAGTGGAAGACATTATGATGAGAGTAAAATCCCTGAAATGGTAATGGGCTGGACATACTGCCAGGAGAACGAACCATCGATGGACAAACGAAATTTTAGACTGGATTCCAAGAGACAGGAAAAGACCCAAAAAGAAGACCACGTGAGAGATGGGTGGATGAAATTCGAAAGCATGTGGGAGTAAGATGGAGGAGATTGGTCCAAGACAGACCGTTGTGAAAGGAACTTGGGGAGAACTTCCTCCAGCAGAAAATTGATAATGGTTGAGGATGATGATGATATATACGTATACATGTATATTAAACATGATGGGCGTCTCTTTAACTATTCTAACCAAAATATCTAATATCGTGGAATACATCGAAATTGTACCCCAGTGCTCGTTACGCGTATTGCATCGATCCTATAATATTTTCCCACCCTGTTTTACGCTCAACGCTGGAAGCTCTTTCTTGAAAATTTGCCAACGATAAAGTAATTCAGAAAAGGAAGCATATATTTTTTGAACAATGCTGAAAATGTTCACAATCTGTAGGGAAATTTATTCGTCGTCATTTACGACCAGATTTAAAGTATGAGCCGCTCAAAGTACATAAAATGCGTAAGGGTCTTAAGTCGGCAAATTATGCTTTTTAAAGTTCATTGTGTTTTTCCTACATATTGGCCCCATTTGTCATAGCGCTGGCCACGCATTCATGAATGCTGAAATCTTCAAGATTTAAAAAAAAAAAAAATTAGAAAAATAATTTTAAATCCTTTGCTCGTGGTATCTGTTACTGAACAAAACAGTAAAAATTATTCTCTGATTTCAAGACGTTTTCTGTTGAATTATATAAACGAGTTATTTTTACTAAAAAAAGTAAACATTCCACTTAGCATTACGATTTCTCACAGTATAACGTTTTCATAATTTCTCCCACGTCACTGATTTTAATTTATCAACCGAAAAAATTGATTGTGGGTCCTTCCGCCCCCGGAATTTGGCACCCGTTGAACCCCCGCTTGGCGCGTCCCTGATCTCTAGGACCTTTGTGCCCTGCTACAGTCCGAATGGTCGCACGCGCCTTGCGTTACCTTCCAAGGCCTCATTGAGTTCATAAAACGCCACCATCTTGCCGTTGTCATCCCATTATTAGGTAGGTGGTCATATTATTCTGATACGACCATGTATTTGCCTGGTGTAATGGCTTTCAAGATAAATGACACGGACTGTTACCTAACATCAATGATGAAAAAAAGTGTCATCAGCCAATTTTCTTCCATAAAATGATGGCAAGTATTGGCAAAAAAAAAAAAAAAAAAAAAAGTAAATTCAAAATTCAAAATTGCCTGCAAGATTTTGCAACTTTTTTGTATGCCAGCACCAGCTTCATCTGCCTCCATTGAGAGAATTTTCTCTATGTTTCAACTACTTTGGAATAAGTTACGAAATAGGCTTGGGATAGAGAAAGATACAAAACTTGTTCAGTTTATACCTCTTTGGATCAAAATTTCCTGAAAATTGGCAGCTTTGTTTCTAGTTAAAACCCCTGAGATTACATTAATTATTTAAATGTGGTTGTTTTGCCGAAAAACTCAGGGGTTTGAAAATATTTGAAAATTGTGTGAGTCACACAAAACTGATGATTTCAGACTGCTTTTGAGGTTCCAGTAAAATGCAAAGCAAAAATACTTTATTATCTGTACCATTGTTTAATTTTTAAACGATCTTTGTAAATAGTCAAAAACGATTGCAGTTCACATGCCGCACATAAATAATATCTCAGGCAAATTTTATTTAAAGATAGTATTTTAGTTAGAAGCTAAGCATGTTACATTCTGTTTCTCTATTTTCTTTCTATAGTATGAATACATAATGTTGGTCTATTCTATAGTTATTCTTTATAGGTGGAAAGCTATTTATATGCAACCATTTATTATTTTCAGGATTGTTGAATTTTCTTATTTCAGGTCACTTGCTTTGTCAGCTGACCTGAAAGGTTTGTTTTGTGTCGCTAAATAATAAAATCGGTCAACCATCACCTTTGAGAAGGTAAGAAAGAGAATCTAATCATTATTCTTATTGTTGTTAATTGTAAAAGAAAATATTTTATTGGGTGCTGAATAAATTTGGAATATTGTAGAAGAAAAAATAGAAACTAATTTTGAAAAAACCCAGGTGGGTTTTTTGGTGGGTTTGTTCAACTGGGTTCAGCCCGAAAAACCCCTGTGGTTATTTTCGAACTGGGCCCACCCCGGCGAATCCTGCCCCCCCCCCCCACAAAATTTTCGTAAAATCTACAATTTTCAATTTAGAACCACGAAATTTGGATTTGGTATACTATCTCATGGTATCCTAACTTAGACTGTAGACAGTTTTTGGAAGGAGTCGGAGCCCGGGGTCAAGGGGCCCACACACAAAATTTTCGAAAATCTACACTTTTCAATTTAGAACCACCAAATTTGGTATACTATCTTATGGTACTCTTAGACCGAAAACGGTTTTCGGATGGGGTCGAAGCCCGGGATCAAGGGGCCCCATACAAAATTTTCGTAAAAAGTTTCATTTTTTCTTTTAAGAACTGCAACATAATTCAGAACTCCAATACCCGATCTACGGTCTAAGTTACAAACCGTAGATAACAAAAAAGTGCATAACATCTGTCTAATGGTGTAATAAAAACACAAATGAATAAACGTTAGCTTTCACCACCAACGGGCGGCTTCATCAGGCAGAAATACAATGAAATGTAAATTGAGAGTTCCATATATTCAAAATTCGAAACGGTAAACAAAGGGATGATCCAAAGAGGATGATCAATGCCAATGTCATGTCGCATGAACGCGACAGGACATAGGTACATTGCATTTCAGTGTCGCGGAATTCTCAGAAGCGCACGTCAGATGTACGGCAGTTTTATAGATGTCTCCTCGAAAATAAGTACTTCCATTCCTCTTCCTTTCTTTTTTTCGTTCCGTAAAAGTAAATTAACTAAATCGATTTTTCTTTTAATTTTTCACATTTGCAGCCATCCCGGCTCTTTTTTTTTTTTTTTTTTTTTTTTTTTGGCAGAAATGTCATTTCGATAGCCAGTCTTTGGCAGTGGATGGCATTAATTTGGAGGAACTCTGCTTTCACACACACAACTCTACGTCGCCTGCTCAAGAGTTGGCAATCCTAAGAATCCCTACATTTTTACTCCCAATGGAAAAACCAAAAATATTGTTTACCAAAAAGAAATAACCTAAATGAATTAAAATAAATTTACTGGAAAATTACAGGACTATTTTTTTTTCATTCATTAACTTTCAGCCGCTGAACTTTGTGATTTCACGAATAGTAATATTGACCCGGAAAATACAGGGTACCCATGCTAGTACTGTATAACTCTCATTCGAGAGTAAATTGACGGAAATTTGAATTTCAGTGATTGCTATGTACCGGGTGTCCATAATTAAAGTTCAGATTCCAAGGGCGCTACTGGTGGAACTATTGCTCTGAGTAACTTTAAATTTATCATGAGAACTTCTGAGGCGATGGAATTTTGTTTGGCTGAAAAACAAAAATTAGTTACAAAACTCTCTTCCATAGGAATAAATGGCGCTTTTTTACAGTAGAGAAAAGTACAAAGAATGCAAAAACTTACAGTACAGAGGGTTTATTTTGTGGTTACCCAACACCTTCAACATGCTGTCCTCTGTTTTCTTCAACATTCTAAAATCGCAAAATAACATGCTCAACCACAGATCAACACCTTCAACATGCTGTCCTCTGTTTTCTTCAACATTCTAAAATCGCAAAATAACATGCTCAAATACAGATCGAAGTACTTCACCGGAAATGTTGTAGATATGGCTTGTAATGCTTACTTTGAGGTCCAATAAGTTTGCTATGTGATCACAATAGATGTTGTTCTTTAGATGTTTCAAAAGCCAAAAGTCGCACAGTTCAGATCGATGAGCACGCTGGCCAATTTGTAGGAAACTTGTGGCTAATTATTTTTCGTTAATAAATTGTGCTTGCAGCAACTGCTTTGCTTAACAGGCATTGCAATGTGAGGAGGAGTACCATCCTGCACAAAAACTGTTGAATAAAGTAACTGATGCTGTTGAAGTATTGGTATCATTTGGCTTCCCAAAAGAGATGCGTATCGCTCGCCATTGAGAGAACATGTGACGAGAACCGCAGGACCTAGTTCTTCCAAAACACAGAAGGGTCCAACGATGAATTTCTCAGTAAAACCACACCAAACGGTAACTTTTTCAGATTTAAGTGGAATCTCGCACACGTTGTGTGGATTTTATGTTGCTCAAATTCTGCAATTGTGTGCATTAAGGTGGATCCACCTAAAATATCTGGCTTATGTTTCCAATGGTAAAACTTCTTTACATATTTTCTTCGCAATTTATGTATTCCCAAGGATGAAAATTTGCACATCGATAAAACAAACGTTAAGTTATAGCATGGGATACTTAATACTTGCTAAACATAACCATAATTAAGCAATTCAACATTTGTCTGTTCACTGACGTCATCAATGTATAGGTCGCGCCATCTATTAACAGGTCTGAACATTACCCCCAAAAAAATGATTAGCAAGTATTAAGTATCCCATGCTATTACTTGAAGTTAGTTTTATCGATGTGCAAATCTTCATCTTTGGGAATACATTAATTGCGAAGAAAATATGTAAAGAAGTTTTACTATTGGAAACATGCAGAGATTTCAGGTGGAACCACCTTAACAGCACCATGCAGATGGAAACGGGCTTCGTCTATCCACAAATTGCTCCATGGCCATTTTTTTTTTGTCCAGTTCAACACGATTCCTCTTAGAACATCGTGGAGGGTGCTTGACGACTTGCCTAAAACTAAGCAATATACTACTGCTTCTCACATTTGACATGCTGTCTTCCTCTAACGGCTACATCCTCCATGATCTATTGGTCGACTGGCTCTCATCCTCTGCTAGGTTTGACATCAAAAGAATCTGTCTCTTCAAACTTCCGGATCACTTTAAGTAAACTATTTGCAGTAGTCATTGGAGCAGTTTTAAGCCCTTTAGCGTCCTTAACTTGCGCAATGCTGTTAAAGCACAGCTGTTATTCTGGTAAAACAACTTTTCGAGAAGTGAAAGATGTTCTGGTTACCGAGCCATTGCAGCTTACCTCGTTAACAGGCCAATGTGCCTGCACCAAATGGTGCCCCAAAATTTTTGCTCTCCCGAACAGATGTATTCACATACCGGCTGGATTTTTTCATGAAAGCTGCGGCAAAACAGTTCCTTTCTCCCATATCTCATCGCAGAAGTACCGACCATATAATATGAATATGATCAAGCAGGTAATATGAATACGAGTATAATCAAGGACTAGAAGGGAGGTCTTATCATTGGTGGCAAGTCATAAGCAGTCCCTTCTATAGTCCTTTATTATCTGTTCCATGAACCAAGACATAGTCTCCCTGACTTAGACATCATGGCGCTGGATAAAAACGAGCGACTCAAACATCCTTTGCCCCCTTTCTTAATTCGCTGCCATTTTTATATCCTATTCAACAGGTAATCGGTCATAAAGAATTAGTGTCAATCATTGCTTTAAATGACCACTCTGAATAACACAGCTAAGGGAAAAGCAATTCTGACACACAGATTCAATCATTCCAGCCGCATTCGGCCCACTTCTTAAACAACAGATGTACCCATTCCAGGTGATTTCAGCCCATTTTGGTTCAACCTGGTTAAAGGGTTGAAACGTTGACTACTTTCCTGCAGTGAAAAGACGCCTGATGATCAAATGTAGAGGATTTTAGGAAGGGAATGTCTGACCCCAGGTCTTAAAAAACACTTAGAAATAGGAAGCTATACATTTGGGCTAGAGTGCCCGATAGGAAAGTGACACGGAAGCGAGGTAGAAAGGGAGAGGAAGACGCCCTTATTTATTACCGGAGGGCCAGTACCTGGGGTCCGACGGCTTAACGTGCCCATCCGACGCACGGCGGATATTTAGTGGATCGAGCGTTCGTACCTGCCCAGGATCGAACCTGAGGTCTTTTCCGTGGCAGTCACGAACGTTGACCACTAGGCCACCCGCGGCCCTATGAAAAGACGCATTTCGCAGATGCCTGCTTTTATAGGAGTTTCCTTCTAAGCTTGCCGCATCGCGGGCACTTGTAATTTGCATATTTGCTCGGTGGCCGCGCGTATTACCACAGCTCCTCATTGTTACATGTGATTACAGCAACACTTATCCCCCTGGAAGCGAATTTTGGAACTTAGTTTTGTTTTTCCGTTAAACAAATTTCCATCGCTTCAGGAGTCCTCATATCAAATTTGAAGTAGGTAATTCCGAGTAATAGTTCCACTTGTAGCGCCCATGGAAATGTGAACTCTAATAATTGACAACCAGTATTACATAAACTATTACGGAATACTAGTTTTTCAAATATAATTTAATATCCTATGAGCGTATAAATCATGTTTTAACGTTTTAGGTCATGCAACAATAATAAGGCTTAAAGAAAAATGTTCAAGAAGTTGAGTTGCTTTTTATTAAGTCAACCCGCCCCCTTTTTCGCAACATCTTATGTTTGAGAGTTCCGGTACTTTTTATATATAAAAAAAAAAAAAAGGCACTGAGCATACCCAATATGAATTGAAGACACGTGACAAAAAAAAAAAAAAAAGCTGAACATCGGGAGAGGTGAAAACCGAGAGTTAATTTTGGCAGTGATTGTACATATCCGACTGTAGAATGACTTTTCCAATCCAGTTTCTGTTACCTAATGTATCGGGTCTATACATGACCGAAAATAGTATTAATAACATAGCAATGTCACGTCCAAAATAAGTTTAAAAATTCTTTCTGCATTTTTAAACCAGGAAATTGCTGTATTGTTTACAGTGGCCACCTTTACTCAGTTACACCATTTAACGGTTTTATAACATCTGCCAGCAACTCCGATGTTGGAAATTGGGAGACGGAAGAACAGGACCGATAGCCAGAGTCCTGTTCTTTTGTCAGCGTTTCTTTTTGCCCGTTCTAACGACTCGACTCACACTCAATCCGGAATTACCACCTTTTATATTTTTCGCCCGATCTCCTTTATATCCTTTGCTCGAACTCAATCATCACACCCCCCCCCCCCGTTCCAACTTTACCTGGCTACGTGCCAGCAAAAGAATCTAGATTCATATTTCTTATCCTATTACTGATCTATCAGAATCAATTTCTGATCCATATTCTTTGTGGAATTCCTTTTCAAACACATCGCTTCAGCAAAGGGACTGATTCCTATAGCAAAATTGTAGAGTTTCTAAAATTTTCCCGGATGGACTTCCGAATTAGAATGCTTTTCGAATAGTTCTCGACTTTGCGGGTGTCGTTCTGCTTTGTTTGCATAGAATCTGTTCTCACCCAACATAAAAAAAGCAGTAGTAGTTCACGTTAATTTTTTTATGAGTGCTTTTTTAGAGTTTCAATATAACAGACGCTTTAATGGCTACTTTTTTTTTATATATTTCACGATAATAGAGACTTTAATGACTTTTTTTTTCTAAATGCATTTTATGAAGGAAATTTATCGAATAGTCGATGCGTTTCTTGAGTATGGTTGTTAAATATATTAATTTGCGGCTATTCCTGCCGATCCGAAGGAGAGAAAGCATGAAAGCATGATAAAACTTTCACCCAAAGAAAAGTACGTTTCACGGCGATTCTATATCAAATTATGATGTATAAATCTTGTATATGGAATAAATTCGTATTATTATTTTTCGTTTTGAGTTATTAGTGTAAAAGTAGTGACAAAAATAGGAATTGTCCGTATCGTGAACTATTTACTTTGCTGTTTTATGGTGGGTGTGAACAGGTTCAATGTAAACAAAGCGGAACGATACACGCAAAATCAAGAACTACTTGAAAAGCGTTCTGATTCGGCAGTACAACCGATTTCCCAAGCATTTCACGACTTTCTCATTATCTCAAGCTTTTTGTCTGATTCGAACTTCAATACTTTTTGTTGTTGTTGTTGTTATCAGAATAGTATCAGGTCCAACACTTATTTACACGTATTCAAATTCATTACGTCCTTTTAACATGGGCATTTCGTAATGACCAATTTTAACGTAGACGTTCATGACAATCGTATTATTATTGATGGAAAACGACGAAATAACAGAAAAAGCACATTACCAGGTTTTATTTATTCGAAATATTAAAAAAGCAAACAAAAAAGTCTTTTTTTATTTCAAAGCGTCGAAAAACGCATTTCTTCCTTTCTTTTTTCATAAATAGCTTGTAATCAACATAAACAGTTATATTCTTTTGCTTTTTTTGCGTAAAAACAAATTTCAAGACGATTTTATAGTATATTCGATGACAAGGAGCTTATGGTGTTTCGAAAGCGATGGGTTTCCCTGAAGTGCAAAAACGGTTGAATAAGCTTTAATACATATCTGCCGCGTGCAAAAAGACAAAAAAAAAAAAAAAAAAAAAAGGAAACTTACTTTATGAAAACAAAATTATTTTTTTTTATCGTGTTTCCAAGAAAATAATTTTTCTTGTTCATTACACCAGCGCTGAATTATTTACTTATTTTCCAAATCTAGTAATTGAACGTATGAGAGACGTGTATGTTCCATTCACATTCGTACTGACAAGCATGCGTCATACGAAATTTCATAAAGAACCCTCGTATTCTCTTTGACATTTCTTACTGAATTTTAGTTTCCCTTTCGTGAAGTGTTAATACAAGAAAATAAAATAGTAAGTATTCAATTTAAACGTACATTATAAAACTTCTATTAATATTTACAGTATTTCAATAAACTTTTGCTTCAAAGATATGGAATTACGAATTGTACAGGTTATGCTTCTAAGAGAAAATCTACAAGTAACCTTTTCTTTTATTCCAGTTCTTCAGAAATGCAGGTTTCATCGAAATGCGCCGACAAACGAAACCGCGAAAGCGAAATAAATAAATGTTAAGTCACTACAAGAGGCCGGCAGTTGGGGAGGGGGGGGAGGAAAACATTAAATACGCATCTCTGAGCAACCTTCTTATATTAGGTGGCATTTTGTTATTCCACGGAAGTTCTCTCCTTCTCCGTGCTCTTGAAACCCACTACCGAAGCTCTTATTTTTCAGCCTTCGAAAATTCTATGAAAACACTTTGGAATGTGTTTGCTCTGCTGAAATAGATAGATGCATATAAAAGCAGTTTCTATTTTAAAACAAGTAACTAAGCATTTTTTATGTGCTAATATCATTCGACATTGGACGATCAGACATCAAATAACAAAATTACTTTATGAAAACAAAATTAATTTTTTTTATCGTGTTTCCAAGAAAATAATTTTTCTTGTTCATTCTTTTATGGCGAAATATAAACATAATCATTCTTCATCAAAATTTATGTTTTAAGGGCCATGGTCGATTCTTAGACAATTCGAAAAGTTTGCAGCTCAGTATTCCAGTGTACATTTTACTTCAAATGGTAAATATTCAACAAGGCATAGCAGTGTAGTTTTTATCACTTCATAATTATTCATACGCTTATCTAAATAAACTATTAGAACTTTAGATTGTTATGCCTGAAGGTAAACAAATTCATTTTAACTGATTTATTTCTCAGGTGCTTTTTACAGACATGCTTTTCTTATGAAAAACAATTTAAAAGACAACAGAATATTTCAGGACTACAGCTAGTAATAAATTTCAGTGGGTGAGCAAAAGTGTTCCGGCAAAATATTCTAATGATTTTGCTTTAATTTAAAGATTTGTTCATATTGGATCTTACTTCAGAATTTTCAGTTTTGTTCCAAGTTTAGTTATTGAACTGCTGTAATGCACACTTGACAGAGCAGATGGGACAAGAAATAACAATATGGAATGTTCCAGAAACACGCCATTAGAAGGCGCAAGGTATGCGTGAGTTCTAAAAGTCTATCCACCAAAACCATACAATGTCCGTCCTCGTCGTTTTAAAGCCAATACAACGTCCATAGCCGTGACGGTTTTTCGCTTTGCATGCTCAGTGTAAGTGGCTGCATCTTGAATCACTGATTCCAAAAAGGCTTTCAACACAGCTCTGGTCTCTTCGTAGACTAAGCCTGATATACGCTTTACGCCTCCTCTGCGAGCAAGACGACGAATTGCTGGTTTAGTAATACCCTTTACATTATCACGAAGCAATTTGTGATGACGCTTAGCTCCTACTTTCCCCATACCTTTTTTGCCTTTAGACATTTTTGACTAAGTTTTAACTCACCGCCTTCTGCTCCGCACGGAAATACAACTTGTACTTACCGCGTCTTTTGATATACAACTAGCGGTGACGTGATTCTTTCCGTAGCGACGCGAGAACGGCCAATCACAAACAGCAGAAATCTTGACCAATGCAGTGGCAGAACTACATGAGTAAAATTATCAATTAGAAACAACCCAGAGGGACAATAAATATAGCGATCTAAAACAGTAGGTGGTACTTCACAAATAATTTAAAAATGGCTATTTTTATCTAACAAACCAGGACGACGACAAAGAAAGAAGGCAGCTTGTCTAACTCCTTCTTTCAGAACATCTAATAACGTGTTAACAAAGAATTTTCGAATTTTCAAGAACTGTTTGCTCACTTGTTACAGATTTAATCACATTAAATTCATAAAAGTTTTAAAGTCCAAGGAACTATCTAAGTCGCTGCAGTGTTCAGCCAAAGCCGTCTCGAATACTGCCAGGCCCAGGCCTTAGTCCTGTTTCGTGACGTCACCATCAGGTCTTAACAAACCCTGCCGTGACAAGCTAGCAGCGAGGTTACAGCAAGGAGATATCAGGATTCTAATTTTTCGTAACTTTGCAATATCGATGGAAAAAAGTTATAAATTTTGGCAAGTATAAAGCATTTGGTAAAAATCAAAACGCAAACACTTTATGAGCCATCGAAGAGATGAATTCAGTGATTATTTCATGTCTACAAACAAATTCAGATATTAAAGAGCTTTAACATTTTTTTTAGATCAATGGGTTGTTATTTTGCACAAATTCACCGATATTACCGTAGGCACTATTCATTTTTTAAACAAATTATATTCTATTTCATCTAAATATGTTAAGGAGAAAAAAAGGCAAAACTTAAAAACTTTATCTGAAAAGTTAATGAGAAACATCCCATTCATCACATTAAAATTGCCGTTATTGATATGGTAATTCCATATTCTTTCAGCAACACAATGTGCGACTGATGCATATTTCTTTTATTTCAGCATGGCGTCGAAAAAGTACATTTTTAAATGGCTTTTTTTTTGGAAGGGTTAACGACTACCGTGAGCAACTCAGTGGGCTCTAAGCAGTCGCCCGTCCTTAATTTAGGGCCACTGGCTCCAGGGAAGGGAAAGATCCAGCGCCGTAAGACGAACACAACATCCATGCCACACCGGGATTCGAACCCGTAACCATCTCGGATGAATGATGAGAAGACATCGCTTAGACCACTGTGCCACCGGGGCGGCCTAAATGTTTCGTACAAAGCAAAAAAACCACACTGGACCAAAAACAACGCATAATGATTAATGAAAATTTTCTAAGCCTAATGATTCATGAAACGTTGCTTAAACCTATTTAGGCCGCCCTGGTGGCGCAGTGGTCTAAGCGATGGCCTCTGATTATTCGTCCGAAAGGGGTCCGGGTTCGAATCCCGGTGAGGCATGGATGTTGTGTTTGTCTTACGGCACTGGCTCTCTCCCTTCCCTGGAACCAGTGACCCTAAATTAGGGACGGGCGACTGCTTATAGCCCATTGAGTTGCTCACGGTGGTCGTTAAACCTCCAATCAAAAAGAAAAAAAAAACTATTTAGTTTCGCGGGAAATATTACGTTGTAAAAAATAGCCTAGTTCATCAATTCATAAAAAATATGTAATCTAAATTAATAAAAACACTAACTGCTCTTCGAATCCTCATATTCGCATATCAAGTCTTCACCACTCTCAGTATAAGACACACGCCGAGCAAACAGACTGTTTTTCGGTTTCAATCGTAGCGGGTTTGGTTTGTTATGACCCGGTTGCTGAGGTCACAAACGGGAAGATTTCATAGGCTTAGTACTATAATACTCGAGACGGCTTTGGTTCAGTCTTTTTTGATAGAGAATCCAAAATGGGGCCTTTTTTTTTATTGGAGGTTTAACGACCACCGTGAGCAACTCAATGGGCTATAAGCAGTCGCCCATCTCTAATTTAGGGACACTGGTTCCAGGGAAGGGAGAGAGCCAGCGCCGTAAGACAAACACAACATCCATGCCTGACCGGGATTCGAACCCGGACCCCTTACGGACGAATGATCAGAGACCAGCGCCTTAGACCACTGCGCCACCGGGGCGGCAAAATGGGGCCTTCTAATCCAATTTCTATAAGCGAACTTATAAGCAAAGATTTCATGGTTTAGCTAACAGAACTACAGTAAGCTAATTATTCAACCCATACTGAATTATTTCAGACAAGCCATTTCACAGCCGTCTAGATATCACCAGCCCTCCAGCCTTGAGCCATTACTTCATGACTTTTCTACGCATAGGGCACGGTGCTTAGTGACAGACAACTATACGCGACATCACGAAATAATCATGTTTGGAGTATCATTCCCATTTTTAATGCTAAATGTAGAAAAGCCTAATCATTTCACTATAAAAAGAAATTTCAGTCTTCGAAAAATTTGCTTTCATCCAACCCCCAAGATGTTTTCAACACCCTCCAAATATATTCAGCACCTCTCCAATTTGAAATTCCTGGATAAACCCCTGAATACAATTATTATTGTAGTGCACTTGTGAAAAGAATATCTGACTCGCAGCTATAATTTTTTCATTTACGTCGAATTTTGGCAGAAATGTTTTCGTACTAAAAATTAAAAATCCCTGAACTGGCGCCAAACATTGACGACGGTCTATGATCACCCCCGGAATCACAGTGTACCCTCCCAGGCGAGTCACAGAGTGCACGTGACAAGGTCGACCACGTGGAGACATGAGCGGCCGGCCAGGACAGATGAGCTACAGTGCGTTACGTGAGCACAATGGGCAGAGGTAGTGATTTGACGGATGTTCAAAAAGGAATGAACATCGGCAACTGCGCCAAGGGTGGAAGCATCTCAGAAACAGCAGACTTCGTGGGCTGTTCGCGAGGTGCTGTAGTAAGGGTGTACCAAGAATGGACCGCTGACACACCAAGTATTTTCCGACGTCATAACTGTACAGCCCCAAAGGCCATTGTTCCTGGAGGATAACCTCGCCTCCGTTGACTGGTAAAGGGCAATCGACGTGCAATTGTCCACGAAAATGAACGCTGGAGCACCCAAGTGCGTGTCCCCGATAAGAGTAGGGCGAATCCTGCTACGCATGGGTCTCCGGAGTTGACGCTGCGCCAAGGCACACATGTTAACCCAGGTACATCGGCAACGACGCCTGCAGTTTGCATGGGACTACCGTCATTGTACAGTGGAAGAGTGGGAAAAGATTGCCTTCGCCGACGAATCGAGGTTTCTACTTCACAGAAGTGACGGGCGGTGGCGTATACGGTGTCTGACACACGAGAACCAACCCTCGGACACGCTGGTCGATCAAGTACACGCTGGCGGTGGCAATGTGCATGTTTGAGAGATGTTTTCCTGGTATGGCCTGGGACCGCTGGTACAACTGGAAAGGTCCCTGAACGCCAATGGCTATCGGTCCATCCTCGCTGACCACACGCATACCTTCATGTTGAACATTTACCCTGGTGGTGATGGTGTCTGCCAATAGGACAATGCGCCCTGTCGTTAAGGGGGTGCCTGACTGGTTCCAGGAACACGGCAGCGGTGCCTCTGTTCTTCCTTGGCTTGTGCAATCGCCTGACCTCAATCCCATAGAGCAGTCGTGGGATTACTTGGATCGACAGGTTCGACTTTCCCACCCACAACTACGTCATCCCCGGTACCTCCGAGCACTTCTGCAGTCCGAATGGGCACGTGTGCCTAGGGCAACCTTCCAGGGCACCATTGCATCCATGCCACGCTGTATAGCCAATGTCATCCGTGCCAAGGGTGGTTATTCCCATTATTAGGAAGGTGGTCATATTATTCTGATACGTCCGTGTACACACATATGTGTGACACTCACACCCACATATATGTATGTATACAATTTTTTTGGGCCCCCACCAAACAGAAACCCTGGATACCTGCCTGCCTCGCACGTTGACAAAGTAAGACGGCTCTTCATTCGTTTATTTGCTCATATGACTAAAAGAAAAAGATAACCCCTGAAGAATAATGTATTAATCTTAAACAAAGATTTTTAAACAGTAAATACCAAACTACTTGAACTCAAAACCAAAGGCCAGATTAAATTCTTGATTCCATATTAATTACGCATAACGTCACAGGTTTCTATAGATTTCACTTAATTAGCCAGATCGTGAGACTCGAATCTGATAATCAGCAAAGAGACAGCGCTCTACTTTCTTTACAGCCCAATCTCTTTTTTTTTCTGTTTTTTTGGTAGTTTAACGACCACCGTGAACAACTCAATGGGCTATAAGCAGTCGCACGTCCCTAATTTAGGGCCACTGGTTCCAGGGAACAAAGAGAGCCAGTGCCGTAAGACAAACACAACATCCATGCCTCGCGGGGATTCGAACCCGGACTCCTATCGGGCGAATGATCAGAAGCCATCGCTTACAACCATGGGCCACCGAGGTGGCACCCATTCTCTGCCCCAACGAATCACAAAGAGGTTTCTTATGTATTTTGAAGAATGGTTCAAATTTATAATATAACTGAAAACGATTGTAAGCCGCATCTCAGAGCTGCATGTTTGTAATGTCCAGTTTAACCAAGACCTTCTAAAAAATTCAAGGCCATGACATTAGAGCAGGTGCGACGCATCGAAGCCCACTCAACTCTTCTTTGAGCCCCCACCCCCACTCCCTCAAAAAAAAAGTATTTAAGTAGTTTGATCACATAGCGAGTGCAACCATCTGAGATTTTAGGGAACTTGGGTAAACGTATGTGAATTTTTTCGAATTCACAGAAATTTTGTTATATAACATGAATTTTTTGTTAAATTAAGTGCTGTACTGTTCCGTGAAACAAAGGTAATCCCCAGAGCGAATATCTAAGAGAGTACTTGAAAGACACCATTTTCGCCATTATAGTTTAAAAAACATGAGAATATTCCTTGTCAGATTACAAAGTAAGAATCATAAACCGCTTTACGCCAGCAAATATTAAAAAATATTTAAAAACTGACGTAAGCTAAAATTGCGAAGAAATAGTAACTTGTTGAAAGCTATGGAGATACGTATCTATGGTTCCCAGTACTACATACATTGAATAAATACTAGGTACAGTATGTACCTGAAAACTTCTCTTTTATAGTGGGGATAACATCACCAGCGTCAGGTGACATCTACATGGCCGCCCTGGCGCAGTGGTCTAAGCAATGGCTTCTGAGCATTCGTTCGAAAGGGGTCCAGGTTCAAATCCCGGCGAGGCATGAATGTTGTGTTTGTCTTACGGCACTGGCTCTGTCCCTTCCCTGGAACCAGTTGCCTTAAATTAGGGACGGGCGACTGCTTATAGCTCATTGAGTTGCTCACAGTGGTCGTTAAACCTCCAATCAAAAAAAAACTACATGTACAGAATGTTTTGGCAAAATTTCTGCCAAGCCCATACGACACTTAGCCCCACTAATAGCCCACCCAGTTCTGAACTGCTGGCGCTGCCACTGAATTAGAGCATGATCTTCGAACGAGAAGGCCTGCGGACACGTTCCGGACCTGCATCTGACGTCATCACGACCAGGCATGCCATCGCAAGAAGAGGAGCCCTAACGTGACATTTGACCCTAAGCGATCGGCGAGTGCACATTAGAACTATAGGTGACGGCAAGAGAACCACGTGGTATCGTTGGCCATATTGTCTTCTATAAGTACGAAAATTCAAGCCTTTTTTCGTTCCTATTCAATTCAAACATTTTTTCGTTCATAAAACAATGGATTAATACAAAAATGCCCGACGAAGTACAGCAGGGTATGTACAAATAATGTTTTTTCATTATTTCTTCAACTTGAACAAAAACTCAAAATTATGTATTAACGAAATGATTTTGTTTTTAATTGGCGATGTTAATTCAAAATCTTATTAAGGAAGGAAATACAGGGTCGTCCTTTGGGGTAGGGATCATTTAAAAATGCTGTGGGCTGGCTTGCAACAGATATAATAAGTCAATATTTGGCAGAAATTACTCTCATGGATGGGATTTTGTCTAGGCCTCTACATAACCTCCCCTTTGTGGACTCGACAGAGTTCATACCGGGTGCTCAATTCTTGCCACGTGTTTTTAAACATCTGCGGAGTGATTTGGGCGTACTGTGCAGAAATTTTCACCTTCCAATCATCCTCGTTGTGCGTAGACAATGTTCTTCACCCCCCCCCCTCGATCACCCCACACGAAGAAATCTGGGGCCGGGGAGTTTGCAGGACAAGGAATAGGGTCATCGCGGCCACAGTTGTCATTGAATGTGTTGTTGATGAAGTTCCTGACTTCCAGTGACCAGTGGTTCGTGAAGCCCCGTCTTACTGTAAAATGACATCGTTATCTAGTCGTAGTACCACGAAGATCAGTAGCATGTCCAGGTATGGTCCTGATCGTACAGTGTCCTCAGAGAAGAGAAAAAGGACAGTACAGCTGGTGACGACTTATCCCACACAACACATTTACCTTGGGCCTTGCTCTTTCCACTTCGTAGAAAGCATGAGGATTCCGGGTACTTCAAATTGGCTTCATGATAGACCTCGTTTCTTCAAATGTGCAGTTGCGTATTCACTTTTCCGCTCACATGAAATGTTGCCTCGTTTGTGAATAGCCATCCATGGAAAAAGTGGTATCCGCTTTCATTCGGCTGTACATGAGGCAGGTAACTCGAAACGGCTTACGTGGTTACGCTCCCGTATGCTTGTACACGCTGTGAGCGGAAATAAGGGCTTCTTTCTCAGGCTCACACTTACGGCAACGGGAGTTTGGCTTCATCATAGACCTCGTTTCTTCAAATGTGCAATACCAACGCATTATGCCCTCGTACTTAGGCGCCTTCCTGACCACATAAACGTGAAATTCTCATTGAACAGCCGTAACACTCTCAAACTTTGCATACTACAGGATACACTTTGCGCGCTGTTGAACAGTCGTTGCCATTTTCACTTTTGCCATGATGCTACAAAGGCGCTGACTACTACCATCTTTCCTCGCCCTCCGGGAAGAATTTGACCTCTGTACTGCAGCGTTCGCGCAAATCACTCCGCAGATGTTAGAAAACAAGTAGCAAGAATTGGGCACCCGGTTTGAACTCTGTCGAGTCCTCAAAGGGGGTAATGTAGAGGCCTAGACAAGCTCCCATTCATAAAGACAGTTTCTGCCAAATATTGACTTATTATATCTGTTACAAGCCATACCACAGTATTTTTTAATTATTCTTACCCAAACGGATCACCCCGTACATCTCGTATAGGCACGGAACTGAGAGTTGTTTCCACAAGCGTCATGTTGTAATAAGTAATTATTAAAATTTCTTTGGAAGATGGGAGGACATAAAACAATTAGCTCAAGTTGTGGTGCAAAGAACGTTCCGTAATTTAAGAGTATTAAGGTCACATAGCTCTGAACTACAAATGTTTACAGGGCTAATTTCAGCATGGAACAGCTTAAGATGCATATACATCCTACGTCCGAAAAGTTCCAGGACTGATGCATAAATATAAACAAGTTGATAAAATCGTGCCATGCATTGATTATGATACGCTTTCCAACATACCAGAAATCATTACTCAAGTTATGAGGATAATGGCTGTGGAATAAATCTCGGTCTTGTGCCCTGAACTTTGATCCCATTTTGATGATATTCTACAGAACCGGTTCAGTATACCTCCGAAATAAGATGATAAAGTTTTGTCGGAATGGAAGCATTTTTACGTAAGTTATGATGCATAAGGGCTATGGAATAGATTCCGCTCCTGTGTGCTAACCTTTGACCCCATTTCGCCCATTTTCAATAGGGTTTGTCCCCACGTGGTCCCTTACCATATACTGAAATTTAATCGAAATCGAACCTTTTTTACGTTAATTATGACGCATAAGAGCAGTGCAATGGATCCCGCTCCTATGTGCTAACCTTTGACCCCATTTCCTTCACGTTCAATAGGGTTCCTTCCCAGGTGATCCCCTTCCACATTCTAAAAGTTCATCGAAATCGAACGATTTTACGAGAGTTATCGTGCGGACGAACATACACACACAAAGCATGACGTAATGAGGCAGATGGGAATCGCGACTATCTGCTCGCAAGAGTGTGACGTCATAAAACGTTAATAGGATCCACACACAACGCGTGACGTAATGAGACAGATGGCGTGACCGCGCGCCAACATATCAAGTGCGAGATTGTGACGACATAAGATCGTCCCCAGGTTGTGGTTCCCTACCACATATTAAAATTTCATCGAAATCGAACCATTTTTACGCACGTTATGACGCATAAAGGTAATGGAATGCATCCCACTCCTATGTCCTGACCTTTGACCTCACTTCACCCATTTTCAATAGGGGTCATTCCCAGGTGGTCCCATACAATATGCTAAAATTTCATCGACATCGAACCATATTTACGCAAGTTATGATGCATAAGGGCAATGGAATGGATCTCGCTCCTATGCCGTGACCTTTGACCCCATTTCGTCCATTTTCAATAGGGTTCGTCCCCAGTGTTCCCTATCACATACGAAAATTTCATCGAAATCGAACCA
Organism: Macrothele yani; assembly: GCA_039090855.1. NCBI lineage: Eukaryota > Metazoa > Arthropoda > Arachnida > Araneae > Macrothelidae > Macrothele > Macrothele yani. Next base: position 120,926,794 of record CM077004.1, on the reverse strand, counting down.
TTTTTAAGCGAGTTATCGTGCCGACAGACAAAGCTGGAGCATATACGCTTCTTAAACCTACGGTTGGAAAGCGTAAAAACAGTACCATACTCACAGTTAATGCTGGTCATCTTCAAAATACCGCCCTTCTGAATCAACAAAGTTTCCGGCGTTTCTGAAAATCCTGAAAACAATTGTGGAAGACACTTTCCGGGATGTTCGCAAGTTTTGTCACGTCTGCTTGGATAGATGTAATGTCTGCGTGATACCTCTTTTGTGCCCGTTTTATCCTGAGAACACGAAGATGCCACAGGGCGATAAACCAGAGGAATGTGGCGCATGTGGCAACACAGTGATTTGATGGGGGAACTGTTGGACTGACGGCGCGGTATGTGGTCTTGCGTTATCATGGAGCAAGAACCATCATTCCGAATGCGGGGTATCAATCTGGCATTAAGTTTTCGTTTTCCCTGATCCTCGCGTAGAATCTTATGACAAATAGACTTACTGATGCCTAACGACTCATCCAAAATTCTCACTGTAATTCGGCGATTCGACGGCGCACCTCTTCGATTTTTTCCGCTGCCTGAAAGCCCAGATCTCGGATCATCATCAAAGGATTCACTCCGGTCACGAAACCGTGCACACCATTCGAAAACTCTGCTGCGGGATACTGCTGTGTCTCCATACGCTTGCTTTAACATTCTGTAAGTTTCAGTAGCTGATTTACCAAGTTTCCAACAAAAAGGGATGTTTACTCTCTGCTATTCCATGACTAAAATGAAATGGGACGAGAACGATTGTTACGACTCCCTTAATTCCCGTCTGTCACCTGTCGGTACCGGTATAGACCGATTTTCAGCAGTTTGCTGATTGGCCAGGAGTCTGCTGTCTTCTGGCGTATACGTGATACTTTTATCCCACGACTGTTACGTCAGTTATGCAGTCAATCCTGGAAGCTGGAACTTATGAGATGTAGGTTGTATTTATACATTATCTACCAACAAGTAATTGGACACCCCTGCAATCGACGATATCTGCGGTCCTGATACACGTCACGGCCGCCGCCGTTAAATATCGTGTGGGAAACAACAACGCAACCAGTCGCATGCAAGATGCCACGCAGTTCGGAGCTCTCTGATTTCGAGAAAGGTGTAATCGTCGGGTATCACAGAAATGGCAGATCCATACGTGACATATCTAGCGAGTTGAGGTACCCAAAATCGACAGTGGCCTACGTGATTGGCAAGTGGAAGATGAGAGGTGACTGTCGGAATGTGCCCCGACCCGGCAGACCCACAAAACTGGGAGTTAGAGACCGACGGGTGCTGGCCAGAGAAATTCTGAAGAACCGCACTAAATCGACAGGCCACATCCGCGAGGAGTTTCATCAGGCGTCCGGGAGTGTTCTTTCGATGAATACCATCCATAAGGAAGCCCATCTGCTCGGTTATCATGGACGTGCTGCCGCCTACAAGCCTTTGATCACCAAATCCAATAGCGCTGCTCGGCTAACGTGGTGCAAAGAACGTCGACAGTGGACCGTTGAACAGTGGAAACTGGTTCTCTGGAGCGACGAATCAAGGTTCACCCTCTACCGTTCGGATGGCAGAGTCTGGGTTTGGCGTCTGCCTGGAGAATGCCTCCTGCCAGAATGTATTGTGCCAACTGTGAAGTTCAGCGGCGGTGGAATTATGCTATGCGGGTGTTTCTTCTGGTATAGCACGGGACCCTTGGTCGCAATTCCTGGTAGAATCAACGCCGAGACCAACTGCACGATTTTGGAAGACCATGCGCTTCCTACGTTGTGGCAGTTTTACGGGGTGGACCCATGTTACTTTCAGGATGACAATGCCACCTGTCATGTTGTGAGGTCCATCATGGCTTGGTATGGTGACAATGGGGTTAATCGAATGGACTGGCCAGCGCAGAGTCCGGACCTTAACCCTATTGAGCACCTCTGGGACGAGTTGGAGCGTCGACTTAAGGGGCGCCCCACCGTCCGAAATCGGTGAAGGAACTTACCCATCTTCTCCAAGCCGAGTGGAAGAAAGTATCGCTAGCCGTCGCACAACGCCTGGTTGAGAGTATGCCCCGGAGGGTCGCACCTGTAATCGCCGCTCGTGGAGGCTCCACCAACTATTGAAGGTGAATAAACTTCGTTTTCTTTTGCTATCATAGGTGTCCAATTACTTGTTGGTAGATAGTGTATATTATTATAAAGTATTGCTACCCTACCTTTCAGTCAATTGCTTGAGTAATGGATGGTGTCAATGCTGTGAAGTTATGCTTCCGTCCTAAACTGTTTTTTAACTAGCCTAATAGTTGAAGCTTTTGTAATTCTATGTTGAATGAAATATTTGCCGAAATTTTAACGAAACAAAATATTACATGGAGCAGATTAAAAACTAGAATGAGTTTTGAAGTGACCTAAATTTGGCTAAGTTCAAATAATGCGTATTGTTAGATCAACTTTTTGACAACTTGTGTGTCGTGTTCATAATGGTTGAAGGAATTTGTAATTTCTATTAAAATATCTATATATTTTGTATATAAAGAGTATGATTTTACAGATTTTATATGTGGTTGTCACAGAAAGTGATATTGCTGGACTGAAAAAGTTTCTACTTGTATAAATTTATCTGGCAGAGTACTGTGTTCATTCGGTTTTGAAGGACATTAAAGTGCAATTATTACTTATCCCTTGATCAAGAACTGGAATTGAATTAATCGTACTTTTTCTTTTTGAAAAATTTACATTGGAGCAAACTGGTGTATCTTCATTTAAAGGGTGTTATGAGCGCTACAATGTATATTTACATTATTATTCAAATGCTGTGCAGTGAATTCGAACATGTATTTTTAAGCTTTCCGGATCAGAAACATCTAGCGACAGAAATAACTTTGCATCTGTTTGTAGCTGAAGAATTGCTAGGGAATTTTTATGTGCTGGTATCCATATTTTTGTATGTGTGATATAAATAATGACTAAATGTAATTCAAATTTATTGCAATTTACATTAATGGTAATTCATTACCATGGATTTGAAGTATAATAAAATTTAGTGAAATAAATTATTAGAAAGCCTTGCTGATTAGCATATGCGAGGTTAATCAGATCAGCTACCATTCCTCTGATATGAAATCCAAATTGTGGAATGAAATGCATTCTCACAGTTTTGTTGTCATAAGATCCGTAAGAGAAGGTCACTTTTTTGTTGGAAAATCAAAAAGCAAGTGTTATGAAACTTTTTTATTACGGAGGCAGGATTTGCAGGTAGATATGGGCGAACTGATTCTTTTGAAATAATCAATTCTTTTGATTCGACTCATTAAAAGATTCGTTCATTTCGGTCGGTTGATTCTTCCGGCTTAGAGAACGATTTGTGTCTAGGGAAGCAATACTGAATCGGAACCTTTTGTTCGTTGAGGGTTTCCTGTTTAGTGGCCGATTTTTAAGTTCAAATTTGCTTTTAATTCGTTACGCAAAATTTTTCCCCCGGTTTCCTTTTAGGTTCGTTTTAAAACGTTAACTTAATTTATTGTATTTGTATACTTTTGAATAAGGTAAGATTTTTTAACAAGAACACGAACCCACACCGATACACCTTGGTGAAATTTTGATGTCTAGTAAGAAATAATTCTAGCTGATTCATTTAGGGATCGGCTCGTTTGCGGAATCGATTCTTTTCAGGAAAGATTCGTTCGCCAATAACTCAGTTTGCTGATTCGTTCTTTCGAAAGAATCGTTCGCGAACACAGCTTTACTCCCAGGGAACCCGCCAGGTTCCCTATCACTTTGTCCGTGTTCATTTCGTCTACGCTCACTTGGTCCAAATTCATTTAGTCCTCGGAATGGATAGAATATGGTAGAAATTTTCTGTTTTAATGGAATTTTAGGCATTAAAAAAAGGTCAGAGGATATTACTTACATGCGATTTTTTTTTCTGTTTAAGTTTTTCGATTAAAATATAACAATTGTAAATGTTATTTAAAGTAAAATGAGGAACTGAACTTTGAAGAATTGTTTAACTATTTTGTGTTTTACAGCGTCAATCACTGTGACATAAATAAAAGTTTATTCCAGTGGCTGAAAATGTGTTGAATTGAAGAGGAAAATTTTAGACCCACAGTTCTCCTTTACGTATAAAGTCTCTATTTTCCTTCTCTCACACCGCTATTTTACAGTAAATACCAATCTAAACTTTTTTCCACCATAATACGTTTATGGACTTTTATCTCACGTTAATCAGCTGTTACACATACATAGAGAGCATTATAGTTCATTCGTATGAAAATTAGTAATACGGAAATCATAAACAATTAATAATCAAACTTAAAACAATATATATCTCCGAAGCTCTTTAATGCCACATTGGAGGGTGTTTTTCAGTCACTGAGCTGGGAAAACAAGGGGATAAAGATTAATGGAGATTATCTAACCCACCTTCGTTTTGCTGATGACGTAGTCATTTTTGCAACTACCCCATCAGAGCTGCAGAGTATGATCCAGGAACTTGCTGACAAGAGTAAAGAAGTGGGATTAAAAATGAACTTTCAGAAGACAAAAGTGATGTTCAATGCTTTTACAAGAAATGAAGATTTATCGATTGATGGAGAAAAGCTGGAGATAACAGACACGTACGTTTATCTTGGACAGCAGATATCAAGTGAGGGTCACATTGATGAAGAAATTAATCGGCGTACAAAACTTGCCTGGAGAGCTTTTGGAAGAAACAGCATAATTTTCAAGAGCAATATGCCATTATGTCTTAAAAGAAAAGTGTTTGATCAATGCATCCTTCCAGTGCTTACGTATGGTGCGGAGACGTGGACCTTAACTAAAAGAGACATACAAAGGCTGCAGACAACTCAAAGAAGCATGGAGAGGTGCATGCTTGGTGTAACCAGGAGAGATAAGAAGAGGAACTCGTGGATCCGAAAAATGACAAGAGTGGAAGACATCATGATCAGAGTTAAATCCCTGAAATGGCAATGGGCTGGACATACTGCCAGAAGGACAGATCATCGATGGACAGCTGAAATTTTAGATTGGATTCCAAGGGACAGGAAAAGACCCAGAAGAAGACCACATGGGAGATGGGTGGATGAAATTCGAAAGTATGCAGGGGTGACATGGAGGAGACTGGCACAAGACAGACCGTTGTGGAGGAAACTTGGGGAGACCTTCGTCCAGCAGTGGATTGATAATGGTTGACAATGATGATGATGATGATGATACTGAAAAGCTAAGAACTATATGAAAACAATATACATGTATTTCAAAACTATGAAATATTTCTGTAAAACTTTGATTGATGTCATAGTGATTGACATCGCATCACACGAAAGCGGAAAAAAAACTTTTCAAAGATCAGTTCCTCGTTTTACTTTAAATAACATTTAAAACGTTGTATTAGGGGTATGCAAAAGTTTCCGCCGTTTTAAGGAGAAATGAGACAGGAACAATCAAGAAACCAGTACACATTTATTCAACGAAATTTTGGCCGTTAGCATCAATGACCTTTTGCCATATTTCAGGCAACAAATGAATGCCTCTGTGATAGAAGGACTCGGATCTTGAGCTGAAAAACGCAGTGACGAAATTTTCCACCTCTGGAACTGTGGTGAACAGCTGTTGGGCTAAGGCATGTTGCATAGAGCGAAACAGATGAAAGTCTGAGGGTGCAATGTTTGGGGAGTAAGCCAGGGGAGGTAAAATATCCCAGTGTAACTGTTCAAGGGTTGATATCATGGCAGAACCTACATGTGGTCTGGCATTATCGTGCAACAGGACGACTGGGCGTCGTCCTTTACCCGTCCATGTGCGTTTTTGCTCGATTGCGGCGTTCAGTTTCATCAACTGATCGCTATATCGTTGTGTAGTGATTGTTTCACCCGGTTTCAACAGTTCGAAGTACAGCACTCCATGCATATCCCACCACACACACAGCAGCAGCACCTTTTCCCCGGGGATATCCTGTTTTGCAGTAGATTTTGATGGCTGGCCTGGGTCGACCCAGGGTCGCTTGCGTATCGGGTTATCGCAATAGAACCATTTTTTATCCCTGGTGAGAACCTTCCACAAGAAATTCTTCCCTTGAAACCTCTTCAGCAACGGCATGCAGATGCTCAATCGTTGACCAATATTACGCTCCGTTAAAGTATGCGGAACCACTTACCAATCTTCTGGATCTTCCCCAAGACCTGTAGAAGCAGTGCCACCGTCGATGATTGAGCTACTTTCAAACGTTTCGCCAGTTGCGTGGTCGATTGTATGGGTTGTCTTGCAACAGTGATTCCAGCTCCTCGTCTGCGAGTTCCTGCGGTCAACCTGCACGTGGCTTGTCTTCCGAGCTTGTGTAACCTTTCTTAAACCTGGCAAACCATTCTCGGCACTTCCGCTCACCCATAACCGTTTCGCCATACGCCTGACATATTCAACCGTCAGTAGTGTATAAAAGGGCGGTTCTACATCAGTGGAGGGTCAATGTTAACCTATGGGACCCTCCACTTTGGTGGGTGGAGGGTCATGGAGTGTCGGAGGGTCACATCTTACGCCATCTTGGGTGATTGCTTGAGACTGATAACGTCATGGGGATGCCGCAGGCGGTGCTCGGAGATAAGACTGCACCGTTTCAACATGACATCATGGGGGTGGTGAGTTGGTGTTATGGTTAAATTATTATTTCACCATGCTATCTCGGTACGCAGGAAGGATAACGTTACAAACGTTTCAGTTTTTTTGGCTAACACGTGTTTTTGGAAACTATTCTTTCAATTCCTCGTTTTGTGGTCTTCTTTTTATTTCCTTCAAGTTATTTTGAAATTTTGAATGTTTTTTTTCCCAAATAATTTGTTTTTCCTCATGGGTTTTTAATATTCTTTACAATTCTTCGAAAAAATAAATATGTATGTCCTGGCGTTGGATAACGTCGCTGTTCTGGTGGATGAAATGTTAACCGCCCAGCTTCATTTTTCCATCAGGAAATTTTACCAGGTATTTTTTTTTATTCTTGTTTTATTGTACCAAACCTTTTAATAGATAATTCATTATTTTTCCCACTTAAAGAATTTTTTTTTTAATTTAACGACGTTCGGGGGCTTTGCTTTAATGCATGTTAGCGAAGGAATATTCGGAGTTGATTGTATTCGCAATTCGATAAAGTATTATTTCTTTGCCTATGACTTTTTTTAATGGAATTTTCGCTCGTGATTCATGAATTTCTTTTGTCTCCGTCCTCTACTAGGAAATTTTAGTGATTTATTTTTTCTTAAAGGTTCTTTTTTTTTTATTTCACAAAGTATTTTTTCCACTAAATGAAATTTTTCACATCGGGGAATTTTGTTGTGTGTGTGTGTGTGTGCGGGCGTGTTGCTCTCACTGCGACAAAAAGATTTACAGCAGTGATTTTATCGGGTAAACGACTACTTCGGGTCATCAGCAGGAAACCATATTATTTACAGCCGAGGCCCACCCATTAGAGGGTGCCCTTACGTAGTCGCCCATATTTTCCTTTTCGGCCTCTTCTCCTGAATGGATGTTACCTATATTTCTTATTTTTATTTTTTAAATTTTAATAGGAGTGTATAAAATGTTTTTGAAAGATTTTACCATCATAGACTATACGATTAATTTATTACAATAAGAATGATTATGCTATTCTGTTTTCAGTACGCTTCACACCATTTTAGGTTTCAGACATTCACAGATATGACACATACTGTACTTGTAATCCACTTGTATGCACTGAGGTTTACGGAGCAGTTAAGCCCACGCCAGTGACCTCCACTGAGGTTTACGGAACAATTAAGCGCACGCCAGTGACCTCATTCAGATTTACGGAGCAATTAAGCTCACGCCAGTGCAGCTTTCACTTCCTATCATCCGTAGGTTTCACTTGTCGCCGTCTTAGGTCTCAGACGGATTCAAAGTTATGACACATACTTGTGATTCACTTATATACGTTCAGGTTTACGAAGCAATTAAGCCCACGCCAGTGACCTCCATTCAGGTTTACGGGGGTTTTACGCCCACGCCAGTGACCTTCATTACAGGTTTACGGGGGGTTTTACGCCCACGCCAGTGACCTTCATCCAGGTTTGCGGAACAATTAAGCTCAAGCCAGTGACCTCCATTCACACGCACACATTCGCTCTCTAGATTCACAAATAATTAAGTCATAATGTTACATTGAACACATACGTATTTACATAGAAATTTTAACGTCCAAGCAAACAAGCATATCCTATTTTAAATTCACATATCATATATAACGGCAAAATACGAAAACTTCATACGACTCCAAGAAATCCGAGATATATATTTTCTGGCTAGTTTTAAATATTTTCAGCTTTTCTTTAATTATCAACCAGAATATTTCACATAAGGTCCTTTATACTTACCTCATACTTCCTTTCTTTTTCCCTAATTATCTTCAGAATTTTTAGTAATTTTATAGTGACCATAGGCTAATGTGTCACATCCGTTTGAAAGAATATACCTCTTATCATCAGCTGGGCATAAACTTTGCTTTTTTATCCTCAGAGTATACAATTTATGTCCCTTACTCTGAATCTGCTGCATACTGGTGAAGAACAACTTATTCTGAAATAAAGAAGTTTTATATATTTCATGCCTGAGATTTTTCTTAACAGCAGCTTTTACAACACCTTTAGCGGTTAATTTTCCACCGCACTCGCTTTTTAAGCTATACATCTTCGATCTTAAACCTACAAATTCCATTATTTGCTTCCCATTCATCTCATCCTTCATCTTTCCAATCACTTTCTTATTAGTTTGGTTATACAGAAAGTGGCTGGTGGGATAATCAGATGTGTCAAATTTGTCTAGTTCATGCACCATGTCTTTATAAACATCATCTGTATGTATTTCATATGTCAACGAATCGGTATCAGTAAACAGAAGTTTAACACGATCTCCATATTTTCTTCTGATGTAGTTATAATGAAAGTCATACATCAATGTTTTGCTGATGTCTAAAATTGTAAACCCAACATAAATTGGGCGCACCAATTAAATGTAGGTTTACCTGTTTCATATGAACAGCAACTAAGTCTTCACTAAATCTTGTGAATGAATGAAATGATGGGGATGCTATTAACTTAAGTAATTGCTTTTCTGTTTGCACTAATTTTACGTTAACCCGTTTCCGCAAATTCTCCAGGGTTTTACCAAAAACAGCGTTGTTTAACAACTTAAAAAAATCCCGTTCAAAGCCATTTTTCGCATGTGTTCTTTTTTCCGTATTGAAATTTATATATTCCCTCAACCAGGGACTTTGAACAAATTCAAGAACTCTATGTATTTTCCCTAATTTCATCCCAAGCTCTAAATGCAATTGCAAATTTCTATAATGTAAAACATATTTCTTTTTATCATTTAAGCTGCTCACAAGTTTCACATTTTGAGAGTTATTAACAAGATTTAGCGCCTCCATTATTTCTTTTGAATGGTCAGATAACATATGATAACTAATATTCATTTTTTCAGGAGCTAGGGTGTAGTCATTATGATAATCATGAAGTTCTTTTGGGTAATGAAGATCAACTTCTAAAATATACCCCAGATCATTTTCCTCAGGGACATGTGTAACGTACAATTTTCGAACCTCATCATCACTTAACCATCTAAAGTTTTTAACACCAAAATATTGGCTCATTCCATATGCATATAGGTTATTAGCATCAAAGTACAGTATATAATTCGAGGGTTCTGAAGGAATATATGCTTCAAGATGTTTATTATTTGCTTTACTGTATCTGTTACTAATCATCGACATTCCTCCACTTATACCTTTTTCGATAAAAAGATGCATATCAACATCAGTTAGAAGTTCAAGTTCAATACCTGTCGTTTTTAAACCGACTTGAAAAGCTAATCCAGGTGCTGTATACATGTGCAGACAGTCGAGACGGTAGAATTTAAAAGCCAAATCACGGAAATTTTCAAAAACATCTGCTAAAAGTAGAACATCAGTTAACATATACAAATCATGGTATTCACCAAGATTGCATATTTCAAAACAGCCCCATACCTTTCGCGCATGGACATAATCTTCAGAACTTACGTTTTCCTCCGTAATGCTGTGGTAAAAATATCGTTCTTCAGGAAGTTGCGTGTCTTCAAATTTCTTCTCACAATCAACATAATCATAGGGGTAAACACCTTTCCTTAAAAGAAGCTCAACTTTGTCATCTGAAAAATGTTGGCTTAATATCCTAAACTTATCCCTTCCTTCCTGTGCCAAATTATTTACAAGTTTTTCAAAAGAAGTGTTTAAAAACTTAAACGAATCTATAAAATGCAAGAGACCTAATGAGAAAGAAATATATTTTTCAGTATTAGACGGAATGCATCCGATAGCTCTATCCTTAATTTTCCCTATTTCCTGCATAATTAAATGTGAATCACAACCCTGTAGATTATGAAAAACTACAGGGATTTTAGCTGTGTGACGATAATTTAAGTTACAACTATTATGTGCAGCCCCACGATATACCGAACTCAAGTGACAGTGATCACGTACTTTATCACAAATATGACAGGCGATCGCCTCATTAAATGCAATTTCATCAGTTACTGTCATTTTCAAAGGCTTGTTAGTTTTAAAAGTACTTTTATCTTCTTTTCTTCTTCCAACAACGAGTTCAAGAAATGCTCCACAACATTGACTCCTCGATAAATTACAGGCTTATTAACAAACATCCCGTTATAGTCAATAACTGTATAACAATATCCAGAAGGGATATGTTGGGCAAGTTTAACAGTTCCTTTACTTTCATCAGCTTCAGCAAGTTTTTGAACAAAACATTCAAAATCAGCGTAAATTACATACGGCACTCTGAGTTGCATGAAATAATTTTTAAATTTTAACTGCTTGTCCTCTTGGCTTGGAAGTTTAACTTTTTGTGCACCGTGGATACTACATAAAGCCTTGTGTTTTTCGCATAAAGACTTTGTGCTGTAACCATGAAAGGCAGTAAGGACAAAAATACTTGCGCTGCTCATGCTTTGTCAACGAGTGTAAAAGTCTATTCAAATCTTTTATGAAACAAAAGTGTGTCTTATCACCATCTGCTACATACAAAAGATCAACATCTGTGGGAAATTTCTCTTTCGTAATATATAAAGGGAAAATTTCATTTTCATACCCGAAGACATTGATGGAAATTGAATTAAGCTTTTCAAATTTACCAACTTGGGTGATTTGCATAGGGAAATGAATACCTTCAACGTTTAACTCATTTTCATATTTTATATATTTTCCAACACGATTAGCATTTTGTGTCCATAAAACCGGGTGAATAGCAGCTAACACAGACCAAAGAAAGCATTTTTGATCATTGTTTTTCACATTTATTATGGCATGCTTTAATTTCAGCTCCCTTGGAAGAGGGATATAACTGGATCCCTTAAGAGAAATAAATCTACCAATTTTTATTTCAAGAAACTCGACCCTATCAAACACCCATCCACTACCATCTATCTGGAAATCCTGAGAATAATTTATTATTTTGGTTAAAGAACTAGAAATGCTCGCAGTGATATCAGTGTTTGAGAGAGGGATATGTTCATTGGTTTCTAAAACATGGTATTGCTTCCTGAACATCACCGTCAACGTTGATACGTGTATATTTAACAGGAATTACAATATACCATTTCAAACCCTTTTCATTATGTAGCTTATTTTTTAGGGTTTGCTCGTTTTTGATGATGCGCATTTAAAAATATATTAATATCTTGATTTTCAGGTTTTTTACCAACAAACTTATATGTAACAACAGCCTCATTTAACGCCGAAGCAAACTCGCTAGTTTCATCATTTGTATCTGAGGGACATGGTGAATCATTTTCATTTTGCAGCTATCTTATGATATACACTTTCAGACTTTTCATCGTTAACAGAACGTTTTTTGTTATAAACATTTAAATGTTTCTGTAAAACATCCTTTCTCGCAAACGTTCTATCACATATTCCACATTTATAGGAATCAACCCTATGACTCAATGCATGCCTTGCCAAATTATCTTTTCTGTTAAAGGTTTTACCACATTCGTTACAGTTGAAATTTTCACTTCCAGCCTTATGATTTATCTTACGATGACGAACGCTATGCGTCAGCTGAGTGAAACACTTTCCACACTCTGTGCAAGAATGAGACATCGCTAAATAAAGAATACGTGTTAAGAATCAAAAACAATGTAGAATAATTAATAATTAAAAAAAATGTTTTATGGAAGAATTGAAAAAAATATGTCGAAAGAGTTTTTAAAATATGTGTACTCATCGATATGAAGAAGAAACCTTAAATTTTCCCAAAGTTATATGGTTTATTAAAACAGCTTTCAATATGGAAAACTCATTCCGCATTGCAAATTTACATTGACCGCTATTGTAATCGAGAAACTCAACTTTGTTATTTGAATATGCTAGACGTATTATATGAGGTATCCACACTATTTCTTCTCGACTGTATATAGTTTTCATGGAGATTTTTTTTTTCAATATATATATATATCATCATCATCATCATTGTCAACCATTATCAATCCACTGCTGGACGAAAGGTCTCCCCAAGTTTCCTCCACAACGGTCTCTCTTGTGCCAGTCTCCTCCATGTCACCCCTGCATACTTTCGAATTTCATCCACCCATCTCCCATGTGGTCTTCTTCTGGGTCTTTTCCTGTCCCTTGGAATCCAATCTAAAATTTCGGCTGTCCATCGATGATCTGTCCTTCTGGCAGTATGTCCAGCCCATTGCCATTTCAGGGATTTAACTCTGATCATGATGTCTTCCACTCTTGTCATTTTCGGATCCACGAGTTCCTCTTCTTATCTCTCCTGGTTACACCAAGCATGCACCTCTCATGCTGTTTTGAGTTGTCTGCAGTCTTTGTATGTCTCTTTTAGTTAAGGTCCACGTCTCTGCACCATACGTAAGCACTGGAAGGATGCATTGATCAAACACTTTTCTTTTAAGACATAATGGCATATTGCTCTTGAAAATTATGCTGTTTCTTCCAAAAGCTCTCCAGGCAAGTTTTGTACGCCGATTAATTTCTTCATCAATGTGACCCTCACTTGATATCTGATGTCCAAGATAAACGTACGTGTCTGTTATCTCCAGCTTTTCTCCATCAATCGATAAATCTTCATTTCTTGTAAAAGCATTGAACATCACTTTTGTCTTCTGAAAGTTCATTTTTAATCCCATTTCTTTATTCTTGTCAGCAAGTTCCTGGATCATACTCTGCAGCTCTGATGGGGTAGTTGCAAAAATGACTACGTCATCAGCAAAACGAAGGTGGGTTAGATAATCTCCATTAATCTTTATCCCTTTGTTTTCCCAGTTCAGTGATTGAAAGACATTTTCCAATGTGGCATTAAAGAGCTTCGGAGATATGGTGTCACCTTGTCTCACTCCTTTTCCAATTTTTATGTGTGTTGTATTTTCAAACAGCCGAATCTTCGCACTTGCATTTTCATAGATGTTATTAATAATATTAATGTATGCATCTTCAATACCGCAGGATTTCAGAGCCATTGCAACTGCTGATGGTTTCACCGAATCAAAGGCTTTTTCATAATCGATAAAAGCCATGCACAATGGAAGTTCATATTCCCTCGCTCGTTCAATTAGTTCTCTCAGCACGTGGATATGATCTATTGTGCTGTAGCCACTCCTGAATCCAGCTTGTTCTCTCGGTTGAGCCATGTCCAGTGTTACCTTCAAGCGGTGTGAAAGAACTTTAGTGAAGATTTTATAAACTACTGATAGGAGGCTGATAGGTCTGTAGTTTCCGAGATCCTCAATGTCACCTTTCTTATGTAGCAGGATCATTGTAGCGGTGTTCCAATCCTCAGGAATCTTTCCTTCATTAAGGCATCGAGTGAAAATTTGGGCGAGTACTGTTTCGATTTCTCCACTTGCTTCTTGTATGATGTCTACAGTAATTCCATCTTCTCCTGGAGCTTTTCCTCGCTTCATGTTCTTGATTGCATGTGCAACTTCTGCTGGAAGGACTGGAGGAACTCTGGTACTGGTATCTTTCATGATGTCTGGAGTGCATATATCATCCCTTTCATATAATTTGGAGTAGAAATCTTTCACTCTTGTCAAAATTTCGCCTCTATTTCTTGTTACTGAACCATCTTCTTTTCTCAGTGCCATAATCTGTTTTCTTCCCTTACTGAGATGTCCCTTTGCTATCTTTAGGCTTTGGTTGTTTTCAATTGCTTTCCTCACTAGTTCACAGTTGAATTTTCTTACGTCTTCAGTGATACTTTTTCTTACTGTCTTGCATAGCTCTATATATTCCACTTTGGAAGACACATCTTCTTTAGTTGTCCTCATCTCTCTTCTTTTTTTGCATCAACATTTTGGTTTTTCCTGATAATTTGTTCACATGCAACTTGTTCTTAGGCCCAGCTAATTTTGTTGCTGTTTCCATAAGAGCTTTGGTTACTTTTCTGTTAACTTCAGAGATGTCCACTTCTTCCGATGTTAGGCCTTCTAAAGCAGAGAACCTGTTCTTCAGTTCTAACTTGAAGGTATTATGGTGTTTTTAAGGTTGGTTATGTCAATAGATTTTGTTTGTCTTATGAGCTTGCCACGTTCCAGTTTAGTGTTGAGGTGCATCTTACATCTCACCAATCTATGGTCACTACCTGTGTTGAACTTGTTTAGCACACTGCAGTCTTCTATGACGAATTTTGTTACACATAATAAAATCAATTTCACTTGTCGTCCCATTTGGATGTCTCCATGTCCATTTCCTGTGTGGCTTTTCTTGAAGAAGGAGTTCAAGATGAAAAACCCTTCTGCCTCTGCAAACTCAATGAGAGTATTTCCACGCTGGTTCCTGTTGCCGTGACCGAATTTACCTACTGAAGTTTCATTCTGTTACCGTTGCCCTATTTTTGCATTGAAATCTCCCATAATTATTTTCAAGTGCTGCTTACCTTTATTATTTAGATGACAAATTTCCTCATAAAATTCTTCAATTTCTTCTTCAGGATGACTTGTGGTGGGTGCATAAGTTTGAATAATCTGAGCCTGGTATCTTTTTGAAAGTTGGATAACAAGTCGTGCAGCTCTGTCAGAGGAACTTTCAACTTCTACAACTTTATCCTTCAGTTTCTTGTTTATTATAAATCCAACACCACTCGTTCTGCCAGTATCTGTCCCACGATAGTAGAAGAGATGTCCACTTTTCAGTTTGATGAGATCTTCTCCTTTTCTCCTTACCTCACTTACCCCACGATGTCCCACTTGATCCTTTGTAGTTCCTCTTCCAATTCAAGAAGCCTTGAATCAGAAGATAGGGAGCGTCCATTGTAAGTAGCCAAGGTCAGCATCAGATGGCAGCCTAGTCCGGTCCTCCGGGGATTCTTAGCACCCTCTGCCTTCATGTCGCACTGGCCGCTGCCTTGACGGGTACATTCCAGCTGCCGGAGACTGAGGGCCAAGATTTAAGTTGTGGAATCATTTTGGAGGGTTTGGCCATAACTCACCACGCTGGCCAAGCGGGTTGGTGAGTGTGGGATAGAATTTCCTCTAATCCCGATGGTATAGTTATACCGCTATTGGCGGTCGTCAGAGCCCCTTTAGTGGGAACAGGATGCACCACGAGAAGGCGGGGTTGACATTTGTCAAGGAGCTTCTCGTGGTACATCCTGTTCCCACCAAAGGGGTTCTGACGACCGCCAATAGCGGTATAACTATACCATCGGGATTAGAGGAAATGCTATCCCACACTCACCAACCCGCTTGGCCAGCGTGGTGAGTTATGGCCAAACCCCTCCAAAATGACTCCAGAACTTAAATCTTGGCCCTTAGTCTCCGGCAGCTGGAATGTACCTGGCCAAGGCAGCGGCCAGTGCGACATGAAGGCAGAGGGTGCTAAGAATCCCCGGAGGACCGAACTAGGCTGCCATCTGATGCTGACCTTGGCGACGTATAACGGACTCTCCCTATCTTCTGATTCAAGGCTTCTTGAATTGGAAGAGGAACTACAAAGGATCAAGTGGGACATCTTCGGGCTAAGTGAGGTAAGGAGAAAAGGAGAAGATCTCATTGAACTGAAAAGTGGACATCTCTTCTACTATCGTGGGACAGATACTGGCAGAACTAGTGGTGTTGGATTTATAATAAACAAGAAACTGAAGGATAAAGTTGTAGAAGTTGAAAGTTCCTCTGACAGAGCTGCACGACTCGTTATCCAACTCTCGAGAAGATACCAGGCTCAGATTATTCAAACTTATGCACCCACCACAAGTCATGCTGAAGAAGAAATTGAAGAATTTTATGAGGAAATTCGTGATCTGAATAATAAAGGTAAGCAGCACTTGAAGATAATTATGGGAGATTTCAATGCAAAAATAGGGCAACGGCAACAGAATGAAACTTCAGTAGGTAAATTCGGTCACGGCAACAGAAACCAGCGTGGAAATACTCTCGTAGAGTTTGCAGAGGCAGAAGGGTTTTTCATCTTGAACTCCTTTTTCAAGAAAAAGTCACACAGGAAATGGACATGGAGACATCCAAATGGAACGACAAGTGAAATTGATTTTATTATGTGTAACAAAAAATTCGTCATAGAAGACTGCAGTGTGCTAAACAAGTTCAACACAGGCAGTGACCATAGATTGGTGAGATGTAAGATGCACCTCAACACTAAACTCGAACGTAGCAAGCTCATAAGACAAACAAAATGTATTGACATAACCAACCTTAAAAAACACCATAATACCTTCAAATTGGAACTGAAGAACAGATTCTCTGCTTTAGAAGGCCTAACATCGGAAGAAGTGGATATTTCTGAAGTTAACAGAAAAGTAACCAAAGCTCTTATGGAAACGGCAACAAAATTAGCTGGGTCTAAGAACAAATTGCATGTGAACAAATTATCAGGAAAAACCAAAATGTTGATGCAAAAAAGAAGAGAGATGAGGACAACTAAAGAAGATGTGACTTCCAAAGTGGAATATATAGAGCTATGCAAGACAGTAAGAAAAAGTATCACTGAAGACGTAAGGAAATTCAACTGTGAACTAGTAAGGAAAGCAATTGAAAACAACCAAAGCCTAAAGATAGCAAAGGGACATCTCAGTAAGGGGAAAAAACAGATTATGGCACTGAGAAAAGAAGATGGTTCTGTAACAAGAAATAGAGGCGAAATTATGACAAGAGTGAAAGATTTCTACTCCAAATTATATGAAAGGGATGATACATGTACTCCAGACATCATGAAAGGTACCAGTACCAGAGTTCTTCCAGTCAGTCCTTCCAGCAGAAGTTGCACATGCAATCAAGAACATGAAGCGGTGAAAAGCTCCAGGAGAAGATGGAATTACTGTAGACATCATACAAGAAGCAAGTTTAGAAATCGAAACAGTACTCGCCCAAATTTTCACTCGATGCCTTAATGAAGGGAAAATTCCTGAGGATTGGAACAACGCTACAATGATCCTGCTACATAAGAAAGGTGACATTGAGGATCTCGGAAACTACAGACCTATCAGCCTCCTATCAGTGGTTTATAAAATCTTCACTAAAGTTCTTTCACACCGCTTGAAGGTGACACTGGACATGGCTCAACCGAGAGAACAAGCTGAATTCAGGAGTGGCTACAGCACAATAGATCATATCCACGTACTGAGAGAACTAATTGAAAGAGCGAGGGAATATGAACTTCCATTGTGCATGGCTTTTATCGATTATGAAAAATCCTTTGATTCGGTGAAACCATCAGCAGTTGCAATGGCTCTGAAATCCTGCGGTATTGAAGATGCATACATTAATATTATTAATAACATCTATGAAAATGCAAGTGCAAAGATTCGGCTGTTTGAAAATACAACACACATAAAAATTGGAGAAGGAGTGAGACAAGCTGACACCATATCTCCGAAGCTCTTTAATGCGACATTGGAAAATGTCTTTCAA
The DNA here is from genome assembly GCA_039090855.1 of Macrothele yani. Lineage (NCBI taxonomy): Eukaryota > Metazoa > Arthropoda > Arachnida > Araneae > Macrothelidae > Macrothele > Macrothele yani. Next base: position 120,908,841 of record CM077004.1, on the reverse strand, counting down.
TCACTGAACTGGGAAAACAAAGGGATAAAGATTAATGGAGATTATCTAACCCACCTTCGTTTTGCTGATGATATAGTCATTTTTGCAACTACTCCATCAGAGCTACAGAGTATGATCCAGGAACTTGCTGACAAGAGTAAAGAAGTGGGATTAAAAATGAACTTTCAGAAGACAAAAGTGATGTACAATGCTTTTACAAGAAATGAAGATTTATCGATTGATGGAGAAAAGCTGGAGATAACAGACACGTACGTTTATCTTGGACAGCAGATATCAAGTGAGGGTCAGATTGGTGAAGAAATTAATCGGCGTACAAAACTTGCCTGGAGAGCTTTTGGAAGAAACAGCATAATTTTCAAGAGCAATATGCCATTATGTCTTAAAAGAAAAGTGTTTGATCAATGCATCCTTCCAGTGCTTACGTATGGTGCAGAGACGTGGACCTTAGCTAAAAGAGACATACAAAGGCTGCAGACAACTCAAAGCAGCATGGAGAGGTGCATGCTTGGTGTAACCAGGAGAGATAAGAAGAGAAACACGTGGATCCGAAAAATGACAAGAGTGGAAGACATCATGATCAGAGTTAAATCCCTGAAATGGCAATGGGCTGGACATACTGCCAGAAGAACAGACCATCGATGGACAGCCGAAATTTTAGATTGGATTCCAAGGGACAGGAAAAGACCCAGAAGAAGACCACATGGAAGATGGGTGGATGAAATTCGAAAGTATGCGGGAGTGACATGGAGGAGACTGGCACAAGACAGACCGTTGTGGAGGAAACTTGGGGAGACCTTCGTCCAGCAGTGGATTGATAATGGTTGTCAATGATGATGATCATGATATATATATATAAAAAACAAAAAAAATTGGTTTTTTTTTTCTACAATTTGTAAACATTTTGTACATACTTTATAGATTATTTTCTGTGAAAATGTGGCTCTTTTTATTGTGATTCATTCACACCTCATAGGGTTTTTTTTTCATCCTTCAAAAGAAGGTATATTTTTCAGTGAAACGTATAAAAATTCAGCAATTTTAGTGAATTTCAAGAAAACGAACAAGCTATATTTCCTGATTTTGATTCTAAATGAAACCATTTGATGGAAACATTTGTTTAAACATGCTGTTTGTCATACGCGTATTACTTTAATTCTATGAATGTAATTAAGAAACGCTTACACATCTCAAACTGAATCGACATGTGTCAGAAGACAGAAATCACTGATTTTTAATTTTTATTTATTTTTGTATGTGTATCTTGTTATCAACCGTGAAAGTTCAATTCTCTGTTATTCAGGCTAATCAGCCCCGCATTCCTATTTTTCTTTACCCCACTGAACAACACGTTGCTCTACGCCCCCCCCTCGGGGGTTCGGATCTTTGCGATACAAATTTGAAAGTTTACGCTCGCGTCAGTGTTGTCACCCCCTCTGAGGGCATACAGCAGGTCGTCCGGCTATGCGTCAGGAAAAACAGTCATACACAAGGGATGTTATCGTTCCATGGAGCAAGTGAAATCATGTTGTAGCGAGTCAGAGGTCGATCTCCACGTGCATGCTTGAAAGTGTGTGAGTGTCCTGAGTTTTAGGTGTGTTGGATTTATGTCGCTGCATGGATATTCTTCCACTGGATAACTTTGATGTGAGGTAAGGTTTGTAATCACAATCGTGTTGCCATCTAATCATTGTATTAAACAATTTAACATTGTTTTATAATAATTTTTGGTATTTTGAATCTTTTCAAAGAAAAGATATTTTGCGCTCGCTTAATGTACTTAGGCCATTTTTAGTTCATAGTGTTACACACTGGCACCGATTTTGCTTCGCATGAAATTAATGTTAAATGTAAAATAACCGTAACCGTCTTTTTTTTTTCTTTTATAAAAGGTTTTTTCCTTAAACAGAATTTTCATTCCTCAGTTAGCTCTTGATGAAGGCGGCAGAATTTCGTTGCATTGTCTCTAAGAAATATATTACTTTTGCGATATAGCTGCATCTTCTTCGTGAATTGCAAGTGAATTTGAGTTGTTTTTTGTTTTGTTTTTTTACTTTTAATAGGTTTTGTAGTTATTTCTATTGAAAATATCAATTTCTGTTTAATATTGATAATTGTTGAGTAGAAACGTATCTAAACTATATATACCGAACTGCATAATTATTATCACTGTTTGCATAAGCATTTGAATAAAACTACCCTAGCGTCGGTTTTTCCCCGACTCTTTCAGCGTGCAAATATTCTTGCTCTAATTGACTTAAATATCATAATTAGGTGAAGAAAAAGGGGTTGGTTTTAGGTAAATAGTGTTAACAATATAATCATTTTCCACGGGTTGTTTGAAATCATCAGTAGTTTTTTATTTTCAAATTAAGGGTTTTTTAAATTTTCAGTCCTTAAATGTAACAGTGAAGGTTGATGCTTGTTTATTAATATAATTTTGATTAGCCCCAATTTCTACATTGTTTTTGATTCTTAACACGTATTCTGTATTTAGCGATGTCTCATTCTTGCACAGAGTTTTCTTTTTTTATTGGAGGTTTAACGACCACCGTGAGCAACTCAATAGGCTATAAGTAGTCGCCCGTCTCTAATTTAGGGTCACTGGTTCCAGGGAAAGGAGAGAGCCAGTGCCGTAAGACAAACACAACATCCATACCTCACCGGGATTCGAACCCGGACCCCGTTCAGACGAATGATCAGAGGCCATCGCTTAGACCACTGCGCCACCGGGGCGGCCTTGCACAGAGTGTGGAAAGTGTTTCACTCAGCTAACGCATAGCGTTCGTCATCGTAAGATAAATCATAAGGCTGGAAGTGAAAATTTCAACTGTAATGAATGTGGTAAAACCTTTAACAGAAAAGATAATTTGGCAAGGCATGCATTGAGTCATAGGGTTGATTCCTATAAATGTGGAATATGTGATAGAACGTTTGCGAGAAAGGATGTTTTACAGAAACATTTAAATGTTCATAACAAAAAACGTTCTGTTGACGATGAAAAGTCTGAAAGTGTATGTCATAAGATAGCTGCAAAATGAAAATGATTCACCATGTCCCTCAGATACAAATGATGAAACTTACGAGTTTGCTTCGGCGTTAAATGAGGCTGTTGTTACATATAAGTTTGTTGGTAAAAAACCTGAAAATCAAGATATTAATATATTTTTAAATGTGCATCATCAAAAACGAGCAAACCCTAAAAAATAAGCTACATAATGAAAAGGGTTTGAAATTGTATATTGTAATTCCTGTTAAATATACACGTATCAACGTTGACGGTGATGTTCAGGAAGCAATACCATGTTTTAGAAGCCAATGCAATATCCCTCTCTCAAACACTGATATCACTGCGAGCATTTCTAGTTCTTTAACCAAAATAATAAATTATTCTCAGGATTTCCAGAGAGATGGTAGTGGATGGGTGTTTGATAGGGTCGAGTTTCTTGAAATAAAAATTGGTAGATTTATTTCTCTTAAGGGATCCAGTTATATCCCTCTTCCAAGGGAGCTGAAATTAAAGCATGCCATAATAAATGTGAAAAACAATGATCAAAAATGCTTTCTTTGGTCTGTGTTAGCTGCTATTCACCCGGTTTTATGGACACAAAATGCTAATCGTGTTGGAAAATATATAAAATATGAAAATGAGTTAAACGTTGAAGGTATTCATTTCCCTATGCAAATCACCCAAGTTGGTAAATTTGAAAAGCTTAATTCAATTTCCATCAATGTCTTCGGGTATGAAAATGAAATTTTCCCTTTATATATTACGAAAGAGAAATTTCCCACACATGTTGATCTTTCGTATGTAGCAGATGGTGATAAGACACACTTTTGTTTCATAAAAGATTTGAATAGACTTTTACACTCGTTGACAAAGCATGAGCAGCGCAAGTATTTTTGTCCTTATTGCCTCCATGGTTACAGCACAAAGTCTTTATGCGAAAAACACAAGGCTTTATGTAGTATCCACGGTGCACAAAAAGTCAAACTTCCAAGCCAAGAGGACAAGCAGGTAAAATTTAAAAATTACTTCATGCAACTGAGAATGCCGTATGTAATTTACGCTGATTTTGAATGTTTTGTTAAAAAACTTGCTGAAGCTGATGAAAGTAAAGGAACTGTTAAACTTGCCCAACATATCCCTTCTGGATATTGTTATACAGTTATTGACTATAACGGGATGTTTGTTAATAAGCCTGTAATTTATCGAGGAGTCAATGTTGTGGAGCATTTTTTGAACTCGTTGTTGGAAGAAGAAAAGAAGATAAAAGTACTTTTAAAACTAACAAGCCTTTGAAAATGACAGTAACTGATGAAATTGCATTTAATGAGGCGATCGCCTGTCATATTTGTGATAAAGTACGTGATCACTGTCACTTGAGTTCAGTATATCGTGGGGCTGCACATAATAGTTGTAACTTAAATTATCGTCACACAGCTAAAATCCCTGTAGTTTTTCATAATCTACAGGGTTATGATTCACATTTAATTATGCAGGAAATAGGGAAAATTAAGGATAGAGCTATCGGATGCATTCCGTCTAATACTGAAAAGTATATTTCTTTCTCATTAGGTCACTTGCATTTTATAGATTCGTTTAAGTTTTTAAACACTTCTTTTGAAAAACTTGTAAATAATTTTGCACAGGAAGGAAGGGATAAGTTTAGGATATTAGGCCAACATTTTTCAGATGACAACGAGTTCAAAAGTTGAGCTTCTTTTAAGGAAAGGTGTTTACCCCTATGATTATGTTGATTGTGAGAAGAAATTTGTAGACACACAACTTCCTGAAGAACGATATTTTTACCACAGCATTACGGAGGAAAACGTAAGTTCTGAAGATTATGTCCATGCGCGAAAGGTATGGGGCTGTTTTGAAATATGCAATCTTGGTGAATACCATGATTTATATATGTTAACTGATGTTCTACTTTTAGCAGATGTTTTTGAAAATTTCCGTGATTTGGCTTTTAAATTCTACCGTCTCGACTGTCTGCACATGTATACAGCACCTGGATTAGCTTTTCAAGTCGGTTTAAAAACGACAGGTATTGAACTTGAACTTCTAACTGATGTTGATATGCATCTTTTTATCGAAAAAGGTATAAGTGGAGGAATGTCGATGATTAGTAACAGATACAGTAAAGCAAATAATAAATATCTTGAAGCATATATTCCTTCAGAACCCTCGAATTATATACTGTACTTTGATGCTAATAACCTATATGCATATGGAATGAGCCAATATTTTGGTGTTAAAAACTTTAGATGGTTAAGTGATGATGAGGTTCGAAAATTGTACGTTACACATGTCCCTGAGGAAAATGATCTGGGGTATATTTTAGAAGTTGATCTTCATTACCCAAAAGAACTTCATGATTATCATAATGACTACACCCTAGCTCCTGAAAAAATGAATATTAGTTATCATATGTTATCTGACCATTCAAAAGAAATAATGGAGGCGCTAAATCTTGTTAATAACTCTCAAAATGTGAAACTTGTGAGCAGCTTAAATGATAAAAAGAAATATGTTTTACATTATAGAAATTTGCAATTGCATTTAGAACTTGGGATGAAATTAGGGAAAATACATAGAGTTCTTGAATTTGTTCAAAGTCCCTGGTTGAGGGAATATATAAATTTCAATACGGAAAAAAGAACACATGCGAAAAATGGCTTTGAACGGAATTTTTTTAAGTTGTTAAACAACGCTGTGTTTGGTAAAACCATGGAGAATTTGCGGAAACCGGTTAACGTAAAATTAGTGCAAACAGAAAAGCAATTACTTAAGTTAATAGCATCCCCATCATTTCATTCATTCACAAGATTTAGTGAAGACTTAGTTGCTGTTCATATGAAACAGGTAAACCTACATTTGGTGCGCCCAATTTATGTTGGGTTTACAATTTTGGACATCAGCAAAGCATTGATGTATGACTTTCATTATAACTACATCAGAAGAAAATATGGAGATCGTGTTAAACTTCTGTTTACTGATACCGATTCGTTGACATATGAAATACATACAGATGATGTTTATAAAGACATGTTGCATGAACTAGACAAATTTGACACATCTGATTATCCCACCAGCCACTTTCTGTATAACCAAACTAATAAGAAAGTGATTGGAAAGATGAAGGATGAGATGAATGGGAAGCAAATAATGGAATTTGTAGGTTTAAGATCGAAGATGTATAGCTTAAAAAGCGAGTGCGGTGAAAAATTAACCGCTAAAGGTGTTGTAAAAGCTGCTGTTAAGAAAAATCTCAGGCACGAAATATATAAAAGTTCTTTATTTCAGAATAAGTTGTTCTTCACCAGTATACAGCAGATTCAGAGTAAGGGACATAAATTGTATACTCTGAGGATAAAAAAGCAAAGTTTATGCCCAGCTGATGATAAGAGGTATATTCTTTCAAACGGATGTGACACATTAGCCTATGGTCACTATAAAATTACTAAAAATTCTGAAGATAATTAGGGAAAAAGAAAGGAAGTATGAGGTAAGTATAAAGGACCATATGTGAAATATTCTGGTTGATAATTAAAGAAAAGCTGAAAATATTTAAAACTAGCCAGAAAATATATATCTCGGATTTCTTGGAGTCGTATGAAGTTTTCGTATTTTGCCGTTATATATGATATGTGAATTTAAAATAGGATATGCTTGTTTGCTTGGACGTTAAAATTTCTATGTAAATACGTATGTGTTCAATGTAACATTATGACTTAATTATTTGTGAATCTAGAGAGCGAATGTGTGCGTGTGAATGGAGGTCACTGGCTTGAGCTTAATTGTTCCGCAAACCTGAATGAAGGTCACTAGCGTGGGCGTAAAACCCCCGTAAACCTGAATGAAGGTCACTGGTGTGGGCGTAAAACCCCCGTAAACCTGAATGGAGGTCACTGGCGTGGTCTTAATTGCTTCGTAAACCTGAACGTATATAAGTGAATCACAAGTATGTGTCATAACTTTGAATCGGTCTGAGACCTAAGACGGCGACAAGTGAAACGTACGGATGATAGGAAGTGAAAGCTGCACTGGCGTGAGCTTAATTGCTCGGTAAATCTGAATAGACACCAGAAGTAATTTTATTTGGATAATTTTAGCCATTATTTGCATTTTTTCCTCAAAAGTGTGCTTCACGCCAGATAAAAATCCAGAGTACTAAAAATAGAATCAGCGGTGGTTTGGGGAGGAAACATCATATAAAACAAACTAGTAAAATAAGACCCCCCCCCCCAACACCGACATCCAAATAACCTTTTAAAAAAATACTAAGTGAAAAGCTGAAAAATCGCAAAAAAAAGGGAGTCAGGGGGTCGGGTGCTTGAGCTCTCCTAAAAACTCCAGCAGTCAAAGAGATTTCATTCTTATTAAGTCTGGTTAGCTAACAAATTAACTTGTAGCTATATAAAAAGCTTCAACCCCTCCCCCTCCCCTCTTGATCAACCAGGAAACTTCTGAATAGAAGTCCATAGAGGTGAAAAACCCACGTGCACAGAAACTTTGACTAAGAGACAAACTATAAAAGGTGTTCTATAAGAAAATAGTCAGTAGCAATAAAACTTACTCAAAAAAACTGCCAACACCTTTTAAATTCAACTTGAAAACTGGGAATCAACGGGTGAAACGCCTGACCCAATAAGTCCAAGTACTGCACGTCAATAGCCTTTGAACAAGTAAAAAGATATCCTCTGCCTTGCCATAAATCACTAATTCCTGGATAAAACTAACCTTTGAAAGGTTATCTGCCTTTGAAGAGTCTAACTCTTCAATAAAAAGTGTTTTCTAAGCTCTGGAAAGCGATCTCCCTTCGTTTGGCAGATAAGTGAATATTTTCGATACTGCCTTTCGAGACAGCAGCTGGCAGCCTAAAAAAAAAAAAAAAAGAACTCTACTACCGCAGTTAATAATGCCACAAAATCTAGGCATTTCGGCTTCAAATTTTTATAAACACGAAGACAACTCTTACAACGACGGGACATATCCACCACCAGTTGTTGATGAACTCTGGAACCAAATAATTCCGTTCCTTTTTTTTTTTTTTTTGATTGGAGGTTTAACGACCACCGTGAGCAACTCAATGGGCTATAAGCAGTCGCCCGTCCCTAATTTAGGCTCACTGGTTCCAGGGAAGGGAGAGAGCCAGTGCCGTAACACAACATCCATGCCTCACCGGGATTCGAACCCGGACCCCGTTCGGACGAATGATCAGAGGCCATCGCTTAGACCACTGCGCCACCGGGGTGGCAATTCCGTTCCTTGATTTGGGCCGTGAGCAGCTAGAGAAGAGTTCTGGGTGAGGGCTGACGAGCTACTACGTACCGTCTCAAAGCATCCCAGACAAGCTCTATAGTGCTAAGGACCTTTCTGGACAGTCCATATGCAGTAAACTCTCGCTCTTCAGGAAATTATCAACAAGCATGATGCCTTTGCGGGAGAAAGTTATCACCCATTAAAAAGAATTGTGGGGCAATATCTCCCCAAAAAGTCTGACCAGTGGCGGCCCGTGACCAAAATTGCTGGGGAGGCAAACTACTCTTCAGCCTGGATTCAAATAAATTTATTCAATTTAATGCCATTTTTTTTTTCACATTATAATTTTTTTTATTTACTTCCTCATGTGTGAAGTATAAAATAAGTAACGTGACCCGTCAAAAGATTTATAAAGATTTTACCGGAGACGCACGTTTTACATGACTTTGAAACCAACACAAAACCTGTTTATGTAAGATTCCAGCCCTTCGCCTAAATATATTCTTTCTCAGTATGAATTGCCCTCTTCAACTATTTGGGAACTGTTAAGTAAGTTTGAATATGAAATACATTGCTTCGAAATAGTTTTATATTAAAGAGATCAACAGAAGATGAAAAGCAAGACTGAACTATACATCTTTTTCATCTCAAATGAAATTCTATATACACCTCTACCTTCACTGATGCCAAAAGAAAAAAGCATTGAAAACTTCTGCACACAGCGTTTACCTATACAGCAAGAGATAAAGCTTACCTCACGCTTATGTTGTCTTGCATATGAGGTCTATCTTTCGTTCTTTATGTTTGGCGAAGTGATTTATTATGTGCTCATACCATGTCTGTTCTGCTTCCATCCTCTTCACAAGCGCCTTCTCGATGGACAGAATTGATAAACTTGACAACCTTTCTTGCCCAATGGAGTTTTTCTTGTAGTTTTTTATCCTCTTCAGGTACGAGAAACGGCGTTCCACAGAGGTCGATGTTGCAGGAATTGTTACTACGAGGGAAGGAAGTCTAAATAGCTCTGGCAGTGCCTGTGCTAGATTATTATTGTATATGACAGATAGAAGTTCTGTTGTACTTTTGGCATTGTTCCACAAATCTCTGTATGAGCACAGAACCTCCAACTCACTATACAGTTTGGTGCTGTCAAAGTATTTTTCATAAGTTTGAAGCAGAGCTTTAAAACAATGTTCAGGAAATTTCTAGAATGAGCTTCAAAGCAGTGTACATCGACCAGCTGAAGAAATTTTAATTTCTCAATGTCAGAAAACCGACATTTTAACTGAGTTGTAACATTGTCTATTACCTCATAATACAGTCTTCTGCATTGCACAGTGGGTGAAATATCATTGCTTCCTTTAAATCTTTTATTTGGAGAACCAACCTCACTGCACACGTCACACACGTTATGATAGAGATCATCAAACTGTCTCTGATCTCGAAAGTACAACAATTTTTCACATAAGCCAGTAATTCGTTTGTTACAGAATGTTACATCGGAACTATTTGATTGCAGTACAGAGAAAGTAACCAAGTAACCTCAGTTAAATCAAATATTTTTTATATGAGAAGAGAAGAAAAACGAAATTGAAATCTTGAAGCCACCGTTTTAGTCCTGCTGCTTCGTGAATTGTTTCATCATCATAGTTGGAATCATCCTCATTTTTTTCAAATACTTCAATTAGCAGCAACCTGTGGTCAGCTATGGTAGACATTGAACGAGATTTGAACTTCCACCTGGTCTGTGATACACGAGGTGGTCTGGGTCCACCAACAGATTCTAGTAAATGAACACGCTTTGTCGATTTGGAAAAGAATGCACAAATTGCATTTAAATAAAAAAAAAAAGATACGCGATTCTTTCAACACTAACGCTGCTTTGCTCAAAACTAAGTTCAGCCTGTGTGCGTAGCAATGAACAAATAATGCTCGTGGGGCATCACACTTCACTTTTGCTTGCAATCCATTCAGCTCGGATGACATCACTGCTGCGCCATCATATGTCTGTGCAAATAATTTTTCTTTGTAGCAAAGTCTTTTCAGCGCACGATCCAGTAATTCTTTAAGCGAAGTAGCACACCGATCAGAACTTACGTCAAAAAATCCCAAGAATCTTTCTACTGGTACTCCATCTTTCACGAATCAAACTACAATTGACACTTGTGCATGGGAGCTAATGTCTGTCGCTTCATCAATCTGCCCAGAAAAAAACTGGGCATTTTCAATATCTGTATTGATTTCATTCTTAACTACAGTATATGAGCAACTGATTCGATTAAATCATTCTGTATTGTTTTTGAAGTTCCTGAAAATGTTGTACTATTCTCCATAAACAATCTCAATGTTTCGTCATTCTTGGAGAGTAAATCAATCATCTCGAGGTAATTTCCCTTATTTTCAGAGACTTCGCTCTCATCGTGTCCACGAAATGGGAGCTCTTGCCGGGCCAGTAGTGTTGTAATACCAATCAACTTCTTCATTACATCACAATTCTTTTTACTTTTTTATTATGACGTGTCACTTGTTCTCTTCGCTTCGTTGAGAGAGTATAGTCTATCCTTGTTTTGCCTAGCAACTCTAATTTAACAACTGCCACAATGTGATCTTTACACTTTTTGTGCCTCTCCAAAGCACGTAGTAAGTTTTTCAAATCATTGAAGCCTTTCTCTTGCTAGACTTCATTGCCACTCACAAGAAACAGCAAACATGGCCAACAATATAGTTTGTTCGTTGATTCACTACCAGTTAGCCATTGTTCTTTTCTGTACCATTCAATACTAAAACATCTGTTTGAAGTTTTGCATTTTGAAGTCATCTTTTTCATTTCAGGTGTAGGCCTACCATCATTTTTAATTTGATTCTTTTCTTCAAAATCTCTCCTACTGAAAGGCTTTTCCAGTAAGCTCTCCACCATATTAGATATCTTTGAAGCAGAGGCTATGGTCTGAAAAACAACTCTTCATAAAACATAAATAAAATTAGTTACACAAACATATTAGTGTGAAAAAAAAACTAAGAAGAAGGCGCTATGTAACGCCGCTCGAAGCTGTCAAAATGAGGAGTTAACTACAGGAAAAACAGCTGTTCCCGTGAGGCAAGATAACATCTGCCTCACAGGAAGTCCACGGTACGCGTGCGCTCTTTGTGTTCGCAGTTCCACCGCCTACCTTCGTATCTACTGATTCAATGGGAGTAAATAGGTTTGGCGCAAAATCTACGAGAGGCATTTCGCTTCCTGCCTCACGGACAGAGATCGCAAACTGATGACATTTAGTGACTACACGCTACCGTTTGTTTTCCAAAAGCGTCAATTAAAAAAACTGAATGAACGCATGGACGACATTTAATTCAAAAGAGTTAACTAGCATAAACTTTTGCTCTCCTATATCCAAAAGTACTGAATGAACAAAACGAATAATTCTAACTAAGAGTGTTGAAATTCTGCACTGCCTCCCTTGCCTCCTCCCAAAAGCCGCCACTGAGTCTGACAAAGGGCTGTAATATTTCTTCTCTATAACTCACAGTATTCATGTTGCTTCCTGCGAACATATAAAGTGCTGTGCAGCTGTTGAACACAATGTCACCTATACAAGCAGAATACCGCCTGCAAAGGACTCTCACTCAGGACGTCTGCAGAATCACTACGGGTTCCTCGTTCCCTCCAGATGAAATGCCAACGACAATCCGTGTGTACACCAAATCTCGATTCGTGTGTAAAAGGAACACCAGCATATTCAGACTCAAGGGAAAATGTTGCCTGCACAAGTTCAAGCAACCTCTCCTGTGAGACACAGTTACCGGGACAAAAACCATGCGTGTCCTGGTATAAAGGATCATTGCATTAAGCTTTCGATATATCGTCTTGATACCGTAGTCCCAGTGGCGGCAGAGAGCTCCGAAGACGATTGCCGGGCTGTATAATATCTATGACACCGTGCGCTTAAAACGACATAACGGCTCTCACGAGGTGTTGTACGCCTTGGGCGACCTTGACCAGGCCTTCGTGACATTTCCCCAAAATATTGCTACCATAATGGTGAAACTACTCTGGTGTGGCTATTCAAGTCCTTTGCGACTTGAGCCTAGCACTGGCCTGCTCCCAGCCATCCTATTGCTCGCCTCCGTACAGAACAGGATACAGGAGTACGAGACATAAAGAGAGCATTTACAACCCCCGGAACGCTTTTTACACTCGCTGTCAGCGAGAAATGCCACTGCCGTTCCCAGTTGGTTTAAAGTACGAAAATCAGTTTACATACTGGACAGCATTTGGCTCACTAACATGAAGATTTCGCTGAGAGTACATCTTTCCCGTGTCCATCTGTATATGTCCTGTTAATATCGTAACATTTCATCATTGAGCGTTTTGAACTATTTGCCCGCTAATGCCTTCCGGACTTTAATTTTGGACACTAGTGTACATTACATGTATGTAGGCAAATCGTATCAGTAAACTTCTAGGGCCATGCGATCAGCGACCTACCGAGGGCGCAGCATTAACTGTTAACTGTCGTATATATACACTGCTGGCCACCCAAAATGCAACACCAAGAAGGAAGCATCCGATTGGCCTGAAATTCGCAGCATGCGTCGCCCGCGAGAGGACATGCAAACGATTAGCATTGCAGGGCACATGTAAATCATGCGCGCCCGGCACGCCACCGAGAAACACTGTAAGAAGGGTGCACAGAAGGCGGAGTGAAAGTAGTGGAAGTGTGTTGTGCTGCCGGACTTGTGTGTGGGAAGTTCCTGATGCCTCGTCGCAGAATACGGCAGTCATTCCAGCACGTTTCGGAGTTCGACAGAGGGCGAATAGTGGCTTATCGCGACAGCGGTTTATGGTACCGAGACATCGGCGCCAGTGTGGGACGACATCCAGCCACAGTGAGGCGAGTATGGATTCGGTGGGTGCAGGAAGGACGGACGGGCCAACGTGAGCGATTGCCGTAGCCGCTGCACACCACCAAACGAGAGGACCGGCATGTTGTGCGGCAGGCATTGACGGCTCACATCGCCAGATCACGAACGTTAGCGCAGGAATTAGGGTGTGTTGCGCAACAACCTGTGTAAGCACGTACCGTTCGACGTCGTCTGCAGAAGCGGAGACTTGTCGCATGGCGCCCATTGCTCCGATTACCATTGACGTTACACCACCGGCGAGTGCGGCGGCAGTGGGCCGTTGAACGCCGCACCTGGACTACGGAATGGCACGACATTGTCTTCGACGAATTCCGCTTCTGCCTGCAACACCACGATGGTCGGATCCGCGTGTGGCGGCACCGCGGCGAGAGACTGTATGACGTCTGCATTATGCATTGCCATACCGGTCCGTCGCCTGGCGTTATGGTTTGGAGCGTAACTGGATATGACACCCGCACCCCTCTGGTACGCGTCGCCGGTACACTCAACAGCCACATGGTACATCTCTGACGTTTTGGAGCATGTAGTCCTCCCTTACCTGCCAGCGGCCACGTTTCAACAGGAAAATGCGTGCCTGCACGTGGCATGCATCGTGCAACAATTCTTCACGGCCCACCAGGTGTCACTGCTGCCGTGGCCCGCCTGTTCTCCCGATATGTCGCCCATCGAACACGTCTGATCGCTGATCGGCAATCGAGTGGCCCGGCTAGCACCACCCGCGGCTACGCCTGATGAGCTTTGGCAACGTGTGGAAGCAGCCTGGACCGGCAAACCCCAAGGCCACATCCAAAGCCTCTTTCGTTCGATGCCGCGGCGTGTAACGGCCGTTATTTTCAGCCATGGGGGCCACACGAACTATTGATATCTGCGTGTTCCGCAAGTCGCACAGGTCTGTAAGCTCAATCGTTTCATCTTTGTACCTGTTGTTACGTGTCCAGTAAATCTGGCTTTGCTATCTCGTGTCCTTCTTGGTGTTGCATTTTGGGTGGCCAGCAGTGTATATATACAGGGGGTGGAGAACAAAACTGAAACACGTGTTTAGAACCCATTAATTTATTAGTACAGTGCAGAGCTTCCTTTAGAGGCCAATACAGCTGCAATTCGTCGTGGGAAGGTCCGATATAAGTCCTGTACGTAGTCCAGTGGGATTTTAAGCCAATCCTCTTGCTGAAAAGTGGCTAGTTTACGACGTGATACTGGTGGAGAAAAACGTTTCCTGACTCGCTCCTTCAGAACACCCCAGAGCGGCTCAATAATGTTCAAGACAGGTTAATGTACAGGCCATGACAGATGTTCAATCTCACTTTCATGCTCAGTAAACCACTCTTCCACTAGTTTGGCTGTGTGCACCGGTGCGTTATCATCCACATACACGGCACCACAGTCAGGGTACAATGTTTGAAACATTGGGTGCACCTGTCTTCCAGAATTGTCTGATAGCCCTTAGCAGTGATGTGCTTCTGAAGAGCAAACAGCGGGCCTACAGACTGTCACGATGTTGCGGCCCAAACCAACACCGATCCACCTCCGTGCTTCACTGTGGGCAATAACAGCCTGTGAGGGATGTCTTCTCACATGAACTCTCTCGGTTGTGGGAAAGACAGTGAAGGACGATTCATCGGAGAACAATACACATTTTACCTTGTCCAACGTCCACGATTTGTGCTGCTGGTGCTATTGCAACCGACGTTTGGCATTCACACTAGTGATCCAGGGTTTGGCGATAGCAACACGACTATGAATGTTGACCCGGTGAATCTGGCGACGACCAGTTTTGATGGAAACGGGTGAGTCACGTTGCGTATTCAACCCTGCTGTGAGTCGGGCAGCTGTAGTTTTGTGATTTTCGGCTACCATCCGTGTCAGACAGTTTTCTCTTACCTCGACATCTATTCCTATTGGATGTGGTTCTTCACTTTTGCTGGTATGCCGACATGACCCTGGATACGATACACCACAAAGACTTGCTGCCTTGGACCAAATATGCACCCGCGAGACCCGCACTAACATTCTGACCTGTTTGAAACTCGGATACGTCTCCCATTATGTTGTGGGGATCGCACTTCTTGACGCCCATTTGTGCTACTGCTCTGCTAATGCAGCCTTCACACACCGCTCTCGTAAATCAACTGCGATATAGATGCAGGCTGGCCACCATGCAGGTGTATATACACTGAAGAGCAATTGAATCAGAGATACCTGTCTAGTAACGTGTGGCACCACCTTTCACCCTGATGACGGCGACGATTCGTCTCGGCATGCACTCGACAAGACACCGGAAGCGTTGTGAAGCCATACGGATCCACGACCCCTGAAAAAGTTCCCACAGTTCACGAAGATTTGATGGAGGGTTGTCAGAGCCCAGAGCATCTCTCTCGATGGCATCCCAGATGTGCTCGATGGGATTGAGGCCAGGTGACCTAGCTGGCCAAGGAAGCGAGGTCACGTCGGTTGAGTGTTCATCCAACCATTCGGATACAATTCCGGAGCGATGGCACGGTGCATTGTCTTGTTGCAGGATGAGGTCCCCAGTGGGATGTTGAAGACGCACAAACGGGAGCAAATGGCCGTTCAGGATATCCCGGTAACGTTGACCTGTGAGGGACGATGTCACATGTACCAGGGGTCCCATTTCAGTCCGCGTAAACAGTCCCCAGACGAGAATGCCACCCCCACCAGCTTGAAGAGTACCCTGCTGGCAAGAAGGATCCATCGCTTCATGTGGTTTGCGCCGTATTCGTACCCTACCATCCGCATGTACCAACGTGAATCTCGACTCATCAGTCCAGGCAACATTTTCCCACATGTCTAGGGTCCAGTGGCGATGTTCCCGCACCCATGCTAATCGGTCAGCAGCGGTACCCTCGTGGGACGATGGCTTCTGTACCCTATAGCGAGGAGATGGTTCCGGATGGTGTGGCTGTTTCTCCGTTTTTGTGCACCAGCGTTAAATTGCCGAGTGATTTCTCGCACTGTGGCCCGTCTATCCGCTGTTACAATGCGAGCCAGTCGACGATGACCCAGCTCATCCACACGCTGTTGTCCACGGCAGTTGGCCCTTGCAGGGATGGTTTTACCGTATTCGATGTACTCACGGCGCACCTGTAAGACAGTGGCTCGTGAAAATCCCAGTGCCTGCACGACTTCCGAGATGGAGTGACCCATTCGTTGGGCACCGACAATTTGCCCACGATCAAATGCGCTTAGATCCTTTGTCTTACCCATACTGCGTCCGACTCTTACTGATTCCGTCGCATCACTCCTTATATTGTCGATTCGCTGCATACGTCATGTCGTTTCCGTTTACAGGACCGCCCACAGCGCCACATTTGCATAACGCCAGCTGTTTCTAATTCAATTGCTCTTCAGTGTACACAGTATATATACAGGGTGTATAGAAAAGTCCTTAAACAGGGAAATAACTTTTGAACACAAAATGCTAGAATTGTGGCAGTAGTGTGTACATATAGTAAAGTGACTATGTTCTATCAGATGAGACCGATTGCAGCACCTCTAGCGGCGAATTTTGGAAGTTAGCGATCCTATCGCGAGAACCAAGAGAGATAGCGAAAAAAAATCCATAGCAAACGTGTAGAGCGTCAGCGATTTAGTATGAAATGACGCCCTACATTCACCAAAAACTCCAATAAAAGTCCTGCCGCCCCGTTGGCGCAGTGGTCTAAGCGATGGCCTCTGATCATTCGTCCAGGAGAGGTCCGGGTTCGAATCCTGGTGAGGCATGGATGTTGTGTTTGTCTTACGGCACTGGCTCTCTCCCTTCCCTGGAACCAGTGAGCCTAAATTAGGGACGGGCGACTGCTTATAGCCCATTGAGTTGCTCACGGTGGTCGTTAAACCTCCAATCAAAAAAAAAAAAAAATAGAAGTCCGGAAATACAGATCTCTCGGTATCCTATCACCGGCATAAATACGTCACGAATGACATCGCAAAACGTAAAATCTGTAAACGAATTTTGCCTGCAAAACAGCGAAGGATGGATGAAAGTATGCAAATAGAAACGCTACGTCATACCTCATCGGAAAGCATAAATTGGCGGTCAGGGAAGGTTTGTCAGACAGTGCGTGGACTGGATCTTCGAGTCTACACATGGCTAGTTATTCCAACGAGGAGTACTGCAAGATGGTTATGTTGTACGGGGAATGCGGTCGTCGGGCAAGGGAGGCAGCACGCCAATATGCATTAGGTTTCCTTAATAGTTCTCATCCTACTGCGGCTACTATCATCAATGTCGTTCGCCGGCTGAGAGAAACCAAGAGCAATACAAGTCGTTTCCGTTCAGGTAGGCCGACACTTGCAGGTGTGCACGAGCAGTCAGTGAATGTCCTGGCCTATGCGCTAACCCACCCACCATACAGAACGAGAGACATCAGTGCGACGTATGGCCTTACATTTGGTCGTGTATGGCAAATTTCTACAACCCGGTATTATCCAAGCATGCAGTAACGTAACACCTGAAAGATGGATTGTCTTTTGATAATTGTTTTGGTGTTGTTCGGTGCTTGGGCTGCGGCGAAATTGTGTTTAGGGACTCCGTTTTGGAGAAAATAAGAAGAAAAGAAAGAAAGTAACGATGAAATATATAGAAAGTGCGTGCGAAATGAAGGATAAGTAAGAAGTAAATGAGTTCGGAGATGAAGAATATCAAGATCATGAAGCTCAGCAGACCTTGGGCAAATACGATGATTAAGAAATTGGACTGGGAACCTTGTAGGAGAAAAAAGAAATTTATGAAGAGGAAGATCAAGAAAAGGTTCTTTCCCTTGTCGGTGACAAAATCTTGACTGAGGTAGAGCATTTAGCAAACATAAAGAAGATAGACAAGAAAATAGAGGAGACCAGGGATCGCATATTACCATTTCGTGTGCCAGAGAAATTTCAAAATCACTTTCAAAGCGAAGGTTAGGTTATGCCATTCTTTCCAGAATAGAAGCTGCGTCTACTATTAGCAATGCAATATGTACGGAAATTCAAGATTTGATGGAAAGTTAAGAAGAAAACAGGAAAAGAAATAGATTGCTGAAGTTGAAGAAAGACGTGAATGCCTTTTTTAGGAAGAGAAACGATTCTTCTGCAAAGAAAATACCGAAAGTTGCAGTGTATCTGCTTTGTCTTCCGAAGAATTTTAAGACCCTGTTGGAGAAAAGTCGGGAAAGAAAACTGCTGCTGCTTGAAGGAAGAAGTTTAATAATAGAAATTTTAGATTTAACTATGTTTTTTAACGGGAAATATGCCTCGTGGTATGAAGATTCTTTGTACTATGGGGGAAATCGCCCAGCATTTTGCTAAAAGGGTTAACGCGTTTGATATCGTACCTCCTGGGTGGCGTAGAAACCGATATCACAAGGCTTTTCTGTAAATACGAAATTAATGGTACCTAAAAACATCACACTCACAGAAAGGAAATATTACGTGAATAGTGGTCGAAATATCTATCAATTGCAGCAGAGAGGAATCGCAACAATTGAATAGGAACTGAAATGTTAGACTGCTCACAGACACTAGGGATCAACTTCCACCAAAACTAGGAAGCTTTAAAGCGTATTCATTGATTCCTTTGTGTCAATGTCTGCCGTCATGTGTGACGC
The DNA here is from genome assembly GCA_039090855.1 of Macrothele yani. NCBI lineage: Eukaryota > Metazoa > Arthropoda > Arachnida > Araneae > Macrothelidae > Macrothele > Macrothele yani. The sequence goes on along the minus strand of CM077004.1, from coordinate 120,890,043 downwards.
TATTTCAAATTACTCATATGCTGCCCATGCCATCCAGTTTTGAATTTTGTTTCATACTATTATTCGCAAGACGCCTTACATTTTCCCATTTAATGTGGCAAAACGAAATATATCCTTTGGTAAGAAGTTTTTCCTGTTGAAGCACCTCGTAAATTAAAATTTTGTGAAAGTAATATTTCTACCAAGTTTAAATGTAAAAAATAGCCAGATAAAAAACCTAGCGAACCACATAGCCTTTAAATGATGTACTGTGTTCAGATAAATCTTGTGTAATTGAGTGAATAGGTATACATTTAGCAAACAGTCTTTGCAAAAGAAAAAAATAACCGAAACACAACGAGAAAGTCGCTCGGTTCTGATGAAAATCTGCAAGCGAGTACCTCACGTCGAATATTCAAATGATTAAAAAATAACAACTAACAATGAAATAAAGGCCGCCATATCTCATGGGAACACGCATCGAAGAATCTATATCAAGAGAAAGCCTCGCACGCAGGGATAATCGTAACACAGAATTACGGTTGCACTAACTTCCAACTATTGTGAGGATTACTCGACGACGAGTCCGTGCACATTACCATAAGTTGAGCGAGTTTAAATGAAGAATGACTGGGCTGAGAGATGCCGGTTGGTCAAGTCGCTTTATCACCAGGCCTTCGGGTCAGAGTGACGCGATAATTGGACGATGTTGGCGTCAATGTGTCGAGTAGGGCACAACCCAGCAGCAAGAGGCAGTGGACGGCCGAGGGTAACGACAGAACACGAGAACCGAGCGATTGTGATTGCCTCACAAACACAACCGAATTCGTCGCTTCCAACCAACCGTGGCCATGCAAACCGTTGCCAGATGACTTGAGGCACGGGGATTGCATTCGAGGCCACTCCGCTGCCTACCAGTGACAAGCGAGCATCACCGGCCCAGTCAACGTGGAATAGTGTTAAGTTCTTCCTGTTGTTTTCAGTGATGAGTCACGGTTAGCATTTGGCGCGGACTTCCAGTGCATACGTGTCTGGAGACGAGCGTGCCAGCGCACGGATCATTCCGCCACCGTGGAACGGCATATCACGGCTCTCACACGGGGAGTGATTGTCTGAAGACCCATTTCCTACGATAACCGAACACCTTTGGTCGTCCTCAGTACCATACACATGGCTCAACGCTTCGACGACTTTCAACGAACTCCTATGTTGCAATTTCTGTCGCAGCGTCACAGAGCAATTTCGCAACATGATACCCCACCATGGCCAGCCCGATTGAAAATGTTTGGAACATAATGGTAAGCCACCTACGCCCATCTAGGAATGGCGGCGAACTGGCCAGCCATTTGGATACCATCTTGCATGCTATACGTCAGGACAGTATCCGTGAACTGTAGACGTCTATGCCACGCCGGGTAACCGATTGTATGTGAGCCAGATGTGGCGCTATAATGTACTAACTTGTTTCACTTGTGTAGCTGTTTTATCCGAAAAAATGGCCCAACTGCTCTGGAATTGCAATCATTCCCTTTCCTACACATGTACATTGCACACACCAATTTTCATCTTGATCGGATGATTCCTTGTGCGTGATGCGTTTTTTTTATTTCCTTTTGGCACAGTATACCTAAATTTTACCCAAAGGAGTTTCACAAATTAGTGAAATAACGTTGAGCTGCAAGGAGGCCCAAGCACACAATACCAGGAGATGATTTTTTTTTATTTCTTCGGCGTAATGACGCAAGCTTAGACAAAGCTGTCATTTGAGGCCTAACATTGGCTGCAGAGTTCCGTACTGTGTGAACTCATTTGTTGCTGTACATTTGTGATTTCTGACAATGTCTGTCTTTCTTTGTGATGCACCATATTGTATGTTTTTTTTCTCTAGGCATGTGCTTCATAGATTTTTTTTTTTTTTGGCATGCAGTGTACCACCTTGTTATATACATTGCACCTGTGAAAGAATAACCACGACACCGTAACTTCTTTATTTGTGCTAAACTGAATTATTGTGTATATCTTTCTTTCTTTTTCGTCCTTTCCACCTGACATATGTAGCTTAAAATTCATTTTCTCTGTATCAGGAGCCGCTTTTAAGTATGCGCATTTGCTCAGCTTTTTCGTTATCCTCGTACTATGTATTCTATGACTATCATATAACTTACTCGGTTGTGCATAAAATAAAAAATAAATATTAAAATAACTGTCTAATGGTTTCTTGCTAGGTATTGAACAGTATTTATATAATTTTCATTGATTGAGACAAACATAGAATGGCAATAGACGTTTGGGAGAAATTAGCTTTAAGCTACCCTCATCGCTTCCCCTATGTTTTGACCGTCGTGGAGTTTTCTTTTTACACTGCTGGTCACCCAAAATACAACACCAAGAAGGGCATGAAATAGCAAAGTCAGATTTACTGGACACATAACAACAGATACAAAGATGAAACGATTGAGCTTACAGGCCCGTGCGACTTGCGGAACACGCAGACATCAATAGTTCGTGTGGCCCCCATGGCTGACAATAACGGCCGCTACACGCCGCGACATCGAACGAGAGGCTTTGGATGTGGGCTTGGGGTATGTCGGTCCAGGCTGCTTCCACAGTTCATCAGACGTAGTCGCGAGTGGTGCTTGCCGGGCCACTCGGTTGCCGACAGCGACCAGACGTGTTCGATGGGCGACATATCGGGAGAACAGGCGGGCCCTGGCAGCAGTGACACCTGGTGGGCTGTGAAGAACTGTTGCACGATGCGTGCCACGTGCGGGCGCGCATTGTCCTGTTGAAACGTAGCCTCTGGCAGGACTACAGGCTATAAAACGTCGGAGATGTAGTGGTTGCTGTTGAGTGTACCGGCGACGCGTACCAGAGGGGTGCGGGTGTCATATCCAGTTACGCTCCAAACCATAACGCCAGGCGACGACCTGTATGGCAATGCATAATGCAGACGTCATACAGTCTCTCGCCGCGGTGTCGCCACATGCAGATCCGACCATCGTGGTGTTGCAGGCAGAAGCGGGATTCGTCGGAGAAGACAATGTCGTGCCAATCCGTAGTCCAGGTGCGGCGTTCAACGGCCCACTGCCGCCGCACTCGCCGGTAGTGTAACGTCAATGGTAATCGGTGAAATGGGCGCCGTGCGACAAGTCCCCGCTTCTGCAGACGACGTCGAACGGTACGTGCTGACACCCTAATTCCTGAGTAAACGTTCGTGATGTGGCGGTGCGAGCCGTCATTGCCCGCCGCACATGCTGGTCGTCTCGTTCGGTGGTGTGCCGCGGCTGCGGCAATCGCTCACGTCGGTCCCTCCTGCACCCACCGAATCCATACTCGCCTCTGTGGCTGGATGTCGTCCCACACGGGCGCCGATGTTTCGGCACCATAAACCGCTGTCGCGATAAGCCACTATTCGTCCTCTGTCAAACGCCGAAACGTGCTGGAATGTCTGCCGTATTCTGAGACGAGGCATCAGGAAGCTTCCCACGCACAGGTCCGGCAGCACAACACACTTCCACTACTTACACCCAGCCTTTTGTGCACCCTTCTTATAGTGCTTCTCGGTGGCGTGCCGGGCGCACATGATTTGCATATGCCCTGCAATGCTAATCGTTTGCATGTCCTCTCGCGGGCGACGCATGCTGCGAATTTCAGGCCAATCGGACGCTTCCTTCTTGGGGCCGTATAAAAATTGCGCTCGACTGCTCTTTGGCCACAACCTTAGCAGTTGGCTATCTGACTCGCATCAAGTTTCTGTAATTTCGCCTATTCTCAGTCAAGAACGCCATTTTTATACGACCCCTTCAAAATTTTGTGGCCAGTTCTCCGCTTTGTCTTTGGCCCGAAAATCATGAAAATGTCGAAATTTCTTATTAAAAATGACTTAAAAAAAAAAAAAAAATTATATCACATGGGACACGATCTGAAGTTTTTACTCGAAAGCAGGAATCTGTAAATCTACAGAATGGAAGATTTTTCGGTCGCGTTAATGAAACCAGAGTTCCGAAGGTTTTTTTTTTTAAGATGTTTATATGAGCCATTTGTATTTTATTGAAACTATATTTAAGGGTAACAGAAAATGATGTTCTTGAAGGTATACTTACTTTCTTACACTTTTTGAAATGAAGAATAAAAATTTGAAATTTTTTCACTCATTCGGGAGGGGGCGAATCTTGGCTGGCAAGTGCCCTCAGCTCGCCCCTGTAAACACTCACCACAAATTATTGCACATTACACACTAACTGCCGGTCAGCCAGCTATGTCTGGCAGCACAACACACTGGCGACAGACATAGCTGGCTGACCCTTCAGGAACTTGCAGGGACTGTAGCCACTTCACCTAAATTTCTCGATGACATCACATGCTACATCCTCATAGCTCAGGTTCATGGTGGATATTCCAACTGCTGTGATAAATTAAAACTTGGACCAATCCAAGCTAGTACAATGACTTCTGTAAATGACATTGCACTATCTTGGGTTTTGAAACTATAACTTTTTTTTTTTTTAAATTCTAATATATTGCAGAAATTTTGTATATCTTCAACAAACATTTACTGAGTGCAAATATTATTCACTTATATTTTAAACCCCAATGCAGCAGTTATTTTATCTTCCTTTTAGTAGTTAGATTTCTGAAGTTTGATTGTCTTACCTATACATACTCTTTGTTTTAAAGCGAACCTTTGGTGAAATACATATGTCCCATTTTCAAAAAAAGTATTTGATTATAATACTGTAGTGGCAAATTTATGTTCACAGCTAGAAAGTTGTTCCCTTGTGCAAAGTACTTTCATATTTTGATGTGGATTATTTATTAATTTTTTTTTATTGGGGTTTAACGACCACCGCGAGCAACTCGATGAGCTATAAACAGTCGCCTGTCCCTAATTTAGGGTAACTGGCTCCAGGGAAGGGAGAAAGCCAGCGCTGTAAGACAAACACAGCCATCATGCCTCACTGGGATTCGAACCCGGAACCATCTCGGATGAATGATCAGAAGCCATCACTTAGACCACTGCGCCACTGGGGCAGAGAGATGAGTTCCCTCTGTATGCGACGTCATATGGAAACCAAGGCTTCCGATTGGTTTCTATGCTGTCGTACATGACGTCAAACACGACACCGAGGTATCAGGCAATGCAACATGAAAGTGATGTCACAAGCAGAGGAAACTCTTCTCTCTTGTGATAGCCTTGTATTTTCTAGACCGCCTTGGTTTAATGCCACAGAAGTAAAATAAAAAAAATACAGTAATTACAGAAGGCTGCCATTAATTGTTGATTTAAACTGTTCATTAATTTACAATATTTGCTAGTTTTAATGAACAATATCTCTAATAAAATTTGTCATAGAAGTTAGCGTTGCAAATTAAAAGACGTCTTAGATTGATTAATAAATTGCAGCCATGTTGATATATGAACTCGCTTATATTATAATTTTTATTAAACCAGTTAATAATCTTACATTAGTCTTTTTATTGATTATAATATCTATCAATCATATCTGTGAGCAAAGATATTACTCTCATTTCCCCCAAAAAAATTTATGAAATTTTGTAGATATACTATACCACATGATTGTTAATTTAATTAATTATTGAGAAATTGGCCTTCATCTGGTTCTCAGTCAAACATCCCAGTGATTGCTCTGGGCAGTTACATGACCAGTCCGCCCTTAGGCGAAGGAAAAATTCGTAAATTTAATTTACTGCCAGGTCCTTGGAGTTACTGATTTTCCTTGGGTAAGTAGATTTAATAGCATATAATGGAGACATTCACAGACAAAGTAAATACTGGCATGAGAAAGCTGCCCAAACAGTACAACCTTTTTTAAATAACAAAAATGCAAGATTCAAATATGACAGTTTACATTAGAACCCCACCCTACATTCTTTTGTTGTTAGTATCTGCATTTATTGATCTCCATGATAATCAAGTGCCATAAAGAATCACCTGTCCTTAATCTAGGTATGTTGATTGCAGGGAAATGATGAAGGCAGCGCATCATTTGGGACGCGAATCTGAGCCCAATTTGGACGAATACCTAGAAACCCATGCTTTTCACCACTCAAAGCAGCTCAACATACTTTGATAATGGTAGGTAGATACATTGAACCCCCTTGAGAGCTTTGAGAGGTGGATGGGAGAGCATGCAAAATCCTTTCTCATAGCTTACGTCCATCAGAGAATTAAAGTAAAAAAAAAAAAAAAAAAGTGAAATGACAAGTAGTCTTTGTTGTCCATTACCAGATTTTGGAGTCCGGGTGCTCGTGCGGATCAGAGGCTAAATTTGCGAGTGTGCATATATGAATGAAAACAAAATACACTACCTGATCAAAAGTATCTGGGAAACTTGCCAATCCACAAACTCCTGTAACAGGACAGGAATTAATATCGAATTGGTCCACCCTATGCTGCAATCACAATCCTGAGCCTTCACCCTGCTGAGAAGTCTTTTCACTAGATTTTGCTATGTTGCTGCTGGAACTGGCTTCCATTCTGCCACAAGAGAGTTAGTCGTGTCGGTCAGTTCGATCTGTCTCGCATTTGGTGTTCCAATTCATTTCAAAGATGTTTCATGGGGTTGAGATCGGGGCTTTGTGCAGGCCAATCAAGTTCTTCCACAGCCATCTTACCAAACCATTCCTGCATGGACCTGGCTTTGTGGACGGGGGCATTGTGCTTTTGGTAAAGGAAAGGGCTTTCACTGAGTTGTTGCCGCAATGTTGGAAGCACAGAATTGTCGAGAATGTTATTATATAAGCCACACAGTTAATATTCCCAAGCACTAGAACTAGGAGGCCCAGCTCAAACCATGAAAAACAGTTCCATAGCATGAGGTCTCCTCCACAAAACTTCACAATTGTAACAATATGGGGAGGTGGTATTTACCTAATATCCTTCACACGCAGGTTTGCCCATCAGACTGCCAGATAGTTACCTTGTCACTCCAAAAACACATTTTCACTGCTCCAGAGTCCACTGGCACCGAACTTTACACCACTCCAACCGGCGCTTGACATTGACCTTGCTGATGTTAGCCTGGTCGGCCATGAAAACTCATTCCTTTCAGCTACCGATGAACTGTTATGATGCTGGCGTGACTACCAAAGCCATTTTGGAAGCGGTGGCGAGTGTTGCAACTGAGGACAGGTCTTCTGTCTTATCACCAGGCAGTCCCGCTGTTCTCTTACATGGCCTTCAAGGTAATGATTGCAGTGTTGTTGCTCTCAGAAGTTTCTACTTCACAATAACATCATTTATAGTTGATCAGGACAAAAATTTCCCAAACTGATGTGTTGCTAAGATGGCATTTTATTACCATGCTACATAAAAACACGAGTGAAAGCTAGGAGGCAATGCCAAGACTGAAAATGTTTTCTCTAACCACCACCCCTGGTTTTTAAACTGTAACAAATTAGGTTAGGACTGTGCTGCCTTTATCTTAATTTTTGAATGTAATCCCACCCATTTATGTACATATGTATATATATATAGTCATGCCTTTCTAAGGTGAAAAACAAATTAAAATTTTCAGGTCTTACACCCTAAATTGTTCATCATAACATATTCCAATGCTCAAAATTTCAATCTAATGTGGTGGCCCTCCAGTTTCATATCTAGCTCTCAAACTACACATCATCATCAAATTTTAACACATGCTTTTCCTGAATGCATTCACTACCACCATGTCTTTTGTATCATTACATGGTGAGTTGAAGATCTTTTTAACTCACAGATAATGATTTCGGCTAATAATCTTGTTTGATAATTTGTTCATTCTTGTTTACGTACAAAATAATGGCTAAAACCTCTTAGATTCATTCCTACCCCCCACCCACCCCCCTTTTTTTTACATTCACTAGGAAGAGACAAACATAATTATCTATAAGAAAATTTGAGTTACAGCATAAAGAAATAATGACCTCCTTTGCTCCAAACAATACATTCATGGGATGGAAAAACATCGCTAATTTGCTGTCACAGAAAAGTGCGATTTATTTTTTTGAGAATTGTGTTGCAATACTTGTATCAGAAGGAACATTACAAATAATGCAGCAGAATGTGGAATCACCTTTAGTGATTTAAGCAGAAACTGATATTTGTACAGTGAAATTTTATAATATCAAGAAAAATAGAATAATTATGTGCAAGGGCAGAATTTTTTTTTTTTTTTTAATTTTTTAGAAAAGAAAATTATTTTGTCATAAGATTTTATAGCTTTTGTTGGCCTGCTTTTTTGGTAAGTTATGTAAATGCAAGTCTCTTTTTAGGATTTTGAATTGCTGTGTGCATTTTCCTTACACTGCCAGATTGCTTACTATTGGAGGAATCCATAGATGAACTTGCAGGTGAGTTACGTCGCAGCTTTAGTTTTGGATTGGAAAGCAAGTTTTTCACTGTTGGCACAGAAGTTTTACTTTGTATTTTCTTTTCAACATTTGAATATTTCTTTTCCCCTTTTCTCAATAAGAATTCCTGATAGAAAACATAAGCATTATGAACAGCTCATTCGGGGATTGGGCTGCAGGTTAGTAGATTTAATTTTTCTCCTGCACAAACCATAATTTATTATGGAAGCAGTCTCAGTTTTCAACTGCAACAACTATCTTCTGCAATTATGTCATCCACAATGTTAAAGGCACCCTCAAACAAGAGGACCAGAAAATGTAGTTAAGAGTCCTTTGACCAGTGCACCTGAGTATTGGAATCTAAAGCCATCACGTGGTCTCTCATTTCAAATATAAGTGACCACCAATTAGAATCAATTATCAAATCCTTATTTGTTCCACTGTATATCCCTACATTTTGCATATCAGTTATTTTTTGGGTCTGTTGTACATCTTCCACAAGACTGCCTCTATCAGAAACAGAGATGACTTGTGGCAAGCATTCAGTCAATTTATTAAAAGCAGAAACTGATGTAGTGAGTGAGCTTCCCTTGTTTTGAATTCAACACTGACAGCCAAATTAGCACACATTAGAGTTGAGGAAAATTAAAAGTTTCAGCATATAATATATTATATGATGCAGTGTTTTCATATGCCTCCCTGAGACTTTTACAAAATGTACCAACTTCAGATACTTATCATAGTATTGGGTTTTGGTGTCACATCAGTTGTTACCATTTTTTTTTTTTTTACATCATTCTTTGGTATATATTCAGGTTTTATAAACAACAATAAAAAATCTTTGCAGAGTGCAAACATTACAGTATGCACAAGATGAATCATTGGTTTTTCAAAATTATTTTTACAAAAGCATTGAATTGGAGCAAAATTCCCCTGAAAAAGTTTATATAGAATGTACATTTCATTCTGTGGTTAAATGAGGTAATTAAAATCCTATCTTTCCTTGCTTGATTGGCAGCTGACAGTTGTTGTTCCACTAGATGACTTTGAACCAAGGCGATGCACTCTTTCTGCTAAACCAATATATTTCTTGATTGATACATGTCACTTAGAATAGCACTATCTTGTTCTTCATCAGATAAAAAGCTGTAATAAAAGACTGAAATCACATCATGAAACTCATGAAGCTACAGGTAGTTAGCATTTGCAGAAATAGAGACTCAATTCGTCTTAAAATGTTGCGCACATCGTTAAAATTCAGCAGGCTTTGAAACTCAGAAAATAATTTCTTTGCTTTGGGGGAGTCTTGTATATTGTAATGTACATCACCTACAAACCCTTCAATAAATTTGCCAAAATAGTTGAAAACTGCTTTTGCTGAATTATGCACTATGTCTACAATATCTCCATGAATATACAGGAGATTTGGACTTTTTTTTCCCCTAATTAGTTTTTTTATTGTAGTCGCCCGTCCCTAATTTAGGATCACTGGTTCCAGGGAAGGGAGAGAGCCAGTGCCGTAAGACAAACACAACATCCATGCCTCTCCGGGATTCGAACCCGGACCCCTTTCGGACGAATGATCAGAGGCCATTGCTTAGACCACTGCGCCATCGGGGCGGCCTAATTAGTTTCTACACCCCCACATTGTAGAGCAGTTGTCCCTTAGGCAACTAGTTATTTGGTTATAATCAAGTCCATTTTCCACATAAGCTTACACAGACTGATAAAAATATTGCTTGCAGTTGCAAGATTTTCTTTCTATGATCCTAAAATGATCAATTACAATCATTTTCTGCTCATCATCGTGAAATCTTACCATCACATTAATTATTTTAGTCGCTTCATCCATGTCGAGAGAGAAAAAAATTCCTTTTAATTTCTCCTTCAAATTTTCTCGTACATTTTGCAGTGCCATAAGTGTTGATATAGGTGGCACTCAATTTAGAAACATGAAGTTTTGATAGCGACAACTTATCTTTGGCCAAATGTTTACCAAGTTCCACTAATTTTAGGCACCAATGCAAAAGGCAGGGGTTTTCACTCAAAAATGCAGTTAAAACTGCTTTTCGGTCAGCAACCCCATCTGATAATGAAGGCTTTGCAATGACTTGCTCCACTCCCGACAATGTTTGCGTATACTGCTGAGCCTGCATGCATTTTTGTGGCCTTTATCATTACTATGTTCGAGCAATACCTTCTTTCTATTACTGCCATAATTAACTTTTCTTGTGCACAAAACACAGAAACAAAACTCTGGCTGCTTCATTTTATGGCACCGAACTCCAAATCTGACTTTATCCAGATCGCTTTCTTTCGACCACTCCCACCATTTATTTTTAATGCAACCATCATCAACAGCAACAGATGCGTTCTCTTGATCAATGAAATTCATTGTCAACATTACTGATCATTAAATAATATTGAACTTAAAACAATGCAACAAAAAGTAAACAGTTTTTATATACATCCACTAATGGCATTTGCTACTAAAGACAAAAGAAACAGTTCATTTCAGAAAACAACATTCTGCAGTCCCACTGCTCTGGTAACAAATAAATGCACAGAAACTATGGGAATCTCAGATTGCAATGGTCATATTGTATTGCCAACAGAGTGTATGAGTGAGTGAGAGAGAGAGAGAGAGAGAGAGAGAGAGAGAGAGAGAGAGAGAGAGGGAGAGGGAAGGAGAAAGGGAGAAAGTCCAAAAAAGTCAAGGTCCATCAATTTCACCCAGTGGTGATAGCACACATGCTAAGAGGTACGTACATTGGCCCCGCCTTGATTGATGGCAGTATTTTTGCAGCAACAGATAGAACATGCATTCATTAATACAAATCAGAGTATCACTGAATGCAAAGCTTTAAATGCAACGTAAAACCTTTCAACTTACCTTCTATATGACCGGTCGCTCTGATACTGACCGGGTGAGAGTTCTTAGTGTGAGACTTGGCTGAGCAATACTGCATTGTTAAGCAGATTTGAAGATTTCAACCGCAAGACGGGTTCCCCCGATCTCGCGAATTTTTTCTTTTAATCAATTGGTGTAGTTCATGTTACCCACCAATTAGAGCAGTGACGGGACTTGGTAAAAACGCCCTTGTGAGGGCGAAGTTCCGTTCAGCCCGCATTGAGAACTCTGGTATCAGTTTTGGGTACGTCGTCGCCGTTCTGGTCCCACGGACAAAGGGGCTATTTGATCCCTCGCCCGCCCAAAGCCCGGCTTCTAAGGTTTGACTGGAGTGGGAGAACCTCTGGGTGCCCACACAGTACTTAGAAGAAAATTTTGTGTTTTTCATCTCTCTCACAGAGATGTCAACTACCCAGAAGGGTAGAGTGAAACCAAAGGGGTCCGTCCCAAAATCGTCCGGGACATCCCGGACGCAGAAGGTAGCGGCAGAAGCACTACCAAGCCCAGTTGGCAGTGCTAAAGGGGTAAGCCCCTCTTCCGAGAACAGCCGGAAGGTAGAGCCCAATGCTAGGGGAAACCGTCAAAGACGATTCCCCCAGCGAAGGGCTCTAAAGCCGCTCCACCCACGAAGGAAGCCTCGACTGAGCTGTCTCAGTCAGCTAGCGGTGTAAGCACCCCCTTGCCAGTTCCGCCCATGGCAAGGAAGGTTAAAACACCACCCCAGCCCGAACCCTCTCGGGCTCCTGAGGGGTCGTCCGCGGGGTGCCCAGAGGTACCTGTGGTGGGAGGTACGCATCCCAGGACACCCCCGGTGCTTACACCCGAGGCGTTTGTGAATCACATCCTCGACCTCACCCGGGAAGTTGAGTCCGTTCTCTTGGACTCGCGGGTCACTTCCTCAGGGAGAGATAAGGTGAAAGCTACCCTGAGCAGTGTTAGAGACGCTTGTTACGAGCAAGCAGCACGGGTAGCCTATGTCGAAGGCAGGCTGTCCGTGCGGGATGGGTCAGGCTGCGAAGCCGACGTGAAAGCGGCTTCCTACGCCGAAGTGGCTAGCAAGGCGAAAGGGCCTTCGCCCGCCCCGATTGAGATTAAAAAGAAGGTAAAGTCGGAAGACAGGAGACACGTGCTTTTAGTCTACCCGACAGTCGAGAGTGCGTCCTCAGAGGACACTAAGAAAACCCTGAAAACTGCAGTAAACCCAACTAAACTGCAGATAGGGGTCAAGAGCTTAAGGAGCATAAGGAAAGGAGGGGTCGCGGTGGAGTGTTCCCATCCCGGGGAGCTCGACCGCCTTGCTCAGGAGTTGAGAAGCAATCCGCTGACCAAGGATTGCACACTTCCCACGGCCCCACGAAAGAGAAACCCCGGTTGATAGTGTATGGGGTCGACGAGGGTCTCTCAGGGAATGAGTTCAAGCAGGCAGTTTGTGTGCAAAACCCAGAGCTCGAGAACGGGTTCAAAGCCTGTTTTCCCATCAAGGGCAAAGGAGGTAGGGTCCACTGGGTAGCAGACGTGGAGCCCAAGGCCTTCAAGCACTTGGTGAGGCGGAAGACACTGAACTTGGGTTGGTCAGTGCTCCGTCTAAAGGAATTTTTGAGGGAGGTCAGGTGCTTTCGGTGTAATGGCTTCGGCCATTTCCGAGGCAACTGCCCCGAGACAGATGCAAGGTGCGGCAATTGTGGCGAAGTTGGGCACCAGCACCACCAGTGTGCAGCCGCACCAAAATGCAGCAACTGCACCGCTGCGAATGCCAAGTTCCGACTGAAGTTGGACGTCGCTCACCTCCAGCTTCAGTAAGACATGTCCTAGTCTTATCAGGGAACTTGAGCAAAGGAAGAGTCGAGTCAACTATTGTTGACGGATGGTAGTACCCTTGGAGGTACGGTACTCTTGATAATGAGTTTCTCGGTCTATTGACCAAGGTGTTTGAGTTGACCCTGGCCCGGGGTCACCACCACAGCACTGGCCCTAGCGCTGTGAACAATGTAAATATTTCAATTTGTGTGATTTTTAGTGTCTGAATATTGTGAGAGGGGAGCATGAGACCCTCATAGTGAATGTGCATGTACTTTGCTGAGTTTCAAAATAAAGGACAGTAGTCCCAAAAAAAAACTCGCGTTGGCTGGCGATCTCCCAGCCACGAGATGGGATATTTTTGAAAAAAGTTGCTTGCCCCAACTGCCCATAGCACGTCGCACACACGGGTTGTGACAGAAGGGTGAAAGGTACCGGTCCCGTGGGGGAGGCAGAACCCCACAGGTCTCTAGACCGAATCTGTCCGAGTGGAAGACTGTGGTTCCCGGTGACTGACAGGCTAGCTGTCGGAACGCCGTCAGGGATCCTATCAATCCCAAACTATTCGAGAGAGTTCCGCATTTCCCTGCGAAGTCAGTACTTTGACGGTGCAGGTAAAGTCATCAGCTAGTATTACCTTCTATATCAAGCTGAAATACAAACAGTTCTGGAATATACTGATATTTAAGAATACACAACAGAGGGAACATAACGAGGATTATTATTATTTTTTTTACTATTAGAGAAAATTTTTGTTCCATCTAACTTCCGTTTTCAGAAATTTGTCAAAGACGGAATTCCTTCTTTGACAAATTTCACCCATGCATAAAAATCACTGAGCTCTGCTGTACAACCCATTCAGCTGTTCATGCTTGCAGGAACCTACAATCAATTTATGGGCCCAACTACAAGTACATTAGCCCCCACTATGAAAAAGGAATATTTTGTGCAATGAAAACAAAGGGAAAAAAATGTACAATGATAGTTTACATTTCACTAGTTTTGTGTATAGCATGAAAGCATTAAGGCATTTTTTTTTACAGTTATAACTATGGAGCAAAAATTCTGGGTACCATGCAGCAGTGTCAGCTAAAACAGACTGGCAAACATTCTGTTAAGTTTTTACGTACATGGCTTCTTTATTTTTTCCCTTGGGGAACAAAGTTTTGCATTTTTTCTAGCTTCACCTTGACTATGGTATGTTTTAATAGCATGCAAAATAAATTAAATTTAATCAAATGGAATACATATTGTCCAGTGTTCCCTATAAGCTGCAGTGTGAATGGGCAAGCACAATTAAAACTCCTTCTAAGCTCAAGATTTAAAAGGGCTGCAAAACAATTAAAAGGAAAACATAGCTTAGCTGTAGAAAATTGGTTTATAAAAATCTTCCACAGCAAAAAGAAAAAGTTCAAGTCACAAAAAAGTCTATTTTTTGATTACAATATGACTTATAATAAAAAAAAAAAAAAAAAGCCTTAATTGGGGGGGGGGGCGAGAACTACTCCCATACCAGGGTAAGACAAAAGTTCGTCCCGTTTTGAGCTATTCTTATACCTGCCAATCATTACAGAATGTCGGTAGTTTCTACGAATTTAGTTGTCCCATGACGGTACTCACTCTTAAAACTACGAATTTTATGAATTTTAATTTTTTTATTTTACTATTATTTTACGATATACACGAAATTCTTAAACAGATTCGCGGAGTTTCACACTTTTTGTCATCATTTAGATCATTCTCAAGAATGATACAAAACTGAAGAAATTTTTTTCGGGGGGGGTGTCGTTTTCCATTTGGGGATGGTATTTCATGTCTCAAATCTTTCGAAAACTGCAGTTAAACGGAGTAGAATTTTTTTGCCATAATCATAATTTTTTTTTTCCTGATGTTGCCTTCATTTCCAGTATTATTGTTAAATATCACTTTATTGCATAAATGTTTGTATTTAAACTTGAAACAACTGTAGGCAACAATTTGCAAAAAAGGAAGTCGGATGCTGCAAAAATTTCCCTATAATCTTCAGGCAAGAGATTCTTCCGTGAATTTGAGGAATTCCGCCTTTTTTTCAGTATTAATTTGGTATTTCACGAGATCAATGCATAAGTGAACAAAATTTGGAAAGAGTTGGTGGTGATGGGGTAGGGAGGAGAAGTTTGTCGGAGGACAGAATTTCATCTTCACGAAAATTTCGAAGTAATCGTAATTTCTCTTTTCTTTTCTTGCGATGTTGTCTTTGCCCAGTATTATTGTTAAATATCATTTTACTGCGCAAATATTTGCATCTTAGCTTGCAAACAGGGGGAAAATGTCCAAAACTGGAAGTCAAAAGGAGCCAAGATTTCCCCCACAATCGCTATCCCCCCCTCCACCCTGCGATGTTAAATATTTTGTGTCCTAGGGACATATTTAGAGGAAGGGGCAGGGGTCCTCGCCCCCTGAAGGTGTTTCATTTTTTTAAGGTTTTGGTTAAAATGTGACTTATACTAGAAAAAAATGCCTTAATTTAATAAAAATGCATCAATTTACATTAAAAAAATGCTTTAATTTTTTCTTCTATTTTTCATTAACTTCAATTTTGTTCTGGTGGATCTCAAAAACTTCCATTTTTCGTCCCCCCCCCCCCCCCCCCACACACAAATTTTATATACGCCCTTGCTCCGTCCCATAAATTTTGCATTTAAGCTTGATAAGGGAGGGGGAAATTCCTGTAAACAGAAGTGACGAATCTAGAACATTTATAAAATTTGATGCATGGTGTTCAAAAGTATTAATATTCTCAAAGTTACACCATTTATCTAAAATAGTTAAAGCTTTGATAGTGCGCACTTAAGTTCTTTCAGCATGATGGATGAAATTATTATCAGAGGGCATAAAAAAAAAAACGCAATGGATGCTGTGTCTTGATTTTTCGCCCAGTTAAAAATTCAGCTGTTTTTTCTTCCTTTAGTCTAATCTTGTCATAAACTGCATTTTTAGAGGCAGTATATGATCATATGGTAAGCGGAGGTTCACACAATGCATGTTCATTTGCTTGGATTTCCCCGCCTGTCAAGCATCGTGGAATTCTGAACATGTTTGACTATTTTTACTGATGGAAAAATCAGTCAGACGTGTTCGTGCCCTCACCAAGGGAATCGTGTGTATTAAATTTATTTCATTAATGTTCTTTTTTTGTTGTATTTCTTTTTCACAAGGAGATGAACCGTTTCATAAAAAAGCGACTATATATATATACCCCGCAATAACGCCAGTTATTACTGACAAGGCTCTTGCCAATGTTGGCAGGTATCACTATACTTGTCAGGACTCCATTCTTGTGCATAATGCTCTCCAGTGTCAACTGAGTACCGTGATGACAAGGAACACACGAGACTCGTGACGTGCATTTGGAACAAAGCTACACTGCATGATCAGAGGCCGATAAACATACTCTGGGTGTTATTTTTTTTATTGGAAGTTTAATGATCATCGTGAGCAACTCAATAAGCTATAAGCAGTCGCCCGTCCCCAATTTAGGGCCACTGGTTCCAGGGAAGGGAGAGAGCCAGGGCCGTAAGACAAACACAACATCCATGCCTCACCGGGATTTGAACCCGGACCCTTTGTGGACAAATGGTCGTAAGCCAGCGTTTAGACCACTGCGGCCTGAGTGTTCCTACATCATTATTGGAAAAAAGGGTAAAATGCAGCTGCAGAAACTTTTGCAGTTGAAGGTGAGAAAACAGTGGACAGCAGCACAACACGAAAATGGTTCTATCATGTCAGTGCTGGGAATCTCAAAGACAAGTCAAGGTCGTGACATCCAACGATCATCAACTAACACTGGTCGAAGCTGTGATAATGAACCCCAGTACCAGCACACGGCAATTGGAAGCTGAGATGGGGTCCTCCTAATCCACCATCGTATGTCACCTGAAACTATTTGGTTCCTCTTCTGGGTGCCATCAAATGGTTCTCCATGAATGACACTCCAGTAGGAAAAATAGGGTGTCATTCTTAGTGGCAGATCGCTGTCAAATCCAGAGGACGATATGTTTCGGCATCATATCGTCACAGATGGTGAAAAGTTGATCTTCTGACGTTATACTATCACTTGGAATCTGTGGCTGAAGCCACAGCCAATGGTGCAAAGAGAGCTGTTTGAGAGGAAAGTCACGCTGTGCATTTGGTAGAATTGTGAGGTTCCAGTGCACCAGGAATTTGCGCCAGATAGTCAGGCCGTGGACGGGAACCTCTATGTTGAACACCACGATGCTCTGCACCAATGCTACCCAGCACTCATCAATTGGAAGCGGGCACTGCTGCAAGTGGATAATGCCTCCAGATTGGTCTGTCGAATACCACAGGTATTGGAAGAGGTTGAGATCCTATCCCATCCTCCATACAGTTCAGACTTTGCTCCCATTTCACTACCACCTGTTTCGTTCCATGATCCATTTCTTACAAGGACTGCACTTTGCTTCAGTGGTGGATATGGAATCTGGCATCAGAGTTGCCATTTCTCTTCTCTGGGTGTATGATTGGGCATCATGTTTCGAGGAAACTGACAACCAGTCTTTGACTCATTAGAAACGCTGACATTTTTAGTGGTGGGTGATATTGTTGCTTGTCAATGTTTGCGGAAGAGTTGCAAACAATAGTCTTAACATTCGAACTCGGGACAAGTTCATTATTTTCAATAATGTAGCTGTTTTCGATTTAGAAAAAAGGTCAAATCTCAAAAGTTAATTATTATCAGTACCATAAATACTTAACAGGAATTATAGAGGATAAATTTATTGAAGTACATTACCTCTCAAATTTTTAACCTATACACTAGATCATCGTCAGGAGTTCCTGGGTCTTGATCGCCAGACCTGTGAAAGTAGTAAGACGTAGGAACTCCTGACTATGATCTAGTGCAGGGGTGGCCAGCTACACTACCTTTGGAAGCCACATTTCAGGAAGGAATATTTGAAAGAGCCATTTATTTATTTTTGATAACAAAACAAACTGAAAATTAGTTCAATTTTGTAAAGTTTACGAGGAAAGCAACACAGTTTTGTGTTTCGGCTATCAGCCTCCCGCAGATGCCCCCCCCCTCGGACGCCTGGAGCCAATCAGACGGAGTGTTCAGCACGCCATTTTGTGGTTAAGAGTTGACATACAACCGCAACGGTAAAAGTCAGCAGTACATCAGTGTGTGTCGTAGATTACTAGGCGTGTGGCTTAATAGTACTTTTTTACATTCCGTGAGTTAACTTGTGTGAAAAAGAAAATCATAAGTTTTTTTTTTTTAAAGATTCCCATGTAATGTAAGTAATCATGCTATCTGGAAAATGCAAATATGAAGACGAGAACAGGAGATTTAAAGCGGAGTGAGAAGAACAATTTGTTTTTGTGGAGAGGAACGGGAAACCAATGTGTCTTTTATGTGAAGTAACACTGTCACAGTTCAAGGTCAGTAATCTTAAGTGACATTATGAATCAAATCACTGTTCTTTCAGCCAACAATTTCCTGCTGGTTGCGAGTTAAGACGAACTAAAATATTGTCTTTAAAAGCAAAACTAAAAAACCAAACCAAGGTTATGTCAATGTTTATTAAAGAGGCAGATGTTTTTTTTTTTTTTTTTTTTTTTTTTTGATTGGAGGTTTAACGACCACCGTGAGCAACTCAATGGGCTATAAGCAGTCGCCCGTCCCTAATTTAGGGTCACTGGTTCCAGGGAAGGGAGAGAGCCAGTGCCATAAGACAAACACAACATCCATGCCTCACCAGGATTCGAACCCAGACCCCTTACGGACGAATGATCAGAGGCCATCGCTTAGACCACTGCGCCACCGGGGCGGCAAAAGAGGCAGATGTAACAATGGAGGCCGGATTTATTATGGCCTTCAATATTGCTCGGGTATAACGCCCCTACACAGAAGGAGAGTTCATAAAAAGAAATATTGCTGAAGTAATTTCTGCTTTAGATCCAGAAAATAAAAAAATGCTCAAATTGATTGAACAAAAACCTGCATCTAGACATACTGTGGAAAGGCGAGTTTCTGTTATTTCCGATGACGTCATAAGAAACTTGCAACAGGATTTGACGAACTGCTCAGCACTGAGTCTGGCCTTAGACGAATCCACAGACATTGAAGATAAACCACAGCTAGCTATATTTGTTCGTTATGTAACAAATAATGTAGAAGTGAAAGAAGAACTATTGGACCTTATCGCACTAAAGGATACGACTTGAGGTTCGGATATAAAAAAACGCCCTTGATGCTGTACTTGCAAAACATTCTGTACCTATTAAAAAGATAGTCAGCGTCGCAACTGATGGCGCTCCAGCAATGAGAGGTCCTACTAAAGAGCTTTTGGGACTTTTAAATGCAGACGCATTGTATCCCAATTTTATCCCTGTCCATTGCATTATTCATAGGGAGCACCTAGTAACTAAATACAGGGATCATAGCATACTTCTGGAAAATTTTAGGTTGGAATTTTAGGAATTTTAGGAATTTTTAGAAAAATTTTAGGAAAATTTTAGGAGTGTATTTTCAATAAAAACTAGATGTATATTTGTATACATCTAGTAAAACTACTTTGTATACATTGTAAAGAGTTTGCTTCACACCCTTCAACCATATATACTGATAGACTGCGCATGACATCAAAATTTCTGGCTCCAACATAAAATCACATGACAACAGTCAAAAAGATGGGTTACACCTGCTGTGCTTATGGTTGCTCTGAGCGATATGGTAAAGAAAGTTCTATGATTTTTCATGGGTAAGAAACGAATTAAATACCTAAGTCAATAAAGTTCAATTACTTAACCAGAAACTTGCAGCTATTGATATAAAAATATAGTAACTTAAGAAAAAAAAATGGAATGCAGGTTCCAAATTCTTCGCAAATGTTCATCACATTATAAATCACAAAATGTAAACAACCCGATCATGCATGTATATAGCTCATAAGTAAACTTACCTGAAGAGTTTTCATTATATATGAGGCGCATTCACATAATACACCGAAAACACTGAAGTTCTGCAATGTAAATTAGTAATCATAACAGCATTTTTACACGAAATTTGGAGTCTGATGATGACGTGCCCAATGTTTGAGCCATGGCGGCTTTGATGCAGCTATTGCCAATGCGCAGTCCATTAGTATATATGGTCGAAGTTCACACCCAAATTTTTTGCATAACATCTAATGTCTAAAGTTTAAGTATGATTTACTTCTAATGTTCAGTTCTTATCTTTTCACGTGTTATTATCATATTCAAGTATATTTACCACATTCAAGTTTCACTTTGAACATTAATATGCTGTTTAACCAGAAGCAATTCACGATTTTCACAGAAAGTTTTCAGGTTTCACATTAAATTATAATATCCTAAAAAGGTAATTGAAAACCAAGAACTATGTACAATTGTTCACTGAATTACTTTTTTCATATTATTGTTTTAACCTTTTCCTGATTAGCCTATCTTTTTCTGCTTCTACCACAACTAATTTACTTTCAGTTTTCTTTATTTCAGCTGAACCTTGTATGATCAAGTTAGAGGCAACTGCTATTTCAACAGTATTTTGTTTTTCTACAGCTTTTCGCATTCTTTCTGTTCCCTCTTGAATTACTGCTAGGGAGGCTTCTTTATCTTTTTTAAGCCTATTTATTTCTGCATCATTTTCTTTTATTTTGTCATCAAACTCAGCTTTCCTTTTTTTCTCTAGCTGCTTTTCCTTATTTTCCCTCTCTTTCTGCTTCCTTTCTTTTACCTTTTTTGATTGTTCTTCCTTCAGCTTATCAACATACTCTTTATAAAATTTATGTGAATCACGAACACTATTTAACAAATTTATTGTTATGGGAATTTCTTGTTATGGGAACTTTTTTTTCTTTATGATGCGCTTTTACTTGTGAAAAGCCACTATTAGAAATATTGAAAATTTCTGAACACAATATACACTTAGCAGAAAATATTGTTTCAGTTGCAGAACACCATTCTTTCAACTTCACTCCGTCCAATTCTTTGGCGAGCCACGCATCTTGAAATTTCGTTTTGTATTTAGGCATCTTAAACACTTGTATTACTAACCAGAAAATGAAAGGGAAGTACAAAAACACGTTCCAATATTGCAAAACCAGACAACTTCCCGAAATTTGGCTGCGAGGATGTCAGAAGATATGAAAAAAAAAAAAAAAAGCAGGTCACCACTAGAGAACTGAACCTGCACAGAGAACACCATAAAAGACGTAAAACCAGAAACTATCATACGCATCTCACGCAAGTTCAGTCAAAGCGAGTCGGAGCCGAGATATATTGCGCATCGAAGGTCGCTGTCGCCGACGCATGATCGAAGGTCAATGATCACGTGCTCTACTGCCTGCCAAGATAACTCAGCTACCATCCCATCGTCATTACCGGAGGTTACGGAAGAAGACCACATGTTTCCTCTTTGCTTCCACCCACCTGCGGTTTACAATAACAAAACATCAGCAGAAAGAGGAGGTTCCACAAGGCATGTCCAAAAATAAAGTACGATCTTCTGCGTGCCACGGAGTTCGTCTGCAAAGCGCAAACCAGGGGTGAAAATGACCCCTCCCTTTTCCCTTAGATCTCTTGTTACTCTCGAAAACTGTTCGAAGGCAAAAAAATGGAACGCCCGCCCCGAAGCAAGTGCATCTCGATGGCGTCATTTTTCCCTCCCTTCAGCAGCACAGCATATAGGCTGTGTTTCTACAATAACAGGTCTTTTTTACCTTACCGTAATGGTAAATTTATTGGCGTTAATAACGGTTGTTTTTAATAAAAATAAGCTTACGAAAATTTTAGGATGAATAGCAAATTTTAGGTCTAATTTTAGGAATTTAAGGAGGGTCACAAAATATTAGGAATTTTAGGACGAATGCGATCCCTGTAAATATTTAAAATATGACCACATTATGGTGGTAGTTTTAAAAATTGTCAACTACATACGCTCAAGTGCCAAAACTCATCGACAGTTCAAAGCCTTCATACAAGAAATATAAAATGATGAGCTTCCAGATGATATATCATGGGTTTTGTTTAGTAAGATGGCTCTCAGTAAGCAATCTTCTAACAAAATTCTTTAATTTGCTAGAACCAATCAAACAATTTGTCATTGAAAAAGAGAAATCTTTCCCAGAACTTGAAGATGCCAACTGGTTAATAGATATGGCATTTTTTACAGATGTAGTTAAGCACTTACAATCATTAAATTTATCGCTGCAAGGACATTGTAAACTTATTTCGGATTTAGCACAGAGTGTCTTCAGCTTCCATAACAAACTTAAACTCTTCGAGAAAGACCTGGTTTCTAAAACCTTCACTCACTTCAAGTGTCTTACTAAAATGTTGGAAACTTTACCCGGGTATGAAATTATAGCTACAGATTATGTATGCAAGCTGCACAGACTGGCAGATTTAGTGATTTAAGAGGACTGAAGTCATCATTTACATTTTTAGAAAACCCTTTTCTTGTTGACATTTTGAAGAATGGCTGTCCCGTCTTACCGCCAATTGCTGGGGATATAGCGGCTGTAGAGTTGGAGCTACTAGAGCTTCAAGAAGATGAAGGATTGAAACAGGTAAAACAAATGGTTGTTCAACTATTGAGTTTTGGAAACAGGTTCCGGAACAAAAATATCATAAAACCAAAGAGTGTGCGCTGAGACTAATCTCAATTTTCGGTACTTCATATTGTTGCGAGTCTTTGTATCCAAACATTTAAATTTATTAAAAATAAGCATCGGTCTGTTTTAACTAATCAGCATTTAACTGAGCTTGTGCAAACTGCCCTAACAAGTCATCAAACAAACTTTCGTCAGCTAACTCCTAAGATGGACAACATTCGTAAAGCATCCACAAGCAAATCTAATTTTTAAAGATTTTCTTTACAAAATTGTTTGATAGAATCAGAACAATATTTTTTTTTTGAATAACATTTTTATTTTTATGTTTTTAATAACTTTGTAACAAGGAATGAAATCAAATAATTACTTTTGGACATTGATCAGTTTTAGTTTACCATATTTCATACATACATTTTATTTGCATAAGAGCCGCACCACTCGCCTGAGAGAGCCACGCTATGGCCATCCTAGATCTAGTGTATAGATCGAAAATTTGAGAGGTAATCTACCTTAATAAATTTATCCTCTATAATTTCCGTTAAGTATTTATGGCACTGAAAATAATTAGAGGACGCCATGAAGTCATTAATTATGTGAATTATTATTCTTTCAAAAGTTCAAGGCAAATAGTAAAAACTATCAATTTTCAGAACATAAAAAAAAAAAAAAAAAAATCAGGACAACTCCTACCCCTGAAAGTAGCTGATCTTGAACAAGATGAATTAAAGGCATGAAACCAGAGTGAACAAGGAATAAATATGTTATGGAGGTAGAAAAATCTTTCGGTGTCAGACCTGCCAACCTCTCAGAACCAAAAAACGTAGCACTCAGATAGAAAAATTGTAACACGACGCAAGCTGATAATTTTTTGAAGCCTATTTTAGCTATATAAATTTTTGATGATGAGAATGTAGGGATTTTTTCCCTACATCAAAATTCCATTGAGAAACCAATTAAATCTAATCAGCAAATACTTTTATGTCGTTAATTATTAGAAAAAAATTATGATTACGGGAGAAATCCTCACTCCGCCTAACTTCCGTTTTCGGAAATTTTGAGAGGCAAAAGACTTGCATCTTAGGAGATATGCAAGATGGTTTAATCGGGTTTTGGGGATGTCATTCTTGTCTGCAGGACCAAAATAAATCTGCGAAGTGCATTGGCCGTCGCCGCGATTCTGCTATGAGGATTAGTAGAAAATGAATCTGCGACGTACGCCAGCCATTGCCGCGTTCTGCTACGGGAATGAGTACAAGATAAATCTGCGATGTACGTCGGCCGTTGGCACGTTTCTTCAACGGGGATGAGTACAAAATAATTCTGTGATGTATTCAAAGTCCTTTGCAAGAAAAAAATTATGATTACGGAAGAAATCCTCAC
The DNA here is from genome assembly GCA_039090855.1 of Macrothele yani. Taxonomy (NCBI): domain Eukaryota; kingdom Metazoa; phylum Arthropoda; class Arachnida; order Araneae; family Macrothelidae; genus Macrothele; species Macrothele yani. Next base: position 120,865,986 of record CM077004.1, on the reverse strand, counting down.
TACGCCTAGCTTCCGTTTTCGGAAATATTGAAAGGCGGAAAACTTGCATCTATGATAGGAAGTCTGGATGTCGTTTTTGTGTGCAGGATCAAAATAAATCTGCGACGTACATCGCCCACCGTAATTTTGCAACAAGGTTTTTGTCTGAATAGGGGGAAACCGGGGAGGGGGAGGGGGCATGACGATTTTTTAAAAATTGTATTTTTGGCTGCAAAATCGTATTAGCGTACTGCAGCATGATTTATCTTGTTAAATATGATAAAATCGTAACAGTTGGCAGGTCTGCAGTGGATATATAGAATATCTAAACAACATGTTGGCGTGCAGGTGGTGTGAGAAAATAATGGCAGATGCTTGCATGCTCAGTTTCTGTCAACAACCACAACAAAATTTCCTCCACTTATGAGAAGCTTTAAATGACATAATGAAATGCATGAATGATCCATGAAATTTTATTTATTTTTATACATATATATATACATATTTAGGATATCTATCCAGTCATAAAGATCTTTTAAAATAGTGAATAAATGAGATCAAATATGTACAATGATTAAACACATGGATTACATAGCATGTCATGAACTCATTCAAATGTTAGATGATTTAGGTAAAAGAAAAAGGCTCTGTATGAGATTTTAACATTGAAAGGCACAATAAAGAAAGTTAATTCAAAGGCATTATTCAAGAAAATGAAAAAAAGAAAGGCAAAGTAACATTGAAGAAACTGTACCTTCTTCATATCTTAGTTTCAGAACAGTTCTCTTCAAAGAATTTAGGATTGCAAAAACTCCAAACTCAAGAGACAACAATATTGATTTTCTGGGTTTCAACTATTGAATCTCAGCACATTCAAAAACATAAATCATAGCTGCAATAAAATTGCTTCTCACACAGAAAAGTAAACTGATAATCTTCATTTTCAGCAAGGATGCATATACAGCATGAACTTAAGAATGCAATGAAAAGTGAAATAAAATATTACCTGCGTACCTTAGGATATTGTGCAGTATATATGTCACATGTATGAACAAGATTTTCATGATGGGGGCAGGGCAATTCAAAGTTTCATAACACCAGACAAAACTCTCATTAACTTGCCTAACATTTGGAAATTAGAAACTGAATAGTAATCTAGTTATTTGGTTTAACAAAATTTCATCCAGCCCTCAAAATGTTCTTTTCTCTGGGAGTCACCTAAGTAACCCATATAAATGAAACCTATCATTTCAAATTCTTAAATCTAGAAGCTCATCCATTTCACTAAAAATAAGTTTTTTAAATATTTGTCGTTGAGGCGACTTAATACACAGCAATTCAAAAATGCAAACAGGAGGCATGCCAAAACCTGAATTTTCAGGAAGCTACCAAGAAAGTCCTACTGTGATATGTAACCTAATTTTTAACCATTCATCTATATCCTCCAACATGAAATGCACAGTTTAAAAGCCCAAAGTTAAATAATGTATATAATGAAACTATATTGCCTAATTTGAAGTTGCAGATTATATATTTTCAGAAGACGAGAGCATAACTGTTGCATTAGCAGAATACCAATAAAGATTATAATTTGCTATATCATTTTGATTCTGTTAACTTCTAGTGTTTATTTTTGCAAAAAATATAAAATAAATTTCCAGGATTTATTTACAAAAATGTTATCAAATCATTAAGAACTGGTACATAGGAAGCTTTGTAACAAATAACCTACTAGTCTTAGGAGGGGAGGGGAGCAATTGCCAGTGGTACAGGCATATTTTCCCACTCCAAGAGGTGCTAAAAGTAACATTTACATATGTATGCCACATGGCTACAATCAAACATGTACACATATCAGTCAGGCCACAGAAAGTGTTCTTAAGTAATTATAACAAAGAAAAAAAAAAGACAATACAATGAAGATATATCAACAGTTTTATTTAATATCTTTTAAGGTCTCCTGGGAGGAGTGGAGGGTGTTAGTGTGTACAGAGCAAATAAACTCTATCAGATTGATACAATAAATATAAAAGGTTATTTTAATTGATTTAGACTACTTTGTTTTCATGAAGCGAATGCAAATTTATCTAGTTTTAGTGTTGTGAAGTTGTTTACCTATCGTTTTTTCAAGATGTTTGCATTCAGTAAGCAGATGCTAGGGGTTAAAGAAAATGAAAACACCTTTTATAAAAATCAATGTCATCCTCATATTCTTCACAAACTGTCAGCTGATTAGCTATTTAAAATTTATTTTATCCAAAACAAACCAGAATAACAAAATTAAATGCCAAGACATTGGGCAGCTTTGATTTTATATTATCATAAAAGTAAATTCAGATAAAAAATAATAATAAAAAACACTTTAATGAATCAATGATTGGACAGCATTAAAGAATCATTTATACACTCTCTAGCAACACCTCAGTAAATCACCACTATGTAGAAGGAGTGGAAATCCATTATCATTAAGACATTTTACAATAAACAAACAGAAATACGTGCATTACACACTAGTTCAAAAACAGTTCACTTAAAAACCATTAAAACTGTATTCAACATAACTGTTACAGTACCCTTAAAAATAAATTTAACATGTGATACTAAAACACACCCCTTTTACAAACACAGTTTAATTTGATGGAAGTCATTATTTTTGCCTTTACATGCTATAATTTATGATCTGCTAACATGGTCAATGTAGGAGACATCATTATAAATAATAATACAGGACTTTGAAATGATCTTTTCAAATTGTGCCACCATTACATGACACACACACACAGCATCTTAAGAATGAACAAATTTTCTTTTACAAGGAGAAAACTCTTTGCAGTGACCACATAAGATAAAAGCACCTTTCAATAGACTACAAGAGAACACAAATGTTTCCGGTGGCTTAGCGGACCAAAGTGAATAGTTCAGGCTTTACAATTTGTCAACCTTTGCACTCTCAGAACAGTATGCTGTTAGGCCTGAAATCAAAATATGTAAATTAGTGTTTTTATTCTCTGTGCAAATTCTTGCTTAGTACAGAATAATAAAAATTCAGTAAATGTTTTGGTATTCACAAGTTCGGAATCATTACGGGATGGGGGAAAGAAATACATACAGGGGTGCTTATTCTGTGAAATCAAATTTCCTGAAACCAAACCCAAATTTCCTGAAATTAACATAGATCAATACTTAAAAAAAAAAAAAAAAAAAAAATCAGAATATATGTGTTACATTCGTAATTTATTTCCCAAGTTTTTAACATGTTCTGTAACAAAGTTTTGTCAACTGCAATGGTGATTGGATTTTCAAAACCAAACATTTCAAACGTTGAAAATTTCTTTGCTAAGAGGTTATATTTTAGGGTTAGACCCTTCTCTTAGGGGCCAAACTACTACCTATATAGCTCTTTCAAAATTGACTGATGCATGTAGCTCAGTGCTATCTGCTAACGAAATGCTTGTTATCGATGAAGAAATCAGATCATATCAAATCGATACAGCAATTAGTGATCTTTAATTACTCAGCCAATGAGAAATGTGAAAAAAAATAAAATTCCCAAAGTCATTGATGAATACTGGGCTGCAGTGTCAAAAATGTGCTCACATGATGGAATACAAAAGTACTCCACATTGGGTAAACTTGTAAAAGCCCTAATCTCATGCTTTCATGGGCCAATTGTGGAAAGCTCATTTAATTTCATGGATAAGCATTTCATCACTCATTCTTTCAACATGGCCAAACCACCGAAGCATATTGGTCTCCACCTTGCTAACAACATTTTGCTTTACATCACACAACTGCAATACATCTTCATTCCTCACACAATCAGATCGTGTCTTGCCACAAACCCCACGTAAGTAACGCATTTCTCCAGCACACAAACGACTCCTATGTTTCTTCTGCAGTACCCAGGTTTCACTGCCATACATCAGAGTAGGAACAATTACTGTTTCATACACAGCAATGCGGGAACTCTCTAGAGAACCCATCATTCCTGTGAAAACCTCCCAGAGCAGGTATGACTTTCAAAGAAGAATTCACTCGCCTACTGATTTTACCATCCAACTTGTTCTCTCTATCAAACATGCTTCCTAAATACACAAACTCACTCACCTGGTCAATCACAGTGCCATTTAAACTTACATTACATTCAGTGCTACCCATTCCTCTCTCAAACACCATAACTTTGGTTTTTCCCTTATTTATACTCAGTTTGAATTTCATGCAAACTTCGTGCATCCGAGTCAACATATTCTGCAACTCACTTTTGCTCTCTGCCAACAAGACAGTGCCATCAGCATACAGCAATCTGCACACACGGATATCACCAAGACATAAACCACTATTATCTATTTTGGCCTCACGCATGCATGCGTCCATAAATATATTAAACAGCCATGGTGACATTACACAACCTTGTCTAACTCCTGCACCAATGGAAAACCATTTTGATAAAACACCATTCACTCGTACACAAGCTCTACTACCAGCATACATGGCTTTTACACTATTAAGTAGATTCCCAGTAACACCATATTCATTCAATACCTTCCACAAAAGTGTCCTATTCACTCAGTCGTAAGCTTTCTCTTAATCTATGAAGGCAGTAAAAACTTTCTTCCCAACAGCCAGATACTTTTCAATCATCGTGTGTAATGCAAAAATCTGGTTAGTGCAGCCTTTACCAGGCATAAAACCACTCTGAACATCCCACTTTCAATGATGTAAGACCCCGTACTTTTTCAATAACAACCTTACCAAACACTTTCCCTGGCACACTTAGTAGGCTAATACCACGATAGTTCTAGCATTCAGTCTGATCACCTTTTCCCTTATACAAGGGAACAATAATAGCATCCTTCCAATCCCGAGGGACCATTCCTAACTCCCAGCACAACTGGCAAATTTCAGTTAACCAGTCAATTATAGAGTCACCACCATACTTCAACATCTCTGCAGTTATGCCATCAACTCCTGGAGCCTTACCATTCTGAAAAGATTTTAGAGCTTTACACACTTCTTCTCTTGAAATCCCTCCTGTGCTTTCATCCCTCATTGTGACATCATCTGCATATGTCTCAGAAACATTTTTGCTCTCCTGATCTAATAACTCACAGAAGTATTCACCCCATCTCTCACTTAACTCATTGGGCTCCCATATAATTTCCCCAATCTCATTCTTCACACAACTTACAACTTTGTTTCCCCTATTTTTCCTGAGTCTCATGTACTTCCAGAAGGACTTTCTATCTTTCCAAAAAGCCAGTTCATGCCTTTCCACTTTCTCCTTCCTATCTTTTGCCTTACTGTGGCGAACCAGCTTAGCAGCTTCACGCTTCTTACAGCGATATTCATCCACCTTGCAACATCCCCAAATAGGCTTCCTTCTTTTTCTTTACTGCCTCATCAATCTCACTATTCCACCAAGCATCACCTCTATTGTTGCCCACTATTGTGGTGCCACAGACCTCTTCAGCAGCAGTGACTGCACAGTTCTTAAAACATTCCCACTTCTTTTCTACATCCCTCTCACGAAATTTCAGATCTTTCAGTCGTTCTCTGAGTAAGTCAGAATACCGCTGATGATCTTCAAGGAGCCTATCAACCTTTATTCTTTCTATCCTGGGTCTCTTCCTATTCCTTTTCCTCCAACCAACATTAAGTTTCACTCGTGGCACTACCAAGTAATGATCAGAACCAACATCCGCACCTCTCATCACACGGGTGTCAACAACTAAGTGTTTCAAACGCTGATCGTAAACAACAAAATCTATCACACTCTTTTGACCAAGAGTACAATTTTCCCAAGTATATGTGTGTATATACTTGTGGTTGAAAATCGTATTAGATACACACAAACCATTCTGAATGCAGAGTTCAATTAATCTTTCACCATTATCATTCACACAAGGATCATTAAACTTACCCAGAACATTGTCAGAAATTGCATTCTGCACACCTACTCTAGCATTGAAATCTCCTGCTATTATAACTTTTTCTTTAGCACCAAACTGGCTCAAAACAGCTTTTAGGTCATTCCAGAAATCTTCTTTCTTATCAGAAGGTTTCGAGTCACAAGGAGCATACACTACAACAATTACAATTCTCTGGTTTCACTTTCAAACGAATCCAGAGAATTCTCTCACTTATGCAACTATAATGAATCAAGTTGTTCATCTTTTCACTTAAAATCACACCTACACCAGCCTGTCCTCTCATATTATCCAATACTCCAGACCACACACTCACCGTGCCATTCACTTCTTGGTTAGTGCAGCCTTTACCAGGCATAAAACCACTCTGAACATCCCACACTTTCAATGATGTAAGACCCCGTACTTTTTCAATAACAACCTTACCAAACACTTTCCCTGGCACACTTAGTAGGCTAATACCCCGATAGTTCTTGCATTCAGTCTGATCACCTTTTCCCTTATACAAGGGAACAATAATAGCATCCTTCCAATCCCGAGGGACCATTCCTAACTCCCAGCACAACTGGCAAATTTCAGTTAACCAGTCAATTATAGAGTCACCACCATACTTCAACATCTCTGCAGTTATGCCATCAACTCCTGGAGCCTTACCATTCTGAAAAGATTTTAGAGCTTTACACACTTCTTCTCTTGAGATCCCTCCTGTGCTTTCATCCCTCATTGGGACATCATCTGCATCTGTCTCAGAATCATTTTCCTTCTTTTTGGTTTCACTTACACACAGCACATCCAGTCTGTACTTATTCATCTCCTCAATCACCTCATTCATCTTGCCATTTATACCTCTAGTATTCCATACACCAATCTTACATTCACTCAGCCGAGATCTCTTTCTCATACGCCGTTTAGAAAGTCCAGGTCGATTCCGTGGTGGATCGTCCTTCTCAAGTGTGGTAGGTCCACCATATCCCACACTTGAGTCATTCTTAATATTTTTTTTTTGTCTTTTTAATCAGGTAAGTACATCAGTGTGGAGGATTAGCCCACAGCTGAGGGTTCCAGTTGGTCATTCAACCTAAGGATTCTGGAACCCAGTGAGTTGGGGTCTTTTCGCCAATGTCGCACAGAACTAGCTTGCACCTCTCCAAGATTCACAGAGGCCTAGTTGCTGTTGTGTGTGCCATTGTTACCACGGAGTGCCCCGAGGAGGCAAACCCATGAATCTATTAATTACACTAAATAGATTCATATTAACAAGGATAACAGGGTTCTCACTCTTTTTCTCCCACAAAAAATAAGCACTTTTTAAGGACTTTTAAATACCTTCCTCTCTTTTTTAAGGACCTTACCAACTGCATACTTAACAATGACATGCACAAATATACTTTTACAAACAACTTAACTAAGCAAATTCAAGTATGGTGATGAAGTTTACAACATTATTCCTTTTTTTTTTTTTTTATTGAAAGTTTAACGACCACCATGAGCAACTCAATGGGCTATAAGCAGTCACCCGTCCCTAATTTAGGGCAACTGATTCCAGGGAAAGGAGAGAGCCAGTGCCGTAAGACAAACATAACATCCATGCCTCACTTAGACCAGTGCGCCACAGGGCAGCACATCTTTTTATGCTTTCCAACCATAGGTTGAAGAAGAGTATATGCTCCAGCTTTTTCCGTCCGTCCGTCAGTCAGTCGGCACGATAACTCATGTAAAAAGTGGTTCGATTTCGATGAAATTTTAGTATGTGGTAGGGGACCACCTGGGGACGAATCCTATTGAAAATGGGCGAAATGGGGTCAAAGGTTAGGACACAGGAGCGGGATCTATTCCATAGCCCTTATGCATCATAACTTATGTAAAAATGCTTCCATTGCGACAAAACTTTATCATGAAATTTCGTAGGTATACTGAACCGGTTCTGTTGAATATCATCAAAATGGGATCAAATGTCAGGGCACAGGAGCAAGATTTATTCCACAGCCATTATCCTCATAACTTCAGTAATAGCTTGAGTAATGATTTCTGGTGTATTGGAAAGCATATTATAATCAATGCATTGCATGATTTTACTAATTTGTTAGAAAAGTGGTTACTTTTCTTCTCAGAATCTTCGGCTTCACTCTAATTTCTGAAGAGCAAATCGTTCTGTCCTAGATAGAAAACCGTGTCGATTTAGGTGCTAACAAAATTCCGGTTATCTTTAACAGCTTCATTGCGTTTCTCAGTATTTTTTACGCTTTCCAACCGTAAGTTCAAGAAGCGTATATGCTCCAGCTTTGTCCATCCGTCGGCACGATAACTCGCATAAAAATGTTTCAATTTCGATGTAATTTTAGTATGTGGTAGGGGACCACCTGGGGACGAACCCTATTGAAAATAGACGAAATGGGGTCAAAGGTCACGGCATAGGAGCGGGATCCACATTCCATTGCCCTTATGCGTCGTAACTTGCATAAATATGGTTTGATGTCAATCAAATTTTAGTATGTGGTAGGAGACCACCTGGGGACGAACCCTATTGAAAATGGGTGATGTGGGGTCAAAGGTCAGGACATAGCAGCGGGATGCATTCCATTGCCATTATGCGTCATCATAACATGCGTAAAAATGGTTCAATTTCAATGAAATTTTAGTATGTGGTAGGGGACCACCTGGGGACAAACCCTATTGAAAATGGACAAAATGGGGTCAAAGGTCAGGACATAGGATCGGGATCCATTCCATCGCCCTTATCACATACTATTAAAGGAGCAATTCTTGTATGTATGTAAATTTTATTTTGAGAACGGCTCTAAGGATTTTGATGAAAGTCGTTAACCTACCGTTTTCTGGTACTAGAATCGATTTAGCTTGATCTCTACTTTAGGAAAATTCGTTTAGTGCGTTAAATAACCACCCCGAATTACCACGTTTTTAGTGTCATGGCGTCGTCCCATTAATGTTGCCCATGCTTAGAAATCTTATGACGTCACAATCTTACGATTGAGATGTTGGCGCACAGTCACCCCATCTGTCTCGTTACGTCACACGTTGTGTGTGGATCCTATTAAAGTTTTATGATGTCACACTCTTTCTAGCAGATGGTCGCAATTCCCATCTGTCTCATTACGGCACGCGTTGTGTGCGTATGTTCGTCCGCACAACAACTCGCGTAAAAATCGTTCGATTTCGATGAACTTTTGGTATCTGCAAGGGGAACACCTGGGAAGGAACCCTATTGAAAGTGAACAAAATGGGGTCAAAGGTCAGGACATAGGAGCGGGATGCATTCCACTGCTCTTATGCGTCATAACTAACGTAAAAAAGGTTCGATTTCGATGAAATTTTAGCATGTGGTAGGGGACCACCTGGGGACAAACCCTTTTGAAAATGGGCGAAATGGGGTCAAAGGTCAGGACATAGGAGAGGAATCACAGGTTCGATTTGTTCGATTTTTTAGGACATAGGAGCGGGATGCATTCCACTGCTCTTATGCGTCATAACTAACGTAAAAAAGGTTCGATTTCGATGAAATTTTAGTATGTGGTAGGGGACCACCTGGGGACAAACCCTTTTGAAAATGGGCGAAATGGGGTCAAAGGTCAGGACATAGGAGAGGAATCACTTCCATCACCATTATGCGTCATAACTTACATAAAAATTCTTCGATTTGGATGAAATGTTAGTATGTTGTAGGGACCTGCCTGGGGATGAATCCCATTGAAAATGGGCGAAATGGGATCAAAGTTTAGGACACAGGAGCGAGATCTATTCCATAGCCCTTATGCATCATAACTTATGTAAAAATGCTGCCATTGGAACAAAACTTTATCATGTTATTTCGGAGGTATACTGAATCAGTTCTGTTGAACATCATCGAAATGGGATCAAAGGTCAGGGCACAGGACTGAGATTTATCCCACGGCCGTTATCCTCATAACTTGAGTGATGATTTCTGGTATGTTGGAAAGCGTATTATAATCAATGCATAGCATGATTTTACTAACTTGTTCCTTATAATTTAAGTTTGCGGGTGTAATAAATTACAATTTATGCAACTTAAAAGATGGTTCTGCAAATCAAATCAGTTTTCTTATTAGAAAGAATAATCACAAATGCAAATTGTACAACTGTAGTTAAAGTTACGAGTTCAAGATTTGAATTTTGCACATAATAACTTCATGGTTAAAATTGCAAAACCAAAGTCAAAATTACGTGACAAGATTTCAATTTAGCTCTTTCTTTTTTATATAACTGAAAAAAATGTTATTTGCATATACAAAGAGGGGAAATACATAAGCGAAATGTCAGTACCATGAGATGGTGATGGGGCATGCATGTTGGGTGGAATCTACTGGATGTGTTATAAATTCATTCCACAGTCCACCCCCCACCCCCCACCCCCACCCCCAGCAAATTGCTTACCTCACACTGCCCTGTGCTCTCTCTCAGTCGATGTAACATGATGTTATCATGAACATGCCAACCAGCAGCTACTTCTGGATTTCATGCAGGCAGTTAGGGAAAACTAAGTACCTTTTTATGTTTTTTTTTTCCAAAATTTTTGGCAAAAGAAAAGGACTTTTAAGCATCCTTAAAAAAAAAAAAAAAAAAAAAAAAAGCACTTTTTTGGGACTATAAGAAATGTGGGAACACTGGATAAATTGAAATTATTGCTAATTGAATCTGTTAATTACACAGAGTGAGTGTCTGTATCTGTGCGCTGGAAGTCAAATTAGAACCCACTGTGCTCTGCCACACACACACACACACACACACACACACACACACACACACACACACACACACAGCAAAATAAAATTCAAGGATTTGTTTAAACAAATTTGTGTTAGTTACAAAATTAAAAATGCCACTGTAATCAAGAAAAACAAAAAATCAAATTTGGAACATTTAGCAAAAAGACATAAGTAATTACTCAGAGTAATAATTTAATATCACCCAGTCAGTCAGTTTAAAAAACAAAAACAATGCTGGGGTCTGTGAAAGCTTCAAACTATATCACAGGGAGGAAAAACACAATATTGGCTAAAAATATGAAATTCTTATAAAGACAGTCCAATTTTACCTTTATCTTCTCACAACAGCAATTCATGTCTACTTTATTTTCCTTTGGGCAGTTCCAATATTACACTGATTAACCTAATAAAACAAACAAACATGAATTTAAAATGACATCACATAATTTGCAATGCTTGCTCAGTTTGATAGCAAAAAAAAAAAAATACATGACACAGTGAGCTGCATGCTAGTTTGTCTATAGTTGCAGTGTTTCCACTATTTAATATGCTTGTTATTTTAAAATGTATTGTTTTCCTTAATACCATCAGAATGACTATGTCAATTTCATTTCATAATTGTTAGTCATATCAGATTTCTGAAGCATTGTGTGTAGTTCTTTCTTTCCAGTGTTCTACAGCTTTCAAAGTTTTAATATGCAAATCTGAAGTAAACCTTTGATTTTAATCTGCAGGACAGCTTGTTCATCAGTTGCCTTGAAATGACATTCCATGACATAGTTCCCACTCTTTTCCCCACCAAAAAAAACAAGAACTTTTCCAAGACTTTTCGAAGGACTCGTAAAATTTTTCAAGACTATATTCATGCCCAATAAGAACTCTCATGAAACACTAAAATAAGTTGCAACAAACAGACAAAAAGCTCAATTAAAATTTTAGTTATATCTAAATATAGGGACATACTTTGGTGAGGTATTATTGTTCTGCAAGATAAAATCCCTGAAATGGCAATAAGCTGGATATATTGCCAGAAGGACAGACCACCAATGGACAATCGGAATTTTAGACTGCATTCCTGGGCTACAAGCATTCAGCAGATCACAAATCCGGTTTGAGATGCTAGTACCTTACACCTACACGCCCTCTCATTTGCTTATTGTAGCTCAGAAGAATTCCCCTCGCATTCGCTTATGGTAGTTCAGAATCACAACAGCGTGAAAACTGGAAATGTGACAGCTATGTGCTCCTGATTCCAAGAGAACATTCTACAATACAGCTCGGCAACCTGCGACATTTCGACGATAGCTTATCTTCAATGAACTGCAGCTATTCTGAAATTGGGGGGGGGGGTCAAGTACTTTTCAAGAACTCTTACAAAATTCAAGGACTTTCAAGGGCCCTTGAAAAGGGAAATTAAATTCAGGGAGTTTTCAAGGATTTTAAAGGACTGTGGAAACCCTGCATGATGAGAAATATTTGATATGGATCACACTCATCTGTCTACCAGCAGAACAATATTATATTTTCATGTTTTAAAGTCAAATAAGAAACAACTGAAAGTTGTAAAATATTAAGTATAATTAAACATGTCTGCTCTGTTAACAGGCATTCAAACAAGAAGGAGACCCACAAAATCAACTTTGGACAAGATTTATGGAACAGGCCAAACATGTTATCAAATGTCTAGCCTCACCTTTTTACTGTGTGGAGCAGAAAGAAGCGCTAAGAGAATAAATGCAGAGGACTATCAAACTAGGTAGCTGAAAGGGACAGGGTAAACTTATAAAAACACTTGGTCTGTCACAACCATCCCCAATTTAAGGTATCAAGCACCAAGCTGAGTGCTAAATAGCACTGGGCGGGGTCAAACGTTAACATGAACAGTCTTTTTTCGGAGGAACCTGCCCATTATAATCAGCCTTCAAGGGATGAATGGATGCTTTACCCTGGGCATTTAATGCTCATGGATAAAAAGGTTTTCCAATATAATAAATCTTCTCAACAACAAAATATTATGCAAGTCTGAATAGATCAAGTTTAGCTGCATGAATGCACTGAGAATAAATTGTTAAGATGTAAAATTACCCACGAAACTATAAGAATTCAACCTAAATATGCAAAGGTATGAATGAGCCCAAGGAACACATGTCAGAGGAAATGTAATCTTTGTGGAAGATTTAGTCTGATGTAAAGAAAGGGTCCCACTCAAGCCTGAGTGGCATTAGTCTTTGATAATACAATGACTTAGATGAACATTTTTTCAGGAGTGCATTCTGTGGACCGTTTCTCATACAGGAAAGCCCAGACCTAAAAGTAGCAATAGCAGTTTAGACTAGCAGAAGGCTCTAGTTTAGGAAGGATATTTTTTTGTGCATGTGTATGAGGATTTTGATACCTGGGTATAGTGGTTAAAACCAGGCACAGGACAGGTTTGGTAATCTTAATGATTAAGGCAACACTCTTGGAAATAAAAACATGACTGAAACTAGAATGCGTAAATTTGGAGGAAACTATTCAGCAAATGGCAAAAGATTTGGTGATGTGTCTTTAGGCGAATAAAATACTAACATTACCTTGGGGTGAAAAACCATAGGTTTACTTTGTGGCTTCCCTAGATATTTTGTTACAATTTTTATGAATCAATTATATGCTCACTTTTCTCTTAAAACATGCACCATAGCATGAAAACCTACTTTTTACAAGTGAAATATTAAAGAAACTGATAATCATAGAACAAAAGGAAGAAAAAAACCAAACCTGTCAAAACAGAAATTCCAGGGACTGAATTTTTTCTTCTTCTTGAACAGGTTTCTATTATATACAGACCTCCTTCAAAACAAGGCAAATTAAAACTTTCCGTAGTCTTTCTCTTAACTAAAGAAACGACTTCAAATATTCTAAAGGGTAATCTGATAGTGATATGTCAATATTTGTTTACTTTAAAATACATGAGTAACATTCAACTTTATAATTTCCATGTGCTGTTGACCGAAACAGCAATAAAATATTAATTTAGAAAAAGTTAAATGTTGCTACACATCATCTTACCTCATTAGCATATCATTAACCCTTCAAAAACAAATAGTTAATTGACTTATTTACAGAATAAAAAGTACTACTGATAACACAAGAAAATCAAAAGTTTTCTTTTTTTAAATGAGGGTACGGCTATAAAAAGTTAACTTTCAGTTAAGGATAATATCTTTATCTACAGTAGGATGTGAATTTATCAAAAAATGGTAACATATTTTATAAAAATGGGTAACGTATTTTATAAAATACGTTACCAATTTTTTGAACTGCTGTAATATAAACATAAAGTTTCTAATCTTTGTTGATCAGCTAATAACTGAAGATGAAATGCTTGGCGTTTTGAAAGATCTAGTAGTGTGTGAATGATCAAATAAAGATATTTATCTGGTTGCAGGTGGTTTTAAGATCTTTTTCGGATTTGAATATTTAGATTCAAAATCTTCATCGTGTATAGACGGTAAAATAAATATAACTAGAATCTCTGATGCACGAAATTAATTACTGTTGAATTATGCCGCTGACTTTTATATATCCTGCTCGATTGGTCATTGTCACACATCATCAACAAACAATGGAACGGATAACTAAGCAGTTCTTCAAATGGAAACGTAAACTGATTACTGAGAACATACATTTGGCATTCCTCATAAACTGCAGGGATTTGGACGTAATACCGAAGTTCCTTCAACTGCGTTGTCATCCTATATCAAAGCGAGACTCTGGGATTTTGAGGAAAGCAGAAACCAAAAGGCTCGGCACACAAATATGCAGTAAACACTGTTTTATCAATTACCTGCAGCAAAGGACTTACACAGCACACTTGGAGCTTGCTGACCAGGCACACCCTATAATTTCGGACCGAACGCTCATCACCTACGAGTCCACAATGAACACCCTTGCTGAGCGTATAACAGCCAGACCTATTAAAAAACTAAGAATGCTGGTGGCAAAGAAAATAGATTCAAAAGCTCATGACACAACGACGGTGAAAACCACAAATGATGATTTACCTTTTGTCAATTATAGTAATGTAATATTAAATGATACACAATTGAAAGCGCTAAAACGTGGACTGAAATTTGCTTACCCAACCCAATCCATCAATAAATTCCGAAACATTCCACAAATTGAAAATATCATTGTCCAGCTCCCAGAGGATGAACGTAACAACGTTCGGCATAATATAGTTAGGGCCATCAAAGATCTTGACACGCAGCATCTTTTTTCAGAGCAACAACATTACAGGAATGAAATTCGTGAACTGAAATGACTACAAGATAATAAAGCCTTAGCTATTACTACAGCAGACAAAGCTCAAAAAATAGTCATCATGAACAAAAACGATTACGTAGCAAAAATGCTTGAAGCGATCCATAAAATCCCGCACACTATTCTAAATTCAGATCCAACAGCAGCTACCTTATCTGCAGTAGCTCAATTAAAGAATCATAGCTCTCTACCAAGTTCAATAAAGAATGCCATGTATACAGTCACTGGACCAAGAATACCTGAGTTATTTGGCAAGCTTAAAATACATAAAGATGGTCACCCTCTCCGACCACTCGTTTCTGCGCACTCCAACCCAACGAGACATCTAGAGAAGGCGTTAACGCAATTCCTATCCCCTCTAATCAGAGGTTCACAGTACTCAATCTCCAGTACTAACCAAGCCTTGGATTACATCAAATCATACAGATCTGGCAACCTACCTTTTCTAATGGTGTCATTAGACGTCATCTCCTTATACCCGAACGTTCCAGTCACAGTGGTGCACTCTATTATTGAATCATGACTCAAAAATATGACAAACATTTTGGCACAAGAAACCCAATCAGTGCTCAATGCCCTTAGACTGATCCAAAAGTGCACGTATTTCCGATACGAAGGTATCACATATCGCCAAACAGAAGGAGCTCCAATGGGTTCCCCTTTATCATGTATCCTAGCTGAAATACTGATGCAAGAGCTGGAAAATGTTGTCTTGCTATCAGCACCACACAAACCAAGCTTATATATTAGGTACATCGATGATATTTAAATTTTCTGGACACATGGACGAGACCTGTTAACACAGTTTGTTGACGCTTTTTCTTCACTATCCATCCATCAATTTCACTACTGAGTATGAACAGTACTATAAGCTGCCGTATCTAGATTTTATGTTACAAAGTAATCAAGATACTCATAACATAACGTACTCTGTGTACCAAAAACCAACCTCCCAAACGATTATCATCCCAAGTAATTCAGTTCACTCCATGAGCCATAAGCTGTCCAGTTTTCAATTTTCGGTTAAAAGGGCATTCTCACATTCATCAAGCATAGATGCATGCAATAAAGAATTGGATCACATATTAAATATAGCCGTAAAAAATGGATACTCTAAAGAAACCATCTACCGTATAGTCAACAAACTACAACACTCCTCCAGCACAACCTTAATCAGAACCCCATTATCAAACAGGTTTGTAGGTACAATGGACTATATACCCGGCATAACAACAAGGCTTCTCAATGCTTGTAAAAGGAACCACATAAAATTTGGTGAACGCACCTAAAACATCTTTTCAATAGTCAAAAATGATAGAGACCCCATTGCAATACAACATCAACATGGTGTTTACCTTATACCAATGAAGCCGAATGATGAGCATGAAGAAACAGCATATATAGGATCTACACTGCGAACCTTGCACACAAGACTCTCTGAACATAAGTATGCCGTTAAAATTCACTCTGAAGAATCTGCGTTATCTAGAGCAGTAAACAAAGGAACGCACACCCCGGTATGGAATGAATCTAAAATATTGGCAACAACTAACACTAGAAGATCCCTGCTGCTTATGGAAAGTCTCTTTATTTACGAATATGATAAAAAGTGTTGCAACGAGGACCAACCCATCACGATCCCGACTCCATGGACAACATTATTTTGGCGAAGTCAAACCCAATAATAATACTCGCTAAGACTTTCTTTTGACATGTTAATGTACGAGCCAATAACACTTGCAGTTGTATGATACTCAGTAACAACTCATACGCTATTGACATCACGCGAATGTTTATAAAATATGTTACCCATTTTTTGAACTGCTGTAATATAAACAAAGTTTCTAATCTTTGTTGATCAGCTAATACCTGAAGATGAAACGCTTGGCGTTTTGAAAGATCTAGTAGTGTGTGAATGATCAAATAAAGATATTTATCTGGTTGCAGGTGGTTTTAAGATCTTTTTCGGATTTGAATATTTAGATTCAAAATCTTCATCGTGTATAGACGGTAAAATAAATATAACTAGGAAAAGTTATTTATTTTTAATATGATTATGGTTATGTTTTAGAGCATATTAAGTTTTCCAAGTTATAATATGAAGTTATTTTAATCGATGTTCAAATTTTCATCCTTGGGAACACATTAATTGTGAAGGAAATGTGTACAAAACTTTTTCCATTGGAAGTATAGGAAGCAAAATTACTTGACGTCCACCTTAATAATATGGGATAAGGGCAATGGAAAGGATCGCAATCCTACGTCCTGACCTTTGACCACATTTCGTCCATTTTCAATAGGGTTCGTCGTCAGGTGGTCCCCTACTGCATACTGAAATTTCATCGAAATTGAACCATTTTTACGCAAGTTATGACGTATAAGGGCAATGGAATGCATCCTGATCTTATGCCCTGACCTTTGACCCCACTTCACCCATTTTGAATAGGGTTCGTCCCTAGGTGGTCCCCTACCACATAGTAAACTTTCATTGAAATCGAACCATATTTACGCAAGTTATGACGCATAAGGGCAATGGAATGATCCCACTCCTACGTCGTGACCTTTGACTCCATTTGTCCCATTTTCAGTAGGTTTCGTCCCTAGGTGGTCCCCTACCACATAGTAAAGTTTCATTGAAATCGAACCATATTTACGCAAGTTATGGCGCATAAGGGCAATGGAATTATTCTGCTCCTACGTCGTGACCTTTGACCCCATTTGTCCCATTTTCAATAGGGTTCGTCCCTAGGTGGTCCCCTACCACATACTAAAATTTCATCGAAATCGAACCATTTTTACGCCAGTTATCGTGCGGACGGACAAAGCTGGAGCATATACGCTTCTTCAACCTACGGTTGGAAAGCGTAAAAAAGGAAATAAAAGGATGTAAGTATACATGAATGAACAAACACCCATTGTTGAAAAAGAATAATGAAAGGAAAGGGAAGAGTCAAGAATAAGTCAAGTAAATTATGATGCATATTCTTCGTTTATTTATTTTTATCATAATTCAAGGCTTGTGATTACCTTCATTTTTCTTCCTTCTCTTCGTTCTTGGCGCAATTCTTGTGAAATGTATTAACGTGCAGTATGTCGTCATGGATTTAATTTTTTCTCCATGATATTTGATGAGTAAATTTTGTTGGTAGTATAAATGCTTATTGTGTAGATTAACGATAACCAAAGTGATGTTTAATAATAATGCTTGGATAATTGTTAGAATAATGTTTTTTTTTTTTAATTTGTACTAGTGCCTTAATGTACTTAGTTCATTTCTTGCAGATTATTAGTAACCATTTGCATTTCTTTATTTTTAACAAATAAATAATTAGTATTACCGTAAAGTTATTGCAATGTATTTAATTTTTAAGAGTATTCCGTAGTATCAGAGTGGCTGGGATATCTGTAAGTTTGTCAACGCAAATATTGACTCATCTGCATTTTATTTTTTTGTTTCTTGCGTATGTTTTAATAATAGATGAAAAAAAAAGGGAATTTGTTTTGCAGTCTCTCGTTTTCAATATTTTCCCTACTGGGAAATCAAAATTATGATTTTGTATGTGTATTAAGTGATGCTGTGTATAACTATATAACTAGTGATTTCCAAGTTTACTTTTTTGTGTGAGTGCCAGTTAACACTAGGCAAAGCCATGAATTCTTCCGGCCATGTTATTTTTCTGCTTCTTTGAGTCGTCAAAGTGTTTGTCAGAATTGTCACCTAACCTTGCATTCCCTGTTCCTCTTCAGGATTCTCAGAATTTAGCAAAAGTTAGAGGTCGGCAGCATAACCTTGAAACATACCCAGTGTCCGCTGTTAGAAAAGAGGTGAAGCATTGGATCCCTTTTTCTATCTTGCTGCTAAGGCAAACAGGCTTACGTAAGGTTACATTGCGTTGACCAGGAGGAAAGTTAGCTCTCGCATTTTGTCCCCACCTCAGGTTTGCCCTCTCTAATCTAAGGCTGAGGGATTTTTTTTTTTTTTTTTTTAGCCAATCAGGTGGCGACAGAGCGAAGAGTGGCTTACGTGAGGGAGTTTGAAGTAGTTACGACTGGTATTATGACAAAAAGTTTTGTTGGGGTCAGACATATGGGTCTGCGCCCCGATAAAAAGGCAATGCCTTTATTTTAGGCCCGTTGACGGACCAGCCTCACGCCATTTCTCCTCAAGGAGACGAACAGGGAGACCTCTTCACTCAACTAAGTTGTTAAATCGAAAGATGAAAAGCTCCAGGGGTTACTAATTTTGACCGAGTAATTTTTGGCTCGCTACCCCGTGCTCCAAAAATCCAGATGGAAACCCCCCCCGGATGGGTACGAAGCCAAGGAGGGTCTGTCCAAAGGACACAGAACTGCATACCAAGCCCATGTGATATGTGAACTAGCGCAAAACGAAATAAGGCCGAGCCATCTTTTAAAATCACCAACTCTTCAAGAAGCTGCCTGGATTTCTTTCCATGGAACCAATTAGGAGCCAGATTCATTCTCAGTTGAGAATTTCATTTCAGAGAAGGTTGTCGTCGAAGATGTGATAGCTTCCTGGACTTTTATTTTTCCTCATTCGGAGCGGTTCCAAGAGGATCAGGATTCCAGGTGAATAAGAGACCCATGGCTTTACTTCCCTAATTTTCTTTTCCGCCAGTCTACCATCATTTGGCTCGGGTAGACGGAGGACTGTTTAGAAAAATCTTTAGGCTTCTAAAAATGATGTTTAAAAGTTTTGTGAGGTTGTGATGATAAAATTTTGATTTGTGTCTCAATATATATATACACTGAAAAGCAATTGAATTAGAGGCAGCTGACGTTTATGCAAATGTGGCGTTGTGGGCGGCCCTGTAAACGGAAACATGACGAATGCAGCGATTCGACAATATAAGGAGTGATGCGACGGGAATCAGTAAGAGTCGGACGCAGTATGGGTAAGACGAAGGATCTAAGCGCATTTGATTGTGGGCAAATTCTCGGGGCCCGACGAATGGGTCACTCCATCTCGGAAGTCGTGCAGGCACTGGGATTTTCACGAACCACTGTGTCATGGGTGCACCGTGAGTACATCAAATCTGGTAAAACCATCCCCTGCAAGGGCCAACTGCCGTGGACAACAGCTTGTGGATGAGCAGGGTCATCATCTGCTGGCTCGCATTGTAACAGCAGATAGACGGGCCACAGTGCAAGAATTCATTCGGCAATTTAACGCTGGTGCCCAAAAACATGTAAGCAGCCACACCATCCAGAACCATCTCCTCGCTATGGGGTACAGAAGCCATCGTCCCACGAGGGTATCGCTGCTGACCGCACATCACAGGGTGCAAAGATTAGCATGGGCGAGAAAACATCGCCACTGGACCCTAGACATGTGGGAAAATGTTGCCTGGACTGATGAGTCGAGATTCACGTTGGTGCATGCGAATGGCAGGATACGAATACGGCACAAACCACATGAAGCGATGGATTCTTCTTGCCAGCAGGGTACTCTTCAAGCTGGTGGGGGTGGCATTCTCGTCTGGGGACTGTTTACGTGGACTGAAATGGGACCCTTGGTACGTGTGACATCGTCCCTCACAGGTCAATGTTACCAGGATATCCTGGACGATAAAAATGCTCCCGTTTGTGCGTCTTCAAGATCCCACTGGGGATCTCATCCTGCAACAAGACAATGTACTATGTCATCGCTCCCGAATTGTATCCGAATGGTTGGATGAATACTCCACCGACGTGACCTCGCTTCCTTGGCCAGCTAGGTCACCTAATCTCAATCCCAATCGAGCACATCTGGGATGACATCGAGAGAGATGTTCGAAGCTCTAACCCCATCCATCAAATCTTCTTGAACTGTGGGAGCTTGTTCAGGGGTCGTGGATCTGTATGGCTTCCCAACGCTTCCGATGTCTTGTCGAGTCCATGCCGAGACGAATCGCCGCCCTCATCAGGGCGAAAGGTGGTGCTACACGTTACTAGACAGGTATCTCTAATTCAATTGCTCTTCAGTGTATATGTATGTATGTATATATATATATTCTATAAAGAAGATACCTAAGCAAAAAATTATTTTGCACCCTTCGTTTTAAATTCTAAAATTTTTTACTTAGTCTTCAGTTTTGCTCTTTTGTATATATATATATATATATATATATATATATATATATGGGATGTAAGGTCAGGTGATGCACAACATCACAGCCTCTCCTTGACAAATGTCAACTCCGCCTTCTCGTGGTGCATCCTGTTCCCACTAAAGGGGCTCTGACGACCGCCAATAGCGGTATAACTATACCATCGGGATTAGAGGAAATGCTATCCCACACTCACCAACCCACTTGGTCAGCATGCTGAATTATGGCCAACCCCTCCAAAATGATTCCACAACTTAAATTTTGGCCCTCAGTCTCCAGCAGCTGGAATGTACCTGGCTAAGGCAGCGGCCAGTGTGACATGAGGGCAGAGGGTGCTAAGAATCACCGGAGGACTGGACTAGGCTGCCATTTGATGCTGACCTTGGCTACTTACAATGGACGCTCCCTATCTTCTGATTCAAGGCTTCTTGAATTGGAAGAGGAACTACAAAGGATCAAGTGGGACATCGTCGGGCTAAGTGAGGTACGGAGAAAAGGAGATCTCATTGAACTGAAAAGTGGACATCTTTTCTACTATCGTGGGACAGATACTGGCAGAACTAGTGGTGTTGGATTTATAATAAACAAGAAACTGAAGGATAAAATTGTAGAAGTTGAAAGTTCCTCTGACAGAGCTGCACGACTCGTTATCCAACTCTCGAGAAGATACCAGGTTCAGATTACTCAAACTTATGCACCCACCACAAGTCTTCCTGAAGAAGAAATTTAAGAATTTTATGAGGAAATTCGTCATTTAAATAATAACGGCAAACAGCACTTGAAGATAATTATGGGAGATTTTAATGCAAAAATAGGGCAACAGCAACAGAATGAAACTTCAGTAGGTAAATTCGGTCACAGCAACAGAAACCAGCGTGGAAATACTCTCGTTGAGTTTGCAGAGGCAGAAGGATTTTTCATCTTGAACTCCTTTTTCAAGAAAAAGCCACACAGGAAATGGACATGGAGACATCCAATTGGGATGACAAGTGAAATTGATTTTATTATGTGTAACAAAAAATTTGTCATAGAAGACTGCAGTGTGCTAAACAAGTTCAACACAGGTAGTGACCATAGATTGGTGAGAAGTAAGATGCACCTAAACACCAAACTCGAACGTGGCAAGCTCACGAGACAAGCAAAATTTATTGACATAACCAACCTTAAAAAATGCCCTAATACCTTCATGTTGGAACTGAAGAACAGATTCTCTGCTTTAGAAAGCCTAACATCGGAAGAAGTGGATATTTCTGAAGTTAACAAAAAAGCAACCAAAGCTCTTATGGAAACAGCAACAAAATTAGCTGTGTCAAAGAACAAATTGCATGTGAACAAATTATCAGGAAAAACTAAAATGTTGATGCAAAAAAGAAGAGAGATGAGGACAACTAAAGAAGATGTGACTTCCAAAGTGGAATATATAGAGCTATGCAAGACAGTACGAAAAAGCATCACTGAAGATGCAAGGAAATTCAACTGTGAACTAATGAAGAAAGCAATTGAAAACAACCAAAGCCTAAAGATAGCAAAGGGACATCTCAGTAAGGGAAGAAAACAGATTATAGCACTAAGAAAAGAAGATGGTTCTGTAACAAGAAATAGAGACGAAATTTTGACAAGAGTGAAAGATTTCTACTCCAAATTATATGAAAGGGAAGATACATGTACTTTCAGACATCATGAAATGTACCAGTACCATAGTTCTTTCAGTCCTCCCAGCAGAAGTTGCACATGCAATCAAGAACATGAAGCGGGGAAAAGCTCCAGGAGAAGATGGAATTACTGTAGACATCATACAAGAAGCAAGTGGAGAAAATTGAAACAGAACTCGCCCAAATTTGCACTCGATGCCTTAATGAAGGGAAGACTCCCGAGGAATGGAACAATGCTACAATGCTACAATGAAGGATCTCAGGAACTACAGACCTATCAGCCTCCTATCAGTGGTTTATAAAATCTTCACTAAAGTTCTTTCACACCGCTTGAAGGTAACACTGGACATGGCTCAACTGAGAGAACAAGCTGGATTCAGGAGTGGCTACAGCACTATAGATCATATCCATGTACTGAGAGAACTAATTGAAAGAGCGAGGGAATATGAACTTCCATTGTGCATGGCTTTTATCGATTATGAAAAAGCCTTTGATTCGGTGAAACCATCAGCAGTTACCATGGCTTTAAAATCCTGCGGTATGGAAGATGCATACATTAATATTATGAATAACATCTATGAAAATGCAAGTGCAAAGATTCGGCTGTTTGAAAATACAACACATATAAAAATTGGAAAGGGAGTGAGACAAGGTGACACCATATCTCCCAAGCTCTTTAATGCCACATTGGAAAATGTCTTTCAATCACTGAACTGGGAAAACAAAGGGATAAAGATTAATGGAGATTATCTAACTCACCTTCATTTTGCTGATGATGTAGTCATTTTTGCAACTACCCCATCAGAGCTGCAGAGTTGCTGACGTGATCCAGGAACTTGCTGACAAGAGTAAAGAAGTGGGATTAAAAATGAACTTTCAGAAGACAAAAATGATGTACAATGCTTTTACAAGAAATGAAGATTTATCGATTGATAGAAAAGCTGGAGATAACAGATACGTACGTTTATCTTGGACAGCAGATATCAAGTGAGGGTCACATTGATGAAGAAATTAATTGGCGTATAAAACTTGCCTGGAAAGCTTTTGGAAGAAACAGCATAATTTTCAAGAGCAATATGCCATTATGTCTTAAAAGAAAAATGTTTGATCAATGCTTCCTTCCAGTGCTTATGTATGGTGCAGAGATGCGGACCTTAACTAAAAGAGGCATACAAGGGCTGCAGACAACTCAAAAAGCATGGAGAGGTGCATGCTTGGTGTAACCAGGAGAGATAAGAAGAGGAACTCGTGGATCCGAAAAATGACAAGAGTGGAAGACGACATGATCAGAGTTAAATCCCTGAAATGGCAATGGGCTGGACATACCGCCAGAAGGACAGACCATCGATGGACAGCCGAAATTTTAGATTAGATTCCAAGGGACAGGAAAAGACCCAGAAGAAGACCACATGGGAGATGGGTGGATGAAATTCGAAAGTATGCGGGAGTAACATGGAGGAGACTGGCACATGACAGATCATTGTGGAAGAAACTTGGGGAGATCTTCGTCCAGTAGTGGATTGATAATGGTTGACAATTATGATGATATATATATATATATAAAAGAATTGAAGTACAAAAAGAAAAAAAAAAGAAGTCTGTTGTTCTCTTGAAATTCAGAGTGCAGTGAGTTTCAGAAGCAGTTGAATTTTTCTCTTTCTTTAAATGTAAAGGTCTAGGCTGAGGTTAATTTAAAATTTTTATTTAGTAAATTATTTTGTGAAAAGAAAAAGCAAAACTGAAAGGTCATATTGTTTTAGAGTGTGAAGATGTGTTTGGTCAAGCAAATGTGGTTAAAATCTTACAAAAGTAGTAATCATGTGAAAATAAAAACTAATTACCAAATTTTGAGATAGGGGTAAGAAAAGGCCTGCAGTGCACTGTAGTCTATTGAGCCTGAAACATGTATATTCGGAGTGTACTTTGTTTTGTGCATTTATATATATATGTGTGTGTGTTTGTAGTGTATTTATATATATATATATATATATATGTGTGTGTGTTTTAGAAGTATTATATATATATACGTATGGTTTAGAAGTATTTTCATGTTTGAAAGCAAAGTAGGGGTTTGCTCATAAACTAACTAATGCTCGAAATTAATGTGAAAATTGAGTAACACAAAAGAAAATTTATATTTATCTTTTTTTTCCTGACATTAGTATTTGAAGAGTTACTTGGTGGCATAATCCATTTTATTTTATTTTGAAAAGCAAATCATATCAGTGAAATTGCTCAGCCATGTGTTTTTGAGGCCTAAATCCTAGAGCCTGTGATACTTACCCAAAGTCAAAAATCACTTTAGGACTTTAAATTCATCTTTTTTGGAAATTGCGGGTATGTTGTAAGAAAGAAAATTGAGGCTAATCAAAGCCAAGGTTGTTGAGCTAAATGTGAGCTCGGTCAATGATTTTTTTGCCTTCAAATAAATGCAGCCGAAGCTGGCTTTTCAAACTTGATTTATGAGTCAGTACATATTTTATGTGTCTTGTATTGCATAATTCTTTGGTAGTGCCAAGTGAACAAAATCACCCCTGCAACGTGCAGGGTATTTTATAAGAAACGTTCGGTGGGTATTTTGTTGGTCATTTCGTCAGTGTTCTTCTGCTAATTTGATCACGTGCCTAATAATTTTACTGTGTAGTGTTGTTTGAATGTTTTTCCTTTTGTTTTGGTGCCAAAAGCCTTACCAACTTTTAACTTTCAGTACTGAGCACTAATAATTTTTGTTTTTCATAACAAACGGGTTTTTCCGTGATAATACAAGACAACATTCACCCAAATTGATTTTTTTTATATAATACTTTGCATATATTCATCATCACAAAAAGTATACATTATACAGCTTCATAAAATCTTACCTTTGTAGCAAATCTTAAGGAATTCAGTGTTTCTGGTATATGCTCCTCACTGGGGTTAATGTTGACAAACATAAGAGTTTTGCTGTTTCCTCCCAACGAATTCATTAATACATGAGTCAACTTGCTATTTCGGTAAGGAATGTGATCGGCCTGAAAAAGAATTTTCACAGTCAATATTTTACAAAAGGAATTTTTAGTCATAATTTGAAAAATAAAAATAAAAATAACTATGTTGTTTATTTAATACTTTGTTGTTAGAACTTCACTTATGAGGCAGTGTTATACAACAATTTCCCAAATATTTCCATTCGTATGCTTCAATAACAACTGATAAACATTTTTAACCTGCAAAATAATTTTCCTGTAAGAATAAAGTGTTTAGATATTGTAAAGCAGTGGAATATCTTTTTAATATAAAGTGTCCATTGAGAAGCAGTTGTCCAAAATATTACCTCATTTCCACTAGAACATGGCTTTATGACAGATACTCATCTCACACACACACAGTGCAGCACAAAAGTAATGAGACCAAATCAAAATGAGTTAACAGGGTTCCCACTCAAAAGTAGAAAAAAATTCCCTGACTTTTCCAGGTTTTCCAGGTGGTTCTGAGAGTTTTTCCAGAGCGGCAAATCAAATAACATTGCGACAAATTGTTGCATTTCCTTACATTCTTGCGTTCCTTACGAAAGCATACATTTGTTAATTCTTTAAATAACTGTTCTTTATACAATTACCTGCTTTTTATGAATAACAATTAAATGCATGAGGTATATTATTTTTGGTATTATAATTCCATGATCTTTTCTGAACCTAAGTGGTATACTGCCCATGTACAATTTGTTAATACATTCCCGTAGAAACAGTTCATATGTAAGAAAAAAATCTGTATGTTGAATAGTTTGTTTTCCTTTCTTCTATAGCACAGTGTAGATAAACTTAATGACCAAATGGGCTCCTGCTCAGAGAAATGTCGAAAGAGAATCAACCAACAAAGGGCTTTGATCCATTGTTTAAGTGGTTCTCTTGTGATGTGTTTCTCCAAGCAAGAGTGTACCAGGCCACTGTGCCTAATTGTTCCATGTTACAAAATATGAAGCAAACTATCTGCAGAAATAGAATAAAACCGTAATGTCTACAGGCTATTTTTTAAATTCAGTTTTGACAATTTTTAGAGAACTAAGGAATAATGTAATGTATTGAAAGCAAGATTTATCAAATTCTAGACAGGCTGTAATTGCAAATAATTGCTTACCTGAAATTAATACTGATAATGTTATGTTCATCTCACATATGAGGGAGAATTAAAAAGACGCCACATAATGAACGTCCCGATTATACAGTCCATAAAGATAAACAGAAAATATGGAATATAAAGGATAAATAACTTTCATTTTTTCTAATTACTTTATAGTTACAAAAATTAGTGTATTTAACATAAATTTTACATAATATTTAACAAAATCATGTCTTATTTTTTTTGTTTCAGGTTTAACGACCACCATAAGCAACTTGTTGGGCTATATCCGTCCATCCCTAATTTAGGACCATTGGCTTCACGAAGGAGAGCCAGTGCCGTAAGATAAAACACACCACCCATACCTCATCTGGGACTTGAATCCAGGCTCACTTGGACGAATAGTCAGAAGCCAGAGCTTAAACCACTGCACCACCGAGGTGGCAAACCATGTATTTACATGTTTTAAAGAATATTTGAACAAAGACTTAATTTAAATTCTACATATAATGAAATATTTCAATCGATTAGGTGAAATTATATAACTGATTTATCTGTATTTTAAGTGCACACAAGTATATAAATAACATTTTAAACGACTCACAACATTTAGAGTTCCAGTTAGGTTTAAAAATGCAAGCTGGGAGAATGTGACTGAAGAGAATAAATTGCCGTTAAATGATACAATGCTGAAGCTTTAAATCCTTTAAGTGCTTATTTTACATAAATATTAAAGAACACAGAAACTTTTGCTGAAATTGAAGTCTAATGGGAATGATAAAATGGAGAGTGTCTGACAGAGTCTCTTAACATTTTGTTAGAGCGGTTCTATCAAATTGATCTAACAATTTGTATTTTCTATTGGAATTCACTTAGAATCTTTAAAGACAAAGCAAACTAAAACAGCTATTAAAAAATAAAAAAAGAAGAAGAGAGAGAGAACGGAAATCATGACAGCATTTCTGTGTCTGAGGAAAACGTGTGCCAGTACCATCCCAACAATTCTAGCAATCAGGGAAAATACTGCTGACATTTAAAAATCAAAATTGTAATTATTTTAGCTAAAGTTAGTTCTTGCACTTGGCAATGAGAACATCGAATCTATGCTATTTCAGAGGTGCCAACCTCTAGCAGAACATATCAGTAATCAATAGGGGAATTTTCAGTAATGTTTCAATAATGTAACACAAACTTTCAGTAATGTAACACACCATTTTTTTAAAAAAGTTAAGGACAATATTATAGTATTACTGTGTAACTTGTAATACTTGTATGAGGTGCCTATCGGTAATCACCATAGGTCATTAACGCGTGGAATGGGTATTTCATGAGAAATTAATGCATGAAATATGTAATAACTTTGCATGTTTACACTATCCTCACAAAAAAAATATGAAATTAAATTATCAATATTGTACTTACCTCATGTCATTGCTTACATAAAAACTCCCTTGTTGCTTGTTTTGCAGTGGTATATTCTTTTTCAGAAAACGTTTTATAACACAGCTCACCTGAGGAAAATGCTTTACTTTTCTGTACAAGAAGGGCACTAAATGTTTTGGTGCTCATTGTTGGGCAAAAGTATGTGAGGTATTTCCTTACTATACTAAATATTCTATACGTAGAGGAATTGCTGTGAGGGATAGTCAATATTACCAACATTAGTTTAAGCAATGTGGAATACTTGGGAAGGCCAGATGAATCCTTTGTCTTAGATATTTCATCCCATGCCACATATGCTCAAGGATATCCAGCTTCATCAATATCAGTCTGGGAACATAGCATGAAAGAAGCGACCAGCATGATCACAGCTTACTATAGGTAGGTTATGCTCCACAACGATTGTAGTAAACAGCAATTCAGCGTTTATCACGCTATTTTCATTCTTTTTTGCAAAAAAATTATCCAAAGGCTTTGATCGAGTCTTTAATTTTACACAATCCTGGTGTTTGTTTTGACTGGATATGCCTTCGGCAATCATGTCGTCCTACATGGGCTACTGATTACTCTCATATTAGAAGGCATGCAAGGAAACCTTTATTTCAGCATTTGTAACATTTTCCATTTCCTTGCTCAAGATTTGGGAGAAAGATTTAGATGTTCCTGGAGAAACCTCTTTGCATGTTTATTTATTTCAGAAACGATAATTCCAAGGATGAAATTGGTAAAAACAAGTAAAAAATATGCAATAGGTGCCACATCAGTTGCCGGAGCATGTTTGGGCCCCTGCATTTCATGTTAATAAAAAAAGATGCTGAGGTTGTCCATCACTTCTCTCTATTAACATCCTCCCATTCACTTTCAGAACTTTCATGATCTGAAGATTCACTATGAAGATCTTCACCTTCTGAAGAAGATATGGTGTGCGTGGCACGGTGGCTAGTTTTTGGCTTGATGTTGCTAGGCCAATATCACTCTCAGATGATTCAAAATCATCACCATCACTTGGCAAACTTTCACTCTCACACAAGCCACTTCAAATAACCTTAGAAAACAATTTCACGCAGTGGGAAAAAGCACGTCTCCTAGTCTGAGGAACAAGCTGTCAATAAAATCATCCTCTGCTAACACGAGTTTGGAAAAAGATGGGGATTCGTAATTCACGGAGTTTTGCGATTGTGTCTGTTTGTTTGGGAAAAAGAAATGAATAATGAATGTGAAGAGCTTCTAGTAATAAAACACCGCACTTCGTTCTCCCGCGCGGTGCAAGTCCGCAAGAAATATAAACATCCGTCATCACGGGACCCCGCGTTGCGGCAGTTGATCGTTACTGCACTTCGAACGGGGCTCGAAAAAGTGATTTCCGACAGTACGACGTCTTATAATTCACCAACAATGCAAAGTGAACAGCACTGCCTCAACTGCAGCAGGAAAAGTTTTGGCTAATGTAACCTTTCTATCGTCACACGGAAAAGTGCGTGGGGAACCGATAGCAAGCTCAAACTCTGTTACGATGACACTTACGGCATATTACCTGTAATTCTAGTCGTATTATCCGCAGACCACGAAATTCATATTAAAAAAAAAAAAAATCCTTCGTATAATCCGCAGACTGTGACACTCAGGAAATAAAAATCGCCGTATAATCCGCACATCATAGATGTTGAACCAGAAGTGGAATTTCCGACAGAAAAGTCCGTCACATAAATAAATAAATACATCGCTCTTATAGCAACCGAAAAATTGTTTTCAGCCGCCGCCGGGGAAATAAATCCACGGATCTCTCCGCCTAGCGCGTTAGCTTTACACCATGGTGGCCAACAATCCACGGTGCTATGTGTATTTTTAAGTCAGCTTCTGACATCATAAATCCGTAAGATGGGCTCAGCTACTGAGACGTCTCCATCTGGTGGGTATTAACGGC
This sequence comes from Macrothele yani, assembly GCA_039090855.1. Lineage (NCBI taxonomy): Eukaryota > Metazoa > Arthropoda > Arachnida > Araneae > Macrothelidae > Macrothele > Macrothele yani. The sequence continues at coordinate 120,835,812 of CM077004.1, read as the reverse complement.
ACTGGCTATATATATTATAGCAGTTAAATCCAAAGGGCGAGATCCAAAGTGAAAATCCTCCAAATACGTGGCGTCAGAAAATAAATAAATACATCGCTCTTTCCACGATCCAGAAACACATAATGAGTCCGAAGAAGTAAGAGAGAAAAAAAACCGATTTTATTAAATGAAGAAATTCATTTTTAAAGGTAACTGTTTTATATTTTTTATCTCCGGACAGATAAAGGGTGTGGCATCCATAAATCACGCCGATGCAGCTCCAGAGTATTGCATTACACCTTGCCAATGACGAAAGGCTGATACAGAACAAGTCGTAGAAATACCGTATGTACTCGCGTATAAGTCGAAAGTTTTTGGAGGAATTCCTGCTTTCAGAGTTGAGAGATCGTCTTATACGTGGGCCAATAAAAAACCTGTGAATTCTCCCCGCGGAATAAACCGACGGATTTGTTTACGTTTTAGATCGCGACACAGAGGCTTTCCGTATGTTGCTGCACGATTGTGTTCTGACCTCAAAACTATCGCGCAGTGACATGATCATATCCTCAATTCTGTCCACCACTTCAAGTTTAAATTCGGCAGTGTAACTGAAACGTTTCCTTTTCAGAGACATCATGATTAGCAATGAAGGAAAACAGCAGCAACGACGTTCGCCAAAACAACGAAAGCAAACTAGACACAAGGTCGCGCACATGAAATCCGAAAGGAGAAACGCATAGGTTCGTGCAGCAAGTGCTGTGCGTACTTCTTTGGCTTTTTGCCAAAAAACAGAGCCGGCACGACAGTCAGAGCTCTCCTCAACGATATCAAAATGACCCCTGTCATCCCTCCCCCACAACTTTCCCGATTTTTCGTTACGACATTCCTGCCCCTCCTCCCCGCTCCGTACAAACTCCTGAACTGAGGAAAATTCTTCCGAGGGAGTTCCTTTTCCAATTATTACACCCTTCCCTGCACAATCACGCTGCAGATTTTTTAAAAATCGGAAGGTTGTAATTTTTTTTTTTTTTTAAATCGGCGTATTAACCGCATCGGTGTATAATCCGCAAAACCTATAATTTTAACTTTTTTAACAGATAATCCGCGGATTATACGAAGAAAATTACGGTACCATTCTTCCGATAATATCGCTGTTCGATGATATGATTCATGGACATTCCATTTTTTTTTGTTTTTTGATTGGAGGTTTAACGACCACCGTGAGCAACTCAATGGGCTATAAGCAGTCGCCCGTCCCTAATTTAGGGTCACTGGTTCCAGGGAAGGGAGAGAGCCAGTGCCTTAAGACAAACACAACATCCATGCCTCAACGGGATTCAACCCCGGACCCCTTACAGACGAATGATCAAAGGCCATCGCTAAACCATCTGCAGTCTGATTCGGAAAATATGCGGATCAAAATCGAAGGCCGACAAATCGGCAGCGTCGCACTAAAAGGGTTTAACGAAAAAGGATACAAAATTGAGATTCTCCAAAACACACTGAAATCTGTAATTCTTCCAACCTGCCCCTAATTCCGTAATCTGACAGTCGAAACCGTAATAATTACGGACAATTCGTAATAGTTGGCACCTCTGCTATTTGCTTCTAAAATAACGCAGCATAGAATATTTAAACATTGTGCAGTTAAATTTCATAACCAATAAGCTGGCACACAGAGATCCTAATGCCATAACGGCAAAAAAAAAAAAAAAAAAAAAATTAAACCCTGGATAAAGATAAAAAATAATGGAAGCAACAAGTGGAGAAAACTAACAGTTAATACGGAATACCATTTTGCCTGAGAGGCTACAATTCATGACAAGTACTTCCAAAATCCGGAAGTCTTAAAATTGATTGGCTACGTTTGTGACACAAACATTAGTACTGAACTTTTCTCGCAGGTCACAGTTCATTTCCACGCTACGTCAAATTACTTGTACGGGAAACAATTAGAGGAAGTTTTGTGTGCATGTGTGTTCATAAAATCCTCCTAACACTTTTTTTTTTCAACATAATTTTTCATCCTGTGGCGAGTGGCATGTTTATACTTAACAATATCTTTACGAAGGGCAATACATTTTTGTGCGATGTTGATCAGGCAAAGTGCGAGAAAGGTCTGGAGCCCACTCAGGTCATTTGCAGTAACTCCCCACAAATAACGTCATCCAAAACGGAGACGAAGCTTTAGCGCCTGCACTGACAAACCTGAAACCAATAGAGCACGCACGGCAAAGATTTAAATCAGTAGTAACTAGGTAGATTTTTTATATTTTTTTCGGCAATGTGAGGGTAAAGATGTGAAATGAAAAAATTATGCAACTCTTGTGAGGTGCAGCAACGCATGAAAAAGAATTTACGATTACAAGAAAATGTCTACCCCGTCTAACTTTTGTTCTCGCAAATTTTTTTCCCTATGTATAAGCTGAAACCTTAGGAAAAATTACGAGAGAATGATGAATTTTATATTTCTTATTCTAAATAACGGAGATATTTGCGTTTTTTACGGAAAACGGTTCCACTATGCACAGAAATTCAAAAAATAATCTTCTAATCTATCAGAAACAAAAAAAGTTGAAACTTTTAGGGTTTTTTTATAACTTGGAGGCAGCTACCCGTAAGAATCGGAGATGTGTTGGTGGAAAATTATTTCAATATCTGACGATTTTTGCGTGGAATGACCCAGATGTGAAAATCTATGGTTCCGGGCGTCGGACTACCCTATTTTTCGCAACCAGCCAGCTCTTGCAGTAATCGGAATATCGCCAAAATAGCTATAAATTAATTTCTTCATGCATTATGAAATAGAAATAAGACAGAATCAAGAAAAATCTCTTTCCGGCCGTAAAACAACGAATCTAGAAAACGGCCGTGAAATCTGGGAAATTTGGTAGGTATGCAATAGTACCGGCTTCATTGCATGGTATTTTTCATACAAAATACTCCTAAGTACTATGAAAAAATTAATCTTTCCCCCTCTTTGAAGAATCTTCCTATTTCATATCTTCCCTGTTCAAACATTTGAAGGTACATACTTTTCCAACTATACCAACTCTGCTACAGAATTACGAAAGTGAAGCTTTAGTTCTTGTGATACGAACTTTTATCAAAATAAATTGTGCCCTCAATTTGCAACATTCATCCACACTGCTCTTGAAGGGGGGGGGGGGCGAATTTATTAGGATGACCAACATCCGGCAAAATAAAATGTTTTTGTGCGGTTTGATAAAAGACAAGTGAAACATGCAAAAAGAAAGGGGGGGGAAAGCGCAACTTCTAAAATTTCCGATGAATTTCGGCGAAATTTAAAATGGAACGTTATTTTCATATATCTTGCCCACTGTAAAAATTTCAGTCGGTTATTTAAAAAATTGAGGAATAGCTTTTTCATAATTTTTTTCCCAGTCTACACAGAGAACCAGGGCACCTACTTAGGAACAAGTGACTGCCTCTGCGCGAACGCAGCAGATAAGAGCCTGCGAAGTGGGGGTGTGATTAATGGCTTTCTCTCACGCTTTGGCGTGTCCGTTTGTTCGGTTGAAGTTTAGAGCATCTGGAGATGGGGGAAACCGCGAAGAGACGCACTCCCCAGCACAGCTGCACTTTAATCGGTGGGTGGGTTGCCTCGAAGGATAAAACAACTCGGAATTATTTTAAAACTTAGCAATACAGAAATATATTCTACAAAAGTCTGAAAGAAAATATTTTTTTGGCAAAATAAAAAATTCCCTGACTTTTCAGTTTCCTGATAAGAAATTCCCTGATTTTTACGAAAAAACACGATTTTCCCTGAGTTTTCCCTGATTTTTGGAACAATTTTCAAATTCCCTGAGAATTCCCGGTTTTCCCGGTTTTCCAGGTGGCGTGGGAACCCTGGATAAGATACAAGGTTTGTATTTTTCCAAGCAAAATAAATCCAAGCACTTCTCAAGGACTTGTTAAACCCAAATTATGTATGTGCTGTTGGTCAGTCAGTAGGTAGGTATCTTAGCAAATCCAAACCATTAAACTTAGCTGGGATGGACACACCTTCAATGACCTGCCGGTTACCCCCTGCCTCCCCGTTGGTTTATTTTATTAACTTTGAATTGTCCCTCTGTTTTGGTGTTTTTGAAATCATTTTATTTTGTAATATTTTGAAAGAGTACATTATTTTTGTATTCACCTTCTGGCAAGAACGTGCCCCCTAAACCCAGTCAACAGAAGCCCATCATGATTTGCAAATACATTATTACACTTATTTTGCTCCATAGTGATGTCACAGCCAAAGTATCAGCTGACCACATGCTCCCCTGAGTTTAACACAAGTTCTGCGCCATTTGGTCAGCTTGGTGTTTCTATCGGAACTACACAGAAATCTCCTATACAACTTTTTAGCACAAACAATTATTTTACACACGCTCTTTCATATAATTACACTTAAAAAACAAAACAAAACAAAATTTCAAGTACTATTTACGGATTCAAACTTTTTCAAGTACTTCCAAGGACTTGAACTTTTTTCAAGGAGAGTATGAACCATGGAAGAAAAATAATTGTTCATAATGAAAATATAAAAATTACAAAATATGCATGAAGAACTTTTTCAAATTAACCATAGTCATTGGAATTTTAAACAAATATATTTTGCTTTCTTCACCTGATAATTAAAAGATGATTAAGGTTGTGTGCGTGCGTGCGTGTGTGCCTGATAGGCCATCCCCATGTGAATGGTGCTGTGTACACTACCAAAGTGTGCTGATGTTTGTGCTTGTACTCATTACTTTGACTCATAACAAAAAAAAAAAAGTACTGATACAGAAAGTAATGGGCACCAAAAAGTACTGACTTAACCCATCTCTTCAGCAGACCTGCAAACTGTCAAGAACTGAAATCTGTAAAAAATATTGATATATCAAATGTGAGAGATCTATCAATCATACTGATTAAAAACACAATACTGAAATGGAAAAACCAAAGCAGATCACACTCTCAGATGCTTCACCCACTTCCCCCTTTTCATTCTGAACCCTGTTACTCTTGTTTCCTAACAGGAATAAAAACGGAGAAAAGTTGTATGAATGCCGTAACTTGATCACACATGGTTACCCTGCAAATTTCACTTGAATCCAATTTAAACAAATGTCTTTGCTTTCTTCACCTGATAATTAAAAGAGCATTAAGGCAAGTTTTGCATAAACATTTTTATTCAAACATATAGAGAGAAACAGCCATGCCATCAAGCATCATGTTTTGCAGAAGCTGACATCCAGTCTTTGGCCTTGTTCTGGCCTGACCTAATCAGTGGTGGGAGCTATTGTTGTGTGTGCCTGTTACTGCTAAATCCAGAATGAAAAGCAGTAATAATTTGTTGATTTTCATCCTGCATTTTATGCAGATAACTGAGTGACTCCATGCTGCTTAGTTTTGGATGTTTACATGAGGGGTTTTACTTGAATTCCCATACAGGGTCCATACACATTTCCAGAAAATAAATTCCAGGACTTTTCCAGAAGTTCATCAAAATGTCACAGGAGCTTAAATTTTTGCCAGAATCACAGTGCTTTGTTTAATATTTTGCAAATTCGGGTGGAAGTTACTATTCATTTAGAATTCTTATGAAATTCTCTGGGTTCTGCTGTTACATTTTCAATGAAGTGGCAAAACTTCTCTGTATGACACTTATATGAAGAAATCTAAAATTAACATAGTGATAATAACACAATACAATTTTACAATGGCATTGAAGATTCCCTGTTCCATAGTCATTTATTCCCATGCACGTTGGCAACAGGGAAGCCAGATATCAATCTTCTTCAGTAAGGAAAGCACATGCTAGAAGAAACCACCATCTTGGACTCTCACATGCTGTTGTGACACTAACTGCACACAACTGCTATACCACAAACCAAGGTTGCTGGAAATATGGACTCAAACATCTTACACTGCAGTGTCACAAAATGACATCATGTCTCCACACTCCACGGAAGGAAATGATGTTATCTTGAGCAGATGATGCAGGGAGCTAGAACAAAGCAACACAATCAACCAATCAATTCAGACATTCTGACCATTTTTTTCTTTTTGTCACTGCAAGAAAAAATTCCACGACTATTCCAGGAGTCATGCAAACCCTACATAACATATTCACACCAATATTTCAGACAGCTTCTGTGTGTTGTGAGTGTGTGGATGGGTTCGTCGCACAATAATAGTTCACTTGCTTAGGCATAAGAGTTGTCTATTTTTTATATGTACAAACACTAACTTCATAAGACCTTAATATTTGGGGCTTCAAAAATCATGCAATCACAGTGACAAGCATTACTACTGAGCAGGATAGAGGTAAACACACACAAAGTTTTATAATTTTTTTGTAAACTGTACTTTCTTATATTGCATCATATAGGATACTTTTTTATATAATGCATCTGTCCAGGGCACCTTCAACTGCAGAACCTTAGAAACTATTAAAATTATATTATTTTAAAATTATAACATCATAATTCAAACAGTGCTTTTACTTTGACTTCTTGGAAAAACCTTACCTTCTGAGACAAAGCCATAATCACATTACCAAGATTAGATAATGATTTGTTAATATTTTTAGCCTCTGTTAAGCGTTCCCCTGCAGAGCCCGACTGCTTGATACGTTCACTACCAGCCAAATCAACAAGATTTAAAGTGCCTAAAAAACAAAAAGGTTTATTTTAGTTATTATTTTAGAGGTCACAAAAGAAGCAAATGTATGAAAAGAAAAACCAATAAAGCTACTCATTTTTTTTTTTTCTATACATACTAAATTTTACCTATTGGCACTGAAGGAAATGATGCTACAAGTGATAACAAATCTATGTACTCACCCGTTCCTAACTGCTCACTTAACACAATGAAGAATGTATAAATGACATGGAAATAACAAACGGAACTATAAAGAATTATTTTCAAATATAACTTGCGGTATCACTCATCACTATGTCTGGAGGTGGACAAGCCCAAGGGTTCATGGCAGGAAGGACATCTATGGGCAAATATTTGCTATAACCTCATAAAATGCTGACTTGGAAATGAACAATGAAGGGTAGGAAATCTCCCATAATTGAAGGGAAGATATACAGTGTGTGCCATATAAAAGAGGCCCGAATATAATGAACGACAAGTCAGGCAATGTTACTATACATGGTAAAAGAATAGTGGAAATGACAGAAAACAGGATTAATTTACCTGCGTTTACAACAATTGCTGAAAGTGCTGTCCTTCAACATCAAGACACAGCTGCACACGACGGAATATGTTCGTAATGCGCCACAACTCATCGGCAGTAATCTGGACCACTGCATCCGTAATGTTCAGTTTTAATTCATCAAGGAAGTGCGGATTAGTTGCATACACTTTCTCTTTCAATGCTCCTTTCTGTAAAGAACTCATTTAAAACCTTGTATGAGTTATTTCTTAAATACTGTTCCACAGTAAAAATCCGGTGTTTTTTAACGGAATTTTTTTTTTTTTTTTAAATTCGTTGCCTTTGTTCTCTCTTAACTTACACTTATGACCGCATACCTACACTGCTCTGGCTGTGACTAACCACCCCGGAGAATTTCTTTGCAGCTGTACATGCAGAAACCGGTTAGAAGTGGAACAAAGAGGTTTTAACTGGGAACCCGCCAAACAACTTTAACCCGCCTAACAATGTCTGGCCATGGGGCCACTTTTATATGGCGCACCCTGTACTGTCCTACCTTCAGATTTGCATCTGTAACCCAGGGCTAGGAGTGACGGATAAAAATTTCAGGATAAGATTTGTTTTTCTTTTTTTAATTTCAGGACATACAATATGGGTTGCAAACGATCAATATCTGAAACGTAGAAATTTGGCACACAAAATATTTTATCTGAACATATTTTCCGTTACTTCAGTGGATATGAGAATAGACCAGGTAAAAAAATAAAAAATAAAGAAGTAAAGAAATAAATATATATTCTAAAACTACTCTTTCAAATTATACAGAATGGGGCAACACAGATATTCAACAGAATTATAGATAAGTTGATTGCAGAGAGGCAACTTAAACTCTGTAATTGTTGGTACACAAATGTGCCGTATTTTCACTGTTTTCACGTAGCAGCTTCTTCAGAAAACTTGAAAATTATGTTGCCCTAAAGCGAGAATCAAACCCGCATCTCCAGATTTTTTGTTTGATCATGCTATCTGTTACATCACCCAGGACAAGGAAGTTCCAAGCAACTGAAGCTAAGCAGATGTCGCTTAGAAATCTGAGAATCGTTCGGGTTTTGCATTAGTCGAAGCTATCTGTGCTTTCTCATAGCATCACCACGACCTTTTCTTACATCCAGGATCAGAGATAGGTTACAAGTTCCAATGCTTCAACAAAGAACATCCGACCCTGTGTTTGAGAAAAGGTCACAGTGAAAGAAAAATTCAAACAGCTCTTGAAAAGTGAACAAAGCAAAGTTGGATACCTTTAGCTATCTGTCATTTCTCTGGAAAAGATTTGTTTAATGTGGTGTGGTGTGGTGTGGTGTGGTGTGGTGTGTGTGTGTGTGTGTGTGACAGAGAGCTGACTTCACCTCTGACCTTGATGTGGGATAAAAAATGTCCAGTACAAAGTATATGCTGGAAGCAACTGTTCCCTGTAATCTGTCACTCCTTCTATTCTATGGATGTACATCCACAGAACTTTGGTCCAAAATATTGTCATTAGCTCTAAAAATATTGGCATTTTTAACTCTGGATTAAGTCTTCACCACTGGAGAGTGGTGAAATTTTTAGGTTCATTGATTAAACAACAGGCTCACAATCATTTACTCTGGTGACTACTACCGAAGGGAAGGTAAAATGATTTGAAAAATGTATTAGTGCGACTGATTTAACAGGTTCTGTGGCATCTATAATCAAGGCTGCACACAGAGGAGAGAAAAATACACCTTCCCATTCTCCAAAAAATTAAATGTTGCAGTGGTAAGAAAACCTACTCGCCAACTTTCAGGACTGTGTTTTAAAATTTGCATGCCACAGAAAAAGAATCTAATCATCCCTAGGTGATATTCAGGAAGCTTTAAGTTAATTATTACCAAAGAATTTGCTGCATGACAATATTCTTTGTAATATTATAACACCTTATAACATTCACAGGGATCATAGCATACTTCTGGAAAATTTTAGGTAAGAATTTTAGGAATTTTTAGAAAAATTTTAGGAAAATTTTAGGAGTGTATTTCAATAAAAACTAGATGTATATTTGTATACATCTAGTAAAACAACTTTGTATACATTGTAAAGAGTTTGCTTCACACCCTTCAACCATATATACTGATAGACTGCGCATGACATCAAAATTTCTGGCTCCAACATAAAACCACATGACAACAGTCAAAAAGATGGGTTACACCTGCTGTGCTTATGGTTGCTCTGACCGATATAGTAAAGAAAGTTCTATGATTTTTCATGGGTAAGAAACGAATTAAATACCTAAGTCAATAAAGTTCAATTACTTAACCAGAAACTTGCAGCTATTGATATAAAAATATAGTAACTTAAGAAAAAAAAATGGAATGCATGTTCCAAATTCTTCGCAAATGTTCATCACATTATAAATCACAAAATGTAAACAACACGATCATGCATGTATATAGCTCATAAGTAAACTTACCTGAAGAGTTTTCATTATATATGAGGTGCATTCACATAATACACCGAAAACACTGAAGTTCTGCAGCGTAAATTAGTAATCATAACAGCATTTGTACACGAAATTTGGAGTCTGATGATGACGTGCCCAATGTTGTTGGAGCCATGGCGGCTTTGATGCAGCTATTGCCAATGCGCAGTCCATTAGTATATATGGTCGAAGTTCACACCCAATTTTTTTGCATAACGTCTAATGTCTAAAGTTTAAGTATGATTTACTTCTAATGTTCAGTTCTTATCTTTTCACGTGTTATTATCATATTCAAGTATATTTACCACATTCAAGTTTCACTTTGAACATTAATATGCTGTTGAACCAGAAGCAATTCACGATTTTCACAGTAAAGTTTTCAGGTTTCACATTAAACTATAATATCCTAAAAAGGTAATTGAAAACCAAGAACTATGTACAATTGTTCACTGAATTACTTTTTCATATTATTGTTTTAACCTTTTCCTGATTAGCCTATCTTTTTCAGCTTCCACCACAACTAATTTACTTTCAGTTTTCTTTATTTCAGCTGAACCTTGTATGATCAAGTTAGAGGCAACTGCTATTTCAACAGTATTTTGTTTTTCTACAGCTTTTCTCATTCTTTCTGTTCCCTCTTGAATTACTGCTAGGGAGGCTTCTTTATCTTTTTTAAGCCTATTTATTTCTGCATCATTTTCTTTTATTTTGTCATCAAACTCAGCTTTTCTTTTTTTCTCTAGCTGCTTTTCCTTATTTTCCCTCTCTTTCTTCGAAAATAAAAGCATAACAAACAGCGCGAAAACTAGCTCATAAATAGAATATTTGAAACACTCTCAATGTATGCACTCTCAATTATTAGGGATGGTAGAGGGGAAGGGAATAGAACTGTCCAAAATTAGCATGTTTTCGTTGCGCTAGGGCGCTTAAGCACGGCTGAATTCCTTCAGATACCCCCAATGTTCAAATGATTGAAATGTGCTGATGTTCATGGAATGAAATGGTTGATCAGCTATGATGACCGCATAAAAGTTCGGGGTGAAGGGGAGGGCTTTATTTTTTTTATTTTCTTAGTTTATGCAACATTTTACATCACTCCAGTATTTATCTTGTCATCATCAACAATCGCAATGCAACTACCGCTTACGATCGCGGATATCAGCAACCGAAAATCTGCCATATCTCTAAGTGATATAACACACAGTATCCTGTTACAGTGTATTGTAATTGAAAAAAAAGGATGTGGAAAAAGAAACTTTCAGAAATTAAGATCAAGTCATGCGTTTCAAAAATCCGTTTTCCTTTATAACGTTTAAAAACATGTTTTTGCTTTTTACCTGTAGTGTAAATAAAAAAACTATGTTGATTTTTTTTTATGGAATCAGACGTCCGTATGTCTGATTGTCTTCATCTGAGTTCACACTTTAGCTACTGTGTACAAGTAGACCTATTTTTTCAGCTCAAAAATATGTAGTTTTGTATATATTCACAGTATAAGTCATTCCTTATTCCCACAGAACTGAATTCAGCATATACAAAATGAAGATCATCAAGACCCGCCCAACACTATGTTTCTGATTGTCTGCTGTTTATATTCAAGAAATGCAAACATGGATCAATGGTGAATGCAGCAACTATGATTTTTATTTATTACCAAGAAAAAAAAAAAAGAGCCGTAAAAGCTGTAAAGCTGAAACGGATATTTCTCTCGACCCCCCCCCCCCATGCACAAAAACATTCCAATTAAGATCAAACAGCAGGAGGACGCGTACACACAACACAACCTTTGGAATTACCTGATGGAATGGCTTCTTTTCATTTGGCACATCGCCATAAATCACCACCTGCCGCTCACTGAACTGTCAAGTTGCACATTTCCTCCTTCACTTTAACTATAATAGAAACTGTAAAAAAAAAATGCTCCCCAATTTTCGACAAAATTAAATTACCAAATTTACGTCATGATGTTGCAATTTACTAAAATACGTTTGTTTATCTGCTGAATATTGCTTAAATCCTTTGAAAACTTTTTAATTATAGATGATTTTTTTATTAAAACAGTAACTCAGACGTCTGAATAAAAACGTGTTTGTAATTCAAATAGAGTCCATATCATCACAGAAAAAAAATTTAAGGATCACTCTGTTTAAATAAATCATGGCATCTAAAAAAAATAATTCACTTGCTTTTCCCGTAATTTATAATTACTGTTTCTTTTTTCAATCCGATTATGCATCTGCTAAAGTTCCTAACGGAATTTGGCGAAATTTGCACTAGAACTTTATTGTGATGTATCTTAACTACTGTAAAAATTTTACTGTGTTATTTTCAAAATTCAGAAAAATGGATTTCTGAAAATATTCTCCTAGTCCTTTTGAGCTGTGGAAGTGATAAACAGGTGTTTGCTTTCTTCCCAACCAAGGGCTTCAGATCAGCACTCCCAGCTGTCAATCAACCGTTGCTATGGTAACACCCTTTCTGCTGGAGGCTCACTCTGTCCAAAGAGGCACACATACTTGTCCATAATAAAATTACCAATGCTAACTTTTAAAGTTTTAAACCGATTCAACTGGAATTTTGGAAGTGAGCTTCTGTAATCCAATTACAGTGAATGTAAAAATTTCAGCCACTTTCATGAAAAATTCGCAAAGATAGTTTTCTTATTTTTTATCATAAGTAATGGAAGTCTCTTGAGGGGGAGGGAGGGTGGCATGCACATAAACAAGAAGATGATGAATGTGTTGTTCAGGCATACTCCTCACTGGTGGATGCCAGCTGACTTGGTACATACGCGACCCCCTGCAAATGCTAAATGCCTCTTCTTTCCCCTTCTGTTCTCAATTGTCGGACGGACATCAAGCTCCCCTTCGACCTACTAGTAATCATCCAATTTTATTGCACTGGAAGTAGTGCCTTTTTTTTTTCTTTTTTTCCCCCCAGCCAAATTAGGATTTGGTGCACATCGGAAACCGCTGCCGGTGGTTTCTTTGAGAACAGAGAAAAGGAACTTTAAAAAATGAAGGGGTAACAGTAACACGATTTCCTAAAAGGGCATTTTTTAAGCACTAATTTCAAATTTCAAGGCTTTTCAAGACGGCATTAAAAAAACACCGTTTTTCCAGGATATTCCAGGCCTTGAAAACGTAATCATGATTTTCCAGGACTTTCCAGGTTTTCAAGCACGCGTGCGCACCCTGCGTAATGGTAAATTTATTGGCGTTAATAACGGTTGTGTTTTTAATGAATAAGCTTACGAAAATTTTAGGATGAACAGCAAATTTTAGGTATAATTTTAGGAATTTAAGGAGGGTCACAAAATATTAGGAATTTTAGGAGGAATGTGATCCCTGCATTCAGCTACTTTCAAGGTTCTTTCCAAATTTGGTCAAATATACAAACTCCAGGGGGTACCTACACCTTGAAAAAAATTTTGTGTTGCATGGATATGAGCATGAATAACAGGCAAGTAAACTTTTATATTAGGAAGATTGCTCTGTTGCTCTGGTCATCATCAAACATTCTCAATCCACTGCTGGATGAAGGACCTCCCCCCCCCCCCCCTCAAGGGCAGTAGCCAGCATAGGACCAGGTCGGGCATTTCCTTTTGCCAGTCCTAGCAACTCACACCACAGTCCAGCGCCTCACCTCTTTTATATATTTTGCCTGCACTCCTTTATATGCTTTGGACAATCTTAAGCATCAGCTGCCCTTCTCCACTTCTCTGTCTGGCTATGGTCACCCAAGTCTCTTCTACAACTCTGTCTTGAGTAAATTTCTTCCATGTCACTTCAGCATGCTTAGAACTTCATCCAACAATTTCTCACATGGTGTTCTGGGTCTCTTCCTGTCTTTTTGGTATCCAGTCTAGTATTTTAGTTGTCTAATGGTGGTCACTTTTTCTAGCAAAATGTCCAGCCCATTGTCACTTGAAAGTCTTTACTTTGATCTTGATGTCATCAACTTTTGGCTTGCCTTAGTATTAACATTAAATCTTATCTTTTGAGACAGGAGGAGGATGAAATGCTTTATGGCTTGTAGAACGAAAATATATTTCCGTATTTTTATTTTACACTAGTAAGGAGGTAGGGGATGGCAAAAATAATTTGCATATAGCTATTGGGTGGATTCACTGACATTAGAACACTTCTCACGATATTCTAGCTTATGTATCTAAAAATGTAAAGTACAGCCTTTATCTTACAGACGAAAAGTGCAATCGCTCATTCATCTAGAAACATACATATACATACTTACAAAGTTTTCTGCACAAAATGGAACACAATTCAGGTATCAAAATAAGTACAAGAAAAGACTTAATATTATTTTTTATTAAGTCATAACTGTACAAAAAAACTAATAGAGCTATTTGCTCTCAAGAGTGTTTTTTGTAGAGTGTAACATAAAAAAAGGCTGGTTAGCTGGCTATACAGGGTCTTATCAACCTATGCTGAGTTGTGACACTGAGTGCAATGGATTTGAAAGAAAGAAAAAATGCAAGGTATATTCTAATGTGTATGTGGGAGAGGGACAACATACCTCATTCAATGATGTAATGATAGAATAAGTGATGCCAATAGAAGCTCTAAAACTGATAATCGGTTAATTACCTTCACAGATTTCAGTAGTAATGCTGTTTTCACCAGTTATCTTCATCTGAAAAACATAATGAGACCGAGATGAACGCTCATTGCATAATGTTACAGCAACGGATCGGTTCACCTTAGCCTTCTTAAGCAGACTGTAAACCTGCAACAAACAAATCAGATTTTCACAAACAAATCACATTTCTTGATTACAGAAATAACAAATACGAGTTGAGAAGCAGCTTTTGAATAAGTAAAAAGAAAAATATCATATTACAAAAATAATATCAGAACTAGTCAATGAGATCATTTATATGAGTGATTAAATAGAATGAAAATAAAGGGCTCTTGCACTAAAATGCATTTGCAATAAAATCATAATACACATACATACCTGCCAACTTTCAAAAACCAAAAATCGTAAAAAAAAAAATAGATATATTCGATGAAATATTTAATCAATATATTCAATGAAATTACTTCTCGAGCATATTCATTAAATGCACTGAACATATCGATTAAAAAACGATATGCTACTTAAATCAAGTATAACTTTTAATTGATACGACTACAGATGTTTGTATTTATTGGCACGTTTATTTCGATAATCCATATATATTTTCTCATTACTATGCTATTCATTATGATCTATAAAGAGATAAAAATTTATTTTTAAGGAAGCTTGCATCTAAAGGGAAGGATGTTCCACACCCTTTGAACCCAAATCCAATAGGATTGTATCCCATGCCGTCACGGAACAAACTAAAATGTTTTCAAAAACAAACCATTTTCATGCTAGGATTACCTTACGGAGAAACGGACGATGAGACAGTCAAATAAAAAATGAAATAGATGAGTGACTGAGGGACACTAATTGGTAAATTATGCTCAACTAAAAACGAAGTGAAAAAAACATTTTGCACGAATCGCATCCAGTTCATTATAACTTTTAACAAAGGAAGTTAATTTCATATATATATTTTTTTTTCCACGCAGTCAACATTAGATTTGTGCTTGGCACTAGAAATATGATTAGTAATATCATTCCTTCCACCATGCGAAATGCTGAAATTACATCGACATGTAGCACAACATGCATATTTTCTATTTTTTGAAGATTTTGCAATACACGGGAATTCAGCAGAATACGCATTACGGAATGTTTTATAGTACTCCCCCCCCTCTTCATATTGCTGCTCATAGCAAATCACAAATACTAAATTTATTGACACTTGAAAAAAATGCAAGTAAAACTGCTATAGTAAAACAGTAACAGCATAAAGAGATGCAATTTGCAGAGGGAAAAATAGTACCCCAACATATTAATTTCGTTGAAACAAGCCAAGAAATTTTTATGCAAGTTATCGAGCGACGAACAAAAAAAGCACGGTTGGAAAGCATAGAAAACTTACTGACTAATGGACCAGCAAAATAAATCATTGCTGGAGAAGCACTGGCTTGAATGAACATTGGTACTTTTTTTTTTTTTTTAACTTCCTCTTATAGTAACATTCTTTTGTTAGGTCAAATTTATTGCCACAGAAGAAGTTACAAAACCATGCCTCAATGCATTTTTAATTTCATAAAACTGGCAGCTTTTGCTTAATTTCGTCATGTTGGGTATCGATCTGGGCTTAAAAATTCTACAGATTTAAAATCCGTTTGAATTTTTTTCTACGATAACTAAGTTCTGAAATAGGGTAAAAAAAGATAAGTGCTCGAATGCAAGACACACTCCATGCTGGCCTACTGAGAAGTTACGACCCGGGGGACGAACAATGCGTTGTCTGAAAAGGAGAGGGGGGACAGTGAAAGAGAGAGAATGTGATTTTAACCCTTACGTTGCGCAGCTGCATAGCCTGATGGGGAATTGAGGTCACCAGCGTTGTGCCACTTGCACAGGGGAAGGTGAGGCTGGGCACGACTTTTCAGGTATAGTGATCCATCCAAAAATCCACGATGAAGCAGAAAACTGTGCCGCCGCTCTCGTCATAGCGGAAATAAGGAGAATTTTTTCTTTTTAATCATCTCGTGTCAAGGATTTTTTGAAGTGGAAAAAAGATTTTTTTTTTTGCTCTTGAAATGGGAAGAAAAAAACGGGGGAAAAATTAGGGATTATATGAGAATGAAAAATCGGAAGAAATCACTTTCCGATCTGAATATCGGAAAGACGCCCCAAAATTGGAAGGATTGGCAGCTATGCACAGACATACAACCATCAAACCCCCCCCCCCCCCGAAAAAAAAACAGTAACCGCTTAATATCTTACAAAAAAAGAAGAAAAACTGATACATCACATAAATTTAATGTTTTGCAATATTTTTCCTTAAAACAGAAATATCAAAGATGCTTGTACAAATTATTCAACAATTCCTTTTATAGAACAGCTGCCAGCCTTTTAGTTAGATTACTTTTAAATTTCAGCTGCTACATTGTTTCAAATCAAACTGAGTATAAAAGCTTATCAATATTGAAATCAACAGAATCCAATGCAAATTAAAATTTCGCTTTCCTAACTTTCTGTTAGTTTACAAAATACTGCACACACAAGATTCATTATAAAATTGTTGCCTTTTTGACAAAAAACATGAGTCCTTTATTAAAAAAAGTTCTCTGTTTGTGATAAAACTTTCTGATGTTGTCTCCAGGTCTCTGTGTAAGGCATAAGCAGGAAACTCAATGATAACTTTAAAATCTCAATATATAAAAACTTTACTCTAAAATCCTTAAAAATACCATGGTTCCTACAAAAATGAAATATGATACAGCAAAAACGAATTGGGTGAACATAAAACAGAATTGATACAAATTTAGACGAATTGGAAATATATATATATATATATTGGGTATAGTCCAGCTATAGTAAAGAAATTAATATATCAGTACAAACATCCTACACAGAGAGAAAGCATAAAGAAGAAATACTATGGAAAGTTACCATATATAAGACAAATTACAAAAGTAGTAAAAAAAGAATGTAATAAGCAAAAACAAGATATTGGAATAACAATAACTGATTACAAAAGCATGATAATAAAGAACTGAGATAAAACTAAACTATTGGATAAAGCTGGACTATACAGAATTCCTATAGACACCCCAGGAACAGATAAAAAAATTAACATACATAGGAAGTACAAAAAATAAATTGCAAAAACGACTTAATCAACATATCAGTGATTGGAACAAAAAAAGAAGAAAAGACAGCACTAACAATATTGCTTAAAAACTGCAGCTAAACCATTATTTGATGAAATAAATATAGTGTGTCAACAACCAACAGAAAATATGATCCGTTACACAGAAGCAATAGTAACAGAAAAAAATAAATAAATAAACAACTGTAATATACATTCTGGTATTAACCTACCACTCCCCTGGAAAATATTGATAAAAGAGGAACAGGAGGGTACGATAAATAGAAGGGGAAGGTTGCGGACGGAAGTGCTGGGAGCTGAGAGTCGGCGGGAGCGATCGGCACGTGGAACTTCAATTTTTTTAAACTGTGAAGTGGCAACAGCCCAAAATAATGATGTCGTGGATCTTGATGAAGATGAGACTGCGGTTCAGTCGAAAGTGACAGAGTGAGTGTGATCGCAAAGGACACAGCAGACATTGTTCCTGAAGATGATAATGCGTACATTACCAAAAATGCATAGGAAAAGAATATCGGAAGGACATCATTCCTTATGCTTAGGTCACCGTGATTTGGAATTTCGGGAGGTTTCTTTGTGTTATTTAGCATCATTTCCCACTTCGTTCTAAGGCAGTGTTGTAATGCTTCAGCTGTGTTTTTACGTTGAACATGACAAGAGTTCGACCATTTTCGTACTAGAGAATTTTAGTGTTTTAAGTTGGTGCTTGTGTGGGTTATTTTTATATTCTTGTTTGTGCAGTTTGGTGGCATACTAGGTTGAGAATAAAATTTCAGTGGGGTGTATGCCTTGAGGGAATCCTGTCATATCAAATGACATTTCACCATGTTATTGGTTATTGGAAACTTAGAACTGAATATCATATAGGTGAAGCTCACATACTTGGGTTATCGCTAAGGATATTCAAGAAGTTTTTCTGTGCTTAAAATTGCTTCCATTAGATTATACAAACACTTTTTTTTTTTAAATTGGGAACTGAAACTGAACATGAAAAGCAAAACTTACAGTACAGGGTTCAAAACATGGAACTTCTCAACAGTAGTTTATCTGCCTTTGAATTGATGCAAGTAGTTGCAGACTGCATTTTTCTGCACATAACCAGGAAACAATCTTTACCTGGTTACATCTTCCTTATAAAATACAACATGCAACTACAACTGGTACTCATAATTATTATTGGGATGGGAGGGGGGGAGATAATGACCACTGTGAGTAACTCAATGGGCTATAAGCAGTTGCCTGTCCCTAATTTAGGGCAACTGGTTTCAGGGAAGGGAGAGAGTCAATGCTGGAAGACATACACTACATCTATGAATCACTGAGATTTGAACCCTGACCCATCTCAGATGAATGGTTTGAAGCCAGTGCTTAGACCACTGCACCAGCGAGGTGGCATGCTAAAATTTAGCAACAAGCACAAAAATTAAATCCCCACTGGGGTGGTGCAAAGAAATCACCCCAAATACTGGCACATATACAAAAGCAAATGCATACCCAATAAATGAAGACAATAGTTCCCATAAAGAAGAGGGCTAATATGCTTTCCACTAACGTGCCAAGATTGAGCTTGCAATCCGTTTCTCAGCAGGCATTCATATGGAGAGAATGTGGAACAAGATTTCTTTCCACCCTCACCAATATGGAGGTGGTGGAGTGATGGTTTGGGCTACATTCCATTCCATCCAGTTGTGCAGGCACATAACTTGTGTCTGCATGCACATGAACATTCTTCTTTTTTTGTACCAGGATGTGACATAGTACATCACCTAGCTTACACCATTTTCACTTCATTTCGTTCACTGGTGTGAATTTTCTTTCATTTCTTGAAAAACCAGCACCGACATCACACTAGACAAGAGAAGGGGATGCGCAGCGTACGGAGGGCTCCAGTCGGAGCTATTTACCGTTTTGTGCAGCGCAGTTGATCCCTTCAATGTGCAATATGTCATTAGAACCACAATATTCTGCCAGTATAGTGCGAATGTTTAACAAGGACTGTGGAAACAAATTCGAGGGTAGAAAAGGTAATCTTGACTGGTGCCAATGTGATAACTGCAGGAGAAAGTCAAAAGACGCTGAGTGTTTATGTTGCAACGAGAGTGATCTGATGATGAAAATAAAAGATAGTGCCGAATGTATAATAAACCATGAATCATTCGACAGTGCTGTTTTAAACATCCACACCTCACAGGCAAGTCGTTATCAAATGATTCTTCGGGCAGAAAAAAACTTGAAGTAAAAATATTAACTTTTATGTAACAAACTATGGAGACATGTTGCATACAAACAATTAGTGTATTGGGTGAACACCTGGATACCTGTAGGGCGAAAAATCAGAAAAGTAATCCCTTCCTGTGTTGTGAGTAAAATTAGAGAATGTTTTCCTAAATCTAATGAACAGTATTCGTGTTAAGTAAAATTAGGAAATGTTTTCCTGAATCTAATGAACAGTATTCGTGTTTTGTTTGTTGCCCTGGAAATGATCTAGACTATTTCAATTAACTTCCACTGTCACTAAAGATTTGTCAGCTGCTGTCTATATACGCATACCTGTCAACCTCTTGAGGTGAAAACCTGTACACTGAACCCATAAAAACCTTAATGATTAAATAATCCGTACGCCAAAAAAAAAAAAAAAAAAAAAAAACTTAATTTTTACGAGTTCAACTGTTTTATGACAGCAACTGATACACATGTATTAATTATTCGCATATTTAATCTAAGAGTGTTTTGTATTACAGTCAACACATGCACGTTTAGCTTTCGTCAAAATGTCATCAGTGGATTTAAAGCTTATGCTTTCTTTGAGTTTGAGTTCTCGGCCATTTGATGAGTGAAATATATAAATTAAGCTGAGAAAAAATTATTTTGGCTTACCCAAATCCTACAACACTAGCTTTCCCCAAACGTGTAATAATACCTGATGAATAATTCCTACAAAAAAACTTGTAATTTCAGTGAAAAACATCTGCTGAATTAGCACAAAATTTACGAAAATATTGTTACTATTTCAAAACGAATCTGTCAAGAGAATTTGTGATTACGGTTACGTTGAGATAGCTTCCCGAGCATGGGTTTTGATTGGCTGTAGGGATGGGCAAAAACTTCCATGCTTTTGAACATCGATGTTTGCGACCTATTCTCAATGTTGGAGAGCCCGTTAATTGAAAAAGCATCGAGGTTTGATGACCTGATATTTGAACAAACTGGTAAAGAATATTTTCTACAAAAAATAAATGAATTTCTTTTTGTTGCATTTTTATGAAGAAGAAGAAGTTCAATACATCGACGTTTCGGGGAGTAACCACCAATTTCTCGCCGATGTGCCCATTCCTACTGCAAAGGCCCCGCCGCTGAGAGGGTGGGACGACACCTGGAATCCAAGCTCGAGGTCATCTCCTCGCGATATTCCCTGTCCTCGGCAGATGTTATTCTCACCTCCACCGATTCCCCTACACACAACTGTGACCGGTGTTCTTACTGCCACATCAAACCGTAAGGACGCGCATCTTTCGCCAATATTTTCGCAGAATCTGTTTCATTTTGTTTCTCTCTCACGACATTTCTCAATCAGTGGCGATTTGGCGAATGTTTAGCGCGAGCCACAGAATAAACATAAAACGTTTAGTATTATATCTGTAAAAAAGTGTCCCCAGAGGGCCAGTTAATGTAAAAAATTAAAACCTTTTTTTCAGGTATAAAAAATACCCGTACAAAGTGTTTGTACGGCCGTACACGAATGAAAGCATAAAAAAAAACGTACAAAATACGGGTAAACCGTACAAGTGGACAGGTATGTATACGAGTATATAAAGGTATTTTTCATTGAGCCAAGTGCATATTATTATTATTTTTTTTTTTTTTAGTTTCTTTTGTTGTCATGGGAGAAACAACTTTAAGAGTATTTCTCGTGGCCCAAGTGCAAAGCCATTAATGACCCCCCCCAATAAGAATACCTCAATAGTAGAACATGATATATAGCTCTAGGAATAACAGACAAAAAGGCATTTTATCTAACTGTTATTTCTACTGTTATTACTGTATAGCAGATTAGTCAGAGATAGAAATTTTTCTACCAGCAATTCAGCATCTCCATTACACGTTTGAGCTGACCACCATAAATGGTTGGTTATACTGGACCGCCTATGCTTCTAGTAAAGGAGCTCTCTTTTCAGCAGCTTTTAGATTTTTGGTCAAAATTTTGGCCATGTGCCACACATCAAACTGATGATCAATTTGGGGATATTTTTTCTTCATCAGGGCACGAAAGCACGAATGTCTATCTGATAAAAAAGAACAACTGATATCTCTATTTCTTCATAGAGGCCTGAGAGTAAAAAATCGCACGCATTCTTTTCTAAGTTCCCGTCAAAAAACACCTTTTTGTACGACAATAAAATCTAAAACATTTCTCTTGTGAATATCCATAATGGAATATGTACAGTATTTGGCGCAAAAACCTGGCAAATCAAACTGTTCATCTCTGTTCACCCAAATTTCGGAATCGCATAATTTTAAATCAGTAATTTGTTTTTTCATAGTGTGCCACATAAGTTGATTATTGGCTCAACTAAAAATTTCCCCACTTCGTAAGAAGTAGTGCTATTGAGTGATTGTAAACCAAAGGTTTCAGCAAAATCTGTAAACCGCTTAAAATGTATTCCAGTTGTGTAAATTGCAGCAGAAAGTTTGATGACTAACGAACAGGACACGTGCAACACAAGGACAGAAATTCCTGACTCTAATTACCTCGTACTTTCTCTCACAACCACTACCGTGCCGATGACGGCATCTACTGCACAGATGCCGCTGGTGGGAGAAGTGGCCTGACTGTCTCTAGCCTCAGCTTGTCTAGTGTGACGTCATCACCAGAAACTTTGTCAGCTGTTTACTCAGCTCCCAACTGCCGTAGGGAAACAAATTTCGGCTCTATGATAATCGTTCTGTCACACGCATAACACGACAGCAAAAATTCGTATTTTTGAGGACCTTTTTTTTAAAGTCTACTGTTCCTTTAATATCCCTACTGTGCTTTCATCCCTCACTGTGACATCATCTGCATCTGTCTCAGAATCATTTCTGCTTTCCTGATCTAATAACTCACAGAAGTATTCGCCTAATCTTTCACTTAACTCATTGGGCTCCCATATCATTTCCCCGATCTTATTCTTCACACAACTTACAACTTTGTTTCCTCTATTTTTCCTGTCTCATGTTCTTCCAGAAAGACTTCCTATCTTTCCAAAAAGCCAATTCATGCCTTTCTGCCTTCTTCTTCCTATCTTTTGCCTAACTCTGGCAAACCAGCTTAGCAGCTTCACGCTTCTTACAGTGATATTCATCCACAGAAATTCTACCTTGCAGCATTCCCAAATAGGCTCCTTCTTTCTCTTTACTGCCTCTATTGTTACCCACTATTGTGGTGCCACAGGCCTCTTTAGCAGCACTGACAGCACAGTTTTTAAAACATCCCCACTTCTTTTCTACATCCCTCTCACAAGACTTTAGCTCCTTCAGTCGTTTTCTGAGTACATCAGAACAACGCTGATGATTTTCAGGGAGCTTTTCAACCTTTATTCTTTCCATCCTGGGCCTCTTCCTATTCCTTTTCCTCCAACCAACATTCAGTTTCACTCATGACACTACCAAGTAATGATCAGAACCAACATCCGCACCTCTCATCACACGGGTGTCAACAACTAAGTGTTTCAGACGCTGACCGTAGACAACAAAACCTATCACACTCTTTTGACCAAGAGTACAATTTTCCCAAGTATATGTGTTGATATACTTGTGGTTGAAAAAAGTATTAGATACACACAAACCATTCTCAATTAACCGTTCAATTAATCTTTCAGCATTATCATTCACACAAGGATCATTAATCTTACCCAGAACATTGTCAGAAATTGCATTCTGCACACCTACTCTAGCAATGAAATCCCCTGCTATTATAACTTTTTCTTTAGCACCAAACTGGCTCAAAACAGCTTTTAGCTCATTCCAGCAATCTTCTTTCCTATCAGAGGGTTCAGGCACAAGAAGCATACAGTACAGCAATTACAATTCTCTGAAGTTTCACTTTCAAACGAATCCAGAGAATTCTCTCACACAACTATAGTGAATCAAGTTGTTCTTCACCTTTTCACTTAAAATCCCACCTACACCAGCCTGTCCTCTCACATTATCCAATACTCCAGACCACACACTCACTGTGCCATTCACTTCTTCTACTCTAATTTTCTTTTTTTTTTTTTTTTGGTTTCACTTATACACAGCACATCCAATCTATACTTATTCATCTCCTCAATCATCTTGCCATTTATACCTCTAGTATTCCAAACACCAATCTTACATTCACTCAGCCGAGATCTCTTTCTCATATGCTGTTTGAAAGCCCAGGTTGATTCTGTGGTGTACTATCCTTCTCAAGTGTGGTAGGTCCACCATATCCCACACTTGAGTCCAGATATTGATTTCTTTTTTTCTTTTTAATCAGGTAAGTACACCAGTGTGGGGGATTAGCCCACAGCTGACGGTTCCAGTTGGTCATTCAACCTAAAGATTCTGAAACAAAACCCAGTGAGTTGGTGTCTTTTCGCCAATGCCACACAAAACTAGGAGAGATTTTGAACCAGAACTGATATCTCAGTGCACTCAATGGAAACATCCAGAATTGCTTCACCAGAAAAATTCTGCTGCCAACAATCCAAAGTTAAGTTGATGATGATTATGGCCTATGACAATGTTGGAGTGATAGCACCAACCAGAGTGCCTGAGGGGATCACTGTAACAGTGGAATACTGCAGAAGGTTTCTGCAAAACGTTTTGCACCGAAAGATTCACCAAAGAAGGCCTGACATGCTCGAAGCTGGTGTCATAACTTTGCACGACAATGTGAAGCCACATGCTGCCCATACAGTAAGAGACATTCTGGGAAAGTATGGATGAGAATTGCTTCTCCATGAGGCATACAGTTCTCACATGCCCCACCAGAATATAACTTGTTCTTATAGCTGAAGAGGCCACTCAGCGGGAAATGATTTACGATGTTTCTAATGAGATGACCCGAGTAATCCAACACCTCAACAATGGAGGTGTCCGGACTGCAATACAAGACTTGCCCGAACATTGGGCAGCTATCATAATGAAACAAGGAGATTACTTTGAAGGCCTGTAAAGGTACAGTATGTAGTGAAATAAATTCGTTTTTTACGAGATAACCCACAGTGTGCAAAACTTTTGAAATGACTCTCTTATAACCTCAGTCTGGTAAGCAGGATATGTGAAAATTTTGAGATAAAGATATGCATTGGAAATCTGAACCAATGGTTCAAATTTGAACCTAAAAAGTTATTAATTGTGCGTCACAAAAGAAAAGGCTATAACCAAAGATGGATTTACCAATACGTAGACTAAGTGATCGCTTGGGGAACTGCATTTTAAAGGGTCCCCACTTTTTTCTGTTTACTTATAAAGCTTCATTGTGTGCTAAAGGAGAATGATGATCAGTTGCAAAACAGATTAAAATCCATAAATAAGGACAGAGTACCTCAAGCAAATGGGTAAACTGTAGTGCAGGAAAAATTAGGAGTGCCGACCAATTGGCCCCAGGGGCATTCAAGCAAGTTCACCACACTTGGCTCCGTTGACTGCCAGACCTCAACCCCATTGAGAGTCTGTGGGATAAATAGGAAAGATCTGTTTGAGCCTGCCAACTCCCAATGGCAACGTGAATGCTGTGCAACAGGTGATCCTTGCTTTATGGGCAGCAATACCACTTCTGCATTTTCAACACTTCACTGAGTCCTCATCAGGACATGTCACTGCTGTTGTGAGAGTGAAAGGTGTATATACACTGCCTGACGGGTAGACCTAGAACAAGGTGAACACCTTTGACTCTCACAACAATTCACCTAGAACAAGGTGAACTGTTGTGAGAGTGAAAGGTGTATATACACTGCCAATAGGTAGACCTAGAACAAGGTGAACTGTAGATACGAATCAGCCATTAGTGATAAAGGAAGCTTTATCCATCTTTGTCCAAGTAGAAAATCTTGCAATGGACAGACAGTGATGGGTGCAGTTAAGTTGCAAATCGTTTTTGCCTAACACTCCAACCTAAGTTAGATAAGGGATTCTACAAGTAAAACTCAGTATCTGATATAGGTCTTATAAGATAGCGCATAGACAAATGCAATTTAAATTGAGTGTTAATTGATTATCATCACCCATCACCTAGTCTTCCAAGGCAAGATGGCTGATATTTTTACACACTGAAAATGACATTTAAATTACCTGCACAGTACTTGGTAGTGAATCTGTTTAGCTGTTGTTGTTTTTTGTTGTTGTTGTTTTTGTTAAAAAAAATTTTCTTGGGGATAATATTAGCACTTAGGTGTGAAATGATGAGGTATGGCTTTTAAATAACATGACTGTATTAGTATTTTAAAAAGGGGATGAGGGACATTTAAATTCACACACCTTTCATGTTTTCCTAAGTAGTTTGGTTGTGCTGGCTCTATACAATACATTCAAAGCTCAACATAACTATATAGAGGGTGGTATGCAATCTTTGGGGATGTAAGGTCAGGTGATGCGTAACATCACAGCCTCTCCTTGACAAATGTCAACCCCGCCTTCTCGTGGTGCATCCTGTTCCCACTAAAGGGGCTCTGACGACCGCCAATAGCTGTATAACTATACCATCGGGATTAGAGGAAATGCTATCCCACACTCACCAACCCGCTTGGCCAGTGTGGTGAGTTATGGCCAAACACCTCCAAAATGCCTCTACAACTTAAATCTTGGCCCTCAGTCTCCGGCAGCTGGAATGTACCTGGCCAAGGCAGCGGCCAGTGCGACATGAAGGCAGAGGGTGCTAAGAATCCCCGGAGGACCGGACTAGGCTGCCATCTGATGCTGACCTCGGCTACGTATAATGGACGCTCCCTATCTTCTGATTCAAGGCTTCTTGAATTGGAAGAGGAACTACAAAGGATCAAGTGGGACATCGTTGGGCTAAGTGAGGTCCTTAAGGAGAAAAGGAGAAGATCTCATTGAACTGAAAAGTGGACATCTCTTCTACTATCGTGGGACAGATACTGGCAGAACTAGTGGTGTTGGATTTATAATAAACAAGAAACTGAAGGATAAAGTTGTAGAAGTTGAAAGTTCCTCTGACAGAGCTGCACGACTCGTTATCTAACTCTCCAGAAGATACCAGGCTCAGATTATTCAAACTTATGCACCCACCACAAGTCATCCTGAAGAAGAAATTGAAGAATTTTATGGGGAAATTCGTCATCTAAATAATATAGGTAAGCAGCACTTGAAGATAATTATGGGAGATTTCAATGCAAAAATAGGGCAACAGCAACAGAATGAAACTTCAGTAGGTAAATTCGGTCACAGCAACAGAAACCAACGTGGAAATACTCTCGTTGAGTTTGCAGAGGCAGAAGGATTTTTCATCTTGAACTCCTTTTTCAAGAAAAAGCCACACAGGAAATGGACATGGAGACATCCAATGGGGACGAAAAATGAAATTGATTTTATTATGTGTAACAAAAAATTCGTCATCCAAGACTGCAGTGTGCTGAACAAGTTCAACACAGGTAGTGACCATAGATTGGTGAGATGTAAGATGCACCTCAACACTAAACTCGAACGTGGCAAGCTCATAAGACAAACAAAATGTATTGACATAACCAACCTTAAAAAACACCATAATACTTTCAAGTTGGAACTGAAGAACAGATTCTCTGCTTTAGAAGGCCTAACATCGGAAGAAGTGGATATTTCTGAAGTTAACAGAAAAGTAACCAAAGCTCTTATGGAAACAGCAACAAAATTAGATGGGTCTAAGAACAAGTTGCATGTGAACAAATTATCAGGAAAAACCAAAATGTTGATGCAAAAAAGAAGAGAGATGAGGACAACTAAAGAAGATGTGACTTCCAAAGTGGAATATATAGAGCTATGCAAGACAGTACGAAAAAGTATCACTGAAGATGTAAGGAAATTCAACTGTGAGCTAGTGAGGAAAGCAATTGAAAACAACCAAAGCCTAAAGATAGCAAAGGGACATCTCAGTAAGGGAAGAAAACAGATTATGGCACTGAGAAAAGAAGATGGTTCTGTAACAAGAAATAGAGGCGAAAATTTGACAAGAGTGAAAGATTTCTACTCCAAATTATATGAAAGGGATGATACATGTACTCCAGACATCATGAAAGGTACCAGAGTTCTTCCAGTCCTCCCAGCAGAAGTTGCACATGCAATCAAGAACATGAAGCGGGGGAAAGCTCCAGGAGAAGATGGAATTACTGTAGACATCATACAAAAAGCAAGTGGAGAAATTGAAACACTTCTCGCCCAAATTTTCACTTGATGCCTTAATGAAGGGAAGATTCCCGAGGATTGGAACAACGCTACAATGATCCTGCTACATAAAAAAGGTGACATTGAGGATCTCAGGAACTACAGACCTATCAGCCTCCTATCAGTGGTTTATAAAATCTTCACTAAAGTTCTTTCACACCACTTGAAGGTAACACTGGACATGGCTCAACCGAGAGAACAAGCTGGATTCAGGAGTGGCTACAGCACAATAGATCATATCCACGTACTGAGAGAACTAATTCGAAGAGCGAGGGAATATGAACTTCCATTGTGCATGGCTTTTATCGATTATGAAAAAGCCTTTGATTCAGTGAAACCATCAGCAGTTACAATGGCTCTGAAATCCTGCGGTATTAAAGATGCGTACATTAATATTATTAATAAAATCTATGAAAATGCAAGTGCAAAGATTCGGCTGTTTGAAAATACAACACACATACAAATTGGAAGGGGAGTGAGACAAGGTGACACCATATCTCCGAAGCTCTTTAATGCGACATTGGAAAATGTCTTTCAATCACTGAACTGGGAAAACAAAGGGATAAAGATTAATGGAGATTATCTAATCCACCTTTGTTTTGCTGATGACGTAGTCATTTTTGCAACTACCCCACCAGAGCTACAGAGTATGATCCAGGAACTTGCTGACAAGAGTAAAGAAGTGGGATTAAAAATGATCTTTCAGAAGACAAAAGTGATGTTCAATGCTTTTACAAGAAATGAAGATTTATCAATTGATGGAGAAAAACTGGAGATAACAGACACGTACGTTTATCTTGGACAGCAGATATCAAGTGAGGGTCACATTGATGAAGAAATTAATCGGCGTACAAAACTTGCCTGGAGAGCTTTTGGAAGAAACAGCATAATTTTCAAGAGCAATTTGCCGTTATGTCTTAAAAGAAAAGTGTTTGATCAATGCATCCTTCCAGTGCTTACGTATGGTGCAGAGACGTGGACCTTAACTAAAAGAGACATACAAAGGCTGCAGCCAACCCAAAGAAGCATGGAGAGGTGCATGCTTGGTGTAACCAGGAGAGATAAGAAGAGAAACTTGTGGATCCGAAAAATGACAAGAGTGGAGGATATCATGATCAGAGTTAAATCCCTGAAATGGCAATGGGCTGGACATACCCGCCAGAAGGACAGACCATCAATGGACAGCCGAAATTTTAGATTGGATTCCAAGGGACAGGAAAAGACCCAGAAGAAGACCACATGGGAGATGGGTAGATGAAATTTGAAAATATGCGGGAGTGACATGGAGGAGACTGGCACAAAACAGACCATTGTGGAGGAAACTTGGGGAGATCTTCGTCCAGCAGTGGATTGATAATGGTTGACGATGATGATGATGATGCAATCTTTTCATATGTGGAAACATTTGGAAATCAACTGCAGAGAACCATTTTAACAAACTTCCTTCCCCAATCTAGACATTTTGCAAAAAATGACGATTTTTTCTG
Organism: Macrothele yani; assembly: GCA_039090855.1. NCBI lineage: Eukaryota > Metazoa > Arthropoda > Arachnida > Araneae > Macrothelidae > Macrothele > Macrothele yani. The sequence goes on along the minus strand of CM077004.1, from coordinate 120,806,566 downwards.
AAAGGAAGCAGATTGAAATTTTGAACTAAGGACAGATACAAAAGTCACAGGGAGCCAGAAGTAATGTGTAGAACATGAGCAAGAACATAAACTCTTTCCTTTTGCAAGACACTGTTAAGCTGATACTACATCATGTACTAGAACATTTTATGGGACACAATCCAACTTCTCCTTCCCGTTTTAGTCACACAGTTTCTTTCTTTATCAGCACTGTTTAGACTAACGCAATGTGTTTAATTCTTGATCTGGGTGGTAGGTATTTAGTCATAATTCCTTGAATAGCAATGCAAAATATACTTTCTTTTAATCTTGGACTGACATTCATGTCATTTTGGTCATAGAGAGTGAATTGATTTCCAATGCAATGATTTTCATTTGGTTTTGGTGCCATACTGAAAGAGCTAAATTTCACATCATGAGATGACACTGTTTAAAAACTCTAAAATTCTGTCTGGATGTTCTTCACACATCCTTTCTTTTCTTCTCCCCTTCAAAGCAGATACAGTTCTTTCAAGTTTCTGTTCTTTGATCAACTTCACTGGAGTCACAGTGACACACACTTTCTTTATCTTTAAACTGTCAACTTATGTTTGTCCGAATGCATTGCCAGCTAGTTCTGTGTGACATTGTGACATTGGCGAAAAGACCCCAGCTCACTGGGTTTTGTTCCAGAATCCTTACATTGAATGACCAACTGGAACCATCAGCTGTGGGCTAATCCCCCACACTGATGTACTTACCTGATTAAAATAACAAAAAGAAATGCAAAAATGGACTCAAGTATGGGATATGGTGGACCTACCACACTTGAGAAGAACGGTCTACTATGGAATCGACATGGACTTTCTAAACAATGTATGAGAAAGAGATCTCGACCGAGTGGGTGTAAGATTGGTGTATGGAATACTAGAGGTATAAATGGCAAGATGAATGAGGTGATTGAAAAGATGAATAAGTATAGATTGGATGTGCTGTGTGTAAGTGAAACCAAAAAGAAGGAAATTGGTATAGAAGAAGTGAATGGAACAGTGAGTGTGTGCTGTGGAGTACTGGATAATGTGAGAAGACAGTCTGGTGTAGGTGTGATTTTAAGAGTCTCTGTGGATGAGTATCGCTGTAAGAAGCGTGAAGCTGCTAAGCTGTTTCGCCACAGTAAGGCAAAAGATAGGAAGGAGAAAGTGGAAAGGCATGAACTGGCTTTTTGGAAAGATAGGAAGTCCTTCTGGAAGTACATAAGACTCAGGAAAAATAGGGGAAACAAAGTTGTAAGTTGTGTGAAGAATGAGATTGGGGAAATGATATGGGAGCCCAATTAGTTAAGTGACAGAGGGGGTGAATACTTCTGTGAGTTATTAGATCAGGAAAGCAAAGATGATTCTGAGACAGATGCAGATGATGTCACAATGAGGGATGAAAGCACAGGAGGGATCTCAAGAGAAGAAGTGTGTAAAGCTCTAAAATCTCTTCAGAATGTTAAGGCTCCGGGAGTTAATGGCATAACTGCAGAGATGTTGAAATATGGTGGTGACTCTATAATTGACTAGTTAACTGAAATTTGCCAGTTGTGCTGGGAGTTAGGAATGGTCCCTCGAGATTGGAAAGATGCTATCATTGTTCCCTTGTATAAGGGAAAAGGTGATCAGACTGAATGCAAGAACTATCGTGGTATTAGCCTACTGAGTGTGCCAGGGAAAGTGTTTGGTAAGATTGTTATTGAAAAAGTACGGGGTCTTATATCATTGAAAGTGTGGGATGTTCAGAGTGGTTTTATGCCTGGTAAAGGCTGCACTAACCAGATTTTTGCATTGCGCACAATGATTGAAAAGTATCTGGCTGTTGGGAAGAAAGTTTTTACTGCCTTCATAGATTTAGAGGAAGCTTACGACCAAGTGAATAGGACACTTTCGTGGAAGGTATCGATTGAATATGGTGTTACTGGGAATCTACTTAATAGTGTAAAAGCCATGTATGCTGGTAGTAGAGCTTGTGTACGAGTGAATGGTGTTTTATCAAAATGGTTTTCCATTGGTGCAGGAGTTAGACAAGGTTGTGTAATGTCACCATGGCTGTTTAATATATTTATGGATGGATGCATGCATGCGTGATGCCAAAATAGATAATAGTGGTTTATGTCTTGGTGATATCCGTGTGTGCAGATTGCTGTATGCGGATGACACTGTCCTGTTGGCAGAGAGCAAAAGTGAGTTGCAGAGTATGTTGACTCGGATGCACGAAGTTTGCATGAAATTCAAATTGAGTATAAATAAGGGAAAAACCAAAGTTATGGTGTTTAAGAGAGGTTGGTTGGTTGGTTAATAGATTTTAATGGTGCAAGGGCCATGGTTGGCCAAAGAGCGCCAAACAAAGGACATCAAAACAAAATAAAATCAATAAAAAACGTACACAAGGTTAAAAACAGGCTGATTTGGTAAAAATGAAATATGATAGTGAACAAGTTATAATCTAGATAAGTTTAAAAAAGTCAATTTCTTGTAAAAACGAAAACACTGCTTTCATGTCGCAGGCTTCGCCAAGAATAGTTTGCAGCGTAGCTGCTCCTTCGTCCAACAGATGAGAGTGAAAGTGACGAAAACGATGATCACAAAACCGAACACAAGTACACAAAACATGGACAGTGAGATGACAGTTGCACGCCTCACACAACGGGATACCCTCGCCACACAGCAAAAAGCGGTGCGTAAAACGACAGTGCCCAATGCGGAGACGTGCAAGAACAACTTCCTCACGACGGTTCTTCCGCAAACTAGACTTCCAAAGTCCGATCTGTGGTTTGATAGAATGCAGCTTATTGCTGCCCTGCTGAGACCACAGGGACTGCCACTCGTCCAGGAGAAATGTCCGGATCAAAGGTCTAAAATCGCGGAAAGGCAGTGGCAGCCGAGCTGGCGACATGGAGGAAACAGACCTGGCAGAGAGATCTGCCAGCTCGTTACCCCGGATCAAAACATGGCCAGGAACCCAACAGAATCGGACCAGGAAGCCATCACCCTCCAAAGTTCCAAGACGACGACGGACATCACGGGTGACAGGTGAGTCCGTGTCCTCCGGAAAAGATAAAACCTGTATAATGGACTGGGAATCAGAGCAAACCATAGCGCGACGATGTGATCGAGACTGTATGGGGCACAAAGCGAGGTGTACCGCACGCATCTCTGCCGAAAAGACGGTGGATTCCGGCGGAAGCCTCTCAGCATGTGAGGCATCGCCACACACAAAAGCGGATCCAACGACATCCCCGGACTTCGAGCCATCGGTGAACACAGGCACGAAATCTGGGTAGACAGACTGTAATTCGGAAAAGAGCTGCTGGTACACCAGAGCAGGAGTGGACGACTTTGGCCACACACAAAGAGAAAGGTCAGCCGTTGCATGAACGGGCTGCCAAGGAGGTTGGTTAAAAAAGGTGGTAAAACCAATCCCAGACAAGTGTAGACCAGCATCGCGCACTATGTCAGACATCCGAATCCTGAACGTCGGAACACGGGAGGGGCGGTTGGAAAACAAGCGGACACAGTCCGGTTGGAAGATTGAACCATGCAGTGGATGATCAGGAAGAGATTTCAGTTTTGTATAAAACTGAAGAGACAGCTGCTTACAACGAATGCATAACGGCAGTTCATTTGGCCTCGACATACAGGCTATGCACGGGAGAGGTACGGAAAGCACCAGTACATAGCCGCAATGCCTGGTGAAGGACGGGGTCCAAAGGCTTTAAAACCGATGGACGTGCTGAACCGTACGTAATGCATCTGAAGTCTAACTTTGACCGAATGAGAGAGTGGTAAATGCGAAGCATTGAGCACCTGTCAGCCCCCCAAGATGTTCGAGAGAGGACCTTTAGGATACTCAATGACTTTGTGCACTTCACCTTCAAAGACTGAATGTGAGGCCGGAAGGTGAGCGCTCGGTCAAAAGTTAGCCCAAGGATCTTGGCTTCTGACACCACAGGGATGGTAGAACACCCCAGACGGAGGCTGGGGTCTGGAGTGAAGACCCCGTTTGCGGCAAAAATGCACGCAAACGGTCTTCTGCGTCGAGAAGCCAAATCCATTTTGGGAAGCCCAGTGAGAGATCTTGGTAATGGCAGACTGGAGCTGCCTCTCGATGGTGCGCATGTTAACTGAGGCGCAAGAGATATGCAGATCATCCACGTACATGGTTCCACAAACCGTCGGAGGAAGCAGTTTGAATATGTGATTCACACGAAGAATGAACAGAGTGACTGATAAAATGGAGCCTTGAGGTACACCCTGTTCTTGCGGGTACAACGCAGAGAGGGTTGACCAGACACGCACACGGAAACTCCAGTCCTGGAGAAATCCGGCGATGAAAGATGGTAAGTTTCCCCGCAATCTGCACTCGTGCAGATCACGGAGAATGCCGTATCTCCAGGTACGGTCATAGGCTTTCTCCATGTCGAAGAAGACGGAGACCATGTGCTGACGCCGGACAAACGCCTCCCTGACAGATATCTCAAGGCGAAGATGATGATCGGTGGTGGATCGAGATTTGCGAAATCCACTCTGATGAGGTGAAAAAACGTGATGAAACTCCAAATAAAAAATGAGACGAAAATTAATGATACGCTCAAGTACTTTGCAAAGGCAGCTCGTCATAGCAATTGGCCGGTAGTTCAACGGGTTGGTGGGATCTTTACCAGGTTTGGGAACAGGAACGACAATGGCAGTGTGCCAAGATTCGGGAAAGACATGCTCTTGCCAAATCCTGTTAAACGGGATTAGCAGACATTCAAGAGAGGACGGAGAAAGGTGCTTCAGCATCTCGTAATGGATGTTATCTGGTCCGACAGATGTTCCACAGGACCTATTCAGAGCGGCCTTCAGCTCCACGGCAGTCAGCGGGCTGTTGTAATCTGTGGAAGAAAACGGTCCAAAAGAAATCTTGGACCTTTCAAGCCGCGGCTGTAACTGCCGGAACGAAGCAGGGTAATTGCTGCTGCTGGACACCGAAGAAAATACGGCGCCCAGACAGTCAGCAATACCCTGAGCATCAGCAACCATTCCTCCAGCACTCTCAAGAATGGAGATTTCCCCAGATGGGTACTGTCCCCGAATCTTACGGATCCTGTCCCAAATGATCTTAGGGCTGGTAGTGGTGTTAATCCCGGATACATATTGTATCCAGGACTCCCGTTGACTACGCCTACGAACCAATCGCGCGTAGGACTTGGCTTTCTTGAAAGCAAGTAGGTTCGTGTCGGTGGGGTACCGACGAAACCTACTTCAAGCCCGACGTTGTGCCTGATGAGCTGCCATGGAAGTGGAATTCCACCAAGGTCTCGGGCAACGTGTGGAAGTTTAGTCGGCGTCCTGGGGATGGTAAGTTCTGCCGCTTGCACAATACAATCCGTCACCGCCGCAACAGCGTCATTGACCGTTCCTGAGGTCACCATAGCTGGAGTAATAATTGCTGAAGCCGTGAATGTGTCCCACTTGGCTCGATCAATATTCCATCTAGCAGGGCGAGTAGGGTAACGGTACCCGCCACTCGCTAGACGGAGAAAGATGGGAAAGTGATCGCTGCCAAGGGGATCACCAGACACGCTCCGGGACCAGGCAGGATATAATGATGGTGAACTCAGAGACAAATCAATGGCTGAGTACGAGCGGGTGGGTTCGTGGAAATAGGTGACTGCCCCGGTGTTGTGGAGACAGAGGGACGTGTTGAAGAGAAGGGACTCAACAACACGGCCCCTGGAGTCATGAGTGGTAGAACCCCACAACGAATTGTGTGCATTAAAATCTCCTAAGATGAAGAAAGGAGGCGGCAGCTGGTCAACTAAATCTTCCAGATCCGAAAGGCTTACTGCTTCATTTGGTGGTATGTAGAGGGAACACACCGTGAACAATGTGTTCACGGATAGTCTCACTGCCACTGCCTGCAAAGTCGTCCGAAGGGCAACTGCAGTGACAGGAACACCATGAGGAAGAACGACGGCCACTCCTCCGCAGGCGATAACGCCGTCCTGGTGATCTTCGCGGAAAAGGGAATGTCTCCGCAGCGAAGGAGTGTCCGTCGTGCGAAGCTTTGTCTCCTGGAGACACACGCACACAGGTGTGTGCGAAGACTATAAACCTTTCAAATCATCAATGCGTGATCGCAGACCTCGGCAATTCCACTGAATGAGCGTGGCCATAATGAAAAATGAAATGAAAGAATGAAGACAGGCGACTAGAAAGTCTCCATGTCGTCCGTCACCTCCAATCCATCAGCAGTGTCTGGAGGTAACACAGGGCTGTGTTTACCCCCAGTGTTGAGAGGTGGTTTGTGCCAGCTCTGTTTCGGGGAGGATGAACCTGGTTTCACCTTCTCCGGCTTCTTCTTTGCAGTGCCCTGGATCCCTGTGACGGCAGAAGATGTTTTCGGCATAGAGGATGGTTTAGGCGACGATGTTGATGTCGCCTTGGAAGCAATGTGGCGAGACTTCAGTTCCTCCAATCCAGCAGCAACGATGTCCTCAAAATCATAAGGACACTGTGCTGGGATGGTCACCTCAGTCTGGACCGCCACTGAAGCCTTCTGAACCACAACTGAAGCATAAGACCGCCGGCCTGGTTGTAAAGGGGCGATCCGCCGTCCAGCCTCGGGATATGAGAGATGCTCAGTTGTCTTCAGGCGTTGGATTGCCTGTTCTTCTATCCACTTTGGACACTGCTTAGAAGATGCAGGATGAGACCCTTCACAGCTGATACAATGACCAGATTCTGCAGAGCATTCCGCCAAAGAGTGTTCTGTGGAACCACAGCGACCACACTTTGCAACATTACGGCAAGACTGCTGGGAGTGACCGTAATGCTGGCACCTGAAACATCGTAAGGGGTTCGGGATATACGGCCGAACATCAAGCCGTAAATAACCTGCCTTGATGGAAGTAGGCAGGGTTGGGGAGTCAAATGTTAGGATGATGTTACGGGAGGCAATAGATTTCCCATCCCGCCTAAAAAGAATCCGTCGAACCCCAATGAGAGCTGTTCACCAAGTTCCTCCAGCAATTCCTCATCGCTGTACTCAAGCAGGTCGCGGGAGTTGACTACACCGCGAGAGGAATTGAGGTAACCATGTGGAAAAACCTGAACAGGAACGCCGAGCAAAACGGTCGTTTCCAACAAGGTGGCACTGTGGCGTGGATTAGAGGTTTCCACGAGAAGATCCCCTGAAGGGAGCTTATTGACACTCTTTGGAGAGCCAGCAACGGCTTGCAGAGCCTTGTTAATCCAGAAAGGACTCTTGCTACTTAGGGACTGTGAAGAGTCACCAGATTTGATTAACAGAAACAGAGCATTGCAGTTAGTTGAGACAAGTTTCTTTGTTGAGGAAGGTGGACCTTCCTCCACAGGGCGCTTAAAAGTGGTAGCATGGGAAACACTTTGTGTTGCCATGAAGAATAGAAAAGATTCGTCCGCCGACCTCCCCACCCACTACCGAGCCCAACGAGGGAGAGCCGGAGGTCCGCAAGCCCAAGAGGACGCAGGGCACGGCTCTAGGGATAGTCAGCGGATATAGCAAGTTGGTAGGGCAGACATACGCTCGGCGTGCGCCCAGATTTTCCCGTGCCCGGGGAACACCCCTTTGGCATGCCCACCCTACCCCCAAACTCACCCTACCGAACAAAACGACAAGTCGCTAGAAGCTTGGACGCCACTCGGCCACAGACTTCCTGACTAGGAGTGGGTTTACTCCCAGCCTCCCGTTTAGGGTGAAGCAGAGGGCAAAGAGGAGTGTTGGCATCTGGAGACACTACAACCCGGCCCCCAAATACCTCAGCCTCCAGCATCCCCATTTCCACCTGTACGGGTCACCGCACACGGCAAACCTGCAGGTAGGTCTAAGCTAACTACCTCCGGAAAAAACAGAAAATGTAACATAAAGGAGAAAAGACAGGGAAGGGAACGAGGAACAAAACCTGGAGCTGGCGCCTCATCACAACCTCAGCAGCCTACAACTGAGGCGGGTACATGTCAATATATGAACTAAAGACGAAAAAAGCAAAACAATAAAAGAAAATCGGCTCGGGCCGTTGGGACGACACTCCCCATCAGCTGGATGAACAGCTGTCCCTTTGGTGATGTAATCGTCAAAGCCGCAGAGGCAATAGAAACCGTCACAAGGTTAGCTCGGGCCGTGGGGGCGCCGCTCCCCAAATAACTGGAAAACCAGTTATCCCCGTGTGGGGGTTTGAGAGAGGAATGGGTAGCACTGAATGTAATGTAAGTATAAATGGCACTGTGATTGACCAGGTGAGTGAGTTTGTGTATTTAGGAAGCATGTTTGACAGAGAGAACAAGTTGGATGGTGAAATCAGTAGTGGGAAAATTTAAAATACTGTCTACCAGAAAAATAAAATAAATTACCACCAGAAAAATTATTCCTTGAAATGTTGGCCAAATTATTATGATAAACTGGCTGTAGTTGCCATTTTGGCCTTCCTTAATTCAATTTGTGAAAACTTCTGATAGCATAGTTCACTGTGTGCAATGCTATTTATTTTTTCTACTAATAAAGAAGACAGCACATGAGTACTTAAATTAGGTCTGAATTCATTCATGGTTTTTTTCACAATACTGAAAATTCTTTCTGTACTTGCATTGCTATGAGGGACTATTAAAATCATTTTCATAATTTTGCTTAATGATTCATACTTCAACTGGCCACTTTCATTTTTCATTAAAGAAATTCTGTGCCACACTTCATCCATTCTCCCAGAAGTAACAGCGCAGTTAACATTTTCAAACTGGTAGTGAGCAAATTCAGATTCCACCTTGTCAGATTCTTCTGGTTTCAAAACTGGAAACAGGGAACACATATATTGGACTGATGCAAAAGAAACACTTTGCCTTAATGCTACATCTGCAATTTCAGCATGACTCAGAAATTCATCATTAAGTGGAAATTTTCTTAAAATGTAATTGCAGCCTGCCTTGTAAAATTCCCTTAAATCAGAATAAAAAGTAGCCACTGTGTCTTCACTCAAATCTGCAGTTGTGCCTATATAAGATCTCGCTTTTGACCCAATTACGAGATCAGTTTTCTTTTTGATTTCTCCTTCTTTCAAAATTTCCATCTGCAAGAGATGTTGCTGTCACATCAAATGTTGATGGCTTGATAAACCGTACAAGCAATTCAGATAACAGACTATGAAGTTTTCTTTTTAATACATGCACAAGCGGAGCTCCTGCTGCAAGAACACATTAACAGATGTAAATAATGGAAGAGTTGCAGATAAAAAAAGACAATAAAGTTTAGATGGAGGATTTCCAATCATACTTGCAAGGTTCTTATACTGTGAATTAGCTTCTTCATTGTCACTGAAATAATGTTCTAGAGCCTCCCACTGTTCTTAAATTCTGTCAATGGATTCCAAAAGTGATAACCAGAGAGTATTGACATGCTTTAGAATTTCGTGTGGTTTAGTACCACAAACAGCTTGACTCAGTTTTAGATTGTGTTTCCTCTTTGAACTTTTCTCCAAAAAAAAGAACAACTGTATCAGAAACTGCTCAACATTAAATCCTTTCAGTTGAGTAGCAGATTTCTGTGCAGCTAAATTTACTAAATGGCATGAACATCGCTGCACTATGATTGCAGGCTGAACCTTCTTTACGTGAGAAACAACACCTTTTACTTGACCTATCATAGTGTTAGCATTGTCACAAGAAAATGACACACAGTTGCTCCATGAGATATTTTTTTTAACAAACTCATTGTTCAAAACGTTGAATATTCCTTCACCTGTATTATTACTTGATTCAACCAATGATAACAAAACAGTTAATTTTTTCCCTATTTTTTCGTCAAAATATGTTATTGTAATGGGATACAGTTTATTTGCGTGAGCATCATTACTTCCATCCGTAGATAGAGAAAAAGGATTTTTTTAAACTTCAGATACGATGTTACTTGTAGAAACACTGGCCATGTGCTGAATTAGTGCAGTAGCCTTGATTCTTCCACACGAATATTTTTGCGATCGCTGAATCGGGAAACATGGCTTGAAATAACGGTTTAGCATGGTCAGCAGCTGCTATGGGTAAATTGTGTTCCACAATAAATGAAGTGAACATAAGTTCTGCTATTACACTGTTCTCCTTTGATGCAAACAAATCGCTCACTGACTGAACTTTCAACTCACCGAAAGATTTATGCTTTTTCGATTCTGCGTGTCTTCGGCAATCATTCCGCCCACCGTGCGCAATACTAAAATCGCATCTACAAATTCTGCAAAACATGTGGTTCACAGAAACTTTTGATTTCTCAAAACAGGGCCAATCTCTATTGTAAGTTTCTAGAAACACTGTTTCTTCTTCAACGACGAAGGTTTGTTTAAAGAACGCTTCATTCTAAATAAATGAAAGAAAACAGCACAAAAAACTTCACAATCGCCTCACCCTTCCGTGATGTAACAGTACGGTAGCACGTGCAGCAGAGAGAACCAAAAAGCATCAAGGACAATAAAGCAGAAGCACTGCCTACGAGGAATGAAAGCAACTGCCCTGGTTGCACGCAGGAGACACGAAGTGCATCATGGGAGTTCAGAACGAATGCCTAAGCAGCGTCCGCACAGAGCTAAACTGCGTAGTTGCGTCCGGCAGGGAGAGAACCAATGGGAGCGGTGTCATGGAATGAAACACTGAGCCAGCATAGTGTGGTTGCTGCTCAGTCTACGGTAGATAAATTGCCAATTAAGATGCAGAAATCTATAATACACAGAATGTAGCATTTAATCCCTCCCCCCCCCAGAAAAACTTGAAGAACCAACAAAAATTTTCAAGTTGATAAAAATTTGCTTTCTATCTCAGAAAATTAAATCAAATGGCGATTTTCCGTAATTTCAGCTGTGTTTCCGTACTTCCGTAACAGGAACCAAAAATCCGTAAAATTACGGAAAATCTGTACTACTTGGCATCTATGTGCCTGGTAAAAGCTGCACTAACCAAATTTTTGCATTACGCATGGTGATTGAAAAGTATCTGGCTGTCGGTAAGAAAGTTTTTGCTGCCTTCATAGATTTAGAGAAAGCTTACGACCGAGTGAATAGGACACTTTTGTGGAAGATATTGAATGAATATGGTGTTACTGGGAATCTACTTAATAGTGTAAAAGCCATGAATGCTGGCAGTAGAGCTTGTGTACGAGTGAATGGTGTTTTATCAAAATGGTTTTTTATTGGTGCAGGAGTCGGGCAAGGTTGTGTAATGTCACCAAAGCTGTTTAATATATTTATGAATGCATGCATGCGTGATGCCAAAATAGATATTACTGGTTAATGTCTTGGTGATATGCGTGTGTGCAGATATTGCTGTATGCTGATGACACTGTCCTGTTGGCAGTGAGCAAAACTGAGTTGCAGAGTGTGTTGTCCCGGATGTACGAAGTTTGCATGAAATTCAAACTGAGTATAAATAAGGGAAAACGCAAAGTTATGGTTTTTGAGAGAGAAACTGGTAGCACTGAATGTAATGTAAGTGTAAATTGCACAGTGATTGACCAGGTGAGTGAGTTTGTGTATTTAGGAAGCATGTTTGACAGAGAGAACAAGTTGGATGGCGAAATTAGTAGGAGAGTGAATTGTTCATTCAAAGACATGGCTGCTCTGGGAGGCTTTCACAGGAATGATTGGCTCTCAAGAGTCCTGCATAGCTGTGTATGAGAGTGTAATTGTTCCTACTCTGATGTATGGCAGTGAAACCTGGGCACTGCAGAAAAGACACAGGAGTCGTTTGTGTGCTGGAGAAATGCTTTACTTACGGGGGGGGGCAAGGCACGTTCTGATTGTGTGAGAAATGAAGATGTGTTGCGGTTGTGTGATATGAAACAAAATGTTGTTAGCAAGGTGGAGACTTAATATGCTTCGGTGGTTTGGCCGTGTTGTAAGAATGAGTGATGAGATGCTTACTAAGAAAACCTTTTAGCCCAAGAGGCAGAAAGAAAAAGCAGAGGAAGGCCAAGGAAGTCATGGGAGGATCAGATTCAGAAGTGTCTGCATGAGAAAAAGATCATGAGTATGAAGTATAGAAGATCTTGTGTACAACTTTGTTTCCCCAATTTTTCCTGAGTCTCACGAACTTCCAGAAAGTCTATCTATCTTTCCCAAAAGCCAATACATGCTTTGCCACCTTCTCCTTCCTATCTTTTGCCTTACTCTGGCGAACAAGCTTGGCTGCTTCACGCTTCCTACAGCGGTATTCATCCACAGAAACTCTACCTTGCAACATCCCCAAATAGACATCCTTCTTTCTCTTTACTGCCTCTTTGATCTCACTATTCCACCAACCATCACCTCTATTGTTACCCACTATTGTGGTAGCACAGACTTCCTCTGCAGCAGTAACAACACAGTTCTTAAAACATTCCCACTTCTTTTCTACATCCCTCTCACATGACTTCAGCTCCTTCAGTTGTTCTCTGAGTAAGTTAGCATAATGCTGATGATCCTCAGGAAGCCTTTTCAATCTTTTTTATTCTTTCCACCGTTAGTACATGATAAAGTGGGTGTGAAGCTAATCCTATTTCAAGATTACAAGAGCACCCTCCCCCACTGCTAAATGACCCCCACTGGCATTTAGGGGTATAAAGAGTATTTCATCATTAAACTGGGGAGCACTAGTCTCAGGAAAGGGTTAGAACCAGCACCGTAGGGCAAATACAACTTCCACTGCTTGCCCTAGGATTTTAACCTGGACCCAGCAGCATGCAACATTTGAAGCCCATGCATTTGATTATTCAATCACTGAAGAAGTGTTACCTTCATGCATACCTGCCAACATTGGCAAGAGCCTTGTCAGTAGCAACTGGTATTATTGTGCAGCACTCATAGATGCTTTTTTTATGAAACGATCCCTCTCTTTGTGAAAAAGAAACACGCACCATAAAAACAAAAGGTTGGTTGGTTGGTTGATTAATTTTAATGGAGCAAGGGACAAAAACAAAGACACACTACTGAAACAAACTTAACATGTGCGAAACACAAAGTTGAATCCCCTTGTGAGGGCACGATAGGTAACATTGCAAGATTTAAGTTTGAAACTTCCACCAGTGAAAATCAGTCAGATGCATTCAGAATTTCATGCTTGACAGACGGGAAATCCGAAATTGTAAAACATGCATCAAGTTTTTCAAATTTTCAAAGTTCGACACTCCCATTTATGGGGATTTCGCCCTCTCTTATCAAATTAGCTTAAATGCAAAAACTTATGAGATGGGGGATATTTAACAATGCTTTAACAATGCAGGAGAGTGGGAACATCACTGGGGGGGGGGGAGGTCTTACGTGAGAAATCTTTGCTCCATCTGTCTTCTGGTATTGGAAATTATCTCTCTTTAATATCAAGCTGAAATAGAAATATTTATACAGTAAAATGTTATTTAACAATAATACTGGACAGAGGCAACAGCATAAGAAAAATAATTACGATTACGGGAAAAATCTGAACTTCCATTTTAGAAAGTTTCGTAAAGATGGAATTTCGTCCTCCGACGAACATTGTTGCCTGAAGTTTCAAGGTGAAATACAAACTATAAAATGATATTTAACACAAATACTGGGCATGGAGGCAACATTGGGAGAAAAAAATTACAATGGTGGCAAAATTTTTTGAAACAGCAAATACCGTCCCCAGACGAAAAACGACACCACGCCGCCCAAAATTATCTCCAGTTTTGCATCAATCTTGAGAATGACCTAAATGATGACAAGAAAAGTGGAATTCTGCTAATCTGCTTAAGAATCTCATGTATATCATAAAATAATGGCAAAATTAAAAAAAGTTTAAACAACAAAATGAAAATTCGTAGAATCTGTTGTTTCCACAGTGAGTTCTGTAGTCAGACAACAAAATCCGTAGAAACTACGGACATTCCGTAATAGTTGGCAGGTATGCCTTCATGCATACACATTAGAAACATTGATCGACAGCACCATGAAAAGTAAACATTACTGAATGTGGGAATTTCCAGTAAAGATAGTTTCTTCCTGTGATAAACAATCTCTAACAGCCATTGGTTTGTAAATAAACAGAAAAAACTAAACATATATATCTTACCTGGCTAGCTGAATGCACTTCTACCTTAGTCATGTTGGAAACATAGTTGTCTTGACCTTTAGATCCTACCATTTTGATTTCACACCTCATACCAGCTGTACTGGCATTATCAGAAAGTAAATCTCTAATAGTTTCATTATAAATCTCCAGGCATGAAACTTCCATTTTATACTACAAAAGAAATGACAAAAGCTAGTTAGATATTTTAGAATCAAAATTATTAAAACAATAAAACATAAACACAAGTCACATGGTGCTCTAAAATACAAGAGATGTCAACAGCATTTTCAGATCAGAAGGAAAAAATGTCAAATAATGATACAAACCAAAGCTACATATAGATAATGAAACATTTGCAATTTCAGAAATATGTATAAAGACAACACAACAGTACCATCAAAAACTAGCAGTTGCATACTTTTTGACCCTCATCTCTGTTCAATTACTGGAGTGATACATCACTACTGTAACTGAAGTTGTTTAAGGATTCAAAACTGTATTATTATGAGAATGAATAGTTTTTTGATATTCCTTTCAATTATGGCATATTTGCATCATGCAAATTCTATTATCAATTAAATTATTCTCAGATGCAGTTCAGCTATTAAAAATTCCAAGAGAATTATTAGCAAAAACTAAAAATGCTAAAAAGCTAAATAAAAAAAAATTTCACAGGCACTCTTAAAAACATGTTAAAAAAGTGAAGAAAAATACTTTTCTACATTCAAAAATACAGAAAATGAACAAAGTCCTTGCCATCTTCACAGCTGCAGCAGAAAATGAACAAGTCTATTGGCTACCAAATGTGGTAGGAGACCTCAAAGTGAATTCTTCTTAAATATAGATATAAAACATATTTAATAAGTAGAATGAGGTGCCTGGCAAGTCTCTTTTAACTCAAATGTTATTTGACATACACATTTCTGTTATTAGCAGCCATCCTCAAAGATTTTTTTTTTTTTTTTTTTTTTCGCAAAACGGGCCTTACTTTCATGATGGAGATATCTTGCTAAATACATGAGCTCCATTGCTCAAATGTTATGGTATCACCACTTGTTAACATTATAGATAATTACAGGGTTTCTCTTTTTCTTTTAGGAATTTCCTTGTTTTCATTTTGTGTTAACTCATGACATGGTAATGGGGCTTCTACAAGACAGCTTATTACAATTTACAGTTTCCTGGTTTTTTAATTATTATACTACATGTAAAACAGATTTCACCTTGTTTTTTTATACACGTACATGTCACTAAGCAGTTCTCTGCGATTTGGAGATCATCTCCTCAAAGAAAGCTCAACTTCTAGATTAAAGACACTGATGGTGCTGATAAGTTACTGGTGGCATCTTACACAATACCTTTAGTACTACATACTCATTATCTTTTATTCTTGCAGACATTCCTAAATTTGATCCTCCCATAATTTTCTTGGCCTTCCTCTTCCTATTTCCTGCCACTTAGGCAGAATAAATTTTCTTAGCATCTGACCACACTTGTTTCCTCGACATGGCCAAACTGCCTCAGAATATTTGTCTCCAAGCTACAAACAACAATTTGCTTTACATTACATAAAAGCAACAAATCTTCATTACTCACATGATCAGAAAATGTCTTTTAACAAAACATCCCGTAAGTAACACCATGTTTTACAGCAAATAAATTACAGGGCTTTTCCAGGAATTGATGAAAAAAATTCTAGGAGAGCAAATGTTGCTAGTGTCGTAGTGCTTTATTTTATATTTTGTAAACTGTAGTGAAGTTTACTGCACTCCTATACCCCCACCAACATTTCAGGGTTTAACAGGCATCACAAGCAACTCTAAGTGCTACAAGCAGTTGTCCATCTGTAATTTAGGGTCACTGGTTCCAAGGAAGGGACAGAGCCAGCAACATTAGACAAATACACTACCCATGCCTCACCTCAGCTGAATTCAGCAATTGAGGCAGCACTATGCATTTAGAATACATAAATTGAAAACAGAAAAAATATATGCCTACTTTAGTAGAGATGAGGCATTCTGATTCTTTAAAACCCTAACATACTTGCTTGCATTTCTGCAACAAACAAAATAAAATACATGCACAATACTGATAATTTTGTTCACTGTAACACAATATTTTTTACAGTGCAGGCACTTTCTACGCAAAAGACCCCCAAAGCCTTCACAGAGTATGAATCATGCAAACCTGTCGACTTTTAAGAATTGAAAACCACAAAAAATTTCCAGTGAATGTTTCATCGATATGTTCAACGACTGATGTATTGATTAAATTATTGAACATATCGATTACAATGCTATTTTTTATGCCATAATTAAGCTATCTGGCGCTGTTTAATGCTTACAATGATTGAAATGTAATAGAGAAAATGCGTATCTCCTTAGCATGCTGTCATGAGGTTACATACACAGATAAAAATTTCATTTGTAACTGCGAAATTATTGTGATAAATATTGCGATAACTTTTTTCCTTTAAGTGAAGTATGGACCTGAAACTTTTATGATAGCATGTTAGAATACCTTTTAAAAATGCAATTTTTAAAGTCTTATGTGATACTGTTATTTTTCTATTTTAGCACTTATCGCTAATACTCGTACTAATCCGACAGTGTTTTTAACCGAGTCTTTATTGCTAGGCAGCGAACAGAAAGAGAAGAGTCTTTTTGCTATGCAGCAAGCAGAAAGGGAAAAGTCTTTATTGTTAGGCAGTGAGCAGAAAGGGTTTGGAATGAGGAAGTGGGTGAAAATATGATCACGTAAATCAGAGTATACATACGAGTGGTCCTTGGAACTCATTTTCCGATTTTCTTACCCTCAACGTTGCACTAAACTGAAAAGAGTGTTAAAAAAAAAAAAAAAAATAATAACAGCAACAACAGCAAAAGGAATTCTGTAAAACACGTAGTCCATAAAATATCCATAAAACAAGTAGAATTTCTGAAAATTATTTCACAGGTAAACCATAAAATGTGGCAGGTATAATCATGTGTACCCAAGAACTAACACTTTGCATCATCAAGCTTTTCAGGATTTAGCTGTCGTTTTTTTTTTTTTTTTTTTTAAACCACTTTGATACAAACATCAAAGGCACGAAATTGCTTCTTCCGGAATTTCGGAAACTTGAATGAAGAACCTGAAAAGCTTGAATATGCCACCTTTGGCAAATGGAATGAAGGGGAGGAGGTGATTCTGTTTTTACTTGTGCAAAATTATTCAGAATTTTTTTATTTACAAGACCTAACATGCTTTCCTTGGATGACTGGTGAAAGTGGGTGAAATATTTGCTTTTCTGTTTGCCAATTTGAGTGCCAGAGGAACATTGCCAATGCATGTTTTTACATGTATCTTGCCTTTTCAACTTGGACTTATTAATACTTGTTAAAAATTCGTACGTATGGAACATGATAAAATTAATGGCGTGCTGTCTCCGTACGATGTCATCAAACCACCATCCCTAATTGTACAATAAAAACTTTATTTACAATAAAAGATATGATTTAAAAATATTTAAAAGGGCAAGATCTTTCGGGGCTACAATAGCACCCGTCCTCAGGCCACCCAAACAGTGCCACAGAGCACTCGGAAGCGCCGTAATATATAACCAGTCCCCCAAGGAGACCCACAATGCATTTGTACAAAACACAGGTGATGCCAATTGAGGAAAACAACAAAACAGAAAGTAATACAAATAATATAGTTGATTAATTAAGTAAGGTCCTCTTCTTCTGTAGGTTGAAGGGAAGAAGTAATTATTTTCCTCTATTGTCTAGGAACAAAAACAGGTAAGTCCAAGTTACAACAGGTAGTACCATAAGAAATAATATACAGACTCTCTGTAAAAAAGACTGTTTGTTTGTTAACAATAGAGGAAAGTACTATTGTATTAGGCCAATCGGGAGAATAACCTCCCTGGCGAACAGCTGTAGTAAATGATGTAGAAATGGAGTCAGTTCGAAGTGCATATTTGTGTTCTGACAATCTAATGTTCAGACTTCTAAGGGTAGCACCTATGTAGTATTTAATATCATCGTTAGAGGCCGTGGGAAGCAATGGGATACGATATATTCCTGCTTTATTCAAAGTTGCGACTGGATCTCGGTCGTTACGTCTGGTTGAAAAAATGTTTTTGGTGCAAATTCCAAATTTAATATTGTATTTATGACATACTTTCCGCAATATGGAAACCACGGGAGGGATGAAGTCAACTTTACCAACGTATATAGGAGATACGACCTCCATTGACAACGTCGTAAATCTTAGTCTTTGAAATTTCTGTAGAAGTTCCCGAAAGAAGCAGGCGGAATATCCAAATGATATGGCCAAGTTCTGTATGAAAGCTAGTTCGTCCTGACGAATCTGACGGGTTGAGGAATGAGTAAACGCACGTTTAATTAAAAAACGTAAGGCTGAAGCTTTATGTTCAGGGGTGGGAAGATACAAAAGGTACAAGACAAGGTATGAAGGTCGGTTTTCTATAGACAGATAATTTGATAAGATTAGATGTCAAGTCACGAGTCAATAAGATGTCCAGGAAGGGTAATATACCATTTTGTTCAAGTTCCATAGTGAAGGTGATAGTAGGATATTGGTTGGAAAGACAGGTGGTAAATTCGTTCAGAAGTAACATGGAGTGAGGCCAGAAGACCAACATATCATCCACATATCTTAAGAGGAGTGCCGGTTGGTACGTGAATTGGCTCAGTACTCTTTCTTCCAATGACTGCAGTAAAATTTCCGCCAGAACAGGGGAGAGAGGAGACCCCATTGGTACCCCCTCCATTTGTTGGTAGAATTTGCCATCAAATTTGAAATAAGATCGTTTTGCAACCAATTTCAAAGCAGAAATGATTGCATCGACCTCCAATGGGGAGATTGAGTAATCAGCAAGTAATTTCCCTTCAATAATCGAGTGGACTACTTCAAGTGGAACACTTGGAAACAGAGACACCACATCAAGGGAAGCCATAACAAATGAGTTTCCCTTGTGATCAAAAGATTTTATTCGTGTTAATGCCTGGGTAGAACTCTTAATGGATACTGATGAATTTGTAGTAAGTGGTTTTAGGTAAGTTGCTAAAGCTCTCTCCAACATACGAGTGGGGCTGGCATACCCCGAAATCAACAGTCTGAGGGAGCGGTCAGGTTTGTGGGTTTTGATTTTCCCAAACAACTCAGGGACTCTTGTACCAACAGGAGGTTTCATTTTGGTAGAGTTGGACGTAGGCAAGAGACCCCGGTTCCTGAGTTTGCTTAACTCAGCGACAGTCGCATTTGTCGGGTCAGAGCGGAGTACTCGATGTGGAATCAAAGCTATAGCTTGGTACATCTTATTGATGTAATCTTTGCTATCTAATAAGATAATTTGCTGGGACTTGTCAGCACTGATGATTGAGAGATCTGGGTTTCAAGAAAGTTGTAATAATTGGTTGCGTTCATATTTTAAAAATGAAGAGGTTTTATCATAATTTGAAAGGGAGTCAGCTAAGGCATAACGAGTGATATCTTGTTCCTTTTCCGGCAAGGCTCCAATGACATTCTCCATTTGAGGTAAAGTTCGAAATTTTTAAATCATATCTTTTATTGTACAATTAGGGATGGTGGTTTGATGACATCGTACGGAGACAGCACGCCATTAATTTTATCATGTTCCATACGTACGAATTTTTAACAAGTATTACTCTTTTTAGCTGCAAATCTTATGATACTACGTGTGAGGGATTCTGGTAGAATCTGTAGCACTTCAAAGCGCACGAGCATGGAAGCTGCAACTAAGACCTTCTGCAACATCCGACAGAAACTAGCCCGCAATGAGACTCACCTTAGTTTTTTACTCAACTGCCTTTCACTCGGTGTGGTGCCCAAGTTCCTGCGAATACGAACGTTTGCCATATCTCAACAGGATGCACATGTAATAGCTAATGCTCAACAAAAACTACTAACCAAAGAAATAAGAAGGAAAAGAAGTTACCAGGACTTGCTAAACCTTAAATCCTACAAAGCTTACACTCAACTATCCAGGCTCTCCCATCCTATTTTGTTAGGTAAGACTTTGTTGGTTTTCTTTATCACTATACAGACTTTAGTGACCTCCATGAACCAAGGACACACTCGTAAATTATGCAATCTGGTTTCTACCCGTCCCCAACTGTTGCAACAGACGAAATTCAGCTATAGAACTACTAATCGTGATTTACCAGATTCTTTCATCAACTATAGCTCTATAGTGTTATCTGATATTCAACGTTCGGCCCTCAATCGTGGTTTCAAGTTCAGCTATCCAGTTATGCCCTTTCGACCATTTCGAACTTTACCTCAAATGGAGAATGTCATTGGAGCCTTGCCGGAAAAGGAACAAGATATCACTCGTTATGCCTTAGCTGACTCCCTTTCAAATTATGATAAAACCTCTTCATTTTTAAAATATGAACGCAACCAATTATTACAACTTCCTCGAAACCCAGATCTCTCAATCATCAGTGCTGACAAGTCCCAGCAAATTATCTTATTAGATAGCAAAGATTACATCAATAAGATGTACCAAGCTATAGCTTTGATTCCACATCGAGTACTCCGCTCTGACCCGACAAATGCGACTGTCGCTGAGTTAAGCAAACTCAGGAACCGGGGTCTCTTGCCTACGTCCAACTCTACCAAAATGAAACCTCTTGTTGGTACAAGAGTCCCTGAGTTGTTTGGGAAAATCAAAACCCACAAACCTTGACCGCTCCCTCAGACTGTTGATTTCAGGGTATACCAGCCCCACCCGTATGTTGGAGAGAGCTTTAGCAACTTACCTAAAACCACTTACTACAAATTCATCAGTACCCATTAACAGTTCTACCCAGGCATTAACACGAATAAAATCTTTTGATCACAAGGGAAACTCATTTGTTATGGCTTCCCTTGATGTGGTGTCTCTGTTTCCAAGTGTTCCACTTGAAGTAGTCCACTCGATTATTGAAGGGAAATTACTTGCTGATTACTCAATCTCCCCATTGGAGGTCGATGCAATCATTTCTGCTTTGAAATTGGTTGCAAAACGATCTTATTTCAAATTTGATGGCAAATTCTACCAACAAATGGAGGGGGCACCAATGGGGTCTCCTCTCTCCCCTGTTCTGGCAGAAATTTTGCTGCAGTCATTGGAAGAAAAAGTACTGAGCCAATTCACGTACCAACCGGCACTCCTCTTAAGATATGTGGATGATATGTTGGTCTTCTGGCCTCACTCCATGTTACTTCTGAACGAATTTACCACCTGTCTTTCCAACCAATATCCTACTATCACCTTCACTATGGAACTTGAACAAAATGGTATATTACCCTTCCTGGACATCTTATTGACTCGTGACTTGACATCTAATCTTATCAAATTATCTGTCTATAGAAAACCGACCTTCATACCTTGTCTTGTACCTTTTGTATCTTCCCACCCCCTGGAACATAAAGCTTCAGCCTTACGTTTTTTAATTAAACGTGCGTTTACTCATTCCTCAACCCGTCAGATTCGTCAGGACGAACTAGCTTTCATACAGAACTTGGCCATATCATTTGGATATTCCGCCTGCTTCTTTCGAGAACTTCCTACAGAAATTTCAAAGACTAAGATTTACGACGTTGTCAACGGAGGTCATATCTCCTATATACGTTGGTAAAGTTGACTTCATCCTTCCCGTGGTTTCCATATTGAGGAAAGTATGTCATAAATACAATATTAAATTTGGAATATGCACCAAAAACATTTTTTCAACCAGACGTAACGACCGAGATTCAGTCGCAACTTTGAATAAAGCAGGAATATATCGTATCCCATTGCTTCCCATGGCCTCTAACGATGATATTAAATACTACATAGGTGCTACCCTTAGAAGTCTGAACATTAGATTGTCAGAACACAAATATGCACTTGAACTGACTCCATTTCTACATCATTTACTACAGCTGTTCGCTAGGTAGGTTATTCTCCCGATTGGCCTAATACAATAGTACTTTCCTCTATTGTTAACAAACAAACCGTCTTTTTTACAGAGAGTCTGTGTATATTATTTCTTATGGTACTACCTGTTGTAACTTGGACTTACCTGTTTTTGTTCCTAGACAATGGAGGAAAATAATTACTTCTTCCCTTCAACCTACTGAAGAAGAGGACCTTACTTAATTAATCAACTATATTATTTGTATTACTTTCTGTTTTGTTGTTTTCCTCAATTGGCATCACCTGTGTTTTGAACAAATGCATTGTGGGTCTCCTTGGGGGGACTGGTTATATATTACGGCGCTTCCGAGTGCTCTGTGGCACTGTTTGGGTGGACTGAGGACGGGTGCTATTGTAGCCCCGAAAGATCTTGCCCATTTAAATATTTTTAAATCATATCTTTTATTGTACAATTAGGGATGGTGGTTTGATGACATCGTACGGAGACAGCACACCATTAATTTTATCATGTTGGACTTATTGTTTCTTTTTATAACTCACTCTCACCAGACTTGCACTTACCTTTTACAAAAATGCACGCCTTTGAGAGGCCATATAATGTGGTATTAATGGCCAAATCTTCTGACCAAACTAGTTCAGCATTAAAAGGAACACAATAATTCCAGGAGTTTTATAGGAATCATTAAAAATTTCATTTTTCCCAGGGTCCTGGAAAATACAAATTTAATTCTAAGAAATTCAGGAGGTATACAAACTCTGCAATGTATATCTCCAGCACACAAACTGTTGCTTTTATGGTACCCTGGTTTGTTTTTTTTTTCTTTTTTCATTGGAGGTTTAACGACCACCGTGAGCAACTCAATGGGCTATAAGCAGTCGCCCGTCCCTAATTTAGGGTCACTGGTTCCAGGGAAGGGAGAGAGCCAGTGCCGTAAGACAAACACAACATCCATGCCTGACCGGGATTCGAACCCGGACCCCTTACGGACGAATGATCAGAGGCAGCGCCTTTGACCACTGCGCCACCGGGGCGGCTACCCTGGTTTCATTGACATACAACAGAATAGGGAGAACGAAAGAAGGGTTCTCTCTCAGAACCTACTGTCAGGGTCGTTTCTCTGGGTAGCCACTTTATAACATGAAGTGGATGAAACTGCACGTGGCGCATTACCTCATTGAAATAATGGAATGGAGCAAAGAGCAAATAATAATTTTGTGGTCACCTTGGCAACTGTGAGACAGAAACATTTAGCATGATGAAGCAAATTTATGGGGACAGTCGTCTATCTCGTGCACGTTTTCGAATGGCATAAACATTTTTGCAGTGGAAGAGAGTTGCCAGAAGACGACGGACATCCGGGCGCAGCAAGGACTGTACGAAGACGAGACATGACTGAAAATGTGAGGGAAATCATCTCTGCTGACTGAAATGCAACACTTCATATGATTTCAGAATATCTAGAAGTGAAAAAGGAAACCATTTGGCAAATAATAAAGCAAGACTTAAAGAAAAGTAAAGTGTGTGCATGGTTTGTAAGACACTCTTTAAAAATATCTCAAAAATTACATGCCCAGCTGGGCATGTGCATAAATTATTTACTTGCCCAGATAGTAAAAGCTGTATGCCCAGGAAAATTTATCTTTTAAGATAAAAGGTCAGAATCCTCTTTTTTTTTTTTTTTTTTTTTTTTTTTTCATGTTTAAAAAATATGAACTTTTTTTTTTTTTTTGCATTTCTGTTTCAAGGGTCTGAATTCAAAATGTTTAATGCACAAAAGCATGTATTTCAAGTTCTAAAATGATGATACTGAAATTGATATGAGATGCTATGATGATGAAATTGGTATTTGAGAAATTTAGTGACTCTGCCATGTTCCTTTCATTAAAGTTTTTGTCCTTTGTCACTAAACACCAGAGGTATGCATCACTGACTATAAACAACATTTGGAGCAAAACCACATATGTTCCAATTTCTGGACATAGAGCCTAATGTAATTAAAGAAGTGATATTCTTCTGTCCTTGGCACTCCCGTAACAATAATACAACTCTGGTGAATAGCAGTGAAATGAAACACGACATGCGACAACTGTCTTTTTCTTGCAGTAGAAAATTCTATTCCAAACATTTTTATTTTTTAACTCAGTTGCCCAGATTGGGCAATTATTATAATTATTATTATTATTTACATGCCCAGGCCTATATAATTTACAAACTCTGGACATCTCAAGCATGGTTTTCTTCAAGCCCTGTTAACAAAAGATCAACGACGCGCAAGAGTTGAACCACTGCGGAGACTTGATTGCCGCCGTTGAATGAAGCCCAAATTTCCTGAAGAACATCATTACAGGCAACGAGACCCGTGTCTCCCAATATGACCCTGAAACGAAATGGCAAAGTGCCTGCAAGCCACAAAAGTTAGTCGGTCAAGGTCAAAAAAATGCTCATCGCATTCTATAATAGCAAAAAAATTGTGCATAAGGAATTTGTGCTCAGTGGACAAACTGTTACTGCGGCATTTTATGTGGACATTCTTAAACATTTGCTGCAAAGAATCCATTGTGTAAGATCAGCGTGTCGAGAAGAGTGCAGCTTGTTTCTTTTGCATGACAATACCCCTTCTCACAAGGTGGTCACCATTCAAAAGCTTTTGTCCAAAAAACAGAGCTCTGCATGTTGTCACACCCTCCTTATTCGTCAGACTTAGCTTCGTATGACTACTTCTCAAATTCAAATCATCATTTAAAAGCCACTATTCTGATGATGTACACACCATCCAGAAATCTGTGATGAGGGTTCTTAACAGCATTCCTGTAACTCATTTACAGCAGTCATTCGATACACTTTGTGAGAATGCAAACCAGTGTATAGATGCCGAAGGAAGGTACTTCAAATAAACCAAGGTTAGTAATTTACTATAGTAATTCATTATTTTTATTTAGCATTAGTCTTGTTTTCAAATTGCTGCATTGTGTTGTACTAGTCTCGCCTTTATGACATGTTCAGTGCACAAGACACTCAAAGCACCAAAGAAATGCAGAAGTTTGCAAGCTGAAACAACACATTCCTATGTTCAGTGTGAACAGATGTGGTGATGCTTTGATAAATGAACCTATCTTAATACTCCCTGTATAAAAAAAGCAATCAAGATCACAACTGAAGAACTTCTGCAAAAAACTGCAGACCCTTGGCCAATAGAAAATTTTAAAAGTATCCTCTAATATACAGGGTGATCATAATTAAAGCACCCATATTCAAAGCTGTCTAGCAAAATATTTATTATTTAGCAGTCCAAATGCAACTAAATTTGGTATGGTGACATTTACATTGACATGTGGAAGACATTTCTCTTTCAGAAGAAAAAAAAAAAAAATTGTGCCGAAACTCAGAACTATGGCACTTGTGGCAATGCAAGCAACAAATATTTTATTTGTACAAGACACTCATGCTAAACAGAGATACTGACCTTAGTTATGCAAGGGATACTGCTCAATGTGGTTCCCATTCTGAAGTTGTAAAACTTGAAGGCGATGAACACTGTGTTCAATGGCCAACAGTAACTGCTCCTCTGTGATGTCTCTTGCCAGTAATGTGATACTGTCTCTCAAGGCTGCCAAATTTGCAACATGTCCTTGATAAACACCATTTAAGTGTCCCTACAAGCAGAAATCACAAGGATTAAGTTCCGGAGAATGAAGTGGCCACACTGTGCCATAGGATAAATTCCCCTGCATGTGCTTTATTGGATCCTACAACATTATTCATTGACTGTTGAACAATAGCTGTGGCAACATCTTCAACAACTTGTGAAGAGATAGGTTTGTGCCCTCAACCAGGGTTAAATCCTAGACGTCCCATTTCCTCGAATCCAGTGAGCATTCTCCTGAGAGCTTGTGAAGTCAATGGTCCTCGGCGTAATTTTTAGGATGGCAAAATTCCTGAAGTGCTGCCACAACATTGCCATTGTTTCATAAAACAGCTTTACAAGAAACATGCATTCCAGCATGGTGATAGTCATAATATAATAGCTGATAAGTATGACATTCGGATCAGATCAGATCATATGTAGAGGATTTCAGGAAGGGAGTGTCTGATCCCAGGTCTTAAACACCCTTAGAAGTAGGAAGCTAACGGATTTGGGCTAGGTGCCCGACAGGAAAGTCACATGGAAGAGGTAGAAAGGGTGAGAAAAATTCCCTTATTTATAACCGAAGAGCAAGCACGCAGGGCCTGACGACTGAAAGTTCCCATCCAATGCATGGCGGATATTTAGTAGTTTGAATATTCATACCTGCTAGGGATCAAACCTAAGATTTTTCCATAGCAGTCATGAACATTGACAACAAAGAATGACATTCAGCTGTTGTGGCCACTTTTATACCGAAGAACTTCGCCATAACATGTGTGCTTCTGCAAATGAAACTGCTTTTTTGTTGCTTGCAGCGTCATACCATACCAAATTTGGTTGCATTTGGAATGCTAAATATCTCTCTAGACAGCGTTGAAAAGGGGTACTTTAATTTTGATCACCCAGTATACATAACAATAATTATCTTAAATTTGAAAATAAAATTTATAGACCAAAATCAGGCAGATTCATGGGGTCATCATTCTCCAAAGTCTTAACCATAGAAATCATGCAGCCCCATCTTATCATCACCAGATTGACTTTCAAGACATGAAAATGTCTGTGACATGATCAAAAGGTTTCGGAGCTCAGATCTGATACCTGAACTTTTGACCTCTCAACTGAGATCTGAACTGGGAATTGTATAAAAACCAAGATGACATATAACACCTCTTTAACTGAATGCAAGTCAGAGTTAGAACTTTTGCTCAAGAATGTTGGAATTGCACCCAATGAGGAATTCCATTGTCACGTACGGGACATTTGTACACTCTGTGTTAAACAATAATATTTTTAATTATTAGGGTTTTCGTGTTAAAGTAAACTTTCTGTGTACATGTTATTAATAAACCCTTACTATTGCTTAAACACCAAATTTTGGATACTTATGGAAATCCTAGTTCAATCTATTAGTTAAAGATTGTCTGTCACGTGCGGGACAGTGCTTGTCCAGTGCTTGTATGAAAGTTCTAGTTTCTCTTTACAGTTATAGGTATCCCATAATCAAAACATATTTTTTTCCTTCATCTAGGAATCATAAGCTATGATATAGGTAAAAAATATGTCCAGATTATGCTAGCCAATGAATTGCAGAAATATTTTAGATGATTGCCAAGTGCGGGACAACAGTTTCACATGCAGGACTTGTACAAATTGTGAAAGTCAAATAATGCAAATCATTGCAAAAAAATTCATTACCCCTTAAAATTACACTTATTGAGCATATATTCAAGTTACATTTGCAACAAAGGTCACAGCAATATCAGTGGTCATGTATTCCTAAGTCATGTGGGCTGGAACGTAAGTAAAGAAACACTTATGCATACAAGATGAACTGAATTTTTTGGAAATTTCGACTCATGGACAACGTCAAAATAATTATGTAAAACACAAAAACCTTTTTTTCACATAATTCTTTAACTTACAAAGACCTCTACTGTTTGCCACCTCTGGAGGAGAAATTTTCTGACAAATATCTTCAATATCATATCAGATAGTCTGGTAATTTCAGCCACTTATAATAAACCTTTAAGAACTTCCATCATAACTGAAACTTCAATATCTGTAACCGTGTGAATTTTTACAATTCACTTGGGTAAACAAGTCTGTCATATCGAACAATCACCCAGTCCCCTTCAGAAAGCTGCAGTTCAGTAGAATCTATATAATAATTCACCTTCTCGGCCAAAGCATGTAATTTCAAATGTGTGTTCCCAACTTCATCACAACCAAGCACATGACACTGAGAAATCCTTGGAACAGCTGGCACTACACCCCAGGGTTTATCCATGAGAACTTTGTTCTTGATTTGTTCTTCTGCAACGAACAGAACATATGTTGATGGAACTAATTTGGCTGCTAACTGAGCAAAGTGCACTGCTGATTGAATAATACCTCCTGTTCCTCCTTGACTCATGATTTTCTGCCTCACAGGTCTTTTGACATTACCACCTATTCGATCAACCACACCTTTTCCACGAGCTGTTGCAAAATACTTCCAGCTAAATTTTCCAGAATACTTCTTACATAGCTGCTGAAGTGTCTTTAACCATAAATCGATTTTTAAACTCAGATAAATTCAGAAATTTTAATTCAGCCCTACCATCACTTTTTTCTTCTTCCTTGGAGATTTTGGTAGAGCCCATAATGATTTGAAAATTGCTTTGCTGTATGTTTGCTTGCAATTGTATGGTGATTTGAAGTTTTTGGAAGGTGAAATGTTTGGAAATACAGTGGCATTGCTAGTGGCCCTTTTTTTGCTCTCTGTGTTCATTTTTTATCCGTTTCACATTTCCTTAGGTTAGCCTTTACCTTGTTTGTCACTGTCATTGCTCCTTTCTTCTTATGCCATAATTTATTAACCTTTGCATTTTCCTCTTTCTGAAAATCAGAGTTTTCAGATTTCAGCTTTTCTCATTTTTTTCATCCTGCTTGCAGTGGTTGATTTCTGCCTTTTATTATCCATCACTAAATCTAAAGTAATAACATATATAACAGATGCTAAGATACTGTGTGTATATGAGGAGGGGAGGGGGGGTGTTACTCAGAAATGTTTTTCCTGAAATATATTTTTAATAGTTTTAATATTGGAAGCAGGACTGCATTTTTGACCAGAAAACATTCTTCACTTTTGTGCATGTTTCAATAACTGAATTTAATAAAAATCACTGAAACAGATAATTATTTTTATTTTTGATTTAAAGAAATAGAAAACATTCACTTTTTTGCATATTTTGATTATTGGATTTCATAAAAACCGCTGAAAAACATTATTTTTCATTTTGAATAAAAAAAATAAGGTAATCTGAAGAGCTTAACAACTTTTGGTTAAATTTACAAAAAGTCATGTATGGCACCTGTCACATATAGTGATGTGGGTCGGGTAAATACCCAGTGGGTAGGGTAAATATAAATGGGTATTTACCCATTTCTTAAATACCCACCCAAAAATGGGTGTTTTCAAAAAACATCATTTAAAAACAAGGTGTCACTAAATTTTGTTAGAAATACATTACATAACTTTCAAATCAAATTTAAAATAGTTTTTAAAAATTTCCTTTAGCACAGGGAAATTACAGCATCATTTCATGAAGGGAAAAGGGGCATTTTTCACAAAATGTTTTAAATTAAAAACACAGGAAAATTTCATGCGTGATGTTGAGATTTTAACATCACGGTGTATTGTCTTTGAAACATTGGTTTTCACAATGTATTGCGATATCTGCTGGTATTCAAAATCACACCTTTCTTTCTGTTTAAAAAATTGATTTTTATAAGTTAATTATACAGACTGTTTTACCAGGATGTTAAAATGCCAAAAGGTGGAAATATATAATATACAGAACTTTAGTGGATTAGGAGCAGAAGTCCAGAAGATTTCCAATTCATCTCAGGTTAAATGTAATAACATTTGAGTGCACGAAGATCTCCATTTGTATTTGAAAAATTAAACAATGAAATCATTTTGTTATTCTCCAAACAGTCTCGTCTCTCTTGAGAAACTGCAAAATAATTCGTTCAGCAAAATAGGGTGACCTTGTTTTAAAACATATTTTTCTATCTATTCTGTATGCATCAAAACACAGCTCGTATGTAAATTTAATTAGGGTATGCTATAAACACAAAGTTCAAAATTTATTTTAAAATGCACATTATTAGAGAATTAAAAGCAGTTTTATAGATTTTAACCCCATCTATACTTCAAACCCTGGCTGTGAGTGAAGTAGCAAACTTGCCGATAGAGCTAAAGAAGAAACTTCCTGATGACTGTGTGTTTTAGGTTTGTATCGAAAAAATGGTCAAGATTCTGAAACCAATAGAGGATTTACTTAACAAAGTTCAGTCAAATGAGCCGCAGATACTGAACATTTTGTGTTTTCTGAATTTGAAAACCTTCATGCTACTTTAAATGAACAGCTGTCTGTATCCTCTCTGCAAAAAGCTGAAGAATAATTGATACTAAAGAAATTTACAGAAAGGAAAGAATTTGGCCTAAAACATATTCATTTAGCAGCAGATCTTCTGAATCCAGCTTCACAAGGTTGTAAATTGGGTCCTATCCAATTGATTAATACAATAAGTTTAATTTGTGATGTGGGACAACACATAGGACTAAATAACATACAATTAAAAACAGATTTAGAAAACTACAGAGACAAAGATGGACTCTGGGCAAGTAAATTTGTATGGGAAGAAGCTGGCATCATGAGTCCCATACTATGGGGGGGGGTTAAGAGGGACAAATGAAGGGGTGGAAGTCGCCATTAGGATCTTAAGCGCACCAATAACATCAGCGGCCACTGAAAGATCATTCAGCTGGATCCACAGTACAAAGAGAAATTGCTTGACATCAAAAAAGGCTGCAAAATTAACCTTTTTTGGCATACCACTGGAAATTGTTAAATCAAAAACATATTCCTGAACCAGGTTTAGATGACCATGAGCCCAATAAAAGTACCATGTCTACAATGTTTAGCATGTTAGAAGACAAGAAAAGTCAGAAGATGGGAAGGAAACAGCAAGATAGAAAAGTAGATTCAGAAACAGAAGAATTTGATGATGAACCAAGCTCAAGTGATTCTGACTGTGAAAAGTCTGAATCACTTTCAGATTCAAATGAATAGAACATTAACGTGATAAAATGCTGAGGAGCTGTAATATATCCTTAATATTGTAAATTAATGAGTAAAGGAGACTATTTTAATTTAAAATAAAGGTAATTTTTCATAAAGGTGTAGTTGCTATTGTTTTCCTTTCTCACAAGAAAATTGTACACAGATAGGAAATGTCTATGCTAGATAAAAAGTAATTACTGTTTTTTTTTTTACTTGTATTGCATTTTTTTACTTGTTTTTCATAAAGGTGTAGTTGCTATTGTTTTCCTTCCTCACAAGAAAATTGTACAAAGATAGGAAATGTCTATGCTAGATAAAAAGTAATTACTGTGTTTTTTTACTTGTATTGCAGTGCCAGTATTTTTTTTTAAATCATATTGAATGGGTTTAGATTGAGAAACTATTCTACTAATCATCTTGAAATACTGACTGTTTAAGATAATGAGCTAAATTCTTGCTTTTCATTTTAATCTATTTCATACTGTTCAGTTTAGTCGCCATATGTCATGAATAAACTGTTTATGGGTAATAAGCAGCTAAATTTGAAGAAAAACTGTAAATACAAACTAAATACCCTGGTTTTTACACTGGGTATTTACCCGCAAAAATAAATACCCAGGTATTTTACATCTCTAGTCACATACAAGACAATACTCATTCATTAATAGAAATTGGTTGTTAAACAGTTGGGAGCCCAGACTGTAGTCATACGTTATTGCCGCTCAACCTGATTTAGTGCAATAGTTTGATACTAAAGAAATTTTCAGCAAATACAGTTCACTAGATATTTAAATATAATACCTACAAGTGTCACATGCGAGACACAAGTATTTGTGGTCTAATAAAATTGGCTTCCTGAAAAGTGAAAAATAATATTAGCAAACTAGAACCATACAGTGTCAAAAGATTAGGAGTTGACCTTCATTTAATTTCAAATAAACACTGGCTCTGGTGTTTTTCAATTGCTAACATCCACTAATAAATTGAATAAGGTTAGATGCAATAAAAAAACAAGGAATCCTTTTTTTTTTTTTTTTTTTTTGCGCCTGTTGCAATTTGCAAAGATGACAAATTTTGCGTTTGTTTCTGTAAAAATTGTTATTTTAACATCGGACTATCAATTTAAAGTGAAGTTTATTTAATTTGAAATGTTTTATAAATTTGACCAAAAGTTGACTTTTCTGTGGAATCTCCCAATGTTAGTTTCCAAAAGTGTGAGCATTTTTTACTAGGGTTTCAAATGAAATTCATAGTAAATTTAATCCATTTATTCCTATTATGAGTTTTTATTTCATCATCAATTTCACAACTCTTTTGTGAGTATGGTTTCTGTTTCTTTTAGCGTAGTGGACTTTATGAGAAGACAGGAGGACACTGCAGCAAACTCAGGGGCTACAGGTATTTCTATATTTATTTTGAAGTTGGAATTCATTTATGTCAAGCTGTCAACAATAAATTATATACAAGAGGCTACTTACTGTCAAATTTTGCTTGCAATAAAATTCATATAACTTCAGATGTGTGTAATTAGCAGTTTATATGGAGTGTTCCTCTTACTAAAGATCAAATATTGGGTTGTCGGAAAAGACATGACGTATTTTGGCACCCGATGGCGGTTGGGCGGTTTTGGAAGTACTAGAGGCATGCACAGCTCTGTTATCGCTATGACATTCGACAGGTGCCTGTTCTAGCTGCAGTCTAAAAGGAATAGTGAGCGATTTGTTTGATTTGCGGAGATTTGACATCAAGTTGAAGATGAAAGACCAAACAGTGCATTTTCACCATATTTTACTGTTTTACTTCCGTAAAGGGAAGAACGAGCGTCAAGCTTGTGAAAAGTTGTGTAAAGTGTACGGTGATAATGCTCTACAAGAACGTCAGTGCCAGCGGTGGTTCGCAAAATTCCGTGCTGGTGATTTTGACCTCAACGATGCTCCTCGATTCTGGAGGCATACGGAGGTTGATGACGACCAAATCAAGGCACTGATCGAGTCAAACCCACGCTACACGACACGAGAGATTGCAGAAACATTGCACATCCATCATTCAAGCGTTCACAACCACCTGAAGAAGCTGGGATACGTAAGCAAGCTCGATGTGTGGGTTCCTCGTGAACTCAAAGAAGCTCAATTGACGGTGCGTTTAAACATCTGCGATATGCTCATTAAACGTGAGGAAAACGATCCTTTTTGAAGCGACTGATAACTGGTGACAAAAAGTGGATTGTATACAACAATGTGCTGTGCAAACGGTCTTAGTCCCGACGTGCTGCTTTGCCTCAAACGACATCCAAAGCAGACATTCTTCAACTGAAGGTTCTGGTCTCAGTGTGGTGGGATTTTAAAGGTGTCGTGTTTTTGAGCTCCTACCACGGAACCAAACAATCAATTTGAATGTGTACTGTCGGCAGGCAATTGGACAGTTTGAATGAATCTATCATCCAGAAAAGTCCAGAGCTCATTTATCGTAAAGGTGTTGTGTTCCATCACAACAACGCAAGACCACACACAAGTTTGATCACCCGCCAAAAATTATTGGAGCTTGGGTGGGATGTGTTGCCCCACCCAGCATACTCGCCTGACCTTGCGCCATCAGACTTCCAATTGTTTCACTCTCTTCAACAGTCCTTGCGTGTTATAATGTTAAATTCAGATGAGGCTGTAAATCAGCACCTTGTACAGTTTTTCGCCACGAAAGACAGGTCCTTCTATGAACAAGGCATTCTGCAGCTCACTGAAAGATGACAAAAGGTTATCGAACAAAACGGGCATTATATCATTGATTGATCTTTGTTCTTTCTATCAATAAATGACCTTTGCAAAACATGGCTAAAATACGTCATGACTTTTCCGACAACCCAATAGTTTGGCTAATCATTCTTCAAATCTACCACTACCTATCTGAACTGACTCACCCAAACTTACATGGCAAGCATATCATGTGATTGGAACAAAGAACATTAATAGCACTTAAAAATCCAAGCAACATGCACAACATAAAAAAAAAAAAAGTACTGATTATTTAGAAACACTTGGGTGATTTTCAGAATACCTTTTGGGTGGAAAAGATGATGCACCGTTTAAAACACAGGAAACCAGATCTAATAGATAAACATAGCACAGGGAGAAAGACATTGTAGGAAACGGTTAATGGTAAAAGGGAAAGGTTGCTGAACACAGAAAGCCTGTCATTATGCAAGCTTTTGCAAGGAAATAGAATGTGATACACAGAACATCAAAGAACTGCCAAGATCTAGTTATGCATTACAACCAGGATCTAGAAAATGCTGAAATCCTTGATCTAAAGTGGTTTACATGGTAAAACACAGCTGCATCATTGTAGATACATCAACTCACAAAGAGCATGCATGGCTTGTAAGTAATTATCATGCATTTCAACAAGGAATCAGTGTTTACAAAAAAATTGGCATATTTCCAAAACAATACTATATGGCTGAATTTCTTTTACTAGACCATGAACACAGCAGTCTACCTCATCATTTCGCAGAAGTTTGCCAATGGATTACAAAATACTAAGTTATACAAGATTATTTGCAACAGAATGGAGCCACTAGTGACATGCAAGTTTGCCAAAACTGTGCCTAAACATAAGTAGGGGACCACTTCTTGCATCTTTTGTGGACCATATTGACGTGACTTACATATATGTTACCACCAATTTTCCCGTCATTTCAAGCAGTAAGAAAAGTTCTAAGTAAAAAAAATTTTGTGTGTGACTTGACTTTTACAATCTTTTTTCCACTTTTGAAAAATATTACCACAACATATTAAAAAAATCATTCCATTTTTTTCCAAATCAAAAATATAGTAATGCAACATTTGAAAATGTACGAACATCAGCCACAGTGAATTGTGAAATGAAGCATTAACATAAGAATAATGGAAAACAAGTATGCACTAATGCAGATATTTATGGTTTGCTTTCATTACAGTAATAACAATAAGAATTGTGCATTCCCAAACATTTCAAAATTAAATTAATTACTAATATGACTCCATGGGAGAAATATGAAAATGGCAACTCCACAGGAGGAGGCTGAATGTGCCATCTGATTTGCAGATTCAGAATCAGTGATCATCATACAACAAAATTATTGCTGTGAATATGAAATGGATCCTCTCTCCAAATCATGTATCAGGAGATTTCATAATTTTTGAGAAACAGGTAGTGTGAATTACCAGTCTCAAGTAACCATTGGCAATGCCCAAGCAGCATTCAAAATCAATTCACTGCACATGAATTGCAGTTACTGAGATTAACAATCTATACCATTTTGCATAAGCAATCACACCTTTATGCACACAAAGTGCAAATTGTCTGAGCTTTATAGCCAAATGACCTTCCAACTACACCAGTGGTTGCCATTTGGTGATTTGTGACAATGGTTCAAGGGAATTGCACTATAAAAAAAAATAATCTGTAATGGCACCTCAACACATCATTACATAGTGCAAATACAAACATGTTCAATGTTCAAGACAAATTAAAAAATATGATTAAGAAACTAAAATTTTGGAACTACAGGATTGAAAACAGTTCTGAGTCACTACTTAATTCCTTATTAGAAAATGAAGTACTTTGGATCAGGCTGTCAAGAAAGACACATCAATGATCATTTTAAATCTTCAGAAGTGATATTTTTCTGAAATTTCCAATAAATTAAATTGAATTCACAACCCATTTGATATATCATTTACATCTCTGATTGATGAATTGACAATGGATTGAAAAGAAAATTCAATTGACATATCAACAGATTTTGACTACAATCATCATTCAAAAATGACAGTTTTATAAATTTTTGGCTAAAAGTAAAAAATAAATTTCCATCTCTCAACAAGAGAGCTTTTAAAATTCTCCTGCCATTTTCTAATACACATTTGAGCATGAGAGCATTTTCACTTTATTCTTGTTTTAAAATCGAAATATAGGAATAACTTGACATGAAACCAGATTTAAGATTGCATTTGTCTGTTACTGAGCCAAATATTACGAACTTTTGTTCAAATGAAAAAATCAAACATCAAAATTAAATTTATATGTGATTATTATATTATGTTAAACATCTTCAAAGTTGTAAATTATTTCATTAAAAATGTTATTTTTATTGAATGTAAAACATTCAACAAAATTTGTACAATGATGAAATTTAATATTGAAGTCTTGCAGATAGGTTATTTTTTAACTTTTTATTTAGACTAAATGAGGTTTCATAATTATAAGCAGTAAAATTTTATATTAAATAACTATAATTTTGTAATGTAAATTTTTATTTGAAGCTTATTTTTAGTCATTGTTACCCTAAGGGTTCTACAATACATTGGGGGCTGGGGTAGGGGTGAAAAGGGTTTGCAGAACAAAAACACTGGGAACCACTGCTCTACACTATGCATTTGCTTGTTCCATTCTGGCCTTAACTAATGAAGACTATGATTACCTAAAAAAAAAAAAAAAAGCTGCCATTCTCTGATGAAACCACTTATCAAGAGTATGGATGTGCTAATCACAGCAACATATAGATATGGGATACAGAAAAACAATGACATTTGTGAGCACATTCCTGGTAGCTCATGGTTAAACACTTGGAGTGGGCTTGTGCATGATATAATGGCAGGTACATCCATTTTTCTTTGCTGAGAAAAGCATCACAGGAGGTGTTGATCTAGACAGGTTTGAACTGTACCCAATTCCTCAGCTGGAGAGCCACAGCCATTTATATCTTTCAACAAGACAGCACTCCCCCACATTGTTGTAAGAGGTTCGGGATCTCCTGGCAGATAGGGATGCACATATTGAGAGGCATTCAAGCACATAAACGTTTTGGATTTCAGAATCAATTGCAAAAGCCTACATTTCTAGCATTTTTTTTTTTTTTTGGTTGTAATGTAATTAAGTTTTTAAAATAAGAACAGAATTTGATGGACCTGACTCATTATATCACACACACAAAAATATGAATTTGAATAGTGCTGTTGATTCAGAATTAATAAAGCTCAAATATGAAATAAGGCTACACAAATTTGAAAAATTTTACAATGAACCACAGTTAGTTTTCATGGTTATTTTTGATGGACAAGGAACAGATTTTTATTATTACTCCAAATACATGCTAGTTTGAAAATCATTAAATAAGATGGTATAAAAGAATATTTTGTTACAACAATTACATAATCCATTCAACTGAATGTCAATCCCATATTTACTCCACCATTGGCTTTGTGTTTTTACTTACGCTATTAACTATAACTGTGAAGTCATGACTATAACCTACTCAATTATTGCTACATAAACATACTTAATTGACTTAGGTTATTGCTATGCCTCAAGTTAAACTACATGCAAAAAGTCAACATCACATTCAATACAGTGATACTGATTTCCATTTGTTCTTATTTAGGTAACATATTTTCTTAACAGGGGCAATATAGACACAAGCATAACAAACTAATGCATTGCAAAGCAAATCTCAGGCTTACTTTCCATCCTCTGGATAAAAGGGTGTCTGTAGTTTTAAATATTTGCTGAACAGACCTTGGAATCACTCCAAGAAAGGGATCTTGAGCTGAAATAACAAAATCTGAAATACTTTCTGGACCTTCCATTGTATATGTTTTGCCAGATCCAGTTGGCCCATAAGCAAAGATACATACATTGTATCCGTCTAACGCAGATTGCACTAGTTGAGAAATCTCATCAAATACAACAGACTGTGACGATAAAGGATTGAATACATGATCAAATGTGAATTCTTGATATTTTGTATTCTTGGACTTGTTACTCTGAAAAAGAAAAGAAAAAAAAAAATAGTAAAATGAAAAAACAAATTAGTATATATAAATGAATAAAAGAAAATCTTGCAAACACTCAACTTTTTAAATACCACTATTTCAGCTGTTCACAAGTACCATATTTTTCTTTGTGTAATCCATGACAGCATATAATCTGGAGATCGTGAAATTTGAGGGTGGTGATCGCTGTATAATCTGCACCTATGATGTTGATCCCAAACCATAATTCTCTACAGAAAAGTCATGATTCACAGGAAGACCCAACAGTCCAAATAAATGGGGGGATGAAAAACATAACTCAAGTTTAACTGCTTTTTGTTACTTTCAAGAGAATAAAGAGTAAGAACCACTAGCTTTTCCAGTATTTCTGCATTCCCACAGTTAAGACCTGTGGTACTCACTGAAGTGCATGATGCTAAGCTTCCCACAGTTAAGACCTGTGGTACTCACTGAAGTGCATGATGCTAAGCTTCCCACAGTATGTGATCATCTATGAGAGCAAACAATATAACCTTCACTGTATTGATTGTATTTTCTGTCAAAATGATTACTTACTTACTTACATACATACATACATGCATACATACATACATACATACATACATACATACATACATACATACATACATACATACATACATACATACATACATATCACTAAGCTGTTCTCTGAGATTCAGAGGTTAGCTCCAAAAAGAAATACAAACTTCCAGATATTTTTACTTATTGTTGTCGTATCAAACTTCGCCATTTACAGCGATCTTGACATACAACTCGTGCTTCACTGATATCCATTACACGCCGTACACAAGATCTTTTATACTTCATACTCATAATCTTTTTCTCATGCAGACACTCCTGAATCTGATCCACCCATGTCTTCCTTGGCCTTCCTCTGCCTTTCCTTCCTGCCACTTGGGCTGAAAAGATTTTCTTAGTAAGCATTTCATCACTCACTCTTTCAACATGGCCAAACCACCGAAGCATATTGGTCTCCACCTTGCTAACAACATTTTGCTTTACATCACACATCTGCAATACATCTTCATTCCTCACACAATCAGACCGTGTCTTGCCACAAACCCCACGTAAGTAACGCATTTCTCCAGCACACAAACGACTCCTATGTTTCTTCTGCAGTACCCAGGTCTCACTGCCATACATCAGAGTGGGAACAATTACTGTTTCAAACACAGCCATGCAGGACTCTCTAGAGAACCCATCATTCCTGTGAAAACCTCCCAGAGCAGCAATGACTTTCAAAGAAGAATTCACTCGCCTACTGATTTCACCATCCAACTTGTTCTCTCAGTCAAACATGCTTCCTAAATACACAAACTCACTCACCTGGTCAATCACAGTGCCATTTATACTTACATTACATTCAGTGCTACCCATTCCTCTCTCAAACACCATAACTTTGGTTTTTCCCTTATTTATACTCAGTTTGAATTTCATGCAAACTTCGTGCATCCAAGTCAACATACTCTGCAACTCACTTTTGCTTTCTGCCAACAGGACAGTGTCATCAGCATACAGCAATCTGCACACATGGATATCACCAAGACATAAGCCGCTATTATCTATTTTGGCCTCACACATGCATGCGTCCATAAATATATTAAACAGCCATGGTGACATTACACAACCTTGTCTAACTCCTGCACCAATGGAAAACCATTTTGATAAAACACCATTCACTCGTACACAAGCTCTACTACCAGCATACGTGGCTTTTACACTATTAAGTAGATTCCCAGTAACACTATCATAGATGCCAACCTCTAAAAGTAGTTTTCAGTAACCAACATGTTAATTTTTCAGTAATTTTCAGTAACAATTTTTTTTTTTTCAGTAATTTTCAGTAATCCAGTCTACAGCGGCAAATTTGGGTATTTAACACTGCAACAAATTTTAATCTGTCAGAACTATTAACAAAATAATAATAATAATAATAATACAATACAAAATAATTTGCTAGTGGGAACATTTAAAAAAATACTGTCCACCAAAAAAAATATAATAAATTACCTCCAGACACAAAGAAAAAATTATTCCTTGGAATGTTGGCCAAATTATGATGATAAACTGGCTGTAGTTGCCATTTTGGCCTTCCTTAGTTC
The DNA here is from genome assembly GCA_039090855.1 of Macrothele yani. Lineage (NCBI taxonomy): Eukaryota > Metazoa > Arthropoda > Arachnida > Araneae > Macrothelidae > Macrothele > Macrothele yani. Next base: position 120,766,877 of record CM077004.1, on the reverse strand, counting down.
AATTTGCAAAAACTTCTTCTGATAGCATAGTTCACTGTGTGCAATGCTATTTATTTTTTTCTACTAATAAAGAAGACAGCACATGAGTACTTAAATTAGGTCTGAATTCATTCATGGTTTTTTTCACAATACTGAAAATTCTTTCTGTACTTGCATTGCTATGAGGGACTATTAAAATCATTTTCATAATTTTGCTTAATGATTCATACTTCAACTGGCCACTTTCATTTTTCATTAAAGAAATTCTGTGCCACACTTCATCCATTCTCCAGAAGTAACAGCACAGTTAACATTTTCAAACTGGTAGTGAGCAAATTCAGATTCCACTTTGTCAGATTCTTCTGGTTTCAAAACTGGAAACAGGGAACACATATATTGGACTGATGCAAAAGAAACGCTTTGCCTTAATGCTACATCTGCAATTTCAGCATGACTCAGAAATTCATCATTAAGTGGAAATTTTCTTAAAATGTAATTGCAGCCTGCCTTGTAAAATTCCCTTACCTCAGAATAAAAAGTAGCCACTGTGTCTTCACTCAGATCTGCAGTTGTGCCTATATAAGATCTCACTTTTGACCCAATTACGAGATCACAGTTTTCTTTGATTTCTCCTTCTTTCAAAATTTCCACGTGCTAAATCGTACAAGCAATTCAGATAACAGACTACGAAGTTTTCTTTTTAATACATGCACAAGCGGAGCTTCCTGCTGCAAGAACATGTTAACAGATGTAAACAAAGGAAGAGTAGCAGATAAAAAAAGACAAAGTTTAGATGAAGAATTTCCAATCATACTTGCAAGGTTCTTATACTGTGAATTAGCTTCTTCATTGTCACTGAAATAATGTTCTAGAGCCTCCCACTGTTCTAAAAATTCTGTCAATGGATTCCAAAAGTGATAATCAACGAGTATTGACATGCTTTAGAATTTTGTGTGGTTTAGTACCACAAACAGCTTGACTCAGTTTTAGATTGTGTTTCCTCTTTGAACTTTTCTCCAAAAAAGTACAACTGTATGAAATTTCTGTGCAGGTAAATTTACTAAATGGCATGAACATCGCTGCACTATGATTGCTGGCTGAACCTTATTTGCGTGAGAAACCACACCTTTTACTTGACCTATCATAGTGTTAGCATTGTCACAGGAAAATGACGCACAGTTTCTCCACGAGATATTATTTTTAACAAACTCATTGTTCAAAACGATGAATATTCCTTCACCTGTATTATTACTTGATTCAACCAATAACAAAACAGTTGAATTTTTTCCCCATTTTTTCGTCAAAATATGTGGAATACAGTTTATTTGCTTGAGCATCATTACTTCCGTCCGTAGATAGAGAAAAAGGATTTTTTTTTTTAACTTCAGATACAATGTTACTTGTAGAAACACTGGCCATGTGCTGAATAAGTGCAGTAGCCTTAGTTTTTCCACACAAATATTTTTTTGCGATCGCTGAATCGGGAAACATGGCTTGAAATAACGGTTTTTCAAGCCTTCAGTTTTCGAAATTTATCCAACATTTTCAAGCTGAATTGACTTCAGTTTTCAGAAATTCATCCAACATTTTCAAGCTGAAATACAAATATTTATGGAATAAAATGATATCTAACAATACTGGGTGGAGAAAAACAACGCGAGAAAAAAAAATTACGACTACCAGAGAAATCTTACTTCCGTTTTCGAAGGATGAAATTCCGTCCTCCGACAGAGAAAACGACCCCCCCCCCCGCCACCAATCCTCCCAAAATTTAAGTTCAGTTATGCATCGATTTCGTACATGGTCCAAATGATAACAAAAAAGACTGAATTCCTCGAATCAGTGAGAAATTTCGTCGCCGAAGATTACGGGGAAATTTTCGGGCGGCCTAACTTCCGTTTTCGGAAATTGTTGCCTAGAATTTCAAGCTGAAATTATGCAATGAAATTATATTTAACAATACTGAACAGAAGCAACATCGCGAGAGAAAAAAAAACACGATTACGGGGAAAATTTGCACTTCGTTTAACTTCCGTTTCCGAACGTTTAAAAAGACAAAACAACGTCCCCAGACGGAATAGCCCCCCCCCCTCCAACTAATATCCCGAAAATTTCTTCACCTTTGCATCGATCTCGAAAATGACAAAAACAGAGGGGACTCCGCGAATCCGCGGAAGAATCTTCACGTACGAACAAACCGCTGAATCGATTTCGAATGTCGTAAGATAGCGCTAAAATATCGATGACCGTTAAATTTTAACTTCTGGCGCAAAATTGGCGCAGATTTCGTCGAAATGGCGATTTTTTAGCAGAATGGCGCAAGAACAACGTTTTAGCGCGGGCTGGCGCAATTGGCGCAGGTCTGGCAGCCCTGAATGTAGCATTTAATTTTTTCCCCAAGAAAAACTTGAAGAACCAACAAAAAATTTTAAGTTGATGAAAATTTGCTTTCTATCTCAGAAAATTAAATCAAATGGCGATTTTCCGTAATTTCAGCGGCGTTTCCGTACTTCCGTAACAGCAACCAAAAATCCATAAAATTACTGGAAAATCCGTGCCCTAGTTGGCATCTATGCACTATATTCATTCAATAAGTTCCACAAAAGTGTCCTATTCACTCAGTTGTAAGCTTTCTCTAAATCTACGAAGGCAGTAAAAACTTTCTTCCCAACAGCCAGATACTTTTCAATCATCGTACATAATGCAAAAATCTGGTTAGTGCAGCCTTTACCAGGCATAAAACCACTCTGAACATCCCACACTTTCAATGATGTAAGACCCCGTACTTTTTCAATAACAACCTTACCAAAAACTTTCCCTGGCACACTCAGTAGGCTAATACCACGATAGTTCTTGCATTCAGTCTGATCACCTTTTCCCTTATACAAGGGAACAATGATAGCATCCTTCCAATCCCGAGGGACCATTCCTAACTCCCAGCACAACTGGCAAATTTCAGTTAACCAGTCAATTATAGTCACCACCATACTTCAACATCTCTGCAGTTATGCCATCAACTCCTGGATGGCATAACTGCAGAGATGTTGAAGTATGGTGGTGACTAAAATGATCCTAAGTAAAAAAAAAAAAAGAGATAAATAAATAAAAAGAGAGAAAAGCCAACTGTCTGAGAATTTTTGTCTTTGTACTGCATTATGTTTTTCTGTTGTTAATGCATTTTTGTTAATTTCCCAAATATGTAACTTTTTAATGCATTTTTGGAAATTTTTCAAATACAGGGTCCGGCAGGGAAATCTGACAATTTTTGAAACCATAGTACAAGGTTGTAATTTGATAAAAAACGAAATTTATTTTTTGTACTTACAGAGAATCAGATGCAATTTATAAATAATAATGGAAAAATACTGGATGAAGAAAGTCTAAGTTTTAAAAATGACGTCATCCAAATGACCGCCATTCTTGCAAACACATCCTCGCAACTTGTCACTGAAATTAAAATCTGACGTTTTTAGGTTGGCAATAACTGCCGGTAGGCGGAGTCAGGTTTCACGCAGGTGGGGTGGCACTGGACACATAATGCCATTTCAGTCGCCACGGAGTGTTGGAAGCCGTTACATCGTGCTTTTGTTGTCAAAACATTTTTTTAGAAATGGCGAATCTGTAGTTCGAATGCAACGAGTATTTAGGTTGCATTTCAATGCCGGGTGTCACGGAAGAGTTCCTACTCGGAACACAATATTGTTGTGGAAACAGAACTTTAGGGCCACTAGTTCTGCATTAAAAAGAAAGCCGCCTGGAGGAATAAGAACAGCTCGCACTCCAGAGAACGTTGAAGCTGTTAGAAAGGCGATAGTCAACAGCCCCCGTCGTTCAGCTGCAAGGCACACTGCAGCTCTGCGCATATCGGATCAAAGTGTAAGGATAATTCTACATTTAGATTTGAATTTCCATCCTTACAAAGTGATGGTCGTTCAACAGTTAAAGCCAAAGGACTGGGAAAATCGTAAAACTTTTTCAGAAAACATGTTCGAACTGTTACATGACAACATGGTTGTTTTGTTTATTGATGAAGCACATTTTCACTTGTCTGGTTGTGTTAACAAACAGAATTTTCGATATTGGTCTCCTAACAATCCACGACAACTCCATGAATGACCCCTTCATTCTGAACGTGTTACTGTATGGTGTGGAGTAGCCAGTTTAGGCGTAATTGGACCATACTTTTTATAACAAGACGGAAATTAAGTTACTGTTAATTCTGAACGTTACATTACCATGTTGCAAGCCTTTCTCTTGCCAGAACTTCGCAGATGACGAATTAACTCCACAAAAATTTGGTTTCAACAAGACGGAGTAACTGCCCATACATCAAGGAAATCGATGGAGGTTTTCAGACAAATCTTTCCCGAGCACCTCATCTCTCAACGAGAAAATATGCTGTGGCCACCTCGCTCGCCGGACCTGTCGCTGTGCGATTATTTTCTCTGGAGTTACCTCAAAGGGAAAGTTTTCATTAACAAATCGCGCACTACACAAGAACTGAAGGACGTAATTTATGGGGAAACCGTGGCAATTCCATGAGATATGGTTAAACTTGCTGTGTGGAATTTCAATGACAGATTGCGAGGGTGCGTTCGCAAGAATGGTGGTCATTTGGATGACGTCATTTTTAAAACTCTTCATCTAGTTTTTTCCATTATTATTTATAAATGGCATCTAATTCTCTGTAAGTACAAAAAATACGTTTCGTTTTTATCAAATTACAACCTTGTACTATTGTTTCAAAAACCATCAGACTTCCCTGCCGAACCCTGTATACACTCTCCTGACAATTACGATGCAGATTTTTTACAAAGTATTGAAAAAAAAAAAAAAAAAAAAAAAAAAAAAACTAAGTGCCGTATTATCTGCACAACCTAAATTTATAACTTTTTAACAGATAATCTGCAGATTATACAATGGAAATTAAGGTAAAAGGAATTCCAGAGAAATTTCTAAGAAAAGCGGTACCATAATTTTCGTCGTATAATCTGCGGATTATCTGCAAAATTTTTTTAAATATAGGTTCTGTGGATTATACGCCGATTAAAAAAAATAAAATACGACCCTCCGTTTTTTTTAAAGGTCTGCAGCGTAATTGTGCAGGGGAGGGGGTATAATTGGAAAAGGAACTCCCTCAGAAGAATTTTCCTCAGTTCAGGAGTTTGTGCGGAGCGGGGAGGAATGTTGTAATGAAAGATCTGGAAAGTTGTGGGGAGGGACGGCAGGGGTCATTTTGTTATCGTTGAGGGCAGCTCTGACTGTCGTGCCGACTCTGTTTTTGGCAAAAAGCCAAAGTAGTACGCACAGTGCTTGCTGCATGAACCTATGCGATTTCGTGTGCGCTGCCTTGTGTTTAGTTCGTCTTTCGCCGTTTTGACCAATGTCGTTGCTGCTATTTTCCTTCATTGCTATTCATGATATCTTTGAAAAGGAAACGTTTCAGTTACATTGCTGAATTTAAACTTAAAGTGGTGGACAGAATTGAGGATATATCGTGTCACTACGTGATAGTTTTGAGGTCAGAACACAATTGTGCAGTAACATGCGGAAAGCCTCTGCACTGCGGTCTAAAACGTAAACAAATTCGGCGGTAAATTCCATGGGAGAATTCACGGAAGTTTTTTTATTGGCCCACATATAAGCCGATCCCCCAATTCTAAAATGAATTCTTTCCAAAACTTTCGACTAATACGCGAGTACATACGGTGTTTCTATGACTTGTTCTGTATCAGCCTTTCGTCGTTGGCAAGGTGTAATGCAATACTCTGAAGCTGCATCAGCATGATCTATGGATGCCACACCCTTTATCTGTCTGGAGTTAAAAATGTAAAACAGTAACCTTTAAAAATGAATTTCTTCATTTAATAAAATCGTTTTTTTTCTCATACTTCTTCAGACTCATGGGTCATTATGTGACCGACTTTTCATCGGAAATTCCCCTTCTGGTTCAACATCTATGATGTGCGGATTATACAGCGATTTTTTTCCTGTATGTCACAGTCTGCGGATTATACGAAGAGAAAAAAAAAATTTATGTGAATTTCGCGGTCTGTGGATGATGCGCCGGTGCAGATAATACGACGAAAATTTTGGTATATTATTTCAAAGGCACCTGAGAGTAAAATGGACCCTATGAAAAACAAAAATGTGCATGTTACAAGAAACAGAAACTTCTATGAGATGTTACACTGAAACCAAATTATACATCCTTTTGATCTATGATACAACAGTTATGTACTTTAGCAGCATTAAATCATGGTTCATAGCCTTTTTCAATCACCAATTTCCAGGACTTCTGAATTGTTTCCCCCAGGACTTCTGAACTTTTTTCCAGGACATGTGATCTAAATATTCCTACTTAAAAAACAAGTGAAACCACAGGTCTGCTCAACCTGTAGCATACTAATATATCAACAGAAACAAAAAGAACAGCACATTTTTTTTGTTTACCAAAAAATTAAGGTTTAAAACTGGAACTTCGACTCTCTGTTGGGGTCTTTCATTCACCATAAAGTCGTTTTTCTGCAGAGTGTGAACGCAGTAGCGTCTTTGAAAATTAATTCCATTTTAAACAAAAGAGAAAAATGCTTGCTCTGTCCCTTGACATAGCAAGAAGTGACTGAGGATGGGTCCGACATGATTCATCCAACGACGATTGGTCCAATGCTGATTTGTTCAAAAGTACAATTGGCCCAATGCTAATTCATACAATGGTATGACAGGTTCAACGCCGATTGGTCCAATGGTATGATTAGTCCAATTCCATCTGATCTGTTCGAAGTGCTACTCGTGTGAAACAAAGCTCATGCGCCCTGATTGCGTCTTCGATGTGGTATGAATGTATCGCTAGTCCAAAGAATGTAAAATAATGTTACGTTTCATGTGCAATATTGTGGTTATAGATTTTTTTTTTTTTCGGAATTGCTTTTTTCTTGTTGTACTGTCTTTGCTACCATACAAAGTTATTGATTCGTTCAATCAACTTTGATGTTTCACTTTTGCATTAAATAATAGAAAAGACTAGTTTCCCATTTCTGTTTATAGCATGCAGTGGGGTTCAGCCAAGTGGTCACTGGACAACTGCATGGGGTTCGGATTTAGGCTTTTTAAACAGTTTTCATTCTATCAATGTCATACTCATAACGTTTACACATCAATGTCCAAAAAAAAACGTCCCAATTTGGGATCATGTTTCTGTACTGAACGTTCCAATGTCCAGATCACACCTCAGGTTTACAGAAAGCATTTCCATTCATTCTTTCAGGGATAGGGTGTGCAACGATAACACACAGAAACTCATACCGCTTCCCTGAAAATCGGCACTTCCTGTTTATACCCACCATTGTTTCCGGAGGTATTCCTGTACAAACAACTCTAGGACTCCAACAACTACAATATCCAAACAAATTTTGGATTATGGTGACTCCTCCCAGCGATCACGCCAATTATGTTGAGGGCTGTTTCTGTTGCGTATATATATATTTTGTGTATTGCCAGCACTTGTAACATCTAATGATGGTTCGTATTTTACGATCCGAAAGGTCTTGTGTAAGGTTTTATCTATAGCCATTAAAGGTTTTATAGGTTTTTACTCTCATTTTAATCATGCACAGACGGTAGTCATTTGAGTGGTTTTGGTTTACATATCAAGTCAAGTTAATAATATTGCACTTTTACTGAGGCACTAAATGTTAATTCATAGACCCTAGGCCTGGGTGCCTTGTAAAGAGCTGAGTAATGATCTGTTGGGTGCCTTTCATTAGGTATTACAACATGCTCACAAATACCAAATATTTAGGTTGTAACTTTAAATCTTCTAAAAAAGCCTCCTGCCTAGGTGCCTTGCAAAAAGATGAAAAATGATCGGTTGAGTGCCTTTTCCAGGTTTTCTAAAATGTTTACAAATACCAAATATATGGAAATCATTTTTAGAAAGGATATAAAAAGAATCACTTACATTATTTTTCCTTTCTTAAAAAAAAAAAAAAGAAAAAAAGACTGTTGATAGGATGATACCATTGGATGAATCGGCATTGGACCAATCGGGTCCAATGTCGAATTGGCATTGAAACAATTGTCATTGGATGAATTGTCCAGGACTGACTAAGGACAGGTTCCAACACATTTACAGAAAATAAATTCCAGGGATTTTCCAGAAGTTCAAAAACTTCCAGGAGCTTAAATTTTTGCTAGAATTATACTGCTTTGTCTTATATTTTGCAAATTGAGGTGAAATTTACTATGCATTTAGAATGCTTATTAAGTCCTATAGGTTCTGCTGTTACAGAGTGTTCTTCAGTGTGAGTTCAGTTACATCTTCAGTGAAGTGGAAAATTTTCCCCATATAAAAATGGCCCTGTATAAAGCTTATATGAAGCAATTTGCAACTTAACTCAATGATAATATAAAACAATTTTGGCATGGCACTGAAAATTCTGTATTCAATAATCATTTGTTTCCATGCACATTGGAGGCAAGAAGGCCAGATATTGATCTTCTTCAGAGGGAAAGTGCGTGGTAGAAGGGATGGTCATGTTGAGCTCGCAAAAATGTTTCCACATGCTGTTGCGACTCCAACTGCACATTACGTCACGAGAAAATGCTGCAGGAAGCTAAAACAAAGTAATGCAATCAATCCAAAGATTCTACCAGTTCTGTTTGTTTTCTTTCATAGCAAGAAAAAATTCCAGGACCTTTCCCAAAAATGTGAAAAATCAAGGCCTTTCCAAGTCTAGGAAAAAAAGGTAAATCAAAATCCAGGGGTTATATGAACCAAGTAAGGAATGAAAAACACACATTCGAAGCGTAATTAAATGCCAAACATCGGTGCACTCTACCGTGAAAACAATTTTACAGTTATAACGAGGAACAGTACACCAATTATGTAGAATATTGTAACTCTATACTAGTGATCCGATTTACTGGCGTAGGAAAATTTACATAAGCGTTTCCAAGCTTTCACACATTAACCAGAAGGGGTTTTCAAGGAAGTTGTTTATGCGATTCCCCTACAGTATCTAGACGACTCTAAACGATACTACATTGGAATGACGAAGCGTTCGTTTGGAATCAGAGTCAATGATTGGTTGGTTCATTGATTTTATTGGCGCAAGGGCCATGGTTGGCCAAAGAGCGCCTCAGAGTCAATGAACACAAAAGGAATGCAAAATATGGTAAAGTAACCACAGCCGTATCCAGATAAGTCAAATTCAAGTTTGCTACTCCTATGTGGGATGATATAAAGAAATTAGCTACCTACTCTACCCCTAAATGTACAGCCATTCGGGAAACCTTGGAGACCATTACCAACAGCAATACTCGCAATGATAGCGTCTCACTTGAGTTGCCATGAATTTGGAACCAGTCCTTCAAGTAACGCCTTCTCCCTACCAGGATGCTGCGCGCACAACCAATGTGATATCTTGTATCTTTAAATGAAGATAACATCGTATCTATTCACTGTCAAGTCAAGTTTCCGCGTTCAAATTGTTAAGCGCTCTATTATTCAGTTTGCAGTTTTTGTCTTACTTCCTTGAAAAAGCCTTCTGGTTGATATGCAAAAGTTTGGAAATGCTTATGTATATTTTCCTATGCCAATAAATCAGATCACTAGTATAGTGTTACCATATTCTACATAATTGGTGTACTGTTCCTGGTGATCAATTTGTTTTTGCCATTCTCCAAGCAATGTGGAACACCTTTAAACATTTTAGACGTCTTTGACTTAAACTGGAGAAGGAACACTCCCACCTCGACTTTTAACCGCTTGCAAGATATCGGGCCTAATCCCAAAGTTCCTCAACTTTCAGCCGCTATCTATAAGCCGGATGCTTTCCTAAAAGTAAAAAGATCCTGGTTTGACAACAAAAAGGACAAATTTCTTCTTCAGACCCTGTCAGGGATAGTGAACCTGAAAAAAAAAAAGGACCTCATGTCGTTGGAGACCAAGTGCTACACCCTGTATATGAAATTGCACAGATTGTGCAACCCGATCACCTTCAACATCTTGACCCTCCGTGTAGATATGTTAGTCAAAAAAATCCAATCTTCCTTATCTTCCACACACAACAAAAAAACTGGATTACTTGAAATCTTCCCAAACTCCAAAATCTAAAGATTTTGCCATTCAATTCATCAATGTTTCTAGCCAGATGCTTTCCTAAGAGGAAACAAAAGTTTTGGAGCTTGGACCAAAATTCTGCTTCCAAACCATATTGAACCCAAAAAGGGGTCGTTTCCGAATTGGAAAGCATAATATTGCGAGTTCCAGATGACACAAAAGGCGAACTACGCCAACTCTGTTCTTCTAAATTACAATCTTGGTACAATCCTATTGAAATGCTTAACAAATTTATAATTCTGAGGCTAATTTTGATCCTTAGAAATGACCCGTCCATAATGTTGACTCTAACATCTGGCCAGATAGCGATTATGGATGTAGCAGACTACAATAAGAAACTTGAAGATTTTATCACTGACTCTGGTTCTATAGCCCTTTAAAGGAACCCACTAAATTCTTGGATTGCACAGGTACAAAGAGCGGCCTGGTTGCCTGCTATTCCAGACGATCTCAAGAAAGCTGCCGAACTACCACCGGGACCTCAGATCCCAAAGCTCTTCGGAAAACTTAAGCACCAAAAGCCCGGAAACCCATTGAGACCCATCGTATCCAGAAGTCTGCACCAACGTACCATTTAGAGGAAGTACTATCCAAATTCCTGCGTAGTTTTCTTCCTGAATCAAACTTTGTAATAAATTCCACTCTGGATTTTATAACGAAAGCCAAGCAACTCACTATCCTACCTGGCGACATTATCGGCAGCTTCAATGTGTTTTTCCTTTACCCTTCAACTTCAATTCCCATTCCAGTAGCCTTCAGAACATTAAAGGAGGACATATCAAATTCAGCATTTCATACGCAGGAGTCATGTCTCAGCATCTTCAAATTAATAGACTTGGTCACTAATGCTAGCTTCTACAGTTTCCAAGGACAAGTATATAAACAGAATAATGGCGCTCCGATGGGATCCTCACTTTCACCCGTCCTTGCAGAAGCAATACTTCGCCCAATTGAGCGGAATATATTCTCCAGCATCACCCCACGGCCTACCACCTGGCTGTGTTATGCGGACGATATATTTTTCGTATGACCTCACGGAAAAGACTCTTCCAATTTTCCTTGATAAAATCAAAGATATGCCTCCTACGATCAATTTCACGATGGAGCTTGAACACAACAACACTCTACCTTATCTGGATGTTTTATTGAGAAAATCGCCTGACAACCACCTCGGTACACAAGTCTACTATAAACCGACATCCGTCTCCAACCCAGACATGCCAACCTTCAAAATCTGAAAATCGGGAGATTTTTACAGCTCATAAAATCACGCGAATCGACATTTTCCAGACGTAGGAACAATTTTATAGTAGTATTATTGATCCACTAATAGTTCTGGAGAAAAAAAAAAAAAAACAGCACGAAAGTTAACACCCCCGCCGCCAACTGAAAAATTCTTTTTCAGGTATGTCGATTCCGAAAGATAATGAAAACGTAAAATGGCCCGCATGTTGTTGTTTTTTACGAATAAAATAGACAACTGTTTTTTGTTCCTTCTTTAGGTTGTGCGCGAAAGCGAAGATGACAAAAAGCATCGAACTAATGTCGCCTTTCGTTACAAGGTGAGGCCAACTGTAACTATTCCCTTTTGTCGTTAAGTGAATTCTCCGCCACTCAACTGTTTATCCTCACTTAGAATGTGCTGCTCTGTCGAGGCGAGGGGTTGAAAGACTGAACTGCAAGGAGAAGGCAGGGCAGCTCCCATCTGTCAATTACTGACCCTCCCCGTCATTCCAGAGTGGGTGAGCTCTTTCATGAAGGTGTCTATGACCAGGGCTCGACAAAACTCGGGCGCCAGGTCGCCATGGCGCCTAAAAATTTCATGCGGACGACAAGAATTTTTTGCGTTTAATTTATGTATTTAACAGATGTGGTTTTCCTATTCTGAAGTGGGAAAATCTACTTTGTCAATGTTTTTACTGTAATTAAATTGATGAAAATGGCAAACAGCTTTTGCGTGAAGAGGGAAGTCCCGCAATTTACCAGTGACTAACTAGATCGGCACGTTTGTATCTGTCGCATACAAAAGCTGCTCCGTAGTTAGGGCGCTGAAGCGTTCAAGGCACCAGCTGTTATCAAAGTCTCCTCTGTGGTCAGGTCGTGACCTTCGGTTGAGGTGATCTGCTAAAGTAGGAGGAGCTTGCTCCCCGCAGAGTTAGTGGCGTCTGTCACTGCAAGCACGTACAGAGCGTGTATTCTGGTATGATTGTGATCAAAATTATTAGAATGTCAGGAAGGTACTTTATAACAACTACACAGGGTCAGAATAATAATAATTATCCATTTCCTTTGTAGTATACTCCTATAACTAAAATTATAATTTTTCTCTTTAAAAACACTTCAATCGGGACTCGCATGTAGCTTCTAATATATTTAATTCTTCAGACTTATACAACTGCATGTGAAATAATTGATATACCTACTGGATTATTTTATTTTAATCTTTTTAGCATGTATAAGGCTGTGTGAAAGAGAAATTAATTCACCAGTGGTAATAACTTTACTTTTCCCCAATTGCTCTGTAATGGTTTAGCGGAGAGGGACTGTGTTATTTCCTTCAATGCTATTTTCGATGCTGGCTCAATTATTATTAATTACTAGTCGTGAATCCCATATTCATAACGAGATTCTTCCACCTATTCGTGGAATTCCGCTTTTGCCATCATTTGGGTCATTTTCCAGACCGATGCAAAACTGAAGAGAATTTCTTGGGGGAGGGGGGTGTCTTTCCCATTTGGGGACGGTATATTCGTGTTTCGAAAGCGTAAGTTAACGGAGTTAAACAATTCCCCCCCCCCACAATAGTGGGGTTTTTTTCTCGCGATGTTTCTTATACCCAGTATTGTTGTTAAATATCATTTCATTCCATAAATATTTGTTTTTGAGCTTGAAAATTTTGCCAAAAACGGAAGTCAGGCGGAGTAAAGTTATCTCCTGTAATCACCCCCCCCCCCCCCCCCCGCAATGTTTCCCCTCTCCTGAGTTGTTAAATGTTATTCCCCTTGTGTTGTATTTAAGCTTCATAAGCGAGGGGGAATTTCCAAAAATGAAACTGAACGAGTTGGAAAATTTGTAAGAAATGATGCATGGTGTTCAAAAGCATTCATGTTCTCAAAGTTGCACCATTTACATGATGTATTTGTTAAGCTTTGATAACATGAAGTCATGCAGGAAAGTTTTCAGCATGACAAATGAAATTGTCATCGGAGGAAAAAAAGAAAGAAAAGCGACAATGAAGAAATCGGGAAAGAATGATAGCAGAAATAAAAATAAAAAACTACAGAATGAATGCTATGCAGCTGCAGTCAACAAAAGAAACGGAAAGTAGTTCGCATTCTTGCTGCGAAATTTGATTTTTCACCCTGTTAAAAAGTTCCGCGTTTTTTTTTTTTTTTTTAATCTTTCGTTGGTCTCGTATGCATATTATTTCCCAAATTGCACAGTACAAATACTTGCCTTTATACCGCATTATTCCTCCATTTGCTCCTTATAAATTCATTACTCAGGTGGCTTTTATTCGTCTTCTATTATTTCCACATTTCCAAAAACAGCTGTTTAAATGCACTTTTATATCTTGCTATGATTTTTATAATTGTTACCTCTGCTTTATTTATGAGTAATAGTTGTGATAATACTTTCAGTACTTCTGAAATTGCTTCGTATTAAAGCATGCGGAGTGGCTTGTATTAGAAATTAGATGCCTTCAATGTAGCCTAGTGAAAGGTTGAAGTGGAGTACGTTCCACATTATAAGTGTAAAATAATAAATTACAGAAGTTATTACCATACTTCTGTGGTTTATTATTTTACATGAAACTGATTTCTTGTCAGATCGTACTTTGATGTAATCATTCCGCAGGCCTTTTCTTGGAAGTTAATATTTGAAAGTGCAACTGCAGATGGCTTTCCATTTTCTGTTAGCAACTGCCTTTAATTTTTTCTGTTAAATGTTTTAAGGCCATCCAAAAATAAAGGAAAGCTGCTTCTCCCGTGCCACTTGATCCTACAGGTGGGACGCACGCGTCAATAATAACAAGTGTGCGTGCTCAAAGCAATTCCTCCTTTAGTGGAGAAGCACACTCTGCGCTTGGAAGTGGGAACTCGTAACTTATCGGGAGCGAATGGGCTGATGGCTGAAGCTTCGGCAATTACGCATGCCGACAACTACTGCCTTTGTTCAGCGGATTGAATTTTACATCAATTTTTTTTTCTTCGGATTTTGTATGTTGCAACAGAACTTTTAAGCTTCAAAGTTAGCTGAAATTCAGTTGTGCAGGAAGAGTTTTGACCAGGCCCGTAGCCAGGCATAGAAATTAGGGGGGCGGTAGGTCATTGAGGTCGGGCGGCTCTCCTCTGGCTACGACCTGGTTTTGACCTTTGTCCGTCCGGTTTCTTTTGCACCCTTCCTCTAATGCGTGTCGCAAGTCGGCAAAACAAAGCATGTGACTAACCATTGACCTGGGGCGAGTTGCAGCGGAAAACATTCCATTTATTTCTCTGGCTCCACTTTCATTGTTCCCCTTCTACCTTACTCTCCCTGCAGGCAGATAGCGCCACAAAAGGTCGCGTACCTGCAAACTGGTTGTCATTAACAGAGAACCCTTATGTGGTGATAGTTCAACTTTAGTCGCATGCTTACGCATTTTATTTTATTTTGGTTTCAAGATTCTGTTGTGTTTTTTAACCTCAGCTTTGTGTGTTTTATTCATTTCAAAAAATGAAACTAGCAGCTGCAAGCAGAAATTTGGAAAATGTGAAGCAATCCCGTTTAACAAGTTTTTTTGTGATTCCACAAAAAAGGAAAGATCCTAAGCCTTCCATTTCATTAGAAGAAACTGAGGTGGAAGTTAGTACAGAAGATCTGAACCTCCATTCCCCTTCACTGAGTCAGGCATACAGTGGAAAAAGGAGGAAATTTCAAACAGCATGGTTAAAGGATTTAGTGTGGCTTACTTTTAATGAAAGAACAGGTATAGCACAATGTGAAATATGTGCTGCATTTCCTGGGATAGCGGATGTCAGTTCTAAAGTGGTAAAGAGTTTTGTTGGACCTTTCAAACTGGAAACATTTAAAAAACATGAGAAGTCATATCAGCATCAGAAATGCATGGTAGCACAAAATGCAGAATTACATCCAGAAACTACCCCTATTGCAGTGTGTGTAAAAAAAATGGATCAAAAAATGTTTGAGCACATGAAATCTGTTTTTAATTATTGCCTATTTCATTGCTAAAAATAATAAACCTTTTAGCGACTTGGAAGGGCAATTGTTATTGGCAGAAAAATTAGGTATTGAAGTCAGAAAAGAATATAACAATGACAAAAGATGTAAAGAATTTGTGTCTTATATTGCAGCAGGGATAAGAAATGAACTGATTTGTGAACTGAAAGATCAGCATTTTGTAAGTTTATTGCTGGATGGATCAACAGACAAAGGAGGTGTAGAAGAACTTATATTATATGCAAGATATCTGAAAGACAAAGGAATAAAAGAAGTATTTTTATCCATCATTCCACTTGAAAGTGCAACTGCAGATGGATACATGAAAGCAATTTATAGTGAACTTGAAAGACTAGAGCTGTCAGAATGCTTAAGTTCCAATCATCTGATTGGTATTGGGACTGATGGAGCAGCCAGTATGATTGCTGAGAATGGTGCAGTTCAGAAGATTTGTCAAACATTGAGCCATGTGGTAGGTGTTCACTATATTGCACACAGATTAAACTTAAGTGTGTTGAGTGCTGTAAAAAATGTAAAATTCATTGATGACATTGATACAGTTCTTAAGAAACTGTACAAATTTTATCGGTCATCACCAAAGAGAATGCGTCAACTGAAGCAGGTATCTGAAATTTTGCAGGGCCAACTTTTAAAATTTCAATTTCTCTACAAAGTAAGATGGGTTGCCAGTAAAGTTGGTGCACTTGCTGCTCTCATAAAAGATTGGAAATGTGTGGTGGTACATCTTGAAGATATTTCTAATGAGAAAGGGGATGCTTCTGCAGTTGCAAAGGGTCTGTTGAAGAAACTGAAGGATTTCAGGTTTGCCCATATGCTACACTTTCTGTTAGATTATCTTACTGTAATTAAGAACCTGTCTCTCATATTTCAAAGGCAAGAACTTTTCATGAGTGCTGTTGAACTGCACATAAAAAGTACTGTAACAACACTCACTGCATTGATCGATGTTCCTGGTCATTATGAAGACATGTTCATCAGTAGCACAACACTGAAAGGCATTTATCAAGAAGTGCAACTGCATGGACTGAATGCCAGTTCAAGTACTTCCTTTGAATTGAAGTTGACAAAAAAAAAAAACCTGGTGCAATGCGGAGCACAATATTTACAGGAAAGATTTCTGAACAATCATAACATCATTCAACATTGCAGGGTTTTTGATACCTTCACGTGGCCAACAGGAAAAGATCTGGAGAAGTTTGGAGTTGATGAGATAAGAGTCCTAGCTCAACATTTCAAAAAACAACTATCATCTCCAGATATGAACAGCAAAACATGCATAAATCTTCTCCAGAACGAATGGTATGAGTTTAAGGTGCTTGGACAAGGGGTGAAGCTCAGTGAATTGTTGAACAAAGTGATGTCTAACAGTGACAGATTTCCAGTTTTAGGGAAACTCTTATCAATAGTGTCAGTATTGCCTGTTTCCACTGTAAGTTGTGAAAGAGGTTTCAGCTTGATGAACCTTATTAAAAACAAATTTCGATCATCAATGGAAGCGGAGAGCTTAAATGATTTAATGATGATCAACTTTAATGGCCCCTCCTTATCTGAATTTGACCCTTCAAAGGCTATTGACAGGTGGTATTTTGGTGCTAAAACCACAAGACATATTCATGGCCATAATAGGGCATCTGGGATTTAGTTTTCTTACAATGCTCTTTTTATCTTTTTTTTTTTTTTTTTTTTTTTTGGCTTTTACTCAGTAATTTAATTTTATCTCATTTGTTTAAAAAAAGTTTCCACATTTCAATCCTTCAATTGCTGCACAATACCAGCTAATATTAATATAATTTAATTGAAAGCAATATCATAAACAGTCTCCATATTATAGGAATTGTAAAAAATCACCTGCTTTATTGTCATAAGTAAATTGAAAGGCAAATATAAATTCAAAGACATAATTCTAAAGAAATTATGAGTCATGCAGCAAACTTACTGAACGTTGTGGTTCTGGAACTGAAATATCTTTGCTTTGTGATTTCAACAAGCACCTAGACGTCAGGTATGTTTCTTATCGATATGTTTCATGTTATTTGTCAATGGTATGTAAAATACATTCTACTCGATTATATATTTTTATGCTGCCCAGATTTCTTAAAATTGAGAGTAAATAAGAGGTAAAAAAATTAAACCTTATGTCTTCCCCTTTCTGTTTATTGATATTTTATCAACTTTAAAGACCCCCCCCCCCCCGCTTACACAACCCTGGCTCCTAAATTTTGGAGGTGGCTCCTAAATTTGAATCATATTTGTCAAGGCCTGTCTATGACAATCGGTCTGGGAGAAAGTCTTTTAAAGCGAATTTTTTCCGACCCATCTTGGACGACTGGTCAGAAGACAGCGCTTAGACCACTGTGGCGGCTTTCCTTTTGGAGATAGGAGGACAGGAAAAGTACGAAACTGATAAAAATTTCATAGGGGGTTTGAAATCATGGCGGTTGATGGAATTTCGACCGGCTAATTTTCAGTGAAAATCAGGAGAATTTGACATTCATCCGGAGGGCAGGAGGAAGGGCTGAAAATCCGGAGAGTTGGCACGTCTGCCAACCCGATGCTTCAAAGCTCTTTCTCTCCTGCAGAACACAAAACAGTTATCTTCCATTCTCGAATTCGAAGAGCCTTCGCCATTTCCTCCGATACCTATTCTAGACAACACGAAATTGAAAGCCTCATCAAGTTGGCCACTGATGCAGGATATTCATTGAATCAGATATGTAACTTCATCCAAAAAGCCAGGGTCAAACATTCTAATCTTCCTGTGCCACAGCTTCATTATTTAAGCTCAATTCCCTACATACCAAATGTGTCTTACAAACTCAAGAACACCCTCAAGAAGATGAATTACAGTGTTGGCATAAGGTTACCTGCATCTTTATATACTATGCTGAAGAGAAATACTGAAAAACCACCTCTTTTCAGTGAAGCAGGTGCTTATGCGACCCCCCCCCGACAGTATCTGGACGACTCTAAACGATACTACATTGGAATGACCAAGCATCCGTTTGGAATCAGAGTAAACAAACATAAAAGGGACACAAAATACGGTAAAGTAGCCACAGCCCTATCCAGAAAAGTCAAATTCAAGTTTGCTATTCCTATGTGGGATGATATAAAGAAATTAGCTACCTACTCTACCCCTAAAAGTACAGCCATTCGGAAAACCTTGGAGACCATTACCAACAGTGATATTTGCAATGATAGCATCTCACTCGAGTTGCCATGAATTTGGAACCAGTTCTTCAAGTAACGCCTTCTCCCTACCAGGATGCCACGTGCACAACCAATGTGATACCTTGTATCTTTAAATGAAGATAACGTTTTTAAGTCAAGTTCCCGCGTTTAGATTGCTAAGCATTCTGTTATTCAGTTTGCAGTTTCTGTCTAACTTCCTTGAAAAATCCATCTGGTTGATGTGCGAAAGCTTGGAAATGCTTATGTATAATTTTCCTACGCCAATAAATCGGATCACTAGTATAATGTTACTATAATTTTACAGTTCGCAGAAATGGTTCGGATTCCATCATAGACAAATTAAGAACTGATTTTGAAACTTAATTTTGCTTTAAAAAAGGGGAAGGGACGAAAATGCTTGCTCTACTGATTGTTTTTAAAGAAGAGGCTGTTAAATATAGAACATACATTTCATTACAAAAAATTCTTAAAAAATAAGAAGTCGCTCTTTTTCACTGTTACCAAAGATATTAAAATCGAGGAACATAATCACAAAAAATATGAAAAACAAGAATATAATCTAAAAGAAACAAGAGAAAAAAAAATACTCAGCTTAGTCAGAAAAATTCAAAGTTTTGAAAATCTCTCACGGAACATTCTCAGTGTTGCTAGAACAATAATTTCTAGCTAGCAAACAGCATGAAGACACCAAAAAAAAAAAATTTAAATGACATTGAAGAAATGTCAAGACATTAAAAACATGCAATAAACAATCCCGAATATCTATATTAATAAAATTGCGGTGTCCGTCAGTCGCCTACAGAGGAAACTACTGAACGTAGAGACTTGAAATTTGGTATGCACATAGTGGCTAAGAGCGCATGCTGCACCTCAGGACCTTTTTTCTGATATTACAATTTGCTGATTTTTAATTAACCTATTAGTTTTTAAAAGCATTTAACCGTTGTTGGTATCTGATCGTGTGGTACGCTATCCCATGAAGTGAAGCGATAATAGTTCATTTCATTGTGACACAATAACATATTTTACTAAACTATCTCTGAACAGATATCATCACATATGTACGTATTTCTCGAAGTATCGAGATGAAAAAACACGTTTTATTTATGTTATGTTTGTTTAGTTAAATCCATTCAAATAATGGTTCAACTGTTGGAAATTTTTACATGTTATAGTTCTTTTGTGTGAAATGCAATTTCTCAGTTGGAAGTTATTAGTATTTACTGCAAACAAATATCTCGGTAATCAAATATAATTCAAGAAAAACTTTTTTACGTACCTCTCAGTTGTATCAGTTCGAATTACTTGTATGTTTGTTCTCATCAGGCTATTGAGTTTAGACTGTTAAGAAATTAGCTGGTACATTTTCTTCATAGGGTCCCAAAACTGAAAAGACAAATTAATGTATTGGAGGAATTTTCAAGACTGCTATTTCACTAGGATATATTTTACTTGAAACCAAGAGGTACATGAAGACAAAAGAGTTATGAAAAACGTTTGAATGCTATGTCGAAAGACTAAAGGATTTTCGACATAGCATTCAAACGTTTTTCGTAACTCTTTTGTCTTCATGTACCTCTTGGTTTCAAGTAAAATATATCCTAGTGAAATAGCAGTCTTGAAAATTCCTCCAATACATTAATTTGTCTTTTCAATTTTGGGACCCTATGAAGAAAATGTACCAGCTAATTTCTTAACAGTCTAAACTCAATAGCTTCGTAAAAAATCATCACATCTTACAGAGTGCATCACTTGGGGATATTTAATTAACATACAAGTAATTCCAACTTTTACAACTGAGAGACTACATTGACCACTTACAACTGAGAGGTACGTAAAAAAGTTTTTTTGAATTATATTTGATTACAGAGGCATTTGTTCGCAGTAAATACTAATAACTTCCAACTGAGAAATTGCATTTCACACAAAAGAACTATAACATGTAAAAAGTTCCAATAGTTTAACCATTATTTGAATGGATTTAACTAAACAAGCATAAAGATATCACGTTATACATAAATGTAATAATATCTCCTAGCAATCTTGCGTTAATTAGAGAACCTGAAGTTAAACGTGACAGAACCCATTATGAAAATGTTTTCTTATTGGCACAGAAACTTATGCTTGCCAAAGTTTCAAACATTTATAGGTGGCTTCATTGAAGCAGATTAACACTACAAACCTATGCAGGAGAACACCTACAAAAGAATAGAAGGGACAATATTAAGACGTTGCAGTGAAATTTTTGGGGATACATTTCTGAAGTCTGATGTGTATGATCTTGCCACACTTGCAGGCAGGTTTGTTTATAATAATGAACTCAGCAATCAGAAATCTCTGATATGTAATGGATAGCATACTCGAACAATAATCGGGAGATGCGGGTTTGATTCCTGCTCCTGGGTGATGAAAATTTTCAAGTTTTCTGATGTGATCGATATTACATGTAGAACGGTAAATGCAGTCAATTCAGAGATTTCTGATTGCTGTGTTAATTATTATGACATATTGTCCCTGTATCAAAGAAATATTTCTTCCACATCATATAGGTTTGTTTGTTTCAGAAAGAAACTCTCCATGTTTACTATGCATTATGAGAAATTCCAAGCTATTTCTAGGGGAAGGTTTTGACTAGGTTGCTTCAGCTTTTGTTTCAAATTTGACAAGACATGAGCATTAAAATAAAAGAATTTGATATTTTTATTTACTAAGTTAGACTTCTAAGGTATTATGTGTATCCTTCCTCCGCAGTTACCAACGGGTTTGTTTATGTTTCAGACCACGGTTCTCCATATGTTATGACTCGCTATAAATAGTTCTAAGTTATTTCAACGGGAAGTTTTTGACTAGGTTTCTTTGATTATTGTTTCAATTTCGACATAATGCCAGTGCTTTACAATTTAATTTTGTAGTTTACTGTGTTAGACTTTCAAAATGTCCCCTATATCCTTCTGCCACAGTTGCCAGTGGGTTTGCATGCATTTCATACAGTGACTCTCTGAGTTCACATGCTACGAATAGTTTCACTATTTAAAAAACAACAGTTCTGCAATTTTTTAGAAACAAAATGTATTTCAATTAAATGTAAATTGAATACATTAAATGAAATGAGAGAAAGTGTGAATTTTCTCTTGTTAAACAAATGTTAGAAACTTGATAACATGAAAATTTATCCAATCATGCTCTCCCCATCAGAAAAGAACCAAGTGCATGTCAGATGGGAAAGATGTACTCAAAATAGGTCCCAGAAAGCAAAAGGAAAATAGCAAATTTCAAAGGGAAAAAAAAGTTTCCCACCAGCTGAATGAGCAATGGAAGACATCAAAAAAGTCCGAAATACAATAATTTCCGGGAATCATAATGAAATGTATGGACTTTTCCACGAGTCTGAGGGGAAATAAGGAGAAAAGGGCCCATTTAAGAAATTCTCCTTACATTCCAGAAGGCGTATGAACCCAGTTTCGCTGAAAACTGCTCTCACTTCTTTAAAATGGTATTGGTTTACTCATTAACAACTTGAGGTCAAACTTTGATATATCCATTAAATCACTGTTAAATTCCATAATATGGAAGCACAGCATATAATATTTGGAACACACACACAGCATATAATATTTGGAACACATTGGCAAAACACACGATTTTTTTTTAAACTTAGTTCAAAAATTTTAACATAGATTACAAAATTAAGTTATTACACCCACACTGTCAATGGCAACTCCCAAGACATGTGTGTCTTGTGTACAATAGCAGTTTTGCAATGCTGCTACTGCATTTCAGATAACCAATTCCCTTTATTGAAAATGGGGGGGGGGGGGCATTGATGTAAGCTTTTGTTTCTCAGCAAATTCAAGTGGCTGACTGGTCTGTAACTGTGTTTATCAATGACTTCTCTTCATTCACATGCTCACCACCATTTTCAAACCTCAGTTCTGAGATTGCTAGTTTCTGATGCAAGGCTTTCCCTCACCCCCATATGCAGAGACTAAAACCCTTCTTGGATATTTTCAGTAGAAAACACTAGAAAAATCAGAAGTTTTTAGCTTTTCTCAGTAATGATGAATAAAATTCTGTAACAAACAAATTTGTCGGGGTTGCAAAACAGCAGTCTAAATTCATAAAAGTGATTTTGATTTCAAAATCGCTTTATAGAACAAAAAATTAATATACAAAATCACAAGGTGGGTTCAAAACCCATTATGAATGAATGATGGTATGTATAATGAAAGATGTATTTACAGTTTTGCTGGATCATTAGCAATTGACAAAAGAAATGCAAATTGTAGAGACAAATACAAATAATACATAGAGTCCTTTAAATGACAAAAAGGAAATGTGCAAACGTCAATAGGTGGAAAAGTCCACTATGCAAATAGGTGGGTGGAGATCGATGCTGGATTAGATTCTTCGGAAGGAGATTTTATCATTGATGATAGAGAACCAATTGTGATGCGAGAGCCAGGTATTATCAAATGTTTGAACGGTTCTAGTTTGCTTAACTTCGGAATAGTCAGCTCGTAATTGAGCGAGATATCTGTTTTGAAAATGGTGGAGAAGGTGGTGCTCTGGCTGTTGTAAGGAGATGGTGCTGGAATTGGTGGAGAAGTCACAATGGAGTCTGTAGATGATATATTTAACCAAGACAAAGAAATATGAGCAAACTGGAGTATGATGAGCTGGTGCAGTCGGTCGGATAAGAAATTGATAATTTTCAAGATTATGGTTTCTTGAGCACACGTTTTGAGCAAAAGAAAACACTAAGATGGAACAACGGTAAAAGAACTGGACAGTGGAGAAATGTGTGGAGACCAGTGCCATGTGATGAGCAGAAAGAGCAGAGTGGTAAAGAAATTAAGTTCATTTGATGCAGGGTGGCTGGAACCAAAAGTCGTGAGTGAAAGAATAACCATTGGACGTTGGATTCTGCAGGATGATTGATGAGCTGGGAAAGAGCAGTCTAAGTTGATGATAGTGCTGATGGAGGGAGGGAGGGAGAGAGGGAGGAGATGAATGGGGCATGGAATGGCAGAATTAAAATGAAAGTGTTGGTAGAGAGAGCGAAAGGTGAGAACAGGAAGAGTAGAATTTGAAAAAGCAAGAAAGTAGGGCAGAAGTGGAGCAGAGAGAGAGTAGGAATGAGACCTGAAAAGTTAGCAAGGTGGGGAAAAAATTGGACTACTTAAAAAATTGTCCATACGTTAAAGAGTTCCAAGTACGAAACTCAAAAGTGTGACATCAACATTTGTTTTCAAATTTCCCTCAGAAAAAGCAATGTGCACTGAAGTGCCAGAAAAACTGGTACATCAGTCTAAGACTTGGTAGGTCTAACACGGGAGCGCAGGACTGCAGAAATACAACGGGGCATGGACTCCATTAGCTTCTGGAAATATGCTGTAGGCAATGCACACCATACTTCCTGCACAGCGTTCCACAATTCAGATGTATTCTGAGGTCTCGGATTCCTGTGTTCGATAGCGCGTTGCATGGCATCCCAAATGTGTTCTATCACATTCAGATCTGGGGACTTGGGTGGGAATGGCAACACCCCAAACTCAGATGAATACTCCTCTAACCACAGTGTGGTGTCCCAACACTTGTGTGGAGGTGCGTTGTCCTGTTGGAACAGGCCCAACCCATCAGCATGAATGCAGGACATGAATGGGTGTACCTCGTCAGAAAGGATGCGCACATAGCGTTGGCCGGTCACAGACGTTTGTAGACGTACCAGGGGTCCCAGTGAAGTCCAGCTAAACACACCCCATACCATTACGGACCCCCCACCAGCCGGTACAGTTCCCTGTTGACAGGCGGGATCAATGGCTTCATGGGGTTTGCGCCACACACAAACCCTTCCATCTGCCCGATACAGTTGGAAAAGTGACTCCAGACCAGGCTACTTGTTTCCAGTCATCAAGTGTCCAGTGGTGGTGTTGCCGTGCCCAAGCGAGGCACATAGCTCTGTGTCGTGCACCCATCACGGGGACTCTAGTTGGGCGTCGGCTCCCAAAGCCCATATCGTGCAGGAGTACGTTGCACAGTCTGGACGCTGATGCTTGTTGAGACTCCAGCATTGAATTCCGATGATACCTGCGAGAGTGTTGCATGCCTATCGTGTGAAACGATTCTTGCCAGTCGATGATGGTCACGTTCACCCAATGTCTTTTTACGGCCACACTGGTATCGTAGGTTGGAGGTTTTGCCAGAATTCTTGTAGTCACGGTACAACCTCGCAATGGTCGTCCGTGAAAATCCGAACTTCGTTTCTACCTCCAAAATACTATTGCCCATCTCACAAGCTCCAACTATGACACAGCATTGAAAATCGCTTAAATCATTATTACTTGTCATTCTCATGCCGAAAACAGCTCTGACAACTGGCAAGAATGTCTATCGCTTTATATACGCACTGGCGGACGCAACCGAGTACGCGCATAGGTGACGTTGCTATGTATTTTGCATAAGCTCGTCTGTACCAGTTTTTCTGGCACTTCAGTGTATGTTGCAATGGGAATCCTGCAGTAAACAAAGCACCTACATAGGTTGAAAGTTGCACATGGTGGTCATTAAACCCTAAAACAATAAGAAAGAAAAAAGGATGGGGACAAACATTATCATAAAAAATGGTAATAGTGCAGAAAAGTTACATCACATTTTTTTTTAGAAAAATTTCCTAATGAAATGTACATTTTCTTATTTTTTACAGACCCTTCCTTCTATATAAATCAATGGAACAGTTGTTTTGTTAAGGCTTAATTCAAATTTCAAATCATTGCTTACCTCGAAAAGTCCTTGCTAGAAATTGTACCATTTCCATGACCCATACAATTGTTTTCAAGGCAGTGTAACAGCAGCATTATCACTAAAAGTGCATGGTTCCCCACTGTTTAACCCTTTAAGCGGCCGATATACCTGAACCAAAAGTTGCCCAAATTTTCTTGCGCTCCTCAAACAGAAATGTTCTCATAGTGACCCGGTTATACCAAAAGCTACGGCAAAGCAATAATTGCTTTCCTTTGATCTCAGGAGTACCGAGTATAAATCTGTCGCTGGTTGTAAGTGCTCCCTTACAGTCGTTAGCCTTACAGTATGTAGTCAGATTCCCTTATAGTCCTTTCTTCTCTACGGCATTACCCAAGGAATGATTCGGAAGCTGTAGTCCCCCGGACACAGACATCATGCCACTGGGTAGAAACAAGTTACTCAAACATCTTTTCTCTTCTTTCTTATGTTCATCGCTCTTTTCTTAGCATCCTTAGCGGAAAAAATAATCGGACATGAAGTATTAATAACAGTCATAACCCCCAAATGACCACTTAGAACGATAAACGTAAGGTAAAAGCAACGCTTTCAGATGCGGAGATTCACCTGTTCCTGTCGCGTTTGGCCAACTTCTCAGACAGCGAATATATTCGTTCGAGCTGATTTCAGCATATTTTGTTAACCCCGAGTTAATTTGTTCTAGCCGGTTAAAGGGTTAAGCATTTCTTGCTATATCAAGAAACTGAAGAATCAAGGATTTTTTCCTTTTGTTTAAAAAGAAATTGCAGTTCAAAATTGAAATTTCAACTCTCTGTTGCCATCTTTCATTCCCCATAAAGTAATTTTCTCTGTACAATGAGAACCAGTAGCATTTTTTAAATTTAATTTCACTTTAAACAAAAGAAAAATGTTTGCTATATCCTTGATATAGCAAAAAGTGACTAAGGAATGGGAAAACAAACATTTTAAGCAAAATTAAATGTGGTAAATCAGTAGTGCATCACCAACTCGGTCATAAAAACAAACACAGAAATTCCACAGATTCCATCACAGATGGTTTAAGAACTGATTTTGAAATTAAAAGTCTTGCTCTACTGATTGGTTTTGAAAAAGAAATCATTGGCAATAAAGAAATATATATTTCATTAGGAAAAATTAAAAAAAATATGAACTAATTGTTTTTCATTGCTACTAAAGATATTAAAAATGACAAATGTGGCCAGCAAATTTTAAAAAGTAAGAATATAATCAGGGAGAGAAATAACGAGGGGTCGGGGTCTGGGCAAGGGTGCAGAACATTTTCAGGGCCCAATATTTCTCCAGGACACAATTTTTTTCGTCCAAAATTTTCCCCAAAACTATAGTGGATTTTCCTACAAGTTTAAGCGATTATTTGAGAATATGTTGATGATTAAGAACTATCCTTACAGCCTATTACTTAAAAATTAGGGGGGGGAAAAACTAAACTGCATGTAAACAATGGTAAAAATAACATGCATAGCACATAAACAGTAACCGAAGAACCACATGTGTCCCGGGTGAAATGGCCGTCAATAGAACTCACTGCGTATGAGCTTGAAGTTGAAGGATGGCGTTGCCCGTCCAAGCTTATAAATATAAATACAGTAGAGCTTCCAAAATTCAAACTAATTGGGACCACTGGTAGTTCAGATTTTCGATGTGTTCAGATTGGAGGATGATTTGTTCTTACTTTCCGTCTCATCATTCCATACTTCTGGCTTTCTGATCAAAAGACAGAGAGTTGCGTTCTGTGTTTACAAGAAAGGTCTCCAGGTCAACCTTTTAACGACGCAGTAGGGCGCCGCATTTCTGAAATCCCCTTCCTTCCAGCCACTTGACTCTAAGCGATTTATCGCTTCTCCCCTTCTCCCAGTCTACAAAATGTGACACTGTTCCAAACAGTCTGTTCGGGATTTTAATCTGTTCTTTCGCATTCTTCTCCTTCCTCTCAGACAATGCAGGCAAAGAAGGCTGGGTGGTTCCCCCACTCCTGTCATTCCAAACAAAAGTGATGCAGTCCTGGGAATAGAAAGTCGAAACTTAGATTAAAAATGTCTGAAACATTTTTGGGTCTAGGTGAAAACAGTGGCGGGGCAGAGAGGCTGAAAAATAAACAGCTAAAAAAAATCTGTGATTAACTATAATTTATTTCATTCTAGCATCTCAGGCATCTAATTGTGCCAGATAATTTTACTAAATGAAATTTAAATTAGACTTAAATCCTTTGAAAAATGCATGGGTCATTCAGTTTAAAATGTCCGAAACGCACAATAATTTTTTAAATCAGCGCCTATGACACATCCGCTGCTATTAGCTTCGGAAACGTTTATTAGTGTGACTAGTGGTTCCGTCGTACTTGGGATTCACTCCATGCTGTCTCTGCCTTGGCATTAGTAAAGTTGTTTGGGCTCAGTGAATCGTCTGCCAGCAGAAGCCGGCCGTACGTCACTGAGCTCTTACCTCTTGTATTCATAATGACAAGACATTTTTCAAAATGATTACCTGATTACCGTGCAGTAAATTACTCTTATCTCTTACATTATATAAGTTGTTAATAAGTCAATTATATATTTTATTATTATTATTATTATTATTATTATACCCTGTGGCAAAAAATTCCCCAGAGCTGCCTTAATTTCCCCCAAACCTCATTCACGGGTTCGGACATATTCTGCACCTCTGGGTCTGGGTAAAAAAAAAAAAAAAATCTGAAATGCAGGAACAGAAAACCAGAGAACATTCTCATCACAGCTAGAACAATCGTTTCTTGTGGTTCTAAACATTTTTTGGCAGGCAGATATCCTGCAAGATTCACAGACCTTTCCTGGTTTTACCAACCCCTGGCCACCCTATCCTAATTTCTTAATATTTTTCTTAAAACTTTCCATTGCAAGAAAGAATTCCAGTACTATTCAAGGACCTTACAGAAAAATATAAAAAATCAATGATTTTAAAAAACCCTGGAAAAGAAGGAAAATTAAATTTGAGAACTTTTCCAAGATTTCAGGGGATGTGCAAACTCTGTTGTGTGATCAAACATTTAAGACACCCTAAAAATGTATTTAGAAAAAAAAAAAAACTATCAAAGAAATGTCCTGATATTGAAAACAATCCCAAAAATATTTAATAAATGTTAGAATCGTGAAAACATGAAAATAAACTTTACTCAAATGTTGAGATTTTCAATTTCTGTATTGACTATATGGAGAATCCTTAGTACTTGAAATCTCTGTATATGATATAAATTCATAACTTGAGTTCTTTGGCATGTCTGATCCTACAAAACAATTGGAGGAATTCCTTTAACTGTGACAAGGTCTAACAATGATCAACATAGTCAGGGGTAGAGCTGGCCCTTTTAAAGTTTTCGCCAAATTCAATTTTTTATCACCAAAATGTTTTAACAGTACAAAAATTTAACCACCAAAGTTCCTTTTCCATCGCAACCCCCCCATCCGCAAATTGCGAAGATGGCGATCTGCAGCGTGACCCCTGAACATAGTAACATTTATGTTCTGAGTTCCCAGATGCCCTATTTTCACACTATGTGGTGCAACCCTGTATTTGAATTTGACATTATATCTGAGCTTCTGTTCTATTCACAGTCAATAGCTGATACCATGAATGATATAATTCAGAAACTGAATTTTTTAAAGAATGGAAAATCTCTTTTTTTTTTTTAATAACGTTTGTGATTTCAATTAACATATTTTATCTCGCACTAGCATCAGATACTAGAGAACATGAAATTCCATGTTTACAATCTAATCAGAGTGACAATACACTGAACTGCATGTTCAGTGTATCAGTCATACTAAGGATAAATACCACTTTGAAAAACTGACATCTTGTTAGAAACTCCTAAAACATATACACGCATGAACACATTAAGGCTTATTAATAAGACATTTTCACAGCATACTTTTGCTTTTGATACCACCATCCAGATACTTCCCACAGTTATTATAGAATCAGTCTTGGTACACGATAGGCATTCTTAATCAAAGCAATGAAAAATATTTTTTGATAACTGTATCTTTTGTGCATGTAAAAACTTTAAAATTGTACTAAAACAAAAACTCAAATACGTAATATACATGTTATGTAACATAACATAATGACTATGTTACCTCATTCAGACTCATATCTGAATTGGGTGGAATTTCAACCAAGTTCTTATTTTCATGATCTTTGCATACTATGTGGGTACTATTAGGGTCACTTTTCAAGGAATCTGCAGGTATTGGTCGAACTCTACAGAACACACGAATGTTGCCCTAAAATGGAAGTAACGACACAAAAATCTAAATTCAAGGTAAGACTGACAACAAATACTTCTTACACATACAATAAACAGAACAGTACTTAAACATAGAAATACTGACATCACTAAAAATATCATATGAGAAGTGGAGAACTGAAAACAACTTATCTTTTTTCAGAAGGAAGAAGATGGATGGGCTCAGTGTAGAAGACTTGTTACGAAAATAAAAAGAAGGCTACTATGTTGAAGTGTACCATGACTTCATTTATATTCCCCAAATTAAATGCTTCTTGTTAATAATACAACGAAACCTCTGAATAAGTCACCACTTGGACCGCGAAAAAGGGAATGCTGTTCAGAAGCTAGGCCTATATTAATATTGTATATCACTTGCGATTGGGCTGAGAGAATCATGGAAGGCAATGCAGAATTAGAGACAGATGTGCTCAGCAATTGTATCGATGAAGAGACCAAAATGCAGACTTCATAATGTTAGTCTACAGAAAACTGAGCTAAGTAACAACAGCGAAAATATCCAGATTTAGAATGGTTAATACAACAGATTTTTCGGAGCTGAATTTATGAGCCAGCAAAATGAACAATTAACATGATTTTAGCAGTTTAAATGCAAGAGCTTTTCTCGTTATATTCACATATTGTTCAATAGAACTGAATTACCTCTTGCAAAACTTTAGCAATCAGTCATGGTGAACAGGATTTTGGGAAGTGTCTGATTCCTGATTAAACACCCCTTAAAAGAGTAAGCTTGAAGATTAGGGTTAGGGTACCCTATACAAAATAAAAATAGAACAATTTTAGATACAGTAAGGTGCAACTGTGCAGTTAGGAGACCACGAGCAGGGTAACTAGATTGGAGCCCACAGGGACCAAACCAAAAGATACCACCTCCAATGCGCAATATTACTAGCACTAACACCCAATCTTGCTGGCCTCGATGGGGAACAGACTTACACGGAAGCAGGAGATCACCTCAAGTAATTACTGCCACATGCTGAACTAAAATTTTTGTTGTCATTTGGGGGTTCAATTATCACCATGGACCAACTTGATGGGCTATAAGCAATCACCTGTCCCTAATTAAGGTCACTGGTTCCAGGGAATGAACAGAGCCAGTGCTGTAAGATAAACACAACATCCATACCTCATTGAGATTCGAACCAGGGCCCATCTCGGACGAATGGTCAGAAGCCAGAGCTTAGACCACTGAGACACCGGGGCGGCTGAACTAAATTTTAATTCCTTTCTTTTCACTGAATGAAGCATGCCATCATACCTGCCGTAATGCAATCCATCCTGCCAGAGGCCCAGTTCCCTTAGCAACATTTCTTGTCCCCATCTTACTCACCTGCCGAAGTAGATAAGTAAAATCCCAAGGGGCAAGGTGTCCACTGAACTGCATGCTGAACTGATTAGGGTATGACAATGATGGGCAAAACACATAACAAGAATAACAAATAAATGTAAGATGATCACGCTAGTTATGTTAAGAGATTAGAACTTTTACAAAAGAGTTCGTAAGTTGGGAGCTTTCGACCTTGTCTTAAGTCTTCATCACACCAATGGAGAACTAAGATTGTTTCCAGATTCTACATTTGAATTGTTGTTATTTTTGTTACCAGATCTTAGGATCGATCTCTAGATCATCAGGATGTAGAGAGGAGATTTGTAATTGCAAGTCTTTGGGTTGAAAAGAATGTCCAGGCTTTCACAGTAATGGAGGGCAAATCGATTGTCAAAAGAAGCAATATGTTTTGCTTCATTCCAGGGGGAATTGCAGAAGTGTCTTCAATTGTCAAAATAGGCAAGGCTGTATTTGGGTTGGCTTTCAAAATATCTTTCTTATGTTCCAAAATTCTGTGGTTAATGCTTCTGTATGTGCTTCCAATGTATAAGTTATCATCTGTTGAAGTAGAGATAGGAATGCAGTAAACTCCTGGGATATCCAGATTTTCAGCTTTGTCCCTATCACTTTGTAGAAGTTTCAAAATGCTTGGAGGAGGGGGGGGTTAATGGCAAGATGGTAACCAAAACTTCTGAAAAGAATCTGTAACTTATAAGCATAGGAAGGATGGTAAGCAACAGAACCGGAGAATTTCAATCTTAGTCCTCCATTAGCGTGATGGTCGAAAGCTCCCAACTTACGAAATTTGTTTGTAAAAGTTCTAATCCCTTAATGTAACTAGCGTCATCATCTTACCTTTATTGGTGATTAGGGTATCCATTGACTGCTGTTAAGAGGTTCCGTTGTTGGGAGGTTATCGTTAATGTCAATCCTATTGCAGCCGTTCTGGGCCAACCAAAACTTGCCATTGTTCAGGTGCTCGTTAATGGAAGTTTCAATAAATTTAGCAACAATTTTTTACTCATGATAAACTATCTACAGGATAATCTTCAACTGAAAACTGTGACTGGCTAGTTACATATTTTATCCAACAGTCATGCCTTAGCCTAAAACTAATGTGTGTCAGACAACTAGCTAACAAAAACTGCTAATTAACAAGTAGTTCAGCAGTTATTCACCCCTCAAATGCATGCCGATTGTTCCATGATTCTGTCTTCCTTGTAGTAAGGAACTGAAAAAGCCATGGGTGGGTGATTTTTCCTTTATTTTAATGCATCTAAGGAAAAAAAGGATCATTACATACATACATATCATTAAGCTGTTCTCTGAGATTCAGAGGTTAGCTCCAAAAAGAAATACAACTACCAGATAATTTTTACTTACTGTTTCTGTATCAAACTTCTCCATTTACAGTGATCTAGACATACAACTCGGGATTCACTGGCATCCATTACACGCCGTACACAAGATCTTCTATACTTCATACTCATAATTTTTTTCTCATGCAGACACTCCTGAATCTGGACCACCCATATCTTCCTTGGCCTTACTCTGCCCTTCCTTCCTGCCACTTGGGCTAAAAAATTTCTTAGTAAGCATCTCCTCACTCATTCTTTCAACATGGCCAAACCACCGAAGCATATTAGTCTCCACCTTGCTAACAACATTTTGCTTCACATCACACAACTGCAACACATCTTCATTCCTCACACAATCAAAACATGTCTTGCCCCCCCCCCCTTCCCCTGTAAGTAACGCATTTCTCCAGCACACAAACGACACCTATGTTTCTTCTGCAGTACCCAGGTTTCAGTGTTCAGTGCCATACATCAGAGTAGGTACAATTTCACTCTCATACAAAGCCATGCGGGACTCTCTGGAGAACCCATCATTCCTGTGAAGACCTCTCAGAGCAGCCATGACTTTCAATGAAGAGTTCACTTGTCAACTAATTTCACCATCCAATTTGCTCTCTCTGTCAAACATGCTTCCTAAATACAAACTCACTCACCTGGTCAATAAATGTGCAATTTAGACTTATATTACACTCAGTACTACCAGTTCCTTGTTCAAAAACCATAACTTTGTTTTTTTCTTATTTATACTAAGTTTGAATTTCATTCAAATTTCGTACATCCGGGACAACATAGTCTGCAACTCGCTTTTGTTTTCTGCCAACAGGACAGTGTCATCAGCATACAGCAATCTGCACACACGGATATCACCAAGACATAAACCACTATTATCTATTTTGGCATAACGCATGCATGCATCCATAAATACATTAAACAGCCATGGTGACATTACACAACCTTACCTGACTCCTGCACCAATAGAAAACCATTTTGATAAAACACCATTCACTCGTACACAGGCTATACTGCCAGCATACATGGCTTTTACACTATTAAGTAGATTCCCAGTAACACCATAATCATTCAATACCTCCCACAAAAGTGTCCTATTTACTGGGTCGTAAGCTTTCTCTAAATCTATGAAGGCAGCAAAAACTTTCTTACCAACAGCCAGATATTTTTCAATCACCATGCGTAATGCAAAAATTTGGTTAGTACAGCCTTTACCAGGCATAAAACCACTCTGAACATCCCACACTTTCTCTGATGCAAGACCCCGTACTTTTTCAATAACAACCTTACCAAACACTTTCCCTGGCACACTTAATAGGCTAATACCACGATAGTATTTGCAGTCAGTCTGATCACCTTTTCCCTTATACAAGGGAACAATGATAACACCCTTCCAATCCTGAGGGACCATTCCTAACTTCCGGCACAACTGGCAAATTTCAGTTAACCAATCAACTGCAGAGTCACCACCATATTTAAACATCTCGGTAGTTATGCCATCAACTCCTGGAGCCTTACCATTCTGAAGAAATTTTAGAGCTTTACACACGTCTTCTCTTGAGATCCCTCCTGTGCTTTCATCCTTCACTGTGCCATCATATCTGCATCTGTCTCAGAATCATCTTTGCTTTCCTGATCTAATAACTCACAGAAGTATTCACCCCATCTTTCACTTAACTCATTGGGCTCCCATATCATTTTCCCCAATCCTATTCTTCACACAACTTAACACTTTGTTTCCCCTATTTTTCCTGAGTCTCATGTACTTCCAGAAATACTTCCTATTTTTCCAAAATGCCAATTCATGCCTTTCCACCTTCTGCTTCCTATCTTTTGCCTTACTCTGGCAAACCAGCTTAATGGCTCCATGCTTCTTACAGCGATATTCATCTACAGAAACTCTACCTTGCAACATCCCCAAATAGGCTTCCTTTTGTCTTTACTGCCTCTCCAATCTCACTATTCCACCAAGCACACCTCTATTGTTACCCACTATTGTGGTGCCACAGACCTATTCAGCAGCAGTGACCACACAGTTCTTAAAACATTCCCACTTCTTTTCTACATCCCTCTCACAAGACTTCAGCTCCTTCAGTCGTTCTCTGAGTACATCAGAATAACGCTGATTATTTTCAGGGAGCCTTTCAACCTTTATTCTTTCCATCCTGGAAGAGGCCCAGGATGGAAAGAATAAAGGTTGAAAGGCTCCATTTTCCTCCAACCAACATTCAGTTTCACTCGTGACACTACCAAGTAATGATCAGAACCAACATCCGTACCTCTCATCACACGAGTGTCAACAACTAAGTGTTTCAGACGCTGATCATAAACAACAAAATCTATCACACTCTTTTGACCAAGAGTATGATTTTCCCAAGTATATGTGAGATATACTTGTGGTTGAAAAATGTATTAGATACATACAAGCCATTCTCAATGCAGAGTTCAGTTAATCTTTCACCATTATCATTCACACAAGGATCATTAAACTTATCCACAACATTGTCAGAAATTGCATTCTGCACACCTACTCTAGCATTGAAATCCCCTGCTATTATAACTTTCTCTTTAGCACCAAACTGGCTCAAAACAGCTTTAGCTCATTCCAGATATCTTCCTTCCTATCAGAGTGTTCAGAGTCACAAGGAGCATACACTACAACAATTACTATTCTCTGAAGTTTCACTTTCAAACGAATCCAAATAATTCTCTCACTAATGCAATATAGTGCATCAAGTTGTTCTTCACCTTTTCGTTTAAAATCACACCTACACCAGCCTGTCCTCTCACATTATCCAATACTCCAGACCACACACTCACCGTTCCATTCACTTCTATACCAATTTCCTTCTTTTTGGTTTCACTTACACACAGTACATTCAATCTATACTTACCCATCTCTTCAATCACCTCATTCATCTTGCCATTTATACCTCTAGTATTCCATACACCAATCTTATACTCACTCAGCCGAGATCTCCTTCTGATTTTCCTTCTTCCATTTCCAGGCCGATACCGTGGTGGACCATCCTTCTCAAGTGTGGTAGGTCCACCATATCCCATACTTGAGTCTGGGTGTTGACTTCTTTTTGTCTTTTTAATCAGGCAAGTACATCAATGTGGGGGATTAGCCCACAGCTGATGGTTCCAGTTGGTTATTCACGTAAGGATTCCAGAACAAAACCCAGTGAGTTGGAGTCTTTTTGCCAATGTCACAGAACTAACTGGCACTTCTCCATTATAACATAAGAAAAAAAAAAATAAATAAAAAAAAATTACAATACTTAATTGCAGGACAAGCATCAGCTATGGGATTCTAAATTTAAGCAACAGGCACATCATGTTTTCCAATATAACAGCACAAAAGGAATTCATTATAACTTAGAATGTACCTCCCCCCCACACACACACATTTCTAACAGATTTTATATGAAAAAAAATTGGTATAAAATGGCAAAGTGAATGTTTAAAATTTACAATATGTCTCCTAAATGGTGATATGAGGTGAAAACGCTAGGATATTCTTAGGAAGGTTCATTTCATTGGAAAACTAAAATTTTTACAAAAAATAAATTAAAAAGCATATAAGCCAAATGAAAGGGGCAAGGGAAGGAAAAGCTTGCTACTGACAATAAATTTCAGATCAAGTACTCTAAAATATTTTTGAAGTTGTAGCCATTATTTTGCTTGTGGCATAAATCTCATATGAAGTATTTCAGCTACAATCTCAAAAACTATATTAATCTGATATATTTGATTAATGTCACTGTAGAATGGATTAAGGCTGCAGAATCCAGTGTGTTATGAAATAAGTTTGGTTTCTGAATAAAAAACACATGGAAAATTGGAATAATAGAGTTCAAACCCTTCGTAGCAATAAAGAAACAGTTTATTTCACTAAAACTATGTGGCTTGGGATTTATCGAAGGGCAGGTTAATGTAATGCTTCATTGACTTGGCCATCCGTCCATGCTCTATGGACCCTAGACTCAAACTTCGTGCTTCCTGTAAATACAGCTACGCAATGCAAATACTAACCACGCTCTCCAAAAGCGTCACGTTCAATCCGCCAATTTCTTAACCCCACTCTCTCTCTCTCTCTCTCTCTCTCTTTCTTCCACTTCCAAAGTGTCTCTTCTCTCTTAAAACCTTTAGAAAATCTCCACTCCCACTTAATCGGGTTTCAAAGTTCATCTTCACCTACGTGGGGCTACGTGCAAACACCCTTAAGCTTATTATATCTCAAGTGATTCTATCATAAAGTTCACATACCATTACGTAACCACAAAGTTCTTCAGGAAGACGCTTTGATGTCTGTAAGTTCTGTTTTACACGTTCTGTAAAGTGGATACAGTCTGTGGTGGTGCATTAACTTATTCAATTAAAATATAAATCAAGTGATTTATATTTTAATTGAATAAGTTAATGCACCACCACAGACTGTATCCACTTTACAGAACGTGTAAAACAGAACTTACAGATGTCAAAGCGTCTTCCTGAAGAACACTCAAGCTTGCATTTCTCCATACATGAGACCGGCCGATGACAAAAAAAGCTGAACTTTTTAACTGGGTGGAAAATTGGGACACGAGAACGCGCGGTGAGCAACTTCAAATACAGCATATATACAATATTTAAGAGTACGCTAGCCATATGGAATTATTTTCTGTAAATTATGTAAGTAAATATTAAAGTGAAGCACATTATTATATTCACAATAGACAAGTAGGGATTTAAGAACAAAATAAAATGAAATATTTAAAAATCAGATTTAAAACTTACATGTGAATCTTTACTAACTAAATCCTGAGGTGAAAAGTATTTGTCTAGGAAAGTTTGTGAATCTCGAGCAATTAGAAACTTCCAAGAATTAGAAACATATATCCACAGCTTAGTTTTTAGTCATTGAAGAAGTCAATAAAGTATTTCTCAATGTAACCTTATAAAATGGCTTGCAAAATTTTTTGCTTGCATTGTGAATATGGTGACATGAATCTCCATCAACGTCAAGCAAGTGGGGGGATTTTCTCTTGCCGAATTCTTGTTTTTAACCCTGTTTTTGAGCCTCTTATGACATATTCTTTCCACTTAGCTTTCAAACAAGCAAAACAAATTCCTTCTTAGAGAGAAAGAATGGGAAAAAAAAAACAAAAAAAAAAACGGAAAGCTGCGTCACGAACTTTTTAAAGGCTTCGGCCCGACGTAATACTGGCCCAAAGCCGTGCCTCCCCCCCCCACACTTAGCTTTCAAACATGCAAAACACATTCTTCCTTAGAAAAAAAAAAAAGGAAAGAAACAGAGTTGCGTCACGAACTTTGTTCAGCGGCTTCTGGCCGACGTTATCCTAGCCAGGCGCAGTGCTTTCTTTCCACTAAGTTTTCAAACAAGCAGAACACATTATTCCTCCTTAGAAAAAAAAAAGGGGGGTTCGTCACGAACATGGTTCAGAGGCATCGGGCAGAAGCAATTCCGGGCAACAGCGAAAGCACGTCCGAACCAACGTAATTCCGGATCACGGCAAAAGAAGACCAGCAGGCCTACATAATCCCGCGGCGTGGCACCATTCTTCCTTTCCACTTAGCTTTCAAACAAGCAAAACAAATTCCTTCTCTTCGGCGGGGGGGGGCGGTGGAACGAATTTAAGAAAAGAAAGCTGCGTCACGAACTTTATTTAGACGCTTCAGGTCGACGTAATCCCGGGCCACGGCGAAAGAAGCACGACGGGCATTTTTTTTTTTTTTTTGTTCACACTTTGAAACAAGCAAAACAAATTCCACCACCTGAGAAAAAAAAAAATACAAAGGGCTGTGTTACGAACTTTGTTCAGAGGCTTTTACGTCGATTATTTACAAAATCAGTAAAACTTTCTTAATAACAGCGAAAATCTGAATATCCATAATTTTTTTGTTAGTCACCCGTAATCCCGGGGGAAATCCGTAATAATTACGGAGATTCCGTATTTTTTGGCATCCTCCGTAGGAAGAGGATTCACGAGAGCTTCGATTCTTGAACGATCTCAGAAAAGCGGGAACGCATTCGGGTACATTTGCAAATTACAAGAGAGAGTTTCTGGCGATGACGTCACCGATAGAATCAAGCGGATAGTTTGGCCCTGATAGAATGCAGAGTGGCGATTTCCCGCAAGACACGGAAAGGGCTGCGGGAGTTTCCCAACGCACGAAGTAGGCGGAGCTTCCACCCTTTGCGCTGCGATGCTCAAGTGACTGACAACCCATCCATTGTTGACAGCATTAAACGAATTGAGCTCCTGACTCCACCCTCCAACATTTCTTCTTGCCCCCCGCGTCTGCTCCAAAAGCAACGCTTTCAGCTAGAAAGCGCTTAGTTCTTTTACTCCACAAAAAGCGGAATCGCGGAATTCCGCTTTTTTTTTTATTTTTCTATAGAACGACGACCCCCCCCCCCCCCTAAAAAATCCTGAAAATTTTCTCTTCATTTTTGCAATGACCTCGAGAATGACCAAAATGATGCCGAAAAAAGCGGAATTCCGCGAATTCGCGGAAGAATCTCATGTATGATTTCTCTCATTAATGTGCCCTGAAATAATCCCCTTGCCACACAAAACAGGTACAATACACTTCAAATACTTCTGTACTAAACCGACTGTAATGTGGCTAATCACGTGCATCATACTTCAATGCTGAAAAAGCATGCTGATTTCGTCCGCTCTGCCCCAAAATGGCGTTAACAAAGAAATTACACATGGGAACAAACCTATGCATACATATTCATAATAATTTTTTTTATAACCTGGGGGTTAGTGAATCTTACAGATAGAGGTCACTCAGAAAATGAACTTGCTGTATAAAATGCAGTATCACATCTACTCTGGTTTACAGCAATGAAAGTTTTAGGCAAAGTAAAGGCTCTTAAAAAGTAATCCAAATATCAGTGATACTGACAAAGGGGATGTCATGCAGTTAA
The DNA here is from genome assembly GCA_039090855.1 of Macrothele yani. Taxonomy (NCBI): domain Eukaryota; kingdom Metazoa; phylum Arthropoda; class Arachnida; order Araneae; family Macrothelidae; genus Macrothele; species Macrothele yani. The sequence continues at coordinate 120,727,622 of CM077004.1, read as the reverse complement.
AATAAAAATTCAAAATTTGTATTTCACAAAACTGGGGGTGCAAAAATACATAAAAGGTAGGAAACTTGTGTATGAGTGAATGCAACAAAATATGTACTTGAATTTCACAGAAGTGAAGTACATGAAAGTAAGCTAGTGTACTTCATCCATCCGAACCTGACAGTCGGCAAAATTGAACTCTCCCACATTTAAGGGTGGTAGCAGGCATGATAATGTACCTCATTCCCTGTGGAACTCACTTGAATGACAAGGTGTTAAATTGCACTCAGTATTCGTTTGTGGGATAGGGTGAGGTGGGGGTACGGACAGAAGATTTTCTCCAAATTACAAGAACGGGAAAAAAAAACACCTGACGGATGATCAGGAACCTAATTGATCGCTCTCTGTGTGGTCAGCTGAGTTTTTGGAAAGTGATTGTTACAATGGAACCCGCTGGCAGTAACACTTTTCGCACCCACACCCTCTGACAGGAGCAATGCCTTTAAGCAAATGACATTGGAACAAACTGGGTGGGGTGGCGGAGACTTGCAAATCCTCACTACTATCATGGCTTATCATGCCTGCTACCACCCCTAAATGTGGGAGAGTTCAATTTCGCCGACTGTCAGGTTCGTATGGATGGAGCATAACTTTAAAAAGTGCTGATTTTAAAACATTAAAAGATATGCTTCAACAATTTCATGAAGTGAAATAATAATTACTATATTTACAATCATAACTAAAATTCAAAACTTGCATAAATGGAATATAATTGATACATAAAAAAATCTAACTTTTAATTCCTGAATGGTGTTATGCAGTTTCCTTCGCATGCTCTCACCCTCGTGCAGTTTACTTTCTAAAGAACTGATAATGGAGTTCTTTACTTCTAGCTCTGCCTTCAACTCTTCTATGGTTGATTGCAGATTTTGAGAGTTTTGCTGCTCTTGATGGAAAAGTGCCTGAAACAAACACATATATATATATAATACAGGTGAGATTAAACTTTTGAGACATGAACTATACTCATGAATGCTGATGTAGTACATACAGAACTTAACAGATGACATTTGCTTCTTGAAAACATACTTCACTGAAAGCAAAAATAATCTCACACCACTTGTGTCCACCCACATACATGTATATAGAATAGCTGATATTGTAGAACAGATTTTCACAATGTTCAATATAAAATCTGTTTTATCAAAATGATAAAAGCTTTAAAATTAACATGTCAATTAATATTTAACCTACTATTGTTCTTTGTTCAATATTATTTTCCCTTCACTACTATTGTTCTTCATCTGATTTTAATTACATTCCTCACCTTTTTATCAGTACAGCAATCACTGCTGGAGCTTTGTGAAGTGTTGCTGGAATAGCTATTCTTTCACATGGCCTTGATAAAGCAGTGATCGATCGATCGATCACTCACTCACTCACTCACTCACTCACTCACTCACTCACTCACTCACTCACTCACTCACTCACTCACTCACTCACTCACTCACTCACTCACTCACTCACTCACTCACTCACTCACTCACTCACTCACTCACTCACTCACTCACTCACTCACTCACTCACTCACTCACTCACTCACTCACTCACTCACTCACTCACTCACTCACTCACTCACTCACTCACTCACTCACTCACTCACTCACTCACTCACTCACTCACTCACTCACTCACTCACTCACTCACTCACTCACTCACTCACTCACTCACTCACTCACTCACTCACTCACTCACTCACTCACTCACTCACTCACTCACTCACTCACTCACTCACTCACTCACTCACTCACTCACTCACTCACTCACTCACTCACTCACTCACTCACTCACTCACTCACTCACTCACTCACTCACTCACTCACTCACTCACTCACTCACTCACTCACTCACTCACTCACTCACTCACTCACTCACTCACTCACTCACTCACTCACTCACTCACTCACTCACTCACTCACTCACTCACTCACTCACTCACTCACTCACTCACTCACTCACTCACTCACTCACTCACTCACTCACTCACTCACTCACTCACTCACTCACTCACTCACTCACTCACTCACTCACTCACTCACTCACTCACTCACTCACTCACTCACTCACTCACTCACTCACTCACTCACTCACTCACTCACTCACTCACTCTCTCTCTCTCTCTCTCTCTCTCTCTCTCCCCCTCTCTCTCTCTCTCCCCCTCTCTCTCCCTCTCTCTCTCTCTCTCTCTCTCTCTCTCTCTCTCTCTCTCTCTCTCTCTCTCTCTCTCTCTCTCTCACACACACACCTACTCCTTTTCCTCTTGCCTCCTTCCCCCAAAACCAGTGAAGGAACTCTTCTGCTGTCAAGAACTTACTTTTACATTTTATTCAGTAAGCTTTTAACATTGGCTTTTACAGGTCATATTTCAAACTGCAATGTTTTAGGTCGAGGTGAATTAATTTTTTAAACCTTCTTGTTTTTAATCGAGCCTACAGTGAATAATCCAAACGAAGCGTAGAATTGATATGTATGCTCTATTGACTTCTTCAGGGAGAAATGAGTAGAAAGTAACTTAAAGGAATTTGACATATATAATACACTATTTCTTAAATTAAAGATTTTCATAATTTACATCATAGGTTCTCGGGTTTTATCATTTTACCTTGACCATGGTTGTTTTGCCCTGCCCAGCAGTCTCAGCGACAGGGAGCAGAACGACAAAGGTCGGGCCCATAGCTGGATTTGTCAAGCATACTTGCACCCACAGAAAACCCCAAAAATAAAAAAAAAAAAAAAAACCAGGACAGAGCAAATGGCTTTGTAAACCAAAGTACTTAGAGAACTAGAGCTGTGGACTTTAGTCCACATGGACAGTGATCTTTTATCTCAAAACTATGATGACAAATTTTAGTTATGATATATATATGCATGAAATTTTTTGTAAAGCAAATGACTAATTCTAACCAAATAGATCCCCAAAAAAATACTGATATAATAATTTCAAGATTTCAGCCCTGGCACATAAGATCCATTATTTTTGCTACAACAGAAATTATATGTGACTAAGAAAACAATTTACTCTTTGTACTCGGGTATAGTCGTTTTATGTACATTTTAGACATATCTGACCTTTAAATTCTTATCATCTCCATTTATCAATCTTTAAAAGGTGGTGCAATTTATTGGCCACTGGTTTTACTGATCATCTGGAAAACAAATTTCTTTGAAATTTAGGTAAGCAAAACTAAATTACACATAAGATTGTTTGCGAGTTCCTGAACTCTGACAGATATTTTGAAACTTTTACCAACAAATTTAAAGGAAACTTAATATGTTCGACGTTGAGGCATCCTCACAATCCGTGGAGGTTAATGCAACCCCAATCCAATGTCACAATTGTCCATGTGTGTGAGTTTTGCTTTTGATATACCCTCCTTGATGCGCGATTTTCATGAGCTATGACGGGCAACTATTTAGTCATTGATCATTATTTTTTAATCATTCGTAAATTCAGCCCTGCCTACTTGCACGCAGAGTTTCATCAGAATTGAACAACTTTCTCCGGGTGCTTCGTTTTTTTTTTTTTTTTTTTTTTTTTTTTTGTGGGGGCAAAGAGTCTATGTAAAAAATCTCAGATGAATCTCAATAAATTTCCTTAAAAGTTGTATCATAAAGTAATTTTTTTAAGAGTGCACATATTGCAAGGGAAAAATCATTTCCTGATACAACTGGGTGTTAGGCCAGTACCAGATGAATGACAGTGATATGGTGCAGAAGATTAGACCTAATACCATTACTTCAGACTGAAGGCATCGAGACTTAACTGCATTAATATTGAACTTCAAAAGAATTCATTTTAGCAGACTACAAGTGAGTACTTTCATCTAGTTTATTTATTTTGCAAATACATTTGCAAATGTAAAATAAAAGCATTTGTAACATTGATAACATCAGAACATTAACTTCAATAAAACATGAACAATGATTGGGAGGAAACTCACTTAAGAAAAGTTGAAAATTTCTTGGTTGCATGATTTCTACATGTTAAAAGAACAGTAAACTTAAAACAAAGGTATTCAGAGTTGAAGAAATATTCTTCTCATAATACGTGGTAAATACGCTGAGTACACAGATGTTGCTGGTGCAAGAAGTGGTCTGACTGACCGCTTGTCTAGTGTTACGATTTGTGCATGTATTTGCAAAATAAATAAACTAGATGAAAGTACTCACTTGCAGTCTGCTAGAATGAATTCTTTTGAAATTCAATATTAGTGCAATTAAGTCTCGATGCCTTCAGTCTGAAGTAATGGTATTAGGTCATGGGTGGTGCAACGGATAGCGCGCTCGAACAGAAATCGGGAGATGCGGGTTCGATTCCCACTCCACGGCGATGAAATTTTAAAGTTTTCTGATGTGATTTAATTCACGTGTGAAACAGTAATTACAGTCAATTTGGCGATGTCCGATTGCTGTGTTAACTAACAGTAAAAAAAGGTCCTCGAAAATGCAAATTTTTGCTGTCATGTAATGCAGGTGATGGGATGATGCTCATAGAGCTGAAATTTGTTTCCCTACGAACATTGGGAGCCGAGTAAACAGCCGACAAAGTTTCTGGTGACGACGTCACACTAGACAAGCGGTCAGTCAGACCACTTCTCGCACCAGCCGCATCTGTGTACTCGGCGCGGTAGGGGTTGTGAGGGAAAGTACAAGGTAATTAGGGTCAGGAATTTCTCTTCTTGTGTTGCATGGGTCCTGTTCGTTAGTCATCAAACTTTCTGCTACAATTTACACAACTGGAATGAATTTTAAGCAATTTACAGATTTCGCTGAAACCCTTGGTTCACAATCACTCAGTAGCACTACTGTTTACAAAGTGGTGAAATTTTTGTTCGGCCAATAATCAAGTTTACGCGACACAGTATGAAAAAACAAATTACTGATGGGTTCTTTTTGGTTTTTTCATTGAAGGTTTAACGACCATCGTGAGCAACTCAATGGGCTAAAAGCAGTCGCCCATCCCTAATTTAGGGTAACTGGGTCCAGGGAAGGGAGAGAACCAGTGCCGTAAGACAAACACAACATCCACGCCTCACTGGGATTCGAACCCGGACTCCTTCAGGGACGAATGGTCATAAGACAGCACTTAGACCACTGTGCCACCGGGGCGGCCAAATTACTGAAGATTTAAAATTGTGCGATTCCGAAATTTGGGTGAGCAGGATGGACAGTTTGATTTGCCAGGTTTTTGCGTCAAATACTGTACATATTCCATTATGGATATTCACAAGGTAAATGTTGTTTGTATTGTCATTCAAAAAGGTGTTTTTGACAGGGACTTAGAAAAGAATGCATGCGATTTATTACTCTCAGGCCTCTATGAAGAAATAAATATATCAGTTTTTTATCAGATAGACACAGAAGCATTCGTGCCCTCATGAAGAAAAAAATATCCCCAAATTGATCATCAGTTTGATGTGTGGCATATGGCCAAAAGTTTGACTAAAAATCTTAAAGCTGCTGAAAAGAAAGTTTCTTTACTAGAAGCATAGGTGGTCCAGTATAACCAACCATTTATATAGGTCAGCTCAAATGTGTAATGGAGATGCTGGAACTGCTGGTAGAAGAATTTCTATCTGTGAGACTAACCTGCTATACAGTAATAACAGTAGAAATAATAGTTAGATAAACTGCCTTTTATCTAACTGTTATTTCTAGAGCTATATATCATGTTCAACTATTGCAGTATTTTTTAGTTTCGTGCGGGGGGGGGTCATTAATGACTTTGTTGCACTTGGGCTACGAGAAATACCCATAAAGTTGTTTCTCCCATGACAATAGGAGAAACTATTAGGTGGGCAACTTGATTCTCGGCCCCCTAACCACAAGCGATCATAGAACGTCGGAAAATGCAAATAGCTGCGTGCGATAATGGCTGATTGCAGCGCCATCCAACAGCTTTCCAGACAACCATAACCACTCACAGCTGTAGTGACAGAAGGGACGAAAGTTGACGGTGAGAGCAATGTCGTTCGAGAAGCAACATTTGAGGCACTGCCTCCTGTTCACGTTTCAGCTGAAAAAAGTGACGCGGAAGCCCAACAAATGATTTGTGCTGCTTTGCATGAGGCTGCTGTGTCCTACAGTACGTGTAAGAAGTGGTTCCAGCAGTTTACGCAGGGAAATTTTGATCTCCGTGATGCAGAACGTCTAGGACAGCCACAGAAAGTTGACAATGAGCAACTGGAACAACTGTTGGGCATGGATCCCTGTCGCACACAGTCAGAGCTCGCCCAGGAACTCAGAGTAACACGACAAGCCATTGCAAAGCGCCTACACAAGCTTGGACGGATTCACAAGGAGGGACATTGGATGCCCCACCAACTCACAGCTGCGAACTAGTCTAGGCGCTACGATGTTGCGGTGTCCTTGCTCTCCAGATTCAAGAAGGATTTACCCCACAAGATTTTGACCTGTGATGAGAAGTGGATCCTCTACGATAGTCCTAAGCGGCGCAAATCGTGGGTTTATCCAGGTCAGCCTACCACCAGTACCGCCAAACCGAATATCCATGCCAGGAAGTTGTTGCTGTGCATATGGTGGGATCAGCGCAGTGTTGTACACTATGAGTTGCTCAAACCTGGTGAAACGGTCAATGCTGAGCATTATTGTCAGCAACTCATTTGTGTGAGGGACGCACTGGAGGCAAAAAGGCCATACACCACCAAGGGCAGAAGGCAGGTCCTGTTGCTTCAGGATAACGCGCGTCCTCACACTGCAAAAACAACTTTAAACACGATCACCGACCTGGGATGGGAGATTTTGTCTCACCCGGCGTATTCTCCAGACTTTGCACCGTTGGATTATCACCTCTTTCGCTCCTTACAACATCAGCTGAGTGATATGCACTTCACTTCTGCCGAGGAGGTCCACACAAGTATTGATGACTTTATCAACTCGAAACAGCCCTCTTTTTTCCGCAGTGGCATTCAGCAGCTCCCTGACCGATGGCTTAAATGTATCCAACATGACGAGGATTATTTCCCTGATTAGGTACGTATTCAATTTGCTATAATTTGCTGTCAACGTGTCGTACCTGTGGCCGAGAATTAAGTCGCACACCTAATACCAAAAAATATATATATATATATATATATACTCGGAAAATACCTTTATATACTCGTGTATAGACAGCAGCTGACAAATCTTTAGTGACAGTGGAAGTTAATCGAAATAGTCTTGAGTCATTTCCAGGGCAACAAACAAAACCCAAATATTGTTCATTAGATTCAGGAAAACTCTCTAATTTTACTCACAGCACAGGAAGATCCAGAATCTTAAGAAATAGTGGGTTGATTATGAAACTGCAATCTTGCTTTGCAGTTTCATAATCAACACTTTAATAAAACGAATTTTTCTCATTTTTAGACATCAAGTTATATCTGATAAACATTAAGTTAGAAATTTTCTGAACACCATCATTTACAAAAGTGGCACACATATGTATATACATTAAGGTGGTCAAATTTTATTTTTTTTAATGTGCAGATCTTAACCTCTAATTCTTGTACATACCCAAAACTGTGACTGCATTTAAAATGTCATGCATTTTGGAGGATATTTCGGGGTAGCTCAAAGACATTGAAGTTTTCCCATTGAAATCCTATAAAGATAATTTTTATGTTGTCATAGTCATTAATCTTGCTGTTTAATTTATTTCTGATTTGACTTTTAATAGTTTTGTTTTAACTTGTTTTAAAGTTAACAATTTCTTTTTCATTTTGGCAATGCCTAATTACTTATTGAAGTTTGGCAACTACACATTTGTTTGTTTACATTTGATAGTTTTGATTTGAAATTGTACAACAGATTGTTCTTTTTCTGCTCATTCCAGAATACTTTGGTGAACAGTTAACATTTTAAAATAAGTGGACGTTCAACAGTGAGTGATAAGAGAAAAAAAAAAAAACATGTAAAGACTCAGAAATTTGGCTGTTGGGTTTCCCCATAAGTGAAATCAAAGGTTGCAAATTACCACCCATTAGACTTGTTCTACAACACTTCTTCCACCATGAAACAAAAACAATACATGAAAGTTCAAGATACACAGTTGATAGTGTGTTGACTTTTAGGAACAAGGCTAGACTTCCAACAACTGAAAAGCATAATGCACAGTTAAACGGTTAGATCCCCACACGAGGATAACCGGTTTTCCGGTTATTTGGGGAGCGGCGCCCCCACGGCCCAAGCCGACATGTACTATATGTGATGATTTTCACATTTTTATGTTGTTGTTTTTTGTTTTTTCACTTGACACGAACCCGCCTCAGTTGTAGGCTGCTGAGGTTGTGATTATGCGCCAGCTCTGGATTATAGTTTCTCGTTTTCTATCCTGTCTTCTCCATTTCATGTTCCTTTCTTTGTTCTTCCGAGCTGGTTAGCTAGACCTACCTGCACGTTTGCCGTGTGCGGTGACCCGTAAGGTGGAAAAGGGGATGCTGGAGGCTGAGGTTTCTGGTGGCCAGGTTGTTGTTGTTGTCGCCAGTCGCCAACACTCCTCTTTGCCCCCTGCTTCACCCTAAACGGGCGGCTGGGAACTAACCCACTCCTAGTCAATGAGGTCTGTGGCCGAGTGGAGCCCAGACCTCTAACGGCTTGTCGTCTCGTACAACAGGGTGAGTCTGGGGATAGGGTGGGCATGCCAAAGGGGTGTTCCCCAGGCATGGGAAAGTCTGGGTGCTCGCCGAGCGCATGTCTGCCCTATCAACTTGCTATATCCGCTTGCTATCCCTAGAGCCGTGTCCTGCGTCCACTTGGGCTTGCGGACCTCCGGTTCTTCCTTGTTGGGCTCGATTGTGGGTGAATCCTTTATTTTTTTCATGGCTCTTAATGAAATTTCCCATGAACCCAAAACTAAAAGAGGTATGGAGGAAGGTTCAGGTCCTTCTGCCAAAAAATTTGTCGCTGATGTTTCCAATGCTAGATTCTTTTTTGTGCACTCATTGGACCCTTCAAAGCCTTTGAGTGCCAAAAGCCCATTTTGGATCCATAAAGCACTTCAATCAATTGCAAGCTCTCCTAAGAGTGTCAAGAAGCTCCAGTCTGGAGATCTTCTTGTTGAGATGTCTACTGTGGCCTACAGTTCCACACTTATCAACACCAGCATGCCACTCAAGACTCCTGTCAAAATAACACCACACGGTTACCTAAATTCATCTCGAGGTGTTGTCTCCTCTCGGGATCTTATTGAATGTACCGAGGATGAACTTCTCGAAGAACTGAGGAGCCAACATGTTACGGGTGTGCGGTGTATTTCTTTCAGGAGGAATGTGCAGTTTGTCCCATCCTGGAACAACATCTTGACATTCAACAGCCCTTCCCTGCCTACATCCATCAAAGCAGGGTATCTCCACCTCGAGGTACGACCGTACATTCCTAACCCGTTGAGATGTTTTAGGTGCCAGTCGTACGGCCACTCTCAGCAGTCATGTAGGAGTACTCCTAGGTGTGGACGCTGTGGTGCCACAGAGCATCTACTTTCAGAATGTGTGGCTGAGGCCGAGTTTTGTGTGAACTGCAAGGGTTCACACCCAGCATCAGCCAAAGATTGTCCCAAGTGGAAGGAGGAGAAGGAAATCCAAAGGCTCAAAACGGTGGAAAATATTTCCTATCCTGAGGCCAGAAGAAGAGTGGTTTCTGTTACATCTGATCGGCGATCATACGCTTCAGTGGTGGTTGCCAAATCTACGGTTGCCATTCAGACCGACATTCAGATCCCCCCTAAATGTCCATTCAATGTGGAGGAAATCATCGCAGCCGGACTGGAGGCACTCCAGTCGCGAGCTAGGGGTCTGAAAGCGGTACCCGCCACTTCACCGAAGCAGACTCACTCCAACACCAGCAAGGGAACTCAGGCCACTTCTTCTGGCAAAAATGCCAACACTAACACCAACACCAAGGTCAAGGATAAGAAGAGCATTTCTTCTCCTTCAAAGTCTCAGCCAAACAATCAATGGCGAGCAAATCCCGCTAAGACACTTGGGACAAAGCATTCACCAATCTTGTCCCCTGGTCACACACCCCCAAATCTGGGGGAACGCTCATGAGAGGAAATGGAGGCTGACCAAGTTTAACCATTTTCTTTTTCATTTCATTTTTATCAATGGGTTCAATAATTCAGTGGAACTGCCGAGGTTTCCGCACCAGTTTTGATGACGTGAAACATCTGCTTTATTTGTACTCTCCGGTGTACCTTTGTCTCCAGGAGACAAAGCTTAAACCATCGGACCTGCTTTCAGTTCGAGGCTACAGTGCATTTCGGACAGATAACTCGTCTGGAAATATAGCCTGTGGGGGTGTCGCTATTCTCGTCTTTCACAGGGTTCCGGTATCTTCCGTCGCGGTTTCCACAACTGTGCGGGCCGTGGCGGTTAGTATTTCTATGCCTGTGCCTCTTACTGTTTGCAGTGTCTATCTGCCACCGGATGAGGATGTTAGCGTCTGTACTGGAGAGCTTGATTGATCAGCTGCCTTCACCCTTCCTTCTTTTGGGTGACTTTAATGCTCATCATCCTTTGTGCTGTAGTGTCAGCGCCAGCGCAAGAGGTCGTCGCATAGAGTCTCTCTTCTGTGCTCGGCCTCTGTGTGCCTTTTAAACACCGGTGCTGACACTTACTTCCATGAGCCGACAAGATCCTTCAGTGTGATCGATTTGACCTTGGGTTCACCATCGATTATTGCTGACCGGTCGTGGACGGTGTGTAAGGATCGTCCTCTGGCACCATGCAAACATGCCATCTTCTGCCTCCCGCCCACCTCGAAGGAGGATGGATCGTGCCAGATGGGAGGTCTTCACATCGTCCGAGGTGATGTCTTCTGAAATGGTGACCCAAGAGTCAATCGACGCAGCTGTACTTAAAGTCACAACTTGTATTCTTCAGGCAGCTGATCTTTCAATTCCTAAAACATCAACAAAGCTCCCCAGAATTCCGAAACCTTGGTGGAACCCTGAATGCGCAGCGGCTAGGAGAGCTCAACACAAGGCCTGGTCTACTTTTTGGCGTTATCCAACCGATGCTAATCTCGTTGCTTTTAAACGAGCTAAATCCTATGCTCGGTTGGTGCGTCGACGTAGCAAGAGGGAGTCTTGGATCCAGTATGTGTCATCTCTCACTTCACGTGCCAGTTCGAAAAGTGTGTGGGACAAGATTCGTAGGATCCGGGGTAACTACAGCTCTCACCAGATTGCCATTCTCGAGAGTAACAGCTGCACATATGCTGAAGTCGGGGAGATTGCAGATTGTTTGGGGGAGGCGTTTGCCTCCGTTTCGAGTGATCTGGCGTATCCGTCCTCCTTTCATAGGATTCAACCACCGCGAAACGCCAGAGAATCTCTTTTGCACCGTATACCGACACTGGTTATAACTCCCCCTTCAGCATGTGTGAACTTCGGGTGGCTCTGCATCGGTCCGGGGCTACTTCTGTCGGTCCCGATGACATCCACTACGACATGCTCCGTCATCTCTCGCAGTCGTCTTTCGAGAACCTTTTAATCTTATACAATCGCATCTGGTTAGAGCACAGTTTCTCGGAGTCTTGGCGAAAGGCTTTTGTTCTACCTTTTCCGAAGCCTGGCAAGGATCCTAAGTCTCCCTCTAGTTATCGCCCAATTGCTCTCACTAGCTGTCTGTGCAAAGTTCTCGAACGCATGGTTAACTCACGATTAATTCCTTTTTTAGAACATCATCAATTCCTTTCACCATCGCAAAGCGGTTTTCGGCGTCATCGTTCACCTCACGATCACCTCCTGCACCTTGAGACACCTGTGCATGAGGCGTTCGTGCGTAGGCAGCACCTGGTTTCTGTATTCTTTGACATCGAGAAAACCTATGATCGTGCGTGGCGGCACGGGATTATCCGTGACCTCCACGCATGCGGATTGCGAGGGAATCTTCCGACATTTATTGTAAATTTTCTTCGCAATCGGGTGTTCCAGGTGCGCCTGGGTACGACGCTATCGGCAACATTCCATCAAGAACAAGGTGTTCCTCAAGGTTGCATTTTATCTGTCACATTGTTCATCCTGCGCATTGTCTCCTCACAAATCTTCCTCCTTCGGTTTCGGCTACTGTGTATGTCGATGACTTGCACATCTTCTGCTCGTCATCGAGCATGCGTTTCATTGAAAGGCAGTTGCAGTCTGCAATTAATCAGATTTTTAAAGCGGCGAATAGCAATGGTTTCGTTCTTTCTCCCGACAAGACAGCATGTGTTCATTTCTGCCGGAGGCGCCGTGGCCTCCATCCTGACCCCGAGCTGTATTTAGATCGTGCAGCCATTCCAGTTTTGCCGGAGACCAAGTTCCTTGGACTGACCGTCGACCGTGCGCTTACGTTCCGTGCGCACGTTCGGCGGCTCAAGATTTCCTGTCTGCGTGCTCTTTCTATTCTAAAAATCCTTTCGAGAGTTTTGTGGGGCGCAGACAGGATCTCTTTGTTTCGCATTTACCACTCCTTAATTCGGTCGAAACTGGATTATGGCTGTATCGTGTATGGATCGGCTCGTCCTTCCGTTCTCCGGCCTTTGGACGCTGTTCATCATCAGGCGCTGCGTCTTTGTACGGGAGCATTTCGAACATCTCCGATTCCCAGCCTTTACGCTGATGCGAACGAACCATCGCTTGAATTACACCGTCTGCAGCTGTCTGTTCACTTTTACTTAAAACTTCGGTCTCTTCCAGACCATCCTTTGTACGGTGCAGTTTTCCACCCTCGGCATGCTCGTTTATTTGAGAATCGGCCCTCGTGCATTCCAACCTTTGGTCTTCGTATGGCGGCCGTAGCTTGTGATGCAAGGCTCGACTTGTCGCTTGTTGCAGCGACCAGGGGCTTTGGGGATCCTCCATGGCACCCACTTGGTGTCATGGTTGATACCACCTTTACGTCTTTCGACAAATCCTCAACCCCTGCGCCAGTGTACCAGCAGCTCTTCGCTGAGCACCGTGCCCTCAAAACTGAATACACTCCCATTTTCACTGATGGCTCCAAGATGCATGGAGTCGTTGGATCCGCAGCTGTCTGTGTTGATGACGTGTCAGTAGCGCGGATCCCAGCTGAGGCCACGGTGTTTTCGGCGGAGATGCATGCTGTGTATCTTGCACTTCTTCATGTTCAGTCGAGTTCTCATCATAGTGCTATGGTCTATACGGATTCCTTAAGTGTCCTGCAGTCTTTGTCATCGCTGGACTATTGTAATCATCCTTTTCTTTTGAACGTACGAAGGCTTCTTCATTCCTTGTTCGAGGCCGGTGTCCAGATTCAATTCTTCTGGATTCCTGGGCATGTTGGAATCTCGGGTAACGAGTGTGCTGATGCGGCCGCTAGATCTGCTTTCTCTTTGGTCGTCACACCCTTGCCACTCTTTAATCGCGATTTTCGATTTCTTGTTCGTGATCATATCAAACGAACGTGGCAGGGTCTGTGGGACCAACAGGTGGAAAATAAACTGCATCATTTTAAACCTATTCTCGAAATCTGGAACTCCTCATCTCGTCGGAACCGCAGGGAGGAAGTGGTGCTTGCGCGTCTCCGCATTGGGCATTGTCGTTTCACTCACCGCTTTTTGCTGTGTGGCGACACTGCGCCGATGTGTGAGACGTGCAATTGCCGACTCACTGTCATTCATCTTTTGTGTAGCTGTGTTTGTTTTCGTGAAGTACGTTTTCACTATTTTCATTCTCATTTGTGACCGAGGACGCCGCTACTCTGCAGCGGGTCCTGGATGACCACTGCATACTGTCGCTGTGTTTTCCTTTTTAAAAGAAATTGACTTTTTTAAACGCATTTAGATTTTAGCTCTTCCATCATCCTCATTTTTCAGTTTTAATGAATCAGCCGAATTTTAAACATTGTATCATGTTTTTAATGCTGTTTGTTTCATTGCCTTTTAGCCCTTCCATCACTCTCATTTTTCACTTTTACGTAATCAGCCAGATTTTTAGTCTTCTACCATATTTTTAATACTGTTTGTCTGTCCTGTGTCTTGTCTTGTCTTGTGTTTGGCGCTCTTTGGCCAGGCATGGCCCTTGCGCCATAAAAACTAACCAACCAACCAACCAAACGGTTAGAAAAGTTAGTGGAGCGGTACCAGAAATTGAAAAAGAATGGAAAACAGAGTACAAATACTCAAGAAATCAATGAACAGACATTTCTGAATGAATGCAAAAAGTTGTGGAATATCTCTCACGAAAATTCTCTTCATATGATCAAAATTGCAGAAGACAAGCAATTTCTATTCCAACAAAGAGAAAGACTTCAGGGCTGTATGTTGTCAATTGACAGAAATCTTGTGAATAAGGAGAAACGCTCACATAAAAGAAAGCGACATGAAAATTTTCAATTGGATAGCGGGAACAAGAACCTAACTGAGCCTTATTCCTTATCAAGTGTCAATGTTGAAGAAGATACAGTAGACTCTCACTAATCTGGCCCTCAATAATCCAGCCTCCTTCTTCTTGCGTGGTTTTTGGTTGCAGAAATTGTGTTAATATCAGACCAGAATGAGTTATACTTCATACACAAGTGAAGTCAATTTTAATGTTATGTTTTGTTTTGAATTGGCACTAACATTCATGTAATTCAATTTAAAATAAAAGTGGGAAGGATCCTCAAAATAATTAAGAATATTACAAAAAGTATCTTCATTAAAGCGGACAAAAATCTGTGACATGTTTTGAAGTGGCCACACTGAGTAGAAAATGCAAGATTTCATCTGTGCTGTATTGCAATTGTACGTTTCTTTCACTGTGTATAATATGCACACACACACATATTGTGCTTTACTGTACTGATAATATGAAAACATAATTTCATTATTGTTAGTGAGACAGTATAGTACGTACTGATTGTGTTCTTTTACTATTACCATCTGCTTGTATCTTATTTGTTTGTTTTTTTAAATACATATGTACTACACATAGTAAACTTGTAATTGTAACATTAAATTTAATGAAGAATTAAAGTGAATTTTTATGGACTGTCAGTAATCCGGCACCCCTCTGTGCAAGGAATGGCCGGATTAGCGAGTCTACTGTAGTTCAAGCTCATCCATAGAAAGTGAAGATGAAACACATCAAAGTTTTATTATTAAATCTTTGCCAAAGGCATCAGAGGGTCGCAAAAAGCTTACACTTCATTCACCTAATTTGATGGCTGCATTGGATAGAGTAAATATATCAGATCGAAATGCTACAGCTTCAATTGCAGCTACAGCCCAAACACTTGGATTACATGTTAGTGATATTACGCTTTCAAGAAGCACACTTCACAGAGAGCAGATTTCTGATGCAAGTTATCAACAGAATTGAAACAAATCTCCAAACCTGATAGTCCGCTTGTAGTACATTGGGATGGAAAACTATTAGCCGATAAAGAATGAAGTTGGATGCCTTCCTATTCTTGTCACTGGCAATGATGTAGAGAAATTGCTTGGCGTACCAAAACTTCCAGTTGGTACATGTCATGCAACTGCAAAAGCAGTATACGATATACTTAATGATTAGGAGATTACAGATAAAATTCAAGGAATGTGTTTCAACACTACATCAAGTAACACTAGATATCACAAGGGTGCATGTAAAATTTAGAACAGAAGATGGGAAAACAGCTTCTTAGTTTGGCTTGCAGGCACCACATTTATGAGATTATTATTGGTGATATGTTCAGTGCAGTATTTGAACCATCTAGTGGACATTGTGTGCTCATGTTCAAGAGATTTCAAAGCCACTGGGACTTTATATTTGTAGATAAATGTTCTTTCAAATATCAAGAAGAAACCATAGAACTTTCAGAAGATTGGAAAATATTAAAAGAAAATACTATTAAATTTGTGACATATTATGCCACCAGCCAAGGGGGAGGGAGCATTTCAAGGTCATTAGTGTTGCCATCACTTGATTTCAATACTGCACAAATAATATTCCCGTTTCATGCGGCGTTCCTTCCGTACAACGACACTGCGACCAGTGCTCTTGGATTCGCAGACAGTTCGTCGGGGAAGAACCCCTGTACTGTTTTCACATTCCTTTTGACGTAACAATATGCATGCTTAATACAATGATATTCTACATAAATAAACTTGTTACCAATAAAGAGGATGGCTTTGCTAAGCATTACTATGTTCATATTATATTTAATATATTATACTATACTTGAAAAAAGGGGGATTTATTTTTATTTTATAATTACTCACGCAGGCCACAAGTTTGAGACCACTGAGTTATGCACTATACAGAATTATAAACAGAAGCAATATATTTTCTGAATGTGCATATAATTATGTCTTATACATCTTACCTATGGCACAGATGTGTACAGTGCATACTGGAGCAGAAGACCTTGAGAATAAACTTTGAAGCACAGTCTGACTGTCCAGTAATAGTAGTAAAGATGGAAAATAGGTTCTGATTCAGCCTAAAACCAAATAATAAGATCTGAATTCTGTTTAATGGGTGTAAAACTAGTAGAAACACATAAAATGAGCTTTCGCCAGTCCTGGCTGGCTTCTTCAGGTAGGTACTACTTAGTAAAAGCAGAAAACAACTTAACACACCTCAACAGATCTACAAAACTTCAAATTAAACATGAATATGAGACACAAATGTATGAAATGATGACACAGTCACAAGTGGGGGCTCGTGCATTTCTCGGAATGTTTGTGCTCACATGGTATGTTAAGGAGGTGATACCATACTTCAGGTATAGCCATGGTGACATTTTCATTACAGGCATTTTGGTGCGTGAGAATCTCAGTGGACTTATGTAACGCTGTAGTTTTCTGGTTTTCGTATGGAGCAAGTCGGGTAACACTGTCCCAGCAGGGGGTCGCCTGTTTGGAGAAGACATCTCTGGCAAGGGCTGTGGAGAGCTTCCCGCTTCTGACGTCCCGTTTGTGCTCAGAGATTGTGATCTGAATCGACCTTTTTGTCATCCCGATGTATTGCTTAACTATTGCATCAGGGTAGGTCAGGGGACTGCATATACCCAGCTTCAGGAAGTACCGACTCATCCTGATGAGAAGGGGAGGATGGCAGCAATTGACTTAGGGCTTCTCATTCCGATATCAAGTCCAAATTTCTTCAGGCTGTTTTTAAGGAAATAAGACATACTGGGGATATAAGACACTAAGCCTACAAACTGGAGAGGTGGCAGTGGTTCCTGCAGGCTAGGATGCATGCAGACCGCCTAAGTAGCTGCACTTTGAATGATTGCTTCCATTTTAGCAAGGTTAAAGCTCCATGTCACTGCAAGGTTCTTAAGATTCTGGATCTCCCGGTTGCAGGCAGTTCGGTCTGAAGAGAGCTTGAAAGCCTGCTTGGCTCGGGCGCGGAACAACACGTATTTGTGTGAAGCCGGTCCAGCAGAAGGGGGAGGCAGATTTTGCACATGCTTTGGCTCATAGAAAACTTTGGTAGCGAAACTTCCACCTGGTATTTGCTTAACATGCACATCTAAAAAAGGTAGAGTGCCATTCACTTCACGTTCAATAGTGAACTTGATGTCAGCATAAGCTTGGTTTATCTCCTCCCGGAAAGCCTGAAGCCTTGCTTCACTGTGCTGCCATAGGAAAAACATCATCTGTGCATCTCCACCACAATTTTGGGACAAAAGCGGGTGCACTGAGCAGGTGTTCCTTCAGCGGTTGCAGAACTGCTTCAGCGAGCATTGCCGATAAAGACAAGCCCAAGGGCACTCCCTTCATTTGCTCGAAAATCCTGGATCCTAAGGTGAAGAAATTAGAGGAGGTAGCGACATCAAGCAGGCCAGCAATAGCAATTATCGCTTGCGGAGAAAAAAGCCCCGAGCTTGCAATATAATTTTTGAGGTTCAAAGTTGCCCCATTCATCGGTACCGAAGGATACGACGCAATAACATCAAAGCTTCCCATAATGTCAGTTGGATCAATAGTTGCCGTCTTTAGCCTAATAATGAAATCTCTTGAGGATAGCAAAACATTTGCAGAAGCAGGAAGGAAAGGCTGTAGAAAAGACACAAGCCCATGGGCTTGTCTTTATCAGCAGTGCTCGCTGAAGCAGTTCTACGACCACTGGAGAAACACCTGCTCAGTGCACTCGCTTTTGTTAACAAATTGTGGTGGAGATGCGCAGGCGGTGTATTTTTCCTATAGCAGCATGAGGAGATAAACCAAGCTCATGCTGACATCAAGTTCACCACTGAACGTGAAGTGAATGGCGCTCTACCTTTTTTGGAGGTGTGTGTTAAGCGAGTGCCAGAAGGAAGTTTCGCTGCAGAAGTTTTCTATAAGCCGATGCATATGCACAATCCGAAATCCACCCTTTGTCTGCTGGACTAGCTTCACACAAATATGCGTTGTTCTGCGCCCAAGCCAAGCGGGCTTTTGAGCTCTCTTCAGACCGAACTGCCTGCAACCAGGAGATCCAGAATCTTAAGAATGTTGCAGTGACATGGGGCTTTAACCTCGCTAAAGTGGAGGCAATCATTGAAAGAGCAGCTACTCAGGCTCTCTGCATGCACCCTAGCATGCAAGAACCACCACCACCTCTCCAGTTTGTAGAGGCTCAATGCCTTATATCCCCAAAATGTCTTATTCCCTTAAAAACAGCCTGAAGAAATTGGACTTGATATTGGAATGAGAAGACCTAAGTGGATTGCTGCCATCCTCACCTCGCATCAGGATGTACTTCCTGAAGCTGTGTATATGCAGTCCCCCTGACCTACTCTGATGCAACAGTTAAGCAACACATTAGCATGACAAAAAGGTTGATTCAGATCAAAATCTCTGAAGACAAATGGGACATCAGAAGCGGGAAGCTCTCCAGAGCCCTTGCCCGAGACGTCCTCTCGAAACATGTGACAGCGTTACCCGACTTGCTCCATACGAAAACCAGAAAGCTATGGTGTTACGCGAGTCCATCGAGATTCTCACGCACCAAAATGCCTGTAACGAGGATGTCACCATGGCTATACTTGACGTATGGAACCCACCCTAGGATACACCAAGTTACTGCAGGGATAACAGCATAACTTTTCCCTAAAGACCTTATCCAAGAAAAAGATTGTGACCTCGATGTTGAATTAATATTCTATTAGGGCAAGACCCTAAAAAGAAAGTCTGTTCAACTTTTAAATAATTACATGATTTAAGTTTAGACCGGAGCGAGTCAGGTTGGTTCCTATCACTTCACCTCCTTAACATACCACGTGAGCACCAACGTTCCGAGGAACGCACGAGCCCCCACCTGTGACTGTGTCATCATCTCACACATTTCTGTCTCATATTCATGTTTAATTTGAATTTTTGTAGATCTGTTGAGATGTGTTAAGTTGTTTCTGCTTTTACTAAGTGGTGCCTATCTAAAGAAGCCAGCCAGGACTGGCGAAAGCTTGTTTCATGTATTTCTACTAGTTTTACACCCATTAAACAGAATTCAGATCTTATTATTTGTCCAATAATATCTTTGGACACTTATTTGTTAAATCTTTTTATGAGTCATACCTTTTTAACTCTACCTACAGTGCCCAGTTGCTGCTGATGATTGGTAGTCTTCTATCCACTGTTTTAGATGTTTTTTAGCAAATCTTCATAGGTAATGTTCTCCGTGCACATCTTTGTTCAACCAGTTTCAACGCAGTGGCTTATGACATGTCTTCAAAATCAGCAATATTCTCTGTCACACTTTCTGCATTTCATCCATTAAATTAGATTTAAAAAAAGACTAATTTCTCAGTGACGCATATATTCTATGTAAAATAATACAATCACCTTGAGAGAGAGAGAGAGAAAGAAAGAAACCATGAATTCATGTCACAAAGTCACGTACTGATTCTGTGATATATGAAGTCCTAGATTTTTCTAATGTCACAGTGCACTCTCATATCACACTGTGTCCAGATATTTTCCTTCCTAGATGCTGCATTGGAACAAATCCTTTTGCCTCGTGCAGATGTAAAATTGATATATTAATTATTTACACTTAGATACATCAGGTGTCACTGGCAGTGATGTCTCAAATATTTTTATGCCTGCACCATTGCTGCATTTTTAAACCACCCACAGATACTTAAATATCTCAAAGCTTCCAGCTGTAGCTTCTAAGTAAAAATGTGTTCAACAGTGAGACACCATAAAAGTCATTAAGAATTCTCAACAAACAGGGGGTCGATCCATGCAGAATTTGATTGCATTTGGTGGAAGCTTCACAAAAATATTTTTAGCTCAAATGGTACTCTCACAAAAATATTATTAGCTGAAACGACATCTTCACAAAAATGTTTTGAACTTAATGGTATCTTCATGAAATTTTTTCTGTAAAATTTTATTCTACCAAAAATATTTCAATGTAAGGAGAATCTTGAATATTGTTGTGTTTAACTAATGTACTTTTTTCTTCATTAAAATTGTTTATATTGCTGTGAGAGCAAAACAGGGAAATCAGCGTTGAAATATATTACTTTTGCATTGAGAAGCTTGAAATATGTGAATGATGATCCTTCATTTCGTTTTTTTTTTTTTTTTACGACAATTTCGCCGCTAGAGGGCGTAAATGCAGATGTCGAATTCAAAAATACGTTTTATTCAACGTATTTGCTTCTAAACATCCGATAGAAAAAAATATTTTATATTTTGATTCCATTTATGTCGAAGAGTATTTTAGATATAGTTACTTTTTCAAATTACGCATAGATTTTCCGCTAGGGGCATAAAAGTAATTTACATTTCCCCCAATAACTCTTCTTCTAAAACTCCGATTTGAAAAAGGATTTTCTTCAGCGGATACAACTCCTGAGGGAAATTATTTTGGATATAATTTCAAATTTTTGGTAAAGAATACTTTGGCCACCAGGGGCGTTAATGTTAATTTTTGCTTCTGATGTATTTGCCATAAAATTTGAGCTTCTAAAATATTGATTGAAAAAATTATTTCGTGGACTGATGCCACTCATATCAATAAACCTTTTCGGAATATTTTCTTCTTAAAATATTCCAGTTTCTCCACCAGGGGCGTAGATGTATATCTTATTTTTGTCAATATCTTTACTTCTAGAAGTCCGATTTGAAAAATTTCTTCTTTGTTGGATAGTGTTTTCAGTACGACATTTTTTTCATATAATTTCAAAATTTTCAAGTAATTCATAGACTGTCCGCTAGGGGGCGTAGAGGTAAATTGTGTTTCCCCCTGCTTCTAAATCTTCGATTTGAAAAATTCCTTCTGCGCCGGATACAGCTCCTGGTGGGAAATCCTTCGCACGTAATTTCTAATTTTTGTAAAAAATGGTTTGGCCACCAGGTGGCGTAAGCCTTAATTTCCGCTTCTGATGTATTTGCAGCAAAATATGAGCTTCTAAAATCTCGATTGCAAAAACAGTCATTTTTAGACTGATACTACTCATGTCAACAAACTTTTTAGGAACATTTTCTTTTTGAAATAATGCATGGTTTCTACACCAAGGGGCATAGATGTATATCTTATTTTTGTCAATATCTCTACTTTTAGGAGTCAGATTTGAAAAATTCCTTCTTTTTTGGATAGTGTTTCCTTTGCGAAATATTTTTCCTATAAATTCAAAATTTTGAAGTAAATCATAGACTTTCTACTACGGGGCACAAAGGTAAATTGCGTTTTGTGCGTTATTTCTGCTTCTAAAACTCCGATTTGAAAAATTCTTCCTGTATCGCATACAAGACCTGATGGAAAATATTTTTCACATAATTTCTAATGTTTGGTAAAGAATGGTTTGGCCACCAGGGGATATAAGTGTTAATTTCTGCTTCTGATGTATTTGTAGCAAAATCTGGGCTCCTGAAAACTAGACTAAATTTTTTTTTCTTGGACCGATACCGCTCATATGGAAAAACCTTTTGAGAATACTTTCTTCCCAAAATAATGCATGGTTTTCCCACCAGGAAACATAAAGTCATATCTTATTTTTGTCGAAATCTGTTTCTAAGAGTCCGATTTGAAAACTTCTTTCGGTGTTGGAGAGTGTTTCTGGTGTGAAATGTTTCTCATATAAATTCATGTTTTTCTTAACGCACAAGTCTGCAACCAGAAGGCATAAGCACACGATTCCGTTTACAGCAATATCTGAGGGATTAAAAACCCGATTGAAAAACTTTTTTCTTCTGTCAGATACTATTATTTTCCATACCGGTTCCATTGACTTTGAATAGCTTTGATAAATTTAATTTGTGTCAGAACGGATTCAAAAGATGTGCTTATTACACCCAAAAATTCGGTGTCATCTTTCTTGTTACATATCCGACCAGGCAACTGGATTTCATGTTACCATTGCCAGAACAATTATTTTGATATCCCTTGCATTTGGGCAATGGCATTTTTTTACATGTCCTGATAATGATGATTCTATCTATGAACTCACACCACTTTTGAGGGCTTTTTTTAACATTTTTGGCAAAATTGCTCTAAACACAAAAATAGGAAACTTTCACAAAAAAGGGAACCTTCTTTAAAAGCCTGGATCAACTTCTGACAAAAAACATATACAGTAACTTCATACTGCTTTCTTTTCCTTTTTTACGTTACTAATATGAGGCTCAGTAACAGAAATTCAGTATAAATAGAAATAATTCAGATAAAAATTAGTGTTAACATTTTAACACTATGCTAAACTTCACTGCAGAAAATATTGCCATACTGATCAAAACACCTTCACACTGCATTTTCTACAGTTTGAGCTATACCTAAGTAATTTTGCAGTCCTATGGAATTTGGGAGAACTGGAAACTAATTAAATCTGCTATCTCACTAAAACATTCATTTTGTTTATTGCTCTGATGATGAATTGCCTTGGTACTCAATGAACTTGAACAATGGTTGCTTTATCAGTTTCGCTGTGAAAGTTAAGCCTTTGCAAAACAGAACATCACAGTTTATACACAAATAAACTTTCTAATTAAAACAAGCATTTTTCTAAATACACTGAAAACTATGCAGATTAGAAAACTTTATCAACATACCTTTGTTGCATCCATCTGTGCTTGTATACACGAATGACTGGCAGTTAAATTATTTACAGTTGCCTTAAAAGAGGATACTTCAAGTTGTGATGCTTCAAGTTCACCATTTAATTTTTTCACCTGAAGCTGTAAAGATTCTACGGTGGATTTCAAATTTCTGTTCTCTGAATTTTTCTCTTCTAAAGAAGATCGAAATTCATTTTCTTTGTTCCTAAAATGCAATGAGTTCTTCAAGTAAAAGAATGCATGGCATCTTAAAAAGACAATGTATTACAAAAATAAATTAATAAACAAAAAAATAAAAACATGATACAAGCATAAATTAAACTTGTTTTTAAGGGAGGGGGGTCATTTTTCATATATCAACTGAATACTAATATTTACAACTTAACTTTTCCCAAATTTTAATGAAAGTTGGGACTTCTACCCTCTAATTAAAAAAAAACCGGTGTACTTGTGCAATACTTTGAAATTTTATTTCAGTTATGAGTTAATAACACTGCAAATGAAGCATTGCTCATGGATGATAATAAGTTTAGTCATAAGTGTGGTAGTAGATTTAAAAATGGTGTGTCATGAAACTAAATAAGCATTGCACGAGCAACCCCCCCTCCCCACCACCACCACACACACACAAATATTCGAGTCTAAGCTCACTTAAAATATACTAAAAGCCAGAAATCTGTAGATGTGGCACTAGCTGTTAATTTTACATGTTGAATTTCTGCAATGTCAATTCATTCTATACACATTCTCTCAAAGATTATTGTGTTCTGGTCTTTAAAATTTTGAGCAAAAATAAATTGTTAGCTAATACATGCCCTTGCTGAGATTTCAAAAAAAATAGTCAGAATTTTTTTTTAATTCAATTTATCTCAATCGGTACCAAATTGGAATATCTCTAAATTGAGATAAATTGAATTTAAAAAAATTTCTGAGACATTTTATGAAATCACAGCTAGGTCACATTTTAGTTAAGGACTTGATTTATTTGTGCTCAAAATTTTGAAGACCAGAATGCAATGGTCTTTGAAAAAATGGGCATAGAATGAATTAGCATTGCAGGTATAGGATAGATTTTCCCCCTTGAGATCCCCTTTAATGGTACTCAACTGATGTGTATATATAGCCTGTGTAAGTGTAACACATGGTAAATGAACCTATCTGACTCATGCTGAAATATTTGTATGTTTGTTTGTTTTTTCTTTTCTAATTACTTAATCACACAACAGTAAAGCTCCGCAGCTCAAAGAGACAAACTTTAAATACTGTCCGACATATGAACTCTCACTGTCTATAGAGCTGTCACAAAATTAAACGAATCTCTGTACATCTAAATCTGGGACAATTAACACTAACGGAGATTTCAAACTAGACTATCACATTCACATACATACTGGGGGGGGGGGGGGGTTCTTACAGGATAACAGACAAAATTTGAAAATGCAACATTGCTTGGGTAAGTGGTGAGAAGTGAGGACTTCTGCCTACTGACTTGTGCGAGTCTGGATTTGAATACTAGATGAGGCAAGAATGATGTGTTTGTCTTACAGCGCTAGTTCTCTCTCTCTCCCCTGGAACCAGTGCCATAAAAGCAGGGATAGGCAACTCCTCAGAGCCTTCGATGCACATTGGTGTATTTAGTCATTTACAAAAGTTTAAGACAACCAACATTTTTTTAAATTTCATAGGTATATTTAAACATAATTATTTGGAAGATATATATTTCTAAAATGAACACAGAGCATATTTACTTTTTCAACAAAAAGGTTCAAAATTTAGTACTTGACATGACCATGGGAGCCCATAGCTTAGTTTTCAGGAGGGGGCAAACAGAACTTGTAGATATGAATATGATATACAAACACCATACAAGAGTTTCCACTGTGCCATCTTGTTATCTAACAGTTTATACCACAATCTCAACACATAAATCTACACTGCTGGCCACCCAAAATGCAACACCCAGAAGGAAGCATCCAATTGGCCTGAAATTCACAGCATGCGTCGCTCGCAAGAAGACATGCAAACGATTCGCATTGCAGGGCATATGCAAATCATGTGCGCCCGGCAAGTCACCAAGAAGCACTATAAGAAGGGTGCACAGAAGGCGGGTTGTAAGTAGTGAAAGTGTGTTGTGCTGCCGGACCTGTGCCTGATGCCTCGTCACAGAATACGGCAGTCATTCCAGCACGTTTCGCAGTTCGACAGAGGACGAATAGTGGCTTATCGCAACAGCGGTTTATCGTACTGAGACATCGGCGCCCGCGTGGGACAACATCCAGCCACAGTGAGGCGAGTATGGATTCGGTGGTTGCAGGAGGGACGGACGTACCGGCGTGAGCGATTGCCGCAGCGCGGCACACCATTGAACGAGAGGACCGGCTTGTTGTGCGGCGGGCATTGACGGCTCGCACCGCCACATCACGAACATTAGCGCAGGAATTAGGGTGTGTTGCGTAACAGCCTGTGTCAGCATGTACCATTCGACGTCATCTGCAGGAGCAAGGACTTGTCGCACAGCAGCCATTGCTCCGATTACCATTGACATTACACCACCAGCGAGTGCAGCGGCAGTGGGCAGTTGAACGCCGCACTTGGACTACAGAATGGCACGACATTATTTTCTCCGATGAATCCCGCTTCTGCCTGCAAAACCACGATGGTCGGATCCGCGTGTTGCGGCACCGCGGCGAGAGACTGTATGACGCCTGCATTATGCATCGTCATACCGGTCCGTCGCCTGGTGTTATGGTTTGGGGTGCAATTGGATAAGACACCCGCATCCCTCTGGTACGCATCGCCGTTACACTCAACAGCCACCGCTACATCTCCGAACTTTTGGGGGCTGTAGTCCTCCCTTACCTGCAGGACGTGCCAGCGACCACATTTCAACAGGACAATGCGTGCCCGTACGTGGCACGCATTGTTCAACAATTCTTCACGGCCCACCAGGTGTCACTGCTGCAGTGGCCCACCTGTTCTCCCGATATGTCGCCCATCGAACACTTCTGGTCACTGATCGGCAACCAAGTGGCCTGGCAAGCACCACCCGCGGCTAGGTCTGATGAACTGTGGCAACGTGTGGAAGCAGCCTGGACCGACATACCTTAAGCCCACATCCAAAGCCTCTTTCGTTCGATGCCGCGGCGTGTAGCGGTCGTTATTGCCAGCCATGGGGGCCACACAAACTATTGATGTCTGCGTGTTCCGCAAGTTGCACGGGCTTGTAAGCTCAATCGTTTCATCCTTGTATCTGTTGTTATGTGTCCAGTAAATTTGGCTTTGCTATCTCTTGTCCTTCTTGGTGTAGCATTTTGGGTGGCCAGCAGTGTAATTGAAATTCAGAATACTTCTGAGCTATGTAAAAGAGGTAAATAAATAAAGGTAGGCAGCATGTAAGGGCAATAACAAGATTTATTTGTTGTTCTTTTGAGTCGTGCACCTTTTGGCCACTTGTATTGTATTCCATGCTCCATGAAATTTCAGAAATCACTCAAACGGTCATCAAAGAGAAAAAAGAAAACACCCTTGAGACAAAGTTCTGGAAGAAATTTCAGATCTTTGCCCAGCAATGAATGGCTGCTGGAGAAGATGATATACACTGCCGGACAATTGCTAAGGACGGATGACAATAGCAATGATAGCAACCATAAAATGGAAGGCAGGAAAATGTGGAAATTAGCATAAGTGCGGGATACAGTAAGACGTGTTGTGCGTATCCAAATTTTGGATTGCCGAACTTGTTCGTGACGCCATAGCGCTGATAAGAGATATAAAGGATTTGACGCATATTGACCGTTGTTGTTCAAACGCAAAGTTGAAAGAGAAATAATCAATTGACGAACTTGCAATTTTCAGTATGTCTTCTCGACATCACCCAGATGATTTTACGCGTGGCCGTATTATTGGCAAGATTGAAGAAGGGCGAAAAATAACAGATGTTGCCAGGGAGTTCGACGTTAGCCACAGTGTTGTTTCAAGGCTTTGGAAATCCTTTCAAACAAATGGAGAGTGTAGCAAACATCACGGGGGAGGTCGTGTTCGCAGTACGACACCTGCAGAAGATCGGTACATAGTGCTATCAACAAAAAGACACCGGCGCAGCACAGCTAGTGAGGTAGCAAATCAGTTTATGGCTGCTACTGGCAAGTGGATCTCCCGAAAAACTGTCGCCAGACATTTGCATGAAGGAGGACTATACGCCCGCCGTCCTGTTGTGTGCATCCCATTGTCCAGACGTCACCGTACCGCCCGTTTGCAATGGTGCCATCAACATTGCAATTGGACTGATAACAACTGGTCTGCTGTCCTCCTCTCAGATGAGAGTAGATACAGTCTATCGTCTGATTGTCGACGACAACTGATCTGGCGTGATAGTGGTACTGCATATTGTCCAGCAAACATACAGGAAAGGGACCGATATCCGACATGTAGTGTCATGGTATGGGCTGGCATCATGATCAATGGCCATACGTCCCTCTAAGTGCTTCCAACTGGGACTATGACTGGCCAACGATACATTAATGATGTTCTGCTACGTCATGTTCGCATGTTCCGTGGTGCTGTCGGTGATAGATTCATTTTCATTGACGACAACGCAACATGTCATCGAACAGTCGCTGTCCAGGAGTGTCTTGAGAGCGAGGATATTCAACGCCTCATATAGCCAGCACGTTCTCCAGTTCTGAATCCCATTGAAAATTTGTGGTATACTTTGGGGAGGAGTCTTGCTGGTCGCCAATGCCCTCCAATAAACAAGGACACCCTCATCCGTGCACTGACAGAGGAATGGGATAAATTACCCCAACAGCTGCTTGATAATGTTGTGCAAAGCATGACATGACGTGTAGAATCTTGCATTGCCCTCCATGGTGGCCATATCCCGTATTGACATCTTACGCCGGAACGCCTGCGGACGGTAATTGCATTTTTTTCATGTTTACGTATTCTGCACAAAATGGCCTGTTTGTCCCTTGAACACGTTCCAAAGCCTTCTGGATTTCAGAGCACAATAAATTGTCTTTCTTGTAATGTCCTGGCATTCTGACATTATTTTATTTCACTTGGCATCCAACCACACTTACTTTTTTATGCGCTATATAGCCGTTTATGATCCGTCCTTAGCAATTGTCCAGCAGTGTATTTTTAATTTATTTGCTTTCAAACTTTTTTGTACATATGGATGTACGCTGTGCTCCAACATGCAATGGAAAATATAATAATTCCTTTCTACTGCAAATTTTCACTTTTTCCATTGGAAATTCTCAATGTGTTTTCTATTTCTACTGTGTACACACACACACACACACATCCAGAAGTTCAACAGAAAAATTAGCAATCAAAATGAGTTTTATCACAAAATTATCCATAGTATCTTCCAAGAACAGAAAAAGTACGGTCAGATTTTCAGGAGACGACAAGTGCTCCCTATATAGACTCCCATGTGGGTATAGTTTCCTTTATTGTGAATTACTGTCTGAATATGGTGTTGCATGCTGAAAATGAGAAATTCACGTACTCACTGGATAGTTTCTTACACCAAATGCACTTGATGGCTTCAATCAAAGCTTTCTCATTTGATGGCTATTTTTCTGTGACCTTATCTTTCAAAACAACACAACGACTCAAGCACAGTGGTCTTCATCTTAGTCAGAAAATATTTCACAATCTTCAATCTGTGGCACGATGCACTGCAATGCATGACTGTGGTGCATCCGTGATCCGTGAATGTTCATATCAAGTATCAGTTTATGCTGTAACATTTCCACATACCTAGGTCTGTTCATGGTAGTGCTGGATGGAAGGAAATTACAGAGCAGCAGTACCAGATATTTACATAACCTCCCACATTAATTGGCTTGGAAGATGTTTCGTGGTAGCGACTGTGAATTTTTTCATAAATCTCCTTTTGGATGTCAGATGTGTTACCTATGCGATACAAATTGCTGAAAAGTCAATTTATCTGGGGAAAAAAACAAAAAAACTTCACTCCATGATTGGTATCTCCTTGCAAACTCTAATCTCTTCTTTTTCAAAATGCGAGTCAGTCAAGGCTTACATGCACATTTGTAAGTAAGACTTCAATCCAAATTCTTTGCTCAAACGTCTTGAAACAGTGCTGTCACTAACTTCTGTCCCCTTAGAATGCAGGGATTCCTTGATCTTCTAGCAGGAACCCCTCGGGAAGTGCTTGATGATTTGTCGTATAGTATGGTCATCTTGGAGCATTGTTTTCCTTGGATGGCCACTCCTTTTTTGATTGCTAAACATCCCATCATCTTTATATATTACGATCACATCACTGATAGCAGTCTTGCTAACATGCAAATTTGAGCTTATCATCCTTCTTGGTATAGTCACTATTTGTACCCTGTGGACTATGCTCAGAAAAGCTTTTTGCCCATTATGTAAGATAGAGAAAATACAAATAACAAACTTTCTGAGTGGAAACCAGTGTGCAACTGAACTTCAAATGGTTGGCTAACTCGATAAATTTTTGCTCTAGACATATGATGCAGTTACAAGTGAAATGGAGCAATCATGAAATGATGCGATTTAATTTGATGAAATGGAAGAAAAATTATTGGTGGTCTTAAACTTTTGCAAATGAATAAAAGAAAGAAAGAGACAGAGAAGAAAAAAAGTCAGTCTGTACACTGCAAAGGGAAGGTGAAGTCAATACATACACTTGAAGCAGAGAAAAGTAGCACAATCTTTACAAAACAATTTCTCTCTTGAAGCTTCCTTACAGATCAATTAATTTTCTAAATTTCTGTAAGCTACTAAGAATATGATAAAGAACTTCAATCAGTTGTAGAATCCTGTTAAAGTATATGATCACATGACAACACCCCCCCACCCCTGCTTTTTTTTTTTTTTTTTTAAGTTTAACAAATACCAAAGCAATTCTATAGGCTATAGGTATTTTTCCATACTTAATTTGGGTCTTTAGTTCCGGCAAGGGAAAAAGATTATGAGTATGAAGTATAAAAGATCTTGTTACGGCGTGTAATGGATATCAGTGAAGCACGAGTTGTATGTCAAGATCGCTGTAAATGGAGAAGTTTGATACGACAACAATAAGTAAAAATATCTGGAAGTTTGTATTTCTTTTTGGAGCTAGCCTCTGAATCTCAGAGAACAGCTTAGTGATATGTATGTATGTAAGGGAAGAAAACTATCACCATAGGACAAAACCAGAACTCAACATCTCCAAGGTTCATACTCTTCCAAGCACTTTTCAAGGACTTTTTAAAATCAGATTTTCATGTGTGTGCTGTCGGTCGGTCAGTACGTAGGTACTTTAGCAAGTTCAAACCATTAAACTTAGCTTGGGCGGGCATAACTTCAATGACCTGAATGTAACCCTGTGCCGCCTGTTGGTTTATTTTATCAACTTTGAATTGCCCCTCTGTTTTGGTGTTTTCCAAAATCATTTTATTTTGTGGAATATTTTCAAATGGTACATTATTTTCATATTCAACGTCCGGGAAGAACACATCTCTAACCCAGCCAACAGAAGCACATCACGATTCGCAAATACATCATTCCACTTATTTTACTCCGTAGTGATATCATAGCCAAGGAAATGTCCACACGCTCCCCTGAGTAGAACACTAGTTCTGTGCTATTTGATCAGCTTGATGTTTTTATTAGTACTGCACAGAAATCTCCTATACAACATATTAGCACAAACAATTATTTTATACATGCTCTTTTATATCATTACTTAAAAAACAAAACAAAAATGTTAAGTACTATTTATGGAGTCTTAAACTTTTTCACATACTTTCAAGGACTTGGAAATTAACTTTTTTCTTTTTCAAGGACTTTTCAAGATTTTCAAGGAGCATACGAACCATGATCTTTGACCACATGGCCACTGGAGTTGCATAAACTACTTCAAAGTATTATTCAAATACCTAATTCAGATATAACAATAAGAAATTTCCAGCCCTTGAAAGTGGTATTATTTGTTCATTTAATAAGATTAACATAATGACACAATTTCTTGCAATTTTTTTTTCAATTTTATATGTGAAGAATTTCTCAAATAATCTGGTCTGCAATTTTGTGCATTAATGACTTTTTGATGCACACAGCAAGTCAATGTTATGAAGAAATGCTGAGTACAAATTTATTTCAAGATATGTAGCCTGGTTACATTTATGCAACTCATCTTAATTTCCTTGTGCGGCACCTAATTTTTCATCACTTGTTTAAACTTTTGTGATGGATACCAGTGGAATTACTCACACTCCATATTCATACAGACATTGTGCACCACTTGCGATATTGTTTTACTGTCATTCTTGGTTTGAGGAATACAAACCATGCTAGAAGGAAGAAAGATGAAAAGAATACAAATCTGTGACGGGACAGGAATTGTATGAGTCACTGATAGCCCTCATATCAACAAAATTATAAGAACTGGTGCATTGTCATGTCATAAGTACCACATTTGCAATTACTTTCTTCATTCCACATCCAAACATTTCCAGGTACAAGGCTCAGCTAACCACCTCTTGCCTGAAGTAGATTATGACATAATGAGCACATAATAAATCAACGTTACTTTCAATTTGAATTAACTTACACTTTGCTAAAGCAAAACAAATCCTGAAATTTTTAATGTGATGACCACTATTTCATGTCAGCATGTGAAATCACTTTTTCAAAAAATGTCTTATTTTTTATTTTACAGTAAGATCTTTGCAAACCAAGAAGTATTAAATTTTCTAATTGCAATGATAATCCTCAGCATAAACATTACTGAGATTGGAAGCATTTGCTCAACTGTAATCTAAAATTGCATGACATAAACCAGTGGATATTCTAGTTTTAGGGTACTTCTAAGATTGTCTCTAAATTAATTCTTTAGGCACCTTCTCTCGTATGAACCAATCAAAGTTTTACTTTGAGAAAATAAAAACTAACCAGACTCTGCATTACCATTGACTCATTTTTTGGCAGTTTAGTCCCCAAACAATTCTAGGGTCTGCTGCTTGAACAAGTATTCTCCATTTTTTCTGACCAGTGCATCACCCCTTTTATTTTTTCCTGTCATCTTATTCTTGGTCTTTCCACTCCTCTATCTTTTGCATCTCCATTCCTTTGCTTTTCAAATTACATTTTCTTCCTCTCTTCTCCCTACATATGATATCCAGATCATCTAATTTTTCACTGATTTTTTTAATTCCAAACCCCTTCTTTGTGTTCTTGTTTCTGCTCCATTCTTTCCTTGACATCTTGTTCATCCATTAAATTATGATTTCTGTTCTCTCCAGGTGCTGTCCTTTTCTTCCCCAGTCGTCCAAATTTCTGATACATTTCGTAAAAGAACAGATCTTATACCTACCCTGTATATTTTTTATTTCACTTTTATTGGGCCTCCTTTTCACAGATTATCTCAGACTCTTTGGATTTATTCCAATATGCTCTCACTTGCTTCCTCACCACCTTATTGCAGCTGCAATTCTTTTACCAGTGTGAGTCCATGCATTTCGTTTGTTCTATTAGCCATTTGCCTTCTCTGTCTTGCTTTCACAAATCTTTCCATTTACCTCTTGAACCTCTATCATCTGCAAATTCCCTACTCTGAAAATGCTTGCTAAATGTAATTTGTAATTTTATTCAAACCCTCACAACAAGCTTGACACAACATTCAATGAATTTGCATGGCCACATT
The DNA here is from genome assembly GCA_039090855.1 of Macrothele yani. Taxonomy (NCBI): domain Eukaryota; kingdom Metazoa; phylum Arthropoda; class Arachnida; order Araneae; family Macrothelidae; genus Macrothele; species Macrothele yani. The sequence continues at coordinate 120,694,936 of CM077004.1, read as the reverse complement.
TCCCAATTTGAAGCAACACTTTATACAAATACACAATGCTTTCAAATTCTACTGAGAAGACCTTCACATAATTTCTTGAAAATTAACTCATATGTATGCTCCAGGAGCATCTTCACACAGGAATAAGCATTTCTGAAGTTAATCTGTTCTTTTTTGGGAGGGCTTTATTTGGGTGATGATTTGTTTAGATGTGAGGAAATAGGTGATGCTAGTACTTACCAGGATAATGACGACTGTCTCTTCAGATATTAGTTTTATGTTGTATTATCAAACATTTAATGCATACAGCTTTCAGTTGCTGGGAATTTTCAGAGAAATTTCAAATTAATAACAAAAAGTAGCTCTATGCTTGAAGCTCTCAAGTATCAGTGAGAAATTTAGAGAGCACATATATTTTCTGTGCATTTCTTTCCATTATACCGTGTGAGAATATACTTCCCATGTTAAAACCTAAATTTTATATTTTTAATTTTATAATAAATTTTAAAAGCATTTTCATATATGTATTCATATAAGCACTTATATTTTCTTTTCAGCCTCACTGAAATACAGCAACAATATTAGTTGAAGCTCAGCAAATGATTGGCATTTAGAACAATTTCCACTTGGACATTTTGGTATAAAGCAACTTATGCTTACAACACTTGACAGAGTTGCTAAAAAATTCCATTCAATGAGTTGTGTTAATGCAGCAGTTCTCAAAGTGTGCTTTGCGGAGCCCCAGGTCTCCACGATGCATTCTGTGAAAATCCCTTGTGACGCCTCATGTTCAACAACAAAAATACACTAGAAAAAGCCATGTACTTCCTCAATTTCCTTATACAATGATAGTACATAATGAGAGCTGAAGTGTGCTCTTTCCTCATTGGTCACTGTTTTGGCTTAGAAGAATGGCTGAATGATGATCTGTGGTTGTTTAGTCTTGCATATTTAGCTGACATATTCACAAAAATTAATGAAGTTAAACTAAGTATCCAAGGAAAGAATGCTACTGTTTTCACAGCCTCCAACAAAATTCATGCATTCAAAAGAAAAGTGAAATTTTAGACTGCATGTTTCTGAAACTGTCAGATTGCTATAGCTTCCCTCCACTTATGAACTTTCTGGAAGAGCTCAAAGGAAGCATCCATGAATCCGACAAAATTTTTGCACAATTCACCCAACACCCACAAGAAATAAGTGATGTACACTTGCAGTACTTCTCAAATGCAATGCACGAGAATTTAGAAAATGATACATGTAAAAGATCCGGTTGCAGTTAAAGACAAGCCTCGCAGCTTGACGCAAGTGAATATGAAAATCTTGTCAATCTGACATCTGACACTTCTGAAAAGGCAGCGTTTGTTACCACTGGGCAAATTCCGGTGCAGCATCAAGAAACAGTATACATGTTTATCACAGAAAGCAGTTAGAATATTCCTTCCCTTTGTCAGTATGTAGTTGTGCAAGACTAGCTTTTTAACTTATGTTTCCACAAAATCCAATTATTGCAACAGAGTGGATGCAGAGCCGGACATGCGACTGGAAGAGCTCTAATGCAATAACAAACATCATATAATCTGCACACATTGCTGTTATATACATAAAAAACAGGGTGAAACTAGATCTCTTGAATTCTGCCAGATTGAGAATACTGCTAATGTTTAACTTTGACCTAAGACACCAATCACAAAGCCTATGACGTACCACTTAGAAGTCCATACTAAACTTGGAGATACACATAATTCAGATATCATTGGGTGGTAATGGAATTTGATTAGAATTGCCTAACATATCTGAGAACCCACCAAGTCTTTTAGCTTTTATTCCCCACACTTAAATTTACTTAATTAAGTTCAGAAATGCATTTCAGTTCATCACATAGATATGAAAAAATGGCAATATTACAAGACTTACTATAAGAACATAAAATTAGATTGATACCACTCATTATTGTGCCAGAACACTCCTCTTCATTAAAAAAAATATTTCTCAAATTGATACAGAATGGGCTTTTTAAATGGTGTACATTGAAAAAAAATTCAACATTGAAAAATTGTAAATCTAAACAATAGTACATTAATTTCATTGATTAAGCATAAAAACAAAATTTATGCACTCTGGATGATCTGGTTTAACAGAATTAGTGATTCCTGAATGATTTGTTTACAGCGAATTAGTCTTCACCATGAATGGTTCATTCTCACAGCTGTGAAGAATTGTTCAATCTGCCATTACCGCAGCACACGTTGAAGTTGCAGCGCGTTTAACTTTCTTCTGCTCCAATGAGATGGGAAACAAATTCTCAATAAATAGAAAAAAAGTAATGCCAAAAATTAAGTGTCAACCATTGTGTGAGAGAGCAATCAGCAGTCAACTATGAAATAACAGCGAAACTTAAGAATGGTGATGATATGTGAATGCCATTCACTTGAATGGATGGTGTGCTTGAATAATTTGTAACAAGTGGAGATTAATTTGTGAATGAATGGGTCTTCTAAGCTCTTACTGTTTTGGTAAGTTTGCCCAAAAAGAGCCACCACAAGCTATTCATTATGGACAATGAATGGTGGAGATCTGCTCTTTTGGACAGTTTGCCAATTTCTGCTTGGCCTCACAATTGCAGGTGCTCTGGAGCAGTGAGCCAAATGAGACAACAGGCCAGGAATGTATGCAAAGTGAATGACCATTTATTTGAACAACCATTTGAATTACTTTTGCATGAATGATAAATGGCTTATGCCACCACTAAACATAACTACATTTAGGAAATCATAAAGGTACGAGGCAAAACAATTAGTAGATTAGCATTTCTTGGTAAAAAGAACAATAAAAAAATGTCAGGTAGATTGGTATAGTTCCCCTTTGTTTTGCTAAATAGGTTGATTCCTGAAAATTTCCAACTTCTTGTTTATAGAAATGTATCAACACAGTGATTACCTGAATTTTTTTCATATATATATATATATTTTTTTTTACAGACCACCCTCCTAATCTCTAAACTGCTGGTAAACAGATATTGCTTAAGATATTCCTTCACTGACCCACTGTGAAGTTTTCACAAGCCATTATATTGGCATCAAGCTTTTCATAGTCCACCCTTCCCCTTACAAAATTACTTGTGAAAACTTCTTTTACAAGTACATTATTTCCAGCAATTTGATTGCAGTACTGAACTGTTTTTGGATGTTTACTATGCAATTTCTCCACCAAGTTCAGATTTGTACTAGTTGAAGCAATCCTAAGCTTTGTCCTAGTGTTGACACTTTCAAATCCAGGGATCTCATCAGCGCATCAGATATCCTTACAGAAATTAAGGAAGGAACATTCTTCACAGGAACTATTATAACACATGGCAAATTCACAAGCCTAAAAATGCATGCAGAATTTACAAGTTCATAATGTAACTTAGATTTCTCTCTACATCTACAAGGTTTGATCAGAAAGTATCCACACTGGATTCATCAAAAAAAAAAAAAAAAAAAGAGTACAACACTTACAGATTTAAAACTTAATTTCTTTGAAGTAGTCCCCTTCCGAAGGCACACACTTAGCACAGCACTGCTTCCACTGCTCGAAAAAAATTTGAAGTCATCTTCTGAAATAGCAAACAGCTGCTTTGTTGCATTCTGTTGTATCTGCTCAATACCTTGAAATATTTTTCCTTTCAAGAGGTATTTGGTTTTGCAGAAAAGAAAGAAGTTTTGGCCAATAGGGTGGCTGTCAGACTTGTGCAATGCAGTGCTTAGCAAGAAATTGCTACAAAGTTGTAATGCATGGGCAGGCACATTGTCAAGGTGGAGTTGCCACTTGCTATTCTCGTGCAATGCTGGTCTTTTGCGACAATCTGCATTTCTCAAACGCCACAAAACTTGACAGTAGTACTGCATGTTGATTGTCTGGCATGATGAAGTATATTCATAATGCACAATTCCCTCATGATTGAAAGAAACAGTTAGCATCATCTTGACATTGCTACGGCTCTGTCGTGCTTTTTTGGGGGTCTGGGAGAGTTTGGGGTCATCCACTGTGAAGACCAGGCCTTAGTTTTGGAGGCATACCCATAAGCCTCTGATTCATCACCAGTTATGATAGCTTTTCAAAAGTTTTCATCATTTTCAACACACTCAAACAGATCACTAGCAGCTAAAACACAGGCCTGTTTTTGCTCAACCGAGAGCAATTTTGGCACAAATTTGGCTGAGCGGCATCTCATATTCAAATCGTCCGTAAGAATCAACTGAACTGTAACTAATGTTGAAGTCTTCAGGTATCTCATGAATAGTAATTCGTCAATTTTCCTGCACAGCGGTGTGCACAAGCTTGACATTGTTTTCATTTACGCTGGTTGCAGGCTTCCCAGACCGTTCATCATTCTTAACAAGTTTTTTTTGTTTTTGTTTTTTTGATCGGACGTTTAATGACCACCGTGAGCAACTCAATGGGCTATAAGCAGTCGCCTGTCCCTAATTTAGGGCCACTGACTCCAGGAAAGGTAGAGAGCCAGTGCCGTAAGACAACATAACATCCATGCCTCACCGGGATTCGAACCCGGACCCATCTTGGACAAATGGTCAGAAGCCATCACTTAGACCACTGTGCCACTGGGGCGGCCTCTCAACACTTTCATGAACATCTTTAAAAAATTTATACTACTCATAAACTTGTGCATGACTCATACAATCCTCCCCATAATACACTTTTTGTAACTTTAAGTATGTCTTTGCAAAATTTGCCAAGATTTTGACAATCTGATGAAAATTCATTGATCAATTTTTATGAACATGACAAATGTGATGAACAGCTTTACACACACAAGAACAAAGCCCTACTGTAAGGGGTTGTCCATAAAGTATGTCCGAGATTACAGGGGTAGGGAGCATTCCTGACAATGGGACCAAATGTGACATGGGGGAGGTTTAGTAATTTGGACGTCCAGCTGCAAAAATACAGTGGAATCGTATAATTAAAAAACTCCTTGTTTCTTCACATTGGAATTTAAATATGTTTGCAGATATGTCTTTATATCATCATGGAGGATAGCGTTTGTTTTTTCAACAGTCCTTTACGACAGAGTCTGCAGTATCTTTTATGCTTCTTAGAATTAAGCTTTTTCACTTAATTTACTGAGAGAACGCAATGTTTATTGCTTTATTATATTTTATCTGAAATATACATCTGCAATGTGTATTGATTTTCAGGGTGGGAAGTGTTTCAGGGCCCCACTCTGTATTCTATGCCTAAACTCTGTATTCTATGCCTTAAGTTGCTTAGGGTTACAAAAAAAAAAAAAATGGCTAATGCGTTGACGACCGAGCTGTTTTCTTTCAACTTAACTTACTGAGAGAATGCAATGTTTACTGCTTTATTATATTTTACCTGAAATATACATCTGCAATGTGTATTCATTTTCAGGGTGGGAAGCGTTCCGGGGCCCCACTCTGTATTCTATGCCTAAAATCTCAGTTGCTTAGGGTTAAAAAAAAAATGGCTAATGCGTTGTCGACAGAGCTGTTTTGACAAGGGTTATGCACCCTAGGGTAGCAGTGTAGATACAGCACCAAGTGAAGGTAACTGAGTCACAAAAAGTTTTGGATTGCGTGGGATAGTTTAAATGTCAATGAAACTTGATCACTGCCGTGGTGGAACGAAAACAAACAATGACTGGCGCAACTATGACAAACACATGACACAAAAAAATTAAACATTTAAATAATTACTGCAAGTTTTAAAATAGTTACTGCAACATTTAAGTAACATGCTAGTAATTATTGCAACTCAACTTGTAATAACCAAACAATGACTATCATATTTTATGTAAAATGGGGCTGATTTTTATTAGATTTGAGGGTAATGAGAAAACTTACTTCATTGTGTCTTTGCCCCCCCCTTTTCTTGTTTTAATAGTTAAAAAAAGGTATGAAATATTTCAGATTTCTGATGATATTTAGCTAAATCAGAATATTGATATTAAGTTATCATATATGTACTACTAAATCTACTGTGATTTGTAGATGGTGCAATCAGGAGTGTTACAACCTTGAATGTGTGCACTCATTTGTAGATCTTTATTTCAGAATGATAAAATTCGGGAACCGTTTGGGAATAATTAATAAATACTTTATTACTTATTCCCAAATGCCTAAATAATAAATATTTTCTGAAGCAAATGTGTAAATATATGGAAGATCCCTTTAAATAATTACATGTTTTCTTTCTGTTTCACAATGGACTTCTAAAAGCAGTCGCCAGAATAAAGGGGGTTGCGGGAATTAGGGTAGGCTTGTCAACTATCGGACAAAGTGTGACATGGGGGAGGGAGGAGTCTAAAAAATAGTAAAAAATGACGGACGTACTTTATGGACAGCCCCTAAGAAAAAGAACGGACGAGCAGGGGAGATGTGACTCACAGCTAGTAGGTTCAAACATCAACCTGTGCTAAACCACTTCTTGCTGTGTCGCACAATTCTGAACTTATGCAACCAGTTTGGATACTTTCTTGATCACACCTTGTACACCAATGTTGGCACTGATTTCATTCTCAACCCCTCTGCATACTAATAAAAATTGAATTACAGCAACTACAGCATAAAACTTACCTTAATTTTGCTTCCAAGTCATTTATAAGAGATGTTGCTTCTGCTGATTGGACAGATTTTACTTCATTATCTTTATGAAGTTGATTGTTGGCCTGTTCAAGTATAGCAATCCTCTCATTGTAGAGTGAAAGCTCCTCACGTAAAGTGTGGTTGGCTGTCTGTGATTTACTAAAGTTTTCTTCCATGTCTTGGATTCTGCCCTTGAGATCCCATGCTGGACGTTTTGCCTTTTTTGGAATAGTACTGTGATTTGTAGTTTTACCTACTGTATTTTCTTGGGCAGCTTTAGCAGTCATACTATCCCTTGCCAACTGTCCTCCAGTGGGTCTTACTGGCATACTGCATCTGACAGATGGAAAACTGCTACTCTGGACTGGCATAAGAGCACCTATAATGACATGGACTGGTATTTTAATTCAATCAAGCAATCAATACTTCACACTGAATTTTAAGAAAGCAAAAAATATATGTAAATAAAAACCCAAACAATTTTGAAATATCCATATTGATGTTACAGAAATTTACCATATTCTACTAACACTTTTTTTTTCTTCTTCTTTTAAAGTTTTAACCGTTCTCGAGGAATTGTAGATGAGAAGGCTAAGTCCTGAATTTCATGTAATCATGTTTGTGTCTTTGGAAGTGATAAAAAACACTGGGTTTAAGCAAGCAGAGTAGATTCATATTATACATGTATGTATATAACATATATGCTTCTAAAAACTACTACATAAAACAAAACATGCAAAAATAGAGTTGTATAATGTATAAAAACAGTGGTGGCATTTTTAAATTGAAAGATTGTCCTGCCCAGATTTACTTTCACTTTTCAGTAAAAAAAAAAAAGTAACTAATGTTGATCAGCTTCTTCCAGTCTTGCTAATTTTTCAGAGTTGAAGGCTGCTTTATCAGGAACATCTTGACAGAATTCAAAACTATTATTCTCTCAATAAAAGAAGGATGTGGTTTTTTATTCTGTGTAATCAGCGTGTACAGAACAGAAAAACACAAAATCCCTTTTTCTTTGGTTGGGAATATTTTTAGATATAGTCATTTTTCACATATATTATCTACCAGGCGATTCAAAAGTCCCTGAACTCTATATTTTAAAACGTATTTGTTGTAAAACCATAAAAGATATCCGAGTATTGCTGCTTGTGGCTGTTGTGTGTGACCTTGGGGAACGAGCTGCACCACGGACACTAACTACGCTTACATGGGCGCTGGCAAGCAGTAACGTTCAGTCAGCCATGAGTCTCACACAAGAACAGAGAGTTGCTTTGTTAGAAGTTTATTTTGAGAAAAAATCTTACCAATGTTGCATCCAGCTCTTTCAAAGGAAGTTTCCTGATGCTCCTATACAGGGTTCATACTCTTTTTTGAAAATGGAAATTAATTTTTTTAAGGACTTCATAATCGCTGCATGCAAATATACACAATATACAAAATGTGAGTTAACTATTACAACATAAGTCATTTTAACACAATAAATCAGTTTTGTTAAACTAATGAATATTCCATTGCACAAATATATGAATTAAAATTAGTTCTACTAAAATAAACCTAAATACTCCAACAGAAAAAACAACTAACTTAAAATTACTTACTGGTAACACTGGATCCATTATTTGTCCTGAAGCATATCTTTGCATCTACAGAACCAACACTCTGCTTCTTCATATTGTGGTGTGAAGCATAAAATTTATTTACTTTGGAATTTCAATTTTCAACAAATTTTCACACATTAATTGTGATTATAGGCCCATCTTTGTGGTTTCGGAAACTTTTTAAATTTGCATTTGTTTTTCCTTCAAAGTTTATCCAAATTTATATTTTTTTATTAGTTTACAAATTTATTTTAACAAAAACAGTATTAGAAATACAGCTTAGAATTTCATATGGCTGTGATTGTCAGTCTTTAAAATTTTTCGTATCTTTACCTTTCCATTCAATAACTTAATTCCTTCAATTAGAATTACTTTTACAAATATGTACGGACACAGGTTAAGAAACTAAATGCATTAATTCTGTGGGTGGCATCACTACAAGTGCTGCAGCTGGAAAAATAACACTTTTATAAAAATGCAGCATAGCTTGTTAGACCTGTTTTAGGTTAATGAAGCAAGCAAACACACTATCTAAAACAAATCGAAACACACAAGTTCATCATAACTTAAATCATATCGGAATTGAAAGTCTTAAGTTCAATAAAAATGCTTGCATAAATTTCAAAACTACATTGGCAGAATTCAAAGAATCAAAACTGAACAGTGAAGCATCACTTTCTTTTAAGCACTTATTTTTTTATTTACTACACAGCTTCCGAATTCCTAAATCTGGAAAAAATTTTGGTTTTCGTAGATTTGGAAGAACAACACATTTTTGCTTGTGTAACTGGTGCATTTTTATTTTTATTTTATTTTTAATTCTACAGCTGTAGCACTTGTAGTAATTTCTTCCATAAACTTAATGCAGGTTGATTTTCAACATTTGGCAATAGTGTATAGGTGTAAAAGCTAAAACAAACTGCAGTAACAAGACACCTATAAAATTTCCTTCAGAATTTTTACTTCTATTATACATCTTTTTGCTCTTAAACTTAAAAAACAGTAATGCAATTTAACAATGACTGCAAGGAAATTATATTATGTACATATTCACTTTTTTGAGGTCAAACAAAGGACGTAGGCCTACAATGAAATCAATTTTTCAGCTCCTTTTTTTGCAACTACTGACATGGTAATTTCTGCCAATTCTTCATTTTTTTTCCTTTATTAATTTTCGAAAACTATTTGATTGAAGGAAGCAGTTCATATCTCTCATCAATTCTCCTTGGGCGGCAAGGTCATCTGCACGTTTCTCTTATTCGGCAATATTTTTTTCTACTTTCAGTCAGTTTTTTCGTACTAAGCATTTGCAATTCCTCCTCAATCAATTTACGTTTCCTCCCAGATGTTGCTTGGCACATTTTTTTTTTTTTCGGCATCTAAATATTGAACTTATTTCTGTCTAGCTGAAAAGACAGAAGCTCTAAGCTCTTTACTTAGTACCACATTCTCTAATAAATAACAGAAGATAACGATCTGAACTGCACTGACCCCGCGCCAAGAAAACACGAAGCCAGCAATAAATCTAATCTAAACCAAAGGGATTTGAAGGTAGCTGGTTGGCAAACTGCCAAAAGCAATACAGAACATGGGTAAACTTTTGCAACATGCAATCTAGTGGATCTAGTGACGTAAAACCATCATCAGTACGCTAATGAAACCAGCTGGCCTGCGTAATGCGCGCATTTCTTTGGTTAAAAAAGATCATTTACAACCTTTTTAACTACCGAATATAATATAATTACTGTGTTTTCAAGGACTTTTTAAGATCCCTTAAAAACAGAACAGAAATTAAGGAGTTCTTAAGGGCCCTTAAAAAAGGTAAATGGAAATTAAGGAGTTCTTAAGGACTTTTTAAGGGCCCTTAAAAAGGCAAATGGAAACTAAGGAGTTCTTAAGGACTTTTAAGGACCGTACGAACCCTGCTATACCAGGGAAAACAACTGTGTATGATCTTTTGAACTGGTTTCGCGAGACAGGCAGTATTCAGGAAAAGCCTGAAAGCGGCTGGCCGTCCATGGTGATGACCACGTTTCTGGAGAAAATTCACGTTTCTCTGCAGCGCTCTCCTCGGAAGTTACTTTGGCAGCTGTCTCAAGAGTTAGGGGCATCATATTCAGCCTGCCCTACTAAACGTCTAAAGCTACGGCCGTACAGAATTTGAGTAGTGCAAGAGCTACGGCCGTACAGAATTCAAGTAGTGCAAGAGCTACGTCCTTTGGACTCGGAAAAGCGCATTGCCTACTGCCAATAGTTTAAGAGTTTAGCTCGTAATAATGTGACTAACCAGCTTAACAACACTTTTTTCAGTGACGAGGCAAGGTTTTATTTGAAAGGATATATCAATAGCCAAAACACTTGCATATGGGCTGTGGAGAATCCACACGCATTCCATGAGGTTGGACTTCACTATCAGAAAGTTGGAGTGTGGTGCGCCATGTCTAGGCGGCAAATTGTAGGGCCATTTTTTTCGACACAACTGTAAATTACACTGTGTATGCAGACATCATCCACCATTTTGCAGCAATGCTGGAAGAACACGAATGTTACTGTTGGTTTCAACAAGATGGAGCAACGTGCCACACATCAAACGACACAATGGAGATGCTCTGTGAGTTCTTCCACGATCGATTAATCTCAAAAAACTTTGGCCACCTCACTCACCAGACTTTTATTTGTGGAGCTATCTGAAAGACACAGTTTACCACAACAACCCTAAGACGGTACAGGACCTGCGGAACAAAATCATTACAGCCGTGAGGGACATACCAGCCAACACGCTGAAAAGAGTGTTCGCTGATATGTGTCGTCGGATGAATTTGTGTCTTCAACAGAATGGTGGACAATTCCAGCATCTATTGTAAAGTGCTTTTCATTACCTGTAAGTATGAGTGTCGATATAACAGTATGTAAAAATAGTTATACATCACTATATTCGTGGTAGAAAATTTTGAATTCAGAGTTCGGGGACTTTTGAATCATCCTGTATAACATACATACATACATATCACTTAGCTGTTCTCTGGGATTCAGAAGTTAGCTCCACAAAGAAAAACAAACTACCAGATAATTTTTAACTGATTATTTACTTACTGTTGCCGTATCAAACTTCTCCATTTACAGCGATCTTGACATACAACTCAGGCTTCACTGACATTCATCACACGACACACACAAGATCTTCTATACTTTATACTCATGATCTTTTTCTCATGCAGACACTCCTAAATCTGATCCTCCCATGACTTCCTTGGCCTTCCTCTGCCTTTCCCTCCTGCCACTTTGCCTAAAAAAATTTCTTAGTAAGCATCTCCTCACTCATTCTTTCAAAATCCCCAAACCACCAAAGCACATTAGTCTCCACCTTGATAACAACATTTTGCTTCACATTACACAACTGCAACACATACACATCTTCATTCCTCACACAATCAGAACATGTCTCCCATAAGTAACGCATTTTTCCAGCACACAAACAACTCCTATGTCGTAAACAATTGTAAACAATCAGAACGTGTCTTCCCACAAACCCGTAAGTAACGCATTTCTCCAGCTCACAAACGACTCCTATTTTAATAGAATAATAGCTATATACTATACTCACTACTGTTTCACACGTTATATACGTTCTATGCGTTGTGTGCATATTTGCAGCAGAATCATCTTGGCATTTATATATCATATGACTAGGAATATTATTATAAGTTTCAATTATTATATTATCAAGGACTCACCTTGTATCGGTATTCCAAATTAGTAAGCTTCATCTTGTAACTTGAAAAATATGTATCTAGCTTGTCATTAGCCACGTAGAATCATCGTATTGAAAATAGGCCTAATTGAAATTTGCGACCAGGGTTTAAATTCAAATAAAACACGACTATGGATATCATACAAAGAGAGTGTGAAAGAATTATATACAATGTAATTAAAAAAAACCTATACTATCAACAGGTATCGTCAATCTTTAAAAGAAGGAATGGATAAAATCAACGACATTACAATCAGACCTCAAATAAAATTTTCGTCAATTATTGAACAATGCCAGACAATCTCTGCAATACGCACACGACTCCACATAAACCACCAGACATGTTTCGGCATGACTGACTTTCGGCCATTATCAACGGTATGCATCCTGGATCAATGTTCAAAGTTGTTATATATCTGGGTCAACTCGGCATCACCTCCGTTATAGTTGTTCCACGTCGACGTTTTCCGTCATCATTACATGTACCTGTATTCACGTGTGAGTCACATCCACGCCATCTATTGGGTTAATTTCGGAATTGCTGTCGCTGTATTTATTTCGTAAGTATATGTTATTTCTTTTATTTTCCTTTTTGTTGTTATATTTCGTATTATTTTCTTGTTGTATTAGATATTTCCATGGATACGGGATATCTTTCGGAGTAGACGTATTGCAATTGGATCTTTGGGTTTTCTCAATTGTTATAGCTTCAGACCACAAAATTTGATTATGTTTATTGTGGGAAGTTAAGATTTTACTATTTTCCCAATTTGGTATTAATTCATTTATCATACAATGTTGTATAAGTGATGTTTTTTCTTCTTTTTTAATCCAATTATTATAGTGCTCATTCAACCTCATTTTAAACCTTCTTTTAGTACTACCGATGTAATATTTGTCCTGCTTATTTTCCTTTGGGTCTATTGTAGGAATCATGTATACTCCTGCCTTATTTAGTGGATTTTTATTGTAACCACTGTTTGTCAGTAATTTAGAATTATCAGTAACTATTTCAGCAATTTCAATATCGTAATTCTGGCATTCTTTTCTTATAATATTGCTAAGTGGAGGTAAATATGGTATACTTCCGTAAAATAACTTATTTCCTTTTCGTTAATCCATTGTTGTGCCTCTGTATACCAGCTCTTCTTATTTTGCGATATAATGAATCTATCAAGCCAACAGGATATCCAAAACATTTAGCAGTGTCTTTAATCCACTTTATTTCCTCAATAAGTGCAATTTTCGTTGATGAATGTGTTATAGCTCTATTTATGAATGATCTTAACGCTGAAATTTTATATCTCCATGGGTGACAGGATTCGTTGGGAATTATAGCAGGAATGTAATAAATACAGCGACAGCAATTCCGAAATTAACCCAATAGATGGCGTGGATGTGACTCACACGTGAATACACGTGCATGTAATGATGACGGAAAACGTCGACGTGGAACAACTATAGCGGAGGTGATGCCGAGGTGACCCAGATATATAACAACTTTGAACATTGATCCAGGATGCATACCGTTGATAATGGCTGAAAGTCAGTCGTGCCGAAACATGTCCGGTGGTTTATGTGGAGTCGTGTGCATGTTGCAGAGATTGTCTGGCATTGTTCAATAATTGACGAAAATTTTATTTGAGGTCTGATTGTAATGTCGTTGATTTTATCCATTCCTTCTTTTAAAGATTGACGATACCTGTTGATAGTATAGGGGTTTTTTTAATTACATTGTATATAATTCTTTCACACTCTCTTTGTATGATATCCATAGTCGTGTTTTATTTGAATTTAAACCCTGGTCGCAAATTTCAATTAGGCCTATTTGCAATACGATGATTCTACGTGGCTAATGACACGCTAGATACATATAGACTCCTATTTTTCTTCTGTAACACCCAGGTTTCACTGCTATACATCAGAGTAGGAACAATTACATTTTCATACACAGCCATGCTGGACTCTCTTGAGAACCCATTATTCCTGTGAAAACCTCCCAAGGCAGCTATGACTTTCAATGAAGAATTCACTCTCCTACTAATTTCACCATCCAATTTGCTCTCTCTGTCAAACATGCTTCTGAAATACACAAATTCACTCATCTGGTCAATCACTGTGCCATTTACACTTATATTACACTCAGTACTACCAGTTCCTAGCTCAAAAACCATAACTTTGGTTTTTCCCATATTTATACTCAGTTTGAATTTCATGCAAACTTCGTACATCCGGGGCAACATACTCTGCAACTCACTTTTACTCTCTGCCAACAGGACAGGGTCATCAGCATACAGCAATCTGCACACATGGATATCACCAAGACATAAACCAGTATTATCTATTTTGGCATCACTCATGCATGCATCCATAAATATATTAAACAGCCATGACGACATTACACAACCTTGCCTAACTCCTGCACCAACAGAAGAAAACCATTTGGATAAAACACCATTCACTCTTACACAAGCTCTACTGCCAACATACATGGATTTTACACTATCAAGTAGATTCCCAGTAGCACCATATTCATTCAATACCTTCCACAGAAGTGTCCTATTTACTTGGTCATAAGCTTTCTCTAAATCTATGAAGCCAGCAAAAACTTACCAACAGCCAGACTCTTTTCAATCATTATGTGCAATGCAAAAATTTGGTTAGTTCAGCCTTTACCCGGCATAAAACCACTCTGAACATCCCACACTTTCATTGATGTAAGACCCCGTACTTTTTCAATGATGACGTTACCAAACACTTTCCCTGGCACACTTAATAGGCTAATGCCACGATAGTTCTTGCAGTCAGGCTGATCACTTTTTCCCTGATATAAGGGAACAATGATAGCATCCTTCCAATCCTGAGGGACCATTCCTAGCTCCCAGCACAACTGGCAAATTTCAGTTAACCAGTCAATTACAGTCACCACCATATTTCAGTTATGCCATTAACTCCCAGATCCTTACCATTCTGAAGAGATTTTACAGCTTTAGACCCCTCCTCTCTTGAGATCTCATTCTTCACTGTGACATCGTCTGCTTCTGCCTCAGAATCACCTTTGCTTTCTTGATCTAATAACTCACAGAAGTATTCACCCCATTGGTCACTTAACTCATTGGGCTCCCATATCATTTCCCCGATCCTATTCTTCACACAACTTACAACTTTGTTTCCCCCATTTTTTCTGAGTCTCATGTACTTCCAGAAAGTTTCTATCTTTCCAAAAACCAATTCATACCTTTCCACCGTCTCCTTCTATATTTTGCCTTACTCTGGCAAACCAGCTTAGCTGCTCTCTCCTACCTTGCAACATCCCCAAATAGGTATCCTTCTTTCTCTTTACTGCCTCTTCAATCTCACTATTCCACCAAGCATCACCTCTATTGTTACCCACTATTGTGGTGCCACAGATCTCTTCATCAGCAGTGACAACACAGTTCTAAAACATTCCCACTTCTTTTACATCCCTCTCACACAACTTCAGCTCCTTCAGTCGTTCTCTGATTAAGTCAGAATAACGCTGATCAGGGTTCCCACTCAAAAGTAATAAAAAAATTCCCTGATTTTTCCAGGCTCTCCAGGTGGTTTTTAAAGTTTTCCAGAGTGGCATGTTGCAAAGAATTGTTACATTTCATTCTATTCCATTCATTTTTCTCAGCAAAGCACACACTTGTAAATTCTTTATGCAATTTGTCTTTATAAAATTACCTGCTTTTCATAACAACTAACTGTGCACATTATTTTTTGTACCAAAGTTCCGTGAACTTTTGTGAATACTACCCCACATGGAATTTGTAAATACATTCCCATAGAAACAAGTCACATGTAAGAAAAAATCTGTCAGTTGAATAGTTTCAGTTTTTCTATAACACAATGCAGCTAAGCTTAATAATGGAATGGCTCTGTTCAAAGAAACATTGTTTCAAGAGAACCAACAGACAAAGAAAGGACTTTAATCCATCATTTGGTTGGTTCTCTTGTGAAGTGTTTCTTCAAGCAGGAGCCATTGTGCCTAATTGTTCCATGTTATAACAACTGCCTGCAGAAATTGAACAAAAGCTGAATAACTGGCAATTTTAAAAATTCAATTTTGCATCTTTTTTTAGAGAATAAAGGAAATACTTAATATAACTGAAAGTAAGATCTACCAAATTCTAGGCAGGCAGTAATTGCAAGCAAAAGTTTGAAATCTTGAAAAAATAAGTTTATTTGGCAAAATAAAGTACTGTTGATTTTTACAAAAAAAAAAGGGGGGGGGGGGTAATTTTCCCTGTGTTTTCCCTGATTTTTACAAAAAAGGGAAATGTTCCCTGAGTTTTCCCTGATTTTTGGAACCATTTTCAAATTCCCTGAGAATTCCAGGTTTTCCTGCTTTCCAGGTTGAGTGGGAACCCTGCTGATGATCTTCAAGGAGTCTTTCAACCTTTATTCTTTCCATCCAAAGCCTCTTCCTATTCCTTTTCCTCCAACCAACATTCAGTTTCACTCGTGACACTACCAAGTAATGATCAGAGCCAACATCCGCACCTCTCATCACATGTGTGTCAACAACTAAGTGTTTCAGACGCTGATCATAGACAACAAAATCTATCACACTCTTTTGACCAAGAGTATGATTTTCCCAAGTATATGTGTGGATATACTTGTGGTTGAAAAAGGTATCAGATACACACAAACCATTCTTAATGCAGAGTTCAATTAATCTTTCACCATTAATCATTTACACATACCCTGTATAGCACATAGACAAAGTACATTTTGTAAGTTAAGTAGTACCTAGTAACTTTTAACTCTTGGTGGAAACCTGAGTTAAACTTTTCTGCTTCTGATTAAAGATTCTGTAATTTGTTCTGGACGGTTTCACTTTATTCACACTTAAAACTTCCCAAGCATGTGTTGCTTTACATGCATTTTGATTCTTGCTTAAATCCCACCACCATCACCATTTTTCAATGAATAGACAAGTTACATTCAGCAAAAGCACATAGACATAAATGTACCAGAAGCACCAAATAAACAATGTCAAAATACTTTATCAGTGTTCAGTATTGAGGTGAGCTCCATAGCAATTGATAACTGATAACAAGAGTACTTCCAGCAACAAACTGTGTTAACTCACTACAGACAATGAGTAAACCTAGAAAATTTTAAATCATGTCAGGTAACAGCATCTACAAAGGTGAGTTGGCACCTAAAATATTGTTACGACCAGGGTCAAGGATGGCCAGGTCAATGTTGACACTTTATCCCCATAGATGCCATGCTTGAAATTACTCCAGGTCAGAGAGAACTTTCCAAACAGTGAATTCAAGAGATCAAAATGAAAAGTAAACAGCTCAATTACTGACATGATCAGGACAAACACAAGGCACCTTTATTATTAACACTATTTACAGAAAGGTGGTGTATTTCCAGTGTTACATTCAAACGTTACACAGAAATGTTCAACCAGCAGAAGTTTAGCATCTGTACACTTCCCTGGAGAGCTACATTGTCCAGCTCAATGCAAAAGTCTTCAATGAATTGGCATGCAAAGTAAAGAAAGATTTACTCACATAATGATGTTTCTCTTTCTAATCACAGTAAAATTAATCCATGGGAAAATTAGTTCAGCCCTTCTTATGGAACTGGAGTATTTCGAGGGGGTATCAAAAAGTTTGTGCAATCACCCAAAATCATTAAAGCTACGGAAACCATTTTTGTTTTATTTTGTTATATACTGTATACATTCAGTATACTGTACAACATAAATAACATTTAGCAACCCCCTTTTTTTTCAGGAATCGGAAAGTCCATGATCATGCAGAAAGTGGAATTTCACAGTGCGATTAAGTTCCTTCATCTCCAAGGAAAGTCAGCTAAAAAATCCATCAAGAAATGTTAAATGCATATGGAAATAAGTGTCCAGCATACGAGACAGTGACTAAGTGGAAAAGAAATTTTCAAAGTGGTCATATGACCAGTTTTGACAAACCAAGGTCTGGACACCCATCTTTGACAGATGACCAGACAGTTGTGACCAAAGTGGAGAAGTTAATCCTTGAAGATAGGCGTACAACCATTGAAATGCTTTGTCAAGAAGTTCATCTAGGCTATGGTCATGTGAGTGACCCATGGTCTCAGTGCGACGAGTACCTAGACTTCTCACCCCATTCCAAAAGGAAGTGTGGGCACAATCTGCGCAAAAAAATGTTGGATCTCTGTAACGCGAATTCCAAAGATTTTTTTGACCGTTTGATTACTATGGATGAGTGTCGGTTATACATAACCCTATGATCCAGAAACCAAAGAAATGAGCAAGCAATGGAAACATTCCTCTTCACCACCCCAAAAAAAGACAAAAGTCTGCCGCCAAAATGATGCTCTCCATTTTCTGGAATAAGAGAGATATTATTTTAACAGACTACCTTCAAAAGGGTCAAACTATTACCTCTGACTATTACTGCAACCTACTGACCAAATTAAGAGAGCAAATTAAAAGCAAAAGACGCGGAATGATCACAGGGATTGAGAAAGTAATCATCATTTTGTTGTTGTTGCCCAACAATGTTTCTGCCACTGGAAAGCACGTTTTCTGATACAAATGAACTGGTTCCAGGAAATTGAAATTCAAAAAAGCACTAAACATTTCAGTCACCTGAAATCCCACTTTGGTAGCAACAAAATTATTTTAAGAGATTTACATTCAAATAAGGTACAATCTTTCCAATGCTGGAAATTGCATTTTCTGGTCAGAATAAACTTATACCTAGAGATTAACATTCAAATAACATTAATCTCCCAAATGCTGGAAACATATTTTTTGATTGAAATAGAAATAAAAATGTTAAACTGATTCTGAAACATTTATATTCAAAGAGGGTGTTTATCTTGGTGAAACTTAAAAATAATGCTTTCTAGATGAAATCAACTGATTTGAAACACATTCAGACCTCAGCACAGACTTCATTGTAAAAAGTAGTGAGAAAAGTGAATTTTTCGGAGAAAAAAAGTGAGAAAAGTGACAATTTTTTTTTTTAGTGACTAAATAGTGACTGCTCAAATAATTGAAAACCAGGCTAAACCGTTTAAAACAATAAAACACACAAACAGTATATGGATAGAACATATAATTTGCACTTTGAATGGATTTACTTTATTTTTTGCTCAACAGTGAACAATTCACTTTATATTTTGCGATAGAACATATTTAATCAATGTGATTATCTGTTTGTATAAAAAATATTGGATAGGCAGGTGAATCCTTTCAATATTTTTTTATACACTACTGTTTGTGAAAATTGCAACACCAAGAAGGAGGAACCATGCGAATCGAATGAAATTTATACCAAACATTACTGACATGACTGTACATAAGTGATTTAATTTTCGGAACAATACAACAATTTTTACCTGCAAAAATCAGTATCTTGTGAAGCCTCTGCGAGCTGCAATAAGAGCTTCGAGACGAGTTGGCATTGAAATGAAAAGATGTTGCATGGTGTCCTGGGTAATTGCTTGCCAGGCAGCGTGTATACGCGGGCACAGATAACTGGTACTGACCGCTGGAGGACTTTGATGGGCCAGTTGCCAAGTGACCATATCCCAGACATGTTCAATAGGTGACATGTCTGGTGAACGTGCAGGCCAGGGAAGAAGCGGTATCTGCTGTGCTGTAAAGAGGGCTTGAACATTCCTGGCAACATGAGGTCAGGCATTGTCCTGCTGGAATATAGCGCCTGGAGTGCTAAGAAGGAAGGGTATGACTTCTGCCTGTACAACTTCACTGATGTAGTGGTCGCTGGTGATATTGCCCTTAAGTCATAGCAGCCGAGATCGCGAATGTTACCCAATGGCACCCCACACCATCACACTTGGCATTCAGCCTCTATGACACTCAACAATGCATGCTGAAAGAAGGCGCTCACTACAATATCGTCTAATGCGTATGAGGCCATTATGGTAGTCCAAGCTGAATCGGGACTCATCCGAAAACACGACATGTTGTCAATTAGCACACCATTGTCTGCATTGGAAACCCCATTGCAGCCTGAGGTGTCCATGGTTCAGGGTCAAAGGAATCTGCCACAAAGGGATGCATGGAACCAGTCCTCTGTACAACAGATGCGTTGAACTGTGGAGGCAGACAATGCCACACCTGTTTCAGTGCTCCACTGTTGTGCTAACACTTGCGAATATGCGGAACGGTTCGCCACTGCCATGCGGACAAGGTGTCAGCCATCCGCGGTGTCGTCACCTTTCTCGGTCCAATACCAGATTGTTGATGCACCTGGTTCTCCTCAGTCCACTGCCGCCACACGCACATCACTATCATGGCGTTATGTCTCGTCTGAGCAGCAATGCCACGGTACGAAAATGCACCTTCACACAGACCAATCATTCGTCTCTGTTCAAACTGTCGTATGGCGATATTGCGCCCTTCGTCGTCACCAAATCATTATTGAATCCTGGAGACACTTTTACAACTTGCTGTCCATGATGCACTACTGGTGTGTATCCTAAACAGCTCTTTCTTTATATCTCTCACTCGACTGTTCAGGTGGCGCTTGCTGGGAAGACATGCGCAATGACTCTGCATTTCTAATCATTTGCATGTCCTATCCTGCTCTGCATATCCTGTAAGTTTCATGTGATTACCATCATTCCTTCATGGTGTTGCAATTTTCACAAACAGTAGTTTATTTTATCAGCATGATGGCATTTGATAATTTATATACTGCACTAGCAAAATAAGTATGCTCTAGAAATGATTACATATACAAACTACCATACGTTTATTCGTATGATGAAAGACTAATAAAGAATTAATGTAATGTTTAAAAAAGTATAGTAACCCTTCGCATTTTTAACTCTCCACTGGCTGCATTTTCTTACAATCATATTAACAAATTCAATGTCTGATGTTTCGACAAATTTCCCTGTTATAGTTAGATTTAAATGAATTTTTACTTGTAAACTACTCATACACACACATTTCATCAAACCTTTAATTTGTTAGCAGATGTGTTTTACAGTCTAACACTGGTTAGATACCTATTTCAAACATCAATGCAATCGAAAATGGAAGCACAGAGCAACATAGCAATAAAAAATGCAATTCTGCAGATTTTGGTTATAAATCAAAATGGTGCCAGACAAACTCAAACTATACTGTTTAACACAAATCTGCTGTAATTTTTAAAGCTAATATTAAATTAATGATGTATTTAAATGGCAATAAGTTTAATATCCTCACTTACCACATCTGCGAGTAATCTGGGACTGATGTGCTGGTGGTTTCTCTATATTTGGTTGTTGGATTAGCGAAATTTACATGCTTTTTAATGTCAACATTATGAAGTTTCAATCATTTTCAACTTTGCTGTCTCATAATAGTATGAGTAAAATTGGGAAGCAGATTTTTTTCCCCCTACATTATATAAAGGCTCTTTATGTACAGGGTGCTTTTAAGTGAAATCCATAATGAGTCAACAGAGTCTATGACAGGAAATTTGATTTTGTAATTGCAATTAGCAAGAAATGTAGATTTAGGAAAGCATACTCCAGGGTGTCTACCAAATTTGGAAAATGCAATTTCACTCTGCTTCCCATTTTTTCTACGGAAAAAGTACACTCCTGCCCTTCTGTTAGTAACAAAACTCTGACTCGTCAAACTTTGACTACACCTGAAGTAAGCTGAAATACTCAACATTGTGCTAAGCAATTTCATTACACACCTTTCTTCAACATTTATATTTGAAAATGTCAATGACTGTATAAGCAGTATAATTTAAATTGCTAAATTGACTATAACATTTCTCAAACAACATTTACACATATATTTCTATGCTAAAACATTTTTTGCTGTAACAGTTCTTTGTGGAGGAGAGCACAAGTACACCCTGTTTTTTTAAACTCTTATACCATTATATGGAAACCACATTTATGTCTTATGTGGTTGGTGCATGGAGAATTATTCAGATTGCCACCAGAAAATGAACAATTACTAAATATAAAAAGAAATTCATGACCCCAAAGCAAAATTTTTGTTTTTTTCTTGACTTTTATTACCCTTTTCTGAATTCGTACCTTTTTCATGATTTTCATGACTAGTAAACACCCTGAACTCCTACAATTCTGAAAATACAAACACGAATCCACAATTTCTTTACTCATTTATTTTTTGAAGTTTAAAATCCAAATAAAAAGAGGGGATTTTACTGCTATTTATGCAATATTTCGAACACTGTGATGATGATGCTAAAATTAAAAACATTACCAGAAAACATGAACGCAACAAAATTTGCAGTTTCGCAAACTGAATAACCTTGAAAAGATTTATATAAAAACAAAAAAGTAAAATAGTGAGCTCTTCATGATTTAGTCAAGGGAATCTAGAATCAGAACAGAAAATTAAAACAAAAACAAACAAAAAAAATGCTGAAAAAATGACCATCAGATTTGCCCACTATTCCTGCATTTTTCAACAGAAATTTTGTTTTTCCAGCTTATATTTAAATGATGCCGATGCACATGAAGAAAACAATTTCACAACTTCGCTGACCACCCCAGGACACGTGGTAAGCAAGTTTCGGTGGTTTATTTTTCAAGGACCAGTTTGGAATAGGAGATGATGGGTTTGATTCCCATTGCTGACTACCCTGTCCACTGGTTTTCCAGTGTTTTCCTTCGACATCCTTACATGAATAGGGGGGAGGGGATAGTTCCCATCGAAGTCGACCCTGGACACACCCAGACTCTACTCACCCAACATTACTATGTGCAATAACCGTGCCCGGTTGGGTTTCAACACAAACATCAGAACTTTCACTAAATATTTTATATGAGATTGCATCCACCAAACTTTTATGGGGGAAGGGGGTCAATTCAAATTTCTGCACTTCTGCCAAAAATAAAACAGATAGTGAAAAAAAAAATCGAATAAAATTCCACTAGTTCGCATAAAAGTTAAAATAATATAAGGGTTGTGCCGAAAGTAATGCAAAAGTGGACTTAACTTTTTTATTAACTGAGTGGACATAACTTTTTTATTAACTGAGTGACATAACTTTTTTATTAACGTTCAAATTGCACATGTTGGTAGAGTAACTCAACATAGTCTTCATCACAAGCGATGCATTTGCATCATCGTTGAACCCAACTCTCGAATCCTCTTTGAAAAAATTCAGCTGTGGACTGTTGTACCCACTTCTTCACAGCCACTTTCATCTCATCTGTGCCATCAAATCGTTGTCCCCGGAGACTGTTTTTCATTGGACCGAACAGGTGGAAGTTGGACGATGCCACAGCGCGGCTGTACAATGGATGGGGGACCACTGACCAGCCTAATTTGCTGATCACCTGATTTGTTCCCAAAGATGTATGTGGTCTCGCATTGTCATGGTGAATGTGGATCCTTTCCATATTCTTGCTCGTTCCCTTCCTTCTTATGGCTTTTGTAAGCTTCTTGAGTGTCTCAATGTACGACTTGCTGGTCACGGTACGGTCACGTTCCAGAAAATCAAGAATGACACCCCTGTCATCCCAAAAAACAGTCACCATGACTTTCTGAGCTGATCGCTGGCTCTTGAACTTCTTAGGCCTTAGTGAAGAGGTGCGACACCATTCCATGGATTGATTCTTTATTCCAATATTCCGGATCATAAAGATACACCCATGTTTCATTTCCTGTCACCAGATCGGAAAAAAACATGTCTTCATTGACTTCAAACGCTTCCAGCAAATCAGAGCAGACTTTCACCCTTCTCTCCTTCAAATCGGTAGTCAACTTTGCACACACTTTCCAATACCCTAAGTCTTCCACCATTTTCTGTATGGCATTGTGACCACAGTCCAGTTGTGCAACAAGCTCACAGATTGTGATTCATTTCTCTGCATGAATCAATTCCACTCGCTGACTATTCGTGTCACTGGTCACAGATGGTTTCCCACTGTGCGTCTTGTCGTCAATGCTGGTTTCCTCTTTTTTTAAACTTCTTTATCCATCTGTGCACATTACTCTTGTCAATAGTGTTATCACTGTAAACATTCTGTAGCCTTCTGGGGATGTCGGACAGAGTGCACCCTTCCTTCCTTCGTCAAGAACTCAATGACAGCATGTTGCTTCTGCTTGGAATACATTATTTACCTGCAATGAAGGTTACTATAGAGAAACAGTTACTCTACCAACATGTGCAACTAAACGACCTCTGTCAGTTAATAAAAAAGTTATGCCCACTTTTGCATTACTCTCGGTACAACCCTCATAATTAAAAATGTTAACTGCAAGTAAAAATATGGATGGCACTGAGAAAAAGAAAAAATTAATGCTGCCAAAAAAATTATCTTCATTTTTTTGGCAGCATCGTTACATGCTTTTGACTGTCCATCTTTCCGCTGCTTTATGAAGAAAATATTCTCAAATGTTTATCAACATGAGCGGTATCGGTCCACGAAAGAATTTTTTCAATCGAGCTTTTAAGAAGCTCAGATTTTCCTGCAAATACCTACGAAGCAGAAATGAACTCTTACACCCCCTGGTGGACAAACCATATTATATAAAAAAAATTAGAAATTACAATCAAAACATTTCTCACCAGGAGCTTTATTTGGTGCAGGAAGAATTTTTCAAATCAGAGTTTTAGAAGCAGAGATATCAAGGAAAGCGCAATTTACCTTTACTCCCCCTAGCGGACAGTCAATGAATTACCTGAAAATTTTTAAATTATATGGAAATCATGTCGCGCAGGAAACTCTATCCAACAAAGAAGAAATTTTTCAAATCGGACTATTAGAAGTTGAGATATTGACAAAAATAAGATATGCATTTACACCCCATGGCAGAGAAACCAGGGGGTGTAAATGCATATCTTATTTTTGTAATAAATATAACAGAGAATATTTTAAGAAGAAAATATTCTGAAAGGGGATTTATCGACTTGAGTAGTATCGGTGCACGAAAGAATTTTTTCAATCAAGATTTTAGAAGCCCTGATTAGGCTGCAAACATATCAGAAGCAGAAAATAACACTTATGCCCCCTGGTGGCTAAACCATTTTGTACCAAAAATTAGAAATTACATGAAAAATATTTTCCATCAGGAGCTGCATCCGCTGCAGGAAGAATTTTTCAAATCGGAGTTTTAGAAACAGAGATATCGGGAGAAATGCAATTTACTTTTACACTCCCTAGCGGAGAATTTATGCGTAACTTAAAGAAGTGACCATACCTAAAATAGTCTTTGACATAAATAGAATCAAAAGGTAAAATAATTTTTTTCGATCGGCCGTTTAAAAGCAAATCATCATCATCATCATTGTCAACCATTATCAATCCACTGCTGGACGAAGGTCTCCCCAAGTTTCCTCCACAACGGTCTGTCTTGTGCCAGTCTACTCCATGTCACCCCTGCATACTTTCGAATTTCATCCACCCATCTCCCATGTGGTCTTCTTCTGGGTCTTTTCCTGTCCCTTGGAATCCAATCTAAAATTTCGGCTGTCCATCGATGATCTGTCCTTCTGGCAGTATGTCCAGCCCATTGCCATTTCAGGGATTTAACTCTGATCATGATGTCTTCCACTCTTGTCATTTTTCGGATCCACGAGTTCCTCTTCTTATCTCTCCTGGTTACACCAAGTATGCACCTCTCCATGCTTCTTTGAGTTGTCTGCAGCCTTTGTATGTCTCTTTTAGTTAAGGTCCACGTCTCTGCACCATACGTAAGCACTGGAAGGATGCA
Organism: Macrothele yani; assembly: GCA_039090855.1. Lineage (NCBI taxonomy): Eukaryota > Metazoa > Arthropoda > Arachnida > Araneae > Macrothelidae > Macrothele > Macrothele yani. The sequence goes on along the minus strand of CM077004.1, from coordinate 120,669,280 downwards.
CTGATCAAACACTTTTCTTTTAAGACATAATGGCATATTGCTCTTGAAAATTATGCTGTTTCTTCCAAAAGCTCTCCAGGCAAGTTTTGTACGCCGATTAATTTCTTCATCAATGTGACCCTCACTTGATATCTGCTGTCCAAGATAAACGTACGTGTCTGTTATCTCCAGCTTTTCTCCATCAATCGATAAATCTTCATTTCTTGTAAAAGCATTGAACATCACTTTTGTCTTCTGAAAGTTCATTTTTAATCCCACTTCTTTACTCTTGTCAGCAAGTTCCTGGATCATACTCTGCAGCTCTGATGGGCTAGTTGCAAAAATGACTACGTCATCAGCAAAACGAAGGTGGGTTAGATAATCTCCATTAATCTTTATCCCCTTGTTTTCCCAGCTCAGTGACTGAAAAACACCCTCCAATGTGGCATTAAAGAGCTTCGGAGATATGGTGTCACCTTGTCTCACTCCCTTTCCAATTTTTATGTGTGTTGTATTTTCAAACAGCCTAATCTTTGCACTTGCATTTTCATAGATGTTATTAATAATATTAATGTATGCATCTTCAATACCGCAGGTTTTCAGAGCCCTTGTAACTGCTGATGGTTTCACCGAATCAAAGGCTTTTTCATAATCGATAAAAGCCATGCACAATGGAAGTTCATATTCCCTCGCTCTTTCAATTAGTTCTCTCAGCACATGGATATGATCTATTGTGCTGTAGCCACTCCTGAATCCAGCTTGTTCTCTCGGTTGAGCCATGTCCAGTGTTACCTTCAAGCGGTGTGAAAGAACTTTAGTGAAGATTTTATAAACTACTGATAGGAGGCTGATAGGTCTGTAGTTTCCGAGATCCTCAATGTCACCTTTCTTATGTAGCAGGATCATTGTAGCGGTGTTCCAATCCTCAGGAATCTTTCCTTCATTAAGGCATCGAGTGAAAATTTGGGCGAGTACTGTTTCGATTTCTCCACTTGCTTCTTGTATGATGTCTACAGTAATTCCATCTTCTCCTGGAGCTTTTCCCCGTTTCATGTTCTTGATTGCATGTGCAACTTCTGCTGGAAGGACTGGAGGAACTCTGGTACTGGTATCTTTCATGATGTCTGGAGTGCATGTATCATCCCTTTCATATAATTTGGAGTAGAAATCTTTCACTCTTGTCAAAATTTCGCCTCTATTTCTTGTTACAGAACCATCTTCTTTTCTCAGTGCCATAATCTGTTTTCTTCCCTTACTGAGATGTCCCTTTGCTATCTTTAGGCTTTGGTTGTTTTCAATTGCTTTCCTCACTAGTTCACAGTTGAATTTTCTTATGTCTTCAGTGATACTTTTTCGTACTGTCTTGCATAGCTCTATATATTCCACTTTGGAAGTCACATCTTCTTTAGTTGTCCTCATCTCTCTTCTTTTTGCATCAACATTTTTGTTTTTCCTGATAATTTATTTACATGAAACTTGTTCTTAGACCCAGCTAATTTTGTTGCTGTTTCCATAAGAGCTTTGGTTACTTTTCTGTTAACTTCAGAGATGTCCACTTCTTCCGATGTTAGGCCTTCTAAAGCAGAGAACCTGTTCTTCAGTTCCAACTTGAAGGTATTATGGTGTTTTTTAAGGTTGGTTATGTCAATAGATTTTGTTTGTCTTATGAGCTTGCCACGTTCAAGTTTAGTGTTGAGGTGCATCTTACATCTCACCAATCTATGGTCACTACCTGTGTTGAACTTGTTTAGCACACTGCAGTCTTCTATGACGAATTTTTTGTTACACATAATAAAATCAATTTCACTTGTCGTCCCATTTGGATGTCTCCATGTCCATTTCCTGTGTGGCTTGTTCTTGAAGAAGGAGTTCAAGATGAAAAACCCTTCTGCCTCTGCAAACTCAACGAGAGTATTTCCACGCTGGTTTCTGTTGCCGTGACCGAATTTACCTACTGAAGTTTCATTCTGTTGCCGTTGCCCTATTTTTGCATTGAAATCTCCCATAATTATTTTCAAGTGCTGCTTACCTTTATTATTTAGATGACAAATTTCCTCATAAAATTCTTCAATTTCTTCTTCAGGATGACTTGTGGTGGGTGCATAAGTTTGAATAATCTGAGCCTGGTATCTTCTCGATAGTTGGATAACGAGTCGTGCAGCTCTGTCAGAGGAACTTTCAACTTCTACCACTTTATCCTTCAGTTTCTTGTTTATTATAAATCCAACACCACTAGTTCTGCCAGTATCTGTCCCACGATAGTAGAAGAGATGTCCACTTTTCAGTTCGATGAGATCTTCTCCTTTTCTCCTTACCTCACTTAGCCCCACGATGTCCCACTTGATCCTTTGTAGTTCCTCTTCCAATTCAAGAAGCCTTGAATCAGAAGATAGGGAGCGTCCATTGTACGTTGCCAAGGTCAGCATCAGATGGCAGCCTAGTCCGGTCCTCCGGGGATTCTTAGCACCCTCTGCCTTCATGTCGCACTGGCCGCTGCCTTGGCCAGGTACATTCCAGCTGCCGGAGACTGAGGGCCAAGATTTAAGTTGTGGAGTCATTTTGGAGGGGTTTGGCCATAACTCACCACGCTGGCCAAGCGGGTTGGTGAGTGTGGGATAGAATTTCCTCTAATCCCGATGGTATAGTTATACCGCTATTGGCGGTCGTCAGAGCCCCTTTAGTGGGAACAGGATGCACCACGAGAAGGCGGGGTTGACATTTGTCAAGGAGAGGCTGTGATGTTACGCATCACCTGACCTTATATGGAATGAAATGTATTTTGAATTTGGCATTATTCGCATTTACACTTTCTGGAGGCAAAATTGTGATTGGTGGGGGAAAAAAACGAAATAAAGAATCATCATTCCAACATTTCAAGCTTCCAATGCAAAATGAATTTTTGAAATTGGGCGATTGGTTGCAGATATATGGTGTCCACAGACGGACGGACAAACCGATAACATAAGCACGATCTTTTTTACAAACCACATGCTAATAAAGGCACACACAAAATGCCTAGCTACCAATCAAAACTAGAGCATGAAAAGACTGCCTGCTTCCTTGGCTCCCAGCAAACAGCGCCTTCTTGCTTTATTTTTCCCAATGGCAGGGACTAGATAAAACAAGAAAGATGACACCGAATTTTCGGGTGTAATTAGCACGTCTTTTTAATCCATTCTGATGCAAATTAAATGTATCAAAGCTATTCAAAGTCAATGGAACCGATATGGAAAACAATGGTATCTGACGGAAAAAAGAAGTTTTTCAATCAGGTTTTTAATCCCTCAGATATTGCTGTAAACGGAATCGTGAGCTTATGCCTTCTGGTTGCAGACTTGTGCGTTAAGAAAAATATGAATTTATATGAGAAACATTTCGCACCGGAAACGCTCTCCAACACAGAAAGAATTTTTCAAATCGGACTCTTAGAAAAAGAGTTATTGATAAAAATCAGATGTGACTTTACGCCCCCTGGTGGGAAAACCATGCATTATTTTAGGAAGAAAGAATTCACAAAAGGTTTTTTCATATGAGCGGTATCAGTCCAAGAAAAAAAATAATTTTAGTCGAGTTTCTCGGAGCCCAGATTTTGCTGCAAATACATCAGAAGCAGAAATTAACACTTATGCCGCCTGGTGGCCAAACCATTCTTTATCAAACATTAGAAATTATTTGAAACATATCTTCCATCAGGTGTTGTTTGCAATAAAGAAATATTTTTTTAAATCTGAGTTTTAGAAGCAGAAATAGCGCAAAAACGCAATTTACCTTTGCGCCCCTTAGTGGAAAGTCTATGATTTACTCAAAAATTTTGAATTTATAGGAAAAATATTTCGCATTGGAAACACTATCCAACAAAGAAGGGATATTGACAACAAAAAAAAAAAAAGAACAAAAAAAAATTACATCTACGCCCCCTGGCGTAGAAACCATGCATTATTTTAAGAAGAAAATGTTTCTAAAAGGTTTGTCAACATGAGTAGTATCGGACTTTTTTTTTAATTGAGATTTTAGAAGCTCATATTTTGCTGGAAATAAATCAGAAGTGGAAATTAAGACTTACGCCCCCTGGTGGCCAAACCATTTTTTACAAAAATTAGAAATTATGTGCAAAGGATTTCCCATTAGGAGCTGTATCCGCTGCAGTAAGAAATTTTCAAATCGAAGATTTAGAAGCAAAGATATATAGGGGAAACACAATTTACCTTTATGCCCTCTAGGGAAAAGTCTATGAATTACTTGAAAATTTTGAAATTATTTGAAAAAACATGTCGCACCGGAAACTATCTAATAAAGAAAGAATTTCTCAAATCGGACCATTAGAAGCTGAGATATTGACAAAAATAAGATATACGTCTACGCCCCCTGGCGGAGAAACCATGGAATATTTTAAGAAGAAAATACTCCGAAAAGGTTTATTGACTTAAGTGGCATTGGTCCACGAAAGATTTTTTCAATCGAGATTTTAGAAGCCCAGATTTTATGGCAAATACATCAGAAGCAAAAATTAACACTTACACCCCCTGGTGGCCAAAGTATTCTTTACCAAAAATTAGAAATTGTATGCAAAGGATTTTTCATCAGGAGCTGTATCCGCTAAAGAAAACGTTTTTCAAATTGGAGTTCTAGAAGAAGAGATATCGGGGGAAAACGTAATTTACTTTTACGCTAGCGGAAAATCGATGCATAATTTGAAAACGCAACTATTCCTAAAATACTCTTCGACATAAATGGAATCGAAAGATGTAAGAATTTTTTCAATCCGATGTTTAGAAGCAAATATGTGGAATAAAATGTATTTTTGAATTCGACATCATCTGCATTTACGCACTCTATCGGTGAAATTGTACATCGTAAAAAAAAAAAAAACCGAAATGAACGATCATCATTCGTATATTTCAAGCTTCCCAATGCAAAAAGAATTTTCCAAATCGGACTAATAGTTGCAGAGATATCGTGTCTACAGGCGGACGGACAAACTGATAACATAAGCAAGATCTTTTTTTTACAAAAGACGTGCTAAAAAATTAAGAAAACTATTTTTCCGAATTCTTCACGTAACTGGCTGAAATTTGTAAATATACTACACTGACGGAAAAAAAAATCCCAACACCACGAAAAAATAGTTGTAGAGGAATGAAATGGCGGCAATACATTTGTATAGGTAACATATTTAATCGATTAAGGTTTCAAGATCACAGCTTATTGTAAGCGCGAGAAGAGCCATTTTAAATGTGAAATGCTGGTACATTAATAACTGGTGTAACCGCCAGAATGTTGAATGCAAGCACGCAAACGTTCATGCATTGTGTCGTACAGGTGCTGGATGTCAGTTTGTGGGATGGAGTTCCATGCCTGTTGCACTTGGTCGGTCAATACAGGGACGGTTAATGCTGGTTGGGGGTGACGCTGGAGTTGTCGTCCAATGATGTCCCATACGTGCTCGACTGGTGAAAGATCTGGTGATCTAGCAGGCCACGGCAACATGTCGACACTCTGTAGAGCATGTTGGGTTACAACAGCGGTATGCGGGCGAGCGTTATCCTGTTGGAAAACATCCCATGGAATGCTGTTCATGAATGGCAGCACAACAGGTTGAATCACCAGGCCGACGTACAACTGTGCCGTCAGGGTGCGTGGGATAACCACGAGAGTGCTCCTGCTGTCATAGGAAATTGCTCCCCAGACCATACTCCAGGGGTAGGTCAAGTGTGTCTCGGCCGCAGACAGGTTGGTTGCAGGCGCTCACCTGGCCTCCTTCTAACCAACACACGGCCATCACTGGCACCTAGGCAGAACCGGCTTTCATCAGAAAACCCAACAGATCTCCACTCCATCCTCCAATGAGCTCTAGCTTGACACCACTGACGTCGCAAACGGCAGTGGTTTGGAGTAAGGGGAATGCACGCTACAGGGCATCTGGCTCGGAGCTGTCCTTCAAGTAACCGATTTGTAACAGTTCGTTGTGGCACTGTGGTGGCAACTGCTGCTCGAATTGCTGCCGCAGACGCAGTACGATGCGCCACGGCCATACGCCCTACACGGCGGTCTTCCCTCTCAGCAGTGCCACGTGGCCGGCCGGAACCCAGTCTTCTTGAGGCAGTACCTTCCCTTGACCACCGCTGCCAACAATCAAGCACAGTGGCTACATTCCTGCCAAGTCGTTCTGCAATATTACGGAAAGAAAATCCACCTTCTCGTAGCCCTATTACATGACCTCGTTCAAACTCTGTGAGCTGTTGATAATGGCTTCTTCATCTTCTTAAAGGCATTCTTGACTAACATCAACACACTATGTCGAATCGCCCACGAACGTTACAGCGTGTATTTACAGCAAACCTGCTTTGCATGTTCCGAGGGGCGCTACTAGCGCCACATGTATGTGCCGAGCGCGAAATTTGCATAGACGTCATCTTACAGATGTACTCTCACCGCCTACCAACTGTCGTTTATCAAAAACAACCCCTTCTTGGTGTTGGGATTTTTTTTTTTTTCCGTCAGTGTATAATTGGCTAGGAGATGATGACCTTCCTTAAAAATTTCAAGTGAATTGACAAAAACGTTTTTAAATTAGCCGTAAGATGCCGATTACGAATTCTGATCATGCCAGCCACATGATAAAGAGCAAATAAAAAAAATTATGGCCTGTTAAAAAAGTTTTTATTTGATTTACGCAAAATTTGGAGGGCTCATTCCTATTAGCGATTTATAGCGTTAATCAAAATTTCAGAGATTTTCATGAAAAATCCACGGAGATAAACTTTTGTCATTTTTATCCTGCTTGAAAAAATCCTTGAGAAAACCCGCTGGCTGCTGTGGGCGGGGTTACGGGAGAGGTGCAGTGTGTGCATCACTGCCTCTTGCCGGAGCTCCTCTCTTTCTTCCTTGCTGCTGCGGTGAGTGGTGAGTCGCGTTTAGTTTACAACTCGTGACAGACCCACGTGTGTGTTCAACAGGGATGGGTGTTTAACAAAACAATTTATTTTTGTTTCAGGATTTCTTTTTTCATCTGACAAAAAATCCCCTAGATATAAAAAACAACAATGCAAAACTATAGCTAAATTGAAAAAAAAATACGGGTACACTTTAAGAAAAAGGTAATAGTGACAGAATTTTAAAAAAGGTAACAAAAAGTGGCAAATTTAAAAAAAGGTGACAAATAGTGAGAAAAGTGACTTGCGCCGAGGTCTGCACATTAAATTCACTTACAACCACAATCTTCCTGTTTCAGGAAGTTCTGCTTTCTGGTCAAAATAAAATGTTGCTAGCATTTGGAACAATTCTACGTCATTTAGGGGCCACAGGATTTCATAAAACAAATCCACTGGGATTTTTATTTAAATCTCACACAAAAAAAGAGCATCTCTGACAGTTGACAAGAATTTCTGAAAAACCATGATACCAAGGGAGTGAACAGGAAAGCTGAGTCTCTCGGGTATATTATAAGAGTCAGCAGATAGGGCAGTTAAATCTTTTCCATTCATATCATCACACAAATATTAATGGTAGAGAAAATGCATGATATACAACTTGAAGGTTGCTGAGGCTGCCAATTATCATTTGAAACAGATTGCACCAAATCTTGGATGCAGTGAAAGAGCATACACAGGAATTGTGAAAAGAACTGACACATTTAATTAAAATAAAATAAATAACACACCAATTGCTACAACTCAATTACATCTTACCGAGAGGTTTTCATTTCTCCTGAAACAAGACTCATTTTTTTAACAAGAATGAATGAAAAGGTGTTTGTTACACCTGTTTGTTCTCTAATCCTACTTGTTAGGAGAACAAGGATTTGTAAAACTTAAATGTTCAACATAGAAAAAGCTGGATAAAATTATTCATGTTTTCATACCTCTTTTTGCTCTTTCTGAAAATCCACCAATATTGTTTAGTGCAAGAGTGGAACTGGACCGCCTCATAGTGCCAGAAGCTTTAGAACTTGAAGCAGTTGACTCCATCCGGGGCTTTTTACATGTTACTGGGAGCTGAAAAGGAAGAAAAGTCAATCATAAAGTATCTTTTAAAAACAAATTATTAAAAATGCTCACATCTTTATTTAATCAGGATGTCAAAATATATATATATATATGTTTTATGTATTCCTTAACTTCACTAACTTGAAGATGCGTAACACCACAAAGATTTTTTTATCTTAGAATTAAAAATTAATAAAACTAACTATCTTAGTATTTATTAGCATACCTGCCAACATTGGCAAGAGCCTTGTCAGTAGTAACTAGTATTACTGTGCGGCATACATAGACGCAGGAGAGTGGGAACATCGCGGGATGGGGGATTACGGGAGAAATCTTTGCTCCTTCTGACTTCCGGTTTTGGAATTTTCCCCCTATTTTCAAGCTCAAATACAAATACTTATGCAGCAAAATGTTATTTAATACTGGACAGAGGTAACATTGCGAGAAAAAACAAATCACCGCTACGGTAAAAATCTGAACTCTGCCGACCTTCCGTTTTGAAAAGTTTCGTAATGATGGATTTCCGTCCTTTGAACACCCTCCCCTGTCACCCCCTTCCTCCCAATTTCTATTCACTCAGGTGTCGATCGTTTGGACAACCAAAATAATAATGAAAAAGGTAAAATTCCTTGCATTCACGGAAGAATCTTATGGCTGAAGATTACAAGCAAATTTTTGCGGCATCTAACTTCTGTTTTTGCAAATTACTGCCTACATTTTCAAGCTGGAATACAAACATTTATGCAATTAAATTATATTTAACAAGAATACTGGACACAAAGGCAACATCGGGAGAGAAAAAATTACGATTACGGCAAAATTTTTTACTCCGTTTAACAACCGTTTTCAAAAGTTTTGAAACACGAAATACTGTCCCCAGATGGAACTCCCCCTCCCCCAAAGTAAATTCTTCTTCAGTTTTGCATCGATCTTGAGAACGATCTAAATGATGACTAAAAAAAGCGAAATTCTGTGAATCCGCTAAGAATCTCATTTATATCATAAAATCATAGCAAAAAAAAAAATTAACGAATGAAAATTTGTAGAATCCGTAGTAGTTGGCAGGTATGTATTAGCTATTGTGAATTATTATATTATTGGAAACAGAATTCAAAGGTTTGAGGAGCTAAATGTGTGCGTGTGTGTATGATACAGTAGATCAGTCGATTCCAGTTAATTGGGCCACTAGTTAATCGGGACAGTTGTTTATTTGGAATAAAGCTTTGCATACTTGGACCAGTTTCTTTTTTTTTTTTAGTCTATCGTGAGCAACTCGACATACTTATACATACCTTTGAGGTCTGTTAATGTTTCCCATTATTTCTAAATTTATTGGCATGATTAATCAAAAAAATAATAATAAAGGAAATAAATCTAATTACTACCACTCCGACACTGGGATGTGATTAGGAGGCATAAAATTTTTCATTCAGTGTAACCGTCAAACTGTATTTTCCTATTTTAGAGCGACACCACTAAAGGTTAAACTGGGTTCTCCTTATTTTAGGGTGCTATGGCGCGTTTTGTTTCGTATGAGCTCTTGAGAGCTTCGTATGAGCTCTTGAGAGCTTCGTGAGCTCTCACCTGATGCATAATTTTTAAATAAGCAACTAAAATAAAAATAAATAAAATAAATAAAAACAGGCAAGATGACAACTGCGAGATATACTCGTTCATTTAAATACTAGATCTACCAGAAAATAATCGATAAAAAAAATTTTAACCCCACACTTAGCCTTGCTAACGCCCTCATCTGTGAACGTCAGGTATCTGATGTTAACTATAAACACAGTATATATCTCCTCTACCTCACAAGAATAGGCACCGAGATATATATCTCCGATTACTTTAGTTCTCAATTTGTAAATGAATTTATGGCACCTCTATTCATATTGTACTGTACAATTAACTTTTTTACGGGTCTTATAGAGGTTATTATTCAAAAAAGTTGGCGGTCAAATTTTCGAACTAATGCTTAGTTCGTCATCAGGACTACGTTACTGGAGTAGTTGCTGCCACTCAGTTGGAAGAGTCCAACTGCAATTATCATTAACTGTGGTACTTCTTTTTCTTGCTATTTCGATCTCTTCTTCTAGTTTCCTCTTTACTAAATTTGACTGGAGGACGATTATTCTCACTGAGTCCCAATTTATGGAGTGTCCACTTGCTTGTATATGTCTGTCTAGCCCTGTTTTGTTACTAATGTTCCTAATAGCTGCTTGGTGTTCTTTCATTTGGACTTTAATACTTCTCCCTGTTTCTCCTATACAGCTGAGTCCGCAGTTACAGTCGATGCAATCTATTAGTCCTTCTTGCAATTGGATGTCCACTTTCTTTCTGCTTTAAAGCTGCCAGGAATTTCTTCAATTTGTTACTTAGATCTGGAGCAAGCCTGATATTATATTTTGCTCCGATCCCCTTCAGTTTTTTGAAAAGTCCCCTGTGGTACGTAACTTTGCTGGTGAATTTGAAGTTGTTTATTTCCTGCTTCTTTTTTGGCACTTGTCTAAATAATTTCTCAACATAGGCTAGGAGTAATTGTTTTCTGCCAATATTTCTTTTAATTCTTCTCTGTGAAGATCTTTTTGAGCATCTGAAGAGACCAGGACTTCAATTTTTTCCAAACATTGGCCCGGCCTATTCGATTTAATATAATCAGGGTGGAATGAGTAGAAGTCTAACATCTTCCCTGTGTTAGTGGGTTTTCTAAAAAGCTGAGTGAATTTTTCCCCTCTCTTGAGGTCAAGTTTAAATCAAGGAAATTGATGCTATGGTCTTTTTCCAGTTCCAGGGTGTACTACAAGGTATTTTCTAGCAAGTTAAATTCTGCTAGAATCTGAGAGGGTAGAGATTGGTCCTCAGTATCTACTATAAATAGGACATCATACATGTATCTTACATAGAGAGCAAATATTGAAGGTTGTATAAGGATTTTTGCCTCTAGTTTATGTACATAATAATTTGCAAGCAGAGGTGCTAGTCGAGAACCCATTGCAAGTCCTGAAGTTTGCCTGTAATATTTCTTTCCAAACTGGAAGAAATTATTCTTGAAAGAAAACAGGAGCAGTTGATATATGCCAAGTAGTATTTCTCTATTGTGATTATGGAAGACTATTTTTTTCGCCAGGTCATCCGTAATCAGTGGCGGCTCGTGGTTGGAAAAATGGGTGAAGAGGTACAAGAGCAGTATGAAAATATATCTACTGTGAACAATGAAAATCCCTTAATGAGGACTTACTTATTTTTTTTTATATTAAATAAATTTTTCTTCCTTTTAAAGCTGCAAATTTGTCGATTATGTCGTCATAAGATGGTTAGATGGTTGTTTCTTCGTGAGCATCAATAAAATGTCTTCCTGAATAGAAATATTTGCCAGAGAAGCAAGTCTATCTTGGGAACTAGTGTTTCTTGAGCAAGTTTGTATTCCTTTAAGAAAACTTCTTTCCACTGGCACACTTGTAGATGGAATTGTTAAACTGAGGAAAACCAATTTATAATCTTCTGTAAAAATGTCTTTGTCTCCGTGAAACACTCGAAGGAGTTCTTGAGTTAATATATTCCTTCATTTTTCATCGGCATTACAAGACTCAGTTCATTTTTAAGACGCTGTGTTTAGTAAATATGTTTCCGTAAAAATGTAGATTTTCACGAGCGCGAGAGGGAAAGCATGCATTAAATTATTCGAATTTGGTTGTGTCAGCAAGTCAGACAAATTGAAGTTTCTTACAGTCTTGAAATCTTATAACCATTTCCATAAGAATGTGGTCCAAAATTTTAAAATACAATTGTTTATAATTTTAAAAAATTGTTTCCTGTGTAAGAGCAGCATATTCCCGTGCTTATTTCTGCGATTTTGCTAGCTTTTCCAAACTGTGCTTCAAATAACTCATCGTTCCTTTCATGGCTCAAAATTTCACGAGGTTTTTTTTTTTGTTTTTGTTTTTTTATTTGAGTTACACAGTAGTTTGTGTTTAGTTATTTTTTCTTCAAAAGTTCGAATAATAGATCGGTGGAGCTAAAAATGTAAATTCGAAAGTGTTAATATCATTCAAAAACCCCTTGGCAAGATTAATTGATTTTTTGTCTGATTATTCGCTATTCGTCAGAAATCCGAACACCTCCTTCAATTTATTCTAATCTTCAACAACTACACTTACTAATTTCGAAGTGGAGGACCATCGAGTTTTTGCTATGGTTGGTCTGCATCTTGCGGTTTTGCTGCCCCAATGGCGCAGTGGTCTAAGCGATGGCGTCTGATCATTCGTCCTGCAGGAAAAGTTTATTTAAACGAACGGTTTCGTTAAAATGTGTTTTCAAAAGCCTAGCATTCTTCCTCAGTGCATCGGCAATGGTGTTTTTAATTTTTTCAAAATTCCTTAACATTAATCCGCATTTCAGGTGTTCGCTAGAATCACGATGTTTATGAAGTGACCGTGTTACGCTTAATAAATCTGAGAATCCGTCTTTATTCCACGCCGAATGTTTATTACTAAAAAGTAAGCATGGCCAAAAAAAAAAAAAAAAATTAACACCCGCTCCACCGTGATCTTTCACGACTTTGCGCTCAAAAACTGAAAGGTGCAGAGATAAGGCGCGTGAAGCTGAAACACTTCACTTGAGCGAGCAGATTGGGGAGGGTGACGTCACGGTTACCATGGCAACTCGGCGGATAACTGCAGACTTTCAAGCATTCTCATTTCGGCTCTTCACTTGCACTGTTTTGCGTATAAGGAGTTGTTTTCCGTATTGAGCGCGCCATGTGAATTAATATCTATTCAAAATTTTGAGTATTTTGGAACTGAATAAAGGCAAAAAAGAATATATTATAAAAAAATACTGCATAAAACTTTATTTTGAGTAAAATAGAAGAGGCACTTCACCTACTTCACCTGAGAAGCCGCCACTGTCCGCAATGAATCCCAGCAGGAGGTCCAGGTTAATGTTGGTATACATAGATACTATATCCAGGATTGCCATTACTGGATGAATTAATTCTGGCAAGTTGTCTAGTTTTACTTTCAGCTGCATGGAATTTTAGAAGGTAGGGAGGAGAAGGGAAAATATCTCTGAGGTGAGTAAGTAAATAATAATTAATGTTGGAGAGTGGTGAATTTCTAGTGTCTATTATAGGCCTTATTGGATGGCCTTCTTTGTGAATTTTCATTGTACCATAGATCTGTGGAACTCTTGACTGGATTTTGGAGAAGCTTTTGAAGAGCTCATTTAGCTGATTTTTACTTTTTAAAGAGCTAATTAATTTCTTATTTTTGACAGTTTGATCAATAGGGTTAGCAGTGAGTTCTTAATAAGGCTTGCTCACAGCTTCCATTTTATTGTAATACTTATTTTTTTCTAACAATACCAAAACTTTGCTTTTATCTGCTTTCAGTGCTACAACTTTATCATTGGTTTTGAATTTTTTAAGGTCAGTAATGGCTTTTCTATCAAAATTGTAAGCAATTTTTACTGGCTTTTACAAATTTTGAGAGGCAGTCTGAGAATTATTTCCTTAAAGTGGCTGCTGTATTTTCATCTTCTCTTTCTACCTTACTACAGATGCTTTCTAAATCAATAAGCATTCGTTTTTTATCAAGTGTTGCGGAGGAAAGGTTGTAATTATATCCCTTATTGAGGAGATTAATCAAGTTTCCATCTACTCCATCTTCCGTCAGATCTATGACGTGTTTGTTAGTGGGGAATGGTATTAACTGTGGGCCAGGAGCTGTAGACATTAACTTTGGCCTCAACCACTTATTTTCTTTAATTTTCAATTTTTCCTTAAACTTCTTGTTTTTATCTGTCACTGCTTTAGCTAACCAGTTATCAATATTTTTCTTTTCTGCTTCCGGAATTTCACCTAATGAAGAGGTCCAAATAGGAGATCCTAATCGTTTGCATTGCTCAATAGTTCTGAATTTATTACTAATTGCACCATTTACCGTTTTTAGTTCTATTTTTTTAACAAAATTTCTTGACAGATTCTTTGCGATGTTCTCCGCAAGTTTCAAAGAAGGTGAAACAAAATTAGCTATCTTACATTTCTTAAGAAAATATAGTTGTGACTTACATTTGTCGCTTTTGCACTTACTCCTTTCGATCTTTCTGATGTTTCGCCATATATCCAGCCCGTATGTGGTTTTAATCCTAGTTGTAAATGAATTTATGGCACCTCTATTCACAGTGTACTGTGGAATTAACTTTTTTAAGGGTCTTATAGAGGTTATTATTCAAAAAAGTTGGTGGTCCAATTTTCGAACTAAAGCCGAGTTCGTCATCAGGACTACGTCACTGGAGTAGTTGCTGCCACTCAGTTGGAAGAGTCCAACCGCAATTATCGTTAATTGTGGTACTTCTTTTCTTGCTATTTCGATCCCTTCTTCTAGTTTCCTCTTTACTAAGTTTGACTGGTGGGTGATTATTCTTACTGAGTCCCAATTTATGGAGTGTCCACTTGCTTGTATATGTCTGTCTAGCCCTGTTTTGTTACTAATGTTCCTAATAGCTGCTTGGTGTTCTTTCATTCGGACTTTAATACTTCTCCCTGTTTCTCCTATATAGCTGAGTCTGCAGTTACAGTCGATGCAATATATTACTCCTTCTTGCAATTGGATGTCCATTTCTTTCTGCTTTAAAGCTGCCAGGAATTTATTTAATTTGTTACTTAGATTTGGAGCAAGCCTGATATTATATTTTGCTCTGATCCTTTCCTGTGTTAGTGGGTTTTCTAAAAAGCTGAGTGAATATTGTCATTCTTTGATCATTTTCTCTTACGGCAGGCGTAGACAACTAGATAATTTATTAATTCTTGAAATAGAACTATTTCATGTCTAAAAATTATGTCGGATAATTGCGTGAGCTGTAGATATTGTTAACCAAAATTTTCAAAAAATGGTATTCAACTTCAATTGTATAATTTATAAGTGTTTAGTACTGTATATTGGTAAGCAATATGGGAAGAAAAAAATTATATTAGTTCTTCTTATCATTGAATGGCTAAGAATACCAATATATTTTTGACCTCTGTTGCATAATTTATATGCGTAATTTGTATGTAACCTTTTTCACCGTATAGCTCATATTGTTAAGCTGTACGGAGAGAATGGTTTATATTAGTTTTCCTCGTTGTCAAATGGCTAAGTATGTGGTGGATAGCATCTGACGATTTGGCGTGAAATGACCCTTTAATAATATTTTACAGTTATATTATTTGAAATGCCTTTAAACATAACATTAATTCACCATCCTTCCTCCTTCAAGCATCACATCAAATGATCGTGCAATCTGACCAACATGTGCAATGGTATCTTGATCTGCCGCCCGTTCGAAGGCCAACATCGACTTCCACTGCCATTTGGCTGGCTGCACAACGCTATTTGCCCGCAAGTGGTTTCACAGTGGCAAAATACGAACCATGCACCATATTTAAAAATTATGTTCTCAGCGCACATGCGAAAGTCCATGTTTTTTTGTTTTTTTTTCTCATTTGTTAGACTAAATTTTTCTTTAAAAACGAAAACAATTGTGACTTTCTAAGTGCTGGTGCTGTTCTACATTGTTTTTTTTACGTTTTAAAAAAAGCTCTCCCGTTGCACGTAACTCAAAAACTAAAGTTAAGATAGAAATTCGTGCACTACACCAATCGATTTCTTGTGGGAAATTACGAAGGAGTGGTGATTTTGGTACTTCTTTTGATCCAAACAAAGGAGATATTTGCATTTTTACGCGATTAAGGCTCGCCATGCACCAGAATTCAAAAATTAATATCTTCTAATCTATGGGAAATAAAAAAATGAAACTTTCAGGATTTTCATACATTGGGATGATCTATTCATGAAAAAAAAATCGTAAGAATCTGAGATGGTGTGGTGGATAGCATCTCACAATTTGGCGTGGAATGACCCCCTAGAACTTCGTAAATACAGAAGATATGGACCTTCAATTTTGCATAGGTTTATACCTCAGGTGGGCTTTCAGCAGAGTTGTATAAAAATAAAATGTATCTGTGTGCACAACCTTTGAAACAGAAAACTTGCTGCAAACCCGCAAATTGCGACCCACGATAACAATAGAATAAAACAATTCATAGAAAAATCAATAAAACAATAACTAATTATTAGAGCATTATAGATTCCAATGAGGACAAAATAAGTACATTATAACTGAATGTGTAGCAGTGTATGGGAAATAGACTTTTATGGCAAAATATTAAAATATTGGACTATGAACCTCATAAAAACAAAAGATTAATTAAAGAAAGTTTTTATATCCAAAAGAACAGTTCTATTAATGAACCTTCAAAATTTATAAATAGAATTTTATATATAAAATAATGCCAAGGCAGAGACAGCATGGGGTGAGTAACAAGTACGACGCAACCACTAGTCACGCTAATAAATGTTTCCGGAACGCCTGGAATGCCAGAATGAAATAAATTATAGTTAATTACAGAATTTTTTTGCTGTTTATTTTTCAGATTTGCCTATTATTCGCACGTCGAGAGTTCCCGGGTTCCGCCATTTTAGGCGAGGAAAGAATTCTTGATTCACCTATTCCTGTCTCGCCTAAAACTTTCACCTGCAGCACTAAATCTTTCATGCGTTAAAAAAAAAAAAAAAAAAAAGGATAATTTTTTTTCGTGAAAAAAAAATGCTAGTTATTTATTGGAATAAATATTAGTTGTTGTTTCGTTGTTGTTGTTTTTTCAAGTTTTAAGTAATAGGCTTTAAGTATAGTTCTTGATCATCGACATATACTCTAATAATCGCTTAAATTTGTATGAAAATCCGTTACAGTTTTGGGGGACTTTTCAGACAAAAAAAAATGTGTTCTGGGGAAATATTGGGCCCTAAACATTTTCTTCACCCCTGGCATAGAGTAAGTGCTATAATTGCTGTATAAATAACTTTTTTTTAATATACAAGAAAAAAACTACGCAAAATCGACTAATAATTCGGAAACTATCTGCGTACAGCGTACGTCTACATTCTGCTACTCTGACTTTCAGTATGCCAAATTCAAAGAAAATCAAAGAATGTGAGGTTGAGGATCTTGTTGATTTGACATGGAATGGCCCATTAATTGCTTTTTCATGTTCCTTAATTCCAAGTTCCAATTTTTGAAACATTTGTCATATATACAGGGTGCCCAGTCAAGTCCTTTCTCAGCCCCGTAACTTTCGAACGCCGACAGCTATAACCATAAAAGCAATGCCTAGGTATAGTAAAGTGGCTATGAGCTATTTGATCAGACTGCTTACAGCGCCTCCTAGCGGCAAAGTCAGGAGTTAGCGTGCCGATCTCGAAAACTATACGAGATACGGGAAAATAGTCACTTACAAAGTTGTAGAGCAGCACCGATTTAGTACGAAAAGACACCTTGAGCACATGAATGCTAAGAATAGAATGTGTACAACGCTCGTTTGTTTGTTCACGATGTCGAACACTGTTAAGTCACGAAACGTGTCAGAAAGGAGCAATTAGTTGTCACTAGGCACATTTATCATCAGTGCTCAATGTGCTCTCCATCAGCCACAATGCACATTTGGACTCTAGATTGAATCTGACGCTGCACATTTTGCAGCATGTCACATGCATCAGTTATACGACGTCGAAGGTCCTGCAACATTGTCGGAGGGGTCTGATACACTTGCTCTTTGAGGTAGCCCCACTGGAAGAAGTCTAATGGGGTGAGGTCCGGTGAGCGTGCAGGCATGCGGGAGAAATTGCAAGGCACATGCAACAGACAACTGGATGTCCGTTATCGGCGGTTTTACCGTGGCCAGGAGGCTGCACGAAGGTGGTCTATTTGCACGACGACCAGTACGGTGTGTGCCATTAACGCCTGCTCATCAGAGACAGCGGTTTCTGTGGTGCCAGAAACACAAGAACTGGACACATCAGCAATAGAGTTGAGTTCTCTTTACGGATCAGAGCCGATTTAGTCTGACGAGAGATTCTGGACGTATACACATCTGGAGAGAGCAGGGAACACGCAATCACACCTCCAACATCATCGAACAGGACCGGTTTGGAGGTGGTGGAGTTCTCGTTTGGGGTGGTATCATGCTTGGTAACTGTACCGACCTCCACATTTTCCAAGGAAGTTCAGTCACTGGTGTCCGCTATTGTACCGAGGTTCTCCTGCCTCACGTGCATCTGTTTAGAGGTGCTGTGGGTCCCGAGTTCCTCTTCATGGACGACAACTCTACACCTCATCGTACAGTGGCTGTCGCAGAGCTGTTGGAGAGGGAAGATATTCAATGCATGGATTGGCCCGCAAGGTCCACGGACCTAAATCCAATCAAACACGTGTGGGACCTTCTCGGGAGACGCTTGGCAGCACGTCACCAGCCGCCAGCAACGATTCCGCAGCTGACGACAACTCTACACCTCATCGTACAGTGGCTGTCGCAGAGCTGTTGGAGAGTGAAGATATTCAACGCATTGATTGGCCCGCAAGGTCCCCGGACGTAAATCCAATCGAACATGTGTGGGACCTTCTCGGGAGATGCTTGGCAGCACATCACCAGCCGCCAGCAACAATTCCGCAGCTGCGATTGGCGCTACAAGAGGAACGGGCCGCGATGCCTCAACAGCTCCTTGACAACCTCGTCCTTAGCTTAGACAGATGTTGTAAATCCTGCAACGCAGTCAGGGGTAATCATATCCCCTATTAAAACTGGATTTTTCTTGGCAGCCGCCTGTCACATGGACGTTTCTGTCTTCTGTCCAGTTGTGCTCGAAGCTACCTTTTTAATAAAGTGCCTTTGTATCCTTTGGATTCCTTGTTTGGACGGTTTTGCTCACTTGTCCGATATTCTTACATCTTGGGGATCTTATGGTATGATTTGAGTCAATGTGGAGCACTTCTGCAGGACGTTACATTCGAGAAACCATCTCGTCCTTAATTTTTGCACGCCGGTGTAGTTCCATGATGAAATGCAAAAGAACATGTGCATGTGTGCAAGTAGAATGATACCAGACTTTTGTAAAGTCAAATACTGTTCTTTATTTAGACAGTTTTTAATGCGCAGTTAGATGGACTTTCTAAACTTGCTTGGGTTTAGGAGACATTGCATCAGCAATAATATTTTTCATTGGATTGGATGATTTTTGTGTTTAAAATTTCAATTTCTAGACATAAGAAATCATCAGAGAAAGAGAATGTTTTGATTTTATTCATAATTTCAAGAAAGACAAATCTGTTACTGAATTATAGATCGTACCACTCAAAAGCAGTAAAAATTAACACAGCAAGAAATTTGATAACTAGAGCTAAATTACTTTCATCTGAAAAAAATCAAATGGAAGCTATAACAAAAATGGCAATAAAGTTATTAGATAATGATTACCCCAAGAAAACTAGCATTAACATTGTGCAACATGTCAGCAAAAACAAGCTGAAAAGAGCGTCACAAAGGTTGAAAAAGCTGATATAATGATCAAGTGTATACCAATGGCAAATTATGGAAAATTAAATAACAAAATTAATAAACATTTCTTAAAGAATAATGTAAAGATAGCAACTACAGTACAAAACAAAGAAGCATTTTTAACTAATAAATAATCATACAGTATTACACAAGGCAAGATGGGAAGAAAAAAATGTTGTATATCAAATTTCACTGAACTGTTACAGTAATTATACAGGATGCCCAGTAAAGTCCTTTTTCAGCCCCGTAACTTTCGAATGCCGACAACTATAGCCATAAAAATGGTGTCTGGATATAGTAAAGTGGCTATGTGCTATTCGATGAGACCTCTTACAGCGCCTCCTAGCAGCAAAGTCAGGAGTTAGCGTGCCGATCTCGAAAACTATATGATATACGTGAAAATAGTCACTTACAAAGTTGTAGAGCAACATCGATTTAGTAAGAAAAGACACCTTGCGCACATGAATGCTACGAATAGAACGTGTACAACGCTCGTTTGTTTGTTCACGATGTCGAACACTGTTAAGTCACGAAACGCGTCAGAAAGGAGCAATTAGTTGTCACTAGGCACATTTACCGTCGGTGCTCAATGTGCTCTCCGTCAGCCGTGGACGACCACTGCTAAACTCTCGGACAGCTGTTCCTGTCATTTGGAATGCTCTCCAAGCTCGTGAAGCGATGCTGTGAGCGATCTCGAACTCCTCGGCCACACTAGTCACACTTCGAATTTCTTCCAACTTCCCAATGAAGCAACCTCGGGTAAAGTCATCCAGATGTCGTCTACTGGATTGCTTGTTCGCCATATCACACGGTGGCAGTAACTCGACGTCATTCAAACCGATGTACACAGTGCAATAGCTTTCACCAAATTGCTGAGCGCACACCGCCCGTGTGTTTTATACCTTTCCGACACTCCCCCTCCCTACGTCATGTTGCATATATGCACATGCCCTACCGTACCAGACCCTAGTCTATTTCCTGAGTGGTCTTTCGGTCCGTTCTGCCTGCTCGTTCTGCTGTTATGTTAATTTCTCCTCTTCGTCCTTCATTTTTGCACACCAGTGTATTTATATTGTGTAGCAACACAATGAGTCATTTTGAGCATTCTGTGAGTTCAACCTATATAACTTATCACAATGTACTCAATGAAATATGAAACAGAAAAGGAATGCTTAAAAGTTTTGAGATCGCAAATGAACAAGAAATAAACATTACCTTGTTTTCGTTAGGCCTTTTGAATTTCCCTGGTTCTGGAATTTTAGATGTTCTACTACTGGCAAAGGCCATGGTTAAAGCTTCAGATCTAAGAGGAAAGCATTGCTTAGTCATTATTCACAAAACACAATCCAAATGATTCAAACTCAAAATTAAAATTCATTAGAAAACCTGCTAATATTTTCTTCTTTTGAAAGTTATGCATCACAAGTAATCTAAACTTAGTAATTCTACACACAGGGTGCTCATATTTATCTATTTCCCAGGGAAGAACTATATGCAGTAAAATCTTACTAAGCTTTCATATTATACTAAGCAATTTTATAAAAATAATTTAGTATGAAATATACAATTTAATTTTTTTTCAAAGTTTGGCCACTGAGGTTTTTTTTATGGCCACTAACAATTTTGGTCTTGGTGGCCAATGTCTACTAGCAAAATTTGTAAGTCTGGATCTTTAGCACGAATGTAAAACTGAATAATTATGAGACGATGATGAGACGTCGGAGAAGAGTTTTAATCTTCAAACGATCGTATATATTTCGCGTTTTTTATGTAAAATTTCAAAACTTCGAGCCTTTGGTCAGAGCCGAATAAATGAACTAATTGGAATTATAGTTTATACATTTGTTGTTGATAGTTAATAAAACTTTTTCCGCACCAGGGCATTTCAATCCCAGCAATTCTGGTATTTTCGACGCACACTCAAAAATTCCATGGTTTTTTTGTGAAATTTCCACACTTTGAGCCTCTGGTCAGAGCCAAAGATATTAACCGATTCGAAAAATGTTTCACACAATTCTTAGTGGTGCTCACTAACAACTTTTCTGCACTAGGGAGTTTCGACCACAGAATTTTTTTTTTTTTTTTCGGCCCACCTTACTAAAACACTATGTCCAATTTATTAAACTTTATGTAACAAGTAATGTCTCTTACTGATTTGTTTTTGTATTCATCAATGGAATAAAACACCTTCAGTTCATTTTAGTCGAGCTGTATCAAAATTTGAAGCACAGATTCTTTAAGTTCTGACACTTGATGTTCAGGGAAGCTTTCACAAAATTTATCAAAACAGTTCGAATCCAACAAAGCCACGAATTTAAAATATAATATCACTGATTTTAGTTCATTGACACTTCACACAAACTGAAACCACTCTCGCAAAACCCATGCTGTTACAGGCGGAAGCATGTGAGTGACTAAGATAGTCAAAGCCTTCTCTTTTCTGAGCGAACTGTTGCACAAAGCAATGGTCCATTCCACTCCATATGCTCATTCATGTTGCCATGGAAATGCTAGCAAGTGATCGTATTGAAGGTCTTGGAATCAGAACAGTGAAGATTCTGGAAAAGCTGCTTGCGTTATGCTGTTGATCTTCACTCGCCAGACTGAGTCAAAGAAGCGAATCCGCAACTTTTTTTCGCAGCGAAAGCATCGACATACAGTATCTTAATACCATTGATAACTGACTTTTATTTGTGTATATTTAATTGACTTTTATTTGTGCAGTCTCTTGGCTTCGCAGCTAGCCTAGCTAGCCTCAAATATACGCCACTGAATGAAACCAGATGGCTGTTAATGCAAAAGTGTGATATCACTCACAGGGATCAGATATACTACGTAGATGAGTCAAAAAGTTAGTTGCACTGCTTGATAAAACAAAACAGGGTCGAAATTACAGGAAAATGTTATGTGTACCTGAAAGTTTCATACAAAAGTTACTTCTCAACGTAATCACCTAGTTTATTGAAACATTTGTCGAGGCGTGGTACAAGTTTTTCTATGCCTTCTGCGAAGAAACTCCATCAAACGTCCGATAACCATTGCTGGTTGCAGCTTTCACCTAGTCATTTTTTTTTTTTTTTTAATCGTATGCACACTTCCATGTGAAATGTCCAGTTCTTTTGCAATTTTGTCTTCTGTTACTCGTCTGTTTGCAAGAATGAGTTCATTCACGCGCACAACATTCTCAGCCGCTGTTGAAGTTGATGGTCTTCCCTTGCGATAATCGTCCTCGATATCAGTGCGTCCGTTCTCGAACAAGATGCACCACTCTGCGATAGCTTGACGTGAAATTGCGTTCTCACCGCACACTTCATTCAACCGTAGAAAAATTTCAGTGCAGTTACACCTTTTTGCCCACAAAAACGAATCACTGCACGCAGCTCTAATTTAGACGCCACCAGCACCTGCAGAGGCATGTTCACGACTCGTTAGTGAGCGAACTAAAACTACTGCGTAGAAGCAACTGCGGCACGTGCTGCAGATAAATGCCAGCAGTGTTGCCACAAAGTGTCAACAAAATATCCTTTTACCGAAATGTTTTACGGAGGAGTGCAACTAACTTTTTGACTGCCCCTCATATAAGTGAGAGATACTTAGCAGTTGATGATTTCATCCCAGGTGTATACAATAAATATTGAACTGAACAAATAGCAGTTTTACAGGAACTTGGGTATGTTACCGTCTTTTATGAATCCTTGTGGTTTTGCAACTGGATTTAAACAGCCACATGTGAAATATGATTGTGCTATACCTTTGAGAAATATGTTTTTGAAAACAGAGCAGCATCCAAGTCCGGGCAGCTGCTGGGGGCCCTGGCTCACCGAGGGCCTCAAGCTTCTAGTTTTTTTTATCAAAGTTTTTTTTTTTAATTTTCCATTGCATATACATAAATTTTTCTTATTCCATTACCACTTATTGTTATTTTGAAAATTAGATTCAAAATATGAATAAAGTACATAAATATGAAGTCCCACTCTCTGAGAAATCGCGATTCTGCTTACTCAGGGCTCTTGTGGCAGCGTCCATACAATTCAAATATCCATTCTGTGTTAGTCATCTAAAAGAAAACATAGCTAATTTTGGTAGTCATCAATATTCGCCATCTGGTCATTATATTCTGGCGCTGGCCTTTTCAGAATCGTTGGCCCCTACCCTTTGGAAAAGTCAGCTGGTTAATGTGCTGTTTGCCATAGTAAGAGTTAACTTAAGCTGGCAATTAGTTTACTTTGGCTAGAAAATGGAAATATGCACACCCAGCAGTTAATCCTTTTAAATGGCATTGGGACTCCTCCTGCCTGCTGGCATTGTTGCCTTGATGCTTGAAAACCACAGTGTTTCTCGCCACTCATATTTGTTGGTTTTGTGAAGAATAGGACAACCGGTAATTTAGTCATTTGGTGAATGCGCCCCAAAAAGCATCTAAATTGTCAGTGTGTCGCCCATCTCAACCAAGGAGGTTCTAAAAAGTTTGGTTTCAACTTCACTTCCTTTACTCTTTGTTTTCTAGGCCTGCTTTCCCGGGAACAGTCAAAAAGTGGTTTCCTTGTTATGATAATTAACATCGCAATCAGACATCTCTGAATTGACTGCATTTACTGTTCTTCGCGTAACATCAATCACATCAGAAAACTTGAAAATTTCATCGTCTTGGAGCGGGAAACGAACCCACATCACCCGATTACCGTTCAAGTATGCTAAAGAAATTTTTCAAGCTTTCTGATGTGATTGATATTACCTGAAGAACAGTAAATGCAGTTAATTCAGAGATGTCTGATTGCTGTGTTTTCCATGTATTATGAGAGGAATATTTCTTCTACAATATATATGTGGTTTCCTTGTGTTGCAGTTTGGTGTGTAACTGATCTCCCATTTCTTCATGACCCCACATGCCATTGTTACGAACTCCATCACTATAAAGTTAGGATGCACCTGAAAACTGGAGAGTTCAGCTGTTGTTTGGTATCTGTAGTGTGTGCATGCTATTCACTGTGGTGAGAGTTAAATTAATCTTTTAGTAGTGAAAGAGAAAATTCAAAACCTAAAATGATAAGGCATTATCTTTTCTGGCAGTCAGAAAAGAAATTTGAAGAAGCAAAAAGATGACAATTTGAAAAAGTTGTGCACCCCAATAGATCATTTTTTTTTTTCTAATCCGATGCCTACTACTGAAGTTGTGGAATGTAATGAATCTGGAGGAGCTGCATGATGTACAGCATATTCTAATACTATGCTTAGGTATACTAGCAAGTATTCAGAAGTGGGAAATAAGGTTTGCAATCATATTTCTGTCAACATGAATGATCCAGCAACTTGGTCTGAAAACACTGATGATAGGTTAAGAACAGAATTAAATTTGGTGCATACTCCATATTGCAAAATTACAGTGGCACCTCCACTGATATTTTTACAAAAATATGCATATATATTTTTTAGTTTGCATGTGCCGCACATAAAAGGAACAAACATACCAAAATTTTCATGGTAGGGTGAAAATGCATCTAGTTTCTCTCTTTGTCAATGAAATCAACTGACTTACCAGCATTTGTATTTTCTTTAATTGCAATCCCACTTATTGTTTAATGCCCCTTGCATATTTTTTTTTCCTTTTGAACATTATGTTATTGCTCAAAAATTACTGTTATACACGTAGCAAGTGATAATGTTATTTGGTACTGGATGCTTTCATATAATTATTGCATAACAGAATAATATAGTACAATTATCTAAATAATTAACTCATAAGATAATGTTTTAGGTTGTCATTTTTATTCATGCACTTGGTTTATGTATTCAGAATTTTATTTTTTTTTATTTTCTTGCTTTCTCAAAAAATATATCCAACTACCTGTCTTATCCGATCCGGTGCATAAATGGCATCCTTTGTTGATTTAGAAAGCTACGTTCAGAAACTATTGATTTATCTTTCACTTCTTTTTGATCCAAAGTTCAAATATTTCGTTGAACGTTCATGTCGAAACATTTGGTTTCTTCAATTATAATTATTTTTCTTCTTATTTTTAATAAAGCCTGATTGTCCTTGTCATTCAATCCGGCGCTTAAACGTCACTCCTTGATGACTCCGATGTTCCATATTCTGCAAATTTTTTAATAAAATCGATGATTAGCATTTATAAAAGGGAGTCCACCTCGCCAAATCATGTAATAGCAATTTGAAGCTAAGGAATCGTAACAGTCCTATTAAAGTATTTAAAATTATTAAAAATAGTTGAAAAAAGCGCATTTTACGTCCAGCTTCCGTACGTTACCAGACTAGTTTCAACAGCATATTTCCCCTGTCATCTTCAGTGGTCGTATATGCCAACTTTACGGCCTGCTGTACTACTTGCAATGTCGGTTATCTTCACGAATTCCTCTTAAAATGTTTTTGTTGTTTTTGTTGGCACACATGATCTTTTGCCATAGCACGTTTCCTGTATGTGCTTTTCGCGTTATCTCTCATTTGCGCCTTTTTAAGTGTCCATCTCAGAATTGTTTAGATTTTCGTATAACTTTTGTTCTTTTATGTTGTATTCTTATTTTTGTTTTTTCTCATATTCCTTTTCAGTTGTTTATAAATATTTTGTTATATTAAATATTTCCATGGGTAAGCCAGTTCATATGGTGCAGATGTGTTACAGTTTTTATCTTTAGTATTTTCGATGACCATGGATTCAGATAATAAGATATGTGTAATGGTTTTTATGTGATGTCAAAGTTCGTACTCTTCCAAGCAAAATAAATTCAAGCACTTTTCAAGTACTTTTTTAACCCGAATTATCATATGTATATACTGTTGGTTGATCAGTAGGTAGGTATTTAGTAAGTTCATACCATTAATCTTAGCTGGAGCAGGCACATCTTCAGTGACCTGCCTGTTACACCTTGCCCCCAGTTGGTTTATTTTATTAACTTTGAATTGCCCCTCTGTTTTTGAAATCATTTTATTTTGTGGAATATTTTGAAATGGTACATTATTTTTTTATTCATCTGCTGGTATGACACTTATTGTTTGCTTTCACTTTTTTATTTTTGATGCAGCCAGGAGACGAAGGGTCCACACATTAAGCACAAGCAATTCCTGGAAGTTCCACCCTCAGGCAAGAATGCATCCCTAATCCCAATAAACAGAAGCCCATCACAATTTGTTAATACATCATTCCACTTATTTTACACACATGGCTGATACTTGACTCTGTAGTGATATCATAGCCAAGGCATTACAGCTGCCCACACACTCCCCTGGGTTGAAAGCAAGTTCTGCACTATTTGATCAGCTTGGTGTTTTTATTACAACTAAGCAGAAATCTCCTATACATCTTTTTAGCACAAACAATTATTTAACACATGCTCTTTCATATCATTAATTAAAAAAAAATCAAGTACTATTTACAGAGCCTTAAACTTTTCAGGTACTTTCAAGGACTTAAAAATTAACTTTTTTTTATTCAAGGACTATTCTAAGTTTTCAAGGAGCGTACGAACCATGGATGTTAATATTTTAGTTTTCCCAGTCTGGAATAAGTTGATGTTGGTTACAATATTGAATTAATGCCGTTTTTTTCTTCTTTTTTGATCCAACTATTATGGTGTTCTTGCAACCTTGCTGAAAAACGTCTTTTAGTGCTACCTATATATAGCACTTATGATATTCTCCATTATTCATGTCAATTGTAAGGATCTTATAAACTCCTGCTGTTTGCAACATAGATTTTTTATTCCCATTACATGTTAATATATTAGTGTTACTCATTACTTTTATACCGATATCCAGCTTATGCCTTTTGCATTATTTTTTTATAATGTCAGTGATCGGATGTATGTATGGTAAACTGCCAATATATTTTAATTCATTTTTATTTGGCTCATTGTTACTTTCAACTTGCCGTTTGATTTTTATATTCATGTTGTCAATTAGACTTTTAGAGTATTTGAATTGTACTTCCATTTCGCCCCTTGCATATAATTACAAATCTGCTCATGATATATGAGTAACATTTTCAGGTACTTTATGGTTATTTTTCTATCTCTACTGCAAGTGTCGTACAAGGTACGATCCAAAAGTTCCCGGACTAGGTCCATAAGTCCATAGATAGAGTTAAAAAGCTGAAGCACATCTTCCATCAAAGTAAGACCCTCTTGCAACAACACATTTCTGCCAGTGACTATAGAATTCACCGAAACACTTTTGGAACCCATTCTTTGCAATGTCCTTCAGTGAAACTAGCAATGTGTTTTTCACTTCTGCGCTCAAAAACCGACAACCCTGGAGTTGATGTGTCAACTCAGGGAAGAGGTGGAAGTCACAGGGTGCGAGGTGAGATGAGTATGGTGGGCGTGGGAGGACAACATGTCTTGTTTTAGCGAGAAACTCACGAACAAGAAGTGGCCTTGTGCCGGTGCACTGTCGCACAATAGCACCCATGATTGATCACCCCACAGTCAAGGCCACTTTTTGTGGATCGACTCATGTAGACATCACATGATGTCCACATAGAGCTCCTTGTTGACAGTGCATTCTTCGGGGATAAATTCAAGATGAACAATACCTGGACAATACCTGGATGTCAAAGACCTCTAATCATGATCTTGCCTTTACTGCGATCTCGGCAGAATTTCTGCTTGCGTGAGACAATGGCAATTTCCATGTTGCTGATACCTGCTTAGTCTAAGGTTGAAGAGGAAACACCACTTTTCATCCCCCTTTCTGACCCTTCCAAGAAACTGTGGGGCTTGGTCGGCTGCGGTTACGATCGCCCACCATTTTCATCCGTATGGCCAACTGATTTTTTTTTTTTTGGTTGGAGGTTTAACGACCACCGTGAGCAACTGAATGGGCTATAAGTAGTCGCCCGTCCCTAATTTAGGGTCACTGGCTCCAGGCAAGGGAGAGAGCCAGTGCCGTAAGACAAACAGAACATCCATGCTTCACCGGGATTCGAACCCGGGCCCCTTTCGAACGAATGATCAGAGGCCATCGCTTAGACCACTGCGCCACCGGGGCGGCCCAACTGATCTTCAGTTAATATGCATGGGACGATGTGTTGACACACCCAATGCATCTTCAGATTATCTGTTAATATCCATTGACACGTAGTCTCCGATGTCCCGGCAGCCTCTTCTATTTGCTTGATCGTCTGTTCTCTGTTGGCACATATGATGGCGGCAACCTTCGAAATGTTTTCATGCATGCGAGCTGTCATTGGCTGCCCACTTCAACCTTCTGTCTGCCTTCTCTGAAGCACTGATGCTAATCAAATGTTTGTGACTGTGACAGGGTGTTTTCGCCATAAACTTGCTTCAACATCTCGCATCTGTTGGACTTTGCCCACATGAATGCAAAATTTAATGGTAACACACTGCTAAAAAAAATGCCATTTTTCATTAATCACCAAACACTGCGTAAGTTACTCACAATACCGAGATGTACCACAGCGAGCCTTGTGACGTAGATGGACGAAACCAATTTCCTTGTGTGGAGGTGATAATGTCATAATGTAATCCAATAATCACAGTGGGTATGCAATACGCATACTTTGCCACACAGGCGCAGTCCAGGAACTTCTTTTGGATCCTACTCCATATATACAAAGGGTGGAGAAACTCCTCAAAAAGGTACAAAAATGCAAGTACAACCCTCTCCACAGTTTGTTCTAATTTTAATGCCTTATACATATTTTTTTCTTAAACTTCAGAGATAAATATTCCCCTGCGCTATATTTTCTGAAAAGACTGGTTAAAAGGAACAGAGGCCCAGTAACATGGTTTTTGCCCTGGGCTTCCAAACCTGTGGATATGGCTCTCCTTGAAAAGGAAGTGATAACTTTGGTGCAAGACAAATCCAAGCTACTGAGACTTTTTGCACTGACTTGATTTTATTGTAATTGTGAATATACATTCAAAATTGCTTTTTTACACCACAATGAGCACCTTGAATTTTCATAAAGCATTAAGTTAATTACTTGCTAATTTTCAATAAAGTCTTTTTTCTATAATATACCTTTTTTAAGGTTACTGACCTTTCCTAATATGGTTCGGGATTCCACTTCTTTTTGATACATTTCCAACATGTATGATATTTTGCTGTCTTCCATCTGTGGTTCGAGGAAACGAATCCTCACATGACAGTTTTTCACAGTAAACTTCAATCTTTTAAAAAACAAATCATCAGCTCTCCTCTCATATCATATTCACATGGTGAACATGACATGAGAGCTGACAATTGTTTTTAAAATATAATATTAACCTGGTGAATATTATATAAGAGCTGACTATTGTTTTTTTCTTTATTTGTAAATCGTCAGCTCTCATATATCAACTGGTGAATATATAAGAGCTGATGCTTTGTTTTTAAAAAAATTGAAGTTTACTGTGAAAAACTGTCATGTGACGATTCATTTCCTCAAACCACAGACGAAAGACAGCAAAATACTATACATGCTGGAAACGTATCAAAAAGTAACCTTTAAAAATGCATATTACAGATAAGCACATTAATTTAAAGACAGTGGGATGGATATATAAATCCACAAAGCTGGTTTGGATATACTGTATGTCTTCAATAATATATAACAAAACTACCAGTAATGTATTTAATAACAACATGGAGCATAGTTAATTAAAACTACTTTTCAAAAAATACAATATTCCACATTCTGTTTTCACTGTTACACTCATAGCCCATACAATTAGAATACTTTAGATGATTTTCAAATGTTTTTTAAAATGGCATCTTTAGAAATCACTTTATTTAAATTTGCAATTTTGCACATTTTAATTGTAAATATCTAGCTAATGGAGTATTGCAGGAGTAAAAAAATTAAAAACATAAATTTGAGTACTATGTTTTGATGTTCATTCTTGTGTATGTGCATTTTTATTTTCTAGAAAAAAATGGCAAGTCACTACATACAAAGTAAATGCTTTCCAATTTTTACCTAGCTTGCTACTGTACATATAATTTTGCTTTCACACATAAACAAAAGAACTATTCAAGAACTTTCAAATGAAAATAAGGTTCTAGCACACTTTCAAAATTAAGAGTACTTTGGAAATCGGCTGGAGTTCTGTTGAAGCGAAATCATTACTGATTTTTGAAATGGCCATAATGTGATAGAAATTTCTTTTTTGAAAAACAGGAGTGTCAGAATTTTGTTAAATGTCAATAAATATCAATTTTTTAAAATAAAATTGGGAACAGCCACTTTATACATTTTATGAAGGGCTGCATTATTTGAAATGGAATGATCCATAAGGTAACATAGCCATTTTTAATTAACTGCATTAGAAATTTTTAAATGCACCTGAGAGTAGTGCTCTCAGAGAATATGTCAGGCACCTGAAAAAGCTTATAAATATGGAAAAATTTGCATGATTATGTATCTTCTTTTAACTAAAACACGTACAGTACTTTAAAGCTTACATACATTCACTCTCAATAACCAATTTGTTTAGCTTTTCAAAATTCTTAATAAAAGTTTCTTGTTTGCACTGAGCAAAAAATACCTTCAATTTCTTTAGGTGCTTGGAAGGAGCACTAGTATTGTGCACAATAGAGTATTGTTATTTTCCGGTCACTTTTTCACCTTAACGTACATTATCACCTTTAAATACTCATTATGCAAACATGTGGAGAATTTCATACATTTGCATAATAAAATAAAATGTTTGCACAAGGATCAGGTCAATGCTATTAAAAACATTCATAAGCTAAAAAACGACATAAAAAATGCCATTCCTGGTACTTTTAAACTTACATTTCAATGGGGTTTTTTGAGATTTTTCACTGTATTTGGAAGACAATGAAAATGTAAAGTTAAAACTTCTCACTTAATAGGGACAACCCTTTATATTAGCCACATCATTTCAGTTCCACATTATCAGAACAACGTTCGTCATAAGTCAATCATTTAAAGCACGATCACACGCAGAAATAAAATTAGCCTCGTGATTGTGGAAGGTCGGCAAAGGAAATAGCATAACATGAAAATAGTAATTCAAGATAAGCGAAATATCATCCACCGAAATTATACACTCTTATTTGTGCTGGCACTACGCAAAATTACATAGACAACGCTCATATGTCTGGCATTTCACAAACTTAGTCTTGGGGGTCATTCTATTTGTTAACTAAATGCCTATTTATCACTTTGCTCCTAAACAATTCTCCTGAACTCGAAGGTACAGAAATCCTACTACTCTTATAAGATATACACTGGTCGCACAAACAAATCTAAAAACAAAACAGATCACAAGCTCGGGGACAAAACATCTTAAAAATGAAAAATAATCGTGCTGCACACGGACAAAAATTTGTTTTAAATCGTTAATTATACCTTGAAACAACAGCTGACAGCTATAATAAAACTAATTTTTTTACTTAACAAAATATGATAAATCATATGGCTATATGCAATAACTGATAATCCAATTTTTACCTGAAAAATACACCAAGAATCAATTCCACAATTCAAATTACACCACAACGACTGGCAGTAAATATAACATCTGATTGGTGGACTGAATTTCCCAGGAATTTCCCAGAAGGGGAAAAGTAACATGTGAGGAATTTGTGTGTATGAAACGCATGTTCACAAAACCTGCAAACTCTTCGAAGGAAGCTCAGCTTTCCGCGATTGGCTACGCAACGCACGTAATCATGTGCACAAATTGGACATTGTCTCTGTAAACACCACAACGCTACGTGGGAGGAACGACAAGACCACCCGGGTGGTGCAGTGGTCTAAGCAATGGCTTATGACCATTCGTCCGAGAAGGGTCAAGGTTCGAATCCTGGTGAGGCATGGATGTTGTGCTTGTCTTACGGCACTGGTTCTCTCCCTTCCCTCTAGCCAGTGACCCTAAATTAGGGACGGGCGACAGCTTATAGCCCATTGAGTTGCTCACGGTGGTCTTTAAACTTTCAATCAAAAAAATAAAAAAAACAACAGGAAAGAAAAAGAAAAGCTGCTTCAGTCATCAATATCCACATGGATTGCAATGTTACAATAATAACATCAAGTTTTTCTAAAAATTATGCAGTTAGAAAAGAAGGAAGGAGAAAATTTCAGATGCTTCTTTATAGAAAAATTACTGACAAAAAAATCAGCTGAAGTAAGTTTTCAGCAAGTTTTGACATTATTCAGGGCCGGAGTATATTATCTCAAAGATGCTTTTGCTTTTAGCTAAGAAAAAGACCATAATATGGATTAAAAGTTCAGATAGAGAAATTAAATTTTTGCGGGAGAATAATAAGGATCCCTCAAAAATAGATTCGTATTATGAATATATATATATATATTTTTATTGGAGGTTTAACGACCACCGTGAGCAACTCAATGGGCTATAAACAACTCCCGTCCCTAATTTTGAGTCACTGGTTCCAGGGAAGGGAGAGAGCCAGTGCCGTAAGACAAACACAACATCAATGCCTCACGGGATTCGAACACGGTCCCCTTACGGACGAATGATCAGAGGCCATCGCTTAGACCACTGCGCCACCGGGCGGCGAATATTTCAAATTGATGGGTTTTACTAAGGAATTAAGTGATTTTCAAGCCAAATTTTTGAGTAGTACTCCTACTTTTCCTTTGCAAAAATTTGACTTAAAGATCTCCTTTATTCCGTAGAATTTGTGTTTTAATGATCATAAATGAATTCGTATTATACAAAAACAACTTAAATATTTTTTTTTATTGTTTGAAATTTAAGTATAGTGGTCAATACCCAAATTCTGGAATATACAAAAATAGTAAGCCACAAAATAAAATCTAATTTGCTATTCAACGAATAGGTTCAAATTGGAACAAAAATCGGGACTTGTGCTCACCCTATATTTGAGCCTAAGTCGACACTCAAAATATTACATCTAAGTAAAATGGCAGGAAGTTAGTTGCTGCATTTTTTTTTTATTTTTTTATCGGAAGTTTAACGATCACCATGAGGAAATCTGTGGACTACAAGCACTCGCCCGTCCCTAATTTAGGGCCACACAGGCTCCAGGGAAGAGAAAGAGCGACGCCGTAAAACATACACAACATCCATGCCTCAACGGGATTCGAACCCGGACCCAGCTCGGACAAATTAGCAGAAGCCATTGCATAGACCACTGCGCCACCTGCATTTAGTCTCCTAGATTAAAACATTACCATGCTTGGTAGCAATTATCAGTACTAACAGGGCCAAGCTAGCGGGGGGCTGAAAGGGGCTCAGCTCCCCCTTCAAGGCTAGCGACCCCCCACCCCTTGGAAAATTGGCGCTGTCAAAAATGACTAAAACTTTTATTTCGATGGTTTACGTAAATTACTTAGATATTTCATCACAGGCATAAATATTTTATTCGTATACTGGACTTTTTTTTTTTTTGGATTGGAGGTTTAACGACCACCGTGAGCAACTCAATGGGCTATAAGCAGTCGCCCGTCCCTAATTTAAGGTCATTGGTTACAGGGAAGGGAGAGAGCCAGAGCCGTAAGACAAACACAACATACATGCCTGGCCGGGATTCGAACCCGGGCCCCTTACGGACGAATGATCAGAGGCCAGCGCCTTAGACCACTGCGCCGCCGGGGCGGCGGACTTTTTAGAAAGTTAAGTAACAGTAAAACGACGCAGTATGAATGTAACTCAAAAAAAAAAAAAAGAAATTTCGACTTTTTGAATTGTGAATTACACTGACGGAAAAAAAAAAATCCCAACACCAAGAAGGGGTTGTGTTAGATAAACGACAGTTGGTAGGCGGTGAGAGTACATCTATAAGATGACTTCTATGCAAATTTCGCGCTCGGCGCATACGTGTGGCGCTAGTAGCGCCCCTCGGAACATGCAAAGCAGGTTTGCTGTAAATACGCGCTGTAACGTTCGTGAGCGTTACTTATCGTTGAGATTCGACATAGTGTGTTGATGTTAGTCAAGAATGCCTTTAAGAAGACGAAGAAGCCATCATCAACAGCTCACGGAGTTTGAACGAGGTCGTGTAATAGGGCTACGAGAAGGTGGATTTTCTTTCCGCAATATTGCAGAACGACTTGGCAGGAATGAAGCCACTCTGCATGATTGTTGGCAGCGGTGGCCAAGGGAAGGTACTGCCTCAAGAAGACCGGGTTCCGGCCGGCCACGTGGCACTACTGAGAGGGAAGACCGCCGTGTACGGCGTATGGCCGTGGCGCATCGTACTGCGTCTGCGGCAGCAATTCGAATTGCAGTTGCCACCACAGTGACACAACGAACTGTTACAAATCGGTTACTTGAAGGACAGCTCCAAGCCAGAAGCCCTGTAGCGTGCATTCCACGTACTCCAAACCACTGCCGTTTGCGACGTCAGTGGTGTCAAGCTAGAGCTCATTGGAGGACGGAGTGGAGATCTGTTGGGTTTTCTGATGAAAGCCGGTTCTGCCTGGGTGCCAGTGATGGCCGTGTGTTGGTTAGAAGGAGGCCAGGTGAGCGCCTGCAACCAACCTGTCTGCGGCCGAGACACACTGGACCTACACCTGTAGTTATGGTCTGGGATAGCAATTTACTATGACAGCAGGAGCACTCTCGTGATTATCCCACGCACCCTGACGGCACAGTTGTACGTCGGTCTGGTGATTCAACCTGTTGTGCTGCCATTCATGAACAGCATTCCAGGGGGTGTTTTCCAACAGGATAACGCTCGCCCGCATACCGCTGTTGTAACCCAACATGCTCTACAGAGTGTCGACATGTTGCCGTGGCCTGCTAGATCACCAGATCTTTCACCAATCGAGCACGTATGGGACATCATCGGACGACAACTCCAGCGTCACCCCCAACCAGCATTAACCGTCCCTGTATTGACCGACCAAGTGCAACAGGCATGGAACTCAATCCCACAAACTGACATCCAGCACCTGTACGACACAATGCATGAACGTTTGCGTGCTTGCATTCAACATTCTGGCGGTTACACTGGTTATTAATGTACCAGCATTTCACATTTAAAATGGCTCTTCTCGCGCTTACAATAAGCTGTGATCTTGAAACCTTAATCGATTAAATATGTTACCTATACAAATGTATTGCCGCCATTTCATTCCTCTACACCTATTTTTTCGTGGTGTTGGGATTTTTTTTTCCGTCAGTGTAGTTGTAACGGCTGTATTAATAAATTTAGTGATTCTCTACTAACGGTAGGAGTTATAAGAAACAAGAAACGCATTTTAGGAGGAAGAGGGGGGCGTTAAATTTAGAAGAACAAATTAAAATAAAGTAATCAAGGGTGGAGGCGTACTTGCACTCGGGATTGGATTAAAGGTAGGTGGGAAGCTTTGGGGGCTTCAGTTCCAAGCTGCATCGTTTGTAGTTTTAAGGAGACAATTGAATGTTGCCCTTGATGGCGAACGAAGCACTTTAAGACCACATGGGATCCTATTGCCGTTGGGTCTGTTCCGTGCCCTCAAAGGGAAGGTCCCTCATTATGCTGGAGGTAACAAATTTGTACATTTGTTTGGCTTTTCTTGGCGTGACACTTGCTAACACATATGGTGACGCGAAGGGGCTCCAAAGACGGAAACAATTAAAGGTGAGAAGTTCTGGAATTCTAAAGCATACAAAACACAATCTGATAGTTCTTAAGGAGGAAGGAAAACACTAATAATTTTGAAATGCCTAAAAAATCTAGTTCAAAGAACTTACTGAGAGAAAAAAAGATATTATTATCTTAGCAAGCCAAAACCTATTTTTCATCATAGTGCACTGCTCGTTGTTACTCTCTCGGCCTCTCTTACATTCCGAGCGAACGAGAAGGGAGTATTCATCGCACCACTATCATATTTACGGCCTAAGGGATCACAGATTTTTTTTTTCTTGTAGTGTAACTCAGTTGGCACAGGCAAGCTTTCTGTGCCTGTCAAAAATAAAAGCGGAAGGGGAAATGGATTGCATATTATAAGAATTAAAAATCACGGTTATGGGAACTACGGAACTGAAGAAGTTTCAAATACAACATTTTAAATGTTTAAAACCATAAATGTAAAAAGTTACTGAAATCGTTCAAAACATTAAACAATCCGCTGAAAAAGTCATAAATCCGAAAAACAATATGTCTGCCACTAACTCCATTCTGAAATCTCCTGAATTTAGTGAATGTCCCCCAAGTCGGCAAAACTGCGTGAGCGACTGCCCTCTTTGCCCACGCCTAGCAAAAATTTGAGCCCCCCCCCCTAGTTCTGGGACCTAGCTACGGCCCTGAGTACTAAAGGAAATTATAATTATATAGTAAATATAAGCTGACCAGACGTCCCCAATTCTTGAGGACAGTCCTCGAATTTAGTTTACTGTTCCTGAAAACGTCTGAAGCTTATGGGGACGCAAATTGTCCTCAAATTTAGATGTTTGTCCCTAAATGTCCTCGAATTTATACTTCCTCATTAACCCTTTATATTTCCAATGAAAAATGTTCTTAAAAGTAGTTTCCGTTGTACTAATTTTCCAACATGCTTCTTGTGAAAACAAATTTTGAATTTTTTTTCTTCTTTCTGAGTTTAACGATCATTACGAGCAACTCTAAGGACTATGAGCAGTAATAATTCGGATGTACTCCAGACATTACAAAAGGCACCATAGGTCTTCCAGTCCTGCCAGCAGAAGTTGCACATACAATCAAGAACATGAAATAGGGAAAAGCTCCAGGAGAAGATTAAATTACCGTAGACATCATACAAGAAGCAAGTGGAGAAATTGAAACAGTACTCGCCCAAGTTTTCACTCGATGCCTTAATGAAGGGAAGATTCCTGAGGACTGGAACAATGCTACAATGATCCTGCTACATGAAAAAGGGGATATTGAGGATCTCAGGAACTACAGACCTATCAGCCTCCTATCAGTGGTTTATAAAATTTTTGCTAAAATTCTTTCACACCGCTTGAAGGTGACAATGGACATGGCTCAACCGAGTGAACAAGCTGGATTCAGGAGTGGCTACAGCACTATAGATCATATCCACGTACTGAGAGAACTAATTGAAAGAGTGAGGGAATATGAACTTTCATTATGCATGGCTTTTATCGACTATGAAAAGGCCTTTGATTCGGTGAAATCCAAAGGCGGTTCGTCATTAGGGGCCAGAGGGGCCGGGCCCCATCTAAACAATTCTATTTCTAGAAATATATATATATTATTTTTTTGCCCTGATTCTTATTCTCTCTCTTAACTACATGGTGA
The DNA here is from genome assembly GCA_039090855.1 of Macrothele yani. Classification (NCBI taxonomy): domain Eukaryota; kingdom Metazoa; phylum Arthropoda; class Arachnida; order Araneae; family Macrothelidae; genus Macrothele; species Macrothele yani. Next base: position 120,631,707 of record CM077004.1, on the reverse strand, counting down.
TAAACCTTTTCCTTCAAAAATCATTACCTAAGGTAAAAGTTTCCTTCAAAAACGAGAAACTATTCCCTGAGGAAAGAAATCAGGTTCAGAGTGTGAGGTTATTGGAGCCAGCTCCAACAGGCCCCGGTAACATCACTACGCAAGCGAAGAAGAGACGATTTCCTCCCCGTCTCATTCGGTATGAAGACCAACATACAACACTGTCTTAACTGCGTGTGCAAAAAAAAGCTGTGGGGCCAGATCTATCTGGCCCTACGCTAATTTGATTGGCCGGGAAAGTATCCATTTCCTTAACGCCGTGGGTTGACAGAGAAGCTTACCCCGACCATGCTCAAGGGTGGCGAGAGGGTTTCAAATGTCGTAGCAAAGTCCAGTTAGTTGTTTTTTCTGTGTGTGTTTCTCTCGGTGATGTGTCGTTCCTTTGTGTCGTGATTTTTTTGCTTTTCGAGTACAATGAATGGAGTGAATATTTTGTTAAAATCTCCGTTCTTTGCTTTAAATCTGGAAGAAAAGCTTCACTTAAAAACACTCAGTGCTTATCACGCCAAGAATTTTTCGTTTGAGCTTCACTTAAAAAAACGCAGTGCTCATCAGCCCAAGAATTTGAGTCGAAAAGCTTCACTTAAAAAAATTCGGTGTTTATCTTCCCAAGAATTTGAGTTTCCAAGAGTATGAAGTTTACAAAGTGCTTTGCAGAACTAATTTCAGTTTTAACTGAGAGGATTTTCTATGTTAAAAGTAAATAAATAAATTAGAAAACCTGTAAGTATAATTTGCACGTGAGTACATATATGTTTTTAGGTTTCACAAGTTCTTTAAAGAAAAAGGTTAAACCTTTCAAATAATGCAAACGGTAGTATGGTACTTATGGTACTCATTCTCTATGGGACGAAATTCGTGAAGCATTCCCTTCTTGCATATATTTGGAGTTAATTTTTCACTACATTTTTTTATCCTGTGAATCCTGTGATTATTCCTCAGTTGAGAAATCTGAAGAAACAGAAAGCACAACTAACATAAATTAATGCTCATATGTTTTAAGGTAAAAATTTTATTAAAGGAGTTTTAACATTTTTTTGTTAATAGTTATGCATTCTATTCTGAGGAAATTTTTTTCGTGTGCAATACAATAGCTGACACATTCCTACCTGATTTGGGCATTATTGTGAGTCAAGGGGATAAACAGAGGCAGAGTAAAGGAATCTTGGGGGGGGGAGGGGTCTGAATAGTTGGCCTAATAATGACAGTTGTTTTTATTTCATTGTTTGACTTCGGCTACTGGCCCCACCTGTTTCAGTTGCCACGAGCCTCTACTGGTGAAATCATCAGCAGTTACAATGGCTTCAAATTCCTGTGGTATTGAAGATGCATACATTAATATTATGAATAACATCTATGAAAATGCAAGTGCAAAGATTCGGCTGTTTGAAAATACAACACACATAAAAATTTGAAAGGGAGTGAGACAAGGTGACACCATATCTCCGAAGCTCTTTAATGCCACATTGGAAAATGTCTTTCAATCACTGAACTGGGAAAACAAAGGGATAAAGATTAATGGAGATTATCTAACCCACCTTCGTTTTGCTGGTGATATAGTCATTTTTGCAACTACCCCATCAGAGCTGCAGAGTATGATTCAGGAACTTGCTGACAAGAGTAAAGAAGCGGGATTAAAAATGAACTTTCAGAAGACAAAAGTGATGTTCAATGCTTTTACACGAAATGAAGATTTATCGATTGATGGAGAAAAGCTGGAGATAACAGACACGTACGTTTATCTTGGACAACAGATATCAAGTTAGAGTCCCATTGATAAAGAAATTAATCGGTGTATAAAACTTGCCTGGAGAGCGTTTGGAGGAAACAGTATAATTTTCAAGAGCAATATGCCATTATGTCTTAAAAGAAAAGTGTTTGATCAATGCATCCTTCTAGTGCTCACATATGGTGCAGAGACGTGGACCTTAACTAAAAGAGACATACAAAGACTGCGGACAACACAAAGTAGCAGGGAGAGGTGCATGCTTGGTGTAACCAGGAAAGATAAGAAGAGGAACTCGTGGATCCGAAAAATGACAAGAGTGGAAGTAAAATCCCTAAAATGGCAATGCGCTGGAAATTATGCCAGAAGGACAGACCATCGATGGACAGCTGGAATTTTAGACTGGATTCCAAGGGACAGGAAAAGACCCAGAAGAATACCCCATGGGAGATGGGCAGATGAAATTCAAAAGTATACGGGAGTAACATGGAAGAGACTGGCACAAGACTCACCGTTGTGGAAGAAACTTGGGGAGACCTTCGTCCAGCAGTGGATTGATAACGGTTGACAATTATGATGATGATGATGATGATGATATACACACTATTTATAAAAACAAAAAATTAAATCTCACTGATTATACATATAAAAAAATGGATGTAATTAATATAAACACGCGAACGCCTTTAGTAAAGAACGAGATGTGACAGATTCTTGCCGTACAACGCTGAACTTCAAATGTCGCCCGGTTAACTTACGGTTTTCCAGTCTATGTATCTCAAAAGTCTTTGTTGGCAACTTTTAGAAAAATCCTCCACATTAGAAAATTCTCGTAAAATGTAATTTGTGCAAAGTACTTCACTTGAAAAGGGTGGATGCCTTTTCATGGAGGAGTTTTCTTGTGGTGAACGATTCCTTAATCGAAGAGATTCAAGAAAGCTGGACAGTAAGAATTTCATCAGTCAGTGCAGGACAACGAGAATGTCAAGAGTTTCTTGAAAGCTTTGTTTCTTATTATTTTCATCGGAAAATTGTGAAGGTCTGCAATTTTTTTATTCTGTCAAAAAGATGCGTGATATTTTTCCATACTTGCACTGCAGTTATCAGAAACAAAAACAAGAATTAAATGCAAGAGATCCGGTTTGAAAATGGAAAAGTAGGAACCACAGCTTTTCGAGTAAGAGTATCATTGAAACTTTTTATTGCTTTTTCAAAAGTTAGTTTTATGTCAATTTAAGAAATAGAAAAGGTGAGAATACTTTATAATAATCACTACTAAACTAGGGAGGAGAGAGTAATAAGAAATGTTGCAATACAATGTAAATTTCTTTTAAACTATTAAATAAAAAAAATACAGATAGTATGTTGTTCTCTAATTTTTGTTTTCAGCCTAAATATAAACTCTTTTGGTTTAGGCTGGTTTAGAGAATTAGAGCTGAGAAAGAACTTGATTATCCTACAACAAAGGAAAAAAACAATTAAGTGTAAATACTGCCGATCACCAGGAAAGTTTCTACAAACTACTATAAACACACATCGCCGCCACATCGCAGCTCAGGAGGAAAGGTTTCAACACAGATGTTTTCTTTTTGCTGGAAGTAGCATGAAAAGAATTTATAGCACAAAAGCCAGTTAAGAATTTGCCTTAAAATATGGAAAGTGTGGGAAGCGTGAACACTTCTTTCGCCTATCATTAAAACGAAGGCTAAATTATTTTAACAGTTCCTTTCAAAATAAGTGCATTGATAAGAACTCAAAAATTCAGAGTGTCAGCAACGGCAAGAAAAATATATGTTACTAATATCAGAAAGTAAAATATCAATTGATAATACAAATAAAGTGGTCGGTTTAAGGATTGATTCGTTTCTGTCCGTAAAAACCAAAACAAAACTGGAAATGCAATTATAGGTTTTCGAGGGCCCCCAAGCTCTGGAGCCCGAGGCGCACGTCGAGTCGGAAATCTGCTCCTGTGTGGTTCGACTTGGAAAACCGGATTCGTGCTAAATCACCACCACCCCGAAATGTACGAGAACTGGAGGACCTGCTGTTGACATTATGGCACTAAATACTCCAGGATACCTATCGCCACCTCATCGAATCGATGCTTCGCCGAGTGGCCGCTATTTTGCGCTCTAAAGGGGGTCCTACAGCTTATTAGGTAGGCGGTCATAATGTAATTGCTCATTGGTGTAGTTGACTACCCATTTTCATGGAAGTGACCAACTAAGGTTCTCATTGAACGTTTTCTTAACCTTCCTTTAGCCTTTTTCTTTAGACATTTGACTACCTGCTTGAAACTTGATTTCAGTCTATGACCCCCACCCCCTTCGTTTTTTTTGTACACTCTTATTCAACACAGAATTACCTGATTCATTTTCAAAAGCTAATTGATGTCCTTTCAAATAAGTATTCAGATCTCTTCTGTAGATATGATGAAGACACTATCGTGCTGATTGATACACAAATAAAGAAGATAGCTGTCTAAGCACGAACACTTTAGCTCAAACCAGTTGCAACACTCAAATGAAGCTAAAACGTATCACCGGTATCAAAAGTATACACAGTTAGAAACCATGACGACACAAATAACTCATTCCATTGAGGTTTTAAAAGGTTTAATGTTAAAAACTTGCGAGATCTTTCGAACCTACGACTTATAGGTTCATCATCAGGCACCAAAACTCGCAAGGTGCACATGAAACGAAGTGGTTATGTACACGTGTGGTTATGGGCAAAGACCGCGCATGCGTACAAGTCGGAACAGAATGAGGTCATAAAATACATACATTTAAAATAACTTGTAGGGTAAAAAACACATAATGGTTGTCATAAATATAAGAAATATAAAATGAAGGTCAAAGTTCTCTCGCCTGAGTTTTATACATGTACAATAAAATCAATGGTTGTCTAATCTTGTTTCTTGGTTTTTCAGTAGGTATCGACAAGGTGCTGGTATATAGGATGGAGCTTCATCATTACAACATTGTTCATTCAAATGATAAATATACAAGCTCTCGAGAAACAACAGGCCATTTTTAGTTTTGGTCGTCGATAACAGTTTTACATTGTCCCAGTCAGGATAGTGCTCTCCTTTTAGTACTTCTCGTGCTAAAGAAGTTGTTACGGCATGTGTACGAACACTGTATTTGTGTTCTGTAATTCGTGTCTTTAATGATCTACAAGTGGATCCCACGTAAGAAGTAGACTGCGAGGTTGTTGAGAAAGAGTTCAGTGGTACCGAATAAACGCCGTATTTATCTAAGAGATTGATGTCGGGTCTCGGTCTGATTTGGTCAAATTGAACAAACTTTCCGAAGAAATACCAAAGGAACAATCGTATTTTTTGCATGAATTTTGTAAGATCGGTACAATGGTTGGATGGAAGGGGATGGATGCCACGTATTTTATGGTTACTTCATCACGTATTGGTTGTAACGTTGTGGAGATCCGTCGTTGATACCTGCGTAACAATTTTGTAAATAGATATCTGGGATAACCGGATCTCTTCTGTGTAATCAAGTCCGGGGCATAAACTGAATTCAGTAAAAGTTGTAGGTTCATAACTAAATGTTATAAAAAGGAACCTGGAAGTAGGGCCGTAGCCAAGGGTGGGCCAGCTCGGGCGGCGCCCGAGCTGCGTTCCCTTTTGCCCGTCCTAGCACCTCACACTACATTGCGGTGCCCGACCTCTTTTACATCTTTTGCCCGACCTCAATCATCAGCCGCCCCTCCTAACTTCTCGGTCTGGCTAAGGTCCTGCCTGGAAGAAGTTCGAAAAATGAGAAAAGATTCAGAAAAACAATCAATGAGTTTATCCGTTCGAATGGGCTCTTAACTGTAATGCCGACGAATGACCCCTCGTGTACGGAAAGAGTTTATTCCAAAAATTATTCTTTAATTTTAATCGAGGTGGCCATGTCATGAGGCCGTCGCAGCCAATCCATCTGTCCGGAAATGTGGCATTCAGGAACTCACGTATTATTATTGACCAATGTGGTGGGGTACTGTCTTGTTGGAAAATAACCGAAGGTTGGAGTGCATGAAACTGAGGTGCTACAAAAAGTTCCAGCATGTCCAGGTACACGATACCGTGGCCTCTGTAAAAAAGGAGTGTCCGATGATTCTTTCATGTATCAGGCTGCACCATACGTTCACTTTCGGGCTAGTCCTCTATTGTTCGTGGCATAATGAGGATTTTCTGATCACCAGTTTCGCCCATTGTGTCTATTTACTGTACCAGAGACGAGGAATGTGGCTTCATCTGAGAAACAGACACGGTGCAGATAATCACTATCATGAGCTATGCGCTGCAACATTTCCGTCGCAAATGCACACAGCGAGGCCGGTCATCAGGCTGAAGAGTTTGAACGATATGCACCGTATAAGCAAACAGATGAAGACGTGTGTGTAAAGTTTTGTGAACAGTGGCACGGGAAATTCTAGTTCCAGTTAAGTACGATGAATGGATTTCCTGGCGCTTTAAACTTTTCATTTCAATCTTTTATGCTTTTTTGGTCCGGTTGTGATCGTCTGCACTCTGTCTGAAATGACGCTGGACAGTAACCGCCGATTTGGTCTCATGGAACCATAACACACACGCCGCTTTTTCTTGCATGGAAGCCATTATCGATTAAATGCTCCTCTTATTCAGCAGTAGCGCTCACTTAAAGAACAGAAAAAAAACTTTATAAGGGCTGCTATACTAAGTTGCCAATCATTTTAGTTTAACTTACATAGATTTTTTATATAATTTTTTGTAATGTGGGAAAGACTTTATCGAAACCCTGTACTTTAAAAACGAAAATTGCATACTGTAACTAAATTAGAATTTCTGCATTATGATACTAAAGAGCTGTTCATTCTTCTGTTACACCATTAATATTTTCTTCCTCTCACTCCACATTTTTCAAATTTAGTATTTAGCTCTTTCAGTTCTTGCATTCCTAACTCTAAGTACTATATACTACACTGACGGAAAAAAAATCCCAACACCACGAAAAAATAGTTGTAGAGGAAAGAAATGGCGGCAATACATTTGTATAGGTAACATATTTAATCGATTAAGGTTTCAAGATCACAGCTTATCCCAGCAAAAACACAAGTGCTGGGAAACTGCTGGCCACCAGCTGGCAGTTATGGGTCACTGCTGGCTGAAATCTGCCGCTCACGGCCCGGTAGTGGTCCGTTGGTGGCAGCGCTATCAGTTGGCGAGCCATTGATGGCCCTGCAGAATCGCCGTGAATTGTGGGCCTCCAAGCAAGTGCCACTAGTGGCCCGTTGCTGGCAACCAATGCAACCCCCAACAGCAGGTGGAAGCAACACTTGCTGTGTCTCTCATGGTACCAGTTAGTTGAAGACGACGCTATCGCCATCGTGTTATTTTAGTGGATGTTAAGAAAAAAATCCATATGTGGAGAGGCGAATTAATTTCCTAATGAAATTTTACGTCTACGAAGATATCAGATTAATAAGCCGTGAAATACTAGATTACAGCCATGAAATACACCCACTCCATTCCCATGAATAACAATTCATGGAATGGAGTGGATAAATAACAAAAAAAAAATTTGAAACCGCTTGAAACACATATCCTGGAAAACCATTAAAATAGCGTTTGTTGGAAAAAAAAAGAATTATACGCGTACAAAATTCATTAATTATTTGAAAGAAAAAAAAAAGCAACGGTATGTGGTGTACTCATCCATGAGTTGAATACACAAGACTGGGAGGAATTCGCTTCTAAAAATAACGAGAAGTAAAATAAAATATCTTTTACTCTTTAAAACAAATGTAGCTTCGGACAACGGAAAGGAAAGACACAACGTTAAAAATGTAACAGAATGTGACATGAACCCGGGTAAATATATATTTATTCAACAATCTTTTTTCAAGACGGCAAGGACAGTACAAAACTTTGGAATGCGACTCTAAGTATGCACACGCCTTTAAAATGAGTGAAGTCCCCTTAAGGTAAAAAAAAAAAACTATCGTTACGTTGAAAAAATTAATTTATCAATTATATGAAACTGACTTTTGTGAAAAATACCTCGCAATATTATAAAATGAAAGAGGGAAGCATTCGATTACAATATGCATGCCAAACAGATAGCTTCCAGCACGTACCTGAGCGTCGTGAATTAGTCCGGTCAGTAGCGAGCGCGGCTTCCACGTAGACGCCCCAGGATCGAATCTAGTCAAATGCAAACGTCGTTTTTCCGGTCTGTCGAGAAAAGTTCCCCAGCGCAGTGCGTTAATTCACAAGCTTCGTAAGGGTAGAAAAAAAAATTGTAGCTTTAGGAAACTGCAGTTATCCTTGCTTTTTTTATTATTGCTACTGCTGGGAAATTGGCGGACAAGATTCGGCAAGCCACCAGTTACGTCACGTGGTTGCTGGCTGCCACTAACGGCCCACTAGCGGACCACATTAGGCTAGCCATCATTTCTGGCAAGTACTTGCAGGGCCACTGAAGGGCCACTTGTGGCAGCTACTGCCGGTGATGGACCACTGATGGCCCTGTTGTGGCATATGACAACTGATGGGGTGCCAACTGTTGGCCAGCTGTTGGCCTGAACTGTTGGCCCTTCTGTTGGCCGCCCGGACATTTTATTGACGGTTCGGCAGCGGCAACATAGTGCTGGGCCATTGCTGGCAGTGCTGGCTGCCAGCAATGGCCCACTGTTGGCCCAGCAATACTGTTTTTGCTGGGATTGTAAGCGCGAGAAGAGCCATTTTAAATGTGAAATGCTGGTACATTAATAACCGGTGTAACCGCCAGAATGTTGAATGCAAGCACGCAAACGTTCATGCATTGTGTCGTACAGGTGCTGGATGTCAGTTTGTGGGATTGAGTTCCATGCCTGTTGCACTTGGTCGGTCAATACAGGGACGGTTAATGCTGGTTGGGGGTGACGCTGGAGTTGTCGTCCAATGATGTCCCATACGTGCTCGACTGGTGAAAGATCTGGTGATCTAGCAGGCCACGGCAACATGTCGACACTCTGTAGAGCATGTTGGATTACAACAGCGGTATGCGGGCGAGCGTTATCCTGTTGGAAAACACCCCTGGAATGCTGTTCATGAATGGCAGCACAACAGGTTGAATCACCAGACCGACGTACAACTGTGCCGTCAGGGTGCGTGGGATAACCACGAAAGTGCTCCTGCTGTCATAGTAAATTGCTATCCCAGACCATAACTACAGGTGTAGGTCCAGTGTGTCTCGGCCGCAGACAGGTTGGTTGCAGGCGCTCACCTGGCCTCCTTCTAACCAACACACGGTCATCACTGAGACCCAGGCAGAACCGGCTTTTATCAGAAAACCCAACAGATCTCCACTCCGTCCTCCAATGAGCTCTAGCTTGACACCACTGACGTCGCAAACGGCAGTGGTTTGGAGTACGTGGAATGCACGCTACAGGGTGTCTGGCTCGGAGCTCTCCTTCAAGTAACCGATTTGTAACAGTTCGTTGTGTCACTGTGGTGGCAACTGCAATTCGAATTGCTGCCGCAGACGCGGTACGATGCGCCACAGCCATACGCCGTAAACGGCGGTCTTCCCTCTCAGTAGTGCCACATGGCCGGCCGGAACCCGGTCTTCTTGAGGCAGTACCTTCCCTTGGCCACCGCTGCCAACAATCATGCACAGTGGCTACATTCCTGCCAAGTCGTTCTGCAATATTGCGGAAAGAAAATCCACCTTCTCGTAGCCCTATTACACGACCTCGTTCAAACTCCGTGAGCTGTTGATAATGGCTTCTTCGTCTTCTTAAAGGCATTCTTGACTAACATCAACACACTATGTCGAATATCAACGATAACTAACGCTCACGAACGTTACAGCGCGTATTTACAGCAAACCTACTTTGCATGTTCCGAGGGGCGCTACTAGCGCCACACGTATGCGCCGAGTGCGAAATTTGCATAGACGTCACCTTACAGATGTACTCTCACCGCCTACCAACTGTCGTTTATCTAACACAACCCCTTCTTGGTGTTGGGATTTTTTTTCCCGTCAGTGTATATGTGTATTCTTTCCTCTTGAATACTTTTCAGCTTTTCTTACTTGATCTTGAAAAAGCATTATCTCTGGCATAAATTTTCAACTCCAGCATAATACTTTCTTAAAAATCCTATTAACTAATGAATTCATTTTTTTACCAGGATGGAAGCACTTTTTTTTTTTTGATTGAAGGTTTAACGACCACCGTGAGCAACTCAATGGCTATAAGCAGCTGCCCGTCCCTAATTTAGGGTAACTGGTTCCAGGGAAGGGAGATAACTAGGATTCGAACCCGGACCCCGTTCGGACGAATAATCAGAGGCCATCGCTTAGACCCAGTCGCCCGTCCCTAATTTAGGGTCACTGCAATCCCGGTGAGGCATGGATGTTGTGTTTGTCTTACGGCACTGGCTCTCTCCCTTCCTTGGAACCAGTGACCCAAAATTAGGGACGGGCGACTGCTTATAGCCCATTAAGTTGCTCACGGTAGTCGTTAAACCTACAATAAAAAAAGGGAAGGGAGAGAACCAGGATTCGAACCCGGACCCCCTTCGAACGAATGATCAGAGGCCATTGCTTAGACCTAGTCGCCCATCCTTAATTTAGGGTCACTGGTTCCAGGGAAGGGAGATAACTAGGATTCGAACCCCTTTTGGACGAATGATCAGAGGCCATCGCGTAGATCACTGCGCCACCGGGGCGGCTGGAAGCACCAGCGCCGCCCCGGTGGCGCAGTGGTCTAAGGCGCTGGCCTCTGATCATTCGTCCGTAAGGGGTCCGGGTTCGAATCCCGGTGAGGCATGGATGTTGTGTTTGTCTTACGGCACTGGCTCTCTCCCTTCCCTGGAACCAGTGACCCTAAATTAGGGACGGGCGACTGCTTATAGCCCATTGAGTTGCTCACGGTGGTCGTTAAACCTCCAATCAAAAAAAAAAAAAAAAAAAAAGAAGCACCAGCCTTTGCTTTCAAACCTTTGCTGACTTTATGCCGCAAATAAATATGTTGGTGCCCCAGAATTCAATTTTCTTTTTTTCAAGAGAACAAAAAAAAATAATAATAATTTAATCTGAAGTAATTCTGCTCATGCACGTATGTTCCCCTAAGCCCTGTACATTTTGGCATCCAAAAGTCCTGGTTCCTTCACATCTGTCATTTCATTGCCTGCAAGTCATCCAGTGTCTTTGGTTTTTTTTTTTTTTTTTTTTTGATTGGAGGTTTTTTTTTTTTTTTTTTTTTTTTTTGGAGGTTTAACGACCACCGTGAGCAACTCAATGGGCTATAAGCAGTCGCCCGTCCCTAATTTAGGGTCACTGGTTCCAGGGAAGGGAGAGAGCCAGTGCCGTAAGACAAACACAACATCCATGCCTGACCGGGATTCGAACCCGGACCCCTTACGGACGAATGATCAGAGGCCAGCGCCTTAGACCACTGCGCCACCGGGGCGGCTTTTGGTTTTTAGCACTGAGGGTTTATCTATTAGAAAGTGAAAAGATAGTCCACAGCATTAAGGTGGTTCCACCTAAAATCTCTTTCTGTCGCCCCGGTGGCGCAGTGGTCTAAGGCACTGGCCTCTGATCATTCGTCCGTAAGGGGTCCGGGTTCGAATCCCGTCATGCATGGATGTTATGTTTGTCATACGGCACTGGCTCTCTCCCTTCCCTGGAACCAGTGACCCTAAATTAGGGACGGGCGACTGATTTTTTTTTTTTTTTTTTTTGTTGATTGGAGGTTTAACGACCACCGTGAGCAACTCAATGGGCTATAAGCAGTCGCCCGTCCCTAATTTAGGGTCACTGGTTCCAGGGAAGGGAGAGCCAGTGCCGTAAGACAAACACAACATCCATGCCCGACCGGGATTCGAACCCGGGCCCCTTACGGACGAATGATCAGAGGCCAGCGCCTTAGACCACTGCGCCACCGGGCGGCACGGGCGACTGCTTATAGCCCATTGAGTTGCTCACGGTGGTCGTTAAACCTCCAATCAAAAAAGGCAGAGATTTTTTATTTTTTTTTAAATTCTCTGCCTTTTTTTTTTTTTGATTGGAGGTTTAACGACCACCGTGAGCAACTCAATCGGCTATCGCCCGTCCCTAATTTAGGGTCACTGGTTCCAGGGAAGGGAGAGAGCCAGTGCCATAAGACAAACACAACATCCATGCCTCACCGGGATTCGAACCCGGACCCCGTTCGGACGAATGATCAGAGGCCATCGCTTAGACCACTGCGCCACAGGGGCGGCGGCGCGCAGTGGTCTAAGCGATGGCCTCTGATCATTCGTCCGAACGGGGTCCGGGTTCGAATCCCGGTGAGGCATGGATGTTGTGTTTGTCTTATGGCACTGGCTCTCTCCCTTCCCTGGAACCAGTGACCCCAGGGATCATAGCATACTTCTGGAAAATTTTAGGTAGGAATTTTAGGAATTTTAGGAATTTTTAGAAAAATTTTAGGAAAATTTTAGGAGTGTATTTCAATAAAAACTAGATGTATATTTGTATACATCTAGTAAAACAACTTTGTATACATTGTAAAGAGTTTGCTTCACACCCTTCAACCATATATACTGATAGACTGCGCATGACATCAAAATTTCTGGCTCCAACATAAAATCACATGACAACAGTCAAAAAGATGGGTTACACCTGCTGTGCTTATGGTTGCTCTGAGCGATATAGTAAAGAAAGTTCTATGATTTTTCATGGGTAAGAAACGAATTAAAACCTAAGTCAATAAAGTTCAATTACTTAACCAGAAACTTGCAGCTATTGATATAAAAATATAGTAACTTAATAAAAAAAAATGGAATGCATGTTCCAAGTTCTTCGCAAATGTTCATCACATTATAAATCACAAAATGTAAACAACCCGATCATGCATGTATATAGCTCATAAGTAAACTTACCTGAAGAGTTTTCATTATATATGAGGCGCATTCACATAATACACCGAAAACACTGAAGTTCTGCAGCGTAAATTAGTAATCATAACAGCGTTTTTACACGAAATTTGGAGTCTGATGATGACGTGCCCAATGTTTGAGCCATGGCGGCTTTGATGCAGCTATTGCCAATGTGCAGTCCATTAGTATATATGGTCGAAGTTAACACCCAAATTTTTTGCATAACGTCTAATGTCTAAAGTTTAAGTATGATTTACTTCTAATGTTCAGTTCTTATCTTTTCACGTGTTATCATATTCAAGTATATTTACCACATTCAAGTTTCACTTTGAACATTAATATGCTGTTGAACCAGAAGCAATTCACGATTTTCACAGTAAAGTTTTCAGGTTTCACATTAAATTATAATATCCTAAAAAGGTAATTGAAAACCAAGAACTATGTACAATTGTTCACTGAATTACTTTTTTCATATTATTGTTTTAACCTTTTCCTGATTAGCCTATCTTTTTCTGCTTCTACCACAACTAATTTACTTTCAGTTTTCTTTATTTCAGCTGGACCTTGTATGATCAAGTTAGAGGCAACTGCTATTTCAACAGTATTTTGTTTTTCTACAGCTGTTCTCATTCTTTCTGTTCCCTCTTGAATTATTGCTAGGGAGGCTTCTTTATCGTTTTTAAGTCTATTTATTTCTGCATCATTTTCTTTTATTTTGTCATCAAACTCAGCTTTTCTTTTTTTCTCTAGCTGCTTTTCCTTATTTTCCCTCTCTTTCTGCTTCCTTTCTTTTACCTTTTTTGATTCTTCTTCCTTCAGCTTATCAACATACTCTTTATAAAATTTATGTGAATCACAAACACTATTTAACAAATTTCTTGTTATGGGAACTTTACTTACACATCCATAGTGTTTAATGGCCCCTTTAACTATTCTTAATGATGTTATAGTTGAGTCTTTTAAGTTAGACTTGTCCTTCCTTAACAGAGCAGTGTTAACCGAAAATCCCCTTTCTGCATCAGCATTACCATGAGGTAAAACTAAAATTGACTTTATGAGTTTAACAAGATTTGAGTATTTTTCTTTTCCGCTAGAGTCTTTAATACTAAATATATTACGCCAGTAATGATCAATCCGCACTGGAATATGCCCTTCCTCTAAAAATTTCACTAGTTCATCTAGAGTTGGCTTATCGCAATTTAAAAGTTTCTACTCTTCTCTTACTCTATCAATTTGTTCCTCAGAAAGATGCAAAACACTTGAAATTCTGGTTATTTCCGAAAGTCCTTCAGTGACTGAAAGTTGAGTTGACTCTTTCTTTGGTTCTTTTACCTTTAAAACTTCTATGTCTCTTAGCTTTTGATTGCAGAATGGCAAATTTGACTTTAAATATTTTGTGGTTGCAATTAGTGATGATCTTACATCTAAGAGAAATAATTTCTGCCTGGTCTCCTGAACATTCCTGAGGAGATTTTTTGTCTTCATACCAACTTCTAACTCCCCTAGTTTTTTCCATGAATTTTTGTTTTCAAAATCTACATTCTTTAGGTCTTCTCCAAATTTCCCTGCTATAACATCATCTTGGATAAACTGAGCCATAACATTCCTCATTAAAGTATTTAAATCAGAATATAACTGGTGTATTTTTGGTTCTTCACTCTGATAACATAATGAAAACTTTTCAAAATTTTGGTGTGAAAATGAAATTAATGCTAAATAGCAAGGAGTAAGCTCATTTTTCAGGAAACAGTGAATTCTTTTATACCTTGCCGAATTGCGCAGTTGTTTTTCAAATATTTTTTGAGATGGCAAGAAGTTTAAAAAATATTCTGTAATATTTAGTAATTGATCCAAGAGCCTCTGGGCTACAGAACCAACGGTTAACCATCTGTTGCTGACATGACGCAAAAGAAATTTGGCACTGACCAATGTTATATCCTCGACAGATTTATAATCCTCTCGTCTTGCAGCACTACTCTTTAAAAAGTAATGCATATCAGTAGCAAATTAGTCAAAATCTATATTTAAGCTTGTCAAAAAAATTTTAAATGCATTACTAACAACATGCAGGTTGCAAAAACCTAGTTCCAAAGATTTCTGGCCTGTTTCTTGTTTTACAACTTCATTGAATTTGCGTAAAAAGCACTTATTTACATTTGGGCTGTCCATGGATACACAAATAATTCTGTTCAACGAAATATTGAAGGATGATAACACATCAAGAATTTCTTTTAGCAAAATATCTGCTATTGCATGACCCAGAAAAACGCTTGTTAGGTATCGGCAAGAAACTGAATTTATTTCTGAAGACCAGTACCTGAGATACACATCCAACTGCCGTTTCACTTGTGTATTTGTAGTTTCATCAAATGCTATAGTAACCTTTCCTGGGCTACTAGATGCAATGTCTTTTTTCAAATCCTCTTCAAAATATTTTGACAATCCATGTGATATCACATAAGCAACTTTTTTTCTTTAAGTTGCATTTTGGCTGCAATAGCAGAATCAGGAAACATTTCTTTGAAAAGTTCAACTGTTTCAGTGCATGAAACAAAAGACATATTGTCCTTAGCAACTTTCATGGCCCATAATGCTTCGGCTTTAGCCAACTGTAAATCATGACTCAGTACTTCACTAATATTTGTTTTGGGCTGAAGATCCCGTCCTCCAAAGGCTTTCAGGATGGACTTATTTTGAAATTTACTTGAAATTTCTGCAAATGTTTTTTCCTTTATGATGCGCTTTTACTTGTGAAAAGCCACTATTAGAAATGTTGAAAATTTCTGAACACAATATACACTTAGCAGAAAATATTGTTTCAGTTGCAGAACACCATTCTTTCAACTTCACTCCGTCCAATTCTTTGGCGAGCCACGCATCTTGAAATTTCGTTTTGGATTTAGGCATCTTAAACACTTGTATTACTAACCAGAAAATGAAAGGGAAGTACAAAAACACGTTCCAATATTGCAAAACCAGACAACTTCCCGAAATTTGGCTGCGAGGATGTCAGAAGATATGAAAAAAAAAAAAAAAAAAAAGCAGGTCACCACTAGAGAACTGAACCTGCACACAGCACAGAGAACACCATAAAAGACGTAAAACCAGAAACTATCATACGCATCTCACGCAAGTTCAGTCAAAGCGAGTCGGAGCCGAGATATATTGCGCATCGAAGGTCACTGTCGCCGACGCATGATCGAAGGTCAATGATCACGTGCTCTACTGCCTGCCAAGATAATACTCAGCTACCATCCCATCGTCATTACCGGAGGTTACGGAAGGAGACCACATGTTTCCTCTTTGCTTCCACCCACCTGCGGTTTACAATAACAAAACATCAGCAGAAAGAGGAGGTTCCACAAGGCATGTACAAAAATAAAGTACGATCTTCTGCGTGCCACGGAGTTCGTCTGCAAAGCGCAAACCAGGGGTGAAAATGACCCCTCCCCTTTTCCCTTAGATCTCTTGTTACTCTCGAAAACTGTTCGAAGGCAAAAAAATGGAACGCCCGCCCCGAAGCAAGTGCATCTCGATGGCGTCATTTTTCCCTCCCTTCAGCAGCACCGCATATAGGCTGTGTTTCTACAATAACAGGTCTTTTTACCTTACCGTAATGGTAAATTTATTGGCGTTAATAACGGTTGTGTTTTTAATAAAAATAAGCTTACGAAAATTTTAGGATGAATAGCAAATTTTAGGTCTAATTTTAGGAATTTAAGGAGGGTCACAAAATATTAGGAATTTTAGGAATTTTAGGAGGAATGCGATCCCTGTGACCCTAAATTAGGGACGGGCGACTGCTTATAGCCCATTGAGTTGCTCACGGTGGTCGTTAAACCTCAAAAAAAAAAAAAAAAAAACCACTGCGCGCCCCCGGGGCTGCAAAAATCTCTGCCTTATGTTACCAACAGTAAAACTTCTTTACATATTTTCTTCCCAATTAATGTATTTCCAAGGATGAAAATTTGCACATCGATAAAACTAACTTTTTTTTTTTTTTTTTTTTTGATTGGAGGTTTAACGACCACCGTGAGCAACTCAATGGGCTATAAGCAGTCGCCCGTCCCTAATTTAGGGTCACTGGTTCCAGGGAAGGGAGAGAGCCAGTGCCGTAAGACAAACACAACATCCATGCCTGACCGGGATTCGAACCCGGACCCCTTACGGACGAATGATCAGAAGCCAACGCCTTAGACCACTGCGCCACCGGGGCGGCAAAACTAACTTTAAATTATAACATGGGGTACTTAATACATTCTAAAACATAACCATAATTATATTAAAAATCAATATTTTTTAGTAATGTTCATACCTGTTAATAGATGACGTAACCAGTACACCGATGACATCAGTAGATAAACAAATGTTTGATTGCTTACTTATGGTTATGTTTTAGCGAGTATTAAGTATCTCAGGCTATAACTTAAAGTTAGTTTTATCGATGTGCAAATTTTCATCATTGGAAATACATTAATTACGAAGAAAATATGTAAAGAAGTTTTACCGTTGGAAACATATGTCAGGGATTTTTGGTGGAACCATTTTAACGTCTAATTCAAAAGGCCAGGATGTTTTTCTTAGTAAGCTCTAACCTTTGGACCAAGGAGGTTAGAATAAGATATCTGGAGATGCCCTTGTTAATGGAGCAGTACCACTTTGCGTGAAGCCTATGACCGCGAGAGACGGCTGTCAAAGTGTGGGAAAGCTGATGGTTTTCAAGGCTATTGGATTGGATTGAATTGAAGGTTTAACGACCACCGTGAGCAACTCAATGGGCTATAAGCAGTCGCCCGTCCCTAATTTAGGGTCACTGGTTCCAGGGAAGGGAGAGAGCCAGTGCCGTAAGACAAACACAACATCCATGCCTCACCGGGATTCGAACCCGGACCCCTTTGCAATGCGTTTTGTGTTGGCCGAATCGCGTTCTTTCTTCGCAAATGTTTCCAGTTTCGCATCGTGATTTCTGCCAATGTGTGGAAAATTCTGAATTTATAAAGTTCTTAATTGTCTTGGGTTCCTTTCCATTTTTATTTTAAATTGAAATACACGAACGTTAATACGAATTCTAAACAAAACAAAGATAAAATTGAAAACTTCACTAGTATAAGAAGTGTAATTCATCCCGGTTTGATATTAACACGGTTTCTGCAACCAAAAACCACGCTATTCCAAAATACCAAGGAGTTTATATTACTGGAGACACCACTCCTATCCACGCAGTATTGGCAGCTATAAGTCACCGTCCGTGCGGCAAATGACGTCACGAGCAGGCACGACGCAGCCGCAGAATAGAAGCTGCTTTTAAACTAATGGAACAAAAGCTTCTAAGCGTATAAACAGATAAAATGAGTAATTCAATAATCTTTATCAATGATACACAAGCTTACTGTCACCAACGGTATAATTTAGTTCGTTTTTGCCTGCTTGTGACGTCACACCACACATTTTTTTTTTTTTATTGGAGGTTTAACGACCACCGTGAGCAACTCAATGGGCTATAAGCAGTCGCCCGTCCCTAATTTAGGGTCACTGGTTCCAGGGAAGGGAGAGAGCCAGTGCCGTAAGACAAACACAACATCCATGCCTGACCGGGATTCGAACCCAGACCCCTTACGGATGAATGATCAAAGGCCAGCGCCTTAGACCACTGCGCCACCGGGGCGGCACACCACAGATTAGCTGTGACCTAAGGTGGCAGAGCAAATGGTGTTTCCAGTAATATAAATTCCTTGCAAAATACAGTTGAAATTACTGAGTATCATGTAAACAATGCCAAATTCCCACACCTTGGGGCTTCACGGTTAAGGTGGACGTCTAGTGATTTTGCTTCCTATACTTCCAATGGCCAAACTTTTGTACACATTTTCTTCACAATTAATGCGTTCCCAAAGATGAAAATTTGAACATCGATTAAAATAACTTCATATTATAACTTTTACAAGTAATAATATGAAGTTATTTTAACCGATGTTCAAATTTTCATCCTTGGGAACTCATTAATTGTGAAGATATATTTTCTAAAACAAAACCATAATTAAGCAATCCAACATGTCTACTGACGTCATCAATGTACAGGTAGCGCCATATTTTTTCTGGTCTCAACACCATCAAAGGAAAAGTTATTGATTTTTAATATAATTATGGTTATGTTTTAGAAAATGTTAAGTATTACAAGTTATAATATGAAGTTATTTTAATATGTTCACATTTTCATCCTTGGGAAAGCATTAATTGTGAAGAAAATGTGTACAGAAGTTTTCCCATTGGAAGTATGGGAAGCAAAATTACTAGACGTCCACCTTAAGAGACTCGGAGCATCTCCAGAATTATTATTCTAACCTCCTTGCTTTGGACCAATATACCTTAGATGGCCCTTTTTGTAGTAATCTACCTTTGATATAGCTGTCAGGGTCCTCAGTGAACACAAGTCTGTGCTAATGAAGAAATTTCAAAATATGCCTATGCAAAGAAAACTTTTTGACAAACAAGTAAACGAATTCTTCTTTTGCAACATAAAATGCATTTAAATGATAGATGCTCAAAAGGTTACCTTTAAAAAAGGATTATCTCATTACTTGGGAAACAAAGGATTATTTTTTGACACACTTTTTTTTTTTTAGTATAGTTCGAGAACACCAAGGCTCATATGCAGCAGACATAACCATACCGCTTAACACTGCTCCCCCTCCCCCTCACTCAATTAAGATTTACTCACCAGTTTTGGAGCAGGTACGAAATTTTTAACATTTCTTTTTTAATGGTACAAAGTATGAACTGCTGGGGGGCTTCAAGAAAAATTTATTACACAAATAGATTAGAGGAAAACTACACCAGCGATTGCTTGATTGAAACAAATTGTATGCTCATTTCATTATCTAATTTTGATGGATAAGTAACGCCTATAACTCGACCAAATATACCTTTGTCTTAAAATAGTCATAGTCTCACTGCAATTATAACATTATTTGCTATCAAATTTATTTAATACATGCAACATAACTATTTAAAGATTAAAAAAAAAAAGACATTTTATGGACTTAACAGGACTTTAAAGTGAGAAATGAGAAGAAAATTTCGATTTGTTAAATGTAGTTGATTTAATAAAGAATTTATTAAAAATAGGATGTCAACGAAAGAAAATTTAACGTGCATAGTGAGGTATAATTTGAAGAACACTTATCCACCAATTAAAAGAACAAAACATATACATTTATATAATGGTTTCTAAGTCTACTTACATGCAGATGCAGTAATACATGATTTAATAAAATAAGGCTGCACAGTTCCCAAGATTTAAAAAAAGACCACTTTAGAAATTATACAGAAAACGTTAAAATGACAAACTAAAATAATGTTAAATCGGTTAAAAAATTATGGCAATTAAGTGTTAATCGTTTAAGAAGAAATACAACACAAGTGATTTACAGGTTAACACAGATATATATTACACAAAAAATTTTATTTTTTGAAAACAGGAATCTCTTGATACATGTTTACATAGATTGCAACTGAAATTGCAGAAGTAACAAATGCTTAGATAACTGTACAGCACTTTGACAGCTCTCTGGTGTAGATGTGGGAAGAAGAGTTCTGCTTGGAATATTTAACAAAAAATGCAATGTCACCTGCTGGAAAAATTATAGGAAAAACATTATGGATTGTTTTGTCATTCATTCATATATATAACTTTTCATTATATGTTATAATGAAAAGTTTATAAGAATGTGCTAAGTGAAACAGAAAAACGACAGACTTTTTTGGATTTACTCTCATTGTTTGCAAGTTCTTTTGAAGTTTCATATCATATTATCTGATATGTATCAAATACGTATTTAATCCTGTATTTAATCCCAAACCATGCAAGAGTAAACAGCTCTCAATTTATAACATTTTGAAAATCTGTTTTTTTTTTTTTTTTTTTTTTGGAGGTTTAACGACCACCGTAAGCAACTCAATGGGCTATAAGCAGTCGCCCGTCCCTAATTTAGGGTCACTGGTTCCAGGGAAGGGAGAGAGCCAGTGCCGTAAGACAAACACAACATCCATGCCTCACCGGGATTCGAACCCGGAACCCGTTCGGACGAATGATCAGAGGCCATCGCTTAGACCACTGCGCCACCGGGGCGGCTGAAAATCTGTTAAACTACCTCTTTTAAGTGGACAACATACTGTTAACTCCTATGTTGGTCGGATACATTATTGAATATTTAAAAAATTGCCCTAGCTATATCATAAGAGCACAAAATAGCAGGCTTTGATTTTATTACTTATTATGCAGCTTATAAGTTTCCAGTTTTTATAAGATGGTAATATACGAGCAGAGGTCATATAAATTACTTAATTACGAAGACAATCTTCAATGTAATTCTTAATTTAAGAGCAATTTCAATAATCCTCAGGTGTATTTGGATATGTGGCTCCTGTACAGGGGCAGATTGGCCCACTGGGATATTTCCCAGTGAACCACTTGAGAAATGGCCCACTATTTCTTGTATCCTCTTTGTCTGGAAAGAACAAATAATTATCTTGATATGGGTGAAAAAGAATCATTAACTTAATTTGAGCTTTATGCTATCTTTCTAAAATGTTATTGTCTTAAAAGAGAAAATGGTATTCCATTCTGTCTATCCATATATGTTGGGTATTTGCTTTAAAATGACAAAGCAAAGTTCTCTTTATTTCAGTGAAAAATCTGCTGCCGGACCAAGCACACTTATAAATTAAGCTGACAACGGTTAAGAGTAGGCAGTTAGACTTGGAGCAAAAGAGACATTGGTAGGTTCTACTCTCCTTTTGTAAGCTTGAAGGAGGCACTAGTAGCAATTTTGATGGTCTATCATCCTCACACCCTTATCCACACACAGACATAGAGCACAAAGCAATTCTCTGGCAGAGATGTTTTGAAATCAGTGACCCATCCACATTTATCTTAAAAGAAATAACGATTTACCGGTACTGGTTCATGGATCAAAATGGTAATTTTGTAAGTCAAAATAATGGGTAGACTAAAAAAAAAGGTGTCTATTCAAAGAGGAGGTATGAATACCATTGCACAGTTGACAATCAGTGACCAAATAAATATAATTACCTGGTACAACACCCTGCTTTGAGCATGCTCATATGCTACATTCAATCGTGAATGGATTTTTACAATTCTTTCACCCTTAAATTGCTGCTAAAATTTGTTCACAACTGAATTAGTTTTACAATGCATGTTTCAACAATTCTCTTTCATCCAGAAGTTAACAGAATTTTTTTCATGAGGGAATTTATGAGGTGTGCCCCTGTGGGAATGTGTGCTTCTGTAATGGACCACAAGACTAAAATTTTCAGTCTGGTGTGGTGGAGTCATCTGACCCTGCTCCTGTATGTGACTCAAACCATTACATATAGTGAAGGTTCCTGGGCGGTCATTTTAATCTGTAATTTTGGTAAGCAGTTTTTTGTCTAATGGAACATTTGTTGTGTTTTTAGCATAAATTTTTATGCTGAAATCAAACATGCAATCATAATTTTTCTATCACCCATAGTTTCTGTGTGACAAGATTTTTCTTCAGTATTGATTATTGAATTTAATGTATTACATCACCAGATAAAATGTACATAAAATGCATTTTTAAATTATTGTTTGTTGCATTTTATTTTGAATCTAGTGTGAAAAAAAAACCAATCTATTATTATAAAGGTATTAGTGTATGTGCTTAGCCACAGTCAGAAATGACTCATGCACCAATGCAGCTTTTACTTTTAGGATCCAGGTTTAAGGGATAGGATCTTAGCCAAATACTAAAGTACCTTTTTTTCCTTTTTCTTTCTTTCATCTTTTATTTATTTATTTATTTTTTTTTTTTTTTTTTTTGGCAACTGTCTGTCAGGTTAAATTTAAAAATTTCTTCAAAGAAAGAAATATAGTATTTTGCAATGACGTTTGTTCTTTAATGGAAGCACTGGGTAATAAAGCTGACACAACAGAGTGGCACTTGTTCACCGACTTCTCTAAAGTTAGCTTGAAATCTGTGCTCCTTCACAACAGAAAAAAAATTCTGTCAGTGTCATTAGCCGATGCAACTGATACGAAAGTCATATGAAAATATGAAGCTTCTTTTAGAAAAAATCCAGTGTGAAAAATCTGCTTGAGACAACTGTCGTGATTTGAAAGTAAAAGAAAAAATCCCCAATAATTAGTAACACCAGAATAAGGAAGAGATTTGTGGAGGCTCTCCAATAAGGGAGTAAGGGAGTTGACACAGGATGAAAAATGTGAGAAGTTGAGCCAAGTTAAAAAAAAAAAAAAAAAAACCAGCATGGAAATCTTTTGAAAGTGTTACTAAAAACTTTTTTGGAAATTTTGAGAAAACTAACATGACTTTAGTGTGTGAACTCTAGAATTCATACAAAGCTATGGGATGAAATATATCTCTAAAAATCTGTTTTCTAGACTCCCATTTGGATTTCTTTCCTAAAAATTTAGGTGCTGTCGGTGAACATGGCAAATGATTTCTTCAAGATGTTTCGAGCATGTAAAAGCAGTACCAGGGCAAGTGAGTATGCTGATTGACTACTGTTGGACACTCTAGAGAGACATTCAACAGGCAAAATACACCACGAAATCATCGATTGTTACATTTTAGGTAATTTATTTGTGGTTTATAAGTATATATAAAATTGTGATTTATTCAAAATTAAACTGTGTGCCACTAAAAAACCTTGCATAATAGAAAAACAAAAAAAAACTAATATCATACTTAAATTTAGCATAAAATACTATTAAAATAACATATTTCTTGTGAGACATTTTTTTTTTCTCACAGATCAGTGTAATTTACTCACTGTACATATAGTTTAAAAAAAATTCTACTTATTTTTCACTGCTCATTTGTCATTTGCCATGCTATTTTAGCCCATACCAACAGCCATGGAATATTAGTTTCTGGTGAGAATCAAGAAATGAAAAAGTACAGCACTTGTGATACACCATTTACAGCATATGAAAAAAAAAACCCACTAAGTTGCAAACTAAATAAAGACAATAGAAAGACTAGTGCACTAAATAATTTTGGTAACAAAAATCAAATGAAGCTTTATTTTCATTACCAAAATTATAATAAACATGATAAAATGATAGTACAACAGTAAAAACTTTTAACGAGCACCTTCCTATGAATTCAAATGCCATAAATATTGAAACTAAAATTTATTTATAACAAAAAAACTACTGTTTCAGAGGTTCAGTGCCAAAAAAAAAAAAAAAAAAAAAAAAAAAAAATAAGACAGCTGCAGTGTTTTAAGAACAAAGCCCAAAATGACTGAAAAGAATTTTGATTGTGAATTTTTTAGCTACTACAAAAAAAAATGCACCTATATTTGTTATGCAATAGTAAAAGTTTTATTTTTCTTTCTTTCCATTTTTTCTCATTTTCTTTAAAATTAAAGGTGCAGATATCTGTATTATGCCACTGACAAATAATAGAATCCCAATTGACAGAACTTTGATTTTCCAACACTTCAAGTTATAAATGTTTCTTGTATTTTATTACAAAACATTTTCACATAGTTAAAAATGATCAAGCACCTTAAAAAAACAACAATAATCATTTGATTATTCTTAATACATTACCACAGAATATGAGTCACTTCATGACAAAAATGTAATATGTTGAAATTATTTTTACATTTTGTCGCTTTGAGAATATATCCAGGGTTCATCATAGGACTAAAAAAGAGCAGGGGTCTTGTTGTGGAAAAAAGAACAGCTTACACTTTCAAAGAGCATTAGAATATACATCAACCTTACAAAAGCAAGACTGTATAAGCAGCATTAATTTACCAGAAAAGTTTGACAGTAATTCACTGTGGATATTAAAATATTATTATAATATATATTGTTATCGGTAAGTACTAGTTTAATTTGAGAAAATATTCTTTCTACTTCAGCATTTGAAATTGCTAAGGTATATGCAATGTTTTAAAATTTCTGCACTGGTGGGAATCTTCTACTCACTGTTCCTTCTCATTTTGACAGAACTGAACATTTTTGGAACTGACAAATAAGTACTCCCAATATCAGATTGAGGTAGAAACATTGATTTGTACTCATCCCACCCTAATAATAAATCATCTTCCTCTAGGCTGAAATACTAAGCCAGCTCCATTACTTCAGCAATGACATAAAGGCTCAAGAGTGCTTTCTGACCCTACTTTTCTAAGATACCAAGATTTGCAATAATAAATGGGTTTTCTAACCACCTAGAAATACTTTCATGCAAATGACCAATAAATGAGTGTGCATCTTCTTTCAAACGGACTGTTAGGAGTGGGGTGGTCATTTTAGGCTTGAGAGGAGGTAGGGTGGGATTTTTTAAATTAAAGGGCAAGCAGGGTGCAGTGCCCTTCTAAAAACAGATAGGATGAACCCTGATATATCTTCTTCTACTGTAGCTAAGAGGTGATTACATGGCATTTTTGCCATGTGAAAACCTTCTGAGCCCTAAGCTTGCTGATAGAATAACTTGAGAGAAGTCTTAGCATGTATCCCAAAATGCTAGGTGACAGAGTATGAGGAAATCTGAGATACCTGGGGAATTCTCAGTGGGCCAGTAGGTCTTATATTCAGGCCCTGCTTAAGACTTAGCAGTAGGGTAAGCCTGGTGTCAAACAGGCCCCTCCCCCTTCTCTAAAGACTGCCTTATCACTCAAAAAATCGATCATTTTACAAGCTTCACCATTTTGAAATATTTACTATCACAATTTCAAGTAACCACTCTTAACAGTAAAAAAAAAAAAATACTAATTACATAAATATACAAAATTGTTTTATTTTATAGATAATCAATTATGTTTGTAAATGAAACAGGCAGACTTTTTTTCACAAACTAATACAAAGTTGCATAGTTGCCAACATTTGAATTTTAAAAATAGAAAAATTTTTACACCATGAAACTCACAGCATTTTTCAATGTTGTGAAGTGGTGGCAGTAGGGGAATAACATATTTAATATAAATGTATACTTATATGCAACACAGTTTTGCTACTCCTTTTATTTCTATTTTATGAGCAAGAGTTTGATATCACTGAATGTAAAAATACTTCCTCTTTTTTTAATAATTTTCTTTCTATCATTTATATGTTTATATCATATTTTTCACTCTTCATGAATACAAACAGAATTAGTTATAGTAATATATATTGAATGCAATATTCTGGTCACTATACACTCTTAAAATGTACTTCAGAAAAAATATTTGGTACAATTATGTAATCTATAAGAGTTCAGGATACAGTACATTCTAAAAATACATGAAAACTTATGTTTTGGGGTGTAATTTTTAAATAAAGTAAAGAATTTAAACATCTAAGCACTAATGCAAAGTTTATGTTTGTTCTTATACATTTTTCATTTTGTGATGATAAGAATCTACAGTCCAAAACATCACATTGGCTTTTTTCTGCTCTTTGCTAAAGCAAATTCTCCAATAATATCATCAAAACAAATTTTCTGTGTTAAATCGCTCTCAATTGTAAGAAGAGACAAATCAGAAAGATTTTTCCCCGAAAGGCTAGATCTTAATCTATTTTTTATACGTTTTAATACTGAAAATGACCGCTCACTGGAGCAATTCGTAATCGGTATTGACATTATTCTTAAAGCAGTTTCAACATTGGGAAAAGTATGTCCAATTACTAATGTTTTTATCATCTTTAATTTTTCATCAGTCTTTAAATCGTTTGAAAGAAAATCGCAGAACTGTAAAATCTCATCTGGGAATTCTTTATCAATATCTGCAGAATAAATTTCCAGAAAATTTTTTGCTGCATTTTTAATCTTTTCATTTGTCATGTTTTTTGAACACACAAAGTTAAATCTCGATTCTAAAAGAGAATAAGCATTTTTTATTTTGTTTAGTTCAGTGATGATGCAGTCACACATTATATAATGTGTTTGATACAGAAATCTCTCCCTATCAGACAACTGGACTTTAACACTTGCACAGCCACTATCGTCAAGCATTTTACTTTTTGGTGCAACTCTTTTTCTTTTAGGCGTATAACTTTTTTAACCAACTAAATTTTCGGCTTCATTTTCATAATTTTCAAAATTATTTCTAACATACTTTATAAAATTCTCCAGAGAGTCATAGAGGGGTAAAATTGCTGCCATCTCACAGCTTACAGATTGAATGGTTTTGTTTACGCTGTTCATTCGCTGTAGTATAGTATCCCATATAAAAACCATAAGAGCAAATTCAAATGTTTGCATTTTTGAAAATAAATTATTCGCTTCATTTCTAGGAGATGCAGATTCATTTATATCTTTTGAGATGGTTGATAAAACACTTAATATATTCATAAAAATTTTCTTTAAGACTTTCACAGCATCTGCATTTGCTGACCACCTTGTTGTTGAGAGTGATTTTAATGTTAATTTATTGTCTATTTTCTCCTTTAACAATTAACATCTATGGGGTGATACAGAAAATAGTTATACACACTTTGAATCAAACCAAAAAAGAAACTGCTGAGGAACAACATTCAACAGCCCTCGTGTCAACTAGATGCAAAGAGTGAGCTGTACATGGGACATACTCTATGAGAGGAAACTCTTTTCTTAATCTAGCTTGCAAACCTGAATACCGCCCTGACATCTTACTAGCATTGTCGTAAGACTGACCACGACAATACTTCAGATCAATGCCAAGATCTTCAAGAATATTAACTACGACTTCTTGTAGATGTTGAGAGCTATGCCCGTGTATAGATATGAACTTTAAAGTCGCTCACCTGAATTACCTTGCATATCAATGTAACTCAACACCAGAGAGAGTTTATCAGTGTGGGTTAAATCCGGAGTAGAATCTACAATAAGTCCAAAGTACTAAGCTTGTTTTACTTCGGATAATATTTCATGCAATACACGTTTTTGGACATAAATTCAATAAATTCTGCTACTATTGTTGATGAAAAATAACTTACATTTCCTTTCCCTTTATTTCCATGTGTGATTATATGGTCTGCCAGAAATGAATTGAAAGAGCTTAATAACTCTAAAATGCCAAGAAAATTTCCATTATGTACAGATCCAAATGTTTCATTGGAACCAAAAAAGAAAGACCTCTTTGTGAAATAAACTTTATTACAGCCACAACTCTGTACAGTAGCGTAGAAACGGAAAGGGGGGGATATGTACCTCCCAAATGTTGGAGAGGGATACATTAATATCTACTGTACCCCCCCCCCAGATATGAGCAAACACAAACCAATCATTCATAAAGAGTGAACTGTAAAATTTATATGCTACTTATTTTTCTTTTATTCTCTTTTTTTTGTGGGAGGCTTTTCATCCACCAAAAACTGGCCAACCATCTGGAAAACTCCAGCAAATCAGTTTTGCAGGGAAACAACGAGTGAGAGGTTTTTGTTAATAACTTCAAACAGCATATGGTAGGGCTAGGGCTTCATAAGATACTTGTGATCAGCGTTTCTTTTCTCTTAAAATTCCATGCATCTTGATCAGGTCGTCCTTTCTGCACTTTAAAAAAAAAAATTTAATGCACAAGTGGACATTTCAGCGCCCGCAGCCTCGGCACTAAAATTGTTTTCTGTCTTAAGATCTGTAGCAATACAACAAGTGCATTACGGATTTCACATACCACTCATAGAACTCCAATTCCTCAATATATCCAAAATCATTTAGCTTTGCACCAGACCAATGTGCTTTTTACATCAATTGTAAGCCTATGTATCGTTCAAAGTTTTTAATATAGACTTCATAATGCTTCAATGGTACTATCTTCGCGGGTAGAGCAGTTTTTATCTTACTGCGGTTTTACTTTATTAACGTAAACAAAAATGATAAGAAATTTAATTCGTTCTTGTAAAGAGTTATATAACATTTCCTGAGAAATCCCTCTTTTCCAAACCCTGCTGACAGAAATTCATTCTAATGTTGACTTGTCCCTGCTCAATATTTTAATGGGAAAAAAAGTAAAAAAATTAACAAGAAAGAACACACAAAAAAAAAAAAAAAAAAACTTCTCCATTCATTTTCTGATAAGAAATTAATAATGTGAACTTTTTCTCAGCAATAAAAATAATAATGATAATAATTAATAATAATATGATGATAACAATGTTCATTCGGATGAATTCCTGATCAGTATATGTATTTTATAAAAACTATAACACCCCCCCCCCAAAAAAAAATTCGGAGGGGGTCATATATAGATGGCTTAATCCTTGAGATGTAAGGTGCATGAGCTTCTACCCCCTAAATCAAAAGCGTTCCTACGCCACTGACTGTTTTTTTTTTTTTTTTTTTTTTTTGATTGGAGGTTTAACGACCACCGTGAGCAACTCAATGGGCTATAAGCAGTCGCCCGTCCCTAATTTAGGGTCACTGGTTCTAGGGAAGGGAGAGAGCCAGTGCCGTAAGACAAATACAACATCCATGCCTGACCGGGATTCGAACCCAGACCCCTTACGGACGAATGATCAGCGGCCAGCGCCTTAGACCACTGCGCCACCGGGGCGGCCCACTGACTGTATAATACTTTCTTCCAGTAACTGCATTCTGCTTTATGTTGTTCAACAAGACTGCAATCTATACGACCTAGTATTGCTGAGCGTTGTGAGAAAGAATACACTGATTCTCTGTGAAAGGAAGAATTTTCATGTGAGGATAGCCTTTTAGGGATATTTTGCCAATCAGCAAAAACATTTGTGCTAAGATCCTGATCGCTCGAACTATAAAGCTTGCAAATGTAGCAAAATACAGCGTCAGTACTTGGTGAATAAATTAACCAATCTCTTTGGCTTTTTTCTCCATTTTTTTTTCACACGAAAGAAATTATTTGCAGAGCACATCCTCTTTTTACCCCCAACTGTTTGTTTAGAATTTTCTAAATTATCAATATTTTGAGAAGGTTTATTGAGAATAAAGTATTCTCGTAAAGTATTGGTTACTGGAGGCCACAGTGCTGGATCATTATAATCAAATATAGCAGAATTATTTGATGCTGATGGATTTTCTGAGTTAACACTAGCAGAAGCAGAGAATGAAACATCAGATGCATCATTATCATTAGCTAAATTTTCAGTGCAAACTTCAGCCATATCACTTTTAACATTACTAAAAGGAAATTCCCCAAACAAAGCAGTAACAGGCCTAACAGGTGACTGTTTTCTGTTGCTGGAATTATTATGGTCTCACTATTTGAAACTTCAGACAAAGATGTAATAAATTGAACACCTTGCACACATACCTGGTTCTGTAGTGGAGTTTCAGGTGCATCACAAACATCATCACTAATTCTTTGGCTAAATGAAATTTCAGATGAAGATGTAGCAAGTTGAACACATGGCACACGTAGACGTATCTCATTCTTTAGTGGCATTTCTGTTGCATCACAAACATCGCCATCGGTATGAACAGCTTGGCAAAATGAAATTTCAGATGAATTTGCATTGCTTGGCATACACTCTTCGTTTAGAAGTGGTGTTTCTGTTGGTTTTTCGGAACAGAAAATTTTTCATTGATGTGTTAAATTGTTTTACACACTTCTCATGTTCATTTTTTTTTTTTTCCGCTTCAAACTACTGGAGGGATACTGCTGGCTGGGACTGCCGCTTCATTTTCTTACTTATTTACTTTGTGCAATTTATGTTTAAGCAGCATGGTAAATATCTCTTACTCACATTGAGAACTACAAACCGCAAGACATCAAAGCAAGAACACGAGTAATCGAGCAAGATACGGAAGAAACAAACGAAAATGCGATGGTTACGGTTCCCGTTAATCTGATCGAAATAATTCTACCGAATCCATGAAGTATGAATTCCGGCTGTCTCAACATTGGTGAATAACGTTTTCCCCGCCTCTTTTTTTGGTGACGTCATTCTGATGGCCAAAAAAGAGAAAGCGACTTAGTTTAGAAAAATGTTTCACTAAAAAGTATTTGCATTTTGTTTTTTTTCATTTGAAAAAAAATTAGATTTTCAAATTTTTTTTTAGAAACGTGAATTTGGGGGCCCCTTGAAAATTCAGAGGGTAAGCACGGGCTTCACGGGCCTATTCGGTAACCAGCCACTGCTTATATTAACTGTATATGTACATAAGAATTTCACTATGCTCATAGAAAAAAATCAAGTTATGCTGAAAAGGAGGTCTATTTATCACTTTGATGCCTTCGAATTAATAATAATAAAAAAAAAAAAAAACATAGAAGAAGTTTGGTTGAGCCAAACATTGTTCTTCAAGCACACACCCAGTTTAAGCTTTGTCCCTTTTGTCTGATATTTTGTATTTCTTTTGCTTTCACTAATTAAATATACTATCAATATAATAGCATGAAATCAGTAAAGTCACACAATTTGCCTTTTGTAATCACACAAATATATTATTTAAATCTGGGATAGTAACTCAGAATTTGTTGTTTCCATTAAGGCATTGAGGTTCAACTAGGGTAACATTTTTGAGTTGCTTTATGTATATTTTAACATGATCTGCATCTCATTTATTAGTTTTTTGGGCTTGACAGTTACACAAATTCTCGAACTTCAGTTTCGAAAAGTATGTTTCAGCTATAGCAAACAATTTTTTTCCCCCTTTTTTTTTTAGAAACGTGAATTTGGGGGCCCCTTGAAAATTCAGAGGGTAAGCACGGGCTTCACGGGCCTATTCGGTAACCAGCCACTGCTTATATTAACTGTATATGTACACAAGAATTTCACTATGCTCATAGAAAAAAATAGGAATATCTTAAGCTGTAGGCCTAGTACATAAAAATAGGTAAAATGTTGTTAATTACTTATTGCCTCAATACAAACACTGTAATAATTCTTACTTTTTTTTTTTTTTTTTAATGAGCAGCCAAAACAGTGGATGCTTGTAAAGAAAGATTCGCTTCTAGACACAAAAACAGCAAGTAACGAAGAACAATTCTGAATTCTTTCTTGTTGAAGTACAGCAGACAATCATAAATTAACACTAACAATGACCGAATAATCTGAAAACCTCCTTGCTTTTAAAACCAATGTTCCAACAAATTGTTCAGTATGGCACATCAGCCAAAAAAAAAAAAAAAAAAAAAATGTTTGGAAGGATTCTGAAACTTTATACAGAATCAATTTTTCACTAAATTTGTCCCTTCAGAAAAAAATGTTTTAAAATTGAAAAATAAATTTTCTGAAAGAAAAATAATTCTTATTGTTGACAATGTGTTGGCTCATTCTAATGAACTAAAAAATGTGGATATAAGGATGATGTTTTTTTTTTTTTATCATCAAGTGCCATTTCATTTTAACCCAGACCAAAACCTTTTGTCCTGTCTGAACTGTAGTAAATTTTACCAGCTTTCAAACCAACAAATTTTGTTTTTATCACTATCAATTCACTCTGTTCAAAGTAGTCCACAACAGATCTCTGTCCTGCTCACTAGATGCATGTCGCAGTGATTAATGAAAAAGAAGGCAAGTTTACAGTCAAAAAACAGGTGATTCTCTTCTTACTCTCCAAAAGGCTCAGAAAGGGAATTTTTCCTTTTAGATAGAAAATGAAAACATTAAATGAAACTCACGATCTGACAAATAAAGCGTAACTGAAATAAATTAACATCAGCAAATTTTGGAGTTTGCCAGGACTGCAGAATTCAACATGTGAATGATAAAACCTTATAATAGAGAAATGTATAAACGGTGCTTTACTGTATGTCAGTTTTGTCAATTTCATATGTTAAGATATTAGGCAGTATTTCATGCTAATAGCAATTAAAAAGAAATCAAAACATAATTATCTCCATAGTGCACTCTATCATTAGGCAACATATACAGATAAAAATTTCATTTGTAACTGCAAAATAATAGTGATTACAGAAACTTTTTACTTTAACTTAAGAGGTTTTGACCTACCTTGGATTTTTGTGCCAACTTGCTAGAATATCTTTAAAAAATGCAATTTTAAGTCTCATGTGAGGCTCATTGTAAGATTTGCTAACCCCCAGTTCATAAAAAATAATTGTAAATATGTACGCATATATTCATTCTTTGAGGGGGAGGAGCATAACTCATCATGCTGGCCAAGTGGGTTGGTGGACCTAAACTAAAACAGACATACAAAGGCTGCACACAACTGAAAGAAACATGGAGAGATGCATACTTGGTGTAACCGGGAAAGGTAAGAAAAGGAACTCGGGGATAAGGAAAATGACAAGTGTGGAAGACATCATAATCAGAGTAAAATCCCTAAAATGTCAATGGGCTACACATGTTGCCAGAAGAATGGACCACTGGCAGACAACCAAAATTTTAGACTGGATTCCAAGGGACAGAAAAAGACCCAGAAGAAGACCACATGGGAGATGGATGGATGAAATTCGAAAGCATGCTGGAGTAATCTGGAGAAGACAGACAATTGTGGAAGAAATTTGAGGAGACCTTTATCCAACAGTAGATTGAGAATAGTTGACAATGTTCATTCTCACGTGTAATTTCTTCGTTTGCACCATATTAGGGTACAGCGAACAGAATAAGCATTTTTTAAGGCTGTTGGTGTCTGATGCACACAATTAGCTGCCTTACAGTCGACTTAGTATATAATTATGTCTTAATTATTTGAAGTGTATCGTATCTGTCTTGTGTGGCAATGGGATTATCTCAAGGGTGCATTAATGAGAGAAACAAATACTTAACGGTGTTTGCAGGCAGCCCTACATAGGTGAGGATTAGCTCCAAAATTTGATTAAGTAGGAGTGGAGATTTTCTGAAGTTTTTAAGAGAGAAGGGTCTTGTTGGATCGTGGCTATGTCAGGAAGGAGATTGAAAGGAGTGAGGGTTGTTACACTCAGATTTTTACTTTCTCTCTGATTCTTCCTCTTTGTCTAGCAGTAATCACCAATCCTAATTGTACAGCATTTTTATGGTCTTTCCTGATAGGCTGGGAGCAGAGAGGGTTGGGATGCAATTAAGCATGTAAACAGGAGCAGTGGTCTTTTGAGCAATTTGTTCTCTCTTCAAAATATTTTAAGTGATACTTAGATGGCACTAACCCTGCTGGGGACACCCCTCCCCCAAAAATAAATCTCACAGGATTTCTCACCAAACGATAGCCATGAAGCTGGCATCAGCTACTTATATGACACCTAGACCAAGGAGGAGAGTGCAGAGAAGATATAACAACACTGTGTGGATTTGGGGAAACATCAGAGCATCCCCATATTAGGAATGAGTGTCAGAGAGTATAAAACAAAACTCTTTTCTAATGACAACAAAATTAATTTCCTGGAATCGCCAATAAACAAATTTGTAAGAGCACTATTGTGGGTGCAAGCATTGTTGTGCTCCTCAATTGAGTCAGAAAATCTATCAGCATCATAGATTTCACATATATATATTCAGTGATTGGAAGTAGCACGCGACTTTTATGAGTAGTGTTGTAGGTAGCATCATAGGTAGTGTTGAAGGTATAAAAAAATGTAGCAATAGTACGCCACAAAATCCAGTAGCTTGTAGCAAAAATTACGCTACTTTAAAAAAACAGCGAAAAATAATTCCTCAAATCATGTGATATTTCCAAATTTTCTGAAGCACTATTGGTTGGAACAGGGGCTGAGTGTGCCCTACCTATAGTTACGTGCCTAACATTGTCAAGCCAGCAAAATAGTTAGCTATTTTTATCAGGTCTTTGGGAAAAAAAAAAAAAAAAGGATGTGCTTACTTATACCTATCACTTCACCCATTTGCCATCACTTCACCCATTCGTCCGTCCATGGACACCATATCTCTACAATTATTAATCTGACTTGAAAAATTATTTTTTGCATTGGAAGCTCTAAATGTGAGAAAGATGATCTATGCTTTTCAGGGTTTTTATGGTGCATAACTTTGCCACCAGATGGTACAAATGCCGATGTTATCAAATTCAAAAATTGTTTTATTCCATATAATTGCTTCTAAATATCCTATTAAAAAAATTTGTCTTCCATTCGATACCATTTATAAGTCTATTTTGGGCTTTTTTTTTTTTTTTTTTTTTTAAGTGTTGCATAGTCTTCCTGCTACGGCGCTTGAAGTTAAATCGTGATTTCCCAGATATCTTCGCTTTTTAAAAGTCTGATATGGAAATTTTTTTTACCTCAGATAAAGCTCATGGAGGGAAACGTTCTGCATATAATTTCTAAGTTTTGGTAAAGAACAGTTTTGCCACTAGGTGGCATAAGGGTTTATTTCTGGTTCTGATGTATTTTTGCAGCAATATCTGCGCTTCTGAAAACTTTATTTACTTTCCGTGCGTGCGCGTGTGGCCAGACATCGCATACCACGGAAAACCTTCTACTTTAAACAGTGTAAGGGGGTGTTGATTTATATCTTATTTTTCCGCCAGGTAGCGTAGATATATAATACCTTATTTTTGACCACATCTCTGCTTCTAAGAGTCCGATTTGAGAACTTTGTTTTTGGTCAAAGATCGTTTCTGGTGCGAAATTGTTTTGCATACAATTTAAAGTTTTTCTTAACGCACAAATGTGCCACTATAGGGCGTAAGTTCGCATTTCCATTTACAACGTATTTGTAGCAATATCTGTGCGTCTAAAAACCAGACCAAAAAAATTATTTTTCGGTCAGCTGTACTTAATATGAAAGCATTTTGTGCATATTTCTTGCTCAAATTTATGAACAATTTCCCTGTTAAGAGCAAAAATATTAAATTTGTTTTTTTCCAAATCTCCACTTCTAAATGTCAGATTTAAAAATTCTTTTAACACTGTACACAATTTACTTCATGGAACACTTTGTCTGTACTTGTGCATTTTTTTGTTGTTTATAGTTTGGCCGCTAGGTGGTGTTACTTCTGTTTGTTGCTGTATATCCGCTTCTAAGAATCCTATTGAAAAATTTATTTCCCCTGACTGTATGACATTCGCTACAATAAAGATGGGGAACATTATCCTCTTTAAATAATGTACAGCTTTCCTGTTAGAGGGCGTAAATGTCAAAACATTTTTCTGCTTCCAGGAGACATATTTGAAAAATTCATTTTCCTTAGCGTAGCATTTGCTATGAAGAACACTTTTTGCATATTATCAACTTTTTCATTATGGAAAATTATTCCATTAGGGAGAGTAGATTTATATCACATTTCCCTCTATATAATTTTTTTTAACAGTTCGATTTGAAAATCCCTTTCTCTCCGATATCTTCCTTCTGCTATGAGAAACTTTTGTGCACAATTTGTCAATTTTCATAAAATACTTTTCATTTGCTAGTAGGAGCAAGTAGCTCTTCTTTTTTTGGGATGTTTTATTGATTGTTGAAATCGGGTTGATTTTTTTTCCTTCTGGTTTTATTCACTTTGAATGACTCTGAAAATTTTATTTGCGCCTGAAAGCAACGAAACGATGTGCTCGTTAAAACCAAAACTTCGGTATCATTTTTCTTATATCCTTTCTACTGCTTAATATATATACATTACGGTTTGTGAACATTGCAACACCAAGAAAGAGAATCACGCTATTCAAATGAAATTTATGTCACAGATTCCTCATGTTAAAGGAGATAACTGATTACATTTGTAGAGCTATGCAACATTTTTCACTTCAAAACTCAGCATTGTGTGAAGTTACCTCGAGCAACAATAATAGCCTCTACAGGGCATGGAATTGAATGGAAGAGGTTTTCGATATAGTCCTGGAGAATAGCCTACCAGGATGCTTCTATGCGCGACCAGAGTTAATTTGTGGTGACTAGAGGAGGCGCTTGGTGGGCCAGTCACTTAACCACCATGTCCCAGACATATTCGGTTGGGGACATATTCAGTGAACGTGTAAGGACAGGGAAGAAGTGGTATCTTGCGTGCATGGAGAGGTCTTGGAAATTCCGGTCCACATGTGGTGAGCTTTGTCCCGCTGGAATGTAGTGCCCGGGCAACTCTGAAGGAAAGGTATCAGCTCTGCCTCTAAAACATTCCTGATGAATCGCTGGCTGTTGAATGTTCCCTCAATTTGCGTAGGAGAGATCGCAGATTGAAACCAATGACGCCTCAAACCATGACGCTTGGTGTTGGCCGGTATGATACTGCAATATGCACCCTGCAAGGTGCCGTTCACCACGATGTCTTAGAACACAAATGTGACCATCATAAGTTGAATTGCGACTCATCAGAAAACACGAGCTGTTGCAAATCAGCACGCCAATGTCTGCATTCAAGACCCCATTGCAGTCTGAGGCGTATGTGGTTGAAGGTCAAGAAAATGTGCAGAAATGGGATACTAGCGGCCAGTCCTCTGTTGAACAGACTACGTCAAACTGTACTGGAGGACAAAGCCTGACATTGCTACACTGCTGCGCCAACATCGTGGTTGTCGCTGTGCGATCAGTCACTACCGTGCAGCAGTGGCGTCCGTCATCCCTTGCAGTCATGTGGTTTTTGTTGTGCATTATCCAGATTTTTGTGCATCCGAGCCTCATCTGTCCACTGACGCCATGTAATGGCCTTTTATCTCGTACAAGTGACAACTTTGAGGTAGGAAAATCCAGCTTCTCTCATCACAACAATCCTTCCTCGCTTAAAGTCCATCAGATGTTCATAGTGTGACTTCTTCGAGGATGGGGCATAGTGAGACACAAGATACACCTTTTCGGCTCAATGCCGGCTCTTTATACCCAAGATCGAGCAGTTCAGAGGTCCAGAACCGCATGTGGATTTTCATCTGCTTCAGAACCTCATGTGCATTTTCACCGACATTTTAATCATTTGCATGTCCCAACCTATTGTACATATCCTGCAAGTTTCAAAGTAATACTAGTCGTCCTTCATGGTGTTGCAATTTTCAGAAATAGTAGTGTATTTACTATTTAAAAATATTACATAACAAAAGTGTTGTACCATAGCCAGATACACATTTGTGGAAATGTGGAGGTAAATATTCCCTATCAATAAATGGGGAGAAAATTGTTCTTCCACCTACAAGCTGTTTAATAAAGCATCACTGTGTAGTTATGCTTTATTATACGCTCACAGGGCTAGAAAGAAATGATTATCATTTAATTTTTCATTTTGTTCAGAAATATGTATCTAATATATTAATTACACTTTGAAGTACATCTTTCTTAAAATCTATTGAGAAAATGCCGCATTTTCTTTTTTGTTTCGGTGTTTAACAACCACCATGAGCAAATCTAAGGGCTAAATGCAGTCGCCAGAGTTGCATAAAAATAAAATGTATCTGCGTACACAACCATTGAAACAGAAAACTTGCTGCAAACCCGCGAATCACGATAACAATGGAACGAGATGATTTAAAGAAAAATTATATAACAGTAAATAATTATTAGAACATTACAGATTCCAGAGAGGACAAAAGTACATTACGACTGAATCCGCAAAAATGTGTGTAAAATGGACCATAAGGCCAAAACTTTAAAATTTTGGACTATGAACCTCATAAAAACAAGACTCTAATTAAAGAAAGTTTTTATATCTAGAAAAGCAGTTCCGTCAATGAACCTTCAAAAATTATATATAGCATTTTCAACAACTTAATTCAAAAATAGTACTTATAAAATACATAAGGAAAAGATTTCATTTTAATAACTGGCAACTGCAAAAGTAACCTGGCAATAAAATTTAAAAAATATTTCCGTGTAAATGAAACTTTTGTTACAGTTCCTATATATTGAGAACAGGCCTTGATAAAATCAAGAGGCCAGAAACGTCTGCAAAAACAAACAAACTCTCTATCGGAAGATGTGAAAAATAGCTGAACATTCTCATGTTAAGATAGAATTAAATATATTAATCTTAGTGAAGCCTTGAGTAAGTGTTTTAATTGCTGTAATAACATTTTTACTTTTTTAATCTACAAGCAAAAACTATCTGCAAAATCTGCTAATAATTTACAAACTATCCGCATATGGTGTACGTCTATATTCTGCGACTCTGGCAGTCGCCTTTTGCTATTTAGAGCCATTTGTTTGAAGGAGGTGCCATCATTATTTACAAAATTACACATTTGCCTAGTGTTTGTTTGATGCTAGTGGCATCAAACAAACACATCGCCCATCCATTCTTCATGCAGAACACGAGTCCCGGCCTTTCTCGGACGAATGTTACAAAGCCTACGCCTCAGACCACCAGGGCAGTGTTGTAGAAAAGGATGCATGTGTATGTATAGAAAACTATAAAAGCCAGATGATGTATAAGCTGCCCCTGTGACGAAGTGCTGATTTCTGGCCATTTGTCTGTGATGTTCCCTGTTTGATCCTGCACGAAACATGGGTCGTTTGTTTGCTTTACAGCACTGGTTCACTTCCCTCACAAGACCCAGTGACCCTAAATTAGGGACGAGCTACTATTTTATAGCCCTTGAGTTGCTCACGCTTGTTGTTAAACCCCCGCATCTCAAAGGAACAATGAATAACTAAATATGTAATGTCCAAACAATACACCTTTCTATTAGTATTTTTTCGTATATTGACCCTCAGAAATATAGTTTCCGTATTAATATATTAAAATGTATTACATATGGTGACTACAGCTAATAGGCAAATTCAAAGATAAATTACTTGTGTAAGTTACCTTTGTATTTTGCTCTCAGTGCCACATGTAAGAATGTACATATATAAGTATCACCGTTAGAATTTGTACCTTTAATTTAAACCTAAAGATAAAAAAAAAGCAGCTGAAAAGCAGCGAAAGTCAATCGTCAATCGTTATAAAAAGCACACACTTTTTAAGTGGTATTATCATACATAAAAGTAGTGAAAAAAAGGGTATTTTACAGCTGCTATCTCTGTTACTTGCATTTAAATTATTGAGCATTGCCACTGGAGAGTGTGGAAAAAAACCCTAAACATTTCACATGCTTTTTTTCCCCGCATTCGCTAATCAAAAATGTAGGCTCAATTTCCTTGGCATTTCTGACTATGTCCTACCAATATTATTCTACTGGGGTATCCAGAAAAAACAAAACAACAAAAAAAGTGTTTTTGATACAATAGTTTTACTTACCCAGAACCTCAGAAGAACTCAAACAAAATTTCAAAGTACATGCCATCACGTTCAAGAGTTTGAACCAGGCCTTGATTTTTTTTTTTTTTTTTTTTTTTTTTTGGCAGTAGCAACACTTGCTAGTGGCCTTATTTTTTATTAGCAAATTGCATTATCTACTAGCAAAAGTTTATTAACATTATACAAAAGAAACTATAACATGTCCCCCTCCATTAGTCAATCATGACAAATTTTGATTTCACCCCTATAACTGACACATTGTAATGCTGAAAAGATTACAAATATTTAGATGTAATTCACCTTTTCATGATCTGACAGATTAATTCTAACAATTCATTAAGTGTGCAACTTAATTCTTGGCCCCTAACCGCATAGCGATCATAGAACGTCGGCATATGCAAATAGCTGTGTGCAATAATGGCTGATTGCAGTGCCATCTAACAGCTTTCCAGACAACCGTAACCGCTCACAGCTGTAGCGACAGAAGGGACGAAAGTTGACG
Source organism: Macrothele yani (assembly GCA_039090855.1). Classification (NCBI taxonomy): domain Eukaryota; kingdom Metazoa; phylum Arthropoda; class Arachnida; order Araneae; family Macrothelidae; genus Macrothele; species Macrothele yani. The sequence continues at coordinate 120,591,541 of CM077004.1, read as the reverse complement.
GTGAAAGCAATGTCGTTCGAGAAGCAACACTTGAGGCACTGCCTCCTGTTCACGTTTCAGCTGAAAAAAGTGCAGTGGAAGCCCAGCAAATTATCTGTGCTGCTTTGGGTGAGGCTGCTGTGTCCTGTAGTACGTGTAAGAAATGGTTCCAGCGGTTTCAGCAGGGAAATTTCGATCTCCGTGATGCAGAACGTCCAGGACAGCCACAGAAAGTTGACGATGAAAAACTGGAACAACTGTTGGACGCACACAGTCAGAACTTGCCCAGGAACTCAGAGTAACACGGCAAGCTATTGCAAAGTGCCTGCGCAAGCTTGGACAGATTTACAAGGAGAACCGTTGGGTGCCCCATCAACTCACAGCTGCGAACAAGTCTAGGCGCTACGATGTTGCTGTGTCCTTGCTCTCCAGATTCAAGAAGAAGGATTTCCACCACAAGATTTTGACCTGTGATGATAAGTGGATCCTCTACAATAATCCTAAGCGGCGCAAATCGTGGGTTTATCCAGGTCAGCTTACCACAGTACCGCCAAACTGAATATCAATGCCAGGAAGTTGTTGCTGTGCATATGGTGGAATCAGCGTGGTGTTGTACAATATGAGTTGCTCAAACCTGGTGAAACGGTCAATGCTAAGTGTTATTGTCAGCAACTCATACGTGTGAGTTACACAATGGAGGCGAAAAGGTCATACACCGGCAAGGGCAGGTCAGTCCTGTTGCTTCAGGATAACGCGCGTCCTCACCCCGGGAAAACAACTTTAAACACGATCCTCGACCTGGGATGGGAGATTTGGTCCCACCCGGCATATTCTCCAGACTTGGCCCCATCAGATTATCACCTCTTTCGCTCCCTGCAACATCACCTGAGTGATACGCACTTCACTTCTGTCGAGGAGGTCCACACAAGTATTGATGACTTTATCAACTTGAAATAGCCCTCTTTTTTCTGCAGTGGCATTTGGCAGCTCCCTGACCAATGGCTCAAATGTATCCAACACGACGGGGATTATTTCCCTGATTAGGTACGTATTCGATTTGCTATAATTTGCTGTCAACGTGTTGTGCCTGTGACCAAGAATTAAGTTGCAAACCTAATAATTCAAATGCAGATATTTAAAAAATATGTTTTTATTTAACTTTATTCACAAAATTCAAGAACAGTACTCAAAATCGTAAGTTATTTTTTGTGTGGTTTACGATCTGGGTTACGGGTCTTTTCATCATACAACTTTAAAACAGCAGGCCTGGGGTCAAACTTGTCTTCAAACAGACCTTCAACCTAAATACTCACAAGAGCATTCAATGTTTGCAAGTTTAAAAACTGCCCCTCCAATCATTGTGGATTCTCTTCATGAAACTGAACCCAACCTCACATGCAGAAGTAAATAAGAAAAAGTACTGGATATTTCTACTAGCGCCAAAATGTTTTTATAATGTTTGTACTTTTCAAGGAACATTTGTTTCCAGAAAGCAGTTGTTCTTTTTGGTATGTGTCTAAAATATTCCACATGTGCAATGCACTGTCACTTTACAGTTTACACTAAAACATTCAAAATTTTTCCACTAGCAACTTTTGCTAGAACTAGAACTACTTTTTATCATTAGCAAAATGCATTTGCTTGCTAGCAAATTGCTACTAACTAACGGTAAAAATCGAGCCCTGGTTTGAATCCATCTGTTTGCCAGTTGTTCAATTCCTGCATGGTACCAAGCTTTCGGTTTAGAGGCAAAGAACTCTTGGCACTCACATTTGACATTGTCCAAAGTGGTGAACTGCTTGCCATGGAGAAACTGCGCCATTGTCAGAAACGAGTGGTAGTCTTAATGGGCAAGGTCAGGACTGTATGCCGGATAAGGCAGCAGCTCAATTCCATGCGGTTTTTGAAGTTTAACTTGGGTGCAATTAGCAGTATGAAGTTTTGCACTGTCTTGTTGCAGTAGTAATTAGTTTCAGTTGATTAAGTCAGGATACTTCTGCTGAAATTTCTCATGCATTCTGTCCAATTGTTGAGAATACAGTTAGGCACTGATAGGCTGACCATTTGAAATGAACTCAAAGTGGATTTCTTAATTCCACCAGACACAGCATAAACTTTCTCTCAAAACGTTCATGTTTGGGGAAAGGTAAAGCTGGTTCACCTTTATTTAACCACTGTTGTGAAGAATCTGGATTATGCAGATATATTCATTCTTCATCCCCAGTAATTGATAAATCCAGTACTGCATGATTTTTGAGTGGTTCCTTGCATACCTTGACACATTGTTGAGCTTGAGCTGGAGTAAACTCATGAGGCACTTCATGGCATCGCCTGTAAACCTTTTTGACCTTGTGTAGGTGCTCAGTGATGGTAAATTTAGAAACGGCTCGTTTTTGGATTACCTTCCACAGCCACTTGCAGGGCATCTGAATCAACAACGGAGGGCCTACCCAAACCTTCTTTTCTTTTCAAGCTCAAGTCACGAGCCGCAAATTTTTTGAACCATGTTTGGCTGGTCCAATAACTGCCACGCTTTCACCTTCGTTAATTTTCCCCACTACTTCAGCAGCTTTAAACCACTGTTTCCCGCAATGTCTCAATAGAACCAATATTTCAAACTCTGTAACCATTGAAACTGACAGCAGTACAAGTTCAATGCATAGGCAGTGAGGGACATGTGCTTCATGCCTCATTTGATTCCGCACAGTACACGCTTTTAGTTGTCTGCTGCACAGGGAAACTGCCCAGTAGAAAATATGCATATTTATGTCATGGAACTGTCCTATGCAAAAACACCATTTTTTCCCCGGACATCCCAATACATTTCTTTCAAATCATCAGAAGTTGTCATCAATTTGGTTTCACAATGAAAGCAGCTCAAAGAGGATTCAATAAGGTGGTTTGCTTTAAGCTGAAAAGAAGAAAGGGTTTGTACAAAAAGGTGAGATTAATTATATTAATTTTTTGTTTTGAGAAACTCCTAGCAACTTTTTTCTACAACATAATGAACATTTTTGCGTGACTTAAGACAGGGGGCAATGGAAATATTTGAGAAAGAGTTGCACGTTGTGCGAGTTTAATGAATACCAAGATATACACTCTTCAAGTGTACACTGTCAGTTTATTAAGGTACATCCCGAACAATCAAACGAAATGAAATAATTCCTTTTAAAATATGGTCTGGGCTGTAAATTAGCTTTCCCCCACATCTGTCTAGGCATTCCTTGCTAATTGAATAGCATATGATACTAGCCAGGGGCAGGTTTACCCCTGGGCCAACCTGGCCTAGGGAGCTGCCTATTGAGGAAAGCTAAAATTTTGGGAATACATGTGACAAAATTTGTTTTACTTTATTACAGAAAAAACAAACTTGTAATGAAATAGAATTTCACATTTCTACAAATAAAATTAAGTAGTAAAATTCAGTTAATTCTTAATAATTTAATTGCATTAGTACTTTTTTAATTCATTTAATTATTAAAACTGTCGATTCATTTTGTAACGAATATCCTAAGAACTGCGGGATAAGATGAGTTCAGTAAACTACTGTAACTTACTTCTTCCTGACAAGGTCAAACTGAGAACTCAAACATTAGGGAGCGAGCAGGGGGATGGGGCATTCTTTTAACAGTGCTTGCTAACAACCAGGAGTGCGTACGTGGCTTGAGCAGAGAGATTTTTCAAGGCATATTAAGAAATTTGAGGGTGACAATGGGAAGCCCAAAATCCAAATGGTTTACTCCACGAAGTAAATTTCTAAAAGATCAAGGCTCGTGTTTGTGGCAAGGAAGAAGAGCGAACTGGTCACACAATACATTCCACAGAATGCAGAGCCACAGTTGGATTAATGATCTGAATTCAAACAAAATTATTTGCATTTTCAGAAATGTTAGCATAATTTTAAATGGCCAGTGACTGATCACAGATTTCAATATCTCACAACACACTCCACTAAGAGAATAAAAAAATCAACTCAATTGTTTCTATCATTGATGTTATCCTAAAGATTTACCTGTACATACTCATCAGTTACACATCTAGAGAAATGCAGTTTTTCCTATTTTGAAACCCAATTATAATCATTTGAGGACATTTAATTGTCAGGAAAGAACAAATGAATTTGCAGCTTTGTCACTCAGAACAGAAGTTAAACAATGACATTTCATGACATACAGTGCTTGAAAAATGTGGTCTGCTCATCTGTGATGAGTGAAAATTTTTAGTTGACAAGTAAAAAATTCAGTAGAGCAGTTTAATTCAGTCGGCAATTATTTATACGCTAATATGCGTATTATTGAATACATAAAACTATCAGTTTCTTAATGAAGCTTATTTTAATTCACAGAAGCAATACGTGATTGTGCGCCAGCATGGGAAACCAGTTTGTGAAAGAAATTAGACAGTGTATGCCACGAGTCAGAACATTTGGGCACAGTGAGCTTCACAAGGAACACGAAGCAAGAAGCCGCAAGCACTGTGTAATGATTTCCCCAAATGCTGTGTGAAAAGATAGGCAGTGCAAGAGTCACATGCACCTTCCGAGCTGCCGCATAATTAATTGCTGTCATAGAGTCAAAGGGCAAACACGTGAATCTGTGTTTCCGCGTAGCTGTTAAAAAATTCTAGAACGATTCTTGCATCATCTACTCTACAGGGAGAAAATTGAGTTTGGTTATTATACAAAGTTAATCATTTAAATTAGGTTAGCAATAAAATATTATTCAAAAGACTAAAGATTAAAATTAGCAGTCGCCAGTCGCCACGTGGCGACTGGATAAAATAAAATGTCCAGTAGTAAAAGTTACCTTAGTCGCCACGCTTGAAAATTTGCTTTTTTTCATTGCTAAAGAATTTATTTGCATTTTTTAAAACATTCATGCTATAGGAATTGCATTTTCAAATTATCCAACTCATGCGCGGTGAAAAACAGCGCTTTCCTTCGCAAATCAGTGGGTACGATCTATTTATAGATTCACTTTTCAAGAACGGGGCCGGCTGTTTGTTTTTCCACTTAAGTTGGTGCAGAAAGTAACCATATTGGGAATGGACACCTGTGGCTTTAGATGGAACTATGGCATCCCAACTCGTCTTCAGCAGCTCATTTTTTAAAGTTTAGTTTCTCTGAAAATGGACGATTTTCCATTGCTTAGGCACTTGCTTATCATCAAACAAAATGGGCAAGCATTTTCCCTTTTGTTTACAAAAAGAAATCAAAGGTAGAAAATCGGGACTTCACTTTCTGCCGCTGCGCGCCGTCTTTCATTCCACGCAGAGTCGCATTTCCTTTGAACATGTGAAGTTTGCTTTAAACAAAATAAAAACTTTTGTCTGCCCCTTAATACAGTAAAATGTTACTAAGGAATGGGTAAACACAAGTTTTTCAGCGAAATGAAATATCAAAAACCAATACTGTATTGTTAACTCTGCCGCGATACTAATTTTACGGGTCACAGAAATAGCCGATTCCATCACGGGCGGAATAAGTACCGATTTTGAAATTTTCCAGCTTTAAAAAAGCGAAAAAGAAAAAAAAACTTTCTGCAGTGATTGGTTTTGAAGAACAGGCTATTTAGAATAACAAAAACTGCGCTTCACTAGAAAAAACTTTTAAAATACGAAGTTATTCTTTTTCACTATTACTGAAGCTACTAAAAGCGAGAAACAAAATCAGAAAAACTATAACATAAGAATGTAACCAGAAAATGAAAAAAAAAGCGCATCTTGGGGTAAGAAAAATTTGAAATTTAGAAAACTACGGGACATTTTCATCCGTGCTAAAACAATCATTTCAGGAGATGAACGGCATGAATATGCCTAAATTATACCAAAAAAATGTCGCAACATTAAAAACATTCAATAAACAGTCCCAAAAATGTTTGATGAATGTTAGAATTTTGAAAACAAACTGTGAACAAATGCTGAATAACATTATTTCATAGAGATTTTTTATTTCCGTAGTATATTTGATGTTTCCCGTATTCTGTAGCGATCGACGATTTCCCTAGTGACTATGGAGAATTCGTAGCATTATAAATCACCAATTTTAATTTTTACAAGAGACATGTATAAGTTTTAAACAAATCAAACTTTAAAAAACACGAAACAAATCAACAGCAGTGTAAGGCTATCGATTTTCAGCTGACGAGTGAGATATTTGCCTGACTGGTGAACCAGCATGAAGTTTTTTAAGTACTGATGATACAGAAGATATTGCCACAAAGAAATCGAGAAAAAAATCTTTTAGTTGTAAGTAATTTTACCAATTAATGTTCATTCACTTCCTCTTTCTCTCAGTCATTCGAGTTAAGTTAGATTTAGGTTTCGGGGTTTAACGACCACAGTGAGCGCAACATGATGAGTTATAAGCAACTCAGGGCTTAAAAAATATCTGAAAAATTACATGCCCAGCTGGACATGTGCAGAAATTATTTTACCTGCCCAAGTAGTGGTAATAAAAGCTGGATGCCCAGGAAAATTTATCTTTTAAGACAAATCAAAACCCTCTTCTTTTTTTGAAGATAAAAAACATGAACTTTTTTTACATGTTTTGCATTTCTGTTTTAAGGTATATATATATTAAAAATGTTCAATGCACAAATGCAAGTATTTCCACGTTTTAAGATGACGACGTTAAAATTGGTATAAAATGGTATGATGATGAAATTGGTATTTGAAAAATTTAGTGATTCTGCCATATTCCTTTCATTGAAGTTTTCGCCCTTTGTCATTAAACACCAGAGGATAGTTCCATCAGAGGCATGCATCTTGTTGTTAACTATAAACAACATCTAAAGCAAAACTACATATGGTTCTAATTTCTGGACCCACACCATAATATAATTAAAGAAGTGATATTCTTCTGTCCTTGGCACTCCATAACAATAATACAACTTCTGGTGATCAGCAGTGAAATGGAACATGACATGAGATGAATGTCTTTTTTCTTGTAGTGGGAAATTCTATTCCAAACTTTATTTTAAAATTTAGTTGCCCATGCAGGGAAACTACATTTTTTAATTACCTGCCCAAGCCAGTAAGTAACATGCCCCAGGCATCTCGGGCATATTTTTTAAGCCCTGCAATCGTCAGTTCCTAACTAAGGGATACTGGTTCCAATGAAGGGAGAGAGCCAGTGCTGTAAGACAAATACAACATTCATGCCTCAATGGGATTCGAACTCAGACTCATAACGAATGAATGATCAGATGCCAGCATTTTTTTTTTTTTTTTATTGGAGGTTTAAGGACCACCGTAAGCAAATGGGCTAAAAGCAGTCGCCCGTCCCGTAATTTAGGGTCACTGGTTCCAGGGAAGGGGGAGAGCCATTGCCGTAAGACAAACACAACATACATGCCTCACCGGCATACCTGCCAACTTTCAGAAACCGGAATCCATAAAAAAAAAATTAATCGATATATTCGATTAAATTACTTGTCCCTCATATCGATTAAATTCGCAGAAATTATCGCTTAAAAACGACATGTTACCCAAATCAAGTATCAAACTTTTAATTGATATGACTACTGATGTTTGAATTTATCGGCAAATTTATAGCGATTAAAATAGAATCTATAGATGATTTCTCATTACTGTGCTATCATTATGATCTACAAAGATATTAAATTTTATTTTTATGGAAGTTTGCATCTAAAGGAAAGGATGTTCCACCCTTTCCTAAAATTCAATAGGATCGTATCCTACGCCGTCATGGAACATACTAAAATGTTTTCAAAAACAAACCATTTTCATGCTAGGTTTATCTTACAGAGAGACGGATGATGAGACAGTCAAATAAAAAAAAATGAAATAAATAACGAGTGACTGAGGGACACCAGTTGGTAAATTATGTTCAACTAAAAATGAAGTGAACAAACATTTTGCACAAATCGCATTCAGTTTATTATAACTTTTAACAAAGGAAGTTAATTTCATATTTTTTTTCCACGCAGTCAACATTAGATTTATGCTTGGCACTAGAAATATGATTAGTAACATCATTTCTTCCACCTAGTGAAACACTGAAATTACATCGACACATAGTGCAAAATGCATATTTTTTATTTTTTGAAGATTTTGCAATGCACAGGAACTCTGCAGAATACACATCATGGAATGTTTGATAGTACTGTTTTATATTGCTGCTCATAGCGAATCACTAATATTGAATTTACTGACACTTGAAAAAAAAAAAAAAAAACCCAAGTAAAACTACTATAGTAAAACAGTAACAGCTAAAAGAGCTGCAATTTGCAGAGCAAAAAATAACGATTACAGAGTTATCTGATCGAGCTAGTCATCTAGGAAAGCAGAGACTAACTGAAAGGCTCTTTCATCTAGAAAAAAGGTTTAGTTTAAGTTACAAACATCATCCTCGCCACCCCTCCCATCATTCCTTACAGACCCATTGATGCCTTGCAGCAGCGTTAAAAGTTTTACCAAATGCGACCCCTTTAGCGACATCATCTGGGCCTATCACCCTCTCGATCTCCCCCTCTTTCCTGAAGTAAACTAATACAATATGTGTCACTGGAACAAAACCAACGCTGTCTTTTACACCAGGCGTCACGGAAATTGATAAAGCCACTTCGTCAGCGATTTCCTCTACATCTCGTCCCCTCCTCCCTTTGAGGCGTAGCCACGGCACAAAACGTTGGAACTGTTGTTTTAATTTAATCTTATATCTCTGAGAAAAATAAAATAAAATAAATAAAATAAAAAGATGGCTTAACATGACAAAATTTAGAATGCACGTATTGGTTTCAGAAAATGAAAATCTCTAAATATCACGCAATTTGGTTTGATAGAAGTTAAGAAACCAATCAATGGTGTATTTTTTTCTAACAGATAAAGTGAAAAAAACGAAAGAAAAAAAAGTCTACTCCCTTTCTAAATTAAACTCAAGCTGTCAAAATCCGGATAATTTAAAATTCGGAGTTGTTTTCTAAAAGCCCAAAATTTGATGTCAACAAAAAGTGTGGGTTTACAAAAGCAACAAACAGTGTTCTCTACGATACTTTTTCTTAACGAATAAATCCCTTAGTATGAACTAAGAGCCAGTGCTGTAAGACAAATACAACATTCATGCCTCAATGGGATTCGAACTCAGACTCATAACGAATGAATGATCAGATGCCAGCATTTTTTTTTTTTTATTGGAGGTTAAAGGACCACCGTAAGCAAATGGGCTAAAAGCAGTCGCCCGTCCCGTAATTTAGGGTCACTGGTTCCAGGGAAGGGGGAGAGCCATTGCCGTAAGACAAACACAACATACATGCCTCACCGGCATACCTGCCAACTTTCAGAAACCGGAATCCATAAAAAAAAATTAATCGATATATTCGATTAAATTACTTGTCCCTCATATCGATTAAATTCGCAGAAATTATTGCTTAAAAACGACATGTTACCCAAATCAAGTATCAAACTTTTAATTGATATGACTACTGATGTTTGAATTTATCGGCAAATTTATAGCGATTAAAATAGAATCTATAGATGATTTCTCATTACTGTGCTATCATTATGATCTACAAAGATATTAAATTTTATTTTTATGGAAGTTTGCATCTAAAGGAAAGGATGTTCCACCCTTTCCTAAAATTCAATAGGATCGTATCCTACGCCGTCATGGAACATACTAAAATGTTTTCAAAAACAAACCATTTTCATGCTAGGTTTATCTTACAGAGAGACGGATGATGAGACAGTCAAATAAAAAAAAAATGAAATAAATAACGAGTGACTGAGGGACACCAGTTGGTAAATTATGTTCAACTAAAAATGAAGTGAACAAACATTTTGCACAAATCGCATTCAGTTTATTATAACTTTTAACAAAGGAAGTTAATTTCATATTTTTTTTCCACGCAGTCAACATTAGATTTATGCTTGGCACTAGAAATATGATTAGTAACATCATTTCTTCCACCTAGTGAAACGCTGAAATTACATCGACACATAGTGCAAAATGCATATTTTTTATTTTTTGAAGACTTTGCAATGCACAGGAACTCTGCAGAATACACATCATGGAATGTTTGATAGTACTGTTTTATATTGCTGCTCATAGCGAATCACTAATATTGAATTTACTGACACTTGAAAAAAAAAAAAAAAAACCCAAGTAAAACTACTATAGTAAAACAGTAACAGCTAAAAGAGCTGCAATTCGCAGAGCAAAAAATAACGATTACAGAGTTATCTGATCGAGCTAGTCATCTAGGAAAGCAGAGACTAACTGAAAGGCTCTTTCATCTAGAAAAAAGGTTTAGTTTAAGTTACAAACATCATCCTCGCCACCCCTCCCATCATTCCTTACAGACCCATTGATGCCTTGCAGCAGCGTTAAAAGTTTTACCAAATGCGACCCCTTTAGCGACATCATCTGGGCCTATCACCCTCTCGATCTCCCCCTCTTTCCTGAAGTAAACTAATACAATATGTGTCACTGGAACAAAACCAACGCTGTCTTTTACACCAGGCGTCACGGAAATTGATAAAGCCACTTCGTCAGCGATTTCCTCTACATCTCGTCCCCTCCTCCCTTTGAGGCGTAGCCACGGCACAAAACGTTGGAACTGTTGTTTTAATTTAATCTTATATCTCTGAGAAAAATAAAATAAAATAAATAAATAAATAAAATAAAAAGATGGCTTAACATGACAAAATTTAGAATGCACGTATTGGTTTCAGAAAATGAAAATCTCTAAATATCACGCAATTTGGTTTGATAGAAGTTAAGAAACCAATCAATGGTGTATTTTTTTTTCTAACAGATAAAGTGAAAAAAACGAAAAGAAAAAAAGTCTACTCCCTTCCTAAATTAAACTCAAGCTGTCAAAATCCGGATAATTTAAAATTCGGAGTTGTTTTCTAAAAGCCCAAAATTTGATGCCAACAAAAGGTGTGGGTTTACAAAAGCAACAAACAGTGTTCTCTACGATACTTTTTCTTAACGAATAAATCCCTTAGTATGAACTAATTGATAGGCTGTATATTTTGCATGTTTTTGCTTTATTATAGAACATTATTTTTTCTTTTGTGCCTGTTAATTTCTAAAAAAGCTACCACACATGTCGTTTTATAATTAAGAATTCCATCCAAATCGGTTAATATCTATGGAAGTTATTATGTGAAAATTCAGACGAACAAATCTCGTGCATGTACACACTGCCCCGTGAATGCTGATAATAACCATTTTCAATAGGGTAGGTCCACTATGGGTGCTTAACAACGTAGCAAAACTTCATCACAATCGTGCTTTGATTTAATATAAGTCATCACCAACGAGTGGTCATCATGCAAAAGGGGGGAAGAATGAATCCTGCTCCTATCCCGTCCTTTGACCATTTTCAATAGGGATTTGACGAATTAGTGTGGACCCCAACATATTAATTTCATCGAATCAAGCCAAAACATTTTCATGTGTTATCGTGCTGATGGACAAAGCACGGTTGGAAAGCGTTGAAAACTTACTAACTGACCAGCAAAATAAATCATTGATGGAGAAGCACTGGGTCGAATGAACATTGGACTTTTTTCTTTAACTTCCTATTAAACCGCATTTTTTCGTTAGGTCAAATTTATTGCCAGAGAAGAGAAGTTACGAAACCATGCCCCAAATGCATTTTTAATTTCACAAAACTGGCAGCTTTTGTTTAATTTAGTCATGCTGGGTATCAATCTGGGCTTAAAAATTCCACAGATTTCAAATCAGTTTGAATTTTTTTTCTACGATAACTACTTTCTGAGATAGCATTTTGAACTGGGAGTAATAAACACACATGCTCTGTGCTCCAATGCAAGACAACCCCAAGCTGGCCTACTGAGAGGGGGGGGAGACTTGTGAGAGATAAACAAGCCCAGCTGGGGAGGTTCAGTTTACGCGCAGTGAAAGCTTTAGCATTTGAAACAATGCAAAACAACACAAAAATGTGGGAAAACTGCGGACAAATGTTCCCACATAAACACATGTAACTGAAAAGTTTATTCCTAACTTACATCGGTGTTTCATTTTAAATGGATTAAGTAAAATAAATAGTTTTAATGGTGGTGCAAAATCATCAAAAAAAAAAAAAAAAAAAAAACTACTGGGATAATCAACAAATCCGTAAAATTAACATTTTGCCCATAAAACAAGTCACATTTCTGTAAATTTTATGGGTAAACCGTAAAACCTGGCAGAAATGCTCACCGGGATTCAAACCCAGACCCCTTTTGGACGAATGATCAAAAGCCATTGCTTAGACCACGCGCCACCGTGGCAGCCCAGCATTCAGCCCACTACATCACAGGGGCAGCTTTTCTCAGTCACTCAATCAATTTTTTTTTTTTAAATATAGTATTACTTATGCTGAAAATTTAAATGCAAAATTTGCAGGCAAATGTTTCATAAGTGTGTTAAAAACAAAGAAATTATGTTTGTAAATATAAAAATTGACAGTGAAATGAAGTTTTAAAGAGAACAGTATTTAAAATTTTCATTTCAATGCACAGTTTTAAATAACACATGTGCTAAAATTCTACATAGCTGTTCTCAAGAACATACTGATTCTTTTTTAGGATAAAAAATCTACATATGATTCAAACTGATAGTAAATTATTTACATTAAAATGATTTAAATTGATAGTAAGTTATTTATATTAAAATAATTTAAATTGATAGTAAATTATTTACATTAAAATACATTTATTAGGGCATCTGATTTTCCTTGGCCAGGGCGCTGTAATGTTTGAACCCGCCTCTGATACTAGCACAGACCAGACAGTAGTTACGGATGGCTAATGTTTCCTAAGCACCAGAAAATATAGGTTAAATATTGTTGTCAGTGGCACTTCTTTGGCCCACTTTACTTTCTTTCATTTAAAAAAATAGAAAAAAGGAATAAAAGGATATGCACACTGCTGCCAGTACAGTTTCTTGTATATTTATAAACTAGATTTGTGCATTATAACAGAAATACTGAATCTTGTCTAGATGGATAAAATGTTTACAACAGTCGTCAACATTTCAAGACTTGTTTTCATTGTTCATTAGTCAAACGTTTACAAATAATACTTACTATTCCATTACAATTTAAATTTTTAAACATTTTTTTAAGGAATATTCTTAATGAAGCATATTTTCCCAGTTTCTTGAAGTCTCCGCTTGCTATATCAATCAACAGAACATGCATTTCTGCCCTTTCTTTAAAATGCTGTTGAAGCTTAAAACTAGTTCTTGCCCTACCTGCGATCTATCAGCCTACTTAGAACTATTTCTAATCCACAGTTGGAAGAAGACCCATAAAATGAGTAGACTGCACCTGTTCAATAAGTTGAGAATTTCTGTTCTGCACCTGTTCAATAAGTTGAGAATTTCTGTTCTGCACCTCATGCATATCATTTTTTTTTTTTCTGAATTGAAAGATTGTTGTTACCGTCTTTCTTTAGTAGTAGGGCTAGTTCCTATGTCCCCTCATGCTGAGTATCATCCAGATGTATGTAACCATTACATAGCGATAAACACAAACTTGAGTACTTGAATGCGGCCACAATCAGAAGTAACTACTTGGTCTAGTGATTGAAATAACAACAGGAGGCTGCAATGAATGAGAGAACATGCATTTCATTAGAAAAATTCATTAAAACCTATAAAGCTGACCTGAACCACTACTGGGCAAGAAAGAAAAAATTGTACTGTAGGAGTCTTTCTCTGGCCATAACAACCATTATAAAACAAGTAACAAAAAATGACTACAAGAGACAATGTTATCTCATACTTCAACAACCAAATAATAAGAAAACATATATTACTGAACCTAAGTCTCAGCAGGTGCACACCACAAGTGTATTAATGTAATTTAATCTTTACACTTGTGAAACTAAAATGCAATAACTAACAAACGCATTCAATGCTTTAGCTAGCAAGAACTTTAAAATGAGGGGCACTCAAAGAAAAACAAAATATATGCAGAAACTCCTGTGTATCTAAAATATGGCAGTAACCAAAAAATGTTTACCATTAGAGAGAAGACAGTGATCTTTAGGATGCAGCATGGTACTTAACAAATGCTATTGCTGCTAATTCTTTACAAAACTCTTCAATCACAATTAATGCCTCTAACACATTTGACTTTTCAAAGTGTGGGCATTCAGTACCCTCACTTAAAAGAGCAATCCTAGTTTGCTTTAGTTTTGCTCTAAAAGGTTTGATGGTCCTCACTTCCACTTGAATGTCTTCTATCACTTTTAACAGAACCATGAAGAGAGATCGAGCACCAGAAGTATATGGAATCAAAGGATTTAACAGATATTCATGCAAATTTGGGTGTGCGAATAATGCCAGTTTAGAGACAAGTGTGGTAACTTGCAGATTAATATCATAAGGCTGGTCCAACATTTGTTCCAGCTTTTCAAAGATCATATTTAAGAAAGCCCCTTCATAAAACACCCATCTTGAGGAATCAGCTTCAGGCTGGGAATCTGAACTAGAGTCATCTTCTGGTCCTAGATGGTATTCTTCCTTGGATACTGGATCTTGCGGCCAGTCAAAATTTTCACACAACATAAGGCACTTCACAAAGCGTCCATGTGCTTCTTTGATGTATATGTCATATCCAGACTCCTCTTCTGTTTCACATGACTTCAGATTATTAGGAACAAGAGACAGAAAACAATCTAAAATCTTATGGATGTATGAAGGTGCATATGTTTTGCTTAAAGCTGCAGAGTCTGGCACCACATCGTCTTCTTCGTCAGGATACTTGTTTGATGAGTCGTCGTCAGAGTAGCTCAACCAGTTGTCCGCAGACGTGTGGTCATAATAACTACGACTTTCTAAATTATTAATGACTAAGTTATGCATAATGTCTTCGGTCGGATTTTGTAACAATTCCTCAAATAACTGTAATGAGCTCATTGAGAGTGCCAGATTTAAATGACTGTTTCGACATCTTTCAATGAGCAAGTCCTTTATCAAATAGCCAGAGTGTCCTGGTAATTCAAATTCGCTAGTGTCACCAAGGAGAAATGATCCCATTGTAGCCAGCAATTGTGATGATGAAATACTGCGCATAGAGCTTGATATGACTGCTGTAGCAAACAAGTTATCATCTGGGTTTTTGCTTTCTATAAAATCCAAGTATACACAGTCAGTAAGATACTGGGTTGCAAAGCAATTTGCTAAATCTTCTGCAACAAGTGGATGTGCATCGTCAACCATTGCATCCAAAATATGTAGATGCTGAAGGTAACACAAAAATTTACGCCTCTCTGGTGAGATCTGCAAGCACTCACCCTGCTCATCACTGGGAATAGGATCTTCAATATCACTGAGTTTCATTGACTTAGGAAGACTGTTATACAGCTGAACAAGTGTTTTACACAACATGGCACTCATACAAGTTTGCTTAACTATTACCATTGCAGTGGCATCACCTGCGACTGAACAGCATATTTTAAGGCAATCTATAGCCCTGGTAGAGACGTTATGATCAGGACTATGAAATAATTTCAAAAGTGCATCAATCAGGGGAAACTGAACTCTCTCTGAATTAGCATTTTTGAAGCACTGGTGTGGTTCATGACATGAGAAGAAACGGTTTTCGGGCCATTATCCAACAAGAAACAATTGATTAAATGAGGATTTTCTTTCAATTTGTCACAAATGACTTCCAATAATTCAATTTCTTCTTTTTCCGTTGGTGCTGACAAAACTTCCCCACACAACAGAATGAATTTTTGTACTGGTGAATAGATACTCACATGTGGTATTAAAGACTGCTGGGTGCTCTTCAACATCCTGGTGACAAACACAAGCATGCAGCGTCTCATTCCTAGTGGAGCATCAGCTGTCCCTAAAACACACATGGTATCCAATAACTTGTGTTGCATTATGTACTCCATGCAAGGCCCAATATTACCCTGCTCTAATTCTTTTTCTTCCTGTTCCAATATTGATGACATTTCAAGTAAATGGCCTGGAATGGTTGTTACCTCAATGGGCACTTTATTAGATGATGTCCGCCCAGTGTAAAATTTCGTGACAGATTTCCAGTGCCACACAAAGTCTTCCTGAAGTGGAAGAGGGGTGCCAAAGCATCCACTGCATTGTACAGTGCGGTGGTGAAACGACTAAACATCTTCTATACACTAATCAGACGAATTTACCTTGTGTTTATCATATTTTCGCTTCATGGTTGACTTTGTTGATTCACGTAAACAGAAACTAGTAAAACCAGCTGTTATTCAACATAGTGCAACATTGGCATGATCTTGTAAACAAAAATAACAGTTGAATAAAACATCTGCATTTATTTAACGGTACAATTCCGTTGACTAATGAACTTCCTTAGTTTTCTTTACTTTTGTCAAAAGTCAAGTTACACAAAACGTAAACATAAGTTGTTCTGCAATACGAGGACGTGTCGTCATACGTCAAAGTACCAAGAATTAAGTGAGTGGGCGGGAGGCTAGGTTCATTTATAATTCATTTCTGATAAATCACCTACTTAAATCGTACTATCGAATCCTATACGAATATGAATAAACTGTTAAGAATACCATCACACAGCACATCAAGTGAGCGAAACAAGTGGAATGGGCATAATAAAACTCTCTTCAAAAAGCTATTACATTTCATCGCAATTCCCACTTCATTTGCCATAACAAACGGCAAATTAGTTCAGCTGCTCTGAACGAGTTCCGTTAAGTACGACTTCCGCTTTTCCTACGAAACCTCATTCAGTTCAATAGATTCCGGTTCGAGGCTTCCAGACTTGCATTCACGTGATAATAACTGTGCATAAACAAAGATAAAGGTCTTTGGTACATTATATCTTGTTATATATCTACCACAAATATTTAACACTTATTTTCCCATTACTGCTGTTCTACACTTCTACTTGAAGATTTCTGATATCTAGGTGTACAAAGCAGGGCCTATCACGAAAGAAGAGAAGCCCTTGGTAGCTTGGCCCAAGGTATATAGATTAGAGAGAGGTAGGCCAAGCTATTAGGGGGTGATGGGTAGGCCCGTCCGCAAGTCAACTGGTATTGGCCGACCTCCACGGCTCAGCCGTGACGTCAACGGTGCGCTGGCTCGGAGCAGGACTGGTCCGACTGACCTGAGAGAAGTTTATGTAAAAACGTATTCACAGCACCACGCAGTTTACCACCAAGGTATATAGATTAGTTTACCACCAGTGTTTACCCCTAAAAATTTACATTTCTTCTGAGTGATTAAAGCAAATTGCATAAAAATGAAATAAAAAGGAAATGCAGTAAATAAAAATATGAAATAAATAGGGGATGTAGTAAATAACGCCCAGAAGAAATCGCGACTCGATAAAAAAAAAAAAAAAACAGTATCATTCTGTTGATAGCTAGCCAAAGTTTTTGATTTGATGCCATGTCTATTTAGTAAATAATCAAATGGCGGCAACAACTACTCATCGCTTTTTTTAGTTAATGCTTATTTTTACTTAATTAACTTTTGGACACTAACACTAGTGTAATGAAAGTAAAATTGTAATGAAAAAAACGATTCTGTTTTGTTTATTTAACATGACCGTGTAAACAATATAAATGGAAACGTACCTTGAATATGAATTCTTGTTTTTCCTCATGTACTTTGCTTCTCATCCAGTAAAGCTACACTTTTCATCCACTGTTTGGCCTTTTTCTTTGTTTTATTTGCCACTTGCGTTTTTAAGGTCGGAAGAAAATTCGAAGCCTTGAATACAACTTTAAAGCTTTCTCGTCAACATGAGGATACAATTTTTTAAATTCTTGGAATAAGCATTTAACTATTCCCTTTTGTTTATTTAATATGACCGTGAATTTTCGTAAAGTGCTCCTCAAAACGTTTGATCAGCCCCGGTGGCGCAGTGGTCTAAGCGATGGCCTCTGATCATTCGTCCGAACGTGGTCCGGGTTCAAATCCCGGTGAGGCATGGATGTTGTGTTTGTCTTACGGCACTGGCTCTCTCCTTTCCCTGGAACCAGTGACCCTAAATTAGGGACGGGCGACTGCTTATAGCCATTGAGTTGCTCACGGTGGTCGTTAAACCTCCAAACAAACAAAAAGTTTGATTAGTTCAAACCACTGATTAGATGGCTCTGTAAGTCCTCCTCTGTTCACTGCTTGTAACCATGACGATATATCTTTCTCTTCA
This sequence comes from Macrothele yani, assembly GCA_039090855.1. NCBI lineage: Eukaryota > Metazoa > Arthropoda > Arachnida > Araneae > Macrothelidae > Macrothele > Macrothele yani. Next base: position 120,573,407 of record CM077004.1, on the reverse strand, counting down.
GTTGCTTCTTTAGCCAGTAAGGGTAATTTAACGCGAAGGGATATGTATCCTGCTATGTATTTCAAAGCATCTTCCTCTTTTTTCCCAGTGCTACATCCTGAATGCATTCGTTACTTGTTTGACCATTCATATTTACAAATCCCAAGTCAGTAGTTTCGGGAAATTCTGTGGCGTCGTTTTGTTTCAAGTCAGGTTGCAAACCTTTTAAACAAAGAGTTGTCATGAAAGTTTCGTCGCTCTTTTTTACGTTTGAGTGTGGAGAAGGCCCAATGAGTTTGCCACTCAATAGCAAAAAGCGCAATATATACTTAAATCCACTGGGCAAAGGATGATCATATGCATGTCCCATACCTCTGATTTGTCTTGCTTTAATCTAGTGGTGAGGAGGAAACGAATGCCTACACCACTTTCAGTTATATGCTCATAAAGGCTGATTAAAGATGTTATGGAAACAATAAAACCTTGCTAAAATGGCAAAAGGTGTTTTTTTCCCGCACACTCGCATTTGCGTTATCGAATCTTTCATGCTTTCCAGAATGTTTTTCTGTTCCTGTATATTAGTACCATAAAGTCGCCTTAGACGAGCACCGTCCGACGAACAACGAGAATTTAGTACGTCAAATGAGTTATTCACAAGTTGAACGAAGTTTGCTACTTCTGTTTCATTCGGGAAAATGTACCTAATCGCTGAGGCAATGTGATGCGAAAAAGTTGGGCGGCAAGTGAAACGTTTATTCGTTCAGCACCTCTAACATTGACATGAGTAATACTGAATTTAGGGCACAGTTTCAGTTCTCCCTTTTCTTTCTCAAGGAGAGTTTGGAAAATATTTTTATTGATGACAGTTCCCGTTTTAAACTTTATCCCACTGTCGAGTAAGTGGTTTCTTAACAGCTTTAAAAGATGAGGCACATCAGCAAATACAAATATAGGCCTTGCATTATCCACTAGGTTTGAAAAAGAAGTTTTGTATAAGTTGATGCCAAGTGTTTTCCACAGTGACTGGTTACCGCCACCCAAATCCGATGTCATGGCTACAATCTGGAATCCAATTTTTTCGATTTCTGTAATGATGTGAAATAAGATATCTTTCGTCATTCCGCAATCAAAATCATAAAAAACAGGTTGTTTCCATGAATATGTTAAGCCCCTCATCATGACAACTTGAACAGATTTATGAGGACCCATGACCGTATTTTCAGCATGATCGTACACCATCTTTCCATGAATACTCATTTTATCCATTAATAAAACGCAAAATCTTTCAAATAGAGTTAGATTTTTGGCATTCTCAGCCATTATTTGGAGGACCTCCCAGAGAAATCCTGGAGCAAACTTAACGTGGGACACCCATTTTTTTTAAGTACTTATACCGGGCAACGGAATATGCATTTGGCTCCGAATGAAAGAATATGAACGCTCTGATAAGCCGCGTAGAGGCAGAGCCCTAACTATATCTTCTGGTGCCCAGTTAGTTCTTTTTCTCGTTAAAAGTGCTCGCACTTGAGTTTCAGAAAAAACTCCCCGTAACAGGGCATTTACTTCATTTGAAATCTTTTTCTTTTCTTCTGCGGTGTTATTTTTCTTGGGTTTTATCTTTTGTAATTTGGAAATTCTAGAAGACATCGTACGAATCTTCACATATAAATGTTGTGCCCCATTTTGCCAAGATAAACACTGCTTCCTTAAACTGCCATTGGATTTAGTGAGGTCATTTACTCGGGCATTCAGTTCAGCAATTTCCTGGTTTTTCATTTCAGTATCCTCTATTGATAAAAATGGCAGATGATTACTATTATCTACTTCAGGACGCACATCTTCTGTAGGTGAACATAACTTTAGTCTTTTTGGAGGAATATTCTCAGTAACTTCTACCACATAACGTTTTAGTTCTCTGTTGTGAAGCCTCTTCATTCGTTTCTTGCATTCGGGTGCAAGCGGTAAAGTCGTTTTGCAAATACTTACATGAAATACAACACCTTTCTTCAATCGTTTCGTACTATTACCTCCCAATACCTCACTTTTCAGATCTCTTATAAAGTCTTCATCCCTAAATGCGATGAACATATTTTTGCATTTTCAACATTGAAAACATCTTCACGACGACACGCGTTAAACCACGCCTTTCTTTCAAGCGCATCTTTCGGAAAACGATGATAGGTAACACCAGAAGCAGATTTTCGTGGTTTTTACAACTTGCAACGGCGCAGCCAGGAATGGCTTTTAGAAAACGTTTATTTTGTTATCCAAGCAAACACGTACTTACACTATACGTAAGATCAGTGGCGGCGGAGCCGACCGCCCCGGTGGCGCAGTGGTCTAAGCGATGGCCTCTGATCATTCGTCCGAACGGGGTCCGGGTTCAAATCTCGGTGAGGCAAGAATGTTGTGTTTGTCTTATGGCACTGGTTCTCTCCCTTCCCTGGAACCAGTGATTCTAAATTAGAGACGGGCGACTGCTTATAGCTCATTGAGTTGCTCACGATGGTAGTTAAACCTCCAATCAAAAAAAAAAAAAAAAAAAAAAAAAAAAAGCGGCAGAACCGCCATGGCCCGGGCGCGTATTCCACAAGTGAATGTACTGAATCGCGATTAAGGCCATTTCCGCCACGCGATTGGTTCAGAGCCACTTTGCAGATTTCGAGTAGGCGGGGCCTACGAGGAGAGTCATGTGAGTGAGACATGTAAGCTTTGCTGCACATGCCATTTTAAATTAATGTTCGGGTGTTTTCATTGAGACAATGGTTAACCCCAGTTGCTTTACCCGTCCATTCGGAATGTGACAGGAGGTAAATAGGGAGTACTTTATTGGTAGGGGAACTTTTGAGTTTTTATATCAACATGACTTCATGTACTTGTGACTTATCTTTGAATTGATTAATCGCAGAAAGCCATGCTTCAATCTATATAGTTGCCGCCCCGGTGGCGCAGTGGTCTAAGCAATGGCCTCTGATCATTCGTCCGAAAGGGGTCCGGGTTCAAATCCCGGTGAGGCATGGATGTTGTGTTTGTCTTACAGCACTGGCTCTCTCCCTTCCCTGGAACCAGTGACCCTAAATTAGGGACGGGCAACTGCTTATAGCCCATTGAGTTGCTCACGGTGGTCGTTAAACCTCCAATCAATAAAAAAAAAATCTGTATAGTTGTCACAGAGCCGATAGATGTCAGCACGTCAGCGCGCACTGCTGTAGAACAGGATTAGTACTGATGTGGTTTTGTATGAAGAACATAAGCTGTTTAACGTTTTTTTTTTTTTTCGGGGAGAAGACGGGTTGAAATGTGGAATTGAAGGCATTTTTGATTAAGTTTGGAGGGACAAAAATATGAGGAATTTCCTAAATATTAGAAATATATATATATGACAGATCACTTACTATTTTATCAGACACAATATATGGCAAACAACATTCTGGAGTATGTATTCCGACGGAAGTGTCTTATTTCAACTTTGAGGTCGTACTAAGCGTTACATTCAGAGATTTTTTTCCGGGGAGTCAATCGCAAATTTTGAGGGGCTCAAACTTGTTATTATTTGTTATTTATTTATACATTAATACATTTATATTATTTATATATACATTAATACATATGACAAATTTTCTGAAATCTACACATGCCAGTGATTAAAAATGTAAAAAATTTTTACCTTTATTTTAATTCAGTAATGCCCCACGGGTTTCACCATGATGCGGTGGTGTAAAATATTAAGAATGCTAGTAAGATAACAGTGCTGTGCTGGAGGAAATTTTTCCCCCTCTGCCCCCTAAACATTAGGAGTGGCAAACATGTTTTAGACTTACAATAAGCGTGTTTCTGATTATTAAGGAATCATTACAGTGTTACCTGAAAACGTATGGTGCAAAACATGTGAAAATATTCCGCTGCCACTTGGTTTCAGCCCCTTTAGATTATTTAGGTTAGCACATAGTAGTAAAAAAAACAACAACTAATTAATTGTTTGAAATTCCTGGTTTTCTTATTGTCACAGAGCGTAAACCACATACCGCCAGGAAAATAAATATGGGAATCATTTTTAATAATTTGCTATCGTTAAAAATTAGGTAGCCAAATATTTTGTTGTATTGGAAGCCCTAACGTCACGTTAGCTACATTGAGGCTTACTTAACCATATACATGGGAAGTCGGCATCCAGAAGACTGAAATAAAGCTGAATGCCAGCTTCCAAAATATGATGATGTATTGCAGTGCAAGCAGCATGCCGTTGGTGATTACAAATACACAGTAAACTTAACTATCAAATACAAAGGCTCTAAAAAATTTACCGAATTGTGAAACAATGCTTGGTTTTCTTGTTTGCCCCTCTTGCATATGGGATCAAGGTGAACTGGTCTTCTTCTACCCTCCTGATTTTTATCCGGAGAAAGTATTGAGTAATTTTGGTAGGACTTCATAATATATTTTTAACATGGACAATTGTTCCATTTATAAACAAATTTACAAAAGCATTCTCATCTAGAGCAACAAATTTTTCTATAGAGTATATATATTTTCATAACTACTTTGATTTCAGAGCTACATTTAAAAAAAAATAATATTTAAAGTGTTAACACTTTGTGTGAAGTCATTTATGGCTCTAATTAACAACGGAAATTCAGTTTTTTTTTTCTCGAGGTATTGTATACATTATTGGTTGGATTGACTCGTCGGATTTAGAAAACGTAAACAGAAATGCCGATTGCAATCAAATTTTAGTTTTAGTGTATAAAACAAAGCAATTAATTTAATACTTAAAATAATCTTAATGCTACTGAGATATGAAGTCCATGTGAATGAGTTGTTTTTTATTATAATATTTTCCCCCGTTTTCTTAAATTTTTTAAATTTCTCCAAATTTTCATCTATAAACAAAAAAATTAGATTAAATACAAAGAGTGATCACGCAAAAACCTACGGGGGGGTCCATGGATTTTCGGGGGAGCTAAGCCCCCCCATCCTTCCTCCGAAAAGATACCTGAATACATCACTGGTCGTACTTCGTGCCATTAGGTAGTTCTTTGCTAATACAAAATCACTCTATTTGATTTGATTTTCTAGCTAGACCTCCTCACATTCATGAGGAAAAAAACTTGATCCTCAGAATATTTCGTTGTGGAGACATACTTTTCATTGTTAAAGGTCCTTTTAAGGGTAATAGGAAGGACCTTTAAAAGGATACTTTTAGTATCCTTATATACGCACTTTCACAACAGCAAAAATCGTGATCGGTAGTTGACGTGCTGACATCTATTGGCTGATACGGAGTATGGTATTCAACTAGTTAGTTATTAAAGTCGTCCTCAACTTTAACATTGATATAGATTTCGACTTGTATTCATCTGAGAAACTGCAGATATTCCTTATCGTATTATTCAATATGATCATTTGTCACATTTGTTAAGTAACCTCACTGAATTTCTTAGGAAGCAGAACTTCTCACGAAAAAACCTTTCACGATATAATTCAATATGATAATTTATCACATATGTTAAGTAACCTCACAGTGAACTTCGTAAGATGCAGAACTTCCCACGATATAATTCAGTATGAATTATTTGTCACATATGTTAAGTAACCTCACGATGAATTTCTTAGCAAGCAGAACTTCCCCAGATAAAAAAAAGACAGTGTTCCTGTCACATGACTCTCTCATAGGTCCCGCCCACTCACAATCTCCAAAGCAGCTCTGAACCAATCGCGTTGCGGAAATGGTTCTAATCGCAATTTTGTACATTCACTTGTGAAATACGCGCCCCGGGCCTGGTCAATAATTTCAGCAAAGATTTTTTTTGTTATTATTTATTTATTTATTTTTATTGTTTGGCATATGTGCGATTAATGTGATGTGCCTTAGAAAGTTCTTCTAGGTAAGTGGTCTGGTGGTCCTAATCAAAAACCCCTAAAGATTAAGAAAGCCTCCCAACTGGTCTGTGAAGTCAAAGCTAGTGGTCCGACCGACTCGAGCTTCAAGCTCTCCGCTCCTGAAAACGCCGACGAAGTACCGCGGTGTTTACGCAAAGAAATAATTTCTCGAGTGCGATACTAGACAATTTGCGCACACAACAATAAATCGACCGGTTTTTTTTTCTTTTTATTTTTTGTCCTTAGATAACATCAAAAGATTACATCCTTAGCTTTCATTTTTTTTCTCAGTTTCCAGCAATGATATCCGTAAATCGGGGAATTCCAAAGTTTTGCTCTTGTGCTGGGAAATGATTTCATGAAATTTTTCCTTTAGTTTTCAATTTGGCTAAAGGAGCAAAAAAAATAAGTTTTTTCACGCATAACGTGAAAATCATTTTACGTTAAGCATTTTTGCAACTACAATCTTTTTAATGGCAACTTGCGTTAATGGCAAATTAGTAGGACTGTATGACATAATCATTTCACTTAAAACTTTTAGAAATTCCCTTCGCGTTCGATTTATTAAAATGAAAGAAAAAAAGAAAAGACTTTTCTGTAATTACGTAACGAACGCCAAATCAAAATTTCCGATTTAGTGAGTATATTTACTGAAAATACGGTAAGATGTGTGCTCAAATCTTGCAACTATTTCTAGAAGGTAAAAATAAAATTATAAATTAAAATCATTTAGGAAAAAGTTCTTTGTCAAATGAACAAGGTATATATTAATTCCAAACTTTCGGATACATTTGTTGGACATTCAATAAATTTTTCTTTAGGCTAGCCTTCAGATTATCAGCGCATCAAGTGTACATTTCGTGCGAATTCTTGTTTTAATTAGGACTCTGATACACAGCAATTTTATGAAGAAAAATGACATTTGTTTTACGGAAATGAAATGTTGATTTAACGTAATTTATTGCCAGTTTCTTTAGCCTGGTTAACCTTAGTACTTGATGCGCTAATAATATATGTACATCATTTTTTTTCAATTTGAACACTACTAACTACGAATTTTGTAAAGAAAAATAACTATTACTTTATGAAAAGGAAATGTTGAATGGTAATTAATACCAGTATTTAAACGACAATTAATAATGAGCTGATAATCGGAAGGCTAGCCCTTAAATTTTACCCCGTCAGTAAAAAAAACGACTAACAATTCACTAAATTATAATTGTATTTACTACGAAAGCAGAAAATGCTGTCATGAAAATTTTAACCTTTGAATTCACGGTGGGTTCAAAATTCTTCGTTCGTACGGAAGAAATCCGCCTTCTTCGAAAGCTTTCACTTTCAGGAAAGCTGAAAACAGTGGTTTTAGGGTGTGCTTTGTAATTAGATCTATATAAAGGCACTCAATATTTTCCAGGCATATTGTATAAAAATGCTTACTCATGTGCACTACTACCGAAAGCTCAATACTGACCAATGCCGCATGAACGCGAAGCTGAAATCGGCATTCCCTTTACGTTTGCCCTTTGACCTAGAGAGAGAGAGAGAGATTGTGATGGCCCTTTGACTGTGACGTCACACCCCTTCGTAGTTCGCGCGCTGGGGCTTTCTCTCCAGGGGGTTTTGTCCTAATCCCCAACAAAGCTCCTTAGGCATTGTTTTTCTTCTAGTTGTTCTGGGAAGCGGGCAGGGAGCGAGTGCACCACGATTCGAAATTTCGGGCCTGGTCAACGAACTTCACTTTCCGCCGCCCCTGCGTAAGATACAATGTAATTAAATATATTTTAACTACACGTTAAGATAACTATTTACAAAGATGTACAAAGAAAATTTAAGCAAAACCACATGAAATATATGTGTGTTAGCAAATAATCAATACGGTAACTAGCCAACGAGTATGACTAAACACAATGAAACACGAACGGCGATCTTTGGCTCCCAGCGCACCGTTGACGTCACGACAACAGCGCTCCCTCACCACAAGTTGCCACTTCATCCTGAAAACCGGTTCTCTGGCCTACCTCTCTCTCTAAATACCTTGGCTTGGCCTCCATGCTTATGCCGGACTTACATGATACGGGACTGGGGAAATCTCGGCCAATCAGAGGGCGGTTTTAAACTTCAGTGACGACCCGTGGGGGATTACTTCTGAGCACGGCTTCTGAGATACGATCTGAGCGGCTTTAGTTTATACGATTTCATGTCATTTTCACGTTCGTCGTTCGCTGCCTTTCGGATTAAAAAATAAAAGAAATTTACAAACACAAACAAGTAAATAATTATATAAATACAAAAATATAAAGGGAAGTGGAAAGTAAGTTTTGCCGCCCCGGTGGTGCAGTGGTCTAAGCGATTGGCCTCTCATCATTCGTCCGGAAGGGGTGCGGGTTCGAATCCCGGCGAGGCATGGATGTTGTGTTTGTCTTACGGCACTGGCTCTTTCCCTTCCCTGGAACCAGTGACCCTAAATTAGGGACGGGCGACTGCTTATAGCCCATTGAGTTGCTCACGGTGGTCGTTAAACCTCCAATCAAAAAAAAAAAGTAATTTTTTTTTAAATTCTGTAACGGTTATTTCATATCTTAGGCAACGATGTGAGATGTAGAATGATCCAATAGTCTTTAGTTATTGTGGAATAACAGGTAGTGTTTTTGGTAAATGTGTAGATTAGCGTCCTAAATTACTTCGTCGGAAAAATGTTAGTACCTGGAAAAAAAGCGACGTACAGATTTTTAGAGTATGGAAATTAATAGCAAATGGTGCAGAAATTTCATGGTTTAAATATCTTTTAATTTTTATCGTAATATTTACCTGTAAGTGCGATGCTATGAAGAAACGCTGGCCTGCCCGGTGGCGCAGTGGTCTAAGCGATGGCCTCTTATCATTCGTCCGAAAGGGGACCGGGTTCAAATCCCGGTGAGGCATGGATGTTGTGTTTGTCTTAAGGCACTGGCTCTCTCCCTTCCCTGGAACCAGTGACCCCAAATTAGGGACGGGCGACTGATTATAGTCCATTGAACTGCTCACGGTGGTCATTAAACCTCCAATCAAAAAAAAAAGAGAGAAATGCTGCGTTAGGCCTACCGCATCGCTACCGCGACGATGCCAAGCTTTGCTTTGTTGAAAGGAATGTTCGTTGTTGTACGGGAAAGACTGGCGTTGACAGGAGAGCGATAAATATTGTAATTATACGCTGCAGAAAATAGGTCCAGGATATCTACCCTTCATTTTGTTGTATCCTGTACGTTGTTCTCAGGAAAAACCGGAAAAAACCTCTTAGATTTGCAAAAGATACGTATCAGTGAGATTGAAACTGACCTGCGAACAAAGTATTAGCAGGAGAAGCAAAAGTACAGTACCACAGCAAATCTGCTACGAATGGAAGCCGTTCAAAGCAGAACTGAAAGTTATACTTCCCTAATTTTTTGTACAACATAGAAATGAATATTTGTACTTTCTATTTGGAATCAGGAAATCGTGTGCGAAAGAACGAAACATTTCTCAACATTTACTTTAAAAACAATGGCAAAATATGACCGAACTGTATTCTGTAGCGTATGAGTGCACGATGCTTCGCTGTACTGGCAAGAACGTACGCGGCTGCACTTGTGGTCATCCGCGCGTGAAAGACACTCAGCGCATCTTCCTTTTAAAGGACTAAGCTTCGCATTGTCGTCGTGCAGGGCCGCGGGTGGCCTAGTGGGCAACGTTCGTGACTGCCACGGAAAGGACCTCAGGTTCTATCTCAGCCAGGTACGAACGCTCGATCCACTAAATATCCGCCGTGCGTCGGATGGGCACGTTAAGCCGTCGAACCCCGGGTACTGGTCCCCCGGTTATAAATAAGGGCGTCTTCCACCCCCTTTCTACTTCGCTTCCGTGTCACTTTCATATCGGGCACTCTAGCCCAAATCTCCTAGCTTTCTATTTCTAAGGGTTGTTTAAGACCTGGGGTCAGACACTCCTATACCCCAATGTATTGGCTTTTCATTGCAATGGGATACTCGCCGCCCCTATGGCGCAGCGGTCTAAGCGCTGGCTTCTGACCATTTGTCCAAGACGGGTCCGGGTTCGAATCCCGATGAAGCATGGATGATGTGTTCGTCTTACGGTACTGGCTATCTCCCTTCCCTGGAGCCAGTGACCCTAAATTAGGGACGGGCGACTGCTTATAACCCATTGAGTTGCTCACGGTGGTGGTTATACCTCCAACCAAAAAAAAAGGGACATTCTTATCCTTGGCTCTTTGCCGCTTCCTCGACATCATGGAGAAAAAACGTTCAGTTGTTGCCAAGAGACAAAAACAATTTCAAATACTATCAAAACTTTGCCTTTTAAAATATCAAAAGTTTCCAAATTTTTGTGGGGTTAATATCCTTCTCGGGCACGCCACTTCTGTGAGTAAATTAAATTCGAAAATATTATGTAATTTTTTTCCAGAGAAAAGTTCGCAAAGGTGCGCAGAAGTGGCACTTTGCATTGGGGTCCAAACATGTTTTTTTTTTGTTTCTTTTCATTGAAGGTGTAACGACCACCATGAGCAACTTAATGGGCTATAAGCAGTCGTCCGTCCCTAATTTTGGGCCACTGACTCCAGGACGGGAGAGAGAACCAGTACCGTAAGACAAATACAGCATCCATGCCTCACCGGGATTTGAACCCGGACCCCTTACGGACGAATGATCAGAGGCCAGCGCCTTAGACCACTGCGCCACCGGGGCGGCGCAGCTCATTTGGGGCACATATATATACTAATATTAAATATGTAAATAATAATAATAATAAATCCAAAAATTGTATTGTTTCTGTAAGTATTATATCACATCAGGAAATTAAAAATATTAAAAGGATATATTTTGTGGTTGTAAAATATTGGTAACTTGTGCCGACAAAGAAGAGCTGTGATGAAGAGAACATACTCTGCAAAAGTAAAATACTTTACTTTAGATACACGTGCTGAATCAAGATCGAGCTGCATAATTTTTATATTTGTATGAAGTACGAAACACATGGAAAATTTTCTTATTTTATGAAAGTCAAAATTTGGCCAGCGAGGTGGTTGGTGTAGGCCCTGCTTTCCAACAGTTTGACCAAGTGGGTTCAGGTTCGACTCCCGGATGAGGTATAGGTGGTGTGTTTGCTTTACGGCACGATGGCTCTCTCCCTTCCTTAGAACTAGCGGCCCTAAATTAGGAACGAGTGAGTACTGTAGCCCATTTTTAGGGTTTAATGACCACTGTAATTAACTCACAGCTTATTTTTGTTTTCGGACTAACGACCACTCCGAAAACAAAAATAACAAAAAATACAGAAATGGGGTACAGCGAAATCTAATTTTAACAACTGCTTATTACAAGTGTAACGATCTGGTTGTGAAGTGTAAATTTGAGGACATTTGAGGACAAAAATCAAAATTCGAGGACAATTTGCTTCCCCAAAGGCATCAGACATTTTTGGGGACAGTAAACTATATTCGAGGACTGTCCTCAAGAATTCGGGATTTCTGATCAGCTTAGAGTGTGTTGTTTATTCGTCGTCTGAATTGTAATCAGCTTAATGGGTTGTGTTTTGTGCTGCCTTCTCGCGGACCATATCTTCCCAAATTGTGGAAATGCTAACTCGATAGGAAATGTGCTGGTAGAATATTTTCCCATATACCAAGAACCAAAGACCTTGGAGGAGAACGCATTGGCCCGCCGGGTATTTCTCGTTATTTCTCGGTGAACCATTCGAGAAATGGCCAACTTTTTCATATTCTTCTTGTTTGCATTTTTTTTGGAACTACGAATAATTACTCTGGTATTTATGAATAACAATCACTAACATTATTTAAACTTCGTATCTATCTGAAAAGTTATTTTCTTTAAAAAAAAAAGAGAGAACATTTTCTCTTATCTGTATGTTGGAAGCTTTCTCTGAAATGACATAGCAAAATTTTTGGTGCTCACGTGAATAAAGTGCTGCCGGACCAAATATGTTATTGTATATTAATTAAGCTAAAACTAAACTACAGTTAGACATTTTTTAAGACATAGGTCGTTGGACTTGAAGCCCAGTGTCACTGGTATAACTTACCCTCCTTTTGTAATCTCCAAGGAGACACTTGTACATATTGTGATGGCCCACCATCCCCCACACACTTATCTACAGACTGACACAAAGCACATATCGATTCTCCTGCAAAGATATTTCGAAATCAGTGTCCCTCTCACATTCATCTTAAAAGAAACAACGATTTACGAATACTGGTTCATGTGTTAAAATATTGGTTGGACTTAAAAAACAAAGCGTTAACTCAAAGAGGAGATACCGTTCCTCAGTAAACACAAAATAATTATAAAGAGCAATTGTGCAGAAAAATGATTATGTAGAATGCGCATGTTTTAACTTTCAGAATGATCTCGATGTTAATTTAATTGGAAATGGAGTGCTCAAGAAACTTAACTATATTTTTTTAGTCAAAACCAAATTTCTTAAAGGGAAATACTTATTTGGTACAACATCCCATTTTAAACGTGGTTTGATGCTACATTTTGTCTAGAGGGGATTTTTTGAAATTCTTTCACAATTTAATTGCTAAAATTTGTTCTCGATTGCCATCATTTCACAATGATCTCAAAGTTTTCTTTCATCCAGGAGTGAACAGATTTACACTGTGTGATCACTGAATTATGACCACCTACGTAATACTTTGTAGGTCCTCCTTTGGTTCTCAGTACAGTAGCTATCCGATGTGGCTTCGATTCATTAATATGTCGGAAGCAGTTGGGAGGTATGGCAAAACACGCTGTGTGCAATGCGGCCTCGAATGCAGGTATAGAGGTGACTGGTGTATCCATACGCCTGATCTGCCGTTCCATAGTGTCTCACAAGTGCTCTATGAGATTGATATCGGTGGAGTTCGGAGGCCAATCGATATGATGGAAGTCTGAACTGTTTTCCTCAAACCATTCCTGCACAACATTGGACCTGTGGGCGTGACTAGGCGCGTTGTTATTTTGGAAAACATCGTCGCCATTCGGGAAAAAAGTGCAGCATTTCTGGGTGTACAGAGTCAGCAAGAAATTCACGATAGTAGGTACCAGTCATACGTGGTTCCGTGCACCAAGGATCTAAGTTTTTGCCAGGTAAACATAACCAACACCATACAACCGACTTCACCGGCTTGCACTGTGGCGACTGGAGACCATGCAGGATGGATCGAGTGTCTCATGTTGTTTGCGCTAAACACGTACACAACCATTCACGGAGTGGAGTAAAAAACGCGACTCGTCAGACCAATATACCTTTTTTCCAGTCATCCGATGTCCAACTTACATGATCTTTGGCCCAGGCGAGTCTTTTGGGCCGATGTAACGTGGTTAGGAGAAGATGTCTTCGGATAGCAGCAGACGACAAAAGCTCCCACTGTAACGTACCAGGAGATGTGACGTACCTGCCAGAAGGACGCACACGACATAAAGGCAGATAGGAATCAGGATAAAACGTCCGCGTAGCTCAATTGATAGAGTGACTTATTCCGGAATGAGGGGATCCGGGTTCGAGCCCCGGCGCGGATAAAAATGACGGAGAAATTTACTTCGTTATAATGGCGCCCGAACTATCCGGATGACCCGACCGTTCAAAATCTCGCATTGGTGTGATGTTATTTCAACACCGCGAGATAGGAAAAATAAGAGAATCCCTTCTCCAGCACTTCGAAAAAAAAAAATAAGGGGGAGATGATGTAACGTACCAGGAGATGTGACGTACCTCCCAGAAGGACGCACACGACATAAAGGCAGATAGGAATCAGGAACTTCCGCGTAGCTCAATTAATAGAGTGACTTATTCCGGAATGAGGGGATCCGGGTTCGAGCCCCGGCGCGGATAAAAATGACGGAGAAATTTACTTCGTTATAATGGCGCCCGAACTATCCGGATGACCCGACCGTTCAAAATCTCGCATTGGTGTGATGTTATTTCAACACCGCGAGATAGGAAAAATAAGAGAATCCCTTCTCCAGCACTTCGAAAAAAAAAAAAAAATAAGGGGGAGATGATGTAACGTACCAGGAGATGTGACGTACCTCCCAGAAGGACGCACACGACATAAAGGCAGATAGGAATCAGGAACTTCCGCGTAGCTCAATTGATAGAGTGACTTATTCCGGAATGAGGGGATCCGGGTTCGAGCCCCGGCGCGGATAAAAATTACGGAGAAATTTACTTCGTTATACCACGTATGGGCTATAGTCCATACGTGGGAGCTTGCAACGCTTGGTCTTTTAAATATTTCTAAACAATTAAAATCTATAATTCCTTTAAGTAACGCAGTAAGCCACTTACCAGCTGCAGGAAGATCTATCCTTAGTAAACACAGAGAGAAAAAGGGGATTCCACACATATAAACGCTTCAATGACAACACACTAATATTTATTGTACATCTCCACAAAAAGGTAATATCTCACTATTCCAACACGCACACCCTCTACATATCACCGACATTGTTGTTGTTCAGTCAAAGATCAACCACTTAGATTACTAACCGACGTGAGCAGCAGAAGGGGATTTTTTTCAGGCAACGCTCGCTAGAGTAAACAAATAAAAAAACGTTTCGAGCAGCGCCACCTGCAATTCTGTTAAATGTTCGCTGAGGCGTCTGGTTCGAAGAACTATGACAGTCATATTTCATATGATAATTTCTAACAGTCTCCCACTTGGCTGGAGGAGTTCATTTTATCATACCTAGTGTCAGTCTAAGTTTTCAAACTGGGGTCCAGCCAATGGCTTGGTGAAAATGTCCGCAACTATTTGAAAAGTATTACAGTAGTTTAACTGAAGAACAGTTCCACTCAATTCTTTCACAAACTGATACCGCACCATAATGTGTTTAGATCTGGAATTGATCTTTTGATTTTCTATAAGATGTATAGTTGATTTGTTATTCTGAAATATTGTAGTGGTTCCAGTCTGTTCACAATCAAAATCCTTGAGTAACTCTCGCAACCACAATAGTTCTTTGCTTGCTTCTGCAGTGGCAATGAACTCTGCTTCGGTTGTCGATAAGGCTGTTGTTGACTGCTTACGGCTGGTCCAACATATGGCACTCTTTCCAAGCATGAAAACAAATCCAGATGTTGATTTCCAGTCAGTCCGGTCTCCTGCCCAGTCAGCGTCTGCATAGCCTTTTAAAATTAGTGGGTCTTGTGAAGATAGTCTTAATTTAAGGTTTACTGTTGATTTCAAATAATAAATTAACTTCATAATGGCTAACCAATCTTGTTTACTTGGTTTTTCTACTTTTCTGCTTAAGATGCCTATGGCAGTTGGAATGTCTGCTCTTGTTACTGTAGATAAATACATGACAGCTCCCACTATTTCTCTATAAAGTCCATTATCTTTTATAAGTTCTTCTTTTTCTTGAATGTTCTTTCTGTAGTCTGTACTGATTGGTGTTTTACTTTCCTTATTTTGATCTGTAGCATAACTTTGTATAATTTCCTTTATTTTATTACTTTGACTCAGAAGAAAACTTCCATCTTCTTCTCTTTCTATTTGAATTCCAAGATAATATGTTATGTGGCCTAAATGTTTGACTTCAAA
Source organism: Macrothele yani (assembly GCA_039090855.1). Lineage (NCBI taxonomy): Eukaryota > Metazoa > Arthropoda > Arachnida > Araneae > Macrothelidae > Macrothele > Macrothele yani. The sequence goes on along the minus strand of CM077004.1, from coordinate 120,557,965 downwards.
TTGATTTTTCAACAAATTTGCAGTTTTCTTTATATTTTCTGTGTTATTCGATGCAATTAATATATCATGTACATAAATAGCTAAATAAGTTGTTTGTTTTCCATCCTTTAGTGATAGTAAGCAAGGATCTGTTGTACTTTGTTTGAAGCCCTTGTTGAACAAATATTATGTTATTGTTTTATTCCAATTTCTGGCACTTTGTTTGAGACCATATATGCTCTTATGCAATTTACAAACTTTTTCTTCTTTTCGTGATTCTCTGAAACCTTCTGGTTGTTTCATAAATACATCTTCTTCTAATTTTTTTTTTTTTGATTGGAGGTTTAACGACCACCGTGAGCAACTCAATGGGCTATAAGCAGTCGCCCGTCCCTAATTTAGGGTCACTGGTTCCAGGGAAGGGAGAGAGCCAGTGCCGTAAGACAAACACAACATCCATGCCTGAACGGGATTCGAACCCGGACCCCTTAGGGACGAATGATCATAGGCCAGCGCCTTAGACCACTGCGCCACCGGGGCGGCCATCTTCTAATTTTCCATACAGGAAAGCAGATTTTATGTCAAGATGATGAACATTCCATTTTCTATTTGCTGCAGCTGTTGAAAGAGTTCTTAAAGTGGTATGTTTTACTACGGGTGAAAAAGTTTCTTCAAAGTCTAATCCCGGTTGTTGTGTATACCCCTTTGCAACAAGTCTTGCTTTATAGCTTTCGACTTTTCCACTTGCATTGTATTTTGTTTTGAAAATCCGTTTATTTTTAATGGCTTTCTTTCCTTCTGGAAGATCTACCAAAGTCCATGTTTCATTTTCCTTCAATGCATCTAGTTCTTCCTTTATGGAATTCAACCAGTTTCCTTTTCCTACTTCGTTCATGTCCTGGATTTCTTTTAAATTTTAAGGATCCTTTTTATACTGAACTTTTGCAACATATGCTAATCTTTCTGGTGGTTTTTCTTTGTTTATTCTTGAAGACTTTCTTTGAACATTTTCAGGTTCTTCTCTATCATTATTTTCTTCCACAGTTTCTGATGACAGTACTTCATTTTGAACGAAAATTTCTTGTTCATCTTCTTTCCTTTCAGCAGGTTTACTTTTTATTAGAGCTTGCTGACGTTCATCAAATTTTACTGATCTGGTAATGATTGTTTTGTTTGTTTCTTTATTTAATACTCTGTATCCATTAGATCTTTGATCATATCCTAATAAGATTCCCTCTTGTTCTCTATTGCCAAATTTTTTTCTTTGTTGCTTTGGTACATATACATAAGCTTTTGATCCAAATACTTTAATATGACCAAGATATGGTTTAAATCCGTTCCATAATTCAAAAGGAGTTTTTCCTGTTGCTTGTGTTGGAACTCTATTTTGTATGTAAGCTGCTGTTATTACAGCTTCTGCCCAGTATTTACCTTCCATATTAGCATCTAACATCATAGTTTTTGTCATTTCTGTCAAAAATCTGTTTTTTCTTTCAGCAATTCCATTCATCTGAGGACAGTATGGAACAGTTGTTTTATGTTCTATTCCTTGTTCCACTAAGTAATTTTCAAAATCTCTTCCACAATACTCTCCTCCATTATCTGTTTTTATTGATTTTGGCATTTTTCCAAATTTGGTTTTCACTGAAGCTACATATTGCTTAAATTTTACTAATGCTTCATCTTTACTTTTAAGCAAATAGATGTAACAGTATCTGCTATAGTCATCTATAAATGTGATAAAATACTTGTAACCACTAGGACTGGCCTCAACCATGGGACCACAAATATCTGTGTGTACTAATTCTAATACAGCTTTGGCCTTAAAACTACTTTGTTTGGAGAATGGCTTCTGTGTAAGTTTGCCTTTTATGCAAAACTCACAACTTTCTTCCTTTTTACAATTGGAAAGAGTTATTCCTCTTGCTAACTCCTTTTTCTCTATTTGTTTTATCATTTCAATATCCCTATGACCTAGATTTCTGTGCCATAAATTCAAACAATTCTTATTTTCACATGTAGTAGCCAAATTTGCCTTTTCATCTAATATTTGTAGTTTGTACAAATTATCTGAGGCATCTATTAATCCTATAGCTACAATAGTATCCTCATACTTAATTGTGCATTTTTTATTCTTGAATAAAACTTCAAATCCTTTTTCTGTGGCTTTTCTAACAGGTAACAAATTAGTGTCTAAATCTGGAACATATAACACATCCTTTACTTCCACTTTTCGAACTTTTCCTTTTCCGATTTTGCAGTTTAAGGTTATATTTCCCTTGCCTTTTGACTTTATCTGAGAACCGTCGGCAGTAGTGATCAGCTCTGATTCACCTTTTGAAAGTTCTTTAAACAGTGTTGCATCATTTGTCATGTGACACGTTGCACCGGAATCAATTGACCAACCTTTGGATATTTTGTTGGGGTTTGACTTTGTTTCTAATGAGAAATTTTCATTTTCTCTTTTTATGTCATTTTGTTCACAATCTAATTTTGTTTTTCTTGTCTTCACGGCAATATTACTGTGAGACTCTGTATGTGGGTTTATTTTGTGAAACTTACCAGTGTTACCTTTATTTTGATTCCTTTTGTAATGCCAACAGTCATCTTTGACATGATTCTTTCTTTTACAAAAAGTGCAAAAATCTTTCTTGTTTAGAACTGTAATTTTTCTTTTTATAACTTGTTTTCAAAACAGTTGTGTGATCGGTGTGTGCCTGTGAGTTTTCTTTCCTTCTATTAGATTCATCTATCACTTTGCATTTGATAAATTCAAGTGTTAAATCTTCTTCCTGTCTTGCTTCTAATGCAGTAACTAAATTTTCATAGGTACTTGGTAAACTATTTAGCAAGTTAGCCCCCAAATGTGTGTCTTTGAATTCCTCTCCCTGTGCTTTAAGCTTGTGAACTATTTCCAGCATTCTATCTACATGATCTTGCATAGTTGATCCATTTTCTTGAAAACGTAAACTATACAATTTTCTAAGCAAATACAATTTACTACTCAAACTTTCTCTTTCGTAAACCATTTTCAAAGCATTCCACATTTCGGAACTTGTTCTCTTATCACGTATGTGAATAATTTGGTCATCAGACACGCAAAGTGTTATTGTAGCTTTAGCCAGTTTGTCATTTCTCAACCATGCATCACTCTTTTCTTCTGGAATTGGCTCTGAAACAACCTTCCATAAATTATCTTTAATAAGAATCATTTCCATTCTTACTTTCCAAATTTGATAATTAAAATTATCTAACTTTGTTATGCTGTACATGCCGCTTCCTATGAATGACGCCATTTTTGTTCCGCTTTCGATTGAGGAACTACGCAGTAACAAATACGCCTTCAATCCACTCGACTCAAATGCTTGATGAATTTGACGAACTTTGCTTTTAATCTTGCTGACAGCAGTGAGATTTCAGCCAAATAATCAAGATTGTTAAATATTTCTAAACAATTAAAATCTATAATTCCTTTAAGTAACGCAGTAAGCCGCTTATCAGCTGCAGGAAGATCTATCCTTAGTAAACACAGAGAGAAAAAGGGGATTCCACACATATACACGCTTCAATGATAACACACTAATATTTATTGTACATCTCCACAAAAAGGTAATAACTCACTATTCCAACACGCACACTCTCTACATATCACCGAAATTGTTGTTGTTCAGTCAAAGATCAACCACTTAGATTACTAACCGACGTGAGCAGCAGAAGGGGATTTTTTTTTCAGGCAACGCTCGCTAGAGTAAACAAATAAAAAAACGTTTCGAGCAGCGCCACCTGCAATTCTGTTAAATGTTCGCTGAGGCGTCTGGTTCGAAGAACTCTGACAGTCATATTTCTTGTAATAATTTGTAACATGGTCATCACATACTGTTCCTGGTTGATCTCTCTTGTATTAGGTAGTCAACTTGAACAGTGCTGCTTCATTTGGCTTGTACAAGTAATCAGACCGGTGCTCACCACTCACATCAACCTTTCGCTGTCCTGTGCAGTTCTGCCTCTGGGTCATTGTTTGACCATTTGCATGGCAGTCCTGATACACTTTAACTGCGGCGGCCAGCGAACAACCTATCAGTTCAGCCGTTTGGGAAATCGAAGTACCCGCTCTCCAAGCTCCCACAATCTGTCCTTCTCAAAGTCTGAAAAATCCTCCCACTTACCCATCACGCTCCGAATTTCATTACCTCCACTTACACCTTATATATGCTACGTAGGTAGACTAATCGCGCCCTCTCGGAAATCAGGTGGTCAACGGACCACATCCACCTTTGATTAGGGTGGTTATAATTTAGTGATCACTTAGTGTGTGTGAGTATGTGACAGAACTCATAAGGCCCTGCAGGTGTGTGTGCATTTGTAGTAGATCGCAAGACTAAAATTCCTGGCCTGGTTTGGTCGACCCAATCTGCCCCCGCCAGATGCAGTTAATTTAATAGAGGGGTCCCTATTGCAAGCTTGATTATTAGTGGATATTTGCCAAGCTTCACAGAGAAGAGAACGTTTCCATCACTGGAGAATTCAGCGGGGGGTGGATGGCGCGATTGCCCCCCCCGGAGACTTCTTTTTAGATGACCAAGGTCGTAAACAATTAATGTATTTATTTTGTGAAATTATAGTAATAAACGCAGATTTTCGTAAAAGTTTTATAACGATTAAACTTTGCTCTGTGAATTTGAAGATTAAATGTTCTGTTCTAGCTTTAGAGAGAGAGAGAGAGAGTCAGAAAAAAAAGTTTGAGTTTTAGAAATAGAGGAAGCTGAGAGTGGAAAGGAAAAGAGATTTTGGCTGATCACGAAAAGCAATGGATGTGCTTTGTTTAAAGTGATGTTTCCACAAACGTCCGGGAGTAAATCGCCAGCAAGACACTTAATGGCGCAAGAATGACTTAATGAATGACAAAAGGACTTGTAAATGAAAGTTCCTTTGAAAAGAGGTGGGAATCATACATTAAGAAAGAACAAACGAATATTTTAAAGATAAATTTCCAGTCATATTACTTAAGAATTTTTCGGTGCCTCAAGCTGGAAATTTGTCTATTAAGTTGAACCGTCTGAGTAGAACGGCTCAAATTTTTTTGAAAGATTCTATCCAGACTTGATATTAAAAATGAAGGAGCTCGTTTCCTCGCAAAGCATGGAATTGAACTCCAGAAACATGGTGCTGACTTTTCAGTTGTTTTTCTCCCTTTGTGATTGAAAACTTTTGCACAATTTTTTTGATGGAATAATTTTTTACATAATTTTTTAATGGAAAAGGGACAGTTCTGCCTGTGTGTGTGTGTGTGTGTGAGAGAGAGAGAGAGAGAGAGAGAGAGAGAGAGAGAGAGAGAGAGAGAGAGAGAGAGAGAGAGAGAGAGAGAGAGAGAGAGAGAGAGAGATAGAGATAGAGATAGAGGAAGATAGAGAGAGAGAGAGTGAGAGAGAGATAGATAGATAGATAGAGAGAGAGAGAGAGAGAGAGAGAGAGAGAGAGAGAGAGAGAGAGAGAGAGAGAGAGAGAGAGAGAGAGAGAGAGAGAGAGAGAGAGAGAGAGAGAGAGAGAGAGACCCATCCGCAAAGTTTCTTACCATCTTTTTTCGGACCAGGGCAACTGCCACCCCCACCTCTCTTCTCCAAAGTCAGCTTCTGCATCCGCCCCTGATATTTAAAAGCTTCGAAAAGTAAGCTTCTGGATCCATCCAGCGCATTTAGAAATGGCTTCTTGCGTCATTCCAAATAAATGCAAATACATCATACCAGCATTTACCAGGACTGTAGTTCTTTCTGGTTCTTTGATACTGCGTTTATGTTTCTTTAAACGGATTGATAATGACCCTTCTGTCATTCCTATGTATTTTTCCTTTGTGTTATTGCATGGTGAAAAATCTTACTTTGGACTTATAAGCAAATAGCCTTCACGTAATGAAAATGAGCAACCACGTAATAAGTATCGTTAAGAACAATATCCAAAGAAGAATTAGCTAACATCACTCCTGTCAAGACCCCTAAAGTAAACAAAAAAAACAAAGTCCATACACCACATCAAAGATACATCCAATTTAAAATAAGAACCATATAGCGTCGTTATTCATCTGAACACCCTGATTCCTGTAGGAACCGCAATCACTATCGTTGCTGCAGTGAAACACGCACGAGTATCCACATCCATCCCCACAGACAACATATGATGGTCCCAACACTATCTCCCCAATCCCCGATATAGCGTAAATCATCCCCAAGGCCCCAAATGGTTCCCGTTTCCCCACTGAAGAGCTGATAATATGAGAATTCATTCCAAACCGTGGTATGAACTTCTGGAGTCCGAAAAACCAAAATAAATGCTGAAAAAGAATAAGATCCCCTACACCAGCAGAATCGAAAAAAGAAGTGTTAAAATTTCATTGTGATTACGCCTGCTAACCCTGGCAAAAACAACAATAATAAAATAGCGGTGAAAAAATATCATTCGTACGTTGACAGTGCGAATAATATTGTCGTCCACTCAGCAACCAAACTCTTAAAATTAAAAGAAATAGCTCAAAACGCTGGTTATAATCCCAATATTATTACTAAGTTCACCTATCGCTCACAACTCTTTTATTCTAACTTTATAAAATAGCATACTAAATACGTTGGTTACGTTTAGTACAAACGAGAAATCAACAACTGGATACCGAAGATGCTTAAAAAGAAAACATAAATATTGACATCAGGAAAGATGCTGCGATTGCCCAGCAACTAAGAAGCAATGAAGATCCTACATCCTACAAAACCTAAGGACCACAGAATGGGCTATATTGTACATATCTTTCTTCAGTGGATAGCAGAGTGTGGTAGCTCGTGATTTAGCAAGCAGGAAGAGCACACGTATTTACAACTGATGCATTAATATTTTTATATGCTTCACAATGGTATCGAAAGTTCCTCAAGAAACAAACTAAAAAAAAAAATCTGGGATTGGCCGTCGAGTGCGATTCATCACTTTCTCCCAGAGCAAGTTGAAAAGCACTACTGAAACGGATACAGTTTAAAAGATGTGACAACATAAGTCGATTGTTTTTTACTTTTCCGTTTGTTTTACTATTCAATTTTCTTTCTGAAACAAGAATCTAGTTTCATTCTTATGTTTGCCTTACCAAGTACATCTAAAATTAGTACATTGTTCTTATTTACAAAAGACACATTATACACTCACGGACAATGAAATTTGCGCACCTAGAAGAAAACATGCTGCAACCGCGAAACTTTACAAATAACTAGAGTGCTTGCTGGTATGCAAATAATCCACGTTTAGTACGATTGCTCATCACTGCACATCCTCTGAATGCACATCCTCTGAATGCACATCCTCCGGCCGACGCAAGCAAGAGTACAGAGAAGCAAGAATGCCGGGTAGACTCCAGAGACGTCGATTTAAGCAACTTACGGACTTTGAGAGAGACCTGATCATCGGGCTCAAAACTGCATGGTGGTCGGCGCGCAGTATAGCCCGCCAAGTGAATCGTTCTGACCATACCGTCCGACTGTGATGGAAGCAGTGGACAAGTGACGGTATACCACACAGCAGAGCGGCTCCGGACGGGACCAGAAGGACCACCGGTAGAGAGGATCAACGAATCGGACGCCAGGCACGAACGGATCCCACGGGGACTCGGTCCACTATACAAGCAGATGTAGCGGCTCCTGTGTGCCCATGAACCATTTCCCGACGAATCGCGGAAGCGAATCTGCGATCCCAGCGTTCCTTACGTGAGCTGCCATTAACACCGGAAAATCGCCGCAGGCTCCGTTTGCAGTGGTGGCAGGCCAGAGCGTCGTGGAACGCCACAGAATAGCGACGGGTGGTGTTTAGCGATGAGTGCCGCTTCGTTTTGGGGACAGATGATAATCGTGTCCTGGTGTGCAGGTCCCCGGGTCAACGGCACAATCCCAACCTCGCTATCGAGCACTACACCTCCCCACTACAGGCATTATGGTCTGGGGAGCTATTGCCTACGATAGCCGATCAGCTCTAGTACTGGTACGTGGATAATTGATGGGCCAGCGGTATGTGGATGAGATCCTACGGCCCCATGTGCTCCCATTCCTGGTTGGGATTCTAGATGCGCTATACCAACAGGATAATGCCCGCCCGTACACGGCTTGGGTTGCCCAGGACTGCCTACGTCATGTCCAGACTCTTTCATGGCTTGCCCACTCCCCGGACATGTCCCCTATCGAGCATGTGTGGGGCCAGTTGACGCACTATCCGGGATTTGGAGCATATCCTCCAACACGTGTGGCGCAGTCTGCCGCAGGACAACATCAGGTGTCTGTTCTCCCTCCATGACGGACCGTATTGCAGCATGTATCGCCACACGAGGCGGTGAGACGCGTTATTGAAGATGACCGGACTGCGTGCCACAGATCCCTCTGTAATTGTTCTTCAGCTCTGTTTTTCCATCATGTGTATCATTCATCTGTATCATTACGTCCATAAAATTTCAGTTCAATCCGATGCTTCCTTCTTGGTGCGCAAATTTCATTGTCCGTGAGTGTATTTCTAAATTTCGTCGGCAAAATATCATAAACATGGGAAGAAAAGTATAGCATTTTTATATCACCTCCACATATTCATTTATTCTTATTTTATATTTCAGAACTAAACTTCCTGATTCGCTCAATATTTTTTAGCTTTAAATTTCTGCTGTAATTTAAGATTTGGCGTAGATCATCCCAGGTATTTAATTTCCATTTTTGTTTCAACGATTTCCCGAAGAACTGATGTTTCATCAAATAATTAGCAGCATTCATGATGAAGAAGATAAACATTTAGTTTCTCACATTTCAGTTTGCCTGGTGGCGCAGTGGTCTAAGCGATGGCTTCTGATCATTCGTCCGGGAAAGGTCCGGGTTCGAATCCCGGTGAGGCATGGATGTTGTGTTTGTCTTACGGCACTGGCTCTCTCCCTTCCCTGGAATCAGTGACCCTAAATTAGGGACTGGCGACTGCTTATAGCCCATTGTGTTGCTCACGGTGGTCGTTAAACCTCCAATAAAAAAAAAACATTTCAGTTTTTATATGAGGATATTAAGCTATCATTGACATTGTCCCGCCAATGAAACATAAGAATTGCATTTACGTAGTCCAGCCATTAACGTCAGGCAGAGCAGAGAGAGCGGTTGCGTTTCTTCCCGGTAATTAAACGAGAATAGACTCTGTGAAGAGATTTACATAGAGGATTTCAGGAAGGGTGTGTCTGACCCCAGGTCATAAACATCCCTTAGAAGTAGAAAGCTAGGATATTTGCGCTAGAGTGCCCGGTAGGAATGTCAAATCGAAACGAGGCAGAAAGGTTGAAGAATAAATGCTCTTAACTATATTATCACGTGCTCGTCCGAGGCATGACAGGTATTCAATCGTTAAAAAGTTTCTACCTGCCCATGATCGAACCGAAGTCCTTTCCGTGACAGCCAGAAGCGCTGATCACTATGCCATCCGTGGCATAAGCTCTGTGAAAGTGTGCTTTGATTAAGGAGGTTAAAACAATTACTTCTGGAAATGCCCTGGTTTCTTAACCGTGAAGCCGCAAAGTGTGGGAATTTTGATTTGTTTACATGACACTCATGCAGTTTCAGATGTGTGTATTTTGAAATTGCGTGTTTTTTGGTTGCAGAAATCGTGTTAATATCAAACCGAAATGAATTATACTTCATACACGAGTGAAGTTTTTTCAATTTTAACGTTATGTTTCGTTTTGAATAATATTCGTACTAACGTTCATGTACTTCAATTTAAAATAAAAATAGGAAGAATCCTCAAAATAATTAAGAATTTTATAAATCCAGCATTTTCTTACACATTGACAGCAAGTTAGGATGCAAAATTAAAAACATTTGCGACGAAAAACTGCGATTCGGCAAGCACAAAATGTGGGATAGCCTCGAAAACCATCAGCTTTCCCGCTCTTCAATGGCCCTTGCTCGGGGTTATGGGCTTCACGCTAAGTGGTACTGCTCCAGGGTCTGCCTGACCAACCGCGATGGGACATATCCCGGTGCGTCCTCCCTAGAAGCTTCCCTCAGCGCCCTCCGGGAAGAAAAAGCTCCAGTTGAGGGAACAGTCGCCAATAATGGCGTCACCCAAGTGATGGGAAACGATGAGTCATACCGCATGCGTCTTGAAAAGACATGCTCTTTCCGGTAACTTCTAAGATAAGGTTTCCGACATTTAGTGCGTCTTTAATTTATGTTATATGTACCTACCAATATGGTTTCAAGAAAAAGTTAAATAGTCATTACACTTTTGCGTCAATTGTAAAGTACACTGGTGTGCAAAAATTAAGTACGAAGAGGAGAAATTAGCATAACAGTGGAACGAGCAGGCAGAACGAACCGAAAGACCACTCAGGAGATAGACTAGGGTCCGGTACGGTAGGGCATGCGCATATATGCAGCATGACGTAGGGGGGGGGGTCGGAAGGGTATAAAGCACACGGGCAGTGTACGCTCAGCAATTCGGTGAAAGCTATTGCACGGTGTACATCGGTTTGAACGACGTCGAGTTGCTACCACCGTGTGATATGTCCAACAGGCAATCCAGTAGACGACATCTGGATGACTTTACCAGAGGTCGCGTCTTGGGAAGTTGGAAGAAGGTCGAAGTGTGACTAGTGTGGCCGAGGAGTTCGGGATCATTAACAGCATCGTTTTACGAGCTTGGAGAGCATTTCAAACGACAGGAACAGCTGCCCGAGAGTTTAGCCGTGGTCGTCCACGAGCAACCACGGCGGCGGACGACTGGTATATTGTCCTACAGGCGAGAAGAGACAGACGGCAGACAGCGGGAGAAATCGCAAGGCACATGCAATAGACAACTGTACGTCCGTTATAGCGTTTTACCGTGGCCAGGAGGCTGCACAAAGGTGGTCTATTTGCACGACGACCAGTACGGTGTGTGCCATTAACGCCTGCTCATCGGAGACGGCGGTTTCTGTGGTGCCAGGAACACAAGAACTGGACACATCAACAACGGGGTCGAGTTCTCTTTACGGATGAGAGCCGATTTAGTCTGACGAGCGATTCTGGACGTATACACATCTGGAGAGAGCAGGGAACACGCAATCACACCTCCAACATCCTCGAAAGGGACCGGTTTGGAGGTGGCGGAGTTATCGTTTGGGGCGGTATCATGCTTGGTAGCCGTGCTGATCTCCACATCTTCCAAGGAGGTTTGGTCACTGGTGTCCGCTAATGTACCGAGGTTCTCCTGCATCACGTGCGTCTGTTTAGAGGTGCTATGGGTCCTGAGTTCTTCATGGACGACAACGCTACACCTCATCGTACAGTGGCTGTCGCAGAGCTGTTAGAGAGTGAAGATATTCAATGCATGGATTGGCCCGCAAGGTCCCCGGACCTAAATCCAATCGAACACGTGTGGGACCTTCTCAGGAGACGCTTGGCAGCATATCACCAGCCACCAGCAACGATTCCACAGCTGCGATTGGCGCTACAAGAGAAATGGGCAGCGATGCCTCAACAGCTCCTTGACAACCTCGTCCTCAGCATGGACAGACGTTGTAAATCCTGCAACGCAGTCAGGGTGATCATCATCATCATCATCATTGTCAACCATTATCAATCCACTGCTGGACGAAGGTCTCCCCAAGTTTCCTCCACAACGGTCTGTCTTGTGCCAGTCTCCTCCATGTCACTCCCGCATATTTACGAATTTCATCCAAACATCTCCCATGTGGTCTTTTCTGGGTCTTTTCCTGTCCCTTGGAATCCAATCTAAAATTTCGGCTGTCCATCTATGGTCTGTCCTTCTGGCAGTATGTCCAGCCCATTGCCATTTCAGGGATTTAACTCTGATCATGATGTCTTCCACTCTTGTCATTTTTCGGATCCACGAGTTCCTCTTCTTATCTCTCCTGGTTATACCAAGCATGCACCTCTCCATGCTTCTTTGAGTTGTCTGCAGCCTTTGTATGTCTCTTTTAGTTAAGGTCCACGTCTCTGCACCATACGTAAGCACTGGAAGGATGCATTGATCAAACACTTTTCTTTTAAGACATAATGGCATATTGCTCTTGAAAATTATGCTGTTTCTTCCAAAAGCTCTCCAGGCAAGTTTTGTACGCCGATTAATTTCTTCATCAATGTGACCCTCACTTGATATCTGCTGTCCAAGATAAACATACGTATCTGTTACCTCCAGTTTTTCTCCATCAATCGATAAATCTTCATTTCTTGTAAAAGCATTGAACATCACTTTTGTCTTCTGAAAGTTCATTTTTAATCCCACTTCTTTACTCTTGTCAGCAAGTTCCTGGATCATACTCTGCAGCTCTGATGGGGTAGTTGCAAAAATGACTACGTCATCAGCAAAACGAAGGTGGGTTAGATAATCTCCATTAATCTTTATCCCTTTGTTTTCCCAGTTCAGTGATTGAAAGACATTTTCCAATGTGGCATTAAAGAGCTTCGGAGATATGGTGTCACCTTGTCTCACTCCCTTTCCAATTTTTATGTGTGTTGTATTTTCAAACAGCCGAATCTTTGCACTTGCATTTTCATAGATGTTATTAATAATATTAATGTATGCATCTTCAATACCGCAGGATTTCAGAGCCGTGGTAACTGCTGATGGTTTCACCGAATCAAAGGCTTTTTCATAATCGATAAAAGCCATGCACAATGGAAGTTCATATTCCCTCGCTCTTTCAATTAGTTCTCTCAGTACGTGGATATGATCTATTGTGCTGTAGCCACTCCTGAATCCAGCTTGTTCTCTCGGTTGAGCCATGTCCAGTGTTACCTTCAAGCGGTGTGAAAGAACTTTAGTGAAGATTTTATAAACTACTGATAGGAGGCTGATAGGTCTGTAGTTCCTGAGATCCTCAATGTCACCTTTTTTATGTAGCAGGATCATTGTAGCATTGTTCCAATCCTCAGGAATCTTCCCTTCATTAAGGCATCGAGTGAAAATTTGGGCGAGTACTGTTTCAATTTCTCCACTTGCTTCTTGTATGATGTCTATAGTAATTCCATCTTCTCCTGGAGCTTTCCCCCGCTTCATGTTCTTGATTGCATGAGCAACTTCTGCTGGGAGGACTGGAAGAACTCTGGTACCTTTCATGATGTCTGGAGTACATGTATCATCCCTTTCATATAATTTGGAGTAGAAATCTTTCACTCTTGTCAAAATTTCGCCTCTATTTCTTGTTACAGAACCATCTTCTTTTCTCAGAGCCATAATCTGTTTTCTTCCCCTTACTGAGATGTCCCTTTGCTATCTTTAGGCTTTGGTTGTTTTCAATTGCTTTCCTCACTAGCTCACAGTTGAATTTCCTTACGTCTTCAGTGATACTTTTTCGTGCTGTCTTGCATAGCTCTATATATTCCACTTTGGAAGTCACATCTTCTTTAGTTGTCCTCATCTCTCTTCTTTTTTGCATCAACATTTTGGTTTTTCCTGATAATTTGTTTACATGCAACTTGTTCTTAGACCCAGCTAATTTTGTTGCTGTTTCCATAAGAGCTTTGGTTACTTTTCTGTTAACTTCCGAAATATCCACTTCTTCCGATGTTAGGCCTTTTAAAGCAGAGAATCTGTTCTTCAGTTCCAACTTGAAAGTATTATGGTGTTTTTTAAGGTTGGTTATGTCAATACATTTTGTTTGTCTTATGAGCTTGCCACGTTCCAGTTTAGTGTTGAGGTGCATCTTACATCTCACCAATCTATGGTCACTACCTGTGTTGAACTTGTTTAGCACACTGCAGTCTTCGATGACGAATTTTTTGTTACACATAATAAAATCAATTTCACTTGTCGTCCCAATTGGATGTCTCCATGTCCATTTCCTGTGTGGCTTTTTCTTGAAAAAAGGAATTCAAGATGAAAAATCCTTCTGCCTCTGCAAACTCAACGAGAGTATTTCCACGCTGGTTTCTGTTGCCTTGACCGAATTTACCTACTGAAGTTTCATTCTGTTGCCGGTGCCCTATTTTTGCATTGAAATCTCCCATAATTATCTTCAAGTGCTGCTTACCTTTATTATTTAGATGACGAATTTCCTCATAAAATTCTTCAATTTCTTTCTTCAATTTCTTCTTCTAGGGTGATCATATCCCCTACTAAAGACTGGATTTTTCGTGGCAGCCGCTTGTCACATGGACGTTTCTGTCTTCTGTCCAGTTGTGCTCGAAGCTACCTTTTCGATAAAGTGCCTTTGTATCCTTTGGATTCCTTGTTTGGACGGTTTTGCTCACTTGTCTTATATGCTTACATCTTGGGGATCTTACGGTATGATTTGAGTCGATGTGGAGAACTTCGGCACGATGCTACATTCGAAAAACCGTCTCGTCCTAAATTTTTGCACGCCAGTGTATCAACGCATTACTGTTGTTTAATTTGAAAGAAATATTATTTTGATTTTGAGTAATTTTCCTTTTCGCTCCCTGTGCATGCGTTTCTTTTTTACAATTTGTGTATCAGTTGCAACTGGCGAAATTCGAATTTATCATTGGTACTGTTATTTAAAATTTAAATATTTTCAAGTTATTTAATGGTTTCTTTCAGAACGTCTTCATGTGAACAATGTGCGAAAAAAAGAGAAAGAAATGCGGCAACGAGTACAGGAAAGAGAAAAAAGCAAACAACTACAAGAGTCCCCAAAAGAGTGCTCAAAAATTACCCAAGTTTACCCTAAGCCAAAATCCGCGAGTCATACCTGTCAGGCAGAGAGTTTAACCTCTCATGAAGATTCACTTCCAGTATCAGGTTCAATGGATCATTTTGACAGTGAAACACAATCCATTAGCCAAGAAAACTTCTCTGAATGAATATCTGTTGATCGACCTCTCGTACTAGAAAGTGCAGTAACAAATGAAGTTAGAGAAGTCTCAGTCAATCCAAATTCAGAGTCAACGGACTATTTTAGAAAACCTGGCCAGGATGAATTGCTTGCATATTTGGCTTACCATCCTGTTCAGCCCTGTGAGAAGGACATGCCTTTCCATGATAGAAAACCATCGTTTAATGTAGAAAAAAGTGACAAACAAATTTTCAAAAGACAATGCCTGACTTTTAATGAGAAGACCCAGCAGTTGTTTCGTTTTTTGTGCATCGCGTTTAGCGATAGCTAATCTGTTTTCTGCTCCGGCTTCAACGACTGGAGGCATGTTCACCAAAGAATAGAGGAACACGAAACATCCAAAAGCCACATGGAATCCGCACAGTCATTTATGTCTGAAACGCCAGAAAACTGCTCACGATTTATTCTTAAATAACCAGCTTGAGAAAAGAAAACAGCGAGTACTAGAAAGGTGACGGATAGTTGAGATAGTAGTAGATGTGATTAAGTTAATAGGCAAACAAGGGATTCCTTACCGAGGCTCTCTAGAATCGGCATACACACTTGATAATGAAAATATAAATCACGGAAATTTTTTGAGTTAATTCGTTTATTAAAGAAATATGTTTCAACACTCGAAAAACACCCCCAACAGCGTTATTAAACAGAGTGTAAATATTCATTTACAGCAAGAGAAAACAGAGAGAGAAAATGAGAAAGCAGTAGGAAGAGGCACTTTGGTAACATTCTTGGGTAAGAATACTGTAATAAAAGATATCAACATTATCTTAAATGAGTTGAAAAGACATATTACTGAGGAATTGAGGAAGGCTGTTAAGTTTTTAGTTATGATGTACACTACGATTGATATTTCCTCAGTAACCAAGTGCATTTGTATTTCGGTACTTTATAAATCATTGAGTTGTTGAAAGACTTCTTGCATTGAAATGTGTTATTTCAACATCTGGACAGAATTTTTTCAATACCTTAAAAGATGTGTTGGGCGAACTTCAAATTTCTATAGAGCACTGTGTGGCATATTCCTTTGATGGTGCCGCAAACATGAGTGGGAAATACAAAGGATTAGTAGGTAAGTTATTAGCAGAACTTCCTAATCATATTCATACTTGGTGTTACGCTCATGACATGTGCTTAATTTAGTACTATCTGATACTGCCCAGTGCCTTTCTAGTGCTATATCTTTCTTTGATTTACTTCGAGAGGCATAAGTGTTTTTGAAGGAATCCTTAAAAGGACTGCAACTGTTCCTGGAACAAAAGCTTTATTTTAACTTAGAAGCTATTGGAATTACAAGATGGCGAAGCAGAAGTGACGCCACAGTAAAAATCTTTGGAAGGATTGATGACTGGCTTGAAGTTTAGCTATCCGAAACTCAACTCAAACTACCTAAAGCTGTTTATTTAGAATTGGTTGTCGTAATGTTCAAAATTTTTAATTCTGAAGACTTTAATCCCAAAGTCAGAAATGATGCATCTGCCATTTTAGAGAAGTTTTTATCATTTGAAACAATTTTAGTATATAGCGATAATGTCTCTCCATATTTTCAAAGTAACAACTCCTCTTTCAGATTACTTACAGACAGAGAGCCTTGATTATGTTCAAGCATGGAAGTTAATAGAGTGTTCTTCGTGAAAGTTGAAATGTGTTCGAGAACAGATTGTCACCACTACTTTGAATGCTGCAGATATATTCGTAACATATCTACACTGCTGGCCACCCAAAATGCAACACCAAGAAGGAAGCATCCGATTGGCCTGAAATTCGCAGCATGCATCGCCCGCGAGAGGACATGCAAACGATTAGCATTGCAGGGCATATGCAAATCATGTGCGCCCGGCACGCCACCGAGAAGCACTATAAGAAGGGCGCACAGAAGGCGGGGTGTAAATAGTGGAAGTGTGTTGTGATGCCGGACCTGTGCGTGGAAAGCTTCCAGCACGTTTCGGAGTTCGACAGAGGACGAATAGTGGCTTATCGCGACAGTGGTTTATCGTACCGAGACATCGGCGTGCAGGAGGGACGGACGTACCGATGTGAGCGATTTCCGCAGCCGCGGCACACCACCGAAAGAGAGGACCGGCATATTGTGTGGCGGGCATTGACGGCTCGCACCGCCACATCACGAACATAAGCGCAGGAATTAGGGTGTGCTGCGCAACAACCTGTGTCAGCACGTACCGTTCGAAGTCGTCTGCAGGAGCGGGGACTTGTCGCACGGCGCCCATTGCTCCGATTACCATTGACGTTACACCACCGGAGAGTGCGGCGGCAGTGGGCCGTTGAACGCCGCACCTGGACGGAATGGCACGACATTGTCTTCTCCGACGAATCCCGCTTCTGCCTGCAACACCACGATGGTCGGATCCGCGTGTGGCCGCACCGCGGCGAGAGACTGTATGACGCCTGCATTATGCATCGCCATACCGGTCCATCGCCTGGCGTTAGGACTTGGGGGCGTAATTGGATATGACACCCGCATCCCTCTGGTACGCATCGCCGGTACACTCAACAGCCATCGCACCATCTCCGACGTTTTGGAGCCTGTAGTCCTCCCTTACCTGCAGAACCTGCCAGCGGCCACGTTTCAACAGGACAATGCGCGCCCGCACGTGGCGCGCATCGCGAAACAATTCTTCACGGCCCACCAGGTGTCACTACTGCCGTGGCCCGCCTGTTCTCCCGATATGTCGCCCATCGAACACGTGTAGTCGCTGATTGGCAACCGAGTGGCCCGGCAAGCACCACCCACGGCTACGCCTGATGAACTGGGGCAATGTGTGGAAGCAGTCTGGACCGATATACCCCAAACCCACATCCAAAGCCTCTTTCGTTCGATGCCGCGGCGTGTAGCGGCCGTTATTGCCAACCATGGGAGCCACACGAACTATTGATGTCTGCGTGTTCCGCAAGTCCCACGGGCCTGTAAGCTCAATCGTTTCGTCTTTTTATCTGCTGTTATATGTCCAGTAAATCTGGCTTTTTGCTATCTCGTGTCCTTCTTGGTGTTGCATTTTTGGTTGGCCAGCAGTGTAGTATGCTAGAACAAAGGGCCGAGATTGATAGCTCTCTTGAAAACATCGTAATAGGAACTGAACTAAAGAAGAAAAGAGGAAAAACTATTTAAAAAATGCCAGGAGAAGCTGCAAGACATGAAAATGTTGGAACTTCTGAAAATACTTTTCGCATTTCAGTGTTCTATTATGTATTAGACAAGATAATTTAAACAATGGACAACAAATTTATCCACCATAAGTCCTTGTACTTGGATCTTTCATGGTTTGATCCCAAACGGTTTGCCGAGTGCGAATCGCTAGCACTGAATGCCCTAGACAGAATCTGTGAAATTATTCCTTCAGTTGATAAGGGGAAGCTAAAAGAAGAATTACTCTCATTTGCTGGGACGTGGCCTCAGATTAGTAATCGATATACTGTTCAAGATTACGATACGATATATGAGATACAAAAAAGTTTGAGTAAGGCTGATGATGACGATGATGATGGCGAAGAAGAGGAGGGAGACGAATCTGTTAAATGTACTGATGTGAAGGAGTTGTATTAAGTGCGTTTTTAAAGTGTAGATAGAGTATAATATGTACTCTCTCCAATATACGGAATTATTTAAGTTTACAAACACCTGCTTGCAATACCTCTTACTCAAGTCTCATGCGAGAGAGTGTTTTCGAAACTTAAAATAATTAAAACTCGTCTTCGGGCACGATTAACTAATAAACATTTAGAAACTTTTGTCATGATGGCCACTGAGAAGGATGTTCTTAACTCAGTCGATAGCGAAGTTATCATAAACAGGTTGCCGCCCCGGTGGCGCAGTGGTCTAAGCGATGGCCTCTGATCATTCGTCCGAACGGGGTCCGGGTTCGAATCCCGGTGAGGCATGGATGTTGTGTTTGTCTTACGGCACTGGCTCTCTCCCTTCCCTGGAACCAGTGACCCTAAATTAGGGACGGGCGACTGCTTATAGCCCATTGAGTTGCTCACGGTGGTCGTTAAACCTCCAATCAAAAAAAATAAAATAAACAGGTTGTATGAAGGCAGCTCTGAAATGAGGCAGCTTCTTGTTTTTTAAAATGAGGGCCATAATCTAGCAGTGGTATTCTGACAGTCATCTTTGTGTCTTTCTCAGTCATCATTGTGTAACATTTGTGTTTTGTAATGTACCTGCAAATTATATGTATAACGACAATGAATTTCACTTAATTCTGTTCATTTTTAAGCATCTGAGGGGGCTTTAGGCCCCGTGGGTGTGGCAGTGTTACTAGGGCCAAAATGGGTGGGTCTGGGTTGGTTGGTTTGAGAGGGGTCTGGAACCCTCTAGATAGTTGGTCCACCGCCCTCCTAGGTGACCCAGGCCGGCCCTGTATTGCTCCATTAACAAAGGCATCTTCAGATATCTTATTCTAACCTCCTTAGCTCCGATGCTTTTTTGCCAAGCGTCAGCCAGCTTTCAGCAGAGTGCTTAAGGTGGTCCCACCTAAAATCTCTGCCTTATGCTTCCAATTGTGAAATTTCTTTACATATTTTCTTCGCAATTAATGTATTAACAAGGATGAAAATTTGCACGTCGATAAAACTAACTCTAAGTTATAGCATAGGATACTTAATACTTGCTAAAACATAACTATAATTAAACAATCTAACATTTGTTGTCTACTGATGTCATCAATGTATAGGTAGCGCCATCTATTAACAGGTCTGAACATTACTCAAAGAAAAATGATCGATTTTTAATGTAATCATGGTTATGCTTTAGTAAGTATTAAGTATCCCATGCTATAACTTAAAGTTAGTTTTATCGATGTGCAAATTTTCATCTTTGGGAATATATTAATTGCGAAGAAAATATGTAAAGAAGTTTTACCATTGGAAACATAAGGTAGAGATTTGAGGTGGAAAACTGCCATGCTCAAATATTCCTGAGTCGGAGCAGACGGAGATTGTTCTCACGGCAAGCAAAATTCAAAATTGTACGTGAGCTATGGATGAAAAACCTTGAATGTTTATCTGCAAGGAAACGCAAGATGTTTTGCTGCCGTAATGGTGCTTTTCAGAAAACATAATGACATATCAATTTAGTATGTTTTAGTGGATATTTATCCTTTTCCTAGAACCAGTAGCTCCAAATTAGGAACCGCGAACTGCTTAGTTCTAGTTGTTCATGGTAGTCTTTAAACACCGAAAAAAACAATAAAAATGCTGATGTGCTGATTCTATCTGATAGTCTGCGAAATAATGTTGACCCTCAAATTTGTTATGTAATAAGTTTAAACATAAATCTCGTAACATTTGGGGCAGAGAAGAAAGCAGTTACGAGAGCGGTGGGGTGGGGATAAAATATTTCCAACATATTAACTGATAACATGGTTTCAGTCACTTGAACCCTCGTCAGCCTTTAAAATGTCATGAGTGTTTTCATCTACAAGTCTCTTAGTCCATTTTTTTCATCTATTGTTTCTCTTAGTCCATTTCCTGTGAAACTCTGATGATCTCAAACCGGTTTCGTTTAATTTGACCAACGATGTATTGCAAGGAAGTTTTGCCAGATATTATTAATTTTTATAGAGGAGTATGAATTGTAAGCTGGATTATTAGTATAAATTACCGGAGGTTCACTGAGAGGAGAACGATTCCTTCCAGCATATGTAGAAATGATGTTTGCATCATTCCAAATAGCTGCAACTGTTATCAATAACAGGTTTTTTTATCAGATCTACAGTTCTTTGCGGCCGTTAAATATTGTGTAAATGCTCCTCCAAACTGAGATAAAATGACCTTCAGTCATTCCTATGTATTTTTTCCATGGAGGTTAGAATAATAGTTGTGGAGATGCCCTGAGTGTCTTAACCGTGAAGCCGCAAGGTATGGGAATTTGAGGTTGTTTACATGATACCCGTGTAATTTCAACTGTGCGTATTTTGGGATTGTGTGGTTTTTGATTGCATAAATCGTGTTAATATCAAACCTGAACAAATAATAATACTTCTTACACGAGTGAATTTTTCAATTTTAACGTTATGTTTTGTTTGGAATTCGCACTAATGTTCGTGTATTTCAATTTAAAATAAAAATGGGAAAGATCCTCAAAATAATTAAGAATTTTATAAATTCAGCATTCTCTCAGACATTGGCAGCAAGTTACGATGCGAAATTGAGAACATTTACGACGAAAGAAGGCGATTCGGCCAACACAAAATGCATTGCAATAGCCTTAGATATACCTAACCTCCATGACCTTTCCAAACATATCGTTAGGATGAAGAGCTAATTTTCTGCTCTGCACAGAAAGTTCTCTGAGCGCTTAACCTTGAACGGAATTTTTCCAATTCCTACCCCTAAAGCTTTTCCTATTACAAATTTTGAAGATGACAATCCGATTTTTGGCGTAAATGTGACAAGGATGGTAAGTCAGATAATATCCGAAAACTTGAAAATTTTCATCGTCCTGGAGCGGGACTCGAACCCGCGTCTCCCAGAAAACGCCCGGGTATGCTAACCACTACACCACCCAGAACGAGTCCCGCTCCAGGACGATGAAAATTTTCAAGTTTTCGGATATTATCTGACTTACCATCCTTGTCACATTTACGCCAAAAATCGGATTGTCATCTTCAAAATTTGTATTATATGGCGTAATCCCGTATTTCTTTCATGCTTTTCCTATTGTTACCTTCACTATCCGATACCCATTCGTTTTGCGCTGGTTTGTTTTTCGTCCTGAATTTCTGTGGAGTATTCAGTGTTGTGTTGTCAGCGTGCCCATAACGTTCACGCTTTACTTGGTATTTACAACCTGTGGTTCTTGGGAATTTACCCAGTTTTTACATTTTTAATAAAATTACGTCACAAACATGAAGTGCGAATTTTGAACGATCACAATACGTTCTTACAACGGCGGTGTGTAAGAAAGTATAAAACCGCATATTATTTGAGTGGAACTCGAAGGGGCTTAATTTTAAACTTGAAGGGGCGTAATTTCAAGTCTCGCCCTCTCAGATGAGAAAAACTTGCTACGGTCCTGGGCCTAAATCTTTCTTTCAAGACTTCATTGTGGCGAACTCATAAAGCACAGCATCCAGGTCCATTCTTTTGTCAAACTTTCTTTCTATTGCTTAACACTGACAATCCCTGCAGTCTGTCTTTTGACATGGGATGCTTCGCAAATAGCTTTTGATAAGTTTTAATTTACAAAACGATATATCTGCGGATGCTACTGTGACGGGCAAGAAAAGCATTAAGGCTATTAATAAGTTAACGCAACCCATTGACAATTGCAGCATTTCCTATACAAGGAGTACATTTTCTATTTCCAAAATAGTCGTTTTTTCACCTATGCAGTTGCAGAGTGATGTTCGGAAACCTAGCAGTTCCTCTGCTACCTTGCTTGTCATGACGTTTGGGTATGTGCTTATTAATCGGTTTTCAAACAGCACAAGATCTTCATCCGTAGCTGCTGTCGGGGTAGAAGGAATAAGAAATTCAAATCTGTCCGCTACAGCACGCATTCCCTCAAACTCGTTAAATGAGTTGGGCAATCAAAATGTCTAGTGTTGCGTAGAAGTGAAACTTGACATTTATTTAGGCAAAGCTAAATACATCTTAAGCGAAAATATGAACTTTGGGTTAATTATTTGTTTGTTTTTGTACGTGTTCGAATTTTTTCATATAACTATATAACTGGCAGCTGCAGCACGTCCTTTCGTTGCCTGTGCCCCCTCCCCCGCAGCTGCGGGGCTGCGAGGGTGGTAGTTACGCCGTATAAATGTGCTCTGTGTAATTAAAACGATTGCTGTAATTTTATAACAATAAGTACGAGTGGCGGACTGGCGACCCATAAACGGCCCTGGAAGTTGAGTTGATTTTGAGCGGCCCACTTTTGGGGAAAATTATCTAGTGGTCAACGTTTGTGACTGCAACGGAGAAACCTCAGGTTCGATCCCAGCCAGATACGAACGCTCTAACCACTAAATATCCGCCGTGCGTCGGATGGGCACGTTCAGCCGTCGGAACTCGGGTACTGGCCCCCGGTAATAAATAAGGGCGCCTTTCTACCTTGCTTCCATGTCTCCGTGTCACTTTCCTATCGTGCACTCTAGCCCGAATCTCGTAGCTTCCTATTTCTAAGGGTTGTTTAAGACTTGTGGTCTGACACTCCCTACCTAAAATCCTTTACATATGATCTGATCTGGGAAAAATCATCAAGGTACTTCATCCAAAAAAAAAAAAAAAGAAAGAAAAAGCTTTATGTCAGCATGCATCACTATTTAAACATCTTTTCAACACAAGTCTACGAATTATTGAGGTTTCCTTGTATTGAGGCAATAACATTTAACAACATTTTATCCATTTTCCTGGCCACACCACAGCTCTCTAGTAAAATTTAATGAAAGAAATAAATTATTGGGTATATAAATAAGTTTTGAGGGATTTCCGTTCGGTGTCGTACTTTTTAATGCTCACATGTATTTTAAGGTGGCAACACTGCGATATCGCAGTATGAGACGCCAGCTGTCAGAGTCAGTATACGACGTTCAATTAGGTGCAAAGACGTATTTGTTTTACTCGATGGAAAATGGAAACTTTCGTCCCGACAAAACAGCATTTGCGCGAAGTGTTAGTGCATTACTTTATTGTCAAGAAAAGTGCTGTCGATAGCTATCGCTTAATGTCAGAAATCTATGCCGAACATTCCCCATCCATAAAAACATGTGAGTATTGGTTTAGACGATTCAAATGGACCGATTTCGATGTCAGTGATAAAGAACGTTCTGGACCACCCAAAAAAATTGCTGACGCCGAATTGGAAGCTTTACTCGACGAGGATCCGTGCCAGACCCCAAACAAACTAACAGCAGCATTAAATGTTGGTCAAACATGCATTTCACAACGTTTAGATGCCATGGGAATGGTGCAAAAAGAAGGGAATTGGGTTCCACATGCTTTGCGGGAAAGAGACCTTGAACGTCGAAAAACCATTTGCGAACTGCTGCTTCAAAGGCAAAAAAAAGATAGCTTTTTTTGCATCGTATTATTACTGCCGATGAGAAATGGATATGGTACGATAACCCTAAACGGCAGAAAGAATGGGTGAAGCCAGGTGAACTAGGTCCTTCAACGCCAAAACGCAATATCCATGATTCAAAGGTAATGTTGTGTATCTGGTGGGACCAGAAGGTTATAATCCACTATGAACGGCTGAAACCGTCAGAAACTATCACTGGTGATCGGTATTGAACCCAATAATGCCTTTAAAAACGAGCTCTCACGCAAAAACGGCCGGAATGAGAGAAGAGACACAACAAAATCATCTTACAGCATGACAACGCAAGACCACATGTCTCTCGACCTGTGAAAAAGCACTTAGAAGGATCCAACTAGGAAGTTCTACCCCACCCGCCATATTCGCCAGATATTGCGCCATCGAATTACCATTTGTTCCGGTCGATGCAGTCAGCACTTTCTGGAGAACGGTTTAGTTTTTATGAAGATATCAAAAATTCGCTGGACAACTGGATCTCTTTCAAGGGACCAGAATTCTTCCTTCGGGGCATACATTCACTACCCAAAAGATGGGGTAAAGTTGTAGCTTCAGAGGGAGCATACTTCGATTAATATTAAAATATTGTTTCTGTTCTCCAACAACGTGCTTTGTTCACCTCAAATCCCTCAAAACTTATTTATATAACCAATACTTCCGTTGGTAAGAAACAAAAAGCGTTCTTTGAGAGAGAGACTGAAGAAGACTTTATTCCATTCTTACGAATTTTATTGCTGTAACTGAACTTTCTCTCTCTCTCTCTCTCTCTCTCTCTCTCTCTCTCTCTCTTTCTGTCTCTCTCAGAACTTGTAACCCTTCGGTTTTAGTGAGAATGGAAATCCAAATGTGTCAAAAATAAAAAAAAAATTCAAGATTTACCTGTAATTAATAAAATCATTAAAATAATTGCAAAACATTTCCTGAGAAAACTGGAAATGTCCAGAATTTCTGTGCAAATTTATAAAGTGTAAAGGAGGCGAAAATATTTTTGTTTAACTACTTTTAACTGGGAAAAGACCGCAGTGGTCAAAGCGCTGGTTTTTGACCATTCGTCCGAGATGGGTCCGGGTTTGAATTCCGTGAGGCATGGATGCTTTGTTTGTCTTACGGCACTGGCTCTTTCTCTGTCTCTCCTGGAACTCGTGATCCTAAATTATGGACAGGCGACTGCTTATAGCCCACTGAGTTGCTCACACTTGTAAAACCTCCAAAAAAAAAAAAAAAAAAAAAAAAACTGCAAAAAGTCTTATTGCTGTAGCTGAAACAGTTTTCCTAGAACTGCAATTCAAGAATTCGTGTAACTGGAAGGCCCAAAACTAGCAAATCAGATGCAGATCTCGTACAAAATAAGTTAGTGAAATCATGCAATGCATTGATTATGATACGCTTTCCAACATACCAGAAATCATTACTTAAGTTATTACTCAAGTTATGAGGGTAATGGCCGTGGAATAAATCTCGTTCTTATACCGGGACCTTTCACCCCATTTCGATGATATTCTACCGAAGCGGTTCAGTATACCTGCGGAATAACATGCTAAAGTTCTGTCGCAACAGAAGCATTTTTACGTAAGTTATGAGAGTAATGGCTGCGGAATAAATCTTGCTTTTGTGCCATGACCTTTAATTCCATTTCGTTGATATTCTACAGAACCGGTTAACTATGCCTCCGGAACAACATGATAAAGTTTTGTCGCAATCGAAGCATTTTTACGTAAGTTATGATGCATAAGAGCAATGGAATGGATCCCACTCCTTTGTCCTGACCTTTGACCGCATTTCGCCCATTTTCAATATAATTTGTACCCAGGTGGTCCCCCTACCACATACTAAAGTTTCATCGAAATAGAACCATTTTTACGCAAGTTATGACGCAAAGGGCAATGGAATGGACCCCGCTCTTATGTCCTTCTTGACCTTTGTCCCGATTTTGCCCATTTTCTATAGGGTTCGTCCCCAGTGGTTCTCTACCACGTACTAAAATTTTGTCGAAGTCGAACTCTTTTTTTACTTGCTAAGTGCAAAACGTGACTAATCACT
This sequence comes from Macrothele yani, assembly GCA_039090855.1. NCBI lineage: Eukaryota > Metazoa > Arthropoda > Arachnida > Araneae > Macrothelidae > Macrothele > Macrothele yani. Next base: position 120,532,055 of record CM077004.1, on the reverse strand, counting down.
GGATACAACATAACACCACTGGACATTATCCCTCGTCGATCGGGTCCGACACCACTGCAACTGGTGCCTGCGATACTCTCTGATCAGTAGTAAGCGGCGGAATGGCCTCCACGAATGTAATCCCTGTGCCGCAACTCGTCTGGCAACGGTCCGAATGCCCACTTCCGTACCTGTGGACGACGCAACATGGCCACGGATTGTTGAGAGCGACGAATTCGGTTCTGTTCGTGCGGCTCTCACAATCTCTCAATGTTCCCTTTGTGTCGTTGCCCTCGGCCGTCCACTGCCCGTGTGCCTCTGGATTGTGGTGCCCTGTTCAACCCATTGACGCCAACATCGTCCGATTACCGCGTCGCTCCGATCCAAATGCCTGGCGATACGACGACTTGACCAACGGGCTTCTCTCAGCACAATTATATTTCCTCTCGCAAACCCGCATGACCTCTCGTGGTGTGCACGGATCCGTCGTCATGGCATCCTGACAGTCTGGAGGTTAATGTACCAGTAACTCGCTGTCACAATTGTCCGGTACGTCGACGAATTCTAGGACCTGTTGCGTCACCCTTTGCTCTTGATATACCCTTCTCGATGCGGTTCTCATGCGCTGTCGCGGGCCGCTATTTAGTTATTGGTAGTTTTTAATTAATCATTTGCATATTCGGCCCTGAGGTACTTGCATGCAGAGTTTAATTAGGATCAAAGGACTTTCTCGGGGTGATTCGTTCTTCTCTTTTTTTTTTTTTTTTTTTTCACAAAAGGTGTGTGCTTAGGCTGCAAAATAAAGAAATTCGAAAATGTTGCACTGTTTATCTTTTTCTGGTTGAATAGTGTTAAAAGAAATTTTTATTGTATTGCAATAGCATTTTCTTATTGCTTTCTCCTCCCCTAGTTTAATACTGATATTTATCAAGTATTCTCACCTTTTCTATTCCTTAAATTGACAACAAATTATCATTTGAAAAAGCAATAAAAAATTTTTTTTATTGAAGGTTTAACGACCACCGTGAGCAACTAAATGGGCTATAAGCAGTCGCCCGTCCCTAATTTAGGGTCATTAGTTCCAGGGAAGGGAGACAGCCAGTGCCGTAAGACAAACACAACATTCATGACTCATCGGGATCCGAACCCGGACCCATCTCGGACAAATGGTCATAAGCCAGCGCTTAGACCACTGCGCCACCCGGGCGGCCAATAAAAGTTTCAATGATACTCTTACTCGAAAAACTGTGGTTCCTACTTTTCCATTTTAAAGATGGATCTTTTGCACTCAATCCTTATGCTTCTGTTTCTGATAACTGCAGTGGAGGTATAAAGAAAATCTTACGCATCTTTTTGACATAATAAATGAAAACGCAGACCTCAATTTTCTGATGAAAGTAATAAGGAAAAATGTTTTCACGAAAGTCTTCACACTCTCGCTTACTTGCACTGACTAATGAAATTCTTACTGTCCAACGTTTTTGGTCCACGACATTTGTCTATCCATGGACGGTTGAATCTCTTCGATTTAGTGAATCGTTCGCCACAAGAAAACTCCTCTACGAAAAGTCGTCCACCCTTTTTAAGACAAGTACTGTGCACAAATTTAAATTTACTCGTATTTTGTAACGTGGAGGACTTCTCCGGTTGCCAGTGTCTTCAAGTATTTTATTTTTGCTGGATACCATGCTCGTTGCCTACTAATTGGACTAATTTGCTCATAACGTAAGAACAAGGTGATTTTCTAAAGCTGAGGCAATGGAGAGAGCATGTTTTGTAATTGAAACTTATTCCAGTTTCATGACAATTTATATGAAATGTATTGATAAATTTAGCGAAACTCCGTTTTCAGCGCCTTTAGCGTTAAATTCGCCAAGTAACTATAGCAACGGAAGATGTACTAATGTAGCTAGTTTTCCCAAACGTATCAAAGTCAAAAAGAACTTTTGCTGTAACCGAAATGGTATCTCGTAGCGTAAAGCTGAAATTTATTAAATTTCCAATTCCAGAACTAGAGGGAAATTTATGAACTGGTAGTGAAATTTAAAATGGCCAAAATTTAATGAAATTTTATGTCCTATCATTCGCAAAAATAATTTTCGAAGAATCTGTGAAAACCACATTTATTGCCCTTCAGTACCTCTAGCAGGAAATTAATGAACTGATTCGAAAATTTAAGTATTTGAGGAAGAACTGTTAAGCCTAATCTGAGAGGCACAAAAATATTTCTTCACAAGAGAACTTTAATTTCTTGAATGTTCGACTTTGACAGCCTTTAGTCGTAAATTCATAAATAATATGGGATATTTAAAGTGCCAAACCTAGTGCCCTTCGATTTCCTATTAGCCGCAAAAATAATTTTTGAAATATCTGTAAAAACAAAAAGTTCGATGTGCGCGAACAGTCAAACTGATTACATTAGCACTGTTTCTGACAAAACGTCCTAATAATTTATGATAGAATCGCATTTCAAAAAGCGCAATTTTTTTTTTCTTGACTTTACTTTTTTTTTTTTTTGTTAATCTGACGGATGAAAATTTCTGAGGCGATAAGAAGCGGAAGGAAGGGCCCCAGAATCGTTTAGCGCCTAGGGCCCCAAAAGATTTAAAGCCGCCTCTGATGATCAGAGGCTGATGACTTTACCTATGATCAGACGGTCTGATCATATGCATGTACTTTCAGTTACCATAAACAATACGAATCTCATTTCAAAATTTTAGCGTGCTACAGCACGGTAGCACGTAGTCACCACTGTGTATAACCTAAATACTTCATTTTAAACATTTTCAGCTATTGAAAAATTTGCTTTCATCCAACACACCCCAATTTTTTTCAACACCCCGAAGCTTTTTCGGTATCCCTCTATTTGGAATTTCTGGATAAACCCCCTGCTCAGATAGATCAGTAAGTAACTTATAAAACCTTTATTTTTGGTTTAACCCGATGATTTATAACAACTTAATTTTGTAGAAAAACGGTACGTTTTACACAGATTTGAGTAACATTTTTGAAATCCACATTTAGATATTAATAAGAAACGGAACACAAATATCAAACAATAAAACTGTTGTATACCTGTATTGTTAGCGTAGTGGGACAGTCCGTACGGCACGTACACGCACGGCTGACCCTATGTAATATGGCGCCCCGAGGCGAGAATGAATTTTGGCGCCCCATATCTGGGTCCAGCTCCCCATCCTCCCAAATAAATATTTTGGGAAGGGCTTTGGTTGGGAACAATTCAACTAAAGAGATACAGATTTAAAAATTTCATTGATATCCAACACTTTTACAAAACCTCCTTCAATTACAGATTTAAGGTAATTCCACTTTCCTTGCTTTCATTTCAGCGAAAGTTGTAACTGTTTCTGATAGGTCAATCTTCTGAGCAATGCCGTTTTCTATTGGGAACACAGCTATTGAAGACAGTCTATTGTCAGTCATTGTAAACTAGGCTGATGACTTTACCTACCTACACCATCCAAATGGGGCTCGAAAAATAGTAGTGAAGGCGTTACGAGAACAATCCTACCAGGATCCAGCAGTCCTTCACACGTACAGGATCGGTCTAGAGAACGGCAGGGATCTGCCACGGGACCTACACTTCCTATCCCTTTACCACAGCCCGTACGTGTGACACGCTAATGGGCCGGGGCTCTAATTTTGCGTCTGGGCGGGAGATTTATTGCCAGCGCGATGGTGTATGGGCACATGGTCCTTTATTGGTTCTAGGTTAAAAAAATACAAGACACGTATATGCGCTGGGGGTCCTGTGCAATGGGAAAAATCCTTTATTTTCACGAGCCCCATCACAGAGATAAGTAAGAAATATTTACATTGAATTTACAGTGCAGCACTAGGGCCCGTGCTACAACGACGACCCTAGGGCAAGTCGTCGTTCGTTTACCTCTTCAGTCTTCGATCTTCTGTCGTTACAAAAGCTTGGGATGCGATCAAGATCGAGATGTTCTTCGTTTTCCCTAGGTCGGGGCGAGGACTTCTCTCCTACCTGAAAGAGAAACACAGTCTAAAATCATGTGTGCGACATCCGTGGACTGTGCCTCGCAGCCGCACACTCGTTCCTGTACCGCAAAACTGCGGAAGTACTCCGGCGACACGCCATGGCCGGTGAGTACCTAGTTTAGGAACCCGTCACTTTCCAGATGTCTGGTAGAGACTCGGAGAAAGATGCGGTGTGTTCCCCTTCCCGTATCGCCCTCATCCCACGTCTCCTGCCACTCTACCAGCGTGGGTTTTTTTCAACTTAATTTGAACGCTTTGCAAGGGCGCTTGTAGCTGAAAATATATACTCTCTTTCCCAGCTGCTATCTTAGCTAGCTGGCCTGCGCGTTCGTTTCCAGTGGTTCCGACATGGCTTCAGACCCAATGGAATGAAACTACCGAATTGCACATGGTCTTAAGGAGAGCCTTCACGTCTCTGACAAGGGGAGTCTTACGCCCGAACTGGCCAAGCACTTTCAATACTGCCTGGCTGTCTGACAAAACCTTGATTTCACTTCCGCTGCTGCTGTGCCGAGCCCATCGCAACGCTTCTCTGATCGCCGACAACTCTGCCTGGAAGACAGAGGAGTTGGACGATAATTTCAACTGTTCCGTGTGAGTCTCGTTGCCATCCGAGAGCTCGCAGATCACTGCACCTATACGCAACTACCGATTCTGGAGCCGTCCGTGAACAGTTCTTTCCCATTCCCCGTGGGGAGGTCTTTGCCCCATGTGGGACAGATTTCCTTGGCTGGGTGGCAAGCCCAGTCAGTTTTCGCCCATTCTACTTCGGAAGACAGATATTGGTCTCCGAGTAGATCAACATTGCTGCCGTCAGTCATTGTAGACCTGAGATAATTTCTTATTAGTTTCAGCTTAGAGAAAAAGTACGTTCCGCACTTGCCACGGTTACTGGAACTGTCAGAAGGATTCGCAAAGCAATTCAAATATTGGGGAAATAATCCTGCAGTTTCATGTCGAGAAGAAACTGCGATGCTTCTCGAGGGTTGACACATTTAGTTTTAGATAGCATAATGAACTTGAAGTGTTTTAACTCTTGTGCTAATTCTGCACCATTTATGTCTGATGAGGCTTAGTCACTGAAAGCCTGGTGTAAATCCATGCAATGGGCTTCCAAGTTCTCCGGCAGACATTTTAAGTTAAATAGGAAACCCTATAACTTAGTGTAGCTGAGCATTTGCGCAAACCGCTCATTTAAGGCATTTTTAACTTTGCCAACCGTTGCAAAGATCTCTTTAAAACTTCGAAAGAAAAGTTGATATTTTTTTTGAAAGTTTTAAAGAGATTTTTATTTTGCAAAAATTTCTTTTAAACTTTCCTTTTGCAGTTTCCACTAATTCATCTTCCACCTCGTAGTCAAACATCTCTGTGGATAATACCACACATGGAGTCCAAGTAATGCAAAACAATAAGCCTCGTGCTTATTGCTTTGCCTTAGTTGGAAATAAATCTTGTGGTTCACTCCCGCATCGACAAATGAATTTGCGTTTTCATAGATCTCTATCAAGCTATCGTACACTTTTTTTGTCTGAGTGCAGATGGCTTTGACCGTGTCGAATCTACTTCCCATCTTGTCGTACAGAGAGGCTTCACGGTAAGAGTTGGAACGTGCTTCAAGAGAACTCTCCATCTTTGTGTCGAAGCAGAAAAAGTGCGTATATTCTTTGGAGCACTCCAAAGAGAGTGATGGCTTCGGTGCATACTGACGCTGCGTCAGATATCACCAAATTTAAGGAATGGTAGCCGCAAGGAAGGTAGAATGCCCCCCCCTAGAATTTTTTGGATAAATGAAGAAAATGTAGTAAACTTCACTATCGGAGCTGTATGTTCTTCTGTGGCAATGGGAGAAGGGTAGTTATTCAATTATGTTCCTCCAACCACCATCTATGACTCAGACGGGCAACCTTACTTATATGTTGCGCTTCCGCTTTGACACACAGAGGTCGAAGACCGGCCGGAAGTTCAGAGAACATCGTCAGTCCGATGCCGCGGCTCATGCCACTGAGTTGAAAAGTTGAATAAGCATCACTCTGCCAATCCCATCACCGGCCTAGCGCTCTCGCAGTCCATGAAAAGGAGTGGGCGTTATCACGATCGTCTAAAACAGCAGACAGTGATCGGCGTCAGTCACCACCAGACAGTGAGCAAAATTTCTCTTGGCTAGTTAATAGTTACACTCGTTTTCTTTCTCGTTCTGGTAAAAAGTCTCATTTTCCCTGCTTGATTTTATTTTTTTGCACGTATTGTGCGTGATACATGAAAGTTGGGTATTTCTCCCCAAACCAAACTTTGAAATAACATGTTCGCAAAACGACCAATGCATGATATTTTGGAACAAGTGTTAATCAGAAGAAGAAAAGTACATTAAGCGATAGTGTTTACAAAGCGGATAATGATTATCAGACGGCTACAACTTCATCAACAGCGTGTGATGAATCATTAGGAATAAACGAGGATTCTTTAAGTGCTTGTAGTGATTCAATGGAAATATTTTATGAACGCAATGTTTGTGAAAATAAAACACTGGAAGGTCCACATGGTCGCAAGACAAAAAATGTTGAACTCGGAGAGCTTGATATAGCAACTTCACTTTCGGATCAACACAAACAGCGTATATTAAAACAGTTCCCACAAAAAATACGATAAAGAACAAAGAAGCTTCTAGACATATTAGTATAACATGTTTCCATGGCTTGTATATTCACTGGTGTGCCACAATTAAGGACGAAGAGGAGAAATTAGCATAACAGCGGAACGAGCAGGCAGAACGGACCGAAAGACCACTTAGGAGGTAGACTAGGGTACGGTACAGTAGGGCATGCGCATATATGCAGCATGACGTCGGGGGGAGGGGGTGTCGGAAGGGTATAAAGCACACGGGCGGTGTACGCTCAGCAATTCGGTGAAAGCTATTGCACGGTGTACATCGGTTTGAACGACGTCGAGTTGCTACCACCGTGTGATATGGCCAACAGGCAATCCATTAGACGACATCTGGGTGACTTTACCTGAGGTAGCGTCATTGGGAAGTTGGAAGAAGGTCGAAGTGTGACTAGTGCGGCCGAGGAGTTCAGGATCGCTCACAGCATCGTTTCACGAGCTGGGAGAGCATTTCAAACGACAGGAACAGCTGTCCGAGAGTTTAGCAGTAGTCGTTCACGAGCAACCACGGCGGCGCACGACCGGTATATTGTCCTACAGGCTAGAAGAGACAGACGGCAGACAGCGGGAGAAATCGCAAGGCACATGCAACAGACAACTGGAAGTCCGTTACCGCGTTTTACCGTGGCCAGGAGGCTACACAGAGGTGGTCTATTTGCACGACGACTAGTACGGTGTGTGCCATTAACGCCTGCTCATTGGAGACGGCGGTTTATGTGGTGCCAGGAATACAAGAACTGGACACATCAGCAATGGGGGTTGAGTTCTCTTTACGGATGAGAGCCGATTTAGTCCTACGAGCAATTTTGGACGTATACACATCTGGAGAGAGCAGGGAACACGCAATCACACCTCCAACATCATTGAAAGGGACCGGTTTGGAGGTGGCGGAGTTATCGTTTGGGGCGGTATCATGCTTGGTAGCCGTACTGACCTCCACATCTTCCAAGGAGGTTTAGTCACTGGTGTCCGCTATTGTACCGAGGTTCTCCTGCCTCGCGTGCGTCTGTTTAGAGGTGCTGTGAGTCCTGAGTTCCTCTTCATGCACGACAACGCTACACCTCATTGTACAGTGGCTGTCGCAGAGCTGTTGGAGAGTGAAGATATTCAACGCATGGATTGGCCCGCAAGACCCCCGGACCTAAATCCAATGAAGAACGTGTGGGACCTTCTCGGGAGACACTTGGCAGCACGTCACCAGCCGCCAGCAACGAGCAGCTGCGATTGGCGCTACAAGAGGAATGGGCCGCGATGCCTCAACAGATCCTTGACAACCTCGTCCTCAACATGGACAGACGTTGTAAATCCTGCAACGCAGTCAGGGGTGATCATATCCCCTACTAAAGACTGGATTTTTTTTTTGGCAGCCGCCTGTCACATGGACGTTTCTGTCTTCTTTCCAGTTGTGCTCGAAGCTACCTTTTCAATAAAGTGCCTTTGTATCCTTCGGATTCCTTGTTTGGACGGTTTTGCTCACTTGTCCCATATTCTTACATCTTGGGGATCTTATGGTATGATTTGAGACGATGTGGAGCACTTCTGTAAGACGTTACATTCGAAAAACCGTCTCGTCCTTATTTTTTGCACGCCAGTGTAGTATAAAGAGAGATTCCGCTTTTTGTTTTCCGTGTAGAATGTTTTCATCGGACGACGAAAAACATGAGGTCACCTTCGCTCAGCGAGGTTACAACAATTGAAAAAAAAGTTGTTGAAAAGGATTCGGCTTTAAAAAAACACCAGAACAGCTTGACCTACAAAACTTACTTGGTGTCGTGGACCTCTTATAAGAAAATGAAATCAAGAAACGCAGAGTCATCAGTTTTCACACTTCGAAGTGCTGCGGAAGTCAAGAAAAAGCTTTGTTTAGGGTAAGCGACGGCGGTTTTTGAAAATTCTGGACTTTAATTATATATCTATATATTTCTGGCGCCGTCCCTGGCTCGAGGGTTTATCTGCAAAATCTCGCCTGTTCGCCTTCGTTTTTTTTCTTTCGTATTTGAAGTATTGTCGTATCCTTCGCCTCTTAAGTTATTAAAATATAGGTTGTTCTCCTGCAAAGTTTCTAGAAGAAGTTCAGTCAGTCCTTTTCCTGTGACCTCGTTTGCTTCTTTAAACCATAAAAAATGTTCTTTTACTGTAATTTTATCGTTACTGAAATCTGTAAACCTGATAATCACACAGAGCTTTTCCGAGCTGCTCACTTTTGGAGTGCAATCCAAATTGATTGAGAAGTATTTTTATTGTTTGGCTTTTTTACGGATGTTCATTAATATTTCATTTGCCATCAAATTGATGATCTCATTTTGTACAGTTTTCCCCAAATAATGGTCTTTTATAGAACCATCGTGATTTACTCCGCAAGTGTTCCTGCATTGTATCGCCAAACTGCCCCAAAATCTCAACAAGTCCAAGGAAGTTTCCGTTATTAGCTGCAAAGGATTTGTTTGTCTGACGAGCCCCTGAAAGCAAGATTGTGCTCAGACAAATAAAGAACTATTGTCATTAGTCTTTTCAAGACGGCTTTCCAATGCTCCACTTCACGATTTATCATTGTCTCGTGCAGAGCGTCAACACCCTTGTTGATCTTGATCCTTTTTCCTGTTTCAATCCACGTACAATATGCTAAAGAATATCTGAGGGATGTCTCATGTTCTTTGACACGATCAGCGAGGTGCTTGCAGTCGTCGTAACCAGTTGTTCCTAGCTGTGACGGTATTGGATGTGACGTTTCGTAGCAGCGAAAAGTTTGCAACACAGACAAAAACACGGTTCGTCTGATTTGAATATACCAGCCATCGCCTTTTCAACTCTTCACCATTCGGTAACTTTATTATAAAGTGTTTAGCAGAAAACTGGCGACCTTTGTCATTTACAGGGAAATCTTTCTTCTCAAGACTCTGACTTTGTAGTCCGATTCCGATCATAAGAACAGTGTCAATGAATGACGAAGTGATATTACCTGGCCAGTTGACAGGGTCTATGAAGTCATATCGGTCAAAGAGAAGGAGGAACGTATCTGTTGATACTGTTCATTCTGCATGGTTTTCTGTGTGAAGTTCGGAGCTGGATCTGAAGCAAATTTCGTCGAGCTGTGCTCATCAGGAGACTCTTCTTGCAGCTGGTTTTTCTTTTCAACAGCAATCCGAGTGCGATCTGTTAAATTCTCGGTGACAGCAAGTTCATCAGCTGAAAAGCAGTGGATGTGATCAGGATCAGATGCTTGCTGTTCCTCAGGAGGTCTTTGAAAAAAACCTTCTCAAACTTTCAGAGGATCGTTGATCTTCTGCTTGTCCCTCTGCTTTCCTTTTCCGGTGCTGATAACCAGATAGTTTTGTCGTTTTCATATTTCAGCACCTGGAAAAAACTTAAGAAACACTTTAAAATCAACGCACACGCTGTTTAGAAAAAGGCAAAATATGCAGTCACATATGCACTGAAACATCCTCGAAAAGCTCGGATCAAATGCACTCAAACGTCCATAGGCTTCTCGGCTTTTCCCCACTTTTCTCTTTGACCTTCGCTTGGTCAGGCGATTTCCGTTGACCAATCACAAGCAAGCCACGCTTCGGCGATTAAAAGAGCACCTGTTTTCGCTCTGATCAAGGTCAAAGTCACCAAACACCAGTGTATATGCACTGAAGAATAAGTTTGCCGAATACAAAAAAAAAAAAAAAAAAAAAAATGTCAGAAACAAAAATTAAAAAGAAAATGCATCACAAATAACATAGGCATAAAATGTTTTACGAAAAGTGTCTTGCCGAGAACAGGTAGGTTCGAAATCGTACAATGGCCGAAATTTATTGAAAATGTGTAAATATTTTTGAAATTATTACATATAGAAACTGATATTTAATCAATGCTAATATAGAATCAAAATACAAAAATATTTGAGCATTTGTAAGAATACTGTTATGTAGCAATTTTTTATCGACTTATTTAGATCGCACATCTGAATCAACCCTCGCTAAGCTCAGTTAAGATATGCCATGTGACCTCGCTAAACTATCTGCTTTTTATAAAGCGCTGGTATATAAACAGTTATAGGTATATAATATATCGCTTGTCTCTATTCCATGCGCAGAAGCGTAAACTCAGAGTTCGCTGGATAGAAAATTGTACAGATCATTCTCAATTCGAGACTCTGCATAACGTACACATAAACGCATAACTTATTTCATTCTGTTCTTGCTATTTACAGTAAATTTCCGTCACAATACGCTCAAAATTATTGTAAAACATGCAAAATACGCAAAATATGCGCAACCAAACACCTATGGTTCCCTTCTTTATAGACATGCTGAAATACCCCAACAAAAACAGTCTTGCTGGGCCAGCACTGGACCATTGCTGGCAGCCAGCACTGCTAGCAATGGTCCAGCACCATGTTGCCGCTGCCGAACCGCCAATAAAATGTCTGGGCGGCCAACAGAAGGGCCAGCAGTTCAGGCCAGCAGCTGACCAACAGTTGCCACCCCCATCAGTTGTCATATGCCACAACAAGGCCATTAGTTATCCATCACAGGCAGTAGCTGCCACAAGTGGCACCTCAACGGCCCTGCAAGCACGTGCCATAAACGATGGCTAGTCCAATGTGGTCTGCTAGTTTCCCGGCAGTGGCAGCCAGCAATCACGTGACGCAACTGATGGCTTGCCGAATCTTGTCCGCCAGTTCCCCAGTACTAGCCATTAAAAATAAAATAAAATAAAGGACAACCTCAGTTTCCCAAAGCTACAACTACTTTTTTTCTCCTCACGAAAGTTCTGAATTATAGCACTGAGCTGGGGAAATTTTCTCAAAAGGTCCGGAAAAGAAAATCCGTTTGGATCTGGTTGAAAACGTGGGACGCGGGCGCTCTACCAACCGAACTGATTTGGCATGCACGAGCGTGGCTTGAAGCTGATCCTCTTTTCTGCGGAATGTGTAACGATGGTTCTCTTTTAAAAAAATTTTAAACGTACGATTGCTTATTTTTTTATCTTAATGGAACTTCACTTTTTCAACGAGTGTACCGACCTAAAGGCGCTTTCCAAAATTTCGTGCTGTCCTTGTCGTTTTGGAAGGCGATTGTTGAATTAATATATTTACCCGTTCACGTCATACTCTGTTACATTTTTAAAGTTGTATATTTCCCTTCCGCTGTCCGAAGCTACATTTGTTTTAAAGAGGAAACATATTTTATTGTACTTCTCATTATTTTTAGGACTGAATTCCTCCAATCTTGTGTATTCAACCCATGGATGAGTACATTATATCCACATAGGTTTTTTTTTTTTTTTCCAACATAACGCTTTTTAAATGTTTTTTTAGGACTTTTGTTTCAAGCAGTTTAGTGAATGTTAAAACGAAAGATTACACAGAAATTATTCCTTGTTATTCATGGGAATGGAGTGGGTGTATTTTATGGCTGTAATCTAGTATTTCATGGCTTAATCTGATATCTTCGTCTACGTCGCATTTCATTAGGAAATTAATTCGCCTCTCTACATATGCTTCCCCCTTAACATCCACTAAAATACCACGATGGCGACAGCTTCGTCTTCAACTAACTGGTACCACGAGAGACACAGCGCGTGTTGCTTCTGCGCATGCGCAGTTCCGTTGCTTCCTCCTGGTGTTGGGGTTTCATCGGTTGCCGGCTACGGGCCACTAATGGCACTTGCTTAGTGGCCCGCAATTCACGGCGATGCTTCAGGGCCATCAATGGCTGCCAACTGATGACGCTGCCACCAACGGACTGCTACCGTGAGCGGCAGATTTCAGCCAGCAGTGACCCACCACTGCCAGCTGGTGGCCAGCAGTTTCCCAACACATGTGTTTTTGCTGGGACGCAAAGTATGAAAAATATGCCTTGTTCTAGAGGTCAAAAAGCTAACAAAAACCAATGCAGATGGAAAATTCCCGAAATCAATGGAAGAAAGGCGTACTCAAGATTAGCATGTAGCAACCAATACTCCTATCTGATCGGTAAGGGCGACATGTACTTGAGTGGTTGGAAATGTTCTAGAATAAAAGATGTTTCCGCAATAATTTTTGGAAGAGTGATATATATTTTTTTAATTTTTAGTTCACATATCAAAATTTGTTTCTTTATTGCCATATTTCGAGTTTTAGCGCCCCTACGCCTACGGCGCCCCCGGGGCGTGTGCCCCGCTGTATTGTGCCCTATACGTTCCCTGCGTACACGTATAGGGCACGATACAGAAAAAATCAGTGTTTTTTTTTGTTACCTAACTACCGGTAGTTAACAAAAATGGAAGTGAGCATACCGGCAGTTAAAAAACATTATTTACCATCCCAGTATGTAATAAATCATAAACACGTCACAAACTACGTAAAGAAATTGTGACGAAAGCACAAATTTTAACGCAAAAATCGGCAAATGACGTTTTTAACGGATAAAATTGATAAATGATTAGCAGCTGGGACTGAAAGAGACCACAAACCCTTCAATGAAGGATTTTTTTATTACATTAATTTTTTAATGAAAAAAAAAATCGTTACGTGGAATGGTATGTACTTCTTTCGAAACTTCCTATTTATACCATGTGGATCTATGGTGGACACCTAGGGCCGCGGGTTGCCTAGTGGGCAACGTTCGTGACTGCCATGGAGAAGACCTCAGGTTCGATCCCAGATAGGTAAGAACGCTCGATCCACTAAAAATCTGCCGTGCGTCGGATGGGCATGTTAAGCCGTCGGACGCCGGGTACTGGCCCCCGGTAATAAATAAGGGCGTCTCCCCCCCTCGCCTTTCTACCTCGCTTCCGTGTCACTTTCCTATCGGGCACTCTAGCCCAAATCTCCTAGCATCCTATTTCTAAGGGTTGTTTAAGACCTGGGGTCAGACACTCCCTTCCTAAAATCCTCTACATATGATCATGATCATGGTGGACACACTAACGGCAGACCTGCAGTAGCTCTGGGACACTTCGACCACTGGAAGAAATGTTTGATTTGTTAAAGGAATAGCTGGTTTTGATCTGTAGAATATTTTGTTGATGAATAAACAAATAAATGAGAAAAAGTAACTCCCCTTTATACTATAGATTACACTACCTTGCGACTTGCGTGCCTTTGGAGATACTTTGAAGTATGAGTTCAAAGATAAAACCGTAATCGCTTCAGTAGCATGAAGAGCGAAGTGAGGTGAGGTCGTCCGTCGACGCTTGTGCTGGTGTTTGGTGATCACAGAAGTTGGCAGTCACAAATTTTTTGAAAAATTGTGTACATTTGATGGATTGTTTCTAGAGGTGAGTAATGGGCCTTTAAAGCATATGTTTTTGTTCATAACTAGCTGCAGCGTTCAGTGAGTACATTTTTTGTAGTGTGTAATCTTTGAGATTTATGTTTTGAGAAAAAAATTTGGAGGTTTGTACTGTGCCTCATGTTTTAAATCATTTATTTTTCATTTGTAGTAAAATCCTTGAACGATAGTGCTAGACAACACATGAGTTCCATTGGATGTTTTTTTTATTTTTATCTAATATACCGAAAAATGTCCTGTATCTCGTCGATCATATTTCTCGATATTTGATGCGGTTCATTTAAGGTGTAAATATTATCCATAAATATTTACAATAATAAGTCGAAACATGTGATATTCGAGGTAAGAATACCCCTATGTTTAACACAGACGTTAAAAAATATCCTCGCCGCCCCGGTGGCGCAGTGGTCTAAGGCGCTGGCCTCTGATCATTCGTCCGTAAGGGGTCCGGGTTCGAATCCCGGTGAGGCATGGATGTTGTGTTTGTCTTACGGCACTGGCTCTCTCCCTTCCCTGGAACCAGTGACCCTAAATTAGGGACGGGCGACTGCTTATAGCCCATTGTGTTGCTCACGGTGGTCGTTAAACCTCCAATAAAAAAAAAAAAAAAAAAAAATATCCTCTGCTGAAACAAACATAACGTGTATCTGTAGTTCATCGTTATTTATCGAAATCATCATCTGGATGGAGTTATACCAAAATCTCCACTGCGCTTAATGTAGAGTAATTTTTTTTACGTATAGTTCGAATTTTGTTGTCGGTCTCATGTAACTTTAAAGGTATTGTGCACCGTTTGTCCATTTTTGTAGTACGTGTAACTCATCACCACTGGAATGTTGTGGTTAAAATATGTATTCCCTGTTGTTTTTCCTAATCGATGTTTGTTTGCCTTCCTGTCTACTCAAGGCAGAAGTGTCTCAATGGCTCTTTGAGATGTTATGAAATTTCAATATATATTGCAAAACACATTTAGCCCTACTCAGAGATTACTGTAACTCAGTTTCAGAAGTGTAGAAGTTTTTATCAGTCTCCATATTCTTATGACTGTAACTCAGTTTCAGAAGTGTAGAAGTTTTTATTAGTCTCCATATTCTTAGGACTGTAACTCAGTCTCAGAAGTGTAGAAGTTTTTATCAGTCTCTATATTCTTAGGACTGTGTAGCATTTGATTGAACTGTGTGACATTTTCTTGGTTTCAAGGCCTCAAGTGGCTAAGCCTTTGAGATCAAGCCTTGAATGTTTTTTAAGAGACCAAAAACTAGCTCAGATACTAAAAAACTGAGGGTAAGAAGACATCCTTCTTAGTTGTGTCCCATATCTCATATCCTTAAGAACTGGTAGGATGTACTAATCAAATATCTTTGTTTTTGATATATAAAGACAATTTACTCGTGCGAGTTACATAGTTTCTCCTATAGCTTCCATCTGTGCTGGTAGCAAATTGCTGAAATCTTATTATGTCTACTTGGATATAGACATCAATCACTGCCAGTTTGATCCCTACCAACTGGCAAATCTTTTTGTGTAAAAGTATTGAGCAAGAACAGGGCTGACTTAAATAACGGGCCCAGGGTGCCAGATTTAGGTGGGTGCCAAGCTGGAAGTTTTTTTTATGAATATTTTGGTGCCATCACCCAAAAAAATGTTTACTTAAATAATTTTACAAAATTTATAATTTTTAAAACTTATATTATTCGTGGATGGAGAGCTAATACTGAGCTAGAGTAAACACATTTTTTAAAATTATGGATTCTTTAATCAATAATTGAGCAAACAGGAAGAAATCATATGAAGTTGTTCTGGAAAGGTTTGAACTTTTCAGGGACGTGAAAGAGACAAGGCTGCCCCGGTGGCGCAGTGGTCTACGCGATGGCCTCTGATCATTCGTCTGAACGGGGTCCGGGTTCGAATCCCGGTGAGGCATGAATGTTGTGTTTGTCTTACGGCACTGGTCCTCTCCCTTCCCTGGAACCAGTGACCCTAAATTAGGGAAGGGCGGCTGCTTATAGCCCATTGAAGTTGCTCACGGTGGTCGTTAAACCTCCAGTCAAAAAAAAAAAAAAAAAAAGAGACAAGTGTTCGTGACATAGAGGCTAGATCAAAATAAACTTGTTCATAAGTAGCAATGAGACATAGAAATTTTCTCAGCAACGAATGTCGACATTTCTAGTCACATACGAATGCCGAAGACTTGAACACACCACGAGATATGTACACTTTCATCATTGATAGCAATCTTTAGAGTACATTTCCAAACTTAGGAATGGCTTTGAGAATGTTTTTAACCTTACCAGTCACAAATTGATCTGCTGAAAGATCATTTTCAGCAGTCTCAAGAATAAAAAATGAAAAAAGGACTTTATTGGGAGGAAAAAGTTTCTCACTTGTGATGTATAAAAGGACATAACTCTAAATGTAGACTATGGTTCAGTAATTGACGATTTTGCCCATGCAAAGACCCGCAAAAACGATGATGCCACATTTATGGTACAGTCAGACGTTGGGTGGGAAATTACGTAAATGTTAATAAAATTTTCATTTGCATTGTAAGTGTTCATTAAGATTGTTTTAATATTTGCTTCTTTTTCCACATTTTTTGTGTCCTTTTTTTCTGGTACATTATATTGTTTTATGATAATAAATGTTACTATCATAATGTATTTATTTTTCATAAAATCCTGAAGGTCAGTAATTTGAAATGTACACTGCTACACTATGAAACAGACCTACTATATTTTTCATGAATAATTAAAATCATTGCAAAATTACTTAATATAAAGCAATAAAACACACACTGGGCAGACACATAAACATAATGAGCCTGTACTGTTTAGCAAAAGAACAAATTTGGTGGGGGGGGGGCATCTTGTTTTGTGCCTGTGTTGTCAGAGACACTTACTTCGTCCCTGAACGAGAATTTCATCTTCTGTAATACATGGTCAATCACTTTACTTTTCTTGCAAATGTAAAATATTGACTACAGGAAGAAAATAGTTCATATTGGCCATGACTTGTGGATTTGTCTACAAACAGCAGCTCCCTGTAAACTCATAATGGCTATGTTTTTATATAAATATTTAATTGGTTTTTTATATTGTGACTTGCTTTTAGTATTGCCATAATACTTTACATGGTAGTAGACTAGAAAGCTCATTCCAATAAAACCTCTTCCTTGAATGTCTGAGCATATTAACAGAAAGGTTTCCAGAAGATCCAGAGGCAAAGCCTCCCTGTAGGCTACCAGCAAAACATAAAATTTAAATGATACTACTCATTTCATGGAAACAGATATGCCCTTCTACTCATGGAAACAGATATGCCCTCTACTCATGGAAACAGATTATGCTCTTGAACTCTGCATACTATAAACATGTCAAAAATAGTGACAGGCGGGGCTCAATTTCAACCAGTAGTTAGTAGCTAATTTCTAGCAAGCAAATGCATTTTGCTAGTGATAAAAAGTGGTTCTAGCAAAAGTTACTAGTGGAAAATTTTTGAATGTTTCAGTGTGAACTGTAAAATGCCACTGCATTGCACGTGTGGAATATTTTAGACACATACAAAAAGGAACAACTGCTTTCTAGAAAACGAATGTTTCTTGAAAAGCACAAACATTATAAAAACATTTTAGCACCAGTAGAAATATCCAGTATATTTCCCTTATCAATTTGTGCATTTGAGATTGGGTTCAGTTTCATGAAGAGAATCCAAGGTGATTGGAGGTGCAGTTTAAACTTACAGACATTAAATGCTCTCATGAGTATTGAGGTTGAAAGTCCGTCCGAAGACAAGTTTGACCCCAGGCCTGCTGTTTTAAAGTGGTATGATGAAAAGACCCGAAACCCAGTTCATAAACTGTACGGAAAATAACTTAAGATTCTGAATAGTGTTCTTGAATTTTGGGAATAAAATAAAATAAAAACATTTTTTTTAGATATTTGCATTCAAATTAAATTATTAGAATTAATCTGGCAGGTCATGAAAAGGTGAGTTATATCTAAATATTTGTGATTACAGGGGTGAAATCAAAATTTGTGGTGATTGACTGCAGGGGAACATGTTAAAGTTTCTTTTGTATAATGCTAATAAACTTTTGCTAGTAGATAATGCAATTTGCTAGTAAAAAATGAGGCCACTAGCAAGTGTTGCTTGTTCTAAAAAAATTAAAAAAAAAATCGAGGCCTGGTGACGGGTATTAAATATTTAAAAAAATTCTCTTTTGCTAGGCATTTTTCTGGTAGCCCTCTAAAGAACTGTGGTCATATACAACACTGTGTCTCCTATTTCAGTTCTGTTCTGTGCACGATTGATCAGAAACATATATATTTAGTGTATTATAATTAATATATTCCTCCCTATTGTTGTCTTACTTAGTTTTTTTTTTTTTCTCAATGTAGCATTGGTTTTAGTAAAGCAGCTTTTCAGCTTTGCAGTACTTCTTAAACACCCAAGTTGCTTTTTGTGATGTTCTGCAAATGAAATTTAAATTTGATTTTTTCAGTACTTAAAACTTTCCTAGGTAGCTCCATTTTATTTTTATACTAGCAAATAGGCCAAGTGTGTTGCCTGGGTTTGACCAAAAATATATGAATTCACATCTAGGTCAGTATTGTCTAAGTTTTCCTGAAATTATGAATAGGTTATATCACACGGAAATATTTAATTGAAATGTTTTCCAGTAATAAAAAGAAATAAATTTGAAAGAAAAAATAATAAACTCTATTTTCAATTAAATAATTGCTAAGAAACACACACACAAATCAAGCCAACAAATCTCCACATAGATGAAGACAAAATAGTCAAGATGAGGTGGTCTGGGGTTACTTTTCACAGAAAAGTACAGAGAATCTTGTTATTTCATTATGAGCCCAACATAGAAGGAAACTTTCTTTTTAAGGTAGTAATTTTCACACAGAAATAAAAGTCAATAAAATTAAGGACTATTATTTATAAGTGCCAAAATAATATTCATTCATTCCAAAAAATCCAGACAAAAAGAATGTGAAAAAGTGGAAAGTGCGTCACTTGTCTTGGTTGGTCGATCCACCCATGGATGTTTATGTGGTTTAGGTGCTCTTGAGGTAAATTGTCCCACTCCTGCTGGAGAACCATAAAAAATGGTAGAATGGTTTTTGGTGAGGGATTCTTTGTGAAACATATCTTCTCAGAGCATCCTATGCATATTCGATTGCATTGAGGTCAGAGGAGCATGCTGGCCACTCCAACCAATGGATGTCCTCACCAACCCATACTTCATCCACATCTGCAGCGCAGTGACAATGGGGATTACCATCCGTACAAATAAAATCTGCACCAACTACACCATGGAACAGATGAATGTGGTAAAGAATCACACTATTGCAGTACTGCTGCCCAGTGATTGTTTCTTGATTCATCACCTCCAGTTTGGTACGTTCATTGACCACGATAAACATGATGCTGCAACTGACATATCTGTCCCATTTAATGATGTTCCTAGCATCATACTATCTAGATCACGACTGCTTGTAATCCTTCATTCCATCCAGATCAATTACCGCTTGCAATCTGACTGAAGCAGCTTTCATCTGTGTATGTTACAAGGGGATGCTGATAAGTTCTTGGCCTCACCAAGAAGGAAATGGGCTAGAGCCATGAAACTTAGACTATTCCACATATTCACCCTTAAGTTCAACACACTTGGCAACAGCATTTCTGGAGTTTCTTTAACCCTTCCAAAAAAGTCTGAAATCTGATCACTCAAATACGGTTCTGCTGCTGATATCACCTCAAAATCATTCAAAAAATACCTCCCTTTCAAACTTTTTTTCTTAAGGTTTGGGAACAGGAAATAGTCCGATGGAGCAAGGTCTGGTGAGTAGGGTAGATGGTTTATGATCTTAAACCCCAGATCCCTCAAAACATCCATTGTCTTGCCAGCATTGATCTGGCGTGTTGTTCCTGCAAAAAGAGAACACCTTTCCACAGTTTTCCTTGCCTTTTTTCCATCAACGCCTTCTTTAATTGGCACAACAAGTTGGAATAGTATTCAGCATTTATTGTTTTGCCCTTCGGGAGATAGTCAGTAAAATGCCTTCCGAATCCCAAAAACCTTTGCCATGACCTTTCCTGCAGACCTCTGAGTCTTTAATTTCTTTGGCCATGGAGAACCTGAGTGCCACCACTGCAGGGACAGTTGTTTCGTCTCTGGATCATAGTGATGTATCCACGTTTCATCAGCAGTGACAAGTTGTTGCAAAAAATGATCACCAGATCACTCAAAATACTGCAAAGCCGATTTAGAAGTTTCCACCTATTATAATTTCTGATTGGCGTTCAAACATTTGGGTACCCACTACGCTGACATCTTCTGCATATCCAAGTGCTCATGAATTATGAACCCAACATGTTACCTGGATATCTCCAGTGTCTCAGCTATTGATTTAGCTGATATTCGCCAATCTGGCAAAATCAAGTCATGAACACGCTCAACAATGTTTGTAGTCACTGTTGAAGGCCTCCCTAGATCTTGCTGCATCGTCGGTCTCAAAGTCTCTATGCTGAAAGTTGGCACACCATTTCTTCACAGTGGAATATGAAAGGCATTTGCCACTTAATGTTTGCATCATACACACATAAATTTCTTTTGCAGTTTTCTTCTGCAAGAGCAGAAATTTTGTGAGCCCCGGAGTTCCAGATTCGAAAATTCAACACTTTGCATTAATATGATTCAGTTCAGGATGTCAAACATCTGCAAAAAAAAAAAAGAAAAAAAAAAGAGAAGAGCTGTTTGTCTGAAAATTGGCACTTTACAATACAAAAGAACACTCTTTTCAGCTGCAGTGACAAAATAATGCTACAATTACAAGAAGTGGGTTAGGCCGAGAACTTTTCAGCATCCCTTCGTATGTTACATTTTTTCTCTGTCACATTTTACTTGCACAAGAAATACTTCTATTTAATGCACCCATTTTTCAAATACTGACTTACATGGTATACTACTTACACAAGTATATGAATCTATCTACTCTCTCTTTATTTAAATATGGCATTTTGGGGAGGGTTTGAACCCCCAAAACTCCTCCCTCGCTACGGCTCTAAACGGCATTTGTTTCTGGGCATATAGTCATCCTTAGGGGTTTTTTTTTTTTTTTCTGGTGGAGCGGCATTCCAGCCCTTTTTTTAGCACAGAATTTTTGGTTTTAAGTTTTGCAATAATTATTTAGTTAAAATAAAGTAACCATAACATGTGATTAATATTGAAAATTAAAATAGTGTAATAATTATACTATATAATTATTTAATTTAAGTAACATAACTGCAATGTGAGGAAGAAAGATGGCAGGAGTTAACTGTAACGAGAGAGCGAGGAGGGCACCAATCTTCCCAAATGCGTTTTATGAGTTTCCGGTCTATTAAGAAAAAGCTTCTTTTTAGTGAAGTTGTTGATGTGGCAAGCTGTTTCCAAGTGTTTAATACAAATAATTGTCCAAAAAATGTAAAGGGGAATATACTATATGGTGAAAAAGAAATTAGGAAATTATCTAACGGATTTTAACTCGGTGAAAGAGACTTGATTTTTTGTTTTAGTGAATATCTGTAATTTCAAGGAAAAGAAATACCTAAGCAACCCTCTACAGCTGAAGCAACTTTTGCACACCATTGCTTCATCTTTTAGTAAATATGAAATTCGATTTTCTGTGATGAATTTGATAATAGTATCAACTAGATCTTTCCTTCCTTTTAATCACAATAATAACCTCATTATTATTTATAAAAATTGTTAAGCCTTCGCTAAGCCACTTTGATCCAACGAAATGGGTTTGATCGTGGCTCCTTCCTGGACACCATTTATCAGTGGATGCAAAAAGCAAGGAATGGACAAGATTGGTAGAAAAAACTCAAGAGTTCAAAAAATTTTACTTTATTTTAGGATCAAAATACAGTTCCATTTTGCTCCTCAATTTAGTGTAGTCCTTAGTGCAAATTTAACTCAAATTTAACTTTCATTTGGTAACCTTGACAGAAATTTTAATATTATAAATATTGAACGGGAATTATAGAGGATAAATTTTTAAGGTACTTTACCTCTAAAATTTTTGATTTAGACACTGAATCATCGTTAGGAGTTCTTGCGTCTTACTACTTCCACAGGTCTGGCGACCAAGCCTGATGGATTTTCCATCTAGCATGGTCGTTGATGTTGCCACCTTGTGTCTTGTAAATTTCCAGGGATTCCTCTAATTTCCGGATAATTGCATAGGATTGATGTTCCGGAAATTAGAGGAATCCTTGAAAAATTACAAGACACAAGGTGGCAACATCAATGACCATGCTGGATGGAAAATCCATCAGGCTTGGTCGCCAGACCTGTGGAAGTAGTAAGACGCAAGAACTCCTGACGATGATCTAATGTCTAGATCGAAAGTTTTAGAGGTAAAGTACCTTAAAAATTTATCCTCTATAATTCCCGTTCAATATATATAATACTGAAGTAATTAGAGGAAGCCATGAAGTAATTAATTATTAGAAATTTAATTTCAGCATTTGCTATTAATTGCAAATCTGTTATGGAATATACTAGTTTTTTTAAATATAAAATGATTATGCAAATTATGTTTTGGCATTTTATACTATGCAACAATAATATGGCATAAAGAACAATGTTCATGAAATTTAATTGCTTTCTATTAGGTCAAATCACTCCCATATCCATTACAATACAATAACTTATGGTTAAGAGTTCTGGCATCTTTTCTCTCTCTCGCTCTCTTTAAAAAAAAAAAAAAAAGCACTGATCCTGCTGCATTTAGATTTCTTGACTTGACATGGTTTGGTGTGAAAGTTTGACACCTGTGCTTCCTTGGAGACAATTAGCCAGCTGGCCTGCAGTACTCTTCTGACTTAGTTTTGCCATTATGGCCTGGTAACTGTTCACTTGCTGGCTTGTATAGCTGGGATGATCTGCAGCAAAACATCTGGTAGCAGTTCTGTGTCTCCTGAACACTGACCAAAGCAATGCCACTATGCTTCTGTTACTCTGAATTCTCAGGCAACTTTCATTACAGTCGCGCCTTCTTTGAGCATGCCGATAATTCAGCCTTGGCTAAAATCATCCATATGATGTCTGTGAGACTTCATTTTGTTACCTCAGATAACCAGTTTCTCACTCTGCTGCTGAAACACATGAAAAACAGAATGAACTCGTGGTAGACATGTTTTTTTCTCCTGCCTACATACATCCTTGGTTGTTGTTACATGCCCACAACAAATTTATATATGTGCTGCACAATGTGGAATATCTTCATACGTCACACTGCACTCGTGTGCATGTCAGCAAGCTCTTTTGTATTCCTGTCTCTAGTATGTAGTCTCCATGGGATTTTCATTTTAAGAGACGAAACTTTTCCCATCATACTCAGTGCCTTCAGGGAAAGAGAATAATCTTGGGTAGGTATTAAAAAAGTTCAGTGAAATTTCATGCAGCCATTTTTTTAAATGGCAGGTGTAAAGCGAATAGCAGTTACTGGATTTACAAACTCATTAATGGTTAATACCTAAGTTCTTAGGTGAAAAATTGTGAGAACAAAGTTGTTTTGTTTTAAATTACCTTAAAATTTGTTCCTTTGTAAAATTGTGATATCTTTCATGGTTTTTGAGGTAAAATTAAAAAAATCTTATTGAAATGAAGTTTGCATCTTGTATTTTTTTGTTTCACTGTGAAATGAAAACATAGTCAACACTGAAAGGTGAAAAGGTGTCTCCGATTTCAGCAAAAGTATTGATGTGCGTGGTGCGTTGTGTGACAAAAGCAAAGTGGGAAGCTGACATCTGAAATAGGTTGGAAGAGTCCTGGATGGAGCTGATGGGTTGTTCAAGAGACTAAAACTCATCGGTGACTGTGAACTTTCAATATTATTGCAGTGATTGTAATGAGTGCAATGAAACATTTGCCATGGCTAAAATACTAGACAGTTTAAAGGAAGAAGAGAAATATAGAATGAACCAGGTAGAAGAGAATGAAGTGGGACTAATGTTGAAGAATTTAGAAATATCTATAGAAGACTGTTAGTGTCACATTTAGCTCTTAGAGGACCCATGTTACTGTCAGAGCTGAAATGTATCACATGTGGTTAACTGCAGTATGGGAATTACAGCATCAAGTTCAGGTTGTATGAAAAAACCAAACAGAAAAACTCAGCTCTAACAAATTTTAAACAGCTGCCTTTAATTTTAAAGATATGAGGCATTTGAGTGTATAGCAAACATTAATTGCAAGATAAACTATTTTCTGCAGATTTATATTATCATGACACTTGCATGACAAAATATATTTTGATGTTCAAGATGATGGAAAAAACCCTCTACTATGATGATGTCAAAACAAAATAAAACCACAAAAATCTGATGTGTTTAATGAGGTTAACAAAACACTTAAGACAGTAGGGGCCGCGGATGGCCTAGTGGGCAACGTTCGTGACTGCCACGGAAAGGACCTCAGGTTCGATCCCAGGCGAGTACGAATGCTCGATCCACTAAATGTGCGTCGGATGGGCACGTTAAGCCGTCTGACCCTGGGTACTAGATCCCCGGTAATAAATAAGGGTGTCTTCCTCCCCCTTTCTACTTCACTTCCGTGTCACTTTCCTATCGGGCACTCTAGCCCAAATCTCCTAGCTTCCTATTTCTAAGGGTTGTTTAAGACCTGGGGTCAGACACTCCCTTCCTAAATTCCTCTGCATATGATCATTTGATCATCTTAAGACAGTGATTGAATTTTGATTCATGGTTTGTAATGCTTTGATGTGGTGCATAATGAAAGAAGTAACTATTGCTGAAACCAAGAAGATGAAATGGGAAACATTTTCATGTTTGATTTAATTCCAAACTCATCCCCTTTTGATGGCGAGTCCTGAACAAAACCTGGCATCATGCATTATTGAGTGAAATTGAAACTCTTACTACCCAAACGTCATTCCATAAAGCTGGGACTTTTTGAAAATGCATCATCCTTCATTATCAACTTCATATCAATGGTATGAATACTGAAAAATTGAGCTCAAAATTTGGGGAAGTTCATGAGTAAGTATCCTTATGTAGCAACTGTGAAAAGTGGCCCATTGACAACTTGCATGTGGTCTTTGATAGTTACATTGACAGCTCCATAAAAGAAAGCAAGTGAATCACATTTTATGCTGAGTGTGAGAGCCTCCACTTAGTGTAAATCCCATTCCTAAACTTAAGAGTTTTGGGCTGCAAATAGCAATGAAATTGAACTCCAATTATTTGCTCAGGAGTTCTTCAAAAGTTCTGCCTCTGAAAACACTTTTTTGCTGCCCTAGTGGTGCAGTGGTCTAAGTGATGGTTTCTGATCATTCGTTCCCGATTGGTTCGGGCTCGAATCCGGATGAGGCCTGGATGTTGTGTAAGTCTTAATGGCACTGGCTGTCTCCCTTCCCTGGAACCAATGGCCCTAAATTTGGGATGGACAACTGCTTATAGCCCACTGAGTTGCTCACAGTGGTAATTAAACTCCCAATAAAAAAAAAAAAAACTTTCAGTGTCATCATTCCTAGTGGCATGATAGAAGAAAGTGAAACAATCATGCAATGCAATGGTGCAAGAGAGGTTCCTATGGAGCAATTAAATGTTGACCTGGAAGAAGCAGATTTGCATCTGATCAAGCACATCCACTGGACAGGTATAAGCAGATTTAAGACTTGTAGTTCTTTCTAATGACACACACACACACACACACACACATTGGGTGCTTTTAAGATATATGAGTATTTTTGAGAAGTGTGGGCTAAACAATTTCTGGTTGAAATTTGGAACTGGTGAAAAAAATCAGATTTACCAATTTACACAATTTTTTTCCAAAAGCTGAGTTATTGAACATGAGCTAGCTTTTGGTAAAGCTGCATATTCTGAGTGGTGCTGATGGTACAAACAAGACAGGAACAAAGAAGGTTGCAATGAAGCAAATGCAGTGGATGTGTTGGTGAGACATCTACTCCTTTATAAGACTCAAAAAAATTATCATTAGGATGTGAAAGCCAAATTCTACTCCCAGGAAAGCTGTGCAGGAGTACTAGAATTCCTACCACAAAATTCTTCCACAGTAAAAGGCTACATAATGAGATTCTTTTACTTAATACAGCAAAATATAAATATTCTCAACTCATAGTGTGCATCTCCTGATCCACTCATAGTTCATACTCATCCTGAAAATCCTTGAAAAGTCCTGGAATTCCATGTTGTCCTAGAAATGTCCTAAAATTCTTTTACATGTCCTGAAATTTTATCTGTTCCTGCCTTTTTGTCCCTGCGCAATGTTTTGTAGTTAAGGATTTTTCTACTGATATGACTTATGCCTGAAACATTTCCCTCCCACACCCTGCAAAATGCTGTGGGATGTTGGTTTTCTTGTCTGTTAGCAGTAATGAAGCTGTGTTATTAGCAGGTCTTTTGTAATAAAAGATCGTGCTTATGTTATCACTTTGTCCGTCTGGCCGGGACACCATATCTCTGCAACTATTGGTTCGATTTGTAAAATTCTTTTATTAGTCTATTTTAATAGGCAAATATTTAGTCTACTTTTCTCAATATCTGTATTTCTAAATGTCTGATATAAAAAAATTCTTTTAACATCAGACATCATTTACCTTATGGAACACTTTGAGTTTGTATTTGAGGAATTTTGTAGTTCACAGTTCTGCCACTAGGTGGTGTTTGTGTACTTCAATTTGCAACTGTATGTCTGCTTCTGAAAACCCTGTTGAGAATTTCTTTTTTTACTGTATGCCATTTGCTACATTAAAGATGAGGAGTGAATAAGATTTTTGCTACAATAAAAATATCCTCTTTAAATAATGCACAGCTTTCCTGTTAAGGGGGTGTAAAGGTCCAAACCTTTTTCCACTATCTGCTTTCAGAAGACATATTTGAAAAGTTCTTTTTTCTTAGCATAAGCTTTTGCCATGAAGAATAACTTTTTGCCTATTTTCAACTTATGCAGAATTCTTCCTCTAGAAGGTGAAGAGTTATATCATGTTTCCTTCTGTATCTCTTCTTTTAACTGCTTGATTTGAAAATCTTGTGCCGCCCTGGTTGTGCAGTGGTCTAAGTGCTGGCTTATGACCATTTGTCTGAGAAGGGTCCAGGTTTGAATCCCGGTGAGGCATTGATGTTGTGTTTGTCTTATGGCACTAGTATTTTCCCTTCCCTGGAACCAGTGACCCTAAATTAGGGACGGGTGGCTGCTTATACAGCCACCCGTTAAGTTGCTCACGGTGGTCGTTAAACCTTTAATCAAAAAAAAAAAAAAATATATATATCATCATCATCATCATTGTCAACCATTATCAATCCACTGCTGGACGAAGGTCTCCCCAAGTTTCCTCCACAACGATCTGTCTTGTGCCAGTCTCCTCCATGTCACCCCTGCATACTTTCGAATTTCATCCACCCATCTCCCATGTGGTCTTCTTCTGGGTCTTTTCCTGTCCCTTGGAATCCAATCTAAAATTTCGGCTGTCCATCGATGATCTGTCCTTCTGGCAGTATGTCCAGCCCATTGCCATTTCAGGGATTTAACTCTGATCATGATGTCTTCCACTCTTGTCATTTTTCGGATCCACGAGTTCCTCTTCTTATCTCTCCTGGTTACACCAAGTATGCACCTCTCCATGCTTCTTTGAGTTGTCTGCAGCCTTTGTATGTCTCTTTTAGTTAAGGTCCACGTCTCTGCACCATATGTAAGCACTGGAAGGATGCATTGATCAAACACTTTTCTTTTAAGACATAATGGCATATTGCTCTTGAAAATTATGCTGTTTCTTCCAAAAGCTCTCCAGGCAAGTTTTGTACGCCGATTAATTTCTTCATCAATGTGACCCTCACTTGATATCTGCTGTCCAAGATAAACGTACGTGTCTGTTATCTCCAGCTTTTCTCCATCAATCGATAAATCTTCATTTCTTGTAAAAGCATTGAACATCACTTTTGTCTTCTGAAAGTTCATTTTTAATCCCACTTCTTTACTCTTGTCAGCAAGTTCCTGGATCATACTCTGCAGCTCTGATGGGCTAGTTGCAAAAATGACTACGTCATCAGCAAAACGAAGGTGGGTTAGATAATCTCCATTAATCTTTATCCCCTTGTTTTCCCCAGCTCAGTGACTGAAAAACACCCTCCAATGTGGCATTAAAGAGCTTCGGAGATATGGTGTCACCTTGTCTCACTCCCTTTCCAATTTTTATGTGTGTTGTATTTTCAAACAGCCTAATCTTTGCACTTGCATTTTCATAGATGTTATTAATAATATTAATGTATGCATCTTCAATACCGCAGGTTTTCAGAGCCATTGTAACTGCTGATGGTTTCACCGAATCAAAGGCTTTTTCATAATCGATAAAAGCCATGCACAATGGAAGTTCATATTCCCTCGCTCTTTCAATTAGTTCTCTCAGCACGTGGATATGATCTATTGTGCTGTAGCCACTCCTGAATCCAGCTTGTTCTCTCGGTTGAGCCATGTCCAGTGTTACCTTCAAGCGGTGTGAAAGAACTTTAGTGAAGATTTTATAAACTACTGATAGGAGGCTGATAGGTCTGTAGTTTCCGAGATCCACAATGTCACCTTTCTTATGTAGCAGGATCATTGTAGCGGTGTTCCAATCCTCAGGAATCTTTCCTTCATTAAGGCATCGAGTGAAAATTTGGGCGAGTACTGTTTCGATTTCTCCACTTGCTTCTTGTATGATGTCTACAGTAATTCCATCTTCTCCTGGAGCTTTCCCCGCTTCATGTTCTTGATTGCATGTGCAACTTCTGCTGGAAGGACTGGAGGAACTCTGGTACTGGTATCTTTCATGATGTCTGGAGTGCATGTATCATCCCTTTCATATAATTTGGAGTAGAAATATTTCACTCTTGTCAAAATTTCGCCTCTATTTCTTGTTACAGAACCATCTTCTTTTCTCAGTGCCATAATCTGTTTTCTTCCCTTACTGAGATGTCCCTTTGCTATCTTTAGGCTTTGGTTGTTTTCAATTGCTTTCCTCACTAGTTCACAGTTGAATTTTCTTACGTCTTCAGTGATACTTTTTCGTACTGTCTTGCATAGCTCTATATATTCCACTTTGGAAGTCACATCTTCTTTAGTTGTCCTCATCTCTCTTCTTTTTGCATCAACATTTTCGTTTTTCCTGATAATTTATTTACATGCAACTTGTTCTTAGACCCAGCTAATTTTGTTGCTGTTTTCATAAGAGCTTTGGTTACTTTTCTGTTAACTTCAGAGATGTCCACTTCTTCCGATGTTAGGCCTTCTAAAGCAGAGAACCTGTTCTTCAGTTCCAACTTGAAGGTATTATGGTGTTTTTTAAGGTTGGTTATGTCAATGTATATATATAATATATATATATTATATATATTATATATATATAATATATATATATATATATATATATATATATATATATATATTATATATATATATAATATATCATCATCATCATTGTCAACCATTATCAATCCACTGCTGGACGAAGGTCTCCCCAAGTTTCCTCCACAACGATCTGTCTTGTGCCATTCTCCTCCATGTCACCCCTGCATACTTTCGAATTTCATCCACCCATCTCCCATGTGGTCTTCTTCTGGGTCTTTTCCTGTCCCTTGGAATCCAATCTAAAATTTTGGCTGTCCATCGATGATCTGTCCTTCTGGCAGTATGTCCAGCCCATTGCCATTTCAGGGATTTAACTCTGATCATGATGTCTTCCACTCTTGTCATTTTTCGGATCCACGAGTTCCTCTTCTTATCTCTCCTGGTTACACCAAGCATGCACCTCTCCATGCTTCTTGAGTTGTCTGCAGCCTTTGTATGTCTCTTTAGTTAAGGTCCACGTCTCTGCACCATACGTAAGCACTGGAAGGATGCATTGATCAAACACTTTTCTTTTAAGACATAATGGCATATTGCTCTTGAAAATTATGCTGTTTCTTCCAAAAGCTCTCCAGGCAAGTTTTGTACGCCGATTAATTTCTTCACCAATGTGACCCTCACTTGATATCTGCTGTCCAAGATAAACGTACGTGTCTGTTATCTCCAGCTTTTCTCCATCAATCGATAAATCTTCATTTCTTGTAAAAGCATTGAACATCACTTTTGTCTTCTGAAAGTTCATTTTTAATCCCACTTCTTTACTCTTGTCAGCAAGTTCCTGGATCATACTCTGCAGCTCTGATGGGGTAGTTGCAAAAATGACTACGTCATCAGCAAAACGAAGGTGGGTTAGATAATCTCCATTAATCTTTATCCCCTTGTTTTCCCAGCTCAGCGACTGAAAAACACCCTCCAATGTGGCATTAAAGAGCTTCGGAGATATGGTGTCACCTTGTCTCACTCCCTTTCCAATTTTTACGTGTGTTGTATTTTCAAACAGCCTAATCTTTGCACTTGCATTTTCATAGATGTTATTAATAATATTAATGTATGCATCTTCAATACCGCAGGTTTTCAGAGCCATTGTAACTGCTGATGGTTTCACCGAATCAAAGGCTTTTTCATAATCGATAAAAGCCATGCACAATGGAAGTTCATATTCCCTTGCTCTTTCAATTAGTTCTCTCAGCACGTGGATATGATCTATTGTGCTGTAGCCACTCCTGAATCCAGCTTGTTCTCTCGGTTGAGCCATGTCCAGTGTTACCTTCAATCGGTGTGAAAGAACTTTAGTGAAGATTTTATAAACTACTGATAGGAGGCTGATAGGTCTGTAGTTTCCGAGATCCTCAATGTCACCTTTCTTATGTAGCAGGATCATTGTAGCGGTGTTCCAATCCTCAGGCATCTTTCCTTCATTAAGGCATCGAGTGAAAATTTGGGCGAGTACTGTTTCGATTTCTCCACTTGCTTCTTGTATGATGTCTACAGTAATTCCATCTTCTCCTGGAGCTTTTCCTCGCTTCATGTTCTTGATTGCATGTGCAACTTCTGCTGGAAGGACTGGAGGAACTCTGGTACTGGTATCTTTCATGATGTCTGGAGTGCATATATCATCCCTTTCATATAATTTGGAGTAGAAATCTTTCACTCTTGTCAAAATTTCGCCTCTATTTCTTGTTACAGAACCATCTTCTTTTCTCAGTGCCATAATCTGTTTTCTTCCCTTACTGAGATGTCCCTTTGCTATCTTTAGGCTTTGGTTGTTTTCAATTGCTTTCCTCACTAGTTCACAGTTGAATTTCCTTACGTCTTCAGTGATACTTTTTCTTACTGTCTTGCATAGCTCTATATATTCCACTTTGGAAGTCACATCTTCTTTAGTTGTCCTCATCTCTCTTCTTTTTTGCATCAACATTTTGGTTTTTCCTGATAATTTGTTCACATGCAACTTGTTCTTAGACCCAGCTAATTTTGTTGCTGTTTCCATAAGAGCTTTGGTTACTTTTCTGTTAACTTCAGAGATGTCCACTTCTTCCGATGTTAGGCCTTCTAAAGCAGAGAACCTGTTCTTCAGTTCCAACTTGAAGGTATTATGGTGTTTTTTAAGGTTGGTTATGTCAATAGATTTTGTTTGTCTTATGAGCTTGCCACGTTCAAGTTTAGTGTTGAGGTGCATCTTACATCTCACCAATCTATGGTCACTACCTGTGTTGAACTTGTTCAGCACACTGCAGTCTTCGATGACGAATTTTTTGTTACACATAATAAAATCAATTTCACTTGTCGTCCCATTTGGATGTCTCCATGTCCATTTCCTGTGTGGCTTTTTCTTGAAGAAGGAGTTCAAGATGAAAAACCCTTCTGCCTCTGCAAACTCAACGAGAGTATTTCCACGCTGGTTTCTGTTGCCGTGACCGAATTTACCTACTGAAGTTTCATTCTGTTGCCGTTGCCCTATTTTTGCATTGAAATCTCCCATAATTATTTTCAAGTGCTGCTTACCTTTATTATTTAGATGACAAATTTCCTCATAAAATTCTTCAATTTCTTCTTCAGGATGACTTGTGGTGGGTGCATAAGTTTGAATAATCTGAGCCTGGTATCTTTTCGAGAGTTGGATAACAAGTCGTGCAGCTCTGTCAGAGGAACTTTCAACTTCTACAACTTTATCCTTCAGTTTCTTGTTTATTATAAATCCAACACCACTAGTTCTGCCAGTATCTGTCCCACGATAGTAGAAGAGATGTCCACTTTTCAGTTCGATGAGATCTTCTCCTTTTCTCCTTACCTCACTTAGCCCCACGATGTCCCACTTGATCCTTTGTAGTTCCTCTTCCAATTCAAGAAGCCTTGAATCAGAAGATAGGGAGCCGTCCATTATAAGTAGCCAAGGTCAGCATCAGATGGCAGCCTAGTCCGGTCCTCCGGGGATTCTTAGCACCCTCTGCCTTCATGTCGCACTGGCCGCTGCCTTGGCCAGGTACATTCCAGCTGCCGGAGACTGAGGGCCAAGATTTAAGTTGTGGAATCATTTTGGAGGGGTTTGGCCATAACTCACCACGCTGGCCAAGCGGGTTGGTGAGTGTGGGATAGAATTTCTCTAATCCCGATGGTATAGTTATACCGCTATTTTTGGTCGTCAGAGCCCCTTTAGTGGGAACAGGATGCACCACGAGAAGGCGGGGTTGACATTTGTCAAGGAGAGGCTGTGATGTTACGCATCACCTGACCTTACATCCCATATAATATATATATATTATATATATATATAATATATATATATATTATATATATATATAATATATATATCTTTGTCTCTGATACTTTCCTTCTTCTATGAGAAACTTTTTAGGTGCCATTTTTAGTTTTTGTAACATGAATTTTAGCCACTGATGAAAGTAAGTAGCTGATGTTTTCCAAGTACCTGATTTTTATTTTTTGTGGCTTATTTTGTTTGACCTTTACTGAAATTTGCTAATGAATGCTTTATGTAAAAATTTGCCATAAAATCAGATTGCTTTCAAATATCAGAAACTTAAATCTAGTTATTTCTTAGTATTTTCTGAGCTAACCAATCACTTTCCATCTTCTATAATTAGTTTTCTAATCATGCCCAGTCAAATTTCCTTGATCTCTGATGAATGCAGCTGCACACATAGCCCTTGGATTTACAGTTTTCCCATTATTCTTTTTCATTTCATTTTGGAAATTTTTGTGCATACTTTGTTTGCTGGTGAGTATAAATTTAAAACATAGCTAGAGCATCAACATTAGAAGCTAGAGCATATTCCTTTCCTAAATAAAATGTAACAGAAATCCTTGCTCCCATATATAATTTTTTGAGTTTTGTTTTTTATTGTATAATTTGCTTCAATAATTGAACTGAAGCCAAAGTAGGAAAATAAATTTTTCTCAATCAGTATACTATAATGTATTTAAAAGTTTTGTAGAAATTAAATCTGGTTAGATTTTCAGTGACTGTTTTTGTTCTTTGAGTATTTATCTGTGATTCTAAGTTACTTATTAGCTGCAGCAGACATCATTTTCAACATTCTGCATTGTTTGCTCCAGCATGTAGGGAGTGAGTGGTTTGTTGTAAGTTGCACAGACCTATGGTCTCACTATATTTTAAAAAGGAGTGTTTGAATCGTATGTTCTGGAAAAAAGTCCTGGAAATGTCCCAGGTGGAAAAGTCCTGAAATTTTGTGATTGAAAAGTTTATGAACCATGTCCGTGTCAATGGGATATTATGAGAAAGATGGGGTTCTGTTACCAGATAAGTTCTTCTGTGAAGTGCCAAAATACTTTGTAATGACTTGCAAATGCTCTAGCTACAGGACTTGCAGATGTAAATGTTGGACAGTTGTGGTGTGCACAGATAATTGTAAGTGTACAAAAGCAAAGTGTAACAAATGATGCAATGCAGAACTTTATGTTAATGCAATAAGAGTCACATAAGGGAAAAAACTGATACAGTACACATTGTAAGTACTGATACTTTTTCAGTAAGGTTGACCTAAATATGTAAAATAAAAATGAGTTGTTTTACCAATCGTGATTTTAGCCATTTAATCTCATTTTTCCCTTATCTCAAAAACCATTAGAGATATCACAGTTTTACAATGGATCAAATTTAAAAGGGATTTTGAAATAAACTACTACTATTCTTATAAATTTTTGCATAGGATTAGCTGTTTTAAAATGAGAAAATTTTAAATTACCGTAAGTAACTGCTGTCCACTTTATGTCTGCCATTTAAAAAAGTTGAGCACTTCCCAAAATTTCAACAAACTTTTGTTAATGTCCACCCAAGATAAATATCTTCTCCCGAAGGTAAGGAATATGGGGAAAAAGAAAAATTCCTATGGGACTGTATTGTAGGGTCTGGACTTTTTTTAAGTCCCATGTTGATCTGTAATTATCAAATTTCATGTTTGTCCTGAACTTTTGGATGGCAGTGTATTTAGTGGCCGCCTATAATAATAATTGTACCTTAATGTGTTAGCAGCATCCTCATGATTTCTTCAAATTATATTGTACCTTTATAGTTAAAAACATTCCAGCACAATGTAACTTAACAGATACATGCAGTATATACAGTATAATAATCAAAACAGCTGAATTAGTGAAATTCCCAACAGCAATTTTTAGTCATTAACTCCTTAAAGAAATGGAGTTCAAAATCCTACTCCTTTCTTAAAAAACCCTGTTGAAAATCCTACTTTGTCAGTTGTGATTTATAGTTTTTCTGTCTGACCAGTTCAAACATTAACTCTGAAATGTTCCAATTTTTTGAAAATGTTTTTAGTGAGGGGGGGGGGGTAATGCTTAAATACAAATTCTCTCATCAAAAGAGCATGCCACTTTCCTCTTCCACTGGGAAAAACAGCACCATGTATTGTGAAAATTTATTTTATATTCACTATGTGGCATAGCCATGGCTGTAGGATGTGTGAACAGTGTATAGAAATATTTTGAGCAATACTAAATGAAGGAAGTCAAGCTGTGGCACATAAAATTTGGAAATGTGTTAGTGATTTTACCTCTTTTAAGATTTGCAAATGTCAGTTATGAAACAAATTTGAATAACTGGAAACTGGGGCAGAGCCAGAGAAGTGTGTCAGATGGGACGCTCGATTACAATCGAAGCAGAGAACAAAACAATAGCACATTACATTATTATTGTCACTGTTGTTAAGAGAAAATTTATGTCTAAAACTGGAAGTGAAGTTTAAATCTTAAAAGGTCTTGAAATATTTTGTATTTCTTTTTAGATATACTAAACCATATATAATTTGAATTTATTTTTATCCCCTTACTTTTCATTCTATTGTGCACTTGTGTCTCAGAAATCATAGAAAACACATACAGTAAAATATTCTTTTTGTGAGAGTTTGAGGTTTTCCTTTTTAATGTTCAGGAGGATGCACTGCAAATGAAAAAAATATGGAACTATAAAAAAAAGTAGTTTCTTTTTGAAACCAGCATGAGAATCAAAGGAAGAATTCACACCAACTTTATACTGCTCCTGCATTTGCTCCCAGTGTGAATGGTCATTTGAGCGAAATAACCCAAACTTCCAAAGTTGCCATAAGCTTTTGACTTGCTGGTGCTCATGTGTTGATTGTAAAACAATAAAATGCCAAAACCCATTGTTCATATGTTGATGCAAACTGAAACACCCTACAAATGACAACAAAATATATTCAGCCCTGATTGAATCCTGCAGGTGCTTGTCAGTTATCCTGCGAATGGGAATTCATTAACTTTTGCTTTATAGAATTTTACGTCTTTGTATTTTTTCATTCTTACCTTGCTTACGTAAAACAACTGCATTAAGACACCACAGCAATAAGCACCAGCACAAGGGGAAAAAGAGGCTATTTTAAAGTGCACCACAAACTGTTAACTAGGTATAAGTACATGATAATCATTTTTTTAAATATATAATTGAGTAAATTTTGGGTTGCTTCACTTGGTGTCAAGTTTAATCCATTTTATGAACAAAGTGGAGTGCAAAATAGTTCTCCTGGAGGGAACTCAATCCCTGTGAACTCTCCCCCACTCATGGCTGCACTCCTGTGGGGGCTGGTCATCATTTTCATGGTTTTGGTGCCCTGTAGTGAGAGTATTTTTTGAAGTAAACTTCTTTTTCTTTCCTTTTTTTAAATTCTTTTTTCTTTTTTTATCATTTTTGTCTCAGAAGCTTTTGCACCACTTGCATGTGAAAACATGTAGACTATCATGATACTTCTGTCAGACACCTTTCAGCTAATGCTAAAAGTCTATCGTACGAAAGGTCACTATAAAGTAATTCACCGATGCTGTCACACGTACGGTCATACCTTTCAGCTAAAGACTTTGTGTTAGGTGACAGTGCAGAACAGCTTCATATTTCCTAATAAAATTTGTTTCTTTTCTCTTCTTTGTTGCAGCAATCAGTGGAGCATGCCCTTCCCTTTCCTTTTAACTGAAATTAAAGTTCAAAATCAATACTAACTATGTACATACGTCATACTAGAACCCACATCACTTTTGTTACCAGAAAAATTGTTTTCCGAGCAGGAATTTTACTTTAAATGTATTCTTTTCTTTCCTTGAAGACTCTTCTTGCTATATCAGTAAACTGATAAAATATCCCCCCTCCCCAGGCTTTTAAGTGAAATTTACAATTAAAATTTGTGTTGGCTGCATCTGTTGTGAAAAGAAGCAGATTGGTGTGCCATGAAAGGTGACAGTATGAAGTGTTCATGTTGAACTTTAATTTCACTTAAAAAAGATTAAAAATAAATAATGTGTGCGCTGTTGGTTGATATACGAAAAATAATAAGGTATGGGGAATCATGCATTTTATGAGGAAAGTTTGCTAAAAATATGAATCCACTTTTTACTACTACAATGCTTACTTATCTTTAATATAACTTAAACATATCTTCAGTATTTGCCTTTTGGTTATTTAATGGTGATAATTGCAAACTTTTTGTCACTTTTGTCATGATTTAGTAAAAATGCAAGCAACAGTCAAACACAGCTTATTACATGTATCGTGAAAGGAGAGCAATGGTCAGTAATGTGTTATTTGTACAAGCATGGTACTCAAAATAAAATGAGTTTGCAGAAACAGGTAATTTACTTCCCTTACATTTCATTTTAATGTTTCTTCTCTGTTCATGTGCTGCATAAAATCATTACGAGTTGAAGTGATTTTGCAGTGCTCTGTTAAAGATAAGTGATTTAGAGCAGTGCACTGCTGGTGAGTGAAGAAACATATGTGCATTCTAATTTTCAGCTGTAA
Source organism: Macrothele yani (assembly GCA_039090855.1). Lineage (NCBI taxonomy): Eukaryota > Metazoa > Arthropoda > Arachnida > Araneae > Macrothelidae > Macrothele > Macrothele yani. Next base: position 120,494,902 of record CM077004.1, on the reverse strand, counting down.
ACTGCATCATGTGTTATGAAGTTCCTTATGCTTTGTCTTTCACACTTCCTTCAGAACCACAGTGAGGAGATGGTTGTACTTGCATGTTTTTGCATTAGGCACTATTGTTTCTGCTCTTACATTTTCAGGTTTATTCTTTAATTGAAACATTTTCAGAAATGCCAAGCACTACTGATTGCCTGTAGTTCATATTGATTTTTGGGTTTAACTAATGAACTGCGGTAATGATGAGAAAACAAGGGATTTTTTCTCTTTGTTCTCTTCAAAGTAACACAAAAATATGTAAAAGTTACAGTAGTTACTTTATTTTAATAAGAAGATAGTTTCTTATTGTTTTGGACTTTTGGGTCATCCAGTGAATCGCGATTTTTTGTTGCCAATTACTTTTCGGTATCAACGTGACGTGCGGATTACATGAAGGAAAATAGAGTACTTTGAGTTTATATGTGCAAAATTTAATTTCGACAAATTGTGTTTTAATAAAATTGATATCTAAAGTTTTAAATATTTGAAAGCAGCTAATTGAATGAAGGATGGGAAAAGGAAATTGTGGGTCAAATTGAAATTATATTTAGCAATAATTGGTAAAAGTATATTGGCAGCAAATATGCTGTTATACTTTTCATCTCAGCATCAGCATTTCACAGTATGTTTCTGCATTTTCTTTGAAATTTGAATTTGTTTTACCTGGTTTCTAAATTTTGGGAGCCTGCTCATATATCAGGAGCATATTTGTCCAGCTCTGGTAGTGACTACTCTTCATGGTGTGTGAAATAATCTGTGTTAATTTGTGTTTTTGCTTTGATTGTGCTCTGATGACCATCAATGGCTCTAGTGTTGAGGGAAACTTATGTGTAGCATCGTAAATTATGTGATAAGACATTTAACCCGGTGAAATTTGTTCTATTCAAAGAACTTGTTAATCGGAGGTTTCGAGTCATGCCCGTAGCCAGACAAAGAAGTTGGGAGGGACAGCTAATGATTGAGGTCTGGCAAAAGATGTAAAAGAGGTCGGTAAAAAGGTATAAAAGAGGTGGGGCACTGGAATAGTGTGGATCGCTAGGACAGGCAAAAAAGAAATGCAGGTCGGGAACTATCCGACCTGGCCCCACCCCTGTCTACGAGCCTGTTTCGAATATGTTCAAGGGCATGTCTCATAAATTCATATTACTTCGTATTTTTACTTAAAATGCAGAAAAAAACATGATTTTATCACCAAAACAATTCAACTGAACCGAACTATTTTTCATAAAAAGATTATACAGGGGTGACAAATTAAGCTTTTGAATTTTCGTTAGTTAAAATTGTTGTACTTCAGCGTTTTGCATTGGGAGAAAAATTTATTCCATGTAACAGTGTAATTTTTTATCAGTGTTATACAGTCAGCAGGTAATTTTACTTTCTTTTTAGGAATGAAAGTTTTCGAGAACAGCTGTCGTGTTTGTAAATAATTAGCTTCAAGTCTCCGCTCTGTGGCGGTATTTCATTCATTTTCTATTTACTGGTATGTACGTGTGTGTGTGTGTGTGTGTGTGTACATGTAAAGCTTTGGATTGTCTAAATTCTGCTAATTTAAGTCCAGCCAACCTTTCATTGTGTTAGCGTAAGATTTTTTTTTTTTTTTTGGAGTCTGCTTTCTGCCAGCCGTTTGCTTCGAAACAAAAGGTGGATTATCGATCTATATTTATTTGTACGATCTCTACCTTTTCCTGTCTCACCTAGTGATTATCAAAATATATTGTCTTATCGTTAGGTGGGAGCTGCTGGTGCTGCTGATTTTGTGTTGTTTGCTCAAGAGAACAAAGTGAAGGAGGGGGAAGGAAGGGAATTTATGATTTCAGAAGTTGGCGTTATCGTGAAAAGTTGCTTCTCGTGATTTGGCAACAGAAGTTGCCTTTCGACTGCCACTTATCACCTTCCGATTTAGAACAGTGTAACTGAAAGAGGAAATTTTTCGGTTTTTTTTAGAAGTTTATACTATTTGAGTGTAATTCTTACGTTGAAACTTCGTGTATTGAATAATATAGAATAACATTCACACTAGGTATAAGGAAGTGCCTCCCGCCAGCGTAAACGAGCATTTTATATTGCGCATTGGCAATCCGTTTTGTATTGCTGTTGATGTCCAGATAGAAAATTTGTATTTTGGGGTGGAGGTCTAATATCAGATTTCATACTAAACTTTTTGAAAAACTGGCATGAATGAAATATTAGTATGCACTTACGTTAAGATACATGGTGTCGACAAAAGAATCGTACAAACTTCGTTATTTTGAAAAGACAAAATCTACAGTAAAATTCAAGGTACGATATCGAGCTTTTCAACCTAAAGTTTCTCCTGATTATAGTACATGGGTGAAAAATCTCTCTCTTCTTCCCGCGCGTTCTCTTCATCACTTCAGTGGTGCTGTTCAAGGTGACTCAAATTCTGTGTCATATCTCTTCAATCTTACGTTAATGAACGTTTTCTTTGGCAGCAGTTGTGCTGAAAAGGAAAAAAGGATTCATTTGGGTCTGCCTGGAGACCGAGATTACCAAACAGATAAAACCTAGCCGCCCATTTATATCGGTCAAATAATCATGCATTCAGCACTTCGGCTGCCCTAGGCAAAGATCGACTTTGCGGCCCCTAGAGTATTTTTGATTTAAAACGCTCGTGGCTTTTAATTATATCAGATTTGAGTAACATTTTTTTCCCAATAAAGAAAAATGCACATAAGTTATTTAATATTAATATATGGACTTCAGTCTTCCTCGTAATCTAAACTTTTCCGAGTGCTTATACGCTGGACCATAGCAAGTTTTTCCGACCTGGGAAGGCGAGACTTAAAGTAACGCCCCTTAGAGTTCAAAATTACGTCCTTTCGGGCTCCATTCAAATTATAAGTGGTTTTTACTTTCTCACACACCGCCGCTATAGGAAAGTATTATGATCGTTCAAAAATCGCACTTCCGGTTTTTCTCAGAATCTTTTTAAAAATGTAAAAACTAGGTAAATACCCAAGAACTACAGGTTGTAAATACCAAGTAAAGCGTAAGCGTTATTTTTATGTGAACGCCGAGAGCAGGGTTGCCAACCTCCGAAGCAATATTTATAGTACATCACCGACAAAAATTATAGTACGGACGCACAAAATATAGTACACAAATATATACAATGAAATCTGCTTAATACGATTTTCAAGGGACAGATGCAAATTAGCGTCTTAAACGGGAAAGCGTCTTACCCGGAAACAGAAAATGAATAAAACCTATGTTACGTACCTTTGTATATGTCGGCTGCATAGCACGAAACTGTTGGAGAATACCAAAAATAATGGTATTAAAAAAAAAAAAAAAAAAAACAGAAAGAAACATAATTTACGGTAGTCACAAACTAAATTACTGCACACTATTTATTTAAAAAATACGAAAAAACATCACGTAGTTTATAAAAAAATATTTTGTTCTTGTAAAGTACACTGGCGTTCAAAAATTAAGGACGAGACGGTTTTTCGAATGTAACGTCGTGCAGAAGTGCTCCACATCGACTCAAATCATACCATAAGATCCCCAAGATGTAAGAATATGAGACAAGTGAGCAAAACCGTCCAAATAAGGAATCCAAAGGATACAAAGGCACTTTATTGAAAAGGTAGTTTCGAGCACAACTGGACAGAAGACAGAAACGTCCATGTGACAGGCGGCTGCCAAAAAATAATCCAGTCTTTAGTAGGGGATATGATCACCCCTGACTGCGTTGCAGGATTTACAACGTCTGTCCATGCTGAAGACGACGTTGTCAAGGAGCTGTTGAGGCATCGCGACCCATTCCTCTTGTAGCGCCAATCGCAGCTGGGGAATCGTTGCTGGCGGCTGGTGACGTGCTGCCAAGCGTCTCCCGAAAAGATTCCACACGTGTTCGATTGGATTTAGGTCCGGGGACCTTGCGGGCCAATCCAGGCGTTGTATATCTTCACTCTCCAACAGCTCTGCGACAGCCACTGTACGATGAGGTGTAGCGTTGTTGTCCATGAAGAGAAACTCAGGACCCACAGCACCTCTAAACAGACGCACGTGAGGCAGGAGAACCTCTGTACAATAGCGGACACCAGTGACTAAACCTCCTTGGAAGATGTGGAGATCAGTACGGCTACCAAGCATGATACCGCCCCAAACGATAACTCCGCCACCTCCAAACCGGTCCCTTTCGATGATGTTGGAGGTGTGATTGCGTGTTCCCTGCTCTCTCCAGATGTGTATACTTCCAGAATCGCACGTCAGACTAAATCAGCTCTCATCTGTAAAGAGAACTCGACCCCATTGCTGATGTGTCCAGTTCTTGTGTTCCTGGCACCACAGAAACCGCCGTCTCCGATGAGCAGGCGTTAATGGCACACACCGTACTGGTCGTCATGCAAATAGACCACCTTTGTGCAGCCTCCTGGCCACGGTAAAACACGGTAACGGACTTCCAGTTGTCTGTTGCATGTGCCTTGCGATTTCTCCCGCTGTCTGCCGTCAGTCTCTTCTCGCCTGTAGGAAAATATACCGGTCGTCCGCCGCCGTGGTTGCTCGTGAACGACCACTGCTAAACTCTCGGACAGCTGTTCCTGTCGTTTGAAATGCTCTCCAAGTTCGTGAAACGATGCTGTGAGCGATCCCGAATTCCTCGGCCACACTAGTCACTCTTCGACCTTCTTCCAACTTCCTAATGACGCGACCTCGGGTAAATTCATCCAGATGCCGTCTACTGGATTGCCAGTTGGCCATATCACACGGTGGCAGCAACTCGACGTCGTTCAAACCGATGTACACCGTGCAATAGCTTTCACCGAATTGCTGAGCTTGGATCATATGTAGAGGATTTTAGGAACGGAGTTTCTGACCCCAGGTCTTAAACAACCCTTAGAAATAGGAAGCTAGGAGGTTTGGGCTAGAGTGCCCGATAGAGAAGTGACACGGAAGCGAAGTAGAAAGGGGGAGAAAGACGCCTTTATATATTACCGGGGGTGGGGGGGCAGTACCCGGGGTCCGACGGCTTAACGTGCCCATCCGACGCACGGCGGATATTTAGTGAATCGAGCGTTTGTACCTGCCTGGGATCGAACCTGAGGTCATTTCCGTGGCAGTCACGAACGTTGCCCACTAGGCCACCCGCGGCCCTTCGAATTGCTGAGCGTACACCGCCCGTGTGCTTTATACCCTTCCGACACCCCCTACATTATGCTGCATATGTGCGCATGCCCTACCGTACCGGACCGTAGTCTATTTCCTGAGTGGTCTTTTTCGGTCCGTTCTGCCTGCTCGTTCTGCTGTTATGCTAATTTCTCCTCTTCGTCCTTAATTTTTGCCCACCAGTGTATTTATAAAAGGTAATTCACTTTTTTTTTATAATTTCTTAAAATAATTCTCAATCTTATTTTGTTTCATTTTTTTAAAAGCAGAATTCAGAATTATCGTTTTTAGCTGATTTATTTTACTGGTGGTGTCATCAAAAACTCCCATCATGCTGGACACAAAACGCATTACTTCACCGGGTGAATTTAATGCTACGGCTCTGGCATCTGCGGTGGCACAGGCTCTTATTCCTCACTCTCCTCATTTGTAGTAGTACTCGCAGTATTGCCCTTTACAATTTCTTGTACTGTTGGAATCTCAGAAGTTGCGATATCACAATCGACAGGCACGACAAGCCTGCCTAGCTAGCGGCGAGGAATAGGGGAACATCCAGTGACTCATGTAACACGCGATTTACCCATTTCTTGCATAGTATTACTATTCACCGGAAAGTCTTTTTGTTATTATTGGGGATTTAACGACCACCGTGAGCAGCTCAATAGGCTATAAACAGTCGCCGTCCCTAATTTAGGGTCACTGGTTCCAGGGAAGGGAGAGAGCCAGTGCCGTAAGACAAACACAACATCCATGCCTCACCGGGATTCGAACCCGGACCCCTTTCGGACGAATGATCAGAGGCCAATCGCTTAGACCACTGCGCCACTGCGTCTCAACCGAATTCAAATGTATTATACTACAAAACTAAGCGCTTATTAAGCTGGATTAGAAGCGTATTAAACAGGGTATATTTGTACTTATTTGTCTCTCAATCCAGGACTGCGTGAAAAATGTGTATTAAACGGGAAATCGTATTTAATTGTGAGCATATTAAGCGGATCTCACTGAAGATGTATATAGAAACAAGTATATGCCGCCCCGGTGACGCAGTGGTCTAAGGCGCTGGCCTCTGATCATTCGTCCGAACGGGGTCCGGGTTCGAATCCCAGTGAGGCATGTATGTTGTGTTTGTCTTACGGCACTGGCTCTCTCCCTTCCCTGGAACCAGTGACCCAAAATTAGGGACGGGCGACTGCTTATAGCCTATTGAGTTGCTCACGGTGGTCGTTAAACCTCCAATAAAAAAAAACAAAAAGAATCCAAAACAAATATATATGTAAAATAATAGTACACAAAGCTAAATTATAGTACGTTTTGGTGCTTTTTTATGTGACATTGTAACATCGCTATAGTACATAGTACGAAAGGCAAAATTTTCGTACATGTACTATAATTATAGTACGGTTGGCAACCCTGGCCGAGAGCACAACACTCCACAAAAATGCAGAAAAAAAATCAAATCACCGCAGAACGAATGAGTATCGCATAGTGAACGTAACAATAGGAAGAAGCTTTAGGGGCAGGGCTTGGAAAAATTCCGTTCAAGGTTAAACGCCCAGATGGAGTTTCTGCGGCAGAGCACAGGATTAATTAGCTCTTCATCCCAATGACATGGTCTGAAAGGTCATGGAGGTTAGGCATATTGTCTTCTGTGCCTCCATTTACTGTTCTGCAAAATTCCCTTCATGGATATAAGATATTTACACCTCATAGTGTATGTGGCGCAGTGGTCTAAGCGATGGCCTCTGATCATTCGTCCGAAAGGTGTTCGGGTTCGAATCCCGTTGAGGCATGGATGTTGTGTTTGTCATACGGCACTGGCTCTCTCCCTTCCCTGGAACCAGTGACCCTAAATTAGGGACGGGCAACTGCTTATAGCCCATTGAGTTGCTCACTGTGGTCGTCAAACCTTCAATCAAAAAAAAAAAAAAAAAAAAATAGTGTATGTTACTCTGTACTCTGGTTAACTGTATGGAATACTGTATAAGACTAACTAAAGTCTTTTAAAAGAAAATAGCGGCCCCGGTGGCGCTGTGGTCTAAGCGATGGCCTCTGATCATTCGTCCGAAAGGGGTCCGGGTTCGAATCCCGTGAGGCATGGATGTTGTGTTTGTCTTACGGCACTGGCTCTCTCCCTTCCCTGGAACCATTGTCCCTAAATTAGGGACGGTGACTGCTTATAGCCCATTGAGTTGCTCACGGTGGTCGTTAAACCTCCAACCAAAAATTAAAAAAAAATACTGACGGTTGTAACTTTCTTTTTAAGTTACGATTTCTATATTTTACATCCCCAGAGCATGAATTTACGCCCCTGGAATCACCATTCTGGTAGGGCTGCCCTCGCGGTAGCTACGGCCCTGCGTGTACGTAAATAACCATTGTATATTGCTTTTATAATTTGGATTACATAAACTTTTTGGTCACATAGCTGAAGGTTTAGCATTAAGCACACTGTTTACAATTCTAGGAGAAAACTAATGAGAAAAAAAAATCTTTCTTAGAGTGTTTTAATTTTTATGATGTATATCTGTTGTAACCTCTCTAGTTCTGCAGTCGGTATCCTCAGATGGAGGAACATTTTCAGATTTGCATTAGTCAAACTATCTGCTGTAGCCTGTAGTCAAAAAGTTTGGGAATTGTAATCTTGTTAAATTAGCAAATGTGAGACGATGCCCCTGTTCATTCAACTCAGGAAATTTTTTTCTGCTGTTTTGTTCATTGACCGCATATTTGTCCTCGGTTATTACCGTCTTATTTGTAAAGCCGGCGTAAAAAAAGTACTACTCTCGCTGCAAAGCAAACAAGAAAGATGACATCGAATTTTCGGGTGTAATGAGCACGTCTTTTGAATCCGTTCTGACGTAAATTAAATTTATCAAATCTATTCAAAGTCAATGGAACCGGTATGGAAAACGATAGTATCTGACGGAAGAAAGAAGTTTTTCAATCGGGTTTTTAATCCCTCAGATATTGCTGTAAACGGAATCGTGAGCTTACGCCCTCTGGTTGCAGACTTGTGCGTTAAGGAAAATTTGAATTTATATGAGAAACATTTCGCATCGGAAACGCTCTCCAAGAAAGAAAGAAGTTTTCAAATTGGACTATACGAAGCAGAATTATGGACAAATACGTATAAGATATGCATCTACGCCTCTCTGGCGGGAAAACCATGCATTATTTTAGGAAGAAAGTATTCTCAAAAGGGTTTTCGATGTGAGCGGTATCGGCCCAAGAAAAAGATTTTTAGTTGTGTTTTCAGGTGCTTTATCCGGTGCAGAAAGAATTTTCAACGGAGTTTTAGAAGCAGAGATATCGGGAAAAACGCAATTTACCTTTACGCCCCGTAGCGAAGAGTCTATGAATTACTTGAAAATTTTGAAATTATATGAAAAACATGTCACACCGGAAACTATCTATTGAAGAAAGAATTTATCAAAGCGGACCATTATTAGAAGCAGAGATATTGACAAAAATAAGATGCATCTACGCCTCTGGCGGAGAAACAAACCATTCAATATTTTAAGGAGAAAATATTCCGAAAAGGTTTATCGACGTGAGCGGCATCGGTCCACGAAAGAATTTTTTCAAGATTTTAGAAGCTCAGATTTTATAGCAAAAGCATCAGAAGCAAAAATTAACATTAACGTCCCCTGGTGGCCAAAGTGTTCTTTGCCAAAAATTAGAAATTACATGCAAAAGATTTTCAATCAAGAATGTATACGCAAAAAAAAAAAAAAAAAAAAAAAATTCAGATCGGAGTGTTAGAGAAAAAGGTATCGGGGAAACCGTAATTTCCTTTTACGCCCCCTAGCGGAGAATCTATGCGTAACTTGAAAAAGAAACTATACCTAAAATACTCTTCGGCATAAATGGAATCGAAAGATAAAGAATTTTTGAATCGGATGCTTAGAAGCAAATATATGGAATAAAATGTATTTTGAATTCGACATCATCTGCATTTACGCCCTCTAGCTGCGAAATCGTACACCGTAGAAAAAACAAAACAAAAAACAACGAAATGAAGGATCATCATTCGCATATTTCAAACTTCCCAATGCAAAAAGAATTTTTGAAATGGGACTAATAGTTGCAGAAATATGGTGTCTACAGACGGGCAAACCGCGATAACATAAGCACGATCTTTTCGTTTACAAAAGACGTGCTAAAAATAAAAGGGGAAAAACTATTTCGATACAGTTTTACTAACCTAAACAATCCTTAAATTAATATATTATATAGGACTGCTTCTATATATTATAAGGACTGCTTCTGCTACTATACAGTATAATATATTAATTTAGTTTAACTTTCTAACGCTACTGTATAGAAGAGTTGAGGGGTGGAAATTTGAAACTTTTTGTTGTTGTAATAGGACTCTATAAACTATCTAATGATGTATTATTTATTACTCTACGATTATTAGTTTCGAAGATATTAGCGTTCAAAGTGTGATATGTTTTCGTTGCATCCGCGCCCTCGATGTTACCCCCGCGGAGAAAGACGTAGTTCTATGTCAAAAAATGAAATCGTCCGACGGAGCCAAACTCGGTGAATAGCACTGATGACGTAGTGACTTTAATTGAACCCACAGTGTGGCCGGTGCCACAAAAGCTGTATGCGTCGGTGCATTGTCTTGATGGAGAATGACGCTTTGGCTAGTTACCCCTGCATCTCACGCTTCAATTCCTCACGGAAACATCGAACTAGTTTAAATAGAATAATACTCGGCATTTCGTTCGCCTTCGTTCCAGAAAATCAACCGCGATCATTCCTTTTGCATCTCGGAAGGAGGATGGTATGATTTTTCCAACCAACTTCTGCTCTCGAGACGTTTTACGACGTGGAGAAGAGTGGTGCTTCCACTGTTTCATCGTTCTTTTGTTTCAAGGTCGAAGAGGTGCTCGCATGTTCTATCAGTAGTGACATGGCGCCTCAAAAACTGAGCTACCTTAGCTTTAATGCTGCACAATCTCACGACAACGCTTCATTCCTTCCCGCTTTCGATTTGCAATCAGTGCTTTTGGGATCCATCTGGAAGAAACTTTCACTCCTGAAACATTCGCCACAGTATCGTCAGCTGTCTCATGAAAGATGTAGTGTTTTCTGAATGTTATTCTGTATTGTTTCATGTAATAAATGGCATCTACAGTATATCTGCTTGCGTTGACACGGTAATCTGTTACCGTGTCAACACATTGTGCAAGGTGCGTTTTCAACACTCTCCCTCATATGCGATGGTCAAACACTGTAACCCAGTGTTTGACCATCGCATATGAAAGACAAGATTTCCCTAATGTTTGCTGTGGGTCCACGTGAATTTCTTTCGGCGAAATTACCTTTAGGTAGAGATAGTCAGTGACTGTGCACATTGCTCGATTCTTTCTTCATTCGCCATCCTCAATTCGATGCCCTCTGTAAAGGAAAAGAAATAGTTACAAACCTGAAATTTTCTGTCCGTGAGCTCATAGGAAGAGTCACAGCACAGATTGGCATGTCTTTTACGAAAACCTTCATAATCTAAATTGCGCTAAAAGCTTTTAACCTCCTTCCCTCCCTATATAGAAAAACGTGACTTATTTTACCATTAATTATTCACGAAGATTTCCAAACTACAAAGGAAGCAGTTGTGAATGCGACCGAATTTGAAATGATTGCTAATGCGACCAGCGATGGACCAGCAGGGGCAAAGAGGAGTGGGGAAGAAAGGAGGGAAGCACGGTGGGGAGATTAGGTGTTGACCACATAGGATAGGATCTTCCAACGGTAAATGCGACCGGCTTAACGCAGAGGGATGGGGGCATAATGAACGAAGGTCCGATTGGAGGGGGGGGGGGTAGCTGCTGACGATGCGGTGTGACGAAATGGGTAGTATTTGCGACCACCACGTGAACTACGAAAATGCGTTTTCTCTATACAGGAAAAGAAGTTGCTTTGCACCAAAGTACGTACTTCAGTTTGAACGCGACAGAACTGGAGTGTTTTGAACGCGTGTCTGGGGACTCACAGAGCGGTTTCTCTCACACGAATTTTAGATCTCCAGAAAATATTAAAAAAATAATATGGCTTTGATTCATTTGTCATTTTTAAGAATAGCTTATTTATGCTCTGACTTTATTACAACCACATTAAAACAATTGGTTAGAAAATGTAGAAAATATTATTCCCCAGAAAACATTTTCTACCTTCATGTATTACTCTTTTAATTCCTCATACATTATTTTACACGAATCCGGATAACAAACTACAAACGTGATCTTCTCGGCACCTCCCACCTGACCTTTCTTCTTTCTTTCCCCACCCCCTCTGCATTAAGCCGGTCGCATTTACCGTTGGAAGACCCCAGGTGGTCAACACATCTCCCCACCCTTCCTCCCTCGTTTCTTCTCCACTTCTCTATGCCCCTGCCAGTCGCATTTGCTACCATTTCAACCCCGGTCGCATTTGCGATGACACCCTACAAAGTAGTAATATAAATTGTGGGTCTTAAATTCTTCCTGAAGAGCAGCGCGTATATGAAGTCAATTTAGATATGACCAGCTTAATTTCCCATTTTGATTAATAGAATGGCACTGAACAGTATGACATTTTGTTGTGCTAAGAGGAAACATTCTAATAGAAACTCGGAAAAGTCATCTTTTGGAGCATATACTTGTGCACACCACCTTACCAACATGATGTATGTTCCAAGCAATTTACTCGAAAAAGTGATCTTTAGAAGCATTTACTCATTCACACGGGGGAAAAGCCTCACCAATGTGATTTATGCTCTAAACGATTTTTTCGAAAAAGTGAACATTCGAAGTATTTACTCATTCACACGGGGGAAAACCTCACCAATGTGATGTATGCTCCAAATAATTTGCACGAAAAAGTGATCTTTAGGAGCATTTACTCATTCAGACGGGGGAAAAGCTTCAACAATTTCTAACAATTTTCTTGGAAAAGTCTTCTTTCACAGCCCATCCTCCTTCACACAGGTGAAAAGCTTCATGAATGTGATGTGTGCTCTAAGCAATTTGCTCAGAAAAGTAATCTTTTAAGGCATATACTTGTTCATTCAGGTGAAAAGCCTTACCAATGTGATGTATGTTCCAAGCATTTCCTCGGAAAAGTAATCTTTCAAGGCATGTGCTTGTTCACAGGTGAAAAGGCAAAATCATAATATATATATATATATCAATAATATAAAGTAATATTGGGGTAATACAGCTTAACATTAATTTGCGTACGTACACTATCATATTCTCTTCATTTTACAGAGCTGATCTCTGTAAAACGTCACTAAACTTAGATTAAAACTCGTCACTAAACTTAGATTATCATACGCACCACTTTAAAAACTGTGAAATTACACGGCGGTTTTACCTATACAGAATGAAAAAAACACTTGTACTTATTGCCCCATAAGCCAGCCGAAATGTTTCCTAAATTCTAAATACCTGGAAGTAGCCAGTAACGCCCTAAACATTGATAAATCAACAAATAATATTCTTAAAAACAGTATATCAACGATTAATATAATAAAGAAGGGCAAATTTATTAATATTAAAAGCAAATTGCCAACTTCATGCCTCGCACAGCACTAACAGCTATTGCATAGCTGCTCATGTCAGGCTTAAGATGGCTGCCGTGACGTCACAGCCGTCACGTTTCGCTGGCTTCAATTGGATTGCGTTGAGCCAACGGAGAGTGCTTTCTCCCCTTATTTCTACCTCCATGAGCTAATCCTGTTTTAAGAGTAAATGCTATAGTACAGTACTGCCATATGAACCGATTTTCGTGGGATTACACGAACTATAACAGTTTCCTCTGTAAATGGATGTGTGTGTTTGTGACTGAACGAATTACGTAAATTGCAGATTTAGCTAGTATTAGAATAACTTGTCCACACTGTGATGCGATTTTGAATTTAGTGGTAATAATGGCGTACGGAAAAAGTAGAATTGAGCGAGGCAGACCCCCTTCCTCCCACCACCATTGATTGTTTCTGGCAAAGTGCAGAGGATTTCGCGAGCTTTTACCTTTATAGTGCTGTTTTATAACTGGAAAATTGGAAACTTTTGCGTTATGGCGGCTGCTGCCTAACTTTAACGGTTTGGCTCAACTAATTATCTATCATGCTGAGTGTGAAATGGACCCACGTATTAGACATTATATTGTAAAGGTGTTCGCCTTCAAATACTCGTCAAAAAGACTGACATTAGCAGCACAGTACAACTAAAATTGTTCGTATTTTTCTAATATGGTGGATAAAAAAACCAAAAAAACAAACAAACTTGTAACTTCTCTTTCGACCTTCACCTTCAGTCTGTAATAGATTTTCGCCTAATGAGCAAAGTAGATGAAGCGTAAAGATGCATTTAGGGAACCACAGCTGTTTCGAACGTTCAGTGCTAGCAGTACGTTTAACTAAATGTGCGTAGCAGTGCACGCAACAGGTGTTGATTCAGACTGGCGTTTAAATACTGCCATGTGCGTTGCTACGCAAGTGATTAATGCACCCATGAACTGCTATGGTAGGAATGAAGTTAGTATGTCGTCATTTGATCCAGCTGGCGAGCTGAGCCGAGGCGTATTTGAAGAAAGATGTTTGTAATTGACCTTTCACGACGCTCGTATCAATGCTTCATTCTATTAAAGCTGGGGGTGTGTTCTTCGAGGTTACGTTATGGATGTTTTCTCTAGTTACACAGATTTTGACTGTTGAAGTCGCGTTGGTGTATCTAAAAATAATATATTTTTGATGGACAGCTGATCGAAATTCCGTGACTTTGTCTTTGCTTGACGACAAGTGAAGTACCGTTGAAAAGAGCGGGTTTTGAAGTGGAAAGTGCGTAATTGAAGGGACCAAAAAACAAAAAAACCAAAAAAAGCCGACGACTTTAGACGTTAAGACTAAAAATACGAGAAGAGCGCCTTTACTCACTAAATATTTAATCAAGTAAATAAGCAAAGGATTAGCATTGCAGTACTCATAACTAGGAAATGGATTTTTAGGTGCTGAAAAGCAAAAAAATATTTATTTTTTATGTCCTAATAATTTCAAAAATATTTGCTAAAAACAGAAAAATATTTTCTAAAATAAAAAAAAAATATTTGCTAAAAACAAAAAAATATTTTCTAAAATGAAAAAAAAATATTTGCTAAAAATTAACAAAATGACACCGAGTTTTCGGTTGTAATGGCACGTCTTTTGAATCTGTTTTGACGCAAATTAAATTTATCAAACCTATTCAAAGTCAACGGAACCGATTTGGAAAACAATCAACAAGTTTCTACAATCGATAAATTATCCAGAAATAGGAACTTCTACTTAATTCCACCAGCGGCTAAAAAGCATGTTACGAAGGTTAACAAATGGCGCGCAAAAAGTTTCTCATAGAACAAGGAAGGTATCAGAGACAAAGAGATTTTCAAATCGAACTGTTAAAAGAAGAAATATAAAAGGAAACATGATATAAGTCTACGTCTGCTAGCGGAAGAATTTTGCATAATGGAAAAGCTGAAAACAGGCGGAACATATTATTTATGGGAAAAGCTATGCTAGGGAAAAAAGAACTTTTCAAATACGTCTGCCGGAAGCAGAGATAGCGAAAAAAGTTTCTACCTTTACGCGCCTAGCGGGATGTAGAATGACGCAAAGAAACAGTTAGTCACTTAGGTCAACACTCACACTTAAATGGACTGTAGGAATTTATTATAAACTACACTGATGAGGCATTGATGATGGTCGAACACTCTGGTCGCCATGAGGTACACACACACACACACACACACACACACACACCACGCACTGACCTTTAGACATATCAACACAAACTAACTACAAAATTAACGCTGGCAGCGCCGCCTTGAGGATTGGTTCAAAATCCACAATAGGGTTTTAACACGGGAAATATTTACATTATTTAAAGAGGATAATGCTCCACATCTCTACTGTATGTAGCAAATGGCATGCAGTAAAGAAGAAATTTCTCAATAATGTTTTTAGAAGTGGCGATACACCTGCAAACTGAAGTACACAAAACACCACCTACCGACAGAACTGTGAAGTACAAAATTCCTCATATATTGGGTTGTCGGGAAAGTCATGACGTATTTTGGCACCCGATGGCGGATGGGCGGTTTTGGTAGTACTAGAAGCATGCGCAGCTCTGTTATCGCTATGATATTGAACAGGTGCCAGTTCTAGCTGTAGTCTAAAAGGAATAGTGACCGATTTGGTTGATTTGCGGAGATTTGACATCAAGTTGAAGATGGAAGACCAAACTGTGCATTTTCGCATTATATTTTACTGTTTTACTTCCGTAAAGGGAAGAACGCGCGTCAAGCTTGTGAAAAGTTGCGTAAAGTGTACGGTAATAATGCTCTACAAGAACGTCAGTGCCAGCAGTGGTTCGCAAAATTCCGTGCTGGTGATTTTGACCTCAACGATCCTCCTCGGTCCGGGTGGCCCACCGAGGTTGATGACGACCAAATCAAGGCATTGATCGAGTCAAACCCACGTTACACGACACGAGAGATTGCAGACACATTGCAAATCCATCATTCAAGCGTTCACGACCACCTGAAGAAGCTGGGATACGTAAGCAAGCTCGATGTGTGGGTTCCTCATGAACTCAAAGAAGCTCAATTGACGGCGCGTATAAACGTCTGCGATATGCTCATTAAACGTGAGGAAAGCTGTCCTTTTTTGAAGCGACTGATAACTGGTAACGAAAAGTGGATTGTTTACAACAATGTGCTGCGCAAACGGTCTTGGTTCCGACGTGCTGCTTCACCTCAGACGACATCCAAAGCAGACATTCATCAGCGGAAGGTTCTGGTGTCAGTGTGGTGGGATTTTAAAGGTGTCGTGTTTTTCAAGCTCCTACCACAGAACTAAACAATCAATTCAAATGTGTACTCTGGGCAATTGGACAGTTTGAACGAATCCATCATCCAGAGCTCGTTCATCGTAAAGGTGTTGTGTTCCATCACGACAACGCGAGACCACACACAAGTTTGTTGGAGCTTGGGTGGGATGTGTTGCCACACCCAGCATACTCGCCTGACCTTGCGCCGTCAGACTTCCACTTGTTTCGCTCTCTTCAACAGTCCTTGCGTGGTATAACGTTCAATTCAGATGAGGCTGTAAATCAGCACCTTGTCAGTTTTTCGCCACGAAAGAAAGGTCCTTCTATGAACGAGGCATTCTGCAGCTCACTGAAAGATGGCAAAAGGTTAGCGAACAAAACGGGCATAATATCATTGATTGATCGTTGTTCTTTCTATCAATAAATGACCTTTGCAAAACATGGCTAAAATACGTCATGACTTTTCCGACAACCCAATAGTAATATATACTGATTTCATTGTCCCGTTCCGCCAATCTGTCTTGGCTCCACGGGGACTTATTGAGCACCTTGGATGTTATTTTGACATGTTGCGACAATTATCCTGCCTTGAGACACTGGTTCGGACCCTGGCCACCCCAATGGCCTAGAGACCAGCCCGTGGTGACGTGCTGGCAGGCGACCTAGTATACCTTTGTCTGGGTTCCCGCTCTGTCTGGCGGGAATGGTCGTTTCTTACTTTATCGTTGACTGGAAGATTCCTTGCCCTCGAACTTTTTTTTGGGGAATAATTTCCCTTTATTTTCTTTTACAAAACATCTACACACATGTATACACTTGTCCTCATGCTTAGGACTCACAACATCAAGAGATAGCAAAAATTTATTTACAAAATATTTACATTGGTGGTCTCATCGTCTGCTTGCCTGCAGACTTTCGCCCTCATTGATCTTCCGAGTCGCTTTCGGTGTGCACGTTCACCTCCTGCGTTTCGGTCCCCCTTTGATTGGGGAAGATCGTATGTTGCTGGAGGGTCAGCCTCTCAACCAAGGCTATTATCCCCCTCCTGTTAACGGAGGATTGGATGAGCAGATCCAATCTTCGCGTTCTTTGCACACCTGGGATCAGTGTGTTTCTCCATTCGGCGAAGCCACTGCATTCGAGCACGCAGTGTTCTATGCTTGCCGCTCTATTTCCACAGGGACAAGTGCAGCTCCTGATGGCAAATCTGCCCAGGTATTCAGGGCTGATGCCATGGCCACTGAGTACCTGATTCAGGAGCTTGTTTGTTTGTGCACGTTTGGTCGAGACCTTTGGAAACACTCTGTGTGTCTTCCGGCCCGTCTCTCCCGTGTCCCATCTGACCTGCCATTCGGTCATGGTCTGTCGTGCTAATGCTGCGCGAATGCTCCTTCGCGGCGTTCTGCATTGCACGTCAACCGTCTCTTTCAGCGTGGCTGCCCTCGCCAGCTGATCCGCCCTTTCGTTTCCCTGGGTTCCGACATGGCTTCGTACCCAGTGGAAACTGACTGCCCCATCTCCCTCTGCCCTCAAGAGGGATTTGATCCTCTGGACGATGGGGTTTTTTCCCCTGAATCTACTGAATCTACTCAGAGCCTGCAGTGCTGCCTCACTGTCCGAGTAGAGTTTTATCTTTTCGTCACTACGCCTGGGGAGTGCCCAGGTGAGTGCCTTTTCGATCGCCAGAAGTTCTGCCTGGAAGACAGAAGCGTTCTGCGATAATTTCACGCATCTTGCAGTGGCTTCGTTCCCATCCGAGAACGCACAGAAGCCTGCCCCACTTGTCCCTTCCACTTTGAGCCGTCCGTGAACAGCTCGTGCCCAACTCCCGTGGGTTTCTCCTTGTCCCACGGTGGGCAAATCTCCTCGGCCGGGTGGATCTGCCAATCCACACTTTCCAGCTCCATGTTGGAGGCTCGATGTGGGACACCGAGTAGGTAGGCGTCCTCGCCTGACCTAAGGCAGTGCATTGCTGCCTCCCTTTCCACTACCAGGTCTGCCGGCTCGCACCCCGCCAGCACTTGGAGTGCCAGGGTCGACGTTGTGCGAAAACAACCGGTTATCCCTAGTAGCGCCAACCTTTGGATTTGGTTTATCCCCTTCTTCATTCTGACTGTGGGTGTCCACCATGCTCCACTTGCATACGTCAGGAATTCTTTCAATTCCTCTCTGATAGATGGCCTTCTTGGTTTTGCCCGATAACCTCATGCCATTCAATCTGTTGAGAATCACCGTGCACCTTGTTCTAAGATGCCTCAGGTGTGGCAGCCCTGATAGACTCTGATCCAGGACCACACCCAAGTATTTCATTTCACGCACCGCTTTGATAGTGCACCCTTGGAATTTGCACTTAGGTGGTGTTTTCATTATTCCACTCTTAGCTATTGCTAGCAGAGTGGTCTTCTCAGGAGCAAAGCAAAGTTTATTTTCTTTGCTCCAGTTGTCTAGCACATCCAAGGCGCTATGTGCTTCTCTTTCGATCACGTGTCTCCCTGAGGCGGAGACCACGAGAACGAAATCGTCCGCATAGGCTTGAATTTCCACTGCCGGACCCAGGTCTAGATTCAGAGCTGCGTCTGCCACTATATTCCACCAAATGGGTCCGGAGTTGGATCCTTGCGGACACCCTCTGTGGTACGAGCGCGAGGTTTGCCCATTCCCCGCTTCGAACTCGACCCTTCTATCAGACAGGTAGCTGCTGATCAACGAGAACAAGTTCCTTGGACAGCCAAGTTCTTTTAGTCTGGTTAAAACCATTGGCCACCAGACACTGTTGAATGCCCCCCTCACGTCTAGTGAGATGAAGCAGGTGTGGAGCCCCACCGCTTTGTTCCTCTCTGCCCTCTCTCTGAGGCTTCGAATTGCCTGCGTTGCGCAACGCCCCGGAAGGAAACCAAACTGGTTCCTGTTTAGCTTTCCCTGCTCCATGAGGAAGCTAAGCGCTCTGTTCGTTATGAGCTTGTCCAGCACCTTGCTCCACGCTGAGAGGAGACAGATAGGCATGTAGGCTGCGGGGTCATTTTTGTCCTTTTCGGTCTTGTTGAAAAGAACTAGCACCGCTGTTTTCCACAAGTCTGGGAAGATTCCCCTCCCGAGGCATTCGTTTAGGAGCGCCACAAAATACCCGGGATTTGCATAGTAGATTTCTCTGACTATGCTGAGGTCGAACCCGTCCTTGCCTGGTGCTTTGCCAGTGTTAAGACTGGAGAGGGCATTCTCCACTTCCTCTCTTGTGAAGGGGGGTCCTCACCAGTGTCCGGTGGGATCCGACATTCATCCCTTATTTCTTTTTGTCGTGGGGAGTCCCCTTCTCCCTCGTCTCCTTGGAAGTGGTAATCCAAGAGACTCTCTATGGTACTATCAAGAGTCTTTGATAGGCTACCGTCTGCCCTTTCGACCGCTGCTAGTTTTAGCGGTTCGGTGATGGATCCCCTCGAGATCTTATAGGGGATCCCGAAAGGGTCTGCCGGAGTTTGGAACTCACACAGTTTTCTCCAGTAAGAGATTTTCGAGAGATTCAATTCTCTCCTATATGCTGAACGAGCCTTTTTGTGCACTTCTGTGCACTCCCTGTCTTGCGGTGTAGCTTTCGCTCTTTGCAGAGCTTTCCTACTCCGCTCTAGCTCTCGCCCTTAGAGCTTTTAGTTTCTCCGACCACCAGGGGTGGGATCCTTGGCTCCCCTTTTGTTTCCCCCTGCTACTCTCGCATAGCGCTGTGACTTCACTGGTAAGTTCTTCAAAGAGGAGTTGAGGTCCGATGTTTCTCCGGCCTCTTCTGCCCTCCTACCCCCAACAGGGTAGTTAATTTGGCTTTAAAAGCCCACCAGTCGAGGTTCTTCATTAGGAACCTTTTGCGCTTGGGTCGGATGGGCTTTTCCGATCCCAAAACGAAAGATAGTGCTAGATGGTCACTGCAGCTTTCATCGTCCAGTACTTGCCAATCCTGGACGAGGCTGCGCTGCGAGACTCTGACGAGAGTCACGTCGATCAAGAGGAGCCCCTCGCCCCTTGGAAGGTCGGGGTGCTCTCTGGATCGTTTAATACCCTCAGGTCTGCCGCATTGGCGAAGTCCACTAGTAGCTGGCCGCGTTCATCCTCCTCTTGTTGACCCCAGAGAGGACTCTTCGCGTTGAAATCGCCTGCTATTATTATCTCATGACTGGGAATTCCCCTAATAGAGCCATTAGCTCATTCAGCGTTTCTCTCAAATCGCCTGCTGGAGAACTATATACGTTCACCATTAAGAATTTCTCGACTCCACATTCCACCCCCAGGGCGACCACGTTCTCGGAGCTTTTAACCTCGAGAACCGCTAGGGACGGGTCTTTCACAACCGTGGCCACTCTGGGTTTCTCCACCCTGGGGTGGTAGATCCGGTAGGAGTTAGGGAAGCCCACCACTCTTCCCCCTGTCCAAACGGTTCCTGCAGAAGCAGTAGATGAGCTTTTTGCTCAGTGGCTGTCACCAGGGCCTGTGTTGTTGCTGCCCTTGCATGGTGCAGATTGATTTGCAGCACCTTAACGCCTCTCTTAGGTTTTTTATCCATAGTGAGTGCGTTCTTTTATTAGAGCCAGTTCTCTGACAAGGCTTGGGCATTCCTTGTCGAGGCTCGAGTGGCCTATATCCACTCGACGCCTAAATTTCTTGTTGTTTGCCAGGCAGTTAGTGCAGACCGGGCTGTTGCTGCAATCCTGGCGCTTGTGCCCGGTTTCCCCACACCGGGCACACCTATCCTGCTCTTCGGTACACCTTGCTTTAAAGTGCCCGAACCCGTTGCACCTGTAGCAACGGACCTCCCTCAAGTATTCCCTTACTGAGTGGACGGACCATTCCACCCCGAGCTTGCCTCGCTTTGAAGGTTAGTGGGTCCGCCTCTACTACCCAGTGGCGTTTCCCACCCTTCACCTTCAAAGAGAACTTGAGTTGGAGGCTGCTCTCCTCCAGCTCTGGGTTCTGTTCTACGAGACATTGCTCGACCTGTTGCCTTGACAGGTTTTCATTAACCCCATAGATTATGAACCTCGGGTTTCTCTTCGCTGGCAACCGCGACCGAAGGTTTTCCTTGGTCACTTCGTTGCTCTTAAGCTCCGAGTCCAATTTCTCTATGTCTCGGGCGGAGGAGCACTCCACCATCACTCCTCCCCCGTTCACCTTCCTGACACTTTTCACTCCAATTTGGAGTTTGGCAGGGGCAAATCTGTGTTTGCAGTGCCACCTTGACCTCCTCAGACGTGGGAGAGCCCTTGTCTGATACCGGGTACACGAGAAGTACGTGCTTCTTCTCGTGCTTTTTCCCGGCTGGCTTCTTAGCCACTTTTTGCCTTGGGGCCTTGCTCCCCTTAGTAGGCTGTGCTCGTACTGCATCTGCGTACGATTTTGGAGCCGCGCTAGCGCTCTCCCTTCTCTCCTGGAGTCTCCTTGGGCGAGACTCATTTTCTATCACTTGCTTGGTGCAAGCCTCTTGTAGCGAGTTCGCTACCTTTCTAATCTTGGTCCTGGTGTTAACCAGAACCTTATTAGCTGGATTCTCAATAATCCTCTCCAACTCTTGGAAGAAGGAGTTGACTGCGCTTGCGAATTCCGACGGAATTGCCAAGCCGCAGTCTGCCTCAACAGGCTCACTTGGACCGGGGGTTTGAGCCCCTGCGTCCTCTGCCATCTCTCTACTCGGGTTGCTAGCCGAGTGCAAGCCCTGGGACCTGTGTCCCTGGTCGGTTAGACTTAGAACGTTCGACAGTCAAGTGCTCAGCGGTACTCTAGGGTTCTTTCCGCTGTAACCTGCACTTGACCCTGGTTGAGTGCGGGATTTGGCCTGATCCGTAGATCAGGGGGACCGGCACGACGACGACGTACCCGCTCGTGTGTCAGAGTTGCGCACCGTGCTTTGACCGCAGCCCGGACTTTGCCCTTACAAGGACAGTTTTTCTAAGTCCGAACTGACTGCACCAAAACACTTTTTCAAATTAATGAAAAAAAAATTTTTCTTCCTTCGTTTTGAAAACGAAGAGAAGAAAAATCAAGTTTTTGAGGGAGAAAAAACTCCCCTCGCTCTGCTAACAGAGTCTATTGGAACGGCAGTCGATTTGATTCGCAATCAATCACACAGTACTCACTCAACCAGCCTCTGACAACGGCCGGTCAACCCAATAGTAAGAAGACCGGACCGAACAAAGTTAGCGGGTGCCAGCAGCAGTTGCCAACGAATTCAGGGCAGCCGACATACATGCTTTGCTTTCTCGCATTCATCTGAATCATTAAAATCTTGTGTTAAATAAATTTCCAGTGTCTTTAATATAGCCTAAAGTGTTCTACAAGGTAAATGGCATCCGGTGTTGAAATAATTTTTTAAATCGCACATGGAGAAGCAGAGATATTGTCAAAAACAGATTAGGCATTTGCGCCCCTAGTGGCGAAATTATGCATTATTTTGGGAAGAAAATACGCACACAGAGTTTGCATCGTTAGTAATATGTGACCGAAGAAAAAGTTTCGCAATCGGGTTTTTAGCCCCGCAGATATTGCTGTAAACGGAACGTGAAATTACTCCCTCTGGTGGCAGACTTGTGCGTTAAGAAAAATTTGAAATTACTGTATATGAGAAACATTTTGCAGTGGAAACGCTCTCGAACAAAGAAAGAATTTTTCAAATCGGACTCTTAGAAGCAGAGATATCGACAAAAATAAAATATGCATCTACGCCTCCTGGCGAAAAAACATTATTTTAAGAAGAAAGTATTCTGAAAAGGTTTTACGATGTGAGCGGTAGAGGTCCACGAACAATTTTTTCAGTCGAGTTTTCAGGAGCTCAGATTTTACTGCAAATACATCAGAAGAAACACTTACGTCCCCCTGGTGGCCACACTAATCTTTACCAAATATTAGAAATGATATGCTAAACATTTCCCATCAGGAGCTGTATCCTGTGCAAAAAGAATTTTTCAAATCGAAGTTTTTGAAGCAGAGATATCGGGAAAAACGCGATTTTCTTTTACGCTCCCTAGCGCAAAATCTATGCCTAACTCGAAAAGTGACTATATCTAAAATAGTCTTCGACATAATTGAAATAGAAAGGTAAAAGAATTTTTTCAATCGGATGTTTAGAAGCAAATATATGGAATAAAATGTATTTTGTATTTGATATCATCTGCATGTACGCCCTCTAGCGGCAGAATTGTACATCGTAAAAAGAAAAGAAAAACCGAAATAAATAACCATTTTTCAGATCGGACTAATTGTTGCAAAGATATGGTGTCCGCAGACGGACGGACGGACAAACCGGTGCACTATCTTTTTTTACAAAAGACGTGCTAAAAAGGATATATTTTCTTCAACAATAATGTAGCTAATTATTTTCTATGATAAAAAGATAATGCTACAACGTAAGTTACTTATCACAGTTATACATTTGAAAAAAAAGTTATTTGGAGTTGCAATGTACGTTTGCGTTGGGTCTGGACTTTTCCTCGTAGAAGCTACATATCACATCTACCTCATTACGTCTTTGTTACTTTTCTTGAGCTTCGGATTCCAAGGATCCTTTTTTTACTCACTAACTCGTAATGAAGAAGCAGAACAGTAGTAAAAACTAAACACAGAACTTTATTCCGCACAGTTACTAGAAATAATTAACTTAGTGCACTTTACAACCGCCCTTTAGCACGTAAAATAGGAACAATAATATCGCAGAAAGAAGAACTGGCTGACCGCAGCAATTCAGCGGAACCGCATCAATAACAGACAACGGTGAGCGGCGTATATACATATACTCTCCGTGTTGGACTTTTGAGACATATTCGTGTCACACGATCGTGTGTTAGCTAAGCTTTCGTGGGTACTTGGGCACGGAGAACTTTCGGTTTCGCTTCTCCGAGCGGAAGAGACGTCATTTGCCCCCCCCCCCTGCGCTGGCACCGATAAAGTGAGTCCTAGTGGAGGGGAAGAGGAGCTTAAATTTCACCCGCTCGCTACAATACTGTTCCTTTATTATGTTTAGTTTGTTTTTGTTTTTTGCCCTGAATATTTTCTTCGATTTTATTAACGTTACAAATGAAAAACATAGAGGAACATGCATATTTATGTATTTATTAAGGAATTTTGGAAAATATGTAGTTACATTCAAAATTTTCGAAAATATGTTTTCATGTAAAATTATTTATTTACCAGAAAATCCGTTTCCCTTCTCATTTCGTAAAAATCTTCATCGTACGACTTCGTTTTCATGCCAGTTTTGTGTTAAAATGTTGAACTGTTGTAAACTAGGCATACTAGTAGATAGATACACTGAGTGAGTTAAAAGGACGCTTTTTCTTTTTAATTTTTTTTTTTTTTTTGTTGTTGAATATTTAGTGACGCCGCAACTTTTCTGTTTCTATAGGGTTAAACAGTGTTAGGTTAGTTTGTTTGATTTGAAGGTAATCCTTATCTGTTAATCGTTCAGAGTAAGAATTAATGTATATGGTGCGTACTCGTCTTTGTGATAAGTTAGTGAACTCTTACAAGTTGGTAGATATACGACAGTGAGTGTGGTTCGTCCGCATAAAGAACGCCTGGACGTGCTATTTCAATAAGATGGAGAGCTTCAAAATTCAAAATCATGGAAGTGCGCTGTCTTTTTTTTTTTTTTTTTTTAATGAACGGTTTCCGTATCTATAGAATAACCAATTGATTGTCTTGTCCGTAGTCTTTTTAGGAACACATCTCAGTTTATTTCTTACGGGACATTTTTCTATGCAGTTGCGTCTAGACTATAGCTTATTCATATAAATTTGAACTTCCAGATAATCCGAATCCATTTCAGCAACTTTCTCAGGATACTATGGGGAAAATGTTGAATAAAGACGTGGCAAAGACAGATTTTGCATGGTATGTTAACACTGTACTCATTTAGCTCATGTCGAAATTATCAGATTAAACTCCTAACAAGAATAATCGGCAATGTGTCCACAACCTCGCTGTAATCTTTGTCATATTTCGTGGATACTTTTCGTATGCCTTTTGCCGTGATCTTTTGCAACCGATGGTAATTACTGTAATTGTATATAGATATGACAGTCCAAACCAATCTGTCTGGTATTCGCGTATACATCAAGAAGTATTTGCGTGCTGTGCCACTTAGTCAGTTGCACGAATTACGCAGGGCTCCCAAGGTTGTGATAATTTTCAAACGACTTTCCCCCATTGTGACACAGACTCTATGTCATAAGTAATTATCAGCTTGACACGTATTTCCGACTTAAGACCCTATTAGTATGATGTACGAAGAAATAAAACACGTTTTGAAGAAACTGGACGGCTGAGTTGCGAAAATTGGTATTTTTACTTTTAGGCTTCTTTTAAGTGCTTATTATAAAGTCACCAAACTGAAAAATTTGGCAGCTTTTTAGTATATTTGTTAGAAAAATGTCGAATCATTTTTTTGACTTATGAACATAACATCTCAATACTTTCATTCCCCAGACAAATTTATTTCGCAGTCCTCCTATAAGGGGCTCCACCGCTTTACTTGTTCATGGCATAGATTGTATGTGTAGTTTCTCACTTAAAAAAAAACCAACCAAGGCTGTCTTCGTTAGATGTGTTCCTTTTATTGGTTTTAGGGTCGTAAAACACACAGCCTCCAAGTTATCTTATTTCGAACTCCACATTTCGCCATCTGCTACCAATTACGTTGCACGAAGGACACGCTCATCGAAGTACGTTCGTTATCCGTTCAGTGTATAATGTTCTGAAATTGTCTGAAACTCAGCGGAAAACATACGGTATTCATATTTCCAGTGTTTGTTACGGTTCGCGAGAATTTTTGCCTCGGAGAGGCCGCTCATTTTGTTCCGGAATTTATGTACAGGGGGGCATGTATCTCTCGACGACTGCGACGAACCAATGAAAACTGCCGATTACTGTCGCTGGAAGCGTTCAAGCCGGTAACGAGGATTTGTTCATGTGTATATAAACACGTACTGTAGTCATAACATCAAACGCAATTTTTGTTTTGAATATCATCACACTTTGTATCTCCAGTGAAACCTCGTAAGTAATTTTACGAGAGTCAGTTGAAAGATCTTTGCTCATGTTCTTGGACAGGTGATAGGATTATTTTGAAAATTTCGGAATATACAGTCGAACCCACATATAACGAGCTCGCATTTACGAAGTTCTGCATGAACCGAAGTATTTAGATCCCTTGAGTTACGTAATATTCTCCCTTGTTATTGTAACCGCATATTACGGACAACAATTTTTGGAGAAAACGCCATATATTGAAGTTCAGAACGATTATCAGTAAACAAAAAAAGTGGCAATCACCCAGTTTTCACTCACTTCTCTTTCAATGAAAAATAGAGAATTACCTGCTATTAACAACAAACACCCCGTGGTCAACCTTACAGACAGGTCAGTTTACACAAAGACAAGAATGCTTCAGTTGCTTTTTACTACTACCCGCTGTCTCTTTCTCCCTGCGATACACACATCCCGGAAAAATGCTGTCTTTTATCTCCTCTCCTTGCCACTTTTCAATGACTTAATCTGTGCTAATTGAAGCTGCGAACCTGTTTGTATGAAGCCAAGCACTGGGTTAATGACGTCGCATGAGCGATGAGATTCCCGACTGGAATTTCGTATTTTTTCGGGATTGTCACCTCCTCTGCAATAGGAGTTGTTCTTGTAGACTCACCATGAATATTCTTGGTAACAGAGAATACGGTTGGTCACATTGGGTAAATTTAATTGGACTTCGAGTGCTCAGTAGTCTGTGTAGGAAAATCAACAAATCATACTTTAAACATGTAAAACTTTAACGCGCGCGTAGAAAGTCTGCAATTAGTGTAGTGGGAAAGGGAGCAGTTAAAAAATTTGAAGTTGCTCCCAATAGAATCGCTAACCGAGGGTAAAAATGATAATAAATGCAGTTATGAAGAAATCATTGTAGAAAAGAGAACGATTTCAGACTTGCCTAATGAAAGTTAAAAAAAAAAAAAAAAAAAATCTTACAAATTACGTAATTTGTGCCATCTTTAACCACTGCATTAGAGGAACTTGACAAACATTTTTAAAAGCTTCTATCATAAAAAGTACGAAACCAAGCAACAATTGACTCATATTTCCAACGATAGCAAAACAATGTTACAGGTGAAGTTTTAAAAATTTTGGCAGTTCCTTTAGTTTTTACATTTGGTTGCTGGATGTTGTTTTTAATTAACAAGTATTATTTACGTTAGATTAGATGACAAACATTTCCCGATTGACTAGTTTTAACTGATATAATGTAATATGCCAAAAAATAGCCTTTTTTTTTATCTGATGGTTATAACGAAGTTTTCATATATCGAATGTTTTTAACTCTCCAACTTTAACTTCGTTATATTCGGGTTCGACTGTGAAAATTAAGGGGGAATCTTTAACGTTTTATTAATACTTTTTTCAAACGATGGTAGTGTTGCTGCGAAAATTCTTCTAATTTCGGGCACATTACTTCTGGTAAAGAAATACCCAAAGTCGGGATTTAATTACCTAATTAATTGTGTTAATTTTAATTAACATAAATATTTATTTCTTAATTGGAGTAATTCTTAATTAGGTGCAAGAAATATTATCCCGATCCGGGCCGCATAAAGATTCGCTGGTTTCTTTCTTTTTTTTTTTTTTCTCGCTTCCCCTTCGCGTGGGAAAAAGTTCGAAACGCAAAAGCTTGGCCAGGTGTAAAATTCCGCAAACGAAGCGAAAGGTTTTTTTTTTTTTTTAATTCTCAGCATTTGCGAAGCAACAGCAATGCGAATTACATAATGCAACCCTTGCTAACAATGGGTCAGCGGTGACTATACGACGGAAGTCTAAGAAATCTTAAATCTGGTAAGAAGGTAAGGCTAGGTAATAAATGTCACCCAGGCGCTGTGTCGGGGAACATATTTTAGTCAGGTACGTGCATCCGAGTACGCTTAAAGATTTAAAAAGAGTATTCTCCGATGGTGCTATATTAGAACTCCGAAACAAGGTGACAGTTTGGGCCAAATAAATTTTTAAAGGGCTTAGATCAGCAGATGATCAGCTGGCCAGGAGAACCTCTGCTCGAAGTAGCCACTGGTCAACATCCACCGGACGGCAAGCCACTTGCGAACGAGGAAGGGTAAACCAGAAACCAATGAAAGTGCGAGGGACGTCTTCAGTGATGTAGGGACACGCCTGGCAGCATGGCTGTAAGCGAAACTAAAATAAAATGGAAAACTTAGAGAATTCGGGGTGGCAGTGTTGTGGTTGCAGTTGAGTTGTTGTTGTCATCTGTAGGAGGATCGAAGTTCGACATCGGCGGTTGGCAAGAAATGCCTAGCTGTACGTGGGCCAAGAAGTCTGATCCAAATCAGCCAACGATGTTAGGTACCCAAGGAAAATAGAGAAGGCATTGGCATTCGTCGAGAGCTCCCTTACTGTGTTTTATCCACGGAGGATACCAGCCAAAGACCACGGCCGCAAGAAGACACGCTCCTTCCTCAACCCGCGGATCAGTGTAGCACAGCAGAAGGTTTTTTAGGGTAAGACATCATCCAAGTATTTCAGTCCCTTGCATGCTGAGTATTCATTGAAATTTTAGAAATGAAATATTGCTCACCTCGCACTATTTGGATTAATAGGGACGTTTCTGTTTCTATAATTCTCAGGCTAAACCATAATTTCTCTTTGTAGAGATGTCTTAATATAACTTAATCTGGTCCCACCACTAAATTGTACATAAATTAAGAAATATACACAAAATAAATTTTATATTTGTTTCTTTAAACAACGTGTTTTTCTTCTCGCTGCTCTGCAAATGAGTACGAGTGTCGGTGTTCTGGTTTAATTTTAAGTAATAGTTTTTTTTTCTTCAAAGATACCCCGATTCAAGCATGATACTGAAATGTTAGCTTTTAAATTTAATTTCTTTGCGGCATATGAGTTCTTGCGACAACCTCGTACGAACTCGTATGAAACACAACGCTTTCAAGTCCCAACAATGAGACTGGGTCGCATATATTAGGAAACCCAATGTCATTGTTGCCATTTAGTCGATCGAAAATCATTAACAGAATGTATCCCCACAAGTTCCCAAACGGGGCTTGGCGCGGTAATAGTAGTGTTACCACCTTTCGAAAAATTATTAATTAAAAATATATGCCCTTGCTGTTACGACATTCAACACATCACGCTTTTCCAGTTCGTGTCGAAGCCATAATTTATGAAATTTTTGTGTGCTTGAATGCCATATTTATCTGTAGATCAGTCCAGTGTGATCTCAGCGGGAAGAAATATTATACAGGTGCCACATTCCGATAAATATCATTTGGCTTAATATTCTTTCGACGCGATAAAATATGAAGTGAGTTTGAAAAGCAATGGCATTTCCAATACTAACTACTGAGACGTTCATTTTTTTCGTTTTGTTTTTTCGAAGTAACTTCACACATAAATAAATATAAAGGACACAGTCTCTGTACGAACAAATGAATAAGAAAACCAAAGAACCAATAAAATTAAAAGCCGTAAAACTTTCAATCCATTAGTTTAATCTAAAGATACACATTAGTACTTTCGGGCCACTTTGGTCCCATCTTCAGATGTGAAGTGAACATTTGAACAGTGCTGCTATATATACAAACCAGGGCAGTATGGGTAAACATAGTATGTGTGTGTTACGTCAGCGATGTTTAAGGTGGAGCCCCCCCCGTTTTGTCCAATCTCCTCTGGGTGTTTATATAATATGTTACCATGCAGGTAGTAAATCACATGGTATATAATCATTACAACATTTGTTACGGGCTTTACAAATAAATAGGCTTTCAGTCAATAACACCATTGAACGGGATCTTGGTGTTACTAGGATTCGTGCATGGTGCCAATCCGGGTGGAAAGTCCCATCTTTGGCAGTTCGCGCCAAGGCAGTATTTTGAAGCCCTGCCTTGTTGTATTTGTGTTCCCGGATTCTGCAGGCAAGACTCAGAGCTATAAATCCGATATAACAAGAACAAAACTGGCTTGTCCCATCAAGTAAGGGATACCCCATTTTTACTCTTCCGGGGTTCTTTCTCGATCCTTTCGGATCATGGTTAGCATATTGCGAGATTTGGTACCGAAATCCAAGGAGAAACTGTGACAGATATTTCTGAGGGGTTTAGTGAGAGCTGGAATATAATCTATTTAACCCACGTATCTTTTAGAGTGACTGATCATCAATACGTTGTAGCGAAGAGGCCAAGGTGGTCCTGATACTGGAATGAGTTCTATTGATCAAGTATGTAGGGTATCCAAATGCTTTAGCAAGCCCAATTATCCAATGGATCTTCTCAATACGAGTTGGACGGTCAGAGGTGTGGGTATAGGCTCTTCTCAGAAGAAAGCGTAAAGAGACAAGTTTTTGATTAGGCGGGTGGACTGAGTCATAAGGAATCAGTTGGTTTCCTGTACACAGAAAGTGATATTAAGTTATTATTAAGTGGTGAGCGTGATATTAGTATATCCAAAAAAAGGTAGTTTGTAATTTTGTTCAATTCCAATAGTGAAGTTTATGGATGAGGTTTGTGTAGAGAATTCATTGGCAAATATATTTAATTCTTCAACTGAGTATGGCCAAATAAGCAGAATATCGTCCACATAATAGGGGTTCTATAAGGGATTATCATTCAGAAAATTTTCTTCGAGATGTTGCATGAAGATTTCCTCCAGGGTGGCCGAAAGCGGGGAGCCCATCGGAGTTTCATCTGTCTGTTGGTAAAAAGTATTCTGAAACTGTAAAAATGAACGCTTTTTAATAAAGTAAAGAGCACTCATAATAGCAGAGACATCAGCTGGTGGGAGACAGGAGTCAAGAAGACGTGATTCGATAATTTGATGAGTTAGCTCAATGGGCGCATTTGGATATAATGCCACTACGTCAAGTGAGGCAAGAATGAAATAGCCTCCATGGTGTTGAATTGATTTTAGCTTTTCAATCACTTGAATATAATTCCTAACAGAGAGCGCGAATCCTTCAGTAAGAGGGGCTAAGTATTTAGAGAGTGCAGTTTCTAATGGCATGGTCGGGCTGGAGTTGCCCGATACAAGTAGGTGAAGTGGAATCTCCGATTTATGCAGCTTTAACTTTCCCCAAATGCTGGGAACTCGAGGTCCCGGTGGAGGTCGATGTGAGTTATCAAAGCAAGAAGGGAAAGAATTACATTTCTTTAGTTGTCTCAACGAAGAAATAATTCCTTGTGTTGGGTCTTTAGATGCAACTACGTGTGGGATTTCTGAGATAGCATCATTCATTTCTTCGATGTAGTCAGATTTATTTAAAACAATAATTTGTGATGTTTTGTCCGCTGCAATCACTGCTATAGTAGGCTCCGCCCGTAAAGTTGCGAGCTGTCTTCTTTCCTCACAGAATGGGTCAGCTTTGGATCTTGTTAGTCCCCTGTCAAGTATATTCTCGAGATTTTTTGGCGTGTAAAGTCCCTTTCTTGTTCAGGTAGGGTACAAATTACATTTTCTACCTGAGGAATCACCTATTTATCAAGAACGTACGAGTGAGTGGTTTTATATTGTGTACCTTCACACGCTATACATACATATTTTTTTTTCAGTGCTCCACTGCCTTCTCAAGGCATGCGCACATTTTGTGTAGGATAGTGGCGATGGTTTGTTTCATTTGTGTAAGAAGCCTTATTTCAATTTGGGGTCAGAATGCCTTATCCATGGCTTATTGCAGGTAATCATGGAAGCTGTTGGGTTGGAAAGAAAGTAATGTCCAATGACGAGGTATCCAAAGTCTAAGCCTCAGCCACGGCTCACATTTGCCACTGCGACGCCGGCATGACATCAGCAGGTAGGTGACTTAGGGCAGTGGCAGTTAGCCGTCAGAAGGCGAAGAGTGTAAGCGCCGGCCAACATGGAAGTGGACGTGGAGCGCATCCGCCATTGCGTGTGCTCCACTTCCACGAGTTTCTTTACGGTAGCATCCCCGAAGTGCTGTTAGGAAAGTTACCAGTGTGCACCCCAATGCCATATCATCAGTGCTGTCGTTGGTTCGAACGGTGTCCAAAAGGAAATTTTGACCTCTCATACCGTCCCAATGCCTGAAGACCCGCAACAGTGGATATGGACATGCTAAAGACCTTAGTGGAGACCGACTCATGTGTGACCACGCGGGAATTGGCCGAACAGCTGGGGACTACCCACACGAGCATTATCACGCACGTACGTCAAATTGGGATGGTGCACAAGAAGGGAATTTGGGTACCCCATCAATTCACAGCTGAGCAGAAAGCAAATCGCACGAGTGCATGCGTTTCCCTGCTTGCACGTTACCAAGTCGAACCGTTCTTGGACTGCATTGTGACAGGCGACGAGAAATGTGTCCTGTATGGCAATGTCAGCCCCCGAAAACACGGATTGGACCTAAAACAGAAGCTCATGCCGAACCCCAAAGCCGGCTTGCGCTCATGTAAAGTCTTACTGTCTGTTTGGTGGGATATCCGGGTTGTGTTTTTTGAGCTGCTGCCGGACAACACCAGTATCATCGCTGATTCTCGACGATGTGCACTCATCGCACACGTCGAAACGACCAGCACTGCTGAAACCGCAAGTCCTCATTGATAGAGCGAGACCTCACACAGCACGGGCAAAACCCTCTGAAGGTTTTTTTGGCGCGGGTGACCTGCAACAAGATCAGGGACCTGGGCTGGGACTGGAAGCTGCTGCCGCACCTAGCCTATTCCCCAAGCGACTACTACCTTTTCCGGTCGTTGCAGCATTTCCTGGACGGACAGCTGTTCACCAACCGGGACGATGACGAATGCGCACTTACTTTTTTACCTCCAAGCCACCAAAGTTCTACAGGGACGGTATCCAGCAGCTGCCCCGACGATGGGAGCAGGTCGTGGCAAATGTTGGACTGATTTGTAATTGTATATACGGTAATTATCATTTTTCTGTTGCCTTACATTTGCAGACATTACTTTCTTTCCAACCCAATACAAAGCCAGCAGTGAAGAAACGAGGTGCTTTAGCCGAATTCAGCGAGTACAAAGTGGCTGCCCCGTGGCCGAATGCCAGAAGCGGCGAGGCTGGAGTTTCGGATGGGCTGTATGTATGGCGCTGGTTCTGTCCCTACCCGGGTAATGTCAAGTCCCCCCCCTTCCCCCGAAATGAACTCCAATGAACGTCGTGTGTTCCTGTCTTGTGGTTGCCTTCTTTAGGGCCCTGAGACATGTCGACGGTCTGAGTGAGTGTTGTGGAGTCGGTTATCAATGTTTAGGTGCGCGATTTCAAGTGATAAGTTTTCTGGGAAGGCATGATGTCGTGATTACACTCAAATGTTTATAATAAAGTTGCTGTTCTTTTCATGTTTTTTTTTTTTTTTTTTTTTTTTTCACCTCGATTTTGGGCTTTGTCAGTGAAGATTTCAAGTGTACCTGAAAGTATGTTACCTTTTTTGAAGAATATAGTGGCTTCTTGAACTTTTGAAAGCTAGTGGAATGGAGTGTGGGGAACAAGTTGGTAGCTTTGATTCTCTTTTCTGAAAATTCTCCGCAGGAATTTTGCGGTGGATTTGACTGATTTTGCTTGGTTACAAGAGCTTCTTTTTTTTTTTTTTTTTTTTTTTTTCTTTCTTTTTTTTTATTGTGGGTTTAACGACCACCGTGAGCAACTGTGAGCTAAAAAGCAGTCGCTCGTCCCTAATGTATGGCCACTGGTTCCAGGTAAGGTAGAGAGAGCCAATACCAAAAGACAAACACAACATCCATGCCTCACGGGATTTGAACATAGACCCACCTCGGACGAATGATCCGAAGCCATTGCTTAGACCACTGTGCCACCGGGTTGGCGAAGGTCTTTTTTGGATCACTTATTTGTAGCGAAAGAGCTCACTGTGCAGTGCGATACCACAAAAGCTTTTTTTTTTTTTTGTTGATTGCTGTGCATTTAGAAACTTCTTATTTTAAATTTAATCGGACTAGTTTAGTTTTGTTTTTGTTTTCTGCCACATAGCTTTAAAAAGCAACCTATCAACTAATCTGTCTTTGTATGAAATTCTGCCTATTTTTGTTAGCACGTCTTTTGTAAAAAAAGATCGTGCTTATGTTATCGGTTTGTCCGTCCGTCCCCACGATATCCTGCAACTATTAGTCCGATTTGAAAAACTATTTTTACATTGGGAAGCTTGAAATATGCGAATGATAATCCTTTATTTCGTTTTTTTTTACGATGTACTATTTCGCCGCTAGAGGGAGTAAATGCACATGATGTCGAATTCAAAAATACGTTTTATTCCACATATTTGCTTCTAAACATCCGATTGAAAAAAATATTTTATCTTCCGATTCCATTGATATCGAAAAGTATTTTAGATATAGTTACTTTTTCAAATTACGCATAGATTTCCCGCTAGGGGGCGTAAAAGTAAATTACATTTTTCCCGATAACTCTTCTTCTAAAACTCTGATTTGAGAATTTTTTTCTTCAGCGGATACATCTTGTGATGGAAAATCTTTTGCTTATAATTTCAAATTTTTGGTAAAGAATACTTTGGCCACCAGGGGGCGTAAGCGTTAATTTTTGCTTCTGATATATTTACCATAAACTCTGAGCTTCTAAAATATGGATTGAAAAAAATCTTTCGTAGACTGATGCCACTCACATCGATAAACGTTTTCGGAATATTTTCTTCTTAAAATATTCCACAGTTTCTCCGCCAGGGGGCGTAGATGAATATCTTCTTTTCGTCAATATCTCTACGTCAAGAAGTCCGATTTGAAAAAAATATTATTTGTTGGATAGTGTTTTCAGTGTGACATGTGTTTCGTATTATTTCAAAATTTTCAACTAATTCATAGACTTCCCACTAGGGGTCGTAGAGGTAAATTGCGTTTCCCCCTATATCTGTGCTTCTAAATCTCCGATTTGAAACATTCTTTCTGCACCGGATACAGATCCTGATAGGAAATCGTTTGCACATAATTTCTCATTTTTGTGAAAAAATGGTTTGGCCACCAGGGGCGTAAATCTTAATTTCCGCTTCTGATGTACACTATCTACCAACAAGTAATTGGGCACCTGTGATAGCAAAGGAAAACGAAGTTTATTCACCTTCAATAGTTGGTGGAGCCTCCACGAGCAGCGATTACAGCTGCGACCCTCCGGGGCATACTCTCAACCAGGCGTTGTACGACGGCTAGCGGTATTTTCTTCCACTCGGCTTGGAGAAGACAGGTCAGTTCCTCCACCGATTTCGGACGGTGGGGGCACCCCTTAAGTCGACGCTCCAACTCGTCACAGAGGTGTTCGATAGGGTTAAGGTCCGGGCTCTGCGCAGGCCAGTCCATTCGATTAACCCCATTGTCACCATACCAAGCCATGGTGGACCTCGCAACATGACAGGTTGCATTGTCATCCTGAAAGTAACATGGGACCACCCCGTAAAACTGCCACAACGTAGGAAGCGCATGGTCATCCAGAATGGTGCAGTAGGTCTCGGCGTTGAGTCTACCAGGAATTGCGACCAAGGGTCCTGTGCCATACCAGGAGAAGCACCCCCATAGCATAATTCCACGTCCGCCGAACTTCACAGTTGGCACAATACATTCCGGCAGGAGGTGTTCTTCAGGCAGACGCTAAACCCAGACCCCGCCATCCGAACGGTAGAGGGTAAACCTTGATTCTTTGCTCCAGAGAACCTGTTTCCACTGTTCAACGGTCCACTGTCGACGTTCTTTGCACCACGTTAGCCGAGCAGCTCTATTAGACTTGGTGATCAAAGGCTTGTGTGCGGTAGCACGTCCATGATAACCGAGCAGATGGGCTTCCTTACGGATGGTATTCATCGAAAGAACACTCCCGGATGCCCGTTGAAACTCCTCGTGGATGTGGCCCATCGATTTGGTGCGGTTCTTCGAATTTCTCTAGCCAGCACCCGTCGGTCTCTAACTCCCAGTTTTGTGGGTCTGCCGGGTCGGGGCACATTCCGACAGTCACCTCTCATCTTCCACTTGCCAATCATGTAGGCCACTGTCGATTTTGGGTACTTCAACTCGCTGGATATGTCACGTATAGATCGGCCATTTCTGTGATATCCGACGATTACACCTTTCTCGAAATCAGAGAGCTCCGAACTGCGTGGCATCTTGCATGCGACTGGTTGCGTTGTTGTTTTCCACACGATATTTAACGGCGGCTGCCGTGACGTGTATCAGGACCGCAGATATCGTCGATTGCAAGGGTGTCCAATTATTTGTTGGTAGATATGTATTTGCAGCAAAATATGAGCTTCTAAAATCTCGATTGAAAAAAACGTCGTTTGTAGACCGATAGTACTCATGTCGACAAACCGTTTAGAAACATTTTCGTTTTAAAATAATGCATGATTTCTACTCCAGGGGGCATAGATGTATATCTTATTTTTGCCAATATCTCTACTTCTAGGAGCCCGATTTGAAAAATTCCTTCTTTGTTGGATAGTGTTTCTAGTGTGACATGTTTTTCATATAATTTGAAAATTTTCAAGTAATTCATAGACCTTCCGCTAGGGGGCGTAAAAGTAAATTGCTTTCCCCCTATATCTCTGCTTCTAAATCTCCGATTTGAAAAATTCTTTCTGCACCGGATACAGCTCCTGATGGGAAATCGTTTGCGCATAATTTCTAATTTTTGTGAAAAAATGGTTTGGACACCAGCGGGCGTAAATTTTAATTTCCGCTTCTGATGTATTTGCAGCAAAATATGAGCTTCTAAAATCTCGAATTTAAAAAAACGTTGTTTGTAGACCGATAGTACTCATGTCGACAAACATTTTAGGAACATTTTCTTCTTAAAATAATGCAAGGTTTCTACGCCAGGAGGCGTATATGTATATATTATTTTTGTCAATATCTCTACTTCTAGGAGTTCGATTTGAAAAATTCCTTCTTTGTTGGATAGTGTTTCCGATGCGAAATGTTTTTCCTAAAAATTCAAAATTTTCAAGTAAATCATAGACTTTCCGCTAGATTGCACAAAGGCAAATCGCGTTTTCTGCGTTATTTCTGCTTCTAAAACTCCGATTTGAAACGTTCTTCCTGTATCGCATACAAGTCCTGATGAAAAATATTTTTCACATAATTTCTAATGTTTGGTAAAGAATGGTTTGGCCACCAGGGGGCATAAGTGTTAATTTCTGCTTCTGATGTATTTTTAGCAAAATCTGGGCTGCTGGAAACTCGACTAAATTTTTTTTTCATGGACCGATACCGCTCATATGGAATATCCTTTTGATAATACTTTATTCCTAAAATAATGCATGGTTTTCCCACCAAGGGACGTAAATGCACATCTTATTTTTGTCGATATCTCTGTTTCTAAGTGTGCGATTTGAAAAATTCTTTCTGTGTTGGAGAGCGTTTCCGGTGCGAAATGTTTCTCATATAAATTCATGTTTTTCTTAACGCACAAATCTGCAACCAGAGGGCGTAAGCTCACGATTCCGTTTACAGCAATATCTGAGGGATTAAAAACCCGATTGAAAAACTTCTTTCTTCCGTCAGATACTATTGTTTTCCATACCGGTTCCATTGACTTTGAATAGCTTTGATAAATTTAATTTACGTCAGAACTGATTCAACAAAAAACACCCGAAAATTCGGTGTCATCTTTCTTGTAAACGTTATGAGCAGTTTTGCCAAATATGTTTAAAAACGAACTAACACAAAAGCACACAAAGGTTCAAAAAGATGTGGATTCATCGATAGGATCATCATTATCAGATCAGGACTACCAAAATGCCATTGTCCGGGTGCAAGAGTCGTCAAAATAATTGGTCTGGGCTTGTAAATAAAAAATCCGGTTGCCTGGCGGGGTACGTAAGAAGAAAAAAAAAAAAAAAAAAAAGAAGAAAAAAAGACCAACCGCCCTGTTTTGCTGTTACAGCAAAATAAACAGTCGGAATGCCCAAGAAGAAGGGGAGGACGGGGGGGGGTCTACAGTTAAACTACACTACAATTCAAAAATATTTTGGGAAGCTACCGCCCAACGGTATCAAATGCCGCCTGGATCGACCACTATGAAGACAAATAAATTCTGTTAAAATTATAGTAAAGGTTTATTTTTAGTTTCCTTTATTTTATGCCTACCTTAAGCTCTCCAGATTTCTGGGACCCAAAAGTTCAAAGGCCTCCACTGGTGCTTGATACCTACCTACGTTCTTTCATGTTTTGTTAGCGCCGTTTTATGGGATTTTTAATTTTCTTGCCGTTTTTATTTGAAGTACGCTCTATATGCGCTAGAGTTGGGGAGCTATTGATACATTCAGGACACAAATTTTATAAAGATCGAGAAATGCAGATAGAACGGAAAGGGCGTTGGTTGTACCGTAAGCACTGTACGTTAACACTAGTGCTTTGGTTATTTTACAATCTGATTTGTGCCACAACCACGACCCACCAAAACTACTGGTCCTTCAAATCATATCAAATAGTGTTAAGCGAAAAGCATCAGACGATACTTTGGTATGGTCATTAAAACTGATTTGAAAAGAGATAAAAAAAAAATATATATATATATTTTGGGACATGAAGAGTCAACCTCCACGTGATATATCCCCTGAGTAACGCTAATAGACTTTGTCGATTTTAACCGGCAGAAATACAAGCTCACATATATTACATGTATATATAAAAAAATTAATGTCATATGCATATATACATACCCACACGTACTTACGATTCTATGTAAGTGCAATTTTTCAACAGCGGAAAAGACTTTGAGAGGTGTCTTTGAGTGAAGTAATCTATCTACCCGAGAGAAGCTCTGAGGGGAGGGAGTGGGGGTCTCCTGAGTGCATGCAATTGTCCCATGAACCGGGAGAGGCTGTGAGTGCAACTGACCAACATCCAATTTGTTTTGTACATGTCTGAAAATTTCTCCCCTTATTCTTGCGTTAAAGAAACGAACAGTTACATTCGGCTTACAAGAAGGCATATTGCCGCTAGATGCTTCATGTTGGAATATTTCTGATGAAGCGCTTAGAGATAGTCGTCGTGTTCAGTATCAGGTTTAGCGCGTAGTGGTAATGTTGGAGGTGACGGGAAATATCGTGTTTAGTACCAGCTCAGCCGTGTGGTGCTGAAAAAGTGGTTTCTTCGCAGACTCACAAAGCCAGTGGAAGTCGACGAGTAATAAATAGGATTTGCTTATTTATTGAAAAATAGCAGTTTATTAATTATCGCATCTACTGAACTTACGCTCTAAAATCTTCATTCGATGTTTTATAACCAGAAAACGTTATGCCCAGGCGAAACTGCAACGTAGTATCGGAATGAATGTGTAACTGTTTTAAACCTGATGCATTGAATGAAAAAGATGCGAGGAATTGTCCACGCCCATTTGTTCGGGGCATGTAGATATATCGGTTCTCTCCCCCCCCCTTTTCTTTTTTTCTTCACTGTAATTCAGTTACGTAGTAGTTCTCACGGCAGTATT
Source organism: Macrothele yani (assembly GCA_039090855.1). NCBI lineage: Eukaryota > Metazoa > Arthropoda > Arachnida > Araneae > Macrothelidae > Macrothele > Macrothele yani. Next base: position 120,455,438 of record CM077004.1, on the reverse strand, counting down.
TTTTAGTGCAAGAGAGGTTAATTGCCTTGTTGTGTGTGTGTGTAATGATGATACGCAAGTGGAGATGAGGGGGGAGAAAAATGGGGGTAAGCGCACGAGCATGTGTTCTAAAAATAAACTTCCCAGGAGCATTTCCAAATGAGCTTTACTTCTTTTGACAGTTACTTTTGGGCGTCTTTCTCCGGGGTGTGAGTGTCAACTTCATTTTGGGTGTGCTTTTAATCGTGTCGTATATGTTGATGGCGCATACGTTTGAAACTTCCATCCTTTATTATCATGGAAGTTTCGAATGTATGGAACGTATGCGGTTCTCTGGTAATAGCAAATAGCATATTACGTTTCACGTGAAAGGTCCGCGAATTTTTCTTCGGGATAGCGCTCTGAATATTAGATTTTATTATTTTATTTTGATCATTGGGAATGGGCTCCTATTTCTTTTAGTCTTAGCCCCTTCACTGTTACTCTTGGAAAATCCACAGTGGCCAAGTGGCTTCTGCCACTCGTCCGAGCCGATCCTGGTCTAGTTGTGGACGAGGCAGGGTTTGTGTGTGTGTGTGTGTGTGTGTGTGTGTGTCTGTCCCTCCGTCTGTCCTACGGCTCTTGTTCTTTCCCTTACCTGGAACCAGTTTCCCTAAATTAGGGTCGGGCGACGCAATATATACGGTGGTTGTTTACCCCCGCCTCTCCGAAAAAATCACAGTAATCGTTCTTCGTCAGAATGCAGTATGGCCCTTTAATATGATTTATCTACTGTATGTAACGTTTTACAAACTTGTATCTGAGTGTACTATACCTCAGTACAGCTTAACACGAAAATGAACCGGCACTGTGTTCATGAAAGTAATATTTTAAGATGCATCCCGAAGTGACATATCTGGAAAATTTCAACAATTTGTCTGGAGCAATTCATAGTGTTCTATATTTCTCACTGACACATTGAGATTTCGTTTCTCGAGTAAAGACCTGCCGCTGTCTTTGTCCACACACAATCAGTATAATCCATATACTGCATGGTTTTTAATGTATGCCACTTTTTAGTTAAGGGGAGTCATGATGTATTTGCTTTTGGAATTAAATGTGCACTTCTAAAAATTCTATGTGGGAAATAAAATTTTCATTTCATCTGTACCTCAGTTTTCACTGGTCAAATAAGAAAAAAATACTTTGAAACGTTGTCTACCTTTAATTTCAGACGACATTATCCACATGTCTTCCGATTAGATATGCTTAGGGTGTACATATACTTGCATTTGTATTTTGTTTGCGTCATGTCATTGTACCCAGGTCTTCTATTTGTCATGTATTTCTAATGAAATTCGTTTTTTTTTCTCCTTTTGGTTTCAATTTAATCGAAAACAAGTAAACAAAATTACTATGGAGAAAAGTTTCATTTTTGTGTTTGTGTGTCAACAAACAACCATTCGAATTCTGTTTGTGCATAGGAACATATTTTCCTGTCATCGCGTGCACATTTCTATGATTGTTCACTTTGCTCGAGAAAAAAAAAAAAAGTTTGGCTGTTATGGAGATTCTTCATAATGAATATTTCGCAGTAGAGTATTTTTTGTGCAGGACATCGAAAGGCAAGCGACCAGTACAACGTTCAAAAAACTACTCTTCTGCGCGGAACCATTTGAGTGATTCATATGAGACAACGGTTTGGATCAGCACCTGTCACCATAGCTTTTGCACAAGTTATCATGGCTAACTTTGCCAGGACCAACTCATAGTGTAGGTGGTGAAAGAACTCTGAAACGACGATGTAGCGCGTGTGCACTCAATGGACAAAACATCCGAGATACCTACCGAGTAGCGTGTTGGTCCTCTAGCGCGAATAACAGCCTGTGTACCCCGAGGCATCGACTACAAGATGCAGGAGGGTTTCTGGAGGCAATGCCAACCATGCTTGTTACAGCATTGTCCACAACCCGCCCGAGACGTCGGTCCAGGATCAATTGGTGTCATGCTCCGCTCTACGTCATCCAGAGAGCTTCCACAGAGTTTAAATCCGGACGCCTTGGGGGCCAGCGGATGGTTCCAAACTCAGATGAGTGTTCCTCGAGCCATGCCTGGGTGGTTGCGGCCTGGTGGGGCGGTGCATTGTACTTCTGAAACAGACCATCGGCCGCAGAATGCGCAGAAAGCCACAAAAGCAGACCTGCCAGGTTTTACGATTTACTCATAAAATTTACGGAAGTGCAACTTGTTTTACGGTTTTAGGGGCAAAATGTTAATTTTACGGATTTAGCGTTTCTTCCAGATTTTTTTCCTCATGATTTTGCACCAACTGTTAAAACTTTTTTTGTTTTTTTGTTTAACTTAATTTAAAATAAAACGTCGATGTAGGTTACGAATAAACTTCTTTCCAGCATGCGGGGAAAAAAAAATCCGTAGTTTCCCACATGTTTTATGTTGCCGTTTTGCGTAATTTTAAACACTAAAACTTGCGCCGCACGTAAACACCGAACTGCTCCAGCTTTGTGCTTGTCTAAGTCCAATGTTCATTCGACCGGTGCTTTTTTTTTTTTTTTTTTTATGTAGGTGTTAAAGACCACCGTTAGCAACTCAATGGGCTATAAGCAGTCGCCCGTCCCTAAGTCAGGGCCACTGGTGCCAGGGAAGGGAGTGAGACTATGCCATGTGACAAACACATCCATACCTCACCGGGATTCTAACCCGGACCCTTTCTGGGACGAATGGTCATAAGCCAGCTCTTAGACCACTGCGCCACCGGCTAACAGGTTCTTTTCCAGCGATGATTTATTTTGCTGGCCCGTTAGTAAGTTTTCCCCGCTTTGCAACCTTAGGTTGAGGAAGTGTACATGCTCCAGCTTTGACCGTACGCACGATAACTTTCATAAAAATGGCTCGGCTTGATTCGACGAAATTAGTATGTTGGTTATAGCCTGGGGACGAACTCTGTTGAAAATGGTCAAAGGTCAGAACATACGAGCGGAATTCATTCTATATACTGCCCTTCTGCGTAATTACTTGACGTGCGTAAAAAAAAAACATCAATTGCGTTGAAATTTTCGTATATCGTTCCAGAACGATAGTGGATTGATGAAAATCGTTGAAATGAAGTCAAAGATCAGAACATAGGAGAGGGATTCATTCCTGCGCCCTTTTGCGCGATGACTTGCGTAACATCAAAGCATGATTGCGATGAAATTTCGGTACGCTGTACAGGACGCATAGTAGACCAATTTTATGGAAAATGGTTATCAGGACTCGTGAGGACAGTGCAGTGCGCACATGCGCGGTATTTTGTTCGTCAGAATTTTCGCACAATAACTTTCGTGGAAATTGACCGATTTGGATGGAATTCTTAATTATAAAACGACGCATGTGTGCTAGCTTTTTATTTTAGAAATTAACAGGCGCAAAAATAATAATGTTCTATTGCATGTTGATACTTGATTTGTGTAACATACCGACTATTAATCGATATGTTCGCTACATTTAATCAATGTGCTGGATAAGTAATTTAATCGAAATTGTCGATTACATTTTTCATCGAATACATCTGTAAGGTGACGGGGTCGGGCCCCACTAATTATTTCCATGTTGTAATATCTTCTGTAATTATTTCTCATTTCAAAGGCAATGTAATGTAAATTCAAACACATGTGTTGGCACGTGGTACGTTTCCTTTGTATGACGGATTGTGTAACACCGAGCGAAGCACGTGACTAGCAAGATCCGCGACCGGGTCGACGGGGTCTAATGCATAGGTCAAAGGTCACCACTTCCGGTGAACGGCTAACTCCACACCAATAGGATTTCCAGAGGCGGAAAGGAGAGGAAGAAGATTAAGGATATAAAAGGAAGCGACACGTTCGCTAAGAGGCGGGCCGCGGTGGCCTATTGGGCAACGTTCGTGACTGTCACGGAAAAGACCCCAGGTTCGATCCCAGCCCGGTACGGACGCTCGATCCTCTGAATATCGGCCGTGCGTCGGATGGGCATGTTAAGCCGTCGGACCCCGGGTACTGACCCCCGGTAATAAATAAGGGCGTCTTTCTCCCCCTTTCTACTTCGCTTCCGTGTCACTTTTCTATCGGGCACTCTATCCCAAATCTCCTAGCTTCATATTTCTAAGGGTTGTTTAAGACCTGGGGTCAGACACTCCCTTCCTAAAATCCTCTACATATGATCTGATCTGCTAGAGAGGGCTTTTGGCGTTTCACCTCCCACGAAGTAAGACGTGTTATACGCAGAGAGTGTCGGCTAGACCTCTCGGGATTTTTCGTTTTCACTGACGGAATAGTCAGGGTTTTTCGGCGATAGGAGATCGACCGGATATTTTGAGGGAACGACTCAAGTCCACGTGGCGGAGGGTCTTCCTTGATATCGGTGAGATAGTGAAGTGTTCGCTAGCTGGGAACCTGTTGGCACTTGGAGATAGCCAATCGAACGAACTTATTCTTTCATCTATTAAATTTTGTTTCGTCTAACCAAGGACTTGTTATTGGAGTTATTCATTGTCGTGAGCTGAAGTAATTACTGACTACACGTTCTAGTTTTTTTTCAACGATCCAGTTTAACTCGACGGCACTCAAAAGAACCTACGTCAGGCTCGTTTGAGAGATTCGGATTCCGTAAGGCCTAGTGGCAGATCAAACTTAGCGGGACCTGACAACATCAATTTTTTTTTTTTCCGGATTTCAGTTCTTGAACGTTTGCAGGTATGCGAAAGCGTGTAGGTGATCAGCCATCACATGCTGGTAGCGCGCAGCGGTTAAGGACCTCTCCAGACACTAAGGAACCTAATGTGTCCCATGAGAAGGCATTCCAAACGATCACAGAGCCGCCACCACCTTGCACAGAGCCGATCTGGCACGACGGAGCCATGGCCTCATGCTGTCGACGCCACCCGCCACCTCGGTAAAGCTAAAAACGTAATTCATCTGACCACACGACTCGGCCCCACTCTGCAGAGGTCCACTTTTGATGTTCCCTGCATTAGGCGAGGCGTGATTTCCGATGTCGAGCAATCAACAGTGGCACACGGGCATGGCGTCTGCTCCTGTAGCCCAGGCCGCGCAGTTCGCTCGCTGACGCTACTTGGGCCTCCGTTATTTAATTTGGATGTGATTTGCGCAGCCGTTGCCAAGCGGTCGGTTTGTATGATACTAAATAGAGTACGTCGACCCCGGTCATCATTGGCGTGTGGTCGGCCACCACTTGCTCTCTGGGCGCTGGTATGTCCGTCGATGGTATACTCTTGATACGGTTGTCCTCGGAAACTTTAAGGTTCTTACCACTTGGTCGATGGAATGACTCATATATGTATTGTACTGACAGTGCGTCCACGATCAAAGTTGCTCAGATCACCACGTTTGCCAACGTTCGTTTATTGCGATAAACCGTTGGGATCGTTTGCGTTCGGTTTTGGTCTTTTCCACTATACGCGCGGAGGATGCCCATGTCAGATGCCCATCACTCATATCTCTGTTTTGTCTACCGAGTGTGTTTTGGTTAACAAACTAAAAGTCATCGCCATAAGAAATATCTGCCTTGTGATTTAGGAAACCGGCGTTGCGCTATGTCAGGGAGTCGGATAGTAGTCGTATTTCATGTTTACCCATTTTTCTTCACGTATAGACATCGTATGTCGAGCGAGGAATGTGTCATCTCCGCTCTGTCAACTTCTCCGCACTGAACAATGAAATGCTTTTTCTCCCATCGTTTCGTAAATCAGAAATTCATCGCTTGCAATTATTAAAAAGATGATTAGTGAAAACACAGTCGTTAAGTTCTGCTCTGTTTTCTTGCTGCATCACTGACTTGTCCAAGCATTTCCCCCATGCATCATTCGCGTTGCCAAAATTTAAGTTGCGTTGTGTTTTTTAATAACGCGGTGAGGCACGTCGTTTCATAAAACAAAAACAAGAAAAAAAAATTGGGAATTTTTCGTCAGCTCGAAGTTGAAGGTATTAGTTTAGAGTGGGTTTGTATATTTCCTATTACTGAACAGTAAACTTTTTTTTTTTTTACTTTTTTTTTTTAAACCCGTAAAAGGTGGGTGATGTTATTACCAATGATCTACCAAAGTCCTTTCTAGATTTTGTGCATCGATTGAGCTAGGGATTTCCTGCTTTTGTTTCTATTGTGACTTTTTGTTGGCTATCCATTAAATCCGTCTCGAGAATCATGATCTGGATGTAAAACTTATACGTAGGTCCTTTCGCTCTGCATCCACTATTGACCCAACAGCAAAAATATGCGTAAGGAAAGAAAAAAGTTGCTGCCCCGTGAATATTCATTACCTTGATTATCGAAATAGTATCATTTATATAAAAAAAAAAAAAAAAAAAAACCCAGAACGAAGACATTCGAAAGAATATAATTTTATAAGTATCTTTCACTTTACTAAAAGAAATATTATGACAAAATCGTACTAATTGCGATGAACACCCTTAACGAGATGGATCAGCATAGATGTGTGAACAGAAGAGTTTCATCTTTAATTCAGTGCTAGTTAATTCCTAGTGCTGATAGGACTGACTTGTTGTTCATTGCAAACATTTAGGAAAACCCAGTGCAGCACAAAAGTTATAGAGAGTGCTAAATAGAGCTAACAATTTCAGCACTTTGTTAAAAGAACGAGGTAGTAACGCATGGTTGGATAACGAAGGCCAGCGATTGTTGAAAAGATAAGAACCAAATTTTGTGGCTTACCCGTGTTTTTTAATATAAAAGGGGTGTCGATAGCGATGTCGGTAATTAAAAAAGTAGGATAGCGATGTCGGTAATAATAAAAAGATGTCGATAGCGATGTCGGTAATTAAAAAAGTAGTTGTAAGGGTGTATATGCGCATCGTTTACTTTACGATTTAATGAAGTACAAGGGCGTCGGATTTTTTCACAATGGGGGCAATACATCAGGATGTTTATTTTTTGGTCATATCATTAAAAACGTCTTGTGCTGTTGTAAAACAAGATGTCGATGACGTCATTAGAACATGTTACAGATAAAAAAAAACTATTGAGTGATATGAAACTAGAGTTTTATAGGTATTTTATCTGGTGTTTCGATACAAAACATGTGACTTATACTATAAACGATGTTAAACGGTATTTGATTTGGACACCTCCACGTTCGCATGAATTCCACTAAAACCCCGTAGCTCTTGCGAGACAGGGGTCAGTTGCACTCACCCCAATCCCTTATTATCTGATGGGTCAATTGCATTCAGAATTGAGATTACGGTACAGATCGACTACACTACTAGATAGGGAAATGTCGAAGACCTGTGGATACAACAAAGATCTCTTGCATAAGAAGCTCTGTCCTGAACAAGCTCGACCGACTCCCTGCAAAACATTGGTATCATTCTTCAAAAAGCGATTCTATAGGCGTAACATATAGAGTTAAGTGCAGCGAAAGAGAGGAGGGGGGATTATTGATACATTCAGGATATAAATTCAATACAGCACTCAGTGGGGTGTGACTATCACATCAGAGGTGAGGAAATGCTGCAAATAAAAGACAGGGTCTGAAGTATAGTATGCTTTTCCATGAATTCTATTGGCGGAACCGGAAAGTAATGTCGTTTTTGGAAAAGAAGAGAAACACTGTTTGTAACAGACGAAATTTATTTCTTAATCAATTATAGAGTATAATCGCCATCATTATGGATCACACTTTCCCATCGTGAAACCAAACTTTCAATGCCGTCTTTATAAAAAGATGGCTGTGCTGCAAAGAAGTCCGAGAGCCCCGTTTTGACATCAATCAATATTGTGGAATCTTTCCCCATTAAGAAAGTGCTGCAGAGATCTGAACAAATGGTAATCAGACGATAGTGCAATGTCAGGGGAATAAAGGGGATGGGGCAGAACATCCCAACCAAAATCTCTAATCGTCTGCTGGGTCCGTCTCGCCATGTGAGGTCTCGCGTTGTCATGCAGGAGGATGACACCTTTTCTGTTGACCAGTGCTGGATGTTTTGCAGTAAGAGCTTGTCAAACGATCCAGTTGTTGACAATAGAGGTCTGCCGTTACTGTCTGTCAATGTTCCAAGAGCTCAAAGTGAGCTATGCCAGCGGTAGTCCACCATACACAGAGCAAAACCTTTTTGGGGTATAGACCTGGTTTTGGCGTAGGAACTGGTGTCTGACCTGGAGAAAGCCACTGGTTTTTACGTTTGTTGTTCACCTAAAGAACCCACTTTTCATCTCCAGTGACAATTCAATGGAGAAATGGATCCTTTTCCTGTCGGCTAAGTAAAGAGTTGCAGATAGTGGAACGCTGGGCTTTGTTGTCAGGTGAAAGTTGGTGTGGGACCACTCCTTGTCTTATAGACCTTCCCTATCTGTTGCAGGTGCTCTTGAACAGTAGACCATGATGCATTAAGATGTTGGGATAATTCATCAATGGTTTGACGAGGATTTGCCTCAACGGCTGCACGCAGCAGGCCATTGTCGAGCTCCTTGGGCCTTTCTGCCCGAGGGGCATCAGAGTGGTCAAAATTGCCCGACCGAAATTGGGCGAACCAACATTTGCACTTGCGGACATTTATCGCATTCGGATAAACAGCGCAAATGTTATTGGTGGCCACGGTTGTATTGTTCCCCTTGTAAGATCATACAGCATACAATGACGAACATGTCACTCATTTTGTTCTGCAAATCTGGAAGACAAAAACACCTACATAAATTAAAGGCGAATAGGCCATTCACGTGTACATACACTTATTTTACGTTGAACGTATATAAACACCTCTCAACCGCACCCCAAACTTAGCCCCCCCCCCAAATACTTTCTAGTACCCCCAACAATTTGGAGTGTCTTTGTAAAAGAAACAAGTTACTTGCGGACGCGCGATTTACTGCGTTGAAAACGAATATTGTAATACATTGGTGTTCTTCTTCCGGGGAAAGGGTCTCTGAGCGCAGTAATTCCATACCAGGGTGAAGCTTCGACTGGACGGGATCTCTGAGTGCTATTAGCCCATGCACCGGGAGAGGCTGAGTGCAACTGACCAACACCCTTCTTATGTTATACAAAATATATCAAACATCCGTATAAAGATATACCCTGCCCCCTTCCGTTTTCTTTCTTTTTTTCTTTCTTTCTTTAAAGAAAGACTATTACACCTAAATGAAATTGAAAACGTTCCTTCTTTTATAAAAACATAACATCTTTCATGAATTTCAGGATAACTGTTTTTTTATGAAGCTGGTACTTCGTTAAACTTTTTTTTTCTCATAATGGCGAGAGCGAGGTGACGTTAAACTGCGTCTCATGAATGACATTAAGAAGTTCAGAGTTCTAGATGGTTAATAATTAATTAAAATAGATAACAATGTTTAGTTTTATCAGAAGGAATTTTAAATGGCAGGAAATATTAAAATATTCCTAATACTTATCCAATTTCGGATTACGGACTTAATTAAAAAGGACGAAAAGTGTGCGGCAAATGAGTACGAGGACAGCTGTCCCCATGTTCCGTCACCGCTGGGTATGAAAACGAAACTGAGACATTAAAAACGTTACGTGAGCTACCTAAATAGTTGAACATATCCGTGGGAAAAGTGCTCGCATACGATTTTCAAAAACCTCCTAAACATGTCTGTGCGTGGCGTGGCGGCTGGATCACATTCATTCAGATTAAAAAAGTTGCGGTAGTTAACATTTGGTATTTCTGGAGGAAAAGCCCATGTAAGGAACTAGGTGATAAATGGCTCCTCTCGATAATCACGGCAGACAAAAAAGGTAAATTTATGTAAAATAAAATACCAACGTTTACCACAATAAAGGTTTATTATACATTGATCATCGACTATAGTTCGAAAAGCGTTTGGCTCCGCATCATCAGGACGAATGGTCCTGATGATGCCGATCACCACAATCAAGTGTAAGTACCTTATCAGGACGTATACCACAATCAAGTGTAAGTATTCGCACTGATGATGCCGAGCCCAAACGCTCTGCGAAACAATAGTCGATTAATAATAAACCTTTGATTGTGGTAAACGTTGGTATTTTATTTTATCTCAACACCACAAGTTCTGTAGTCATAAATTATACGTAAATTTATATGTTTGACCCAAGTGTAAGTATCCAGTGAGTAGGGAAGAATTCACCAAAGTAATCTACAGAAGTAGAAAACGTGAACTATGAAATCAGGAGCGGAAGTGATACTCGCAAGGATTTTTTTATTTTTTTTTTATTTTAGAGTCTCGGTACGCTGTATAGACACGTGCTCCTCAGCATAAGTACTGTATCACTACTACTCAAAGTACAATTGAAAAAAAAAATCTTTGCGCATTCGTACAAATTTTCAGTTCAGCTTTCAGCATGTATGTACGGTGCAAAATCTCTCAATAGTTGCCGCTGCTGTGGGGTTTTTTTCTTTCGAGAATATTGCGGTATCTAATTACCGGATTCGAAAAAAGAAAAAAAAGAAAAAAAAAACAACTTTTGCGTAGACTTGCAGAAACTGTGATTAATGTGGGTTTTTCTGATGTCAGAGGTGCAGTTGTGCAGTGCAAGAATACATTTATGTTCGGCATTTATCGCATTTTAAAAATTCATTCGTTTTTTGAAAATATCATTTGTAAACATTCTGTTTGCATCCAGTTGTTTTAATCAGGATTCAGATTTTCCGGTTTATCGATGCAAACTTATGTCCAAACAACTTACTCATTGTGTCTAGCAATAAATATGAGATCGTTCTTGTTTTTTTTTGTTATTTGTAAGTTTCACGAGATAAGAGAAATGTAATAAAATTAGCAATTTAATATGGTATACTGAGTTGAAATTTCCTAAGTGCAAATAATTATTTGCAAACAGTTATCAGTTTATGGAGTTTGTAAAAAGTGAAGTTACCGGTTTTTTCTTCTTCTGCTTTTTGGGTCCAGTTTCGACTTAAAAGGTCACAGCTGTGAACTAACTACAAAGAAAAATGAAACACGAAGTGTCTTGTGTAGCTGTTTTCTTTGGCTGTTGAGCCGAAAGACTTGTAAAATGGCGTTTCAAATTACTTTAAAAAGATTATGCAAACACTTGACACTACGAAGCTTTCGTGAAAATAAAAAGTTGTGTTAGGAATGTGCTGATAAGTACACTTTTGAAAAAAAAAAAAAAAAATTGCACGTACGTCGAAAATTTCGCTTTATCACTTACTTCCATCATCGACTTATTTCTTAGTTCAGCAGCGATTATTAATTTTTGCAGACGCTGTTTATGTATTAGCGAGCGTGAAGAAAACTTTTTTAGCCACTTGAAAAGGGATTATAATATGTGCTGGAGATTCGTTTTTGCTTGAGTCGTGGGCTTTTGAGGAAACGTTTTTGTCTTTCAAAATGAAATCGTTCATAAGTATGTATTTTTGAGAAACGTCAGTGCTTAATGACTAACGTGATGAGAACCTAGTGTTATTGAATTTAATTGTTTGCTTGTTTCTTATTTTGCCGGTTGATAAAAACGGTGTTTCCGTTTCTGGAGTGCCCGGAAATGAGAAAATGGTGCACGTTTGTCACCTACAAGTTTCACATTCCATTTGCCAACAAATGTGGACGAACTCTTTCAAAGTTGTAAAGTTCCGTATGAGCACATGCACTGTTTTCATAGTAGTAATTCTCTTTTATATCTATCAAAAATGTGTACTGTATTGCGCAATTATTTTGTTTGCTGTTGAGTGTACACGTTTACTTTAATTACTCGCTAAACCATGCACATACAATTTCCATCTAGTTAGAAACACAGTGCCACTTCGGTGTTGAGTTTTTTGATTTCCCTCTCGGTCTTTGCTGTACTACTATGATGGAGGCTGTATGGCCCTATTTAGGTAGAGCCCGTCCCTGCTACATTACTAGATGGCTCTAGTAGGCATTGCCCTATTTATGGTGGGGTCGGAGGAAACTACCCCCCTTACCTTTTTTTTTTTTGGCCCTCGTTTGGTGTCCTAACCCACAGATGTCATCTAAAAATTGTAAGACATGCATGCGATCAATTATAGATCGGCGGTAGCCCAAATACTTCGCGCCTCCGATAAAGAAGCGGCGTCCATGGGGACAACATGAGCCGCCAGTGATGTGTATGTGAGGTTTGGTTCGTGAAAAGATGAAACGGGTGGAGTGCTGGACCGTTTGGTGTGTGTATCTCGTTTATTGCAGTAGACAATGTCGTACTCCATTCATCCTTCTGCATCACTCACGAAGGGACTACATGCTTCTGAAGGTTAGGGATGAGGGTGGCAGAAGACGACTGTGAGTTTCTTGGGCACACACCTCCACACGGAACTTTGCACTTCGTTCTCGGATGCCTACAATCCCCTCCACCAGCCGGCCACAGTTTTTCGTCTTTTGTATCATGGCTTCATCGATCTCAATCGCTGCCCTTGGCAGTGCTAGTCTTCCACGAGTCCTTGGATAGCATCACGAAGTCGGCAGTTACTTCTCTGAAGTACTAAAACCATTCGCATACTATTCCAGGCAACATGTTGCTAGTCTCACCAGAACTGTCCTGTGTAGTATGTTCTTTGCCACATTCCTCGGCGAAGCTAACGCTCAAGTTTCTAACTAAATCGTCAAACAATGAGAAAGAATGAGCGTGTTGTTTCAACCATCTCATTGGCTGAAACAACACGCACATTTGTCCTGAGCTTCTCGCACATACACTGAAGTGCCAGAAAAACTGGTACAGACTAGCTTATGCAAAATACATAGCAACGTGACCTATGCGCGTACTCAGTTGCGTCCGTCAGTGCGTATATAAAGCGATAGACATCCTTGCCAGCTGTCAGAGCTGTTTTCGGCATGAGAATGACAAGTAATAACGATTTAAGCGATTTTCAACGCGGTGTCATAGTTGGCGCTAGTGAGATGGGCCATAGTATTTCGGAGGTAGAAACGAAGTTCGGATTTTCACGGACGACCATTGCAAGGATGTACCGTGACTACAAGAATTCCGGCAAAACCTCCAACCTACGATACCAGTGTGGCCGTAAAAAGACATTGGGTGAACGTGACCATCGTCGGCTGTCAAGAATCGTTTCACGCGATAGGCGTGCAACACTCTCGCAGGTATCATCGGAATTCAATGCTGGAGCCTCAACAAGAATCAGCGTCCGGACTGTGCAACGTACCCTGCACCACATGGGCTTTGGGAGCCGACGCCCAACTCGAGTCCCCTTGATGAGTGCACGACACACAGCTATGCTCCTCGCTTGAACACGGCAACACCGCCACTGGATACTTGATGACTGGAAACAAGTAGCCTGGTCTGACGAGTCGCGTTTCCAACTGTATCGGGCAGATGGAAGAATTCGTGTGTGGCGCAAACCCCGTGAAGCCATGGATTTCGCCTGTCAACGGGGAACTGTACCTGCTAGGGTATGTGTGTGTCCGTAATGGTATGGAGTGTGTTTAGCTGGACTTCACTTGGACCCCTGGTACGTCTACAAACGTCTGTGACCGGCCAACGCTATGTGCGCATCCTTTCTGACGAGGTAAACCCGTTCATGTCCTGCATTAATGCTGATGGGTTTGGCCTGTTCCAACAGGACAATGCAAGTGTCGGAAGGCCACAGTGCCGCCCCGGTGGCGCAGTGGTCTAAGGCGCTGGCCTCTGATCATTCATCCGTAAGGGGTCCGGGTTCGAATCCCGGTCTGGCATGGATGTTATGTTTGTCTTACGGCACTGGCTCTCTCCCTTCCCTGGAACCAGTGACCCTAAATTAGGGACGGGCGCTGCTTATAGCCCATGGAGTTGCTCACGGTGGTCGTTAAACCTCCAATCAAAAAAAAAAAAAAAAAAAAAGAAGGCCACAGTATGGTTAGAGGAGCATTCATCTGAGTTTGGGGTGTTGCCATTCCCACCCAAGGCCCCAGATCTGAACGTGATAGAACACATTTGTGATGCCATGCAACGCGCTATCGAACACAGGAATCAGAGACCTCGGAATAAACCCGAATTGTGGAACGCTCTGCAGGAAGTATGGTGAGCATTGCCTACAGCATATTTCCAGAAGCTAGTGGAGTCCATACCCCGTCGTATTTCTGCAGGCTTGCGCTCCCGCGGGGGACCTACCGAGTATTAGACTGGTGTACCAGTTTTTCTGGCACTTCAGTGTATATGCGATAGGTTCCGTTTAGTCGTCAAACCAGTGGAACAGCATAGTAGCCAGAAGTATAATAGATGAATAAGAAACTAACTAAAAAATAACAGTAATAGCAAAACTCAGTGCCCAGATACCAGGAACCAGAGAAGTTGAAAAAAGCAAGAGGAGGGTAATAAAATGGTAAAGATGACATCACACACACACGCACGCACGCACGCACACAGAGTAGACAAAACATTAGAGATGGGGTGATGGACAGTTGACCTGAGCACCCCCGCGCAGAGTGGAACAGGCCCAAACCGAACACATGCGATAAATAGGCGGACAGCAGGGCTTCCCAGTAGTGTATAGCAATCGACGAACATGGGTAAACGTGGTGATCTGATCTACTTTGATTGTTAACGCATTGTCGGCGCAAGACAGATAGATCATTCTATCGCCCAAGTGGTAACAACCATAGGGTTCCCGAGGACAACCGTACCTAGGGTGTGTCGCGAATATACCATCGACAGACGTACCAGCGCCCAGATAGCAAGCGGTGACAGACCATATGCCGTTGATGACCGGGGTCGACGTAAACTATCCAGTCTCGTACAGACTGACCGCTTGCGACGGCGGCACAAATCACACCCAAATTAAATGTCGGAAGCCCAAGCAGCTCACGCTGTATACCCTGGGGTACAGGGGCCGATGCCCTACTCATGTGCCAGTATTGGCTGCTCGTTTTTAGAAATTACTCCGCATCGCCTGCTGCCGGGAACATAAAAACTAAACATCTGCAGAGTGGCACCGCGTTGTATAGTCAGATGAATTTCGTTTTCAGCTGCACCGAGCTGACGGGAGGGTGCGGGTGTAGTGTCAACAGCATGTGGCTGTGTGCAAGGCGGTGGTGGCCCTGCGATGGTTTGGGGAGCCTTTTCATGGGACACATTAGGTCCCTTAGTGGGTTTGGGGAGGTCCTTAACCGCTGCACGCGACCATACTGATCACGTACAAGCTTTCTTGGTCTTCGCGTATTCTGTGGTCGATGGCCTGTTTCGGCAAAACAATGTGCCGCCCCCACTGGCCCGCAACCACCCAGGCATGGCTCGAGAACACTCTTCTGTTTTGAACCATTCAGTGGCCTCCAATGTCCCCAGATTAAAACCCTGTGGAAGCTCTCTGATATGCCGTAGAGCAGAGATCAGATCCATGGATCATGGACTGACGTCTCGGGCGGAGTTATGGACAATGCTACAATATACAGGGTGTTTCAAAAGATTATTGACAAACAAGAAGCGTATAAAAGGGTAAGAATACAGCAACTTTCGAATAGGAACCCCTGTCCTGCGAAGAACTACATTGCGGACAACATATCAATGAAATAATCTTAAATTGCACAAAATTTAATAAGTAAATAAAGATTACGTAAACTCATTAAATGTATTACAAAAGGTGTTCGAATTGGCTACCACCACGTGCAGTGCATTCATTGCATCGTCGAAGGAAACACGAGAAAGTACATCCTCTTAAACAGCGACTGTTCGAATCTGTCGTGGACGACCTACATGATGCGCTGCTCGCAGGGAACCTGTTTCCCCGAGTCGCCGGTGAATGTTTTAGAACGTTGTATGTACTGGGTGGCACCTGTTCGGATATTGTTCCCGGTACAGGCGTTCAGCTTCGTGTGGATTTCCAGCGGCTGCGCCGTATACGAAATGCATGTCCCGGAGTGCTGCATAAGTGAATCGTTCCATTTAATGGATAGCAAGAGATTACGAAAGCACTAAGACACGAGTTACCTTTAACTCAACTACGAAAACAACTCGCCGGCCTCTGCGCGCACGAATAACAAGCACACGTAACCCAATGCCTCTCCGCACAGTACGATTACGCTCACAACGTAGTTCCTTCATCCAAAGGCTTGTATTGACTCAGGATTACTTCGGAGAACACTTTCGAAAGTTACTATATTCCGACCCCTCTATACGCTCATAAGTATATTGTGCCGTTCCCAGTCCTGCACACGTGACGCCATAGCTGACGTCATAACTTACGTACGTGGCTGCTTTACGTGAAAGCATTGAGTTCGAGACAGCAGACGCGAGCGTGCGTTGAGTGAAGAGAGAAGTTTGTTTTGAATTGTAGAAAGTTCGATTGAGCAAATAAGTATATTTTGGTTTATATTTAATTAAATGTTATGTGTTGTTAAGTTGAATTAAATCAATAATGAGTCTTGTTTATGAGTCGTGAAGCGTCACAATATACGTATATACATAATCTATTATCAATCCGCTGCTGGGTAAAGGTCTTCAAGTTTCTTCCATAAATTTCTGTCTTGAGCCAGTCTCCTCCATGCCACTCTGACATGCTTTCAAATTTCATCCACCCATCTTCCACGTGGTCTTTTTCTGGGTCTTTTCCTGTCCTTGGAATCCAGTCGAGTATTTCAGTTCTCCAACGGTGATCTTTAGCAGTGTTCCAGCCCATTGCCATTTATTTCAGGGATTTTACCTTGATCATAATGTTATCAACTCCCATGATTTTCCTGATCCACGAGTTCCTCTTGGTGTTTCTCCTGGTTATACCAAGCATGTAGTATTTGAGTAATTTGAAGCCTCTGAATGCCTTTTTTAGTTAGTTCCACATCTGTGATTCATAAGTAAGAACTGGAAGATCAAACACTTTTTTCATTGATTATTTCATTGGGTAAGCACTTTTCTTTTAAGGCATCATTGTAAATTGCTCCTGAAAATTGTACTGTTTCTTCCAAATGCTCTCCAATCAAGTTTTATACGCCAACGAATTTCTTCTTCGATGTGTCCTTGTTTGATATCTGTTGTGGCTAACTCAAAGAAGCATGAAGATATAGGTACATGCTTGGTGTAACCAAGAAAGATGGAAAAGTTCATTCGTGTATCAGGAAAATGGCAAAAGTGGATTGTTATGATAAACAAAGTAAAGACTCAAGGGGAAATAGGCTTGTATGTATTGCTAAAAGAACTGACCACAACTGAAATACTACACTGGAAACCAAGTAACAGAAAAAGTCCCCGAAGAAGACCACGTGGGAGATGGATGGGTAAAGTTCGGAATGACATGGAAGAGAAATGCTCAAGACAGGAATTTGTGGAAGAGACTCGTGGGGACAGAGTTTTTGATTCCGGTTATTTTAGTTTCCTGGAACAGTAATTTGCGGATGGGCCAATTTTGCAACAGTAATTTACGCATGGGCAATTTTTGCAACAGTAATTTACGTATGGGCGATTTTTGCAACAGTAGTTTAAGTATGGACTCGTTTTGCAAGAGTAATTTACGGATGGGGATGTTTGCAACAGTAATTTAGGATGGGGGATGTTTGCAACAGTAATTTAGGATGGGATATGTTTGCAACAGTAATTTACGGATGGCTGTTTCATTGATAGGTCAGTAACGTACGAAATAAACATAGAAAGTAATCAAGTCTTAAGACATGTCGCATGCCATTTCATTTTGTTGGCCTCTGAAGCATTACTCGTATTTCTTTCAAATAGTCCATTCGTATGTGATCGGCACCTTGTTCGGTAGCACTTTGAGCACTTTGTAGATATTGTCATGGTTATTACACGTTCACACTATAAACATAAATTTTAAATTCGGGTAGTTAGTTTATCGTCATAAGCGAAGATTGCTTGCTAAGCATCGAATATCAACAGGGTATTATTACTTAACTAAAGCCGATTATGTACATTTTGTTCGATTTTTAGTACAGCAGATTCCGGTTAATTGGGACACATCGTGGTAGAACACTTGGGCCCCGTTATCGGAAGCTTTATCCCAAACAGCTAATTTGGGCTATTATACTACATTGTTTTATTTTGTTTAGAAATAAAAGAAAGGGTCTTCCTTTTAAATGCTAAAATTTGGAAGGAGAAGTAACAAATTTAGCTTTCGTGAAGTTGCAACTTATTTCGAAACATAAAGGGCAAAATATTTTGTTTTAAGTGAAGTTGAAATTTAAATAACGTTCTCAGAAATGTTGAAACCGATTTCTGGTGGATCCGAAAAGTTGAATTTAGTGATTCTTTTGAAGAATTATAATGAATTGTTAATATAAGGATCTTTAATTGGGTCCGCAAATATGTCAAAATAACTGATGACATTAATTTATTTTTTTAACAAAATGTGATATCAGTGGCGTTAAAGACTTGGGAACTTGCAAAAAAAAAAAAAAAAAAAAAAAAAAAAAAGGCCCAGATAAAATTGAAGGACTTGTTGACCTGCTTGATGTAATTTTTTAACGAACAAGTGCTGAGAATGTGTGTTTGGATCTGTTTAAGGTTTACCCCAATATACTCACATACTTACAGGTCTGTCATCATTCTCCAAGGATCGTCAATATTCTGAAGGTCGGTCAGTATTGGTGTATTTGGAAGTTGAAAATTAAAATTTTGATTCCTTGGTTTACCCATCATTTACAGCATGAAAGAAATGAGGTCAAATTATTTTTGCCCGAGATACAAAAACAAAAAAAAAAACAACAAAAAAATAAAAAAAAATCCGCAGTGCTGATTGTGGCCTACGTTTTTGCGATCTGTCCGGTGCGTGGGGAAATGCATATGTGTGTGCTTGATTTACTCCTTTCATAGCGTAGAACTCTTTCTTTTTTTAGCGCACAAACTACCAACCGCTCTTCAGGATCTTCCGGCGAAATGGATTCATTTGAACCCTGAAGCTCACTTTAAAGTTATGGACGCGATACACTGTCTCTGTACATTATTTTTTTGTTTAAAAAATACACGAGTTTTGTAAGTATTTGAGAGGCATTTACCCTAGATAATTCCACGCGCACACGAAGCATCTTAAGTGTCGTGTCTGCTGAAGTTAAGTAGAGTTTTGCTTCTTTATTGAGAAAGCGTTAGATGTTGACAGTCCTCCATTGTTACGTTAAGGATTTCGGGCGTATCTGTGTCGTATGTGATATCATTTTCTACGCTCCACGCGGTGAAAGAGATGATGAGGAGGTTTTGGTTCGTTCGACATCTAGGCACTTAAAAATCAAGTGGTTCTATGCCTTCGATTTCTTTTTCCCCGCTATTTTTTTTTTTAATAGTGTCCTTTGTGCAGTCGTGATTTGGCAGAATTGTGCACCATGCAAACATGAATAAGTCGTCGATGCATTTGTCGAAGCTGTGGTGGTGCTGGATACATTGAATGGCGACGATATGTTAGAGGGCATCAGTTCATCTTCTTCCTCGAGATAAGTTCGTTCCTTCGTGCGTGACTTGGAATGTGTATAATTCAGATTGTAGATTACAAGGGACCCTCGTGCGCTTAAAGTGTTTCTGGCTGCTGGGCAGAAAGGCGCGTCATTATTTCGGAATTACCGCTATCAAGGGAACTCGATATTGAGTCGTCTCCCGTGCATCTAAAGCGGGTGAATATAAAACTGTTTGTGTAGTCAGTACGCCGAAAAAATCGTCGTTGTTTCGTGAAGCTTCGAAAATCAGTTTTAAATGTGGTTATCAACTAGTTGGGGTCGCTGCGAAATTTTATTTTCGAGGAAAAATAGTCTTAATTGATATTTTTTTGTTTCAATCATCTTCTGGGAAGTAAACAGAAAATGGAAGTTATATCCATCCGTCCGTGGTCTTGTGCTAGCTTCAGAAACATTCACCGATTGTGGTCAATATCTGTGCTTACGGCTTTTACCAGATTGCATATAATTCTGAATTTAAGACGCTTATAGTGTATGTGCTAAGTCAAAAATGTGACGTACGATTGTGGAAATGCGCGTATGAATAAATGTGTGCCGCCCCGGTGGCGCAGTGGTCTAAGCCCTGGCTTCTGACGATTCTTTCGAGATGGTTCCGGGTTTGTTTTGTGTTCATCTTACAGCACTGGCTCTCGCCTTTTCCTGGAAACAGTGGCCCTAAATTTTATATATATCATTATCATTGTCAACCATTATCAATCCACTGCTGGACGAAGGTCTCCCCAAGTTTCTTCCACAACGTTCTCTTCTGTCTTTATATGTATATATATATAATAGAAAAAATCCATAAAATATTAATAAAAAAATTAATTTAAGCAGGCTCAAGAAAGATGCTACCGGAAATTCTCTCTGCACCAGAAAAATAAAAAATTAGGTGGTAAGCTCAGATATCTGCAAAAAATGAAAGTTAAAAAAGCCTAACAAAAAACGCCAACAAAATGACCAAACGAATATAGCAAACGAGCACACAAGAAACAAAACCGCCAATGGATCAGCCCCCCCCCTCCTAAGCACAAGGAAGCCGCAGCCTTCCTTGTGCGGGCTGAAAGTCCACATTCACTGCAAGAGTGGAGAAGTCCAAAAAAGGGCAGTAAGCGAGCTAATTAATGCCTGCGCATATTGCGAAAAAAGGAGATATACAAGAACAGGAGAATGAGCTGGGACTGGACATTGAAAGTCAAAAAATACTCTGAAATTGAGAAAAAAAAAAAGGTTGAAAGACAAAAATATGATGAAAACCAAGGGTTCAAACCAGGGGTGATTATGTCACTTATAAATGTCAACATGTAAGGAGAGCTAGATTCCGTTCTAAAATGAATCTATGTGCGAGTGAGTCTAAAAGAGATTTCCAACATGAGAAAGGTTATTAGCAAATGTCTTACGACCAGATGACACTAAATTAGGGACGTGTGACTGCTGTTATAACCCATCAAGTTGCTCACGGTGGTCACTGATTCCCCAACCTCTTTCAAAAAAAAAAAAAAAAAAAAAAAAAAAAGAGTATGTGTGCATGATATGCAATGCAATGTGCTGTTGTAATTCGGCTAAAAGCATTTCCATTTCTTATCAGGAAGGCATGTAACGGTTTGATAAAGCTTTGAACAACGAACTCACATATGCACACGTCCAAATTTGCACTGCTTAATCAGTGGTGGTGTGATTTATCCATGCCGTATCAATTGAGGCAAATTACACCTGTTGCAAATATGGCATGTGCAATTTTGAATGTGTAGACTGCGGTTTCGTCGTAAAGAGATGTACGAGAACTAACTGTACATAAATAAAAATAAAACAGTGCATGTAGCAATATGCAAATTTGTAGTTGCTCTTACAGAGTAGAGGTCTGCACGGCCGGCCCTTTGCTCATTTCTAAGTTGGGAAAACGGGCCGGGTCGGGTCTTCAATATTTAATGTAAAACAGGCACGGCCCGAGCATATTTTTTTTTTTTTTTTATGAGCAAAACAATCGGTGTACGGTGTCTTTCTCGTTTGGAAAACTCGCACCATACAGCAGCAGGATAATATTGAACAATTTCCCCTGATGGAAAAAATAGAAGTTTTACGACATTCTCTCCTCCTACAAAACAATTGGAGTGGGTCAGCTCCCTTAATTTTTCAATGTGAACGTGGTCCCTTCTCTCTCTCTAACTTTCATCCTCCTCTCATGCTTCAGGGCAGGCTATTAACTGCAACATTTCTAAACCGAGCCACCCGCTCGCAGACGATCTTTTTTTATTGTACTGGTCGGCGGCACTTTGTTCTCCAGATGTGCGAAAAGCTTTTAAGTTGTCTTAAATGGGCTGGGAGAAACTTACTTCTGTGTATAAATCTGTGCCGCATTTCCCCCATTTGTACTCCCAGGCAGCCGTTTTCAAAACTTCTGTGACACTGGTTAAGCTGGGCAGTCTGTCGTTGTTTTCCCTTAGCTATGCTCAGTTCAGTGTTGCTGATAAATACTCTTCCATACTTATTATGGAGTTAAGGAATGCAAAAGATTTTCGCGAAAAAGTCGCTTCTGGAGAATATGTGCTTGTAGACAATGTAAAGGGGAAAATTGATATTTGGAAATATTTTAAATTACTGTCCCGTTCTGAAACTAGTCGGCTGGAAAACGTTGTGCAGTGCACTAAATGCAAAAACTTTTTGAGTTACGATAGCAGAAAATCTGGGACATCGCATCTTAAGCGGCACAAATGTGCCTCCCATCCCACACACGAGAGACATATTGGGTTCCAGCGATATGATATGCCAGTAGAGAAGATAGGTGCAGTTTATAAAGCCATAAAATCTTCTCCCAGTAGAACGATTGGACTCATAATTCTGGATATTTCGTACTTTTCGAATACCCCCCATCCCCTCCTTATCACCAAGGATATTTCCGGGTCCGGCGGTAGGAAATGTTAATTCGAAAACCCAGAAAATTTGAAAGGCATGGAAATTGTCCTTTTCATGCAATATTTTTGAGTATACAAGCCCCCCTTCGGTCCTCCTCTGACGTCACGTGACTTATACAGTCTCTCAGAAATATTCTGAATTAACGTTTATTGTGATAGAATACGTGTAGCAATTAAGAAAACGAAAACTCTTCAGGAGTCGAATGACCGAGTGCACCAGGTGTCAAATTCGTGTTTTGGTAATTGTTGAAAGTTTACGGGCTGGCCCGGGCCTTGGAAGCAGGAGAAATATACGGGCCCGACCGGACTTTAATTAAAAAATCGGAAACGGGCCCGACCGGACTTTAATTAAAAAATCGGAAACGGGCCGGGCTTTCCAAACTAAGTCCCGTGCAGACCTCTACAACAGAGTACCGATCTACGCCATGCGTGAAAAATAGTCATTGCAAACTTTGTTTTTAAATGCGCGACTGCAAAGAAGAAAGCATGGTGGTGGCCATTGGCGTAGCCGGGGGCGCCCTTGAGCGGAGACTGAGCACGAATTTAAAGCGATATATACGTGTATACGAGGCTTTCACCAATGAACCAAACCCATGGATACCCCCCCCCCTCCCCTTAAGAAATTTATGGCTACGCCACTGGTGGTGGCTGTACTTCTTCGAAGAATGTGTTAGGTGGCGTAAGTTTCAGTGCACTGCCTGAGGGCAGGAGAACCTTGCTGTTGGATAGGACAATGTGGGAAGCCGGACTACTACTGTTGAATGGCATTTTCATCCAAAGTGAATTGAAGAAGCCTTTTATAGAATATATTTTTCCAGAAATTTCCCACGAGGAGAAAGAAAATTTTTTGCACGTAATTCTGGGGTCGACGCTTGGTGATATTTCCTTAGGTATCGACCGTAAAGTAGGATAAACATCGATACTCTCCAAGTATTGCCTGTACAATAGAGTGTAGACAGTCGATACATCCCCGAAGTACCAACTGTAGAATAAGGTAGGCAATATCTTCCTTCCAGATATAATAGAAAGTGGTAAGCAAGCTGCAGTATCTCTGACATGTGAAACAAGCAGCCGTCGAGTTATTTGAGCAGGTTATTGAGCAGCAGCGAAGAACTGCAGTCCAGATAAGGGAAGTGCGATTTGTATGGCAGCTCAAAGGCTATTGTTTTAATAATAATAACTCTAATAATTACACTGACATTAGCATTTGGTATTGCTCCACAAAACAGATGACCAACATCTGTGCTGTGGAGGCCTGAAACTGAATAATTTAAGGGCTGCACACAAATTATGGGAGCTTAATATATGAGTACATACATATACACATATTTGTTACTGATAATGAGTATATAACTAAAAGCAAACATATTCAGTGATTATTAAAACAATCACCAATTTTCTATATTGCACACCAATTTAAAGTTAGTGGTGATTAGAAACGGAACGCAGTAAAAAAATGTCTGATTGGAAGAGGCTTTCACTTCCTGATAAAACAAGGAAGATGACACCCAATTTTCAGTTGTGATAAGCACGTCTTTTGAATCTTTTCCGATGCGAATAAATGTTTTTTAAAAGTTATTTGTAGTTCATGGATTCTGTTAAAAAAAGAAATCAGTCGGATTTCTACAATCGATATAAACACCCAGAAATAAAAACTGCTGCTTATTCCCACCACCATTACCAAAATTAAGAAATGGTGCACAAATAGACTTTAAAATCAAACAGTTAAAAGGAGAAATAATGAAGAAATTCTTTCTAGCGGAGAAATTTTGCACAAGGAAAAATTGAAAACATGCGAAAAATATTTTTAAAGTAGTTAATGTTTCAATAACTACTTTAAAATTTGCAGTAATTATTTAAATGTTTAATTTTTTATACTTATATTTGCTAAGAAAAAAGAACTTCTCAAACACGTCTCCTGCAAGCAGATGTAGCGAGAAAAACGTTTCGAATTTTACTCCCCCTAGCGGGAAAGTTGTGCATTATTTAAAGAGGATAATGTTCCCCATATCTTTATTGTAGCGAATAGCATACAGTACAAAAAGATTTCTCAATAGAGGGTATTCAGAAGCTGAGATACAGCTGCAAACCGAAGTACACAAACACCACCTAACGACAGAACTGTGAACTACTGACATTTAGAAGCAGTGATATCGAGAAAAACAGATTCAACTTTTGAGCCTCCTCGGGGTGAAATTGTGCATTATTTTTGGAAGGAAATACGCACAAAATGTTTTCACAGTTAGTAGTATCTGAGTGAAAGAAAATATTTTCAATCGGGTTTTTAGTCCCGCAGATATTGCTGCAAACATGCTGTAAACGGAAACGTGAACTTGCGTCCTCTAGTGGCACACTTGTGCATAAAGAAAAATGTTAAATTATATGAAAAACAAACATTTTGCACCGGAAGCGCTCTCCAATAAAGAAAGAATTTTGCAAGTAGGACTCTTAGAAGCAGATATCGACAAAAATAAGATGCACATCTATGCCCCCTGGTGGAAAAAATGTGCACTATTTTAAGCAGGAGGTATTCTCAAAAGGTTTTCTGAGGTCAATGAAACCATTTTTTCAGTCGAGTTTTCAAAAGCTCAGATTTTGCTGCTAATACATCAGATGTAAGGTCAGGTGATGCGTAACATCACAGCCTCTCCTTGACAAAAGTCAACCCCGCCTTCTCGTGGTACATCCTGTTCCCACTAAAGGGGCTCTGACGACCGCCAATAGCGGTATAACTATACCATCGGGATTAGAGGAAATGCTATCCCACACTCACCAACCCGCTTGGCCAGCGTGGTGAGTTATGGCCAAACCCCTCCAAAATGACTCCACAACTTAAATCTTGGCCATCAGTCTCCGGCAGCTGGAATGTACCTGGCCAAGGCAGCGGCCAGTGCGACATGAAGGCAGAGGGTGCTAAGAATCCCCGGAGGACCGGACTAGGCTGCCATCTGATGCTGACCTTGGCTACGTATAACGGACGCTCCCTATCTTCTGATTCAAGGCTTCTTGAATTGGAAGAGGAACTACAAAGGATCAAGTGGGACATCGTCGGGCTAAGTGAGGTAAGGAGAAAAGGAGAAGATCTCATTGAACTGAAAAGTGGACATCTCTTCTACTATCGTGGGACAGATACTGGCAGAACTAGTGGTGTTGGATTTATAATAAACAAGAAACTGAAGGATAAAGTTGTAGAAGTTGAAAGTTCCTCTGACAGAGCTGCACGACTCGTTATCCAACTATCAAGAAGATACCAGGCTCAGATTATTCAAACTTATGCACCCACCACAAGTCATGCTGAAGAAGAAATTGAAGAATTTTATGAGGAAATTCGTCATCTAAATAATAAAGGTAAGCAGCACTTGAAGATAATTATGGGAGATTTCAATGCAAAAATAGGGCAACGGCAACAGAATGAAACTTCAGTAGGTAAATTCGGTCACGGCAACAGAAACCAGCGTGGAAATACTCTCGTAGTGTTTGCAGAGGCAGAAAGGTTTTTCATCTTGAACTCCTTTTTCAAGAAAAAGCCACACAGGAAATGGACATGGAGACATCCAAATGGGACGACAAGCGAAATTGATTTTATTATGTGTAACAAAAAATTCGTCATAGAAGACTGCAGTGTGCTAAACAAGTTCAACACAAGCAGTGACCATAGATTGGTGAGATGTAAGATGCACCTCAACACTAAACTCGAACGTAGCAAGCTCATAAGACAAACAAAATGTATTGACATAACCAACCTTAAAAAACACCATAATACCTTCAAATTGGAACTGAAGAACAGATTCTCTGCTTTAGAAGGCCTAACATCGGAAGAAGTGGATATTTCTGAAGTTAACAGAAAAGTAACCAAAGCTCTTATGGAAACGGCAACAAAATTAGCTGGGTCTAAGAACAAATTGCATGTGAACAAATTATCAGGAAAAACCAAAATGTTGATGCAAAAAAGAAGAGTGATGAGGACAACTAAAGAAGATGTGACTTCCAAAGTGGAATATATAGAGCTATGCAAGACAGTACGAAAAAGTATCACTGAAGACGTAAGGAAATTCAACTGTGAACTAGTAAGGAAAGCAATTGAAAACAACCAAAGCCTAAAGATAGCAAAGGGACATCTCAGTAAGGGGAAAAAACAGATTATGGCACTGAGAAAAGAAGATGGTTCTGTAACAAGAAATAGAGGCGAAATTATGATAAGAGTGAAAGATTTCTACTCCAAATTATATGAAAGGGGTGATACATGTACTCCAGACATCATGAAAGGTACCAGTACCAGAGTTCTTCCAGTCCTTCCAGCAGAAGTTGCACATGGAATCAAGAACATGAAGCGGGGAAAAGCTCTAGGAGAAGATGGAATTACTGTAGACATCATACAAGAAGCAAGTGGAGAAATCGAAACAGTACTCGCCCAAATTTTCACTCGATGCCTTAATGAAGGGAAAATTCCTGAGGATTGGAACAACGCTACAATGATCTTGATACATAAAAAAGGTGACATTGAGGATCTCAGGAACTACAGATCTATCAGCCTCCTATCAGTGGTTTATAAAATCTTCACTAAAGTTCTTTCACACCGCTTGAAGGTGACACTGGACATGGCTCAACCGAGAGAACAAGCTGGATTCAGGAGTGGCGACAGCACAATTGATCATATCCACGTACTGAGAGAACTAATTGAAAGAGCGAGGGAATATGAACTTCCATTGTGTATGGCTTTTATCGATTATGAAAAAGCCTTTGATTCGTTGAAACCATCAGCAGTTGCGATGGCTCTGAAATCCTGCGGTATTGAAGATGCATACATTAATATTATTAATAACATCTATGAAAATGCAAGTGCAAAGATTCGGCTGTTTGAAAATACAACACACATAAAAATTGGAAAAGGAGTGAGACAAGGTGACACCATATCTCCGAAGCTCTTTAATGCCACATTGGAAAATGTCTTTCAATCACTGAACTGGGAAAACAAAGGGATAAAGATTAATGGAGATTACCTAACCGACCTTCGGTTTGCTGATGACATAGTCATTTTTGCAACTACCCCATCAGAGCTACAGAGTATGATCCAGGAACTTGCTGACAAGAGTAAAGAAGTGGGATTAAAAATGAACTTTCAGAAGACAAAAGTGATGTACAATGCTTTTACAAGAAATGAAGATTTATCGATTGATGGAGAAAAGCTGGAGATAACAGACACGTACGTTTATCTTGGACAGCAGATATCAAGTGAGGGTCACATTGGTGAAGAAATTAATCGGCGTACAAAACTTGCCTGGAGAGCTTTTGGAAGAAACAGCATAATTTTCAAGAGCAATATGCCATTATGTCTTAAAAGAAAAGTGTTTGATCAATGTATCCTTCCAGTGCTTACGTATGGTGCAGAGACGTGGACCTTAGCTAAAAGAGACATACAAAGGCTGCAGACAACTCAAAGAAGCATGGAGAGGTGCATGCTTGGTGTAACCAGGAGAGATAAGAAGAGGAACACGTGGATCCGAAAAATGACAAGAGTGGAAGACATCATAATCAGAGTTAAATCCCTGAAATGGCAATGGGCTGGACATACTGCCAGAAGAACAGACCATCGATGGACAGCCGAAATTTTAGATTGGATTCCAAGGGACAGGAAAAGACCCAGAAGAAGACCACATGGAAGATGGGTGGATGAAATTCGAAAGTATGTGGGAGTGACATGGCGGAGACTGGCACAAGACAGGCCGTTGTGGAGGAAACTTGGGGAGACCTTCGTCCAGCACTGGATTGGTAATGGTTGACAATGATGATGATGATGATGACATCAGAAGCAAACACTTACGCCCCCTGGTGGCGTAAGTGTATTCTTTACCAAAAATTAGAAATTATATGCAAAACATTTCTCATCAGGAGCTGTATCTGATGCAGAAAGAATGTTTGAAATCGGACTTTTAGAAACACATATAGGGGAAATCCCAATTTACCTCTGCGCCCCTTAATGGAAAATAATATATACATTAGAGGTCTGCACGGCCCGGTCCAAGCCCTTCAGTTTAAGGCCCAGCCTCCGTTTCAAATATCAGACACTCGGCCCGGCCCGGGACCATTACCTGCAGCTCTTTTTTAGGCCCGGCTCAGCTCGTGATGTGCCATTTGGTATTATTTTGTCTTTGTATTGTATTTTATTAAATTGTGAAAATTAAATAATTAAAAAATGAAATGAGATATTATGAAAATATTTACTTGGATGTAAGCCTAAAAATATTTACTAAACTTTGACAATTATCGAAGAATATGACCTTTAAAGAAAGGGAGAAAGGAACACTAAGCTGTTTCAAAATCTCCATTTCTCTAAATTAATAAACGGTAACACTAGAAAAGTCAATCCCTATACAGATTAAGGATAGGAGAAAAAAGCGATGTCGTCTCACTCTCTCACACACATATACACACCCCACCCTACTGCAGACACCTACGTTCTCCACTCCATACAACACTTTCTCTCGGGGTCGAATCTTTTTGTTGTTAAAAAGCTCTAAAGTGGTTTTACGAACTTAATACCTACAGATGGTAAAAGCACTTTGAGTGCCGTTCCTCGCCTCTGTGATTATGTCCTGGGCCATGTCATGGACGTAAGTAAAGCCAGCAAAACAGTTAAAACGAATCAGGAAACCGGGGAACACGACTTTTTTCTTTCTTTACCATTGCGATAAAAAGAATTTGTCGACTTGGCCCGGCCCGGTCGTAAGTGTTTGGGAAAAATCCCGGCCCGGCCCGGCCAGACCTCTAATATACATTGCGTGGAAAAGAGACTGTACCCAAAATGGTGTTCATTATAAATGGCATCGAAAGGAAGAAATAATTCTTTCAATAATTTTATTTCATAAATTGAGAAGCAAATATATGGAATAAAATGTATTTTGAATATGGTAGTTTTAACGCCCTCTAGCGGCGAAGTTATCGGGAAAAAACCCGGAAAGGAAGGGTAATCGTTCTCACATTTCAAGCTTTCCAATGCAAAAAGAATTTTTCAAATCCGACTAACAGCTGCAGAGATCCGGGTCCACAGACGAACGGACGGACAAAATGATGCTGTAAGCACGTTTTTTTAAACAAAAGATGTGCTGAAAACAATTTCGGCCACTCGCAGAGAAAAGCTTTAACACCGCAGACTGTTTGTTCAACTACTTTATTTATTGTTTCTGAATTAAATTCTCATTTGTGGTACCTTGCGGCAGGCAACTGCTGTGCGTTGCTGTTAGTGCGCTACAAGAGCGTAATTCTTTCCAAATGAAATCTGCTGGAAGTTGTATGTGTGTGGTTGAGAACTAACATTCATATGGGTTTACGAAAGCTCTGCCTTTTCCTTGTTTTTTTTTCTTTCTTAACGATAATCCGTGCAGAACTACAGTGAAGCTGCGGAATGGGAACTATTTTCCAGTGAAGTTTTCTTGTGAGAGACTAAAGCGTTACCCTCAGAAGGAAATCGAATAAATTTTCGCACTTATCTTTTGATAAATTTTTTTGCATATAGTCTTCTTAACTCTCATTTCTTCTTTTTGGCTGTCAACTGTGTTATAATAAATCGTAACAGTCTCCGAATTTCCATTCCAAACCTCACTGTAGGCCACTCTTGTAGCCCTTTGGTCAAGCGTTTTTCGTTACGTAATGACTTGCAGGGCAGCATTAATTGTAAAGTAAAATTATTGTTTTATATTAATTCACATTCCGGTAAGTTGGATCCATAAAACTAACTTCGAGACTTTCCTCACATTTAATGTGCCTTATTTGCCATATACGTATTTATCTTATCCAATTGACGTTTTTCGATTCCGCCTCCTCCCCCCACCCTACTCCGCATTTCATCTGAAAAACAGCGGCGAGAAGCGAAACTAAAACTTAGGCCTTAACGATAAATTTATCGTTCACATCCACCTCAGAGGGCAGTAATAATAATGATAATAATAATAATAATTATTTGATCGGATTTGCAGGAGTCGATACAGAATAAAATTAAGTATCGAGATAAATAGCCGTGTGCATATTCGTTCGTTGGCGGCAGATTTGCACTTCGGGGAAAGAACTAAAAACATAGATCACCGTACTTGTTCTAATTGTTTAAGCTGCCCAACGAAAAAGTAATTTTTCAAATCTGACTAATAGGTGCAGAGATATGGTTTGCATAGATTGATGCACGGATACGACATTTCATTACTAATAGCTTGAAATTTTGCATTCTTTATGTGTCAGAACTGTGAAAAAGAGATACCTACTTAAACAATGAGATTTATCAAGCTTTTCCTTTTCTAACACGTTCATTTAAAAAAAGTTTTTTTAATAATAGGAAGCTAAAATGTAAACAAATTATTTGAAGTCAGGTGGGTTATATTTGTAAAATTGTTCATTGGTTGGAAGATCCAATGAGATAACTTTTAACGTCTTGAAACCGACCGTCGTGGTTAAACAGATATGAACATGATGGACATAAAGTTTTCCCTTTTTTAACATTCCCAGTTTACCAACCCTTCGAGAATCATTTAATAGGAATGTTACTGTACGTAATGGCGGCGTACGTGAGGACGATACCTATAAAGCAGACAAAACAATGCATATTACCCTACCCCCCTGCGAAATCGTCTCGTGCTCCTTCTGCACGTGCGGTTTGACATATTTTTGCAGAAACTCACGTGCCTCGAAAGCTGAAAACGCCAAGAGCTTTTAATACAAAGCTGTCTGGGTGTTCCGGCCTTCCTCTGTGCCAGGCCATATTGATTGAACGACAGTTTGCTATTGTCAGTTCTGCTTAGATAGTCATCCATGAAAAACTGGATGCAAAAAGTAGTTGTGTGTTAGGAGCAGTGTTGCCAATTTAGTTGATTTTCAACCAGATCTAGTTGATTTCACCCAGCACTTGGTTGGAAAATTTCTGATTTAGTTGATAGTTGAAAAATCTGGTCGACTGTCCGAAAAATTCAGTTGATTTCTAGTTGTTTTCATTATTCTTGTTTATTACTTTCATTTTTCATTGTTTTCTATTTTTAAGTTGGAATCAACCGTAACTACATTGCCAGAAATATCAAGTTTTTTCCTATGTTGAATTACCGTCGCCACAAGTGGTGATAACATTTACTTCCTAGAAATTTCGTATGGGGAAGTGGCATGTAGAACTTTTGTTATGTGAAGTACATAAAAAAAGAAATATACATGACTCTGCTTATGATTAGTAAGCAGTGCTGCTGTTTTAGTTTACTATTAGAGAAAATATAGAAAGTAAATTCAGTAATTGACTGCTGAACCTTTTTGTTATTCGACAATAAACAGTAGTTGATTACTTCCTTTATAATGAAAGTGTGTATCCGGTGTAAATTCTTTTTAGTGCATAAAGGCAAGCACACAAAAGACACATAATTTAAAATCCAATATGTTTTGTAATTTATATTATCATCGACGGAAATTCCCAGAAGTAAACTTTATCATCGACAGATATTTCCAGAATCAAACTTTATTATCGTCCTGAAATTAAATGTTTTTAGATAACATCGTAAATTCAATTTTAAATAATCGGAGTTTACGTTCCTCTATAACATGAGGATTGCAAACTACAGAAGTGAATATATATGTCAATTTTGAGCCATCAAAATGGATATAGAATTACAGCTGTGAAGATTTGAATTGTACAAATTCCCTATCTTGTGTAATTGTTAATTATGAATGCAAACTACAGCAGTTCTTAAAAGTTTTAAGCATGTCTTTGAGTGCATAGAGCGGCAGTTTACTACTCAATAGAAAGATTACGGTACTAGCATAAAAAAAGAGTGCAGGGCTATCATCTTCATTTTGGGATTTACTTTTCTTTCTTACCTGGAGCATTTAAACTCGATGGCTACATTTACAGAAAATCAGAAAACGATCAAAAACACCCCAGCGGCGGAGTGGTAAAATATACTGCTTTTTTCAAATAAAGGCTTAACGACCACTGTGAGCAGCTCAATGGGCTATAAGCAGTCACTCGTCCCTAATTTAAGGCCACTGGTTCCAGGCAAGGGAGAGAGACAGAGCCATAAGACATACACAATATCCATGCCTCACTGGGATTCGAACCCGGACCCATCTCGGACGAATAATCAGAAGAAACCGCCTAGATCACTGCACCACCAAGGCGGCCGCTGGTTTCTGGCCCGCCGCTGGATAAGGCATGAGTGATACGCCAGCTCTACGACACCAGCCTTTCGCCACAGCGGACGATCAAAGCCACCTCGTCAACCAAGTGGTCAAAGATGCTGGTTTCTGGCTAATACCCCAATAAAGCAAGCATAGTGCGTCCGTTCTACGTCGCCTGTTCTCCGCCCCGGACGCCCAACTGCTTATGGCCGAAAGAGCAGCTTATGGTGGACATGATATATCCCCTAAACCCCCCCCCAATATCTCCCCCCCCCCAAAGAAATATCTAATAGTCATTAAAGATGGAATGCAGGGAGAAAAGAATAAGACATTTTTTTTTAACATATTGCTTTCGAAAAAAGGGAAATACATTCCGTAAGCTGGTTAGAAATATGGGCACAAGTCTTTCTAAAGTAGTACACAGTTCTCGTGTTTTTCTTAACACATCAAATCCTAAAATGTATAAAGCACTTAATTCAATAGTCTAAGAACTTTGGGTTAATGGTCTGCAAGGAAAACAATAAATATATGCAATATCCTGTGGTACTATAATTGCAAAGATATGTACACTTTGTTTAACTTAGTTTTGTTTTTATTTATATCAAAAAGGAGTTTGAATTATTACCTTGCTTTTAGTTTTTTTTTTAAGTTGATTTTATTTATGAGTTAGCTGATTTTTAGTAGATTTTTCTGTTTGAGTTAGTTGATTTTTGGTTATGGGCGTTGGCAACCCTGGTTAGGAGAGTT
The DNA here is from genome assembly GCA_039090855.1 of Macrothele yani. Lineage (NCBI taxonomy): Eukaryota > Metazoa > Arthropoda > Arachnida > Araneae > Macrothelidae > Macrothele > Macrothele yani. The sequence continues at coordinate 120,422,349 of CM077004.1, read as the reverse complement.
ATTTCTGTACGGTTCATTGAATTATTTAGAATGATGTTCACGTTTACCGCATTTATGCAAGAGTGGAATTACATTTCAGCATCCTCCCTTCTTATCTGTGTCGTCACCCGCAAAGTGTGGTTGGTAGTGGAGGGGAAAGAACTTCAACGTAGGTCACAATGGCAAGCTTTGTATAGTAAGAAATAAGTGCAGTAATTTATCGATTCTTAAATGCCATTTAAGGATGTCATGCTTTGCACTTGATATTATCTTGTTTTCGCAGTTGTAGCTTTTTAACAGAAAATCATGCAGGTGGAAGAGATGATACGATTTAAAAAGGTAGATAAGTTTTGTGAAAAGGCCGTTCCATAAAAACTGAGAGTATTTTTTTTTTTTTTTTTTTTTGAAATGGCAACAGTGCGAAGGGGAGAATAACCACGCAGACGACTAACTGAATTAAGGAAGTATTTGTGGGAACAGTTATTAGCCGTGGCAGACGATTCTGGTTTTGTTATTGCTCAGTTATTTAAGGTACCGTCTGCATTTCGCCATACAGCTATGGAGGTGAGTGATTTAGAGTTAAGAAGTGAAATGCGTTGTGCGATAAAATTTTGCTATGGTTTGGGTAAAACTGCTGCAGAAACAGTGGATTTAATGAAAAAGCTTACAAAGATAAATGTTTGGGTGAGTCAACGATTTTTAGATGGCATCATGATTACAAAAAAGGGCGTTTTTCGGCAGAACTCGCTCCTAGGCTTGGTCGACTTAAAGGGTTGTTACGGAGCGTATTGTTAACAGTGTTTAAGCAATCCTGCAAGAAGATCGACGAATGGCGTGTGAAGAAATAACGGCGTCAACTAATATTTCAAAAACGTGGGCATTCTACTCTACAAATTACTGCTGCATCGTGTGTGTTCCAGATGGGTACCTCATCACCTGACGAGAAAACAACTGTCCGCCGGAGTTCAGGTGTGTCGTGAGTGGAAACAAATGATTGCAAAGGATCCAAACTTTCCAAACATAGTAATAACTGTCGATAAAACATGGGTCCACTATTTCGACTCCCTCACGAAGCGCGCAAGGAGTGTCTAGAAGCACACAGGCTGGCCTCCTCCGAAAAAAAAAAAAAAAACCCCCAAATCAAATCAGCTGGGAAGGTGATGATGATAATTTTCTGTGATGATAACGGTGTAGTCTGCCAGCATGCCGTTCCTCCACAAATTACTGTCAGTGCTGAGTATTACATTTCATTCTTGAAGCGTCTGCGACGACACATATCGATTAAGCGACCGGAACTGGTGCGCAATTGGACCCTACACCATGATAACGCCCGCCCATATGTGGCTTTCTTACGAAATGCAGTATTGAAATCATGCCACACCCTGCCTACAGGCCTAATCTTGCACCGTGCGATTTCTGGTTGTTTCCAACAATGAAGGAGAAGTTCCGTGGCGCAACATTCAGCACAGATGCTGACGTTATTCGAGCTGCACAGAAGTCGCTAAAGCAGCTTCCACAAAATGCCTTCGTCACATGCTTTGAAAAGTGGACTGAACGATGGGACCGTTGCATATCATCCGAGGGAAGATACTTTGAGACAGAATAACATATATTTTGCTGTACCTATATTTCTTCATTTTGTGTGATTTTACTCTCATTTCTTATAGAACGGCCGTTGTTCGTATTAGTGATGGACCATTCACAACGAATGACTCTTCGTCGTGAATGATCATTCAATCCACCATTACTGCGACACACACTTGAAGTTGCAGCGCTTTTAACTGGATTCCACCCGCGTGATTTCGGAAACGAATCCCCATCAAGAAAAGTGATGTCCAGTATTACCTTATTTTTCGGCTTATAAGTCAAATGGGATACATTTCTGAATTTCCTTACCTTCATTCATAGATAAATCTGTCTTGAGTATAAGACCATTCTAGAACAAAAGCAGTTAGTTTTCCGAATTTCTGTAACTATTATTTTAATGTTTTAGTAAACATTAGAAAGAAGAGAAACTGAAAGCTAAGGTAACTTCAGCATTTTTTCAAAAAAAAAAAAAAAAAAAAAAAAAAGGAATTTCGTAAGCTTATTTTTTTTCCCTTACGAACTGAAGCTACCGTATTCCTTCCCGCCGACCGACCAGTAGGGAAAGCCGCCGCACAAAGGTGAACAAAAAGTATGCTGAAGCAGAGTGAGGCTTGCAGCGTGAGTGATCGTTCACTGCTTTCTCATAGTCCGATTGAAATCAGAAGCACAGACCTGCCAACTGTTACGATTTTATCGTATTTAGTACGATAAATCATTCTGCAGTACGCTAATACGATTTTGCACCCCAAAATACGATTTTTTGTTAAATAGCCATGTTTTCTCCCATTTTTTCCCTTTTCAGACAGAAGCCTTGTAGCAGAATCCAGACAACGGGCGACGTACGTCGCAGATTTATTTTGGTCCTGCAGACAAAAGCGACATCCCCAGAACCCGATTAAACCATCTTGCAGACCTCCTAAGATGCAAGCTTTCTGCCTAACAAAATTTCCGAAAACGGAAGTTAGGCAGAGTGAGGATTTCTCCCGTAATCGTTATTTTTTCAAATAATTAACAACATAAAAGTGTTTGCTGATTAGATTTAATTAGTTTCTCAATAAAACTTTGATGTAGAAAAAAAATCCCTACATTCTCATCATCAAGAATTTTTATAGCTGAAATAGGCTTCAAAAATTATCAGCATGCGTCTTGTTATGATTTTTCTATCTTAGTGTTACGTTTTTTGGTTCTGAGAGGTTGGCAGGTCTGGAAGCAAAACGAGCTTTTGGTTTCAATCAGAAACCAGAAATAATTACAGTGAACTACAATGAAGCCTTAAGTGCCGCCCCGGTGGCGCAGTGGTCTTAGCGATGGCTTCTGATAATTCGTGCGAGAAGTGTCCGGTTTCGAATCTCCCGGTGAGGCCAAGATGTTGTGTTTGTCTTACGGCGCTGGCTCTCTCCCTTCCCTGGAATCCTTGGCCCTAAATTACATCCAGATCATATGTAGAGGATTTTAGGAAGGGAGTGTCTAACCCCAGGTCTTAAACAACCCTTACTCCTAAGAATTATATGATGGCGGGCTAATAAGGAAGCTAGGAGATTTGGGCTAGAGTGCCGGATAGGAAGTCGAACCTGAGGTTTCTCCGTGGCAGTCACGGACGTTGACCACTGGGTCATCCGCGACCCGACCCTAAATTAGGGACGGGCGACTGCTTATAGCCCATTAAGTTGTTCACGGTGGTCGCTAAACCTTCAATCTTATCAGAAGACGTAACGATCTACCTATCCAATTCAGGGTCAACCACTACACTTGATTACTAGATAATATCAGTATATAAAATTCTCATATATTTTGAAAAAAGTGAAGGCACTGCAGCCAAAAAACAGAAGTTGTGAAGAACATTTGGACTGCTGAGTTTTTTTTTAATTTGTGGCAAAAATTTCATTCGGTTCTCCATTTGTACCTCGACATACATCCAGCTTGTTTGTAACCATCTTGCTGTGTCTGCCACAACATTTTACTAGGGTTTCCACGGGCCTGGAAAGTCATTGAAAATTATTTGATTTTTTTCATTTTCTTTTTCAAGAGCTCTCTCTTTAAAGTACTTGATTTTTTTTTTTTCAATAGTGCTCTGGCTACAGAGTCGATATCAACAGATTTCCGGTTTTCGGACAGTTCTGCACAGTGACTAAGACCGTACATGGTGTTTATCATAGCGTCTTCGAAATCATGTGATGGAAGCCAAATGCATCTCATGCAGTAAATCTAATTTATATAACTATTAACCAAATCCGCAAAAGGGAGACACGTAGCTTACACCGTAAAATTTGTGGCAGACTCTGAATTCACCAAATGCATATAAAAACTTATTTGTGACCAACCACTACACTTGATTATGATATGTCTACACTTTTGTTAAAGCATATCAACACTTTTATTTAATTATCCGTGTTTTGTTACTTTTCAATGGATTTAATAGATGAGTCATTCAAAAACTATTTGCTTGCAACCTGAAAACTTAATAGAAATTCCGATATAAGGAAAAAAATCATGCATTTTAAATTCTTATTGAATAAAATTTTTTGGTAAAATTTATTTTGCCGTGTTTGTTGAGAGTATAATTATTATTATGTACGTAATGTCTTTGAAAATATTTCAGTTCTTGAAAAGTTCGAATTTTGTTGACGAAAAAGGGTGGTAGCCGTGTTGACACCTACCAGTTAAAATGGCATTAAGATATAAAACGAGGAGTTCAATGAGCAGAGGTCCGTAAAATTTCAGTAATTGACGGGCAACGAAGGCTTGGGCCAATCTGTCAATCGAGACCACCGGGCGAAAGGCATATCCAGCGGTGGTATAAACATTTTGCAGACAGGATCAGGGTGTTGAGAAACGTAAGCCATTTTTACAAAAATCACATTTTCAGTAGTTCAAATAAATAAACGTAAACAAATAAAGTGTGTATGCATTCTTCGTTGAAATACCGGCGATTTGTTGACTTCGGACGAACAATTCCTACACAAGGAAGCCCCTCCTGTGAAGAACACCGTCATAGCTAGATACACGCTTCAAGAAAAGTGTTGCAACACACCAAAGTGTGAGTTGGGTGTCCAGAGAAAACTGTGACCTTAAAGGAATGACGCTGAAGTGACTAACTTTTATTGGACAGAAAAATGCACGTACACAGATGCATCGTATGACAGTTCCCTGGCACATATCGTTGGGTGTCTTGGGGATGTAACAGCAAGACGCGTCGGAGCAGTTCTCATCAGGTGATCACAGCGCCCCTGGCAGTGTTGCAGGAATGATGACCACCGTGTGGTTGAGGTAGTTTTGATCTTAAGTTTCTCACTCTTCAACAGCAGGCCTCCGGAGCTCGTCCAACGTGTGTGATAGCAACACAGCAAACAGAAAGTCACCGCCCTTTCCACGCTTATAAGTGAGTCACGGAAAAATTCTCATCGACTGCCACCGGGAATCGTACCCAGGTCTCCCAGTTACGCGCCGGACATGCTACCACTACACCATAGCGGACTCGAATTCTCCAGACTCACATACAACCAACTGCCAAACCACATGACAGGTTGCTTCTTGGAGCCCCGCACAATGCTGGGGATTCACCAAAGATGGTAAGCAGCAACTGAGCAAATAACAAGCAGGCGGATGAATAATTAATACACACAATTGACGTGGATTAGGAAGATCAAACAGAAGTCATCGCTCTTTCCACTTTTATAAGTGAGTCTCGGAAAAATTCTGTGTGTGGTAGATTTGTGCCGCGTCGCATGGGCATGCTCAGTGGTATTCGGGTCGGGTGAAAGTGTGGGTTGCTACATTTCTGAGATCTCCGCTTCCGTGCAGGTACGCATTCATCAGCATCGCACGATAGGTACAGGTGTTTTCGTTCTGTAGAATTAACTCATAGCCGCTGCTCAAGGTGGAAAATATTTCGATACTGCATAGAGTTGCGGTGGACGAAGATGAGAGGCCTGCGGCGTCTATTCATGATTCCGGGCGACAACTTCACCACCGTATCACCGTTCTGCTGAACCCACTCGGACGAATGCTCAAGGCTTACTTTCCTCTCGAACCGCCCTCTTGGCACCACTGGCTGCGCTTCTTGGCGTGGCATCCCTCACTGGTCCCCAGTGGTAGGATAACGAAGGAATATCCACTTTTCATCACATGTGACGTTACGACGCCTAAACTTATTGTCCCGTGGATTCGACACAATCTGCGACAGAGAGCGACACGTTGTTCCGCCTGCTGAGTTGTCAGTTCGTGGGAACTATTCGATGTCTCCTGGTGGAGAAATCAAGCTGGTGCAGATGACGAAGGATGGCGGATTGGGAAGACCCCACCTCAACTGCCAGTTGTCATGTTCTGGTACCAGGATTCGCTCTCACAGCTTGACTAGGGTGTCAGTGTTGTTAATCGTTCTGACTTCGGCTTGTCTTGGAGACTGGTGCCCCCATCATTGAAACTCCAGAACCATTTTCATGCAGTGCTGCTTGTCACTGTTTCCTCGCCTTCAACTGCACAAATTTCTCTCGCTGCTGCTGCCGCATTTAACGCTTTTTCGCAATAATGACATTAGAGCACCCGAACAGTACGTTTATCGACCTCCGTCCTCTGCTCACCTGATACCCAAAATACATGAGAAATCCACGTCTTCGCGGTACACAGTCGACTGTGGCGCGCGATTCGCGCCGGAACGGAAGCCCAACATTATGCCAAGCAGAAAACGGGATGAACCTTTGACCCACCCTGGTACATATGTACGTGACGTCAGCAGCGAATGCTTAGTAAATCAGCAGACTGTCATGGGAGAGTTAACCTAACCTTGTCGTATGAGATACAGTAGTTGACTCGTAACGTTTCCTTTGTTTTCCAGATCTAATGGCGTTATCTGTCTACGCAGCTGACCTTATGATCGATTGTTGTGCCTTGTGCTTAATTTCCGATTCGTTTTGTGCATGATTCCTTATAGCGAACTTGTGAGCTACCGATATCCACATGGCAACGAGACGATCGCTTCAAATAGATGTTTTTGTGACGACATAAGCTTATGAGTCGTCAAGATAGTTTGGAGAAATGCACAGCCCTTATAGTTGTGTGCTATTTTGAAACATTTGCGTTATGACTCATTCGGTTCTAAGTAGTAATTTCGAATGGCAATACTAAAACTTTCCATGTAATGCCGTTGGATGCTAAAAAAAGATTCGTAATACCGAGTCCCTCATTAACCGTGTGAATCACTGCTCAGTAGTTGTGACAAATTTCTGAAAGTTCGCAAACATCGTGAGTGGAAAGAGCATCGTCTATAGAAGAGTAAAACCATTCATTCGTTGAGTGTTGCTGATCCGTGAAGAGCGCATGCATTTGTTTTGCCTTCTCACGAATGATTATTCTGGAGAAGTGCCATTTTCATTCCGCTTCATTGAATTCATAATTTTCATGGTTGTCTGTCAGTGGAACTTTACTACTCTTATTTAATCGTATGTGTGAGCGGTGTGCAGTTTAAAAGTCATTACTGCTCCGGATATCTATTGTCTGTTGATACAAAACATTTGTTTTTGTTTTGTGTGAAACATATTTTGCGTAAACTTGAGTTTTGCTGCTATTTTCAGCCCACCACCGAAATACGATTACGGCTGCATAAATTTTTTATTTATTATTATTTTTTGGGAGGAAAACCGTAACATTTTACAATAAAATATTTTTTATTGGCAAACCCCAACTTTGATATGTTGTATTGTTCTTATAAAACATTGCATTTGGGCCAATCAAAGTTTTAAAGTGAAAACTGATATGTCTTCTGTCAGATTTTTCCACGTGGTTTGGTATCAGAAAGTGATGAACCGTTGATATCTTCATGTGTGTGAACCTGATTGCTTCGAAATGTCGTAGTAAGGAAAAATTTTTGCATTTTGTAATGCAGAAATTTTTACTGTAGGCGGTGTAATCTATATTTGTCACGATGCCTCTGTTTTTAGAAGCCGGGCTAAAACAAAAAAGTTTAGAACAGGAAGAAGCAAGCGCGCCGAAGATTTTCCGGCTTTTTGTAATGAGAAATTTCTGTATAGGACGGGTGTATCATAAACAATTGAAAAATACGCATGATGCCCGTAACTAACACCATGCCTGTTTTAGATTGTAAATGCTCTGAATTAGTCTTTTTTTTTCATGCTAAGCAGTTCTCATTACACCCTAGACTGGAATGGCATGGCTCATGTATTGAAGCTTACTCTTACAGGCAATGGAAGGCTACGTTTGGAAAAGAAAACACCTCCTCTTGCAGACTTGCCTGTTTTAGTGAATACATATTTTCAGAGACAGTCAATTTCATTCCGAAGACGCTCTTCAAACAACCGTATGTACTTTCTATAGTTAATTTTCCAGTCGATTTATCGCTTCTTAAGCGCACGTGCTTTTCTTATTATTCTACAGGGTACCTTACAGTTGTTACAGAAAGCTCAAGTTACTGGAGTCAGTGCTTTTTTTTCTTACAACCGTGTTTTCACACGTCGTCAGGTGTTTCTGGAGCTAACTGACTGTCGTACGCATGTATGGTCCATACCTTCAGTCTCACGAAAACGGTTTAACACTTGTTAGATTGCCATCTTATTAAGGAGTGGGGCATCAGAATATTTGTTTTACGGAAACCTTTCCGTTTTCGTACTCTTGCACAAAACTGTTGTGATGCTATTACAACAGACCTGTGGTACAAACTATGAATGCTGCCCCGGTGGCCGAGTAGTCAGTGGCGTAGGTTTCTGACTAGTCGTTTGAGCTCGGCCGGGTTCGAATTCCAGATGTGGCATAAGCGTTGTGTTTGTCTGATGGCGCTGGCTTTCTCCCTTCCCCGGAACCACTGGCTCTATATTAGGGACAGGCAACTGGTTATAATCCTTAGAATGGCTCATGGTGGTTGTTAAACTCCGAAACAAAATCAACACGCAAACCAACAACGTGTTATATCATTCATTTACGTGTGATTAAAATGATGGTGCTGCCCCTGTGATCCAAGTCTCGAGCTTCTGGACAGTCGTCGCGAGTGGGCCCGAATGAAGCGAAGGCGCTGGATCGAAAGAATGAACAAGACTGTTGTTGGGAACTGCTGCTCTACAGTATAAAAGTTTAGAACTTCCCCCTGTGGCATTGCTGGGTGCGGAGGAGATAATTAAAATGTTCTCGCAAATCCTGATTGACCGACACTGTCCGGCACCGCTGAGTTGAATTTGCCGCTAGGCCTTACTGATTCGGAATTTCCCAAACGGGCCCGACGTAGGTTCTTTTGAATCCAATCGAGTTGAACTCGATCGCTGAAATACTGGAACGTGTAATCGGCAATTACTTTAATATCAAAGACAACGAGTGACTCCAGTAATCAGTCCTTTGTTAAACATAACAAAATTTAATAGATGAGAAACAAACTCCGTTCGAGTAGCTATCTCCACGTGCCAACAGGTTTCCAGATGGAGAACACTTTACTATCTCGGAAATATCACGGAAGACCCTCCGCCACGTTTAACTTGAGTCTTTCCGTCCAATACCGGTCAATCTCTTATCGCCTAAAAACCCTGACTGTTCCGTCAGCCAGAACGTAAATCCCCGAGAAGCCTAACGGACACTCCCGGCTCGAACTAGCCGCTCGTCAAGGAAAAATCCCGGTCCTCGCATATATCGGGCCACTCGCTGTCCAACCACGACAAAGGCGAAACACCAGAATCATCCTGAGCAGATCAGATCATATGTAGAGGATTTTAGGAAGGTAGTGTCTGACCCCAGGTCTTGAACAACCCTTAGAAATAGGAAGCTAGGAGATTGAGCTAGAGTGCCCCATAGGAAAGTCACACGGAAGCGAGGTAGAAAGGGAGAGGACGACGCCCTTATTTATTACCGGGGAAAGGGGGGGGCAGTACCCGAGGGCTTAACGTGCCATCTGACGCACGGCGGATATTTAATGGTTCGAGTGTTCGTACCTGTCTGGGATCGAACCCGAGGTCTCCGTGGCAGTCACGAAAGTTGACCACTAAGCCACCCGCGGCCCATCATCATGAGCAGAGCAGATCAGATCAGATCATATATAGAGGATTTTAGGAAGGGAGTGTCTGACCCCCAGGTCTTAAACAACCCTTAGAAATAGGAAGCTAGAAGATTTGGGCTAGAGTGCCCGATAGGAAAGGGAGAGAAAGAGGCCCTTATTTATTTCCGGGAGGCCAGTACCCGGGGCTCGACGGCTTAACGTGCCCATCCGACGCACGGCGGATATTTAGTGATTCGAGCGTTCGTACTTGCCTGGGATCGAACCTGAGGTCTTCTCCGTGGCAGTCAGCAACGTTAACTACTAGGCTACCCGCGGCCCCCTCATCCTCAGCGAACGTGCCGCTCCCTTTTATAGCCTTATCCTTCCTTCCCCCCTCCGCGTTTCTGGAACCTGTTTCCATGGAGTTTGCCTCTCCCTGGGAGCTGTGACCTTGCCCCGACCCAGTCGTCAAGGTCAACGAAAGCCGCTAGGCATATGCCTGGCTCGGCACTCCCTAATACGGCGTACAAAAGAAACCCGCCACGTGTCTTCCACGTGCTTTGGAATTTGCATTATATTGCACTTGAAATAATAAACGGATACAGAAAAGGTTGTTACATGAAAATAATTATTGGGAGCTTGACTCAGTCACCTTACAGACACAATGGTGAAAATTGTGCCTTGATTCTTTTAATATTTCTGCTGAGTTGAAAGTTCGCGCTTCAAAAATTTATCTTGGCAAACGAGCGTGCATGTTTTTATTAGACGAAGAAACATACACGAGGAATCTGAAGCACGTTTTCTTGGCAGAGAGGTCAAGCTTTCTGCTCACATTGCGGGAATGGTACTGGATCTAGAGCCTGTTTATGTTTGAGAAACACCCATGCAAAAATCCACTGGTGTCCGAAGTAAGTAATGGAAAATTATGCACATAAACGTTTATCTATAGACAAAACATTACGAAACCAAGCTGCAACAGATTACGAGTATGGAGACTGAGGAGCGGTATGGCAATATTTTTTTTACGGTGTGTTGAAAGATCTCCGCGAACAACTAGTAAGCTGAAAAGTGAAACCCTCCAAACACGTGGCGTCAGTGATTGCTGTGTGTTGCTAAAACGTGAAAGACATCGCTCTTTTCACGTTTTAGCAACACACAGCAACCGAAAATTAACTAGTAGGCTATAAACTGTCACCCGTCCCAAAATTAGGGCTATTAGTTCCATGTAAGGGAGGTGGGCAGAGCCGTAAGGTACCCATCACCCGTGCCGTATCTGGGTCCGACTTGGACGAATGGCCAGAAGCTAGCGCCTCAGACCACTCCACCGGGCGGCCTCAACATCTTTGATGGAAACGTATCTCTAATCCTGGGTGGGAAAAAAAAATCACCAAGCCTCGAATTATTTGAATAAACTGAGTTTTATTTAGTGGGCTGTGCTATTTTTGTTTTCTGTTGTATATGTTTCCAGATTTGGATGTCAAAACCCAATGTCACTTTACAATTTTTCATCACGCTGTGGTTTCAGACAATTCTGTGCATGTATTCGCCATACGATGAATATAATTTAGTTGATTAGTACCATTTTCAACAGGAAAGGTTGCATGAAATGAATCTCCAAAAATGATCTTAACACTTTAATTGATTGAAGTGTTTGTTGTATCTTATGTGCGGATTAGGAATATTAGACTACCATGCAGAGTGGTTTTAGTATCATTTAACAATATTAAGATACAAAATTAGGAAAGATGAATGCTTGAGAAAAGGAAGAGAAAGAATGCAGAATCAGTGCTTTCAGTGCAGGTAATTCCAGATAAATGTATGTACTTCACCGCAGGACTGCTGTTATGGTAAATCTTTGCTGTAGTTACTGATTTTAGTGTTAGTGAGTAGCAAATGTGTAGTGTTTTCATGCTGTTTGTTGATTCACTCTGTAATTGGAACTTAAGTATACTTTTGCATCGTGCTTTCTGAGTACCTTTTTATTCATTCGTTATGTGGGGAACTTCTCCGTCATATGGGGGCATAGGGTCGTAAAATCTTCCAATGCTCTCTTTATTGGCGCGTTTTCATGTGCTTGTGAATACCACCACAAACTTCTCGAAGCATTTGAAATAAAATGCTCTTTACGTTTAACTTCAGGAATGCCTCAATTCTTTTCCAGCGTGTAGCCTCGGAACAATCTCAGCTTTTGACGAACGCGATCTTGCAATTCGTTGCCGTAGTTATAGATGGTTAGGAATAGGACGTATAGGGTTTACTATATCCTTCCGCTTTCTTGTAAAATTCATGCTTCAGTTGCGCTTTATTGCTGTGCAGTTCTTTTTTGACTTTGCCGCCTTTGTTGTGGGATATTTTCTTATGTTTCTTCTAAAATCCATGCTTGAGTTGCTCCTTATTGCTGTACAGTATACTTCTGACTCCGCCGCCTTTGTCGTGGAGTGTTTCCCTATATTTTTAAGTTTAAATGGCATTGATTTGTGTTACTCATTGTGTGTGCATGCGTGCTATCTCTTTGTTTTGCATTAATCCTTGCGCTCGTCATTTACAATATTTGGTAATTTCTAAACATTTGGCGTGCGTGAAAATCACGAACGGACCGACAGACAACGCCTCTCGGTAAAGTGTTGTCTGTTTTCATAATGGAAGTGAGAAAGCCATTGTCTTTTTTCTCCACGTAAAACTACCGATAAGATAACCATGCAATTGTTTATAGCTTTAGAAGAAATTAAGCAACATATCACATTTTTTTTGTAGTGAATGCGTTGCTATGATTGTTCAGTTGTGAGGACATGGCAAACCGGGCTAGCACATCTCATAACATGTTCGTGACAGCTCGGTGTGTAACGTGTCGTTGGTATCAGTGAAGCGCTGCCTCAACGATGCTCATATAATTAAAAAAAATGCCATATGTGAAAGTGCGTAATTAGTTCAGAAACAGTTTAACGCATGTGAATTGCTTCAAGCGTAATTTGGTGCAGAAATTCTGGGATGAGGATAACACAAAGAATATGCTTTCCAGCGACAAATCTGAAGTCTGTGTCGGTTGACAATTAAGACTGACCTTGTACAATGGCCCCTCGGAAATGTCAGAGATAAGTAATGTTTTACCATAGAGCATTTTAAGAAACTCTGGAAGCGTTGAAATTTTATCCGCAAAACGTCAACTTTGAAGTCATGGACCAGAAAAAATAAATAAATAAAGTATCGGTGGGTTTACTGCTACTGGTTTCTGTGAAACACTCAACTGAGTGAGAAGATTGTGATATGACGTTGCTCACAGACGATGCACTGTGTCACGTTATTAAGTGAATACAGTATACTGATACTCAACTTATATTAATTAGGTTGGTGCGATGAAATGTCCGAAATGAAGGTGCCACCTGCACAGTGGCGCACCCAAGATTTCTTTATGGGGGTGACCAAAATATTAAAGGTAGAAATAAAATTACCCGGGAAAAAACATTTTCCTGAATATTGGGAAGCGAAACATCTCCGCCGTATTAAGTGGGTTTTGTGGGTAAGAGACTGTTAAGCGAAAATTACATATCAGCCGGTGTTATGTAAGTGTGCCGAAAAAGTGTGGCAAACCAATGACGCGAGGCCGTGGCTTGTTCTTCAGCCCCGCGTCAATATAGAAGTATTTCTGATTACCATCAGGAGTTGCGATGAGCCAGCTCCTGTGTTTGAGCAGCACGAAGTACAGTGTACAGCGGAGTTGTTAAGCAATTTTGTTTGTTTTCTGACCACCAAAAAAGACATTGAATACCTGAGAGTGTGGGACAAGTTTTTCGTTTTTGTGGGGTAGAAAATAGATTTCAGAAGTGTAAGACGGTTAAATGTGAAGAAAAGGGCCTCTCGATGGACGTACCTACGGATGCATCACAGAGGCGCCGTTGAATTTGATGCAGATTCCTCATCTGTGGCACTGACTTACAGTTTATTGTTGAGAAAATTCCGGATATGCCGATGAACGATTGTTGACGTTGTTTGGGGGGGGGGGGCTAGTAGTCAACGTTCTTGACTGCCACTGAGAAGACCTCAGGTTCGATCCCAGCAGGTACGAACGCTGGAACCACTAAATTTCCGCCGTGCGTCGGATGGGCACGTTAAGTCATCGGGCCCCGGGTACTGACCCCCGGTAATATATAAGGTCGTCTTCCTCCCCCTTTCTACCTCGGTTCCGTGTGACTTTCCTATGGGGGCCCCCACTCTAGCCCAAATCTCCTAGCTTCCTATTTCTAAGAGTTGTTTACGACCTGGGGTCAGACACTCCCTTCCTAAAATCATCTACATATGATCTGATGATCATTGAAGTCAGTGAGGAAAATAAAATATTGTGCACTCTAGTGTCAGTTGGTTTTCCAGTTGTTGGGGGGGGAGGGTACCCTTGGCGTAAGCTTGCGTTTTGTATATGTACGAGAGCAGATCAAAAAGTTAATTACATTCTCGAATTAAAAAAAAGAAGCAAAGAGATACACTGAGAAGATGTATATGTTGGGTTAAAGGTACAACATTAATTCATATTTCGACACAGTCGCCTATAACCACTGTAAACATTTATCTATCGGAATGTGTGATTAACTTTTCCACACCTGTACAGAAAGTCTCCTCCAGTTTGGTGCAACCAGTTAAGATCCACAGTTTTCACAGCCTCATCGGTTTGGAATCGTTGTTCGCTAAGGTCCTGTTTCATTTTACCGAGCAAATGGTAGTCGCACGGGGGTAAGTCGGGGCTGTACGGTAGATGTTGCCACACCTCTCACTTGTATGACTGCAGCAATTCCTTTGTTTTCCGTGCTGTGTGGGGTGTGGTGTTGTCGTTCAGCAGAACAACACCTTCGCTCAACTTACCCCGGCGTCTGTCCTTAATTGCCTTTCGCAAATTTCGTAGCGTTTGGCAGTATGAGTCAGCATTGATAGTCGTCCCTTTTGGTAGAAATTTTGCTTAAGCAACACCTTTACAGTCAAAGAAAAACAGTCGCCATGACCTTTGCCGCAGACTGATGGACTTTGCACTTCTTCCTTGTTGGAGAGGTGATATGCTTCGATTCCATGGACGATCGTTTGGTTTCAGGGGTGAAATGGTGAAACCATGTTTCGTCACCTGTGATGATTCGACGCAAAAAATTATGACCCTTAGCAAAATACCGTTACAGAAGAGCCAAAAACGACAGGGAACGTTGGTTTCTGTACTGGTCGGTGAGTAAACGTGGCACCCATTTCGACAGCTGCATGCTCGTGAATGATGGAATGCACAGTCCCGTACGAAACGTCTAACATACTGGAAATTTCCTTGATTTTGTAATGCCTATTATCCCATATCATGTCATCAATGGAGGCAACATGCCCTGGAGTGCTAAATATTGATGATCTGCCTTCGCGGTATTCGTCCATCAAATTTGTGCTATTCTTTTCAAATTGTTTGCACCACTTTACAATGGATGGGCGAGACATGGCATTTTCCCTGTACACAGCACACATTTCACGATGGATGTCAGTGCAATTCAGGTGCTTAGCCCACAAAAATTGAATGGTTCCTCTCACTTCCAATTTGGAGTAAGAATCCAGTTGACGCGCTATTACGAACAGCCACCTCCACACGCCTTACGCAGTTAATGAACTAAAACACCTCCCTTTGGCAGCTTTGACGTACTGTCTACTTTGCTCCCAAGCACACGCGGTCTGACTGCAGCCTGACTCCAGATCGTGCTGAGTGTAGCTTTTTGGTTCACCTACGTATATACTGTAATACAATTACAACGGTTTCGATTGGCTATAGCGCCACATATTGAGAGGTACTAATTAAATTGCCATGAATTTAATTAATAGTCTCATTCACCGGTTAGTACGACACTCGTTTATAGAAATATAAATTTCGCGGTCCTTTCGATGTCGTTATAACAAAGTTTGGTGCATATTCATAGTGTTATTGCCCAGCTTGGACAGATATGACCCTTGCGCGAGGAATTTCAAATAAACAAACAGCACTGCAGTGCCTATGAAGCTGCTTCATAGACCGTAAAGCAGCTCCTATGGATATTGGTATAAACTGTTGTCTGAAATGACAAATCCATGCTGGAATAGATCTGTAGACTATTGTCTTCGACGAAATGAAACAAGATCGCCGGAGATACTTAGCGGAATGCGTGTGATCTAGAGGTTTGATTGTAATTGCCGCGGACGGTTCACCGAGTGCTGTTACGTAGGTTCTCTGTAAGCTAGTGTTTTTAGTGGTTTAAGTACATTTCCTGTTCAGACGAAAGCGCATTTGGGTATATAGTGACTCCGCTTATGAATTTTGCATCCTCACAAATGTGTTGAAGATGATTTTGAAGCAGTGGAATCTCCCCTCCCCAATAGTAGTTAATTAGAAATTCGGCGGTCCATCAGGTAATGCAAGCAAGTATGAGTCATTTTCTTGTAGGACTTCCGTCCACAGTGAGTAGATTTTTAGGTCCCAGCCACCTACAGCGAGTTCGCCTTTTGGGGAGGACACAGAAACGGAAGGAATGAGAGCAAGTCTAGCGACTTTGACAGAACAATTTGTAGTGAGATTAGAGTACAGTAGATGGCGTCGCCGTACAAGTACGATGTTGCACATAGAGGGGTGAGAGAATTTCAGGGGGGGCATAGGAAAGGATACCCATTTAACCAGTGAGTCCAACCTGGGACCGTCACTTAACGTGATCGTCCGATGCACGGCGAATATTCAGGGATTGTTAGCAAATCACACCACCTCCGCAAGATCAGCCCAGGATCGAACCTGAGGACCTTGCATTGGTAATCTGAACTGCTAACCACTCAGCCATTCGCGGCTTCAGGCAATGTAAGGCCAGGCAGCGTGTTTTTATGTGGTACAGAGAAACACCACCACATGAACTGTGTGCACTTGCGTAATTTGGGGCGGGTTATGTAACTATAACTTCCTTGAGGCTCTGGCAGTTTTGTTGTAAAAAGCATAGCATAAATACCATCACTGAATTCACATAATTGTTAAGTTGAAATCTGATTGGTAATATATATACATCTCACAGTGCTGTTTATGGTTGAACTTACTCATTTTTTAGTCAGCTTATATTTATAAAACCGACAGCGAATGCAACTTGGGTATCGAAAGCATGGTACGAAACAAGAAGACATTGATGAAACAAGTAGTATGGAAGGAAACAGATATCAGATGTGAATATGTAACTATGGTAATTCAGTATCATCCCACATGCAGTAATGCGGTATGCTGAGTGTGCATATGCATTATTCAGATGCCGAGCTACTTTTTGAATAATGCAGCTGCTTAATAAACATCTTGTTTCTTCTATTCTTCAACTTATCGTGAAGACGGATAGCAGGACATTAAAACATGTTGATCGCATGTCTCTAGTAAGTCCCTTGATTTAAGCTGTTATAGTAAACTGTATTTGTTTAAAAAAAAATGTTGCTCAAAAGAACTATAAAGCCCCCCCCCCTCCTTCTCGTGTCAGACACAATAGCGAAAGCGCAATGTTAAACGGAGACATTTTGCAAAGTTTAGCAGTGAGATTTGTACCGTCAGGTTGTGGAGTGATCATAGGCGCCAGCTTTCAACTTCTCGTCCTGCCGATTTTCGAGAATTCATGAATGTTGTGTTTATTCCTTCGACGCAAGTTCATTCGCGAGGCCTTAACTAGGGCAGGCGGCTCCTCCCAGTAGGCTTATGGGAGTCGTTAAAATGCAAAACTACTGCAGGCTTTCAGCATACATCTTTAATACTTCGCACAAAGAGCCACTGCATCACACAACAAATTGCTTGCTAGTCAGCAATCATCTTTTTTATTTTGCTGAATGTGACGAAAGCTATCGATGAAATGTGGGCATTTATGTATCGCATTTTAACATTTCTAATTTTGAATTTTAGTTGCGTTTGTTGGATTTTCTGTCAATCGCCATAGAAACCTGTACTTCTAGATCCGCCAATTCTTGGGGGGGGAGGGCACCACTAGCGACTGGAAATGCTTAATGCAGTCGCCCTTCCCTAATTTAGGGTCACTGGTTACAGGGAAGGGAGAGAACCAATGCCGTAGGACAAACACACTATCTTCACCTCATCCGGTATTCGAACCCAGGCCACTCGGACGAATGGTCAGAGGACCACTGCGCGAACGGGGCAGGATCGGCTTATTTTAAGCATCCATTTGTGTTTTATTGATGAATTATTCTCTATGTAACAGTTCCTGTCATAAGTGCTTATCAAACGACATGAAGTTAATATTCTGCCTAAACTCTTCATGCTTCGACAGGCGTACACATGACTAAACCGCTTCTCTGATCGATGCTTTGCTATCTTACTTGTAGATTTCGTGCCATATACATAGTCGCAGGGCTTTTTGGTTGACTGAATGAAAGTCGACATAGCTCATCAAAGATTTGTTTTATTAAGTGAACGAGCTGGTGGCTGTGGTAAAATGTCCTCATGCCATCTTGCTCTTGGGGATAGGGCGAGCCATATCAGTTAATCTTTCCACTTCAATCTGCGTTCGGAGTAGGCATGTTTCGGAAACAGCACCGTAATAACTTTGGACGATTATAGATTAATGCTGTGGCGTGCAGTTTGTCGCGTTCATGCCGTAGTGACCAAATATCTAGTCATTGTACTTAAAGACAGTTAAGTTTTTCTGTTCATTGCAGCCAAGGTGGCCGTCACCAAACTCGTCACTGAAAACA